>JAIOJX010000032.1:23724144-24924144 GCA_022376925.1 Tragulus kanchil
GACCCAAAGGAGAAGTGGGCAGGAGGGAAGACCACAGGAGTTAACTCTGTATGAGGTGAGAGAAGTTACAGTTAAGTTACCTGACTGTGGAAGGTAGCGTGAAAACAAGAGGGGAAAAGCAAAGGAGAATCTTTAGAGCATGAAGCATTTTTGAGGGAGACAGACGAATCTTTGGAGGATAGAGAAAACTAGAGTGTTTATATGGTGCAGAGCTTTTTCTGCTGAGTCAGCAGACAGCCTTCAGGACTCGTTCCCTGCTTCTGAAAGTCTTCAAAGGGATCAAGAAATACTTGAGCAGATGAGTGGGCAAACCTTTCCACTTGAAAGAAAAGATCAGACAGTTCTTGCATTGCTGGTGGGAATGTAAATTAATACAACCTTTATGGAAGACAATATGGAGATTCCTTAAAAAACTAAAAATAGAAGCACCCTATGACCCAGCAATCCCACTATTAGGCCTATATCCTGATGAAATCAAAAATGAAAGAGGCACCTGTACCCCAATGTTCATTGCAGCTCTCTATACAATAGCCAGAACATGGAAGCAACCTAGATGTCCATCAACAAATGAATGGATCCAGAAGCCCTGGTACATATATACAATGGAATACTACTCAGCTGTTAAAAGAAATGCAGAAGACTCAGTCCTAATGAGGTGGCTGGCTCTAGAACCTATCATAAAAAGTGAAGTAAGTCAAAAAGAGAAAGACAAGTATAGTATACTAACTCATATATATGGGATCTAGTAAGATGGTCATGATAACACACGCAGTGAACTCATGAAAAAACAGAGAATAGACATAAAGACATTGTGGAGACCGAACAGTGGGAGGGAGTAGCATGGAAACCTATACTGTCATGTGTAGAAAAGATAGCTATTGTCATTGTGCTAGGGGAATAGGAGTACCTACAACCACTTGGAGCGATGGTCTGGAGGGATGGGAGAGGGGGAACTGGGTGGGGGGAGGGTCAAGGGATATGCATATGAATGATCTGGGAACATACATGTACAAAAATAAATAAAGAAAGAAAGAAAGAAAGAAAAAAAAAGATCAGACAGTGACTTCAGCTTTGTTGGCCATGTGGCCCTGTGGCTACTGCTGTGTGGAGAATCCGCTGTAAGAATGCGTGAAGGAGTGGTGTGCCTGGTGTCTAGTGGAAATGGGGAGGAACTGGACAGATGCTCAGCTTGTTGGTCATCAGACCAATCTCACTTCCAGGCAGAGTAGAAGTACATGTTAATGTTGCTCTGACTGCCTGTGGCCTCGAAAGGATGAAATATGGTGAAAGTGAGGGAGACAGACGATCTTTGGAGGATAGAGAAAACTAGAGTGTTTATATGGTGCAGAGCTTTTTCTGCTGAGTCAGCAGACAGCCTTCAGGACTCGTTCCCTGCTTCTGAAAGTCTTCAAAGGGATCAAGAAATACTTGAGCAGATGAGTGGGCAAACCTTTCCACTTGAAAGAAAAGATCAGACAGTTCTTGCATTGCTGGTGGGAATGTAAATTAATACAACCTTTATGGAAGACAATATGGAGATTCCTTAAAAAACTAAAAATAGAAGCACCCTATGACCCAGCAATCCCACTATTAGGCCTATATCCTGATGAAATCAAAAATGAAAGAGGCACCTGTACCCCAATGTTCATTGCAGCTCTCTATACAATAGCCAGAACATGGAAGCAACCTAGATGTCCATCAACAAATGAATGGATCCAGAAGCCCTGGTACATATATACAATGGAATACTACTCAGCTGTTAAAAGAAATGCAGAAGACTCAGTCCTAATGAGGTGGCTGGCTCTAGAACCTATCATAAAAAGTGAAGTAAGTCAAAAAGAGAAAGACAAGTATAGTATACTAACTCATATATATGGGATCTAGTAAGATGGTCATGATAACACACGCAGTGAACTCATGAAAAAACAGAGAATAGACATAAAGACATTGTGGAGACCGAACAGTGGGAGGGAGTAGCATGGAAACCTATACTGTCATGTGTAGAAAAGATAGCTATTGTCATTGTGCTAGGGGAATAGGAGTACCTACAACCACTTGGAGCGATGGTCTGGAGGGATGGGAGAGGGGGAACTGGGTGGGGGGAGGGTCAAGGGATATGCATATGAATGATCTGGGAACATACATGTACAAAAATAAATAAAGAAAGAAAGAAAGAAAGAAAAAAAAAGATCAGACAGTGACTTCAGCTTTGTTGGCCATGTGGCCCTGTGGCTACTGCTGTGTGGAGAATCCGCTGTAAGAATGCGTGAAGGAGTGGTGTGCCTGGTGTCTAGTGGAAATGGGGAGGAACTGGACAGATGCTCAGCTTGTTGGTCATCAGACCAATCTCACTTCCAGGCAGAGTAGAAGTACATGTTAATGTTGCTCTGACTGCCTGTGGCCTCGAAAGGATGAAATATGGTGAAAGTAAAATTCGTTGATGCTTTTAATTCCATCCAGAAACTATAACCATGTACGCGTGTGCACATACAAATAAATGAGGTCATAGTTTACTGCTTTATGCCAGTTCTACCATCGCCATGATAAAAACCATTATCTTGGACACTTTCTCATGTGAAGATAGGAAAATCAACTTTTGATGCATCTGAATTTTTTCATGGTAAAGCTATGTGAGAAAAATGGATTATTTTCCATTTCTTTGGAAAATTCCTCTGAAAAGCACTGTGTTAGTCTTTTTGTAAATTTAATACAGAGTATACAGTTGCCTTGGGATAATAATAATTAATACAACTGTCAATTTGATTACTGGAAACAGTATTAAACCTTTAACAAATGCTCACTCTGTTCCTCTCCCCATTTAAAGAAATAGTTTTGCTCTTTCTAGATCATGTAACTATTAGAAAACTTAACCCTTTCATCCTCTAGTCCTCATTTAATCTTAGTATGTTTAGGTGTGTGTTTAATACTTACCATTAGTCCTTTTTATGTGAGTCATATTTTGATTGTCAGGAAGTTATTTTCTATTAGGAAAGGATTATGAAAACCAACATTCTCAAAGTGTTTTTTTTTTAAATATATATATATATATGTTTAGTAGCTTATCTGTGCGTGACTCATTATTTCTCTTGAGTATTCTTGGTATAATGTGTTGCTACCCAAGTGTGATGATAATCTAAGTTTTATTTCTTTGAAAAAATTTTGCCTAGATGCCAGTGAATCTTCTTCCTTAAAAATGTAGTAAATTTATTTGAATATATTTTGATGTTTCCTCTGAATGGATACTCTCAGATATCTATAGGGATTTGTGTCTTTTGAGTATATAGTTATAGTTATTTATTTAGCAATGTAATGTATATAGGAAGAGATATAGCATATATTCAAAAATATTATTTTAGTTTTACTGTTTTTTTTTCTTTTTCATTTTGGTTTTGTTCTTTAGAAACTCCTGTTACTTACATGTTCTATTTCTTTTGCCTGTCTTCATTATTTATAATTTTCTTTCAAAGCCTTTTTTAAAAAACTCTCAGATCATTTCCGTTTTCAAAAAGATTTCTGTGTTTATATTTTGTTACGTCCTGTATATTTTCTTAGTGCCTTTTTGCTTGTTTCATAATAGTAACAGTTTTGATGCTCTATCCCTATTTTTTTTGAGTGCTCTTTTTGGCCTGACTTTACTTTCTGTAGCGACATTCTGCTCCTCACTGTCTTCCATAGTAGTTTTTTTGTTTTGAGCTTTATTCCCTTTCTTGTTCTGTACCTAGTTGCCTTCAAGAATGGTGGTGGTTGAGTCGCTAAGTTGTGTCTGAGTCTTTGCGACCCCATGGACTCTCTGTCTCATGGGATTCTCCAGGCAAGAATACTGGAGTGGGTTGCCATTTCCTTCCCCACCATAGTAGTTTTATAAGGGGTGATATCATAATCCCTTTTTAGCTTATTTTTATGAGAAATTCACTTTCTCGAGCTTTTAGGAATCAGCTTTGTCTTCTCGCGTGTGTGCTTGTGCTCAGGACGCCTGCTGCTGCTCTTGGACACGTCTAGGTCTGGCCCCTCATTTAATCTTAGTATGTTTAGGTGTGTGTTTAATACTTACCATTAGTCCTTTTTATGTGAGTCATATTTTGATTGTCAGGAAGTTATTTTCTATTAGGAAAGGATTATGAAAACCAACATTCTCAAAGTGTTTTTTTTTTAAATATATATATATATATATGTTTAGTAGCTTATCTGTCGTGACTCATTATTTCTCTTGAGTATTCTTGGTATAATGTGTTGCTACCCAAGTGTGATGATAATCTAAGTTTTATTTCTTTGAAAAAATTTTGCCTAGATGCCAGTGAATCTTCTTCCTTAAAAATGTAGTAAATTTATTTGAATATATTTTGATGTTTCCTCTGAATGGATACTCTCAGATATCTATAGGGATTTGTGTCTTTTGAGTATATAGTTATAGTTATTTATTTAGCAATGTAATGTATATAGGAAGAGATATAGCATATATTCAAAAATATTATTTTAGTTTTACTGTTTTTTTTTCTTTTTCATTTTGGTTTTGTTCTTTAGAAACTCCTGTTACTTACATGTTCTATTTCTTTTGCCTGTCTTCATTATTTATAATTTTCTTTCAAAGCCTTTTTTAAAAAACTCTCAGATCATTTCCGTTTTCAAAAAGATTTCTGTGTTTATATTTTGTTACGTCCTGTATATTTTCTTAGTGCCTTTTTGCTTGTTTCATAATAGTAACAGTTTTGATGCTCTATCCCTATTTTTTTTGAGTGCTCTTTTTGGCCTGACTTTACTTTCTGTAGCGACATTCTGCTCCTCACTGTCTTCCATAGTAGTTTTTTTGTTTTGAGCTTTATTCCCTTTCTTGTTCTGTACCTAGTTGCCTTCAAGAATGGTGGTGGTTGAGTCGCTAAGTTGTGTCTGAGTCTTTGCGACCCCATGGACTCTCTGTCTCATGGGATTCTCCAGGCAAGAATACTGGAGTGGGTTGCCATTTCCTTCCCCACCATAGTAGTTTTATAAGGGGTGATATCATAATCCCTTTTTAGCTTATTTTTATGAGAAATTCACTTTCTCGAGCTTTTAGGAATCAGCTTTGTCTTCTCGCGTGTGTGCTTGTGCTCAGGACGCCTGCTGCTGCTCTTGGACACGTCTAGGTCTGGGCCCTCTGTTCCCTGTGTGCTCAGCCGTGCTGCCCCTCAAGTTGGAGCCCGCGGTCCCTGCAGCCCTAGAAGGTTCGTGTGCAGAGTGGGCTGACGCCGCCCCCGCAGTTCAGGCTCTCTGAAGGCGCCTGCTCTCCCTGATGACTGATTTCAGCTGCTGTTCTGTTATTTGGGGGTTCCTCTGGTCTTGAGGGTGTCAGTTGAGCTGCCTTGTGGCTCTCCTCCCGAGTTGGAAGTGCACAGGTCTGACGGGTGTTGGGCATCCTCACCTATGTCCTGGAGAGGGGCTTTGGTTGCCTGGTTTTGTGTGAATGTTTTTGGATTTTTGTTGTCTAGTTGCCCTGGTGGTTTTTATTTGGAAATTTAGAAAATTCTAAATCTTTGCGACTACTGTGACTGCTAATGAGATTTTAGTGCTCAAATTTGTGTGAGTTTTAAAAAGGACAGCTCCGTAAAGGGAAATGGAGCAGCAGATTGAATAGTGGAATGCTTGTTGTAGTGTGCTGACACTGATGAGCCTTCTTGGTGTTAGGCCTCTTTTGGGCTTAGGCAGGCCTGTGGAAGCTGTAGAGCTCCCTCTCCAGTGAGCTCTGACCCCAGGCTGGTTGCTGTGCTTGTCCAGGGGGCAGAGTGTCCTTGGGGAGCCCACAGAACTGGACTGCTGCCCCTGGAGGGCTGGAATGGTTTAGGAGGGACAGGGCGGTGAACCTGGCTGTCAGAGGGTGAGGAGCCCCGGGAATCCCAGGCAGAGAAGGATGTGAAAGCTTGGAACTTGATGTACATGGGTGTCAGAGCCGGGACCAGGGCTGGGAAGCATGTTGGCCTTTCCTTTCAGGATACTACATGTGCCAAAGGCCCTGCACTGGCAGTGTTGGGTTTGCTTTAGAATAATAATCCCTGGGCGCGATGGAGAGTAGACAGGTAGACTGCAGTGGAGGAGTGGCCGGAGGAGATGGTGGTAACCGTGTCAGCCAGCAGTTCAGACAGGGGTAGCGGGGCTGTTAGTTGGGTGGCAGTTCAGAATCTTTTTTTTTCAGCACACTTTGGAATCAGCTTGTCTTCTCGTGTGTTTGGAGGCGTTCCACGTCTAGGTCTGGGCCCTCTGTTCCCTGTGTGCTCAGCCGTGCTGCCCCTCAAGTTGGAGCCCGCGGTCCCTGCAGCCCTAGAAGGTTCGTGTGCAGAGTGGGCTGACGCCGCCCCCGCAGTTCAGGCTCTCTGAAGGCGCCTGCTCTCCCTGATGACTGATTTCAGCTGCTGTTCTGTTATTTGGGGGTTCCTCTGGTCTTGAGGGTGTCAGTTGAGCTGCCTTGTGGCTCTCCTCCCGAGTTGGAAGTGCACAGGTCTGACGGGTGTTGGGCATCCTCACCTATGTCCTGGAGAGGGGCTTTGGTTGCCTGGTTTTGTGTGAATGTTTTTGGATTTTTGTTGTCTAGTTGCCCTGGTGGTTTTTATTTGGAAATTTAGAAAATTCTAAATCTTTGCGACTACTGTGACTGCTAATGAGATTTTAGTGCTCAAATTTGTGTGAGTTTTAAAAAGGACAGCTCCGTAAAGGGAAATGGAGCAGCAGATTGAATAGTGGAATGCTTGTTGTAGTGTGCTGACACTGATGAGCCTTCTTGGTGTTAGGCCTCTTTTGGGCTTAGGCAGGCCTGTGGAAGCTGTAGAGCTCCCTCTCCAGTGAGCTCTGACCCCAGGCTGGTTGCTGTGCTTGTCCAGGGGGCAGAGTGTCCTTGGGGAGCCCACAGAACTGGACTGCTGCCCCTGGAGGGCTGGAATGGTTTAGGAGGGACAGGGCGGTGAACCTGGCTGTCAGAGGGTGAGGAGCCCCGGGAATCCCAGGCAGAGAAGGATGTGAAAGCTTGGAACTTGATGTACATGGGTGTCAGAGCCGGGACCAGGGCTGGGAAGCATGTTGGCCTTTCCTTTCAGGATACTACATGTGCCAAAGGCCCTGCACTGGCAGTGTTGGGTTTGCTTTAGAATAATAATCCCTGGGCGCGATGGAGAGTAGACAGGTAGACTGCAGTGGAGGAGTGGCCGGAGGAGATGGTGGTAACCGTGTCAGCCAGCACAAGTTTCAGAGGGCTCATGGGGGGTGTTGAGCCTTGTGTTGTTTTGACTGTTAGTTGGGTGGATGTTCACAGCATTTGAAACAGAATCTTTTTTTTTTTTTCAGCACACTAGGTTTCCCTGTCCTTCACCACCTCCTAGAGCTTGCTCAGACTCATATCCATTGAGTCGATGATGCCATCCAACCATCTCATCCTCTGTCATCCCTTCTCCTCCTGTCCTCAATCTTTCCTAGCATCAGGGTCTTTTCCAATGAGTCGGCTCTTTGCATTGGGTGGCCGAAATATTGGAGCTTGAGCATTAGTCCTTCGTTGAATATTCTGGGTTGATTTCCTTCAGGATTGACTGGTTTGATCTCTTTACAGTCCAAGGGACCTTCAAGCATCTTCTCCAACACCACTGTTCAGAGGCGTCCATTATTTGGCACTCAACCTTCTTCATGGTCCAGCTCTCACATCCGTACTGACTGGTGGAAAACCATAACTTTGATTAGACGGATCTTTGTCAGCAAAGTGATACCTCTGCTTTTTAATACGCTGTCTAGGTTCATCATAGCTTTTCTTCCAAGGAGCAAGCATCTTTTAATTTCACGGCTGTGGTCACTGTCCACAGTGATTTCGGAGCCCAATAAAATAAAATCTGGCACCGTTTCCACTTTATCCATCTATTTGACATGAAGTGATGGAACCAGGTGCCATGACCTTGTTAGTTTCTTGAATGTTGAGTTTTAAGGCAGCTTTTTCCCTCTCCTCTTTTAACCTCCTCAGGAAGGTCTTTAGTTCCTCTTGCTTTCTGCCATTTAAGTGGTATGATGGTATCCAAGGTTGTTGCTGTTTCTCCTGGAAATCTTGATTCATCCAGCCTCAAATTTCGAGTGATGTGAGATTTTTAAAAGAATGCCTGCAGTTTCATTACCCTCCTCCAGTTTCATTTAATTGGTATTGGTCGAGGGTTTGGGAATCATCAGGTACTTTTGACATTGATCCCAAGTGCATCTCATCTGCAGCCAGGGCTTGGCATTGAAGACTTCCTGGATTAAGTGAGCATGAGCCTCACAGAGTGCGGTCCCCACAGCAGCCAACTGTGAGGCCTGGCTCCTGAATCCAGAGCTGCACTCACTTGTTTACAAGCCAGTCCTAGGAAACGGCTGTTCATCTCTGCCCTCCCTGAGAGCTCCTGATGTTTTGGACATTTCTTTAATGTTTTTGTGCTACATTTTAAATTTACATTTTTAAATTTTACATTTTTAAATTTTTTAAAAAAAGAATTATTAAGATATAAATGCAACACATTAAAGTGTACAGAATAAGATTAGTCCTAGCTTCTTGCCAAGGAGGAAAAAAAGGGCCCAAAAAATCCTAACACAGCCCTCCCCAAACTGCCCTGGAGGTGACCCTTGGTGTTTAGATTTTTCAGCATTGGGTGGCAGTTACAGTCTGCAGAGGTGGCCTGAGCGCATGGGCCTCTTCTCACTGCTGTGTGTATAGCGCTCTGTGATTTTGGTAGGACTGCCATGTTCCTCTCCAGAGAGCGGCAGCGCTCTGCATGCCCGCAAGCATGGTAGCCTCCTCAAAAAAGCTGTTAGCTTTTTTACCATTCTCGGTGTGGTTCTGATTTGCATTTCTCTAATTTGGAGTTTTAACAGTTCGTATCTTTCATAAATTGTCTGTTTTGTTGGCTCTTTCTTTTCCCCACATTGTTCAGTGGTTTTTAATATCAGTGCTTTCAAAGTATGAGCTGAAGACCTCAAGAGGTCTCTAAAGTCTTTTTATGCTTAGGACAACTGTCTCCAAGCCGCACAATGTCACCTGTCTTTTTCCCTGTGTTGACTCTTTTAGCGAAGGCTCAGTGGTACCAGGTGAGGCTGGCCTCAGCCCTGATGGATCAAGGTAGGGGCTCCAGATCCTCCTGGGAGCCCAGGTGCAGCACAGCTCATGAAGACACTCCAGTTTTGCTGCTAAAAAGTTTGACGTACGCATGTAAAGAGCCTGTGTGTCTTGATTCATCCAGCCTCAAATTTCGAGTGATGTGAGATTTTTAAAAGAATGCCTGCAGTTTCATTACCCTCCTCCAGTTTCATTTAATTGGTATTGGTCGAGGGTTTGGGAATCATCAGGTACTTTTGACATTGATCCCAAGTGCATCTCATCTGCAGCCAGGGCTTGGCATTGAAGACTTCCTGGATTAAGTGAGCATGAGCCTCACAGAGTGCGGTCCCCACAGCAGCCAACTGTGAGGCCTGGCTCCTGAATCCAGAGCTGCACTCACTTGTTTACAAGCCAGTCCTAGGAAACGGCTGTTCATCTCTGCCCTCCCTGAGAGCTCCTGATGTTTTGGACATTTCTTTAATGTTTTTGTGCTACATTTTAAATTTACATTTTTAAATTTTACATTTTTAAATTTTTTAAAAAAAGAATTATTAAGATATAAATGCAACACATTAAAGTGTACAGAATAAGATTAGTCCTAGCTTCTTGCCAAGGAGGAAAAAAAGGCCAAAGAATCCTAACACAGCCCTCCCCAAACTGCCCTGGAGGTGACCCTTGGTGTTTAGATTTTTCAGCATTGGGTGGCAGTTACAGTCTGCAGAGGTGGCCTGAGCGCATGGGCCTCTTCTCACTGCTGTGTGTATAGCGCTCTGTGATTTTGGTAGGACTGCCATGTTCCTCTCCAGAGAGCGGCAGCGCTCTGCATGCCCGCAAGCATGGTAGCCTCCTCAAAAAAGCTGTTAGCTTTTTTACCATTCTCGGTGTGGTTCTGATTTGCATTTCTCTAATTTGGAGTTTTAACAGTTCGTATCTTTCATAAATTGTCTGTTTTGTTGGCTCTTTCTTTTCCCCACATTGTTCAGTGGTTTTTAATATCAGTGCTTTCAAAGTATGAGCTGAAGACCTCAAGAGGTCTCTAAAGTCTTTTTATGCTTAGGACAACTGTCTCCAAGCCGCACAATGTCACCTGTCTTTTTCCCTGTGTTGACTCTTTTAGCGAAGGCTCAGTGGTACCAGGTGAGGCTGGCCTCAGCCCTGATGGATCAAGGTAGGGGCTCCAGATCCTCCTGGGAGCCCAGGTGCAGCACAGCTCATGAAGACACTCCAGTTTTGCTGTAGAGTAACTCAGAGCAGTAACAGTTACTAGTTGCACCATGTCAGCTAGAATAGACATTGTAAAAAATCTGCCGAGCCTGTGTGCTAGGGGAGCCGTGGCCAGGGCAGCCCGCATGGCCCACGGCCCTTTCTCTGCTCCAGGGAAGCCCTCCCCACTGCAGCTGGACCCAGCCCATGCACAGCGGCGAAGACCCAGCGTGGCCAAAAAATAATGTAAAATTATAAAAAAATATATAAAATTAAAACATACTAGCATGCCACTGGATTACTAACACATAAACACAATGTATATATTGAAATGGGGAATATGCATGAGGCATTTCAGCTTTACATTGAAGTACTTGTGTGAGTGTCTGAATTGGAAGCGCAGTCAGCTGTGTATTGGTGTGTGTGACACCATTTTTACTTGAGGGGATGGTTATCCTGACCGGAATATTGGACAGACATTTTTCTCAAGTAAATACCTGTTGCTTCAAGGAAGACAACTGGTAATATTTGTTGCCAGTGAAGAAAGTTGAATTTTAAAACAAAAATATGGAAAGTTTTCATCTGCCGTCGTGAGTTGAACTCCATACTTTCCAGTACTTAAATACTATGATTACATCGGTGGTGATATTCATTAAAGCATAATTTAAAGAAATATTATATAGTGGTAGAATGTGTCATCATTTGGAAGATTTGCATAAATATTTTCCAAATGACCAAAGACATGCTATTATAAAATCATGGTGGATAAAGTATCCATTCAGAGTGTAGAGTGGACTGGTGGATGGGGGTTCACGTAACAGACAATACTACAGAAAGTTTACTGTGTCAGTTTCAGATTGCACATGCCACCATCCATTCCCCCCCAATTCGTATCTTTCATAAATTGTCTGTTTTGTTGGCTCTTTCCCACATTGTTCAGTGGTTTTAATATCAGTGCTTTCAAAGTATGAGCTGAAGACCTCAAGAGGTCTCTAAAGTCTTTTTATGCTTAGGACAACTGTCTCCAAGCCGCACAATGTCACCTGTCTTTTTCCCTGTGTTGACTCTTTTAGCGAAGGCTCAGTGGTACCAGGTGAGGCTGGCCTCAGCCCTGATGGATCAAGGTAGGGGCTCCAGATCCTCCTGGGAGCCCAGGTGCAGCACAGCTCATGAAGACACTCCAGTTTTGCTGTAGAGTAACTCAGAGCAGTAACAGTTACTAGTTGCACCATGTCAGCTAGAATAGACATTGTAAAAAATCTGCCGAGCCTGTGTGCTAGGGGAGCCGTGGCCAGGGCAGCCCGCATGGCCCACGGCCCTTTCTCTGCTCCAGGGAAGCCCTCCCCACTGCAGCTGGACCCAGCCCATGCACAGCGGCGAAGACCCAGCGTGGCCAAAAAATAATGTAAAATTATAAAAAAATATATAAAATTAAAACATACTAGCATGCCACTGGATTACTAACACATAAACACAATGTATATATTGAAATGGGGAATATGCATGAGGCATTTCAGCTTTACATTGAAGTACTTGTGTGAGTGTCTGAATTGGAAGCGCAGTCAGCTGTGTATTGGTGTGTGTGACACCATTTTTACTTGAGGGGATGGTTATCCTGACCGGAATATTGGACAGACATTTTTCTCAAGTAAATACCTGTTGCTTCAAGGAAGACAACTGGTAATATTTGTTGCCAGTGAAGAAAGTTGAATTTTAAAACAAAAATATGGAAAGTTTTCATCTGCCGTCGTGAGTTGAACTCCATACTTTCCAGTACTTAAATACTATGATTACATCGGTGGTGATATTCATTAAAGCATAATTTAAAGAAATATTATATAGTGGTAGAATGTGTCATCATTTGGAAGATTTGCATAAATATTTTCCAAATGACCAAAGACATGCTATTATAAAATCATGGTGGATAAAGTATCCATTCAGAGTGTAGAGTGGACTGGTGGATGGGGGTTCACGTAACAGACAATACTACAGAAAGTTTACTGTGTCAGTTTCAGATTGCACATGGCCGCCACCATCAAGAAACTGTCACTGGTAGGACATGAGATGTGACATCCATTGTCACATACAGGGCTTTCTGAAGTGATGCCTCTCCTTTCAAATACATGTGTGGACAGAAAACAGAATACTAAAACAGACTAAAAGCATTTTCTTGATACCCCCTGCCCCCCCAGGTTGTGAACATTGGCTTTTGTCAAAGGCCTTTCCAGGGTCTGTGAATTTAATGTCTGAATCCCGCCCCCCGCCCCCCCCCGCCCCCCGCTGGTTCACTAGTAGGATCTCTTACCCCGTGGGGTGTTTGTGTGGTGCTGACCTTTATAAGTGGCACCAGGCTTTACTTGATCATGAATAGTCATTATCAGATTTAGAGGTCAGTGCTGCTGCTTCTTGAGGAGAGGTCAGAAGCCTCCCTTTGTTTTAGGATGCCCTGGGATGGTGTGTGGAGCCCCGAGGCACTCTGGATATCCACCTTCTGGGGGAATTCCCCGGGAAATTGTCCGGGCCTGCTGTGTTTTGAGGGGTAATTCTGTCACAGCTCTGTTTCCTCAGCTCTATATCTAATAGTCAGTTTCGTCCATCTATATTTCCTTAGAAGTTCTGTTTTATCTAAGCTATAAACTGATTTGAGTTTGTTCTGTAATCTCTTAAGTTTTCTAATTGTGTGCTAATAGTTATTTTTTTCTAATCATTTCTTACTCTGTTTATGTTTGAAATTGGAGCCCTGTGTCTAGCTGTTGTGGAATTGGTTCTGTTTTTGAGTTATACCGTGGGTAGGGTTTTGTGTGTGGGGTTTGGTATGTACTGTTCTCAAGACACAGATTCAGGCAGCTGCTGTTAGTTCTGCTGCCCAGATGTTTTTTTTGATTAAAAAATTTCTGCCGTGGAGTTGAACTCCATACTTTCCAGTACTTAAATACTATGATTACATCGGTGGTGATATTCATTAAAGCATAATTTAAAGAAATATTATATAGTGGTAGAATGTGTCATCATTTGGAAGATTTGCATAAATATTTTCCAAATGACCAAAGACATGCTATTATAAAATCATGGTGGATAAAGTATCCATTCAGAGTGTAGAGTGGACTGGTGGATGGGGGTTCACGTAACAGACAATACTACAGAAAGTTTACTGTGTCAGTTTCAGATTGCACATGGCCGCCACCATCAAGAAACTGTCACTGGTAGGACATGAGATGTGACATCCATTGTCACATACAGGGCTTTCTGAAGTGATGCCTCTCCTTTCAAATACATGTGTGGACAGAAAACAGAATACTAAAACAGACTAAAAGCATTTTCTTGATACCCCCTGCCCCCCCAGGTTGTGAACATTGGCTTTTGTCAAAGGCCTTTCCAGGGTCTGTGAATTTAATGTCTGAATCCCGCCCCACGCCCCTCCCCGCCCCCGGCTGTTTAACTAGTAGGATCTCTTACACAGTGGTGTGTTTGTGTGGTGCTGACCTTTATAAGTGGCACCAGGCTTTACTTGATCATGAATAGTCATTATCAGATTTAGAGGTCAGTGCTGCTGCTTCTTGAGGAGAGGTCAGAAGCCTCCCTTTGTTTTAGGATGCCCTGGGATGGTGTGTGGAGCCCCGAGGCACTCTGGATATCCACCTTCTGGGGGAATTCCCCGGGAAATTGTCCGGGCCTGCTGTGTTTTGAGGGGTAATTCTGTCACAGCTCTGTTTCCTCAGCTCTATATCTAATAGTCAGTTTCGTCCATCTATATTTCCTTAGAAGTTCTGTTTTATCTAAGCTATAAACTGATTTGAGTTTGTTCTGTAATCTCTTAAGTTTTCTAATTGTGTGCTAATAGTTATTTTTTTCTAATCATTTCTTACTCTGTTTATGTTTGAAATTGGAGCCCTGTGTCTAGCTGTTGTGGAATTGGTTCTGTTTTTGAGTTATACCGTGGGTAGGGTTTTGTGTGTGGGGTTTGGTATGTACTGTTCTCAAGACACAGATTCAGGCAGCTGCTGTTAGTTCTGCTGCCCAGATGTTTTTTTTTTGTTTTTTATCACATTGAGGTTTTGAGGGGTGGGTAGCTTTACTGCAATTTAATTCACGTACCCTACAATTCACCCTTTAAAGTGCACAATTTAATGGTTCTTAGTCTATTCACAGTGCTGCACGACCATCACCAAAGTCACTTTCTATACATGTCATCCCCTAAAAAGAAATAATGTTCTCATAAGCCATCCCTGCCCACCTCTCCATCCCTCTCCGCCTCCGGCCCTCAAACCATCACCTGTCTACCTTCTGTCTCCTACACGCTGGTCTTTTCTGAATGTTTTGTGTAAGAGGAATTGTGTGACGTGTGTGAGGTCTGTCCTTTAGGTAGCATTATGCTCCCAGGCTCACCATCTTGCAGTGGGATTCAGCACTGTATCCTCTCTGTGGCGGCCGTTAGGTCCCTGTATGGATGGGCTGCGTTTTCTGTGTCCACCCCTCCGGAGATGGGCAGGCTGTTGCAGAAGCTGCTGCGTGTGGATGTGGATCTCTGTGCACATGTTCTTCCTGCTCTTGGGCGCACACCTAGGAGTGGAATTGCTGGCGATGATTCTCTTTTAAGAAGAGTTTTCCTCTTCTTCCTTCTCCTCTTTGGCTGTTTCAGTAGACTCTGGGGTGCAAGGGGAGGTTTTGATGGACCGCTCTGGTGGACGTGGTCTCCTTGTGGACGGGATGGCTGTGGCAGGGCGTGTCACCTTTGTCCTCAGGTGGTCTGGACCATGAACGCATAGCCTCTGACTTAACAATGGCTCTGCAGCCCCAGGAAAACTATGGGAGTTTCCTTTGGTCCTTCAAAGTGGTACTGAACTATTTTGATTTTTTTCTGTAATCTCTTAAGTTTTCTCATTGTGTGCGAATGGTTATTTTTTTCTAATCATTTCTTACTCTGTTTATGTTTGAAATTGGAGCCCTGTGTCTAGCTGTTGTGGAATTGGTTCTGTTTTTGAGTTATACCGTGGGTAGGGTTTTGTGTGTGGGGTTTGGTATGTACTGTTCTCAAGACACAGATTCAGGCAGCTGCTGTTAGTTCTGCTGCCCAGATGTTTTTTTTTTGTTTTTTATCACATTGAGGTTTTGAGGGGTGGGTAGCTTTACTGCAATTTAATTCACGTACCCTACAATTCACCCTTTAAAGTGCACAATTTAATGGTTCTTAGTCTATTCACAGTGCTGCACGACCATCACCAAAGTCACTTTCTATACATGTCATCCCTAAAAAGAAATAATGTTCTCATAAGCCATCCCTGCCCACCTCTCCATCCCTCTCCGCCTCCGGCCCTCAAACCATCACCTGTCTACCTTCTGTCTCCTACACGCTGGTCTTTTCTGAATGTTTTGTGTAAGAGGAATTGTGTGACGTGTGTGAGGTCTGTCCTTTAGGTAGCATTATGCTCCCAGGCTCACCATCTTGCAGTGGGATTCAGCACTGTATCCTCTCTGTGGCGGCCGTTAGGTCCCTGTATGGATGGGCTGCGTTTTCTGTGTCCACCCCTCCGGAGATGGGCAGGCTGTTGCAGAAGCTGCTGCGTGTGGATGTGGATCTCTGTGCACATGTTCTTCCTGCTCTTGGGCGCACACCTAGGAGTGGAATTGCTGGCGATGATTCTCTTTTAAGAAGAGTTTTCCTCTTCTTCCTTCTCCTCTTTGGCTGTTTCAGTAGACTCTGGGGTGCAAGGGGAGGTTTTGATGGACCGCTCTGGTGGACGTGGTCTCCTTGTGGACGGGATGGCTGTGGCAGGGCGTGTCACCTTTGTCCTCAGGTGGTCTGGACCATGAACGCATAGCCTCTGACTTAACAATGGCTCTGCAGCCCCAGGAAAACTATGGGAGTTTCTTCAGATGACTCTGAGGACTTCATCTCCTTTCTAACAAATGGTGTGGCTTTCTTTGAGATTAGGTGGTTTTTAACTAATGGAACTATTTTGATTTTTTTCTGCGCTGGACTGTCTTCAGTCATTATGGTAAAGATTTTCAGCTTATTTAGAGGATATAATTCATTGTAATTTAATTTAATTAGAATATAAGTAATTTTAAAATGCTTGATATGATTAATGCGCTTTCTCTTATATGAAGTGTACATAAGATATGCAATTATTTCAGTGGAAATTCTTGGTGTTAGTGAATAAAGTTGATTTTCACAGCTGTTATTTTATTATATAAAATGGCATCTGACGTATATGCTCATTAGACCTGTCACTCTGTAAATTGTTTGCCAGTGTTTGTGATGATCATACCGGAACACTGCCAGTTCCTTCAAGAAGCCTCCTGACAAGCAAAGATGAACTGAGAATTTCAGTATTCAGAACTTTTAAGTGTGTTTTAGTTCTTAAAGGGACGTTCGTGTGTTGGCCGTTTTTGGTATTCTGTCTGCCCAGCATTGCGGCACTAGAGCAGCGTTCCCCTTCCAGGCTCGCCCATCCTGCTGCGGGTCTGGGTGAGGGAGGAGTATTTTGTGAGGACTGACTGCCGAGAGGGGTGTGATAACGGTGCTTTCCTGTACTTGTCACTTCAGGCTCCTGGATTTGGATTTGGAATTGCAATATCTGGTGGAAGAGATAATCCTCATTTCCAGAGCGGGGAAACCTCCATCGTGATTTCCGATGTGCTGAAGGGGTCCCATGGAAGGGCAGCTGCAGTAAGTTGTGCTTCTCCAGGCAGGCACTGGGTCATGTCTCTGCCCTCCACCACCGGCACACCCTCCTGGTGATTCCTTTAAAGTAAACCACCCCATCTCTTCTTCCTTCTCCTCTTTGGCTGTTTCAGTAGACTCTGGGGTGCAAGGGGAGGTTTTGATGGACCGCTCTGGTGGACGTGGTCTCCTTGTGGACGGGATGGCTGTGGCAGGGCGTGTCACCTTTGTCCTCAGGTGGTCTGGACCATGAACGCATAGCCTCTGACTTAACAATGGCTCTGCAGCCCCAGGAAAACTATGGGAGTTTCTTCAGATGACTCTGAGGACTTCATCTCCTTTCTAACAAATGGTGTGGCTTTCTTTGAGATTAGGTGGTTTTTAACTAATGGAACTATTTTGATTTTTTTCTGCGCTGGACTGTCTTCAGTCATTATGGTAAAGATTTTCAGCTTATTTAGAGGATATAATTCATTGTAATTTAATTTAATTAGAATATAAGTAATTTTAAAATGCTTGATATGATTAATGCGCTTTCTCTTATATGAAGTGTACATAAGATATGCAATTATTTCAGTGGAAATTCTTGGTGTTAGTGAATAAAGTTGATTTTCACAGCTGTTATTTTATTATATAAAATGGCATCTGACGTATATGCTCATTAGACCTGTCACTCTGTAAATTGTTTGCCAGTGTTTGTGATGATCATACCGGAACACTGCCAGTTCCTTCAAGAAGCCTCCTGACAAGCAAAGATGAACTGAGAATTTCAGTATTCAGAACTTTTAAGTGTGTTTTAGTTCTTAAAGGGACGTTCGTGTGTTGGCCGTTTTTGGTATTCTGTCTGCCCAGCATTGCGGCACTAGAGCAGCGTTCCCCTTCCAGGCTCGCCCATCCTGCTGCGGGTCTGGGTGAGGGAGGAGTATTTTGTGAGGACTGACTGCCGAGAGGGGTGTGATAACGGTGCTTTCCTGTACTTGTCACTTCAGGCTCCTGGATTTGGATTTGGAATTGCAATATCTGGTGGAAGAGATAATCCTCATTTCCAGAGCGGGGAAACCTCCATCGTGATTTCCGATGTGCTGAAGGGGGGTCCCGCGGAAGGGCAGCTGCAGTAAGTTGTGCTTCTCCAGGCAGGCACTGGGTCACGGGTTGTCTCTGCCCTCCACCACCGGCACACCCTCCTGGTGATTCCTTTAAAGTAACACACATCTCTGCTTATCTCTGTCACAGATGGAAAGCTAGGATCCTTTAAAGGCTTCTATAAAAGATAGAGACAGTGGAAGGAACTTGTTACTCAGTTTGGGGTAGAATGCAGCCTTGAGCTGCACCAAGGGTCTCACCATTTCTTATTAAGCAGGAAGATTAGCAAGATTAAAGAGAGGCGAAGATGCACTTGCAAAGAAGCAAGGGTATGATTAGGAGGAGTGAAGAAAACTGAAAGGAGAAAGGCTTTAGCTTTAAAGATGGTGGGACTTTTTCCCAACCTCATGACCTCTTGTCATTGAATGCCTGGAACTGTACCACGAGAAGTCATTCAGTGTGCTGTAGCACCTGCTCAAGGCTTCCTGGTGGCTCTGTGCTAAAGAGTCCACCTGCAGTGAGGGAGACGCAGGGTCAGTCCCTGGGTCGTGAAGATCCCCTTGGAGAAGGGAATGGCAACCCACTCTGGTGTTCTTTCTTGGAGAATCCCATGGACAGAGGAGCCTGCAGGGCTACAGTCCAGGGAATCACAAAGAGTGGGACACCACTGAGCCACTGAACAGCAGCAATAATGCCTGTTGAGTTCTTTCAGAAACCTTTGTGTTAACAGGTAAAAAATTAATGACCTGCGGTCAATTACTTGCTGAACATTTCTTGTGGGAATCTGAAAGAAAATAGTTGGACATTTTTTTAAATGATTGAACTGAAGGTAAATAGATTAGTTAGCTTATAATGGGCATATCTTTTTAAGATCCAATCTTGAAAATACCTTTATAAACTTATTTGTGTGATTTTGTCTAACATGTTGTTTTGATTATTTTCTTTCTTTAGGGAGAATGACCGGGTGGCGATGGTTAATGGAGTCTCCATGGATAATGTCGAGCATGCGTTTGCTGTTCAACAATTAAGGAAAAGTGGGAAAAATGCAAAAATTGTAAGTATCTTTTACCTCTAATTTTATGAAGGTACCAGCTTTACTGTTGATATGTTCTTGGTGTTTGAATTCATTCTTCCCTTGTAAGAAAACAGAACCTGGGGCAGGAGTTCAAGGCTGTTGTCTCCACGCTTCTTCTGAAATTGGTGTGTGCTTTGTCACTAGTGTGTATTTTCTCAAAGCTCAGATTCCAGGATTGTTTTGATTGAAAAAGAAAGAAAGGGATTCCTGATTTGAATAGTTACCTCTTTATGGCTTAGTTTCCTTTTTTTAAAAAAAAAATACTTAAATTAGACAGAAGCTTGGCATATAGTCAGTTAAAGTCTATAGTCCTATTTTCTGTTACAAGATTTGTTTAATGTGCAAATTTTATGGTGTCCCCTAAACAAATACAGTGTTGTGCTGCCTTGTTTGTGAAACAGTTTGGGGAGAGAGTGAGTGTAAGGGTTGTGTTGTTTCATAGAGTTGTTCAGAGTGGATTTGTTATTTTTTAGTATCTTGCTAGATCCTTTCATTTTGTATTTGAGAAGGCTTTTCTTCCCTCTCTGCTTTTCTTTTAGTAAGAGACAAAGTCCGGTTAGTTCTGGGTAACTGGTCTCAAATCACAGTTAAAACTAGGCAGAGCGACTTCCCTGGGGTCCAGTGGCTAAACCTCTGTGCGCCCCAGTGCAAAGGGCCTGGGTTCATCCCTGGTTGGGGAACTAGATCCCACATGCTGCAGCTCAAAGATTCCAGGTACCACAGCAAAATAAATAAATATTAAACAAAAAACTAGGCAGATGTGGCAGAGAATGTATTTAATATTAAAATCCTACTTGGAAAAGATTCTGTCTACATGATGTAGAAACTTCCCTGGTTGTTCAGTGGTTAAGGAGTCTGTGCTCCACTGCAGAGACATGGGTTTAAGCTCTGGTCTGAGAACTAGGATCCTGCACACACGTGGCCAAAAACTATACATATGTGTATGTATGTTTCTACATAGAAGAGTACATTAGCTGCCTCGCTGCCCTCCATTTTGCTTCCTCTAGACTCTAAATAGCCTGAGTAGGGTTATGCTTGAGACCTTGACTCAGACACAGGAGCAGAAGGCAGAAGTTGGTGGTTCCTTGGTCTGTCCAGGCCTGTCCCTTGAGAATCTGCTTTGCAGCAGACAGGCAGAACCACAGTGGACCCAGCAGAGAGGAGAGGGCTGGAGTGCGGGCTGCCTCAGCGTGTCCTGGGGCCTGTGGTGAGACCCAGAGGGCTGCTTCCTGAGACTGGCCCACTATCAGAGGCCCCCACCAGTGCGGGCTGCTGTGACTGCCAGAGCGGACACTCTGCCTGAGTGACTGCTTTTCTCTCACGACAGCCCTCCAGGGTTCAGTCACTGCATTCTGGGCTACGGCAGCTTCTTCTGTGTGCGTGTTCTGCCAGTGTTTCACTGCGGTAGTGGTTTTCAGCTGCCACTCTGATGCTGTAAACTGTGGTTCATGTGCAGACCGAGTGGTAGATGATGGTGTGGGTTTTTTTTTTGTTTTTTCTTGGCCACTTCTATTGGACTTTCATTTATTTCTATCTTTGTTCTTTGGCCTGAGTGGGCCTCCCATCGCAGCAGCCTCTCCTGCTGCAGAGCACTGGCTCTGGACACAAGCGCTCCCGAGTGCCGGCCCGGTAGTTGGACGTCCTCCCAGGCCAAGGATTGAACCGGTGCCCCTTGCACTGCAAGGCAGTGTCTTTACCCACTGGACCACCAGGGAGGTCCGATGGTGGTGTTTTTAAACAGTGTTTATAACATGAGATTGTCGTGTTTACAGAAATAAGTGGCTAGTTTTTATAATTGTTGGTTTTTATAAATTGAGTAAGTGTTCTTGAGATGAATTACTGCATAGTCCTAGTTGAGCACCTTGGTTAGATAAAATGGAGTTTTCTGTCTGTATCTGAGATTAGGAGTTTAGATCCAGCTTATTTTCTGGAGCGTGGAACTATTTTGTTTTTCCATGAAAATGTTCGGTACCTATACCCTACATCAATAATACATCCAGAAATGATCTGTACTCCAGACTTTCTCACCACGGTAATGATCTTGTAAGATACAATGACTTTCTGTTATGTTTTGAAAAGGCCCCTGTGAGAAGCTGCAGGGGTTTTCCTCTCCAGGTGCTAGGCTGACTCAGAGGCTGGGTCGGGTGTGCCCTGCTCTTCAGGGAGAAGACGTAGAGGGTTGGTGGAACCGTGTTCCATCTGCAGAGGGCAGCTGTTCCACTTGCGTCACACGAGAGTGGAGCGTGTCACCTGCTGATGCCAGATCTGTCGTCACTGACTCACTTGAGAATAAAGCTCTGGTGCCGTGGGCGTGACTCTCATTGCAGGAGGTCCCACCTCAGCCTAGGAGGGCCTCTGCCTTCTCTGTGCTCCCACCCTCCCCTCCCCTTATCAGCTAGTCTTCCTTCTTCCGTGGCCTCTTACATTTTGATAGTTGTTGGTTTATAACTTTCCATAAGATGCCCTGGGTCTTAGGCTCAATAAATTTCTTTTACATTGAATTAAAATGTTAGAGCTCCTTTGATAATATAGCTACCATAAATATGCTTCATTTTAACAGTAGGTGAAGAGAAGATAGAAAGTTTGTTTATAGCATAGAGAATAGGTGAAGAAAAGATAGAAAGTCTGTTTATAGCATAGAGAATATAATTTTTACTAAAATTCTGAGCATACCAAGAAAGCATTACAGAGTGAATGGGCAGAAACACATTCTCAGAGACGAGCTCTGTGAAGGCCTGAGTGTGGACCTGCATGGCTGCGTAGCGTCTCCGTGTATGCATACCTCACTCCTCCTCGACCTGCTCAGCCATGGGCACGTCCCTGTTCAGCTCTGACAGGTGTTTTTTAAAAACTGTGTTGAGGATTGTCACGCTGCTACCAGCTCGTGCAGTTCCTTCTCTGGGGAGGGACCTTCCGGAGTCAGGAGGCATAAATGACTTCTGAGATGTGGGTTGCCAGTTTACCCGTCAGGGGACCAGTAAGGTATTGAGTCCAGTTACATGACCGCCAAACTGATAGAGTACATAGTTCTTCAAATGAAGAATTTTATCTTTTTTTTTTGGCTGTGCTGGGCCTTCACTGCTGCATGGGCTTCTCATGTGTAGATGAGGAGCTGTCATTTCCAGGGGTTTGACCACTGCGTGATGTGTGTACTTTCCGTGATGTCTCTTGGCCTGTTGCTGTCCTGTGTGCTCCATAGCCACGCTGTCACACTGGTGTTGGTGTAGGAAGGTGGTTGGCCTTTGTTGTACACACTGCTTATGTCACCTGCACCCCTTCTTTAAAAATTTTTTTGAGTGTAAGTTATTTATGGTGTTTTTTTGGTTTGTTTCTCTGTTGCTCTCTCATCATGGAAATGTGTTCATTTTTATTCTTTCAGCTCTGTCAGACTTTCACTTGATCGACTCTGCCTTCAGGGCTCACAGAGTCCACCTTAGCAGAGTCATAAAAGTGTGTATCTTGGGCTTCCCTGGTGGTCCAGTGGGTAAAGTCTGCCATACAGTAGAAGGGGCACTGGTTCGATCCCTGGCTTGGGAAGATCCCACATGTGGAAGAGCGGCTGGGCTGGTGTGTCCAGTTACAAGCCAGCACTCTGGAGCGCATGCACCCGGAGCTGGTGCTCTGTGATGAGAGAGGCCACTGCAATGGGAGGCCCACACAGGCCAAAGAATAAAGATGGATGAAGATAAATAAATAAAAAAACAATAAAAGATGCTCTGTGAGAAAAGGAGATCCTTCAGGGGTGCTGTGTGACGGTCTGGAGGGGTGGGATGGGGGGGATATACATATGACTAATCTGGGAACATGCATATCTGTAAACAACAAACTGTAAAAGTTAAAAGTAAAATAAAAGTTTTTAAAAAAGCAACAACAAAAGAGGCCAAAATTAAAATGAAAAGTGTATGTCTTGTATTTTACTCTAGTACCTATGTAATTTCATTGTTTTACTTTATATTTGAATTTTTAATTCAGCTAAACTGTTTTGAAGTAAGGATTTTTTTTCCCAACATTTTTGTAAAAAGTCAAAATTTTTGGAGTTGGGATTTCCCTGGCAGTTCAGCGGTTAAGGCTTCACCTTCCATTGCAGGGGGTGAGGGTTTAGTCCTGGCCAGGAGCTAAGAACCCTCCCAGTGAGTGAGGGTTCAAATCCCTGGTGGGGTTGGGGAACCAAAACATAAAACTGAAGCAATGTAGTAACAGATTCAGTAAAGATTTTAAAATGAGGAGCTGTCATTTCCAGGGGTTTGACCACTGCGTGATGTGTGTACTTTCCGTGATGTCTCTTGGCCTGTTGCTGTCCTGTGTGCTCCATAGCCACGCTGTCACACTGGTGTTGGTGTAGGAAGGTGGTTGGCCTTTGTTGTACACACTGCTTATGTCACCTGCACCCCTTCTTTAAAAATTTTTTTGAGTGTAAGTTATTTATGGTGTTTTTTTGGTTTGTTTCTCTGTTGCTCTCTCATCATGGAAATGTGTTCATTTTTATTCTTTCAGCTCTGTCAGACTTTCACTTGATCGACTCTGCCTTCAGGGCTCACAGAGTCCACCTTAGCAGAGTCATAAAAGTGTGTATCTTGGGCTTCCCTGGTGGTCCAGTGGGTAAAGTCTGCCATACAGTAGAAGGGGCACTGGTTCGATCCCTGGCTTGGGAAGATCCCACATGTGGAAGAGCGGCTGGGCTGGTGTGTCCAGTTACAAGCCAGCACTCTGGAGCGCATGCACCCGGAGCTGGTGCTCTGTGATGAGAGAGGCCACTGCAATGGGAGGCCCACACAGGCCAAAGAATAAAGATGGATGAAGATAAATAAATAAAAAAACAATAAAAGATGCTCTGTGAGAAAAGGAGATCCTTCAGGGGTGCTGTGTGACGGTCTGGAGGGGTGGGATGGGGGGGATATACATATGACTAATCTGGGAACATGCATATCTGTAAACAACAAACTGTAAAAGTTAAAAGTAAAATAAAAGTTTTTAAAAAAGCAACAACAAAAGAGGCCAAAATTAAAATGAAAAGTGTATGTCTTGTATTTTACTCTAGTACCTATGTAATTTCATTGTTTTACTTTATATTTGAATTTTTAATTCAGCTAAACTGTTTTGAAGTAAGGATTTTTTTTCCCAACATTTTTGTAAAAAGTCAAAATTTTTGGAGTTGGGATTTCCCTGGCAGTTCAGCGGTTAAGGCTTCACCTTCCATTGCAGGGGGTGAGGGTTTAGTCCCTGGCCAGGGAGCTAAGAACCCTCCCAGTGAGTGAGGGTTCAAATCCCTGGTGGGGGTTGGGGAACCAAAACATAAAACTGAAGCAATGTAGTAACAGATTCAGTAAAGATTTTAAAAATGGTCCTATCTATAAAAAACCTTAGAAAAAAATGTCAGTGTTAAAATCAAGCATGATTATCAAGCCTGCGTGAGTTTGTTCATAATATAAATAGAATCATAGCAGGATTGGATACTTTGCAGTGAGTTAAACACTTACTGGGTGCAAATACTTCTTCTCAGGGAACTTGAATTTCAGTAGGCTCCATGAGTAGGTACATACAGTCATCACCATAATGCATATCACTAGACATGGAGGGAGCTTCGGGCAAAGATTTCAGACAGGGGGTGTGCTCTCACTCTCCTTGGGGAATGATAGGGGAAGCTCTGAAGACTCCACTGGTTACTTTGTTTATACTGTGTATGGGTGTGCGTGTGCATGTGTGTCTGTGTGTGTCTGTGTTTGTGTCTGTGTGTGTGTGCTTAGTTGTTTCAGTTGTGTCCAACTCTTTGTGACCCCATGGACTGTGGCCTGGCAGGCTCCTCTGTCATGGGATTCTTCAGGCAAGAATACTGGAGTGGGTTGCCATGCCCTCCTCCAGGGAATCTTCCTGACCCAGGGATTGAAGCAGCATTCTTTACCCAGTGAGCCACCAGGAAAGCTCTGTTTTTTATGTCTTGATGTTGTTCAGTGGCTCAGTCATGTTGGTGTTTTGTGACCCTATGGACTGCAGCACACCAGGCTTCCCTGTCCTTCATTATCTCCTGGAATTTGATCAAACTCATATCCATTGAGTCAACAACAAACTGTAAAAGTTAAAAGTAAAATAAAAGTTTTTAAAAAAGCAACAACAAAAGAGGCCAAAATTAAAATGAAAAGTGTATGTCTTGTATTTTACTCTAGTACCTATGTAATTTCATTGTTTTACTTTATATTTGAATTTTTAATTCAGCTAAACTGTTTTGAAGTAAGGATTTTTTTTCCCAACATTTTTGTAAAAAGTCAAAATTTTTGGAGTTGGGATTTCCCTGGCAGTTCAGCGGTTAAGGCTTCACCTTCCATTGCAGGGGGTGAGGGTTTAGTCCCTGGCCAGGGAGCTAAGAACCCTCCCAGTGAGTGAGGGTTCAAATCCCTGGTGGGGGTTGGGGAACCAAAACATAAAACTGAAGCAATGTAGTAACAGATTCAGTAAAGATTTTAAAAATGGTCCTATCTATAAAAAACCTTAGAAAAAAATGTCAGTGTTAAAATCAAGCATGATTATCAAGCCTGCGTGAGTTTGTTCATAATATAAATAGAATCATAGCAGGATTGGATACTTTGCAGTGAGTTAAACACTTACTGGGTGCAAATACTTCTTCTCAGGGAACTTGAATTTCAGTAGGCTCCATGAGTAGGTACATACAGTCATCACCATAATGCATATCACTAGACATGGAGGGAGCTTCGGGCAAAGATTTCAGACAGGGGGTGTGCTCTCACTCTCCTTGGGGAATGATAGGGGAAGCTCTGAAGACTCCACTGGTTACTTTGTTTATACTGTGTATGGGTGTGCGTGTGCATGTGTGTCTGTGTGTGTCTGTGTTTGTGTCTGTGTGTGTGTGCTTAGTTGTTTCAGTTGTGTCCAACTCTTTGTGACCCCATGGACTGTGGCCTGGCAGGCTCCTCTGTCATGGGATTCTTCAGGCAAGAATACTGGAGTGGGTTGCCATGCCCTCCTCCAGGGAATCTTCCTGACCCAGGGATTGAAGCAGCATTCTTTACCCAGTGAGCCACCAGGAAAGCTCTGTTTTTTATGTCTTGATGTTGTTCAGTGGCTCAGTCATGTTGGTGTTTTGTGACCCTATGGACTGCAGCACACCAGGCTTCCCTGTCCTTCATTATCTCCTGGAATTTGCTCAAACTCATGTCCATTGAGTCAGTGATGCTTTCCAACAGTCTCGTCATTCTTTGTCATCCCCTCTTCTCCTGTCCTCAGTCTTCCCCAGCATCAGGGTCTTTTCCAACAAGTTCGCCCTTTGCATCATGTGACCAGAGTACTGGAGCTTCAGCTTCAGCCTCAGTCCTTCCAGTGAGTATTCTGGATTGATTTCCTTTAGGATGGACTGGTTTGATCTGCTTGCTGCCCAAGGGACTCTCCAGAGTCTTCTCCAGCACCAGTTTGAAAGCATCAGTTCTATAGCAGTCAGCCTTCTTTATGGTCCAGCTCTCACTTCCATACATGACCACTGGAAAAACCATAGCTTTGACTATGTAGACTTTTATTGACAATGTGATGTCTTTGCTTTTTTTTTTTCTTTTTTTTTTTTTTAGTGTTGACCTTTTTTACTGGTTTATTTCTTTTCATCCATCTTTATTCTTTGACTTGTGTGGGCCTCCCATTGCAGTGGCCTCTCTCATTGCAGACCACCAGCTCTGCGTGCATGTGCTCCAGAGTGCTGGCTCATAATTGGACACATCGGTCCAGCCGCTTTGTGGCACGTGGAATCTTCCTGGGCCAGGGATCCAACCAGTGCCCCTTGCACTTGCAAGATGGACTCCCTACCCACTGGACCACCGGGGAAGCCCATGTCTTTGCTTTGTAATATGATATCTGGATTTGTCATAGCTTTTCTTCCAAGGAGCAAGTGTCTCTTAATTTTATGGCTGCAGTCACCATCCACAATGATTTTGAAGCCCAAGGAATAAAGTCTGTCACTGTTTCCATTGTTTCCCTATCTGTTAGCCATGAAGGGATGGGATCAGATGTCCTAATCTTCATTTTTTGAATGTTGAGTTTTAGGTCACCTTTTCTGCTCTCCTCTTTCACCTTCAGGAAGAAGCTCTTTAGTCCCTCTTCAGTTGCTGTGATAAGGGTGGTGTCATCTGCATATCTGAGGTTGTTGATATTTCTTCCAGCGATCTTGACTCCAGCTTGTGCTTCATCCACAAGCTGGATGAATATGATTATACCTTACCAAGGAGCAGTTGAAGATCCAAGTGTTAATACAGAGAACTGCTTCTAATACCACAGGTAGGAGATAGACATAGAGGCAAGAGTCAGGGAGTCATCTGGGGTGCCTTACAGGGAATGTTGCCATAAAGCTCAGGAGTGGGGCACTGGAAGAGCAGTGGGGTAGGCAGCATTTTCTCCACTCAGCACAGGCCTTGGCTGGCCCGCTTTTTCACATGCTGGCCTCTTGCTCCTTGATGGTCAGTCAGCTTTGATGTTGTTCTGTCTGAGATACCTTCTGTGGCCCCTCTTGGTGGTGGTAAGCAGGTGCAGTATTAAGTGTGGAGCAGCTCTTTGAGGACAGTTGACCACAAAAAGGAAGAGAGAAGATGATGGCTCGGAAGTGAGTAGAAGAGGCAATTTGCCAGTTAGTATGCAGAGGGCTTCCCAGGTGGCTTCGTGATGAAGAGCCCACCCACCAGTGCAGGAGACGAGAAATGCGGGTTCAATCCCTGGGTTGGGAAGATCCGCTGGAGGACGGCATGGCAGCTACTCCAGTATTCTTTCCTGGAGAATCCCATGGACAGAGGAGCCTCCCAGGCTGCAGCCCATAGGGTTGCCAAGAGTCAGACATGACTGAAGTGACTTAGCAGGCACACGTGCATGCCCAAGACAGACTGGAGGTACATGGGGTGGTCCCTGGGGGCAGAGTGGATGGTAATTTGAGGAGCCAAGGTCATGGAGGTGGGAAGGGATAAGAATCAGGAGGAGGATGGATTGTCTTTGAGACCAGGAACGAAGCCCAAATAAATGAGAGACTGAATCCATGTAGGAGTGGAGGGGATGTGAGGTGACCGATCTCTGCAGATGAGCCCAGGTGACTGACATCTCAGAGGACAACTCTGGGGCACCAGGCTTGTTAGGTTCCACAGAGTCCGAAGCAGCCGGGGTACATGAGAGGAGGACCTCATTCCAGAGTGTGGGGGTGTAGCCACCGAAGGGGATCTAGCACAGGACCGGGGATTGTCCTGGCACACGACCAGCCTTCCTGAGACACAGGTGACCCCAGCGCTGTGCATGTCCAAGGGGCGCAGCAGAACAGCGTGACCTTGTGGGATGCCGACCATGGTACGTGTGGTGGACATCCAGTGCCTCAGATACAAATGAGAAACATAGAGAAGGTTTTTTCCTTGTGATGATAACTCTTTATTCTTAGCAACTTTGATTATACTTACTGTGTTGTCCATGACATCCCTACTATTCATTCATCTTACAAAAGGAAGCTTAACATGTCCTGATTTTTCTCGTGCACTCTGCCCTCCCTGCCACCTCCATCACCACGAGTCTGACCTTATCTTGAATCAGTCTGAGGTGTTACTGACCCACCGCACTGCCTTGGTCCCTGTTTCACAGCACAGGGATTCTGTATCTCTCTACATTTCGGAGTCACCATGAAAAGTCTAGCTCCGCCACCACTCACAGGCCTTGTGCTGTTACTGTGCTTCCTGCACCATGCATTTCACACCTGTGACCCATATATTTTGCAACTGGAAGTACTTACCTCTTGATGTCTCTCTGCTATTCCTGTCCTCCTCTGGCAACCACCCATTTCTTCTCTGTATCTGTAACTCCATCCCCATTTTGTTATGTCTATTCATTTGTTTTTTAGATTCCACATCTTACTTCACTTAACACAGTGCCCTCCAGGTCCATCCATGTTGTTGAAAATGGAGACATTATTCTTTTTCATGGCTGAGCAGTATTTGTGTGTGTGTGTGTGTGTGTGTGTGTGTGTATCAAGTCTTCTGTACCCATTAATGTATGGATAGGTGCTTACATTGCTTCTACTTCTTAGATACTATAAATAACGTGGCAATGAACATAGGAGTGCAGATGCCTTTTCTTCCTTTATTTGACCTCGTGGTATGTGGGATGTTAGTTCCCCAATTAGGAATTAAACTGGAGTTCACTGCACTGGGTGGTTGTGCCCTAACCACTGGACCTCCAGGGAATTCCCACAAATGTCTTTTCTAAGTAGTGTTTCTGTTTTCTTTGGATAGACAGGAGTGAGGTTTCCTGGGCTATGTGGAAGTTCTGGCTTCAGTGTCTGGAGGTGTCTCCTGCTCTCCCACAGTGGCACGCCAGTCTGTGTTCCACCTGTGGAGCATGCGCGTTCCCTCCTCTCACACTCAGCGCTCTCCCTTGTCACTTCTTGTCATTTCTGGTTTTTATAATTATATTCTGACAGGTGCGAAGGTATATCTCATTGTGGTTTTAATTGGTATTTCCTGGAATATTAGTGCTATTGAGCATGTTTTCATGTGCCTATTTGGCCGTCTGTACGTCTTCTTTGGAAAAATGTTTGTTCAGATCCTCTGCCCAGTTTTCAGTCAAGTTGTTTGTTTATTGATGTCGAGTTGTGTAAGTTCTTGGTATATTTTGAATATTAACCCCCACTTGTGGGTCAGGTCCTTTGCAGATATCTTCTCCCATTTCATCAGCATTCTTTTCATTTTGATGATAATTAACTTCACTATGTAAAAGCTAATTTTTAGTTGGATGTGGTCCTGTTTGTTTACTTTTGCTTTTTTGTCCCTTGCCTGAGGAGTAAGATCTGTGTGCTGCCTGTGTTTTCTTCTAGGAGTTTGATGGGTTCATTTGATGGGTTCATTTGATGGGTTCTTATGTTGAAATCTCATGTTCATTTGGAATTTTTATTTTATTTTCTTCACAATCACAAGTTTTTTTGTTTTGCTTTCTTGATTTTAAAGAGTTTTGTTGTTGCCAGATATGTATAATTCTAGCTTAATCATATGTATGGAACTGTATAGTTGCGCGTAGTGTTGAGGGTAATCTGGTGGGATTCTTGAGCTTGTAGCTCTCCTGTGTTCCCAGCACTGTTTCTTGAGAAGGCTGTATATTCTCTCCTTCTTTTCGAGGGTGGATTGCCTGTGTACGGGTGGATTTCTCTCCCGGGGTCCCTGTTTGTCTAGTGATTTATGTGTCTGTGTGCTAGTACCATGCTGTTTTGCTGACTGTGACCATATTGTATAGTTTGAGATCTAGGCACATGTTGCATCCAGCTTTATTCTTCATTCTCAAGATTGTTTCTTTTTGCTATTTGGGGTCTTCTGTGTTTCCATACACATCTTAGGTTTACTTGTTCCAGTTCTGTGGGAAATCCCATTGGTGTTTTGATCGGGGTTGCACTGGATATGTGGGTGGCCTTGGGTGGTGTGGTCTTGTCAGCATTAATTCTTCCAGCCCCTGAGCCTGGTGTGGCTCCACCTGTTCTGCTGTCCTCAGTGTCCCATTTTCCTAATGCAGGTATTTTGCCTCCTTAGTTAGATTGTCTCTCAGGGGTTTTATTTCATTTTTTAAAAATTAATTAATAATTTTTTTGGCCACTTCTGTTGGTCTTTCATTTATTCATTTTCATCCATCCTTGTCCTGTGGCCTGTGTGGGCCTCCCATTGCAGTGGCCTCTGTCACTGCAGAGCACCGGCTCTGGGCACGTGCGCTCCAGAGCTCCAGTTCAGTAGTTGGACACATGGGTCCAGCCACTCCGCGGCATGTGGGATCTCCCCAGGCCAGGGATCAAACTGGCGCCCCTTGCACTGCAAGGTGGTATTCTTGCCCACTGGCCCACCAGAGAAGCCAGGGGGTTTTATTTTTTGATGCAACTTATAAATGGGGTTCTTAATTTCTCTTTCTGGTAGTTCATTGTTAATGTATAGAAATAAATGCAGCAGATCTCTGTGTATTAATTTTGTATCCTGCAGCTATGCCGAATGTATTGATGAGCTGTGGTAGTTGACTGGTGATGTCTTTAGGATTTTCTGTATGGTATCATGTCATCTCAAACAGTGACAGTTGTGCTTCCTTTCCAGTTTGGATTTCTTTCTATTTCCTGTCGATATGTATAATTCTAGCTTAATCATATGTATGGAACTGTATAGTTGCGTAGTGTTGAGGGTAATCTGGTGGGATTCTTGAGCTTGTAGCTCTCCTGTGTTCCCAGCACTGTTTCTTGAGAAGGCTGTATATTCTCTCCTTCTTTTCGAGGGTGGATTGCCTGTGTACGGGTGGATTTCTCTCCGGGGTCCCTGTTTGTCTAGTGATTTATGTGTCTGTGTGCTAGTACCATGCTGTTTTGCTGACTGTGACCATATTGTATAGTTTGAGATCTAGGCACATGTTGCATCCAGCTTTATTCTTCATTCTCAAGATTGTTTCTTTTTGCTATTTGGGGTCTTCTGTGTTTCCATACACATCTTAGGTTTACTTGTTCCAGTTCTGTGGGAAATCCCATTGGTGTTTTGATCGGGGTTGCACTGGATATGTGGGTGGCCTTGGGTGGTGTGGTCTTGTCAGCATTAATTCTTCCAGCCCCTGAGCCTGGTGTGGCTCCACCTGTTCTGCTGTCCTCAGTGTCCCATTTTCCTAATGCAGGTATTTTGCCTCCTTAGTTAGATTGTCTCTCAGGGGTTTTATTTCATTTTTTAAAAATTAATTAATAATTTTTTTGGCCACTTCTGTTGGTCTTTCATTTATTCATTTTCATCCATCCTTGTCCTGTGGCCTGTGTGGGCCTCCCATTGCAGTGGCCTCTGTCACTGCAGAGCACCGGCTCTGGGCACGTGCGCTCCAGAGCTCCAGTTCAGTAGTTGGACACATGGGTCCAGCCACTCCGCGGCATGTGGGATCTCCCCAGGCCAGGGATCAAACTGGCGCCCCTTGCACTGCAAGGTGGTATTCTTGCCCACTGGCCCACCAGAGAAGCCAGGGGGTTTTATTTTTTGATGCAACTTATAAATGGGGTTCTTAATTTCTCTTTCTGGTAGTTCATTGTTAATGTATAGAAATAAATGCAGCAGATCTCTGTGTATTAATTTTGTATCCTGCAGCTATGCCGAATGTATTGATGAGCTGTGGTAGTTGACTGGTGATGTCTTTAGGATTTTCTGTATGGTATCATGTCATCTCAAACAGTGACAGTTGTGCTTCCTTTCCAGTTTGGATTTCTTTCTTTTCCTGTCTGGTTGCTGGACTAGGGCTCAGCAGTATGTGGATTAAAAGAGTGGCAGTGCTTGCTTCGGCAGAATATACAGTAACATGGGAACCACACAGAGAAGGCTAGCATGGCTGCGCAGGGATGACATGTACATTCATGAAGCGTTCCATATTTTTAAGAGCAACAAGGAAACCTACACTGTCATGTGTAACAGTGATAACCACTGTGGTTTAAGCTGTAAGACTAAGAGAACCTACATGGGGACCAGGCATCAACCTAGGGGGTGGGAACAGGGAAAAGGGAGAGGGGGATCAGGGATGTACCTGTGATTGTTCGGGGATTATGTATACCTGTAAACAAGAAAACTCTGTAAAAACATGTAACGGTAACTTCACTGTACACCTGAAGCTAATGCAACATTGTAAAACAAATATACCCCAATTAAAAAAAAAAAATCCAGTGACAGAGGGGATCCTTGTCATAAAGGAAGTGCCCTCAGCTTCTACCACTGACTGCAATGTCAGCTCTGAGCTTACATGTGAGCTATTTTATGTGAGCTGTGTTCCCTCCAACCGCACTTTGTTGAGAGTCTGTGACATATCATATCAACTTGTGGCTACTGAACTCTCCCTACATCCATTGAATAAATTTCACTTGATCATGGCGTATGGTCCGTTCAGTGCATTTTTTGTTTTGTTTTTATTTTTGGCTCTGCCCCACAGAAAGTGGGATGTTAATTTCCTGACCAAGGGGTTGAACCCACGCTCCCTGCGTTGGGAAGACAGTCTAACCACTGGACCACCAGGGAAACCCGTAATGTATTGTTGAATGGGCTTGCTAGCATTTTGCCGAGTAACTTTGCATCTATGTTTATCATTGATGCTGGCCTGTAATCCTCTGTGTGGCATCTCTGCCTGGTTTTGCTGTCAGGCTGATGCTGGCCTCCGAGGATGAGTTCAGCAGCAGTCCTTCCTCTCCGGTGGTTTGGAACTGTTTGAGAAGGAGAGGTGTGAACTCTTCTCTAAATGCTTGGTAGAATTTGCCTGTGAAGCCATCCAGTCCTGGAATTTTGTTTGTAAATTATTCAGTTTCCTTACTGGTAACTGGTATGGTCATATTTTCTATTTTCTGTTTCTTCCTGGTTCGGTCTTTTTTTTTTTTTTTTAAAGATTTTTTTGGGGGGGGGGGGGGGGGGGGGGGAGCAGGCGGGTCACTTCTATTGGTCTTTCATTTGTCCATTTTCATCCATATTTTGTTCTTTGGCCCGTGTGGGCCTCCCATCGCGGTGGCGTCTGTTGTCGCAGAGCACCGGCTCTGGGCACATGCGCTCCAGAGCTCCGGCTTGGTAATTGGACACATCAGTCCAGCCGCTCCGTGGCACGTGGGATCTTCCCAGGCCAGGGATCGAACCGGCGCCCCTTGCACTGCATGGCGGTGTCCTTACCCACTGGACCACCAGGGAAGCCCCTCTGGTTCGGTCTTGGTGGGTTATACATTTCTAGAAATTTGTTCATTTCATCTAAGTGGTCCACTTTATACTGTGTAATTGTCCACCGTAATCTATTACGATCTTTTGTATTTCTCTGGTGTCAGTTGTAATTGTGCTTTTTCATTTCTGATATTATTGGTTAGGGGCTATCTAGTGCAGGTGGGATAGAACCGGGTGGATGGTTGTGTGGCCGGGGTCCTGGTGTTGGCTTGCTGGTAGGTGGCTGGTTTCTGACATCACTGCCTGTGGGGTTTGGGGTGTAGGTCTCCTGGTTAGTGGGGCCAGATCCCAGGGTGTCTGACTGATGGGTCTGAGGTGTTTCAGAGCTGGTGGTGGTCTCCTGGTGGATGGTGTCAGAGTCTTGTGTGTCCAGGGCTAGTGCCCAAGGTAGGCAGGTTGGTCCTGGGGTCTCTGGCTGCAGGGCCCTGGGAGTCCATGGGCTGCTGCTGGCCTTCTGGGGTGGCTGGGTCCCAACTCAGCAGGCTCAGGGCTGTGGGGTCCCAGGGCTGGAGAAAATCATTTAAATACTGAAGCCTGACATCTTATCAAACTTGGAAAGAAGACTGTTCAAAGTAGGAGGGAGTTGATGGACCATGAGAACAGGAGGGCGTGGAGGAGTCAGAAACAAGGCAGCCCGGGAAGAGTGTCAGTAAATGAAGGTGTTGGGAGTCGACGGCAAGGAGTGCTCCCCAAGAAGGGTACACAGTGTGAGGAGACAGGTGCAGCCCAGGCGGTAGGAGGCCCTCTGTGAGGAGATAGTGGTCTTACAGAAGGTGAGGCCAGGAGGTGGACCAGAAAACCGAATCAGCATCCACAAGGAAGGAAAGTCAGAGGAAGGAGAGAAATGACAAATTCTGGAGCGTGAAACGAGAGGAGCTTGTTGTATTGCTCCATATTCATCCAGTGTTAGTGCAGAGGTGACTTTGCCTCTGAGAGTTCTCGCAGAGCAGGTGCGGGCCTCGCTCCTGATGGTTCTGAAGCTTGTGAGGAGCTGGCTTGGGCCTGTAGGTTTGCTCTGGTTTGGTAGCAGCTGCAGGATGCTCGGTGGGGTTAGGGTGGAGCGCCCCCTCCTTTAGCCAGACCACCAGCAGTTGCTAGTTTCCCTTCAAGCCTCATAGAAGATCTTCTGAATTAAGTAAGAACTTTATTAGCCCTCTGTTCCAAATGTGCTTCTTAACCAGATCTTTTACCAGCAAAGCAGGAAAGAGAAGCAGTATGGAAATGTGTTCCTTAGTAATTACATGTGTGTATCATATCTCTTGTTATTCATAATTAATATGAGACCAGAAAAGTGTGAGTTTCCTCTCCTAAGAACTGAGTGTGTACATATCAGCTCGTTCTGTCCCACTCTCATTTGTAGACCATTCGAAGGAAGAAGAAAGTTCAGATCCCAGTAAGTCGTCCTGACCCTGAACCCATGTCTGAGAACGAAGAGGACAGTTATGACGAGCAGGCGCACGACCCGAGAACTGGCCGGGGGGGCCTGGCAAACAGGAGGAGCGAGAAGAGCTGGGCCCGAGACAGGAGCGCCAGTCGGGAGAGGAGTCTGTCCCCACGGTCCGATGGGCGCTCCGTGGCCTCCAGTCAGCCTGCCAGACCCACCAAAGTCACCCTGGTGAAGTCCCGGAAGAATGAAGGTATGGCTGCCAATGAGTTGTCGTTTCCACATGAGAATTTTAAGATGGATTTTAGTGAGAAGTGAGCCTGCCGCCTCTTTCGTCTTTGACCTGTTGTCTTCTGTTCCCTTCGCCCCTGGGTCCTCTTGCTTTAAAGCACATCCGGTAGGGCGGGCCTCAGGGGTCGTGGTTTCCTCTTGTTGAATCGTTCTGTTGTAGGAGATGGTTTTCGAGACAGGTTGTCCAGGAGGGGGTGTTCCGTGAGTAGATAGCTGACATGGGAGACGTCCTACTGCTCCCTCCCCACCATGAGCTTTCCCACTGGACAGCGTGGGGCCAGCACCCTGCAGGATGCTGCTCTTAGACAGGACACGGCTGTCACCACTGGCCGCTCGCGCTCAGGTCATCACAGTCGATACTGAGTCTGGCGATGGGCTCGCGCTGCTGTGGGTGTGTCCCTCCCACTCCAGAAAGCATTGACGGAGCGTTTCGATGAAAAGATGCCAGAGGATTTTCCAGGCTGGCTTTGATCTGCCTTCCCCAAACCTGACGTGTCACCTGCCCACTGCTCCTACCCTGCTTCCCAGGACTCCTTCGTCAGACGGTCTTTGTTCAGAGCCCTGCTCCTCCTCCACCACCCAAGCCACCCCCTCTGTATCTGCTCCCAGAACTGGTCACAGTGAACCCCGTATAGATCTCCACTCGTCTCAGCACCATTTCACAGTTCCCCAGCCTGTTTTTATTGCTTTCTTTTGGCTTCTGCAGTGCTGTGGTGTGGGGGCTTCCCGCCCCTCTTGTGTCCTTGGCAAGCTCATTGTCCTCACTGACCTCCAGGGTTGTGTGGTGCCCCTGGTGTGCTGAGGAGCGCTTGTGGTGGCGCAGCTCCTTCCCTGTGCCCCTGTGCACCCAGGTCCCGGCTGGCTCAGGCCTGTCCATCAAGGCGCCGGCTGTGTCCCTTAGACGCAGCGCTTCTGCAGCGGCTCCCCACTGACTGTGTCCCTCTGCACCCGGGCTCTCAGGTCTGCCCTGTGCAGCGTGGCGTGGTTACTTTAACTGGACTTGCTCAGCTGCGTGATCTCGTCTCTGGGGCTCCCTTCGTTTCTGCTCCCCAGGGTCAGAGGGCCTCTGGGGTGCTGCTCTGTCCTGACTCTTGCTGAGTATAGGCTTCTTCACACTTGCCTTGTCTTTCCTCATGCCCTTTGGTATGTTTGTTTTTGGCCTTTCTGTCTGTACCACCTCCCCCACCACACAACTTCAGTTTTCAGGTTTAGCGAGTTTTCAGGTATAGCAGTAGTGTTTCTTAGATGGAACTTCAACTTCAGTGTTTGCTTCCATCTGGGGAGCCCACTCTGATCCCCGGCAGAGTGCGGTCCTGCCCCTCCTAAGCTCCAGTGGGCTGGACTGTGCTGGCATCTTCCCTGCTGCCGAGCAAAGTGGTCAGAGCATGGGGCTGGCTGTCTCATTTGCAGCTTTTCTCTGTAGTGCCTGCCACCTAGTGCATATTTACCAGAGAAATACTTAGAATAAATGAAACATTCATATAGGAGTATTTCAAAGTCATCTCTGTATTGGCCATTAATAATTTTTAAATCTTAAATAAGAAGTCTTTTAATCAACACTTTATTTCTTTTTAATCAACACTTTATTTCTGTAAGGTAGAATGACTGTTTCTAAAGCAAAGTGAACTACCTGGATCCCTTAAAAAGTCTTTTTTGCCCCATTGTACTCCTGTTTGTCACCACTTTTTCTGTATTTGCTTTAAGTTGAACTGTGGCTCTGATGTAACTTTTGTAAACTTGAGTAGCTGGTCTCTTAGACCATCTTAAATAGACAGATTTATTCCCCTGTAAGACTCAGAGCCCTTTCCTCTTCCTGGGTTCTAACTAAAAATCATCAGGTCTGCAGGCCCCGAGTGGTTTTTCAGACTCTGCTAGTAACTTCTTGAGCACAGACCGCTCCCTGCCCTCGGGTCCAGTCCCTGTTGGCGCGTCCTGGGCGCTCTGCTGGCTGTTGAAGGACTTGGCATCCTTGACCGCTCCCCCTCCACTCGGCTCCTGCCAGGCCCATGTTCGAGGGATGCGTGCTGGTGCTCTGTGGCTGCCTCTCAGAGTCAAACGGGTTTAGGACCTGGAATGCTCTTGAGGAGCTGGGGAAACAAACAATGTATGTGGTGACACAAGTCACTGATAAAATCATCGAGCTTTCCAGAGTTTCTGTTTTCAGAACTGCACTCATTAAACCTTCTGAGAAGGTAGTGTGTCAGCGTGTCCTGGTTAGAGGAGACAGTCTGGTCTCTCTGCACTGTGTGAGCATGAGGGTCATCCGCCGTGGACCGTGCATTTGCCCTCTACTTTCCCACTCACGGGACAACTTCTCATGACTTGCGGCGATGCCTTTTTTGTAGGAAGGCCAAGAATAACTTCTTATTGATTGTACTTAAAAACTTTCTTTATGGGCTTCCCTGGTGGTCCAGTGGCTGAGGATACCACCTTGCAGTGCAGGGGGCTCCGATTTGATCCCTAGCCTGGGAAGATCCCATGTTCCATGGAGCAGCTGGACCGATGTGTCAAACTACCGAGCTGGAGCTCTGGAGCGACAGAGACCACTGCGATGGGGAGCCCAGACGGGCCAAAGGGCAGAGATGGATGAAATGAACGGAAGATCAATAGAAGTGGCAAAAAAAACCCCAAAAATCTTTCTTTATGTGGTGATTATCATTCCATACTTTTGAACTATATTGAAGTGTCTTGGTATTTTACACTAAACACTTTAAATATGTTATTTCAGAATATGGTCTTCGGTTGGCCAGCCATATATTTGTAAAGGAGATTTCACAGGATAGTCTGGCAGCAAGAGATGGCAGTATTCAAGAAGGCGATGTTGTCCTGAAGGTATGGTCATATCCTTATATTTGGATGAGTGCTTGAAAGGATTCTGCCAGAAGGAGTTAAAAATCAGTATTTGGGGGGATGGGTAGCCATCCACGACTGTTAACTTCGTGTCGACACAGATGCTTTTCTTTGGGCATTGAGTCCTCCTGGAGAATTAACAGCTCCAGGCGCATGTTACTCCTGACAGGACTCACTCTGTAGACTGGCCGGCTGTCCCACGGTCAGTGGTTCTGATGACTCCTCCAGACGTTACTGAACGTCAGCTTTGTTGGTCTATGTCACAGAGAGCGAGTGGGAGGAGGTAGAGGGTGCCGGTGTGGGCTCCTCTGGCCAAGCAGCTGTGTGTTGAAGGGTTCCTCATTCCAGGAAAGAGGAGTACTTTGATAGTTTAGGAAAGCGAGGGAGTATTTTGGCTCTCTGAGCAAGCCCAGGAGCAGTTTAGATATTCCTGTTCCCATCAGACTAAGTTAGCACTTGTGTTTTTGTCATTTTCTGTTGCAGATAAATGGTACCGTGACGGAAAACATGTCGCTGACAGATGCAAAGACCCTGATCGAGCGGTCGAAGGGCAAGTTAAAAATGGTGGTGCAGAGAGACGAGCGGGCCACCCTGCTGAACGTGCCTGACCTCTCAGACAGCCTCCACTCTGCTGATGCCTCTGAGAGGGACGGTGAGTATGCCCCTGGCACCGGAGGCCCTTGGGGTGACTGGTGCTTGAAGTGGGAGGAGCTGACATGTTAGAGCTTTCTATACACTGGACACCTTCCAAATCTAAGGATTAAAAAATGTTGTTCTTTTGATAGCTCACCAGTATTGAAGAACGGCTGATATCTTTGCCTTTATGTAGCAGTGAATGTACTACCGAGCTGGAGCTCTGGGCGACAGAGACCACTGCGATGGGGAGCCCAGACGGGCCAAAGGGCAGAGATGGATGAAATGAACGGAAGATCAATAGAAGTGGCAAAAAAAACCCCAAAAATCTTTCTTTATGTGGTGATTATCATTCCATACTTTTGAACTATATTGAAGTGTCTTGGTATTTTACACTAAACACTTTAAATATGTTATTTCAGAATATGGTCTTCGGTTGGCCAGCCATATATTTGTAAAGGAGATTTCACAGGATAGTCTGGCAGCAAGAGATGGCAGTATTCAAGAAGGCGATGTTGTCCTGAAGGTATGGTCATATCCTTATATTTGGATGAGTGCTTGAAAGGATTCTGCCAGAAGGAGTTAAAAATCAGTATTTGGGGGGATGGGTAGCCATCCACGACTGTTAACTTCGTGTCGACACAGATGCTTTTCTTTGGGCATTGAGTCCTCCTGGAGAATTAACAGCTCCAGGCGCATGTTACTCCTGACAGGACTCACTCTGTAGACTGGCCGGCTGTCCCACGGTCAGTGGTTCTGATGACTCCTCCAGACGTTACTGAACGTCAGCTTTGTTGGTCTATGTCACAGAGAGCGAGTGGGAGGAGGTAGAGGGTGCCGGTGTGGGCTCCTCTGGCCAAGCAGCTGTGTGTTGAAGGGTTCCTCATTCCAGGAAAGAGGAGTACTTTGATAGTTTAGGAAAGCGAGGGAGTATTTTGGCTCTCTGAGCAAGCCCAGGAGCAGTTTAGATATTCCTGTTCCCATCAGACTAAGTTAGCACTTGTGTTTTTGTCATTTTCTGTTGCAGATAAATGGTACCGTGACGGAAAACATGTCGCTGACAGATGCAAAGACCCTGATCGAGCGGTCGAAGGGCAAGTTAAAAATGGTGGTGCAGAGAGACGAGCGGGCCACCCTGCTGAACGTGCCTGACCTCTCAGACAGCCTCCACTCTGCTGATGCCTCTGAGAGGGACGGTGAGTATGCCCCTGTCACCGGAGGCCCTTGGGGGGACTGGTGCTTGAAGTGGGAGGAGCTGACATGTTAGAGCTTTCTATACACTGGACACCTTCCAAATCTAAGGATTAAAAAAAATGTTGTTCTTTTTGATAGCTCACCAGTATTGAAGAACGGCTGATAAAGTCAGTGCTTAAATCCACCATTGTATGTGAAATTCCATTTAGCAACTTTGCATCATCACTGGAGTGCTTTATATTTTACTACAGTCTTTTCATAGGGAAATAAACAGCACCCTTTTGTCCAACAGACATTTCAGAAATCCAGTCACTGGCATCAGACCATTCAGGTCGATCCCACGACCGGCCTCCCCGTCACAGCCGCTCGCGGTCTCCTGACCAGCGGTCTGAGCCTTCCGACCATTCCAGACACTCTCCACAGCAGCCCAGCAGCGGCAGGTAATCCCACCTGTTGTGTAGAGTCAAACTGTGCTGTGTGCTCGGTGCGTGTGTGTGTGTGAAATGAAACAGTGCTGTGTGCTCTGTGTGTTGAAATAAAATTAGTTTCCTTTTGATTAGTTAAATTTGGATTATTTTTATTAAATTTGGTTTACAGTTAAAGGTATTTCTTATCTAGGATAACAAAGGTCAGTTAAACTGTTTCATAAAGGGCTAACAGTAGATGTATTAAGCGGGAGAGTCAAGTCTTGTCACCATCTGCTCTTTGTGGTACAGCACTGCCTGTAGACAATATGTAGATGAAAGGACGTGGCTGTTTTCCAGTAAAACTTTGTTTTAAAAAAACAGTTGGCTCTCGGCTGCAGTTTGCTGATCCACTGCATTAGAAGATGCTAGCAGGCGTTAGGACAAATTAAGTGCCGGGTAGCAGTCCTTTAGTGGAGATTAACCTGGACTTTGTTTTCCCCTCTGAAGTCCACCGTCTGATATTTATTTATGTCAGAGGATCTGCAATGTTAGTAGTATGTGGCTTACCTGAGTTTATAGTTGAGGGGTCACGTGCACAATGAGAATCTGAAGACAGTGACGATCCTTCTGTCCAGAAAGATGCACGTGTTGTACACAGGCTCTCTGGATGTGCCCAGGGCTCTGCTGACCACCAGTGGACCTGGGCTGTAGCAGCAGCCACTGGAGCTCTTCTGTGCACACTTGGAAAGTGAGGTCCAAAGCTGAGTAGCCTAAGCTTCACAGTGGTGATTTGGGGCTTACCTGCGTGAGGATGTTAGCGGAAGCCAGGGAAGTCACTGTAGTTACCAAGAGAAACAAAGCAGAGTGCCCAGGAGTGCACCACAGGGAATGTTCCTCAGTGCGCTGAGGAGGAAGGGAGAAGCACCTCCTGGGAGAGGGCATTCCTAAAGCCTGTCAGGGATCATGCTGCCACAGCTGTTCACACTGCTGATTTTAGCTGCTTGTGAAGCTGATCTCTCCGCACTTGAGATTTTAGATGTATAAATTTTGTTAACCCGGATCTTTGCAATTAACATTATAATGTTTTTTAAGGAATATTATAGTATGTCAAATGCAAAACTGCCTTATAACTAATGATTAGGTTAACTGCTGCAGGTTAATGTGTTAATTCTAAAATTGTTGCTGACACAGTGCAGCCCTTACCTGGAAAGGATGGCTCCCTGCAGCACATACCAGGCAGGATAATCATGGGTCGTGGTCCTCACACACAGCTCTCCTAGAAACCAGGCTGTCAGCAAGCAGTTTTGGACCTGATTTTCCTTTAAAAAAGAAAGAAATACTCATCGAAATTTTTGCCATTTGTATTCACTGTAACCGAATTCTAAGCCTTAGACAAGTCTTTTAATACCTACATTTTTCATTTTCATTTTCCAGATCTTAGTATCTGTAACTTTAATGTTTATGAGGGTTTTTAAAATTTTGAAAAATATCTTCCTATTGGAATGTTTTACACTTTGGGGGAACCTCAAGTATTCTTTATAGGTAACACCAGTTACTTTTGAGATCTTTGAAAACTGTAGACTCCTGGCCCTGCTTCTCAGTTCCCCAGAGGTGGAGGCAGGGAATAACAGTTAATGCCTGGTAGCATTCTCTTTTGCATGTTACTCAGGTAGCCGATAATAAGGAGGAGACGATACTTTGACTGCAGAGGACAGTCTTCAGATTCTTTCCCAGATGTTTATACTGAAACTGTAATTCCTGAAGGATTAAGTAGCTTGCTTAAAAGGCAGGATGGAAAGCAGTACAAGTTACTTACAGGTTTCATTTCCCCCTAAAGTTACCACCAGAATCCAGACAACTGTGCAGTTTTTATTTAGAGGATGCGTTGCATTTTGAGCAGCATTTTACGTACAGTAAGAGAGTAAAGTCCTAGTATAAGAAACACGATGGAACGCTATCCTTTTATTGTTTCATTTATTTGTACAGATGCCTTGATTTTACAAATGTGTAAGTTCTATTTAAAAAGTGATATAAAAAGACTTGTGAGAAAAGTTTCAGATTAGTGTCTAAAACACGAACGAGCCCCGCCTGTTCTCTGTTTGGATTTCTGAATATTTTCGTGTGTTTGCAAGACTGCAGTTGTCTGTGGAGAAGAGTAAACCTTCATTTTGTCAGAGGCAATAGAATGCAGAGAGCTCTTTGGACTTGAGGCCCGTTTCCTGGGTTTGACCCCAGCCTGTCATTAGTCACTCATACCACCCTGAATCCTCTCTGTATTTCAGTTTCCTCATTTGCTGTAAAGAAGGCATCATTACAGAGTGGTGAAGGTTGAATTAGTGACCGTGGCACCTGGCACAGACACTTGCAACTCCCACTGTTAACAGTGACGAGCAGTGGGAGCAGTTCTGTGCCATAGACTGTCCACCACTGTTTTCCACGTGCTAACGTTGACCATTTCTAAGATTTCCTCACTCTACAGGCAAGTCAGCGTAAGCTGAGGCTTGTCATAAAGTCCAGGTTATATAGCTGACAGGAGATAACAGCCAGGGTTTATGTTCTTGGCCTTCTGACTCAAATATCTTCCTATTGGAATGTTTTACACTTTGGGGGAACCTCAAGTATTCTTTATAGGTAACACCAGTTACTTTTGAGATCTTTGAAAACTGTAGACTCCTGGCCCTGCTTCTCAGTTCCCCAGAGGTGGAGGCAGGGAATAACAGTTAATGCCTGGTAGCATTCTCTTTTGCATGTTACTCAGGTAGCCGATAATAAGGAGGAGACGATACTTTGACTGCAGAGGACAGTCTTCAGATTCTTTCCCAGATGTTTATACTGAAACTGTAATTCCTGAAGGATTAAGTAGCTTGCTTAAAAGGCAGGATGGAAAGCAGTACAAGTTACTTACAGGTTTCATTTCCCCCTAAAGTTACCACCAGAATCCAGACAACTGTGCAGTTTTTATTTAGAGGATGCGTTGCATTTTGAGCAGCATTTTACGTACAGTAAGAGAGTAAAGTCCTAGTATAAGAAACACGATGGAACGCTATCCTTTTATTGTTTCATTTATTTGTACAGATGCCTTGATTTTACAAATGTGTAAGTTCTATTTAAAAAGTGATATAAAAAGACTTGTGAGAAAAGTTTCAGATTAGTGTCTAAAACACGAACGAGCCCCGCCTGTTCTCTGTTTGGATTTCTGAATATTTTCGTGTGTTTGCAAGACTGCAGTTGTCTGTGGAGAAGAGTAAACCTTCATTTTGTCAGAGGCAATAGAATGCAGAGAGCTCTTTGGACTTCGAGGCCCGTTTCCCTGGGTTTGACCCCAGCCTGTCATTAGTCACTCATACCACCCTGAATCCTCTCTGTATTTCAGTTTCCTCATTTGCTGTAAAGAAGGCATCATTACAGAGTGGTGAAGGTTGAATTAGTGACCGTGGCACCTGGCACAGACACTTGCAACTCCCACTGTTAACAGTGACGAGCAGTGGGAGCAGTTCTGTGCCATAGACTGTCCACCACTGTTTTCCACGTGCTAACGTTGACCATTTCTAAGATTTCCTCACTCTACAGGCAAGTCAGCGTAAGCTGAGGCTTGTCATAAAGTCCAGGTTATATAGCTGACAGGAGATAACAGCCAGGGTTTATGTTCTTGGCCTTCTGACTCAAGTGTTTGCCCTTCCTGGAGAAAAGAAAGAAGAAGGGGAGGCGACTCAAGCGGGCAGAAGCTGGCAGAGCCTTCCCTTGTGACCTGTGCAGGCTCCGCTCTGTGACGTCCTGCTCTTAGAGCCGAGTCCTGAGCTCCCTTCCTCTTTGTGGCCACGTGAGCAGTGTGCCCTGCCTGTGGTCTTCACAGGGGCTGCATTGTGACTGGGGGCCAGATCCAGCCTGCTGCCTGGTTTTGCAGATAAAGTTTTTTATTGGAACTCATCCTGCAATGTCATAATTACAAAGAGCTGACAGAGTGTGTGGCCTTTGGAGCCATTTACGGAAATAGTTCACCAGTCCCCACCCCTGGTCTAGGATGTTACAGTTGTTCTGTTTGTAAATAAAAAAATAATATGTGCGTAGAAATAATTCTTCAGTCATTTTGTGATGATGATGATGATGATGATACTTTATTCAGTGTTGTTTCACTGCTGGCTCTGGACTCGGACTCCCCCAGGAGGACGCTGGGAGTCCTCATTGGGGGCACTGCCTTGTGCTGATGGAGGGCCATTAGTGAGAAGCCAGCGGTGTGGCTGCAGGCCCTGCAGGGTGTCTGATTCTCTGCCTGGTTACACTGCACGCCCTAGTTGTCAGTGAACAGGCCCATCTTAGGAGTTTTCTCCTAGAGGAACACATGTTTATGCCTCTGATTCGGGTCCATTAACCTAAGGTTGTCAGTGAACAGGCCCAATCAGATTGGACTTCGAGGCCCGGGTTTCCTGGGTTTGACCCCAGCCTGTCATTAGTCACTCATACCACCCTGAATCCTCTCTGTATTTCAGTTTCCTCATTTGCTGTAAAGAAGGCATCATTACAGAGTGGTGAAGGTTGAATTAGTGACCGTGGCACCTGGCACAGACACTTGCAACTCCCACTGTTAACAGTGACGAGCAGTGGGAGCAGTTCTGTGCCATAGACTGTCCACCACTGTTTTCCACGTGCTAACGTTGACCATTTCTAAGATTTCCTCACTCTACAGGCAAGTCAGCGTAAGCTGAGGCTTGTCATAAAGTCCAGGTTATATAGCTGACAGGAGATAACAGCCAGGGTTTATGTTCTTGGCCTTCTGACTCAAGTGTTTGCCCTTCCTGGAGAAAAGAAAGAAGAAGGGGAGGCGACTCAAGCGGGCAGAAGCTGGCAGAGCCTTCCCTTGTGACCTGTGCAGGCTCCGCTCTGTGACGTCCTGCTCTTAGAGCCGAGTCCTGAGCTCCCTTCCTCTTTGTGGCCACGTGAGCAGTGTGCCCTGCCTGTGGTCTTCACAGGGGCTGCATTGTGACTGGGGGCCAGATCCAGCCTGCTGCCTGGTTTTGCAGATAAAGTTTTTTATTGGAACTCATCCTGCAATGTCATAATTACAAAGAGCTGACAGAGTGTGTGGCCTTTGGAGCCATTTACGGAAATAGTTCACCAGTCCCCACCCCTGGTCTAGGATGTTACAGTTGTTCTGTTTGTAAATAAAAAAATAATATGTGCGTAGAAATAATTCTTCAGTCATTTTGTGATGATGATGATGATGATGATACTTTATTCAGTGTTGTTTCACTGCTGGCTCTGGACTCGGACTCCCCCAGGAGGACGCTGGGAGTCCTCATTGGGGGCACTGCCTTGTGCTGATGGAGGGCCATTAGTGAGAAGCCAGCGGTGTGGCTGCAGGCCCTGCAGGGTGTCTGATTCTCTGCCTGGTTACACTGCACGCCCTAGTTGTCAGTGAACAGGCCCATCTTAGGAGTTTTCTCCCTAGAGGAACACATGTTTATGCCTCTGATTCGGGTCCATTAACTGTTTTCGTAGAAGTGGCTCTGTGCTACTGATTAATTGTAAGCAGGTGCAGTGTTGAAAAGTCCATTCCAGGAAGAGCTCAGACTAATTAGGATATGGTTCATATACACAGAATCTGAACTGTAAAGCTTCATGTTTTGTAGTAGTCATTCCATAAACTGACAAGGTTCATTGGAGGTGGTCTAAACTGTTATGTGAGGTTTTTAGAGGACTGCATATTTTAGTAAATAGGAAAAAACCTGGTCTTAATTTGGCATATCCATTTCATAAAAACAGTTGCTCCCGATGTACTTGAAGCAGTGAGTGTTTAGAAGAGATGAAAACTCAGTATTTTCTTTGCTGTTTCTCCCAAGAAAACTGTTTCTAGTGAATTCTGACACTGGTGGTGTTGGTATGGATGCTGGATCTGATAGAACAAGTACATGATTGTTGAATTGGTTCTCACAGGTGAGAGTTTCTAGCCTCAGTGCAAGCATGAGCCAGTGAATAATCAAGTGAAATCCTTAGTCCACTTGCATCATACGTGCACGCTTCAGGTTCATGCCTTTCTTTTTTTTTTTAAACCTTTATTTTACTTTTAACTTTTACAGAGTTATGTTGTTCACAGACATGCATGTTCTCAGATTAGTCACATGTATATACCCCCCTCCCTCCCCTCCCGACCATCACACAGCACCCCTGAAGGATCCCCTTTTCTCACAGAGCAATGACTAGAGCTATTTTCTTCACTTATGATAGTACAGGCCTTCATGCTACTTCCTTTACGCCTCTCACCCACTGTTCCTTCCCCACAATGTCCATATGTCCACTGTCCATGTCTGTCTTTCTGTCGCTTCACTGCATGTGCCATCATCACCATCCTACTAGATTCCATATATATGTGTTAATATACTGTATTTGTCCTTCTCTTTCTGACTGACTTCACTTTTTATGATAGGTTCTAGATCCAGCCACCTCATTAGGGTTGATTCTTCTGCATTTCTCTTTACAGCTGTGTAGTACTCCATTGTATATATGTACCAGAACTTTTGGATCCATTCGTTCGTTGATGGGCATCTAGGTTCCTTCCATGTTCTAGCTATTGTATAGAGAGCTGCAATGAACATTGGGGTACAGGTGCTTCTTTCAGTTTTGATTTCGTCAGGGTATAAGCCTAAGAGTGGGATTGCTGGGTCATATGGTGCTTCTATTTTTAGTTTTTTAAGAAATCTCCAGACTGTCTTCCATAGAGGCTGTATCAATTTACATTCCCACCAGCAATGCAGGAGTGTTCCCTTTTCTCCGCAGCCTCTCCAGCATTTATTGTCTGTCGATTTGTGGATGATGGCCATTCTGACGGGTGTGAGGTGATATCTCATTGTAGTTTTGATTTGCATTTCTCTAATTATTAGTGAAGTTGAGCATCGTTTCATGTGTTTTTGGGCCATCTGTATGTCATCGTTGGAGAGGTGTCTGTTTAGGTCCTTTTCCCATTTTTCGATTGGGTTGTTCGTTTTTCCAGTGCTGAGTTGTCTGAGTTGCTTGTAGATTTTGGAGATTAATTCTTTGTCTGTTGTTTCATTTGCTATGATTTTCTTCCACTCTGTGGGCTGTCTGTTCAGCTTTTTTGTAATTTCTTCAGCTGTACAAAAGCTTTTAAGTTTCATGAGGTCCCACATGTTCATTTGTCTTTTTAGTTCCACTATTCTAGTAGGTGGGTCAGAGAAGATCTTGCTTTGATTGATGTCCTTGAGGGTTTTGCCTATATTCTCCTCTAAGAGTTTGATGGTTTCTGGCCTTACATTTAAGTCTTTAATCCATTTTGAGTTGATCTTTGTGTGTGGTGTCAGGGTATGTTCCAACTTCATTTTCTTGCATGTAGCTGTCCAATGTTCTCAGCACCATTTGTTGAAGAGGCTGTCTTTATCCCATTTTATATGTTCGCCTCCTTTGTGAAAAATAAGGTACCCATAGGTGCGTGGCTTTATCTCTGCGTTCTCGATCTTGTTCCATTGGTCGATATTTCTGTTTTTGTGCCAGTACCATACAGTCTTGATGACTGTTGCTTTGTAGTAGAGTCTGAAGTTGGGGAGGCTGATCCCCCCAGCTCCATTCTTCTTCCTGAGGATTGCTTTGGCTATTCGAGGTCTTTTGTGTTTCCATATGAACTGTGTTATTCGTTGGTCTAGTTCTGTGAAGAATGTTATTGGAAGTTTGATAGGGATCTCATTGAATCTATAGATGACATTTGGTAGTATGGTCATTTTCACAATATTGATTCTCCCGACCCAGGAACACGGAATATTTCTCCATCTGTTTAAGTCTTCTTTAATGTCTCTCATGAGTGTCTTGTAATTTTCTGTGTACAGTTCTTTTGTTTCTTTGGGTAGGTTTATTCCTAGATATTTGATTCTTTTGGTTGCGATGGTGTGAGGTGATATCTCATTGTAGTTTTGATTTGCATTTCTCTAATTATTAGTGAAGTTGAGCATCGTTTCATGTGTTTTTGGGCCATCTGTATGTCATCGTTGGAGAGGTGTCTGTTTAGGTCCTTTTCCCATTTTTCGATTGGGTTGTTCGTTTTTCCAGTGCTGAGTTGTCTGAGTTGCTTGTAGATTTTGGAGATTAATTCTTTGTCTGTTGTTTCATTTGCTATGATTTTCTTCCACTCTGTGGGCTGTCTGTTCAGCTTTTTTGTAATTTCTTCAGCTGTACAAAAGCTTTTAAGTTTCATGAGGTCCCACATGTTCATTTGTCTTTTTAGTTCCACTATTCTAGTAGGTGGGTCAGAGAAGATCTTGCTTTGATTGATGTCCTTGAGGGTTTTGCCTATATTCTCCTCTAAGAGTTTGATGGTTTCTGGCCTTACATTTAAGTCTTTAATCCATTTTGAGTTGATCTTTGTGTGTGGTGTCAGGGTATGTTCCAACTTCATTTTCTTGCATGTAGCTGTCCAATGTTCTCAGCACCATTTGTTGAAGAGGCTGTCTTTATCCCATTTTATATGTTCGCCTCCTTTGTGAAAAATAAGGTACCCATAGGTGCGTGGCTTTATCTCTGCGTTCTCGATCTTGTTCCATTGGTCGATATTTCTGTTTTTGTGCCAGTACCATACTGTCTTGATGACTGTTGCTTTGTAGTAGAGTCTGAAGTTGGGGAGGCTGATCCCCCCAGCTCCATTCTTCTTCCTGAGGATTGCTTTGGCTATTCGAGGTCTTTTGTGTTTCCATATGAACTGTGTTATTCGTTGGTCTAGTTCTGTGAAGAATGTTATTGGAAGTTTGATAGGGATCTCATTGAATCTATAGATGACATTTGGTAGTATGGTCATTTTCACAATATTGATTCTCCCGACCCAGGAACACGGAATATTTCTCCATCTGTTTAAGTCTTCTTTAATGTCTCTCATGAGTGTCTTGTAATTTTCTGTGTACAGTTCTTTTGTTTCTTTGGGTAGGTTTATTCCTAGATATTTGATTCTTTTGGTTGCGATGGTGAAGGGGATTGCCTCTTTGATTTCATTTTCTGATTTTTCATTGTTTGTGTATAGGAATGCCAGTGATTTCTGTATATTGATTTTGTATCCTGCGACTTTGCTGAATTCGCTGATTAACTCTAGTAGTTTTGTAATAGTGTCTTTGGGATTTTCGATTTCTTTCTCTTCTCTTATTGCTGTTGCTAGAACTTCCAGGACTATGTTGAATAAGAGTGGTGAAAGTGGACACCCTTGTCTTGTTCCTGATCTTAGAGGGAATGCGTTGAGTTTTTCACCATTGAGGATAATGTTCGCTGTGGGCTTCTCATATATGGCTTTCACTATGTTAAGATAAGTTCCTTCTATGCCCATTTTTTGAAGAGTTTTTATCATAAATGGATGCTGTACTTTGTCAAAGGCTTTTTCTGCATCTGTTGAGATGATCATGTGGTTTTTGTCTTTCAATTTGTTGATATGGTGTATCACATTGATTGATTTGCGGATGTTGAAGAATCCTTGCATGCCTGGGATGAACCCAACTTGATCGTGATGAATGAGCTTTTTGATGTGTTGCTGAATCCTGTTTGCTAGGATTTTGTTGAGGATTTTGGCATCTAGATTCATCAGTGAAATTGGCCTATAATTTTCTTTTTTGTGTGTTGTCTTTGCCTGGCTTTGGTATCAGGGTGATGGTGGCCTCGTAGAATGTGTTTGGAAGTGTTCCTTCCTGGGCAATTTTTTGGAAGAGTTTTAGAAGGACAGGCATTAGCTCTTCTTTAAATGTTTGGTAGAATTCACTTGTGAAACCATCTGGCCCTGGGCTTTTATTTTTGGGTAGATTTTTGATAACAAGGTCGATTTCTGAGCTTGTGATTGGCTTGTTCATAGTTTCTATTTCTTCCTGGTTGAGTCTTGGGAGATTAATCTTCTCTAAGAAACTGTCCATTTCTTCCAGGTTGTCCAGTTTGTTGCCATAGAGTTGTTCATAATAGTCTCTTAGAATCCTTTGGATTTCTGCATTATTCGTTGTAATCTCTCCTTTTTCATTTTTGATTTTGGTGATCTGGTTCTTCTCTCTCTTTTTCTTGATGAGTCTGGCCAGTGGTGTGTCGATTTTATTGACCTTTTCCAAGAACCAGCTTTTTGTTTTATTTATCTTTACTGTTGTTTCTTTTGTTTCTTTTTCATTTATTTCTGCTCTGATCTTTATGATTTCCCTTCTTCTGCTGGCTTTGGGGTGTTTTTGTTCTTCCTTCTCCAGTTGTTTTAAGCGTAAGGTAAAGTCGTCTGTTTGAGATTTTCCTAGTTTCTTGAGGTGGGATTGTATTGCTATAAACTTCCCTCTTAGAATTGCTTTTGCAGTATCCCATAGGTTTTGCACTGTTGTGTGTTCATTGTCATTTTCTTTTAGGAATTTTTTAATTTCTCCTTTGATTTCCTCAATGATCAGTTGGTTTTTTAGGTATGTGTTGTTTAATCTCCATGTGTTTGTGTTTTTAGCGGTTTTTTTCCTGTGGTTGATCTCTAGTCTCACTGCATTGTGGTCCGAGAAGATGGTTGATAGAATATCAGTTTTCTTGAATTGACTGAGGTTTGATTTGTGGCCCAAGATGTGGTCTATCCTGGAGAATGTTCCGTGAGCACTTGAGAAGAAAGTGTATTCTTCTGCTTTTGGATGGAAAGTCCTATAGATATCAATGAGGTCCATTTCTTCTAGTGTGGCATTTAAGGCTTGTGTTTCTTTATTAATATTCTGTTTGGATGATCTGTCCATTGGTGTGAGAGGAGTGTTAAAGTCTCCTACTATGATTGTGTTGCTGTCAATGTCTTCTTTTATGTCTGAAAGTGTTTGTCTTATGTATTGGGGTGCTCCTGCGTTGGGAGCGTAGATATTTATGATTGTTATGTCTTCTTCTTGGATGGATCCCTTAATCATTATGTAGTGACCTGCCTTGTCTCTTAGAATCTTCTTTACTTTAAAATCTATTTTATCTGATATGAGGATTGCTACTCCAGCTTTCTTTTGATTTCCATTTGCATGGAATATCTTTTTCCAGCCTCTCACTTTCAGTCTATGAGTGTCTCTAGGTCTGAAATGAGTTTCCTGGAGGCAGCATATGTATGGGTCGTGTTTCTGGATCCATTCAGCCAGTCTGTGTCTTTTGGTTGGGGCGTTTAGTCCATTGACATTCAAAGTAATTATTGATACAAATGATGCTATTGTCATCTTCTTAGATGTTATGATGGGTTTGTTTCGTGGATCTTCTCCTTTTATACTTGTTGTCTATATAAGTCCCTTTAACACTTGTTGTAAGGCTAGTTTGGTGTGTTTTTGTTCTTCCTTCTCCAGTTGTTTTAAGCGTAAGGTAAAGTCGTCTGTTTGAGATTTTCCTAGTTTCTTGAGGTGGGATTGTATTGCTATAAACTTCCCTCTTAGAATTGCTTTTGCAGTATCCCATAGGTTTTGCACTGTTGTGTGTTCATTGTCATTTTCTTTTAGGAATTTTTTAATTTCTCCTTTGATTTCCTCAATGATCAGTTGGTTTTTTAGGTATGTGTTGTTTAATCTCCATGTGTTTGTGTTTTTAGCGGTTTTTTTCCTGTGGTTGATCTCTAGTCTCACTGCATTGTGGTCCGAGAAGATGGTTGATAGAATATCAGTTTTCTTGAATTGACTGAGGTTTGATTTGTGGCCCAAGATGTGGTCTATCCTGGAGAATGTTCCGTGAGCACTTGAGAAGAAAGTGTATTCTTCTGCTTTTGGATGGAAAGTCCTATAGATATCAATGAGGTCCATTTCTTCTAGTGTGGCATTTAAGGCTTGTGTTTCTTTATTAATATTCTGTTTGGATGATCTGTCCATTGGTGTGAGAGGAGTGTTAAAGTCTCCTACTATGATTGTGTTGCTGTCAATGTCTTCTTTTATGTCTGAAAGTGTTTGTCTTATGTATTGGGGTGCTCCTGCGTTGGGAGCGTAGATATTTATGATTGTTATGTCTTCTTCTTGGATGGATCCCTTAATCATTATGTAGTGACCTGCCTTGTCTCTTAGAATCTTCTTTACTTTAAAATCTATTTTATCTGATATGAGGATTGCTACTCCAGCTTTCTTTTGATTTCCATTTGCATGGAATATCTTTTTCCAGCCTCTCACTTTCAGTCTATGAGTGTCTCTAGGTCTGAAATGAGTTTCCTGGAGGCAGCATATGTATGGGTCGTGTTTCTGGATCCATTCAGCCAGTCTGTGTCTTTTGGTTGGGGCGTTTAGTCCATTGACATTCAAAGTAATTATTGATACAAATGATGCTATTGTCATCTTCTTAGATGTTATGATGGGTTTGTTTCGTGGATCTTCTCCTTTTATACTTGTTGTCTATATAAGTCCCTTTAACACTTGTTGTAAGGCTAGTTTGGTGTGACTAAATTCTTTTAATTTTTGCTTGTCTGTAAAGCTTTTGATTTCTCCATCAATTTTGAGGGAGATCCTTGCAGGGTAGAGGATTCTTGGTTGCAGATTATTCTCTTTCAGCCGTTTAAATGTGTCCTGCCATTCCCTTCTGGCCTGCAGAGTTTCTGTTGAAAGATCAGCTGTTAAACGGATGGGCTTTCCCTTGTATGTCACTAGTTGCTTTTCCCTTGCTGCTTTGAGAATTCTATCTTTGTGTTTAATTTGTGTTAACTTCATTAATATGTGTCTTGGTGTGTTTCTTCTCGGATTGATTCTGTTAGGTACTCTTTGTGCTTCTTGGACTTGATTGACTATTTCTTTTCCCATGTTGGGGAAATTTTCAACTATAATCTCTTCAAAAATTTTCTCATAGCCTTTCTTTTTTTCTTCTTCTTCTGGAACCCCTATAATTCGAATATTGGTGCGTTTGATATTATCCCAGAGGTCTCTGAGGCTATCCTCTGCTCTTTTCATTCTTTGAGCTAGAGTCTGTTTTTCAGCAATTACTTCCACCATTTTATCTTCCAGCTCACTTATCCGGTCTTCTGTCTCAGATACTCTGCTCTTGATTCCTTCTACAGTGTTTTTCAGTTCAGCAATTGAGTTGTTTGTCTCTGTTACTTTTTTGGTAAGTTCTTGTATTTCTTTATTCAGTGTGTTAGTTGTATCTTGCAATTTCTCTGAAATTCTGTTTTCAGTGTCTTTGATCATCTTTACTATCATTCTTCTGAAATCACTTTCAGAAAGTTTGTCCAAATTCTCTTCATTAATTTGATCTTGTGTGTTTGTGGATTGTTCCTTCACTTGTGTGGTATTTCTCTGACGTTTCATTGTTATTATTAATTTTTTAAAACTGATTCTGTTTGGGATTTCCTTTTCCCAGACTTTGAGTTACGTCTGTTGGTGTTTGTTGTTTGGATGGGGCTTCTATTCTGGGTGATACTGGTGATTGGGTGATGTCAGGACTTGCATACAAGTGATTACCTTTGTTGGTGTTCTCACTTGTATACTGCTTTTTAGTGTTATGCGTTCTCTAGTATTGTAGAGTTTTGGAGTCAGTGCACCCTCCTTAAAACCCTGGGGTTTGTTGCCTGACCAGGGAATGAAGATTTCACGGCTGGTTTGTTATGGGATTAAATGATATTAAAACATATATATGCAAATGAGAAACAGAAGGTATACCTTTGACAAATGGCAATTTAAAAATTATGCAAGTACTATCTAGCGTATTGAATTATACACATAAACATATACAGCTATAACCTAACCCAAGCATTCCAATCAAAAATACAGTACAATACGTTAGCACGGCGAATACAGAAATCCAAGAATGATATCCACAAGTTAATAAGCAAACTAAGTAGAGTACCAATTGGAGAATAATGCTAGAGCAGGATCCCCGTTGGAGATAAGGCAATGAGGACAGATCAGACTAAGAAATATAGTGGGGAAAGGGAAAAAGAGAAAGGGAGGATAGAAGAGAAATATAGAATAATATTGCAAAGTTAAATATAGGGAGATAAAGATTTGTATGTATTAGATCTATATTATTTTCTCCAGGGGAAAAAAAGCCTTTCTTTTGCTTCTTCTTCTGGAACCCCTATAATTCGAATATTGGTGCGTTTGATATTATCCCAGAGGTCTCTGAGGCTATCCTCTGCTCTTTTCATTCTTTGAGCTAGAGTCTGTTTTTCAGCAATTACTTCCACCATTTTATCTTCCAGCTCACTTATCCGGTCTTCTGTCTCAGATACTCTGCTCTTGATTCCTTCTACAGTGTTTTTCAGTTCAGCAATTGAGTTGTTTGTCTCTGTTACTTTTTTGGTAAGTTCTTGTATTTCTTTATTCAGTGTGTTAGTTGTATCTTGCAATTTCTCTGAAATTCTGTTTTCAGTGTCTTTGATCATCTTTACTATCATTCTTCTGAAATCACTTTCAGAAAGTTTGTCCAAATTCTCTTCATTAATTTGATCTTGTGTGTTTGTGGATTGTTCCTTCACTTGTGTGGTATTTCTCTGACGTTTCATTGTTATTATTAATTTTTTAAAACTGATTCTGTTTGGGATTTCCTTTTCCCAGACTTTGAGTTACGTCTGTTGGTGTTTGTTGTTTGGATGGGGCTTCTATTCTGGGTGATACTGGTGATTGGGTGATGTCAGGACTTGCATACAAGTGATTACCTTTGTTGGTGTTCTCACTTGTATACTGCTTTTTAGTGTTATGCGTTCTCTAGTATTGTAGAGTTTTGGAGTCAGTGCACCCTCCTTAAAACCCTGGGGTTTGTTGCCTGACCAGGGAATGAAGATTTCACGGCTGGTTTGTTATGGGATTAAATGATATTAAAACATATATATGCAAATGAGAAACAGAAGGTATACCTTTGACAAATGGCAATTTAAAAATTATGCAAGTACTATCTAGCGTATTGAATTATACACATAAACATATACAGCTATAACCTAACCCAAGCATTCCAATCAAAAATACAGTACAATACGTTAGCACGGCGAATACAGAAATCCAAGAATGATATCCACAAGTTAATAAGCAAACTAAGTAGAGTACCAATTGGAGAATAATGCTAGAGCAGGATCCCCGTTGGAGATAAGGCAATGAGGACAGATCAGACTAAGAAATATAGTGGGGAAAGGGAAAAAGAGAAAGGGAGGATAGAAGAGAAATATAGAATAATATTGCAAAGTTAAATATAGGGAGATAAAGATTTGTATGTATTAGAATTTAGTGCTATAGGAAAGGAGCTTCAGAGAAAGCAAAGAATTGTAGAGGAGGTAGTAATACAAATGAAAAAATTATTAAAAATTAAAAGATCTAAATTTTATAGAAAAATATAGAAAAACAAAGCAAAAATAATAAAAACAAACAAAACCCCCACAGAACCTTAAAAGGCCAATGGGGAACCAGAAGTTTATACCAAAATAAAGTGTGTGGTTTAAAAGGAAAAAGAAAAAAAAAAAATTATGTAAACTTGAATATATTCAGTCTTATTGATAAGATTAGTAGCTTCAATAGAATTCAGTGAAGGAAATGAACGTACCCACTCTCTCTCACACACACACCCCCAAGGAAAAAAAAAAAAAAAACAGCAGTGGGTGCACTGAATGGGTTTGGGAAAAAAAAAAAAATTGAAACAAAGTAATACAATACAAAAAATGAAATGAAATTTTAAAGTCCAGCAGTAACTCCAGCTTCAGACAAAACGTGAAAATAGTGTTTATGTTCTTCTGTCTCTTGCTGACTATTCAGGAATTATCAGTCTTTTTCTTGCCTCTGGCAGTGGTTGGATCTGAAGACCTCTTTGACTGCTTGTTTATTTTGGCCTATTCCAGAATTAAAAGGCCCGCCCAGGCTGACCCTGGGAGTTTCTTAATCCAAATCCCTTTTCTTGCTGGGTGGAGCTAAGTTCCCTCCATGTAGCTTGACCAGCAGCCCTGCAGTTGGACCAGCAGCCAAACTACAGTAGGGAAAATGGCGTCTGTCTCACAGAGGATTTATTCCCACACGCTCTATGGAAAGCACTTCCGCAGTGACCCCGACCCTGCTGCAGGCCACCGTGGACCCCCGCCACCGCGGGAGACGTCAGGTTACTCAGAGGTGAGTCTGGCTCAGTCACATGCAGGATCGCTATTCCTCTCTCCCTGATCACAGTGCGCAGAGACTTTCCAGTCCTCCTCGGCGGCTCTGTGATCGGGTTAATGGTAACCTTCTGCAAAGGAAACTGAGTGCCGCCCTTCCGAGGCCTGCTCAAGGGCACTTCTAGCTCAAGGGGGCACCTGGACCCTCCAAAGCAGGTCTGGCTCAGTCCCTTGTGGGTGTCAGTGCTCCTCTCCCGGGTTTTGATCTGCAACAGGCTTTGCGGCTTTGGCCCGCCCAGCCTCTCCGGCGGGTATGAGGTTTGACTTTTAAAAGTGCGATTGCGCCCCTCCTACCGTCTTGATGCGGCTTCTCCTTTGTTCTTCGATGTGGGGTGTCCTCTCTGTGATCAGATCCAACCTCCTTTCGTCGATGGTTTCCCAGGAACTCGTCGCAATTCAGGCGATTTTGCAGGAGAGATGAGTGCACGTCCTTCTACGCCGCCATCTTAGCTCCACCCTTGGGTTCATGCCTTTCTTCTCCAAGTCCTCATCCACATGCATGTAGGGCATGTGGTGTTTCTGCTTAAAGACCTTAGAGAAGCCTTAGACTTGTGAAACACTGTTTATGTAGCTGTACTGAGTCTTGGTTGTAGCACATGGAATCTTCCATCTTAGCTGTGGCATGCAGGATCTTCTTTATGTGGGGTCTTTCAGTCGTGACATACCAGCTCTAGCTGAGGTGTGTGGGATCTAGTTCCCCAACCAGGGATTGAACCCAGGCCATCAGCCTTGGGAACATGGAGTCTTAGCCACTGGACCACCAGGGAAGTCCTCAGAAGGCTGAACTGTTAAACATGGAGCCTTTTAAATTTACAGACCTTTCCGTGCCACCTTCCTTAGTTGTTTAGATGAAAATAATTCTTTCATCCTAGTATATGTAGTTTCTGTTAGATGCTGCATAGTCCTGTCTGGAACACAGAACTTGGCCAATAGGCTACCAACCACTGTCGAGATGTCCACCTGCATCAGTTGGACATTTCTTTGCCCTGTCTGACAACGTGGAGAAGTGGCCGTCTGCTGACTGGTGAATTTCAGAGTTGTTTTCCTGATCTTTGGTTTTATTCCTTTGCCTTAAGTAAGAAAAAGTCTCATTACCTCCATTTGAAAGATGCTTTATTCAAAACAAGATTGATACGTCGTCTCAGTGTTGGTCGTTAAATTTGGTATGACTGCATTTTCTTTTTCACATGTGCTATGAAGTCCTTCATCCTCTCCTTCCCCCCTCACCTGTGAGAGAGAGTCAGGTGGAAAGATTCCGTTTACTGGACGTCTCTGTGAAACTGCTCAACAGTGGATGCCTTCTTCCCTGTGGTTCCTATGGCACCCAGCAGACGGGTGCAGTGATTGTCAGGGACGAGCAGTCAAACAGTGGCTGTTCTTGGTGATGACTGATAGGTTTTTTAATCAGTAATTTTGATGTTATCACGTGAGTTTTTCTTTTATCAAGTATTTTTGATAACATGTGTTGTCAGTGTATCACTATAAGTATAAATTATGCCCTCGATGGATCTAGGCAAGATTCCTGCTAACATAGGTCTTACATCCAAGTGAATACCGTAGATAAATACATTCGAAACATGAAACAGTGGTTTCCATTGGTCGTGAAGAAAATCAGGGTGATGCGATAGTGACGGCAGAGGGGCAGCTATAGAGAGGTGCCTGGGCAGAAGGCTTCTCTCCAGGCACCTCATCTCCAGAGGAGGGAGTAGGAAGGAGCCACAGGGGAGGGTGTTTCCAGAGTGAGAGAGAAAAGCACATAGCTTGTTACATGGTGGCTGGCAAGGCTGGACCACAGGAGCAGAGGAGCCAGAGCTCAGGAGTTCTTAGAAGTGGGTTTGTTTTGGGTTTTTTTTTTTTAGAAAATTGATTGAGGGGAAGATGAAGGTTTAAAACAATTGTTACTTGAATTGTTACTAGATGGTTTTTGGTGAGATTCTTTGTCTAACCTTGAAAAGTGAGTGGGATGTTGGTGGCCCATCCTGAGCTCGTGTTACTGAGGTGAGTGCCATCTGTTGTTTTCAGTCCTTGGGTATTTTCGGTTCCCATATTAGAACTCCAGACTGACCTTTTTTCATACTCTTTGTAAGGGACCAGACTGAGGGAGGGTCACAGTTGATAGGTTGTTTTAGTTAATGGAGGCCCCCATGTTGTGGTGATGTGCTCAGTGATGGCTGATGGATTTTAACCTCTCAGCAGAGATATCAGGCCCAGTAACACCAAGGTTTACTTCCACTAGTTTTAAACTAAAAGTGGGCATTCTACTTACTCCATATACAACCCCAGTACATAAACCAGTGAAAATCAGACTGCACCACCTACTGATGTGTAAAAGCAGTAAGGTGAACTTTTATTTCTACTTTTAAATAATGTAGGGTGGTTCTTTATTGCCTTTGAGAGAATGTTAGATAATGAGTGCAGTGATTGTCAGGGACGAGCAGTCAAACAGTGGCTGTTCTTGGTGATGACTGATAGGTTTTTTAATCAGTAATTTTGATGTTATCACGTGAGTTTTTCTTTTATCAAGTATTTTTGATAACATGTGTTGTCAGTGTATCACTATAAGTATAAATTATGCCCTCGATGGATCTAGGCAAGATTCCTGCTAACATAGGTCTTACATCCAAGTGAATACCGTAGATAAATACATTCGAAACATGAAACAGTGGTTTCCATTGGTCGTGAAGAAAATCAGGGTGATGCGATAGTGACGGCAGAGGGGCAGCTATAGAGAGGTGCCTGGGCAGAAGGCTTCTCTCCAGGCACCTCATCTCCAGAGGAGGGAGTAGGAAGGAGCCACAGGGGAGGGTGTTTCCAGAGTGAGAGAGAAAAGCACATAGCTTGTTACATGGTGGCTGGCAAGGCTGGACCACAGGAGCAGAGGAGCCAGAGCTCAGGAGTTCTTAGAAGTGGGTTTGTTTTGGGTTTTTTTTTTTTAGAAAATTGATTGAGGGGAAGATGAAGGTTTAAAACAATTGTTACTTGAATTGTTACTAGATGGTTTTTGGTGAGATTCTTTGTCTAACCTTGAAAAGTGAGTGGGATGTTGGTGGCCCATCCTGAGCTCGTGTTACTGAGGTGAGTGCCATCTGTTGTTTTCAGTCCTTGGGTATTTTCGGTTCCCATATTAGAACTCCAGACTGACCTTTTTTCATACTCTTTGTAAGGGACCAGACTGAGGGAGGGTCACAGTTGATAGGTTGTTTTAGTTAATGGAGGCCCCCATGTTGTGGTGATGTGCTCAGTGATGGCTGATGGATTTTAACCTCTCAGCAGAGATATCAGGCCCAGTAACACCAAGGTTTACTTCCACTAGTTTTAAACTAAAAGTGGGCATTCTACTTACTCCATATACAACCCCAGTACATAAACCAGTGAAAATCAGACTGCACCACCTACTGATGTGTAAAAGCAGTAAGGTGAACTTTTATTTCTACTTTTAAATAATGTAGGGTGGTTCTTTATTGCCTTTGAGAGAATGTTAGTAATGATGATGTTCATCCCACCAGTGATGCCCTGAGAAGGGCGTCCTCCTCAGTCATTGCTTACTTACAGTTGTTCAGAAGGTATACTTGCTGAATGATGGATCTGTTTTCTTTCTGATTCAGGCAGATGGGTTACTCGTGCAGAATGAAAAGCTCTGATAGGCTTTGTGAGAGTATGTAGTTGGGTGATCGCCTGAAAGAAAGCCTCTTGTCAAAATGAACAGTACAGAGAGTCGTGTTTCCTCAAAATCATGTATCATGACAGCATATATATTTCTGGAAAACAGACTACAGTGTATAAAGAGCAGATCTGAATTGTGAGAGCTCAGGTTGCAGATCCAGCCCAGGAGATGTGTGGTGGTCTCTCCCTGCTTGTTCAGCAGGTTCTCCTCTGTCCGAGCACTGGCCCAGAGGCTCCACAGCTCTCTGCTGTAATTTTTGAATTGCTGTCAAGGAGAAACTGCACTGCGTAATATCTATGTGTTTGCATATAGAATTACGGGATTAGCTGGTGGGAGCATTCTGAGTTATCAGACTTGAGTGCACCCTGGTTTTTCTTCCTCATGTGTAGTAGGGCCTTCCGTGCTGAACTCTGTCAGTGGAGAAGAACTTTGGAGCCTGGTTAAGTTATTTTCTGAGTTTCTATTTTTACTGTTAATTGGGGCCGAGGTAGTCCAGTGGTCTTTAAACAGCACCTAGTTTTTGTTTTCATTCTAAACTGTTTAGTTCTCGCTGACCAGTATGCAATGAATGTTTCTGAAAAGAAAGTGTAAATTAGCTTTTGTAGGATGAGTCATTTCTTACGTAATAGGAGATTGGCTTTAGTACACTGAAACTTTGGCCTCAGTTTGTTTTATTATATTCAGATAATATTTGTAACATTGTACAGGAGGCAGTGATCAAAACCATCCCCAAGAAAAGAATTGGAAAAAGGCAAAATGGCTGTTTGAAGAGGCCTTACAAATAGCCGAGAAAAGAGAAGCAAAAGGCAAAGGAGAAAAGGAAAGATACACCCATCTGAATGCAGAGTTCCAGAGAATAGCAAGGACATGTGTTCCTAGGTGAACAACGCAAAGAAATAGAGGAAAACAACAGAATGGAAATGACTAGAGATCTCTTCAAGGAAATTAGAGATACCAAGGGAACGTTTCATGGAAAGATGGGAACAATAAAGGATGAAATGGTATGGACGTAACAGAAGCAGACGATATTAAGAAGAGGAGGCAAGAATACACAGAAGAACGAAACAAAAATGGTCTTAATTATACAGAATAACCACGATGGTGATCACTCACCTAGAACCAGACATCCTGGAGTGTGAAGTCAAGTGGCCTTAGGAAGCATGGATTCCAGCTGAGGTACTTCAGATCCTAAAAGATGATGCTGTTAAAGTGATGCACTAATATGCCAGCAAGTTTAGCCAGCATGAATATATATTTCTGGAAAACAGACTAGTATAAAGAGCAGATCTGAATTGTGAGAGCTCAGGTTGCAGATCCAGCCCAGGAGATGTGTGGTGGTCTCTCCCTGCTTGTTCAGCAGGTTCTCCTCTGTCCGAGCACTGGCCCAGAGGCTCCACAGCTCTCTGCTGTAATTTTTGAATTGCTGTCAAGGAGAAACTGCACTGCGTAATATCTATGTGTTTGCATATAGAATTACGGGATTAGCTGGTGGGAGCATTCTGAGTTATCAGACTTGAGTGCACCCTGGTTTTTCTTCCTCATGTGTAGTAGGGCCTTCCGTGCTGAACTCTGTCAGTGGAGAAGAACTTTGGAGCCTGGTTAAGTTATTTTCTGAGTTTCTATTTTTACTGTTAATTGGGGCCGAGGTAGTCCAGTGGTCTTTAAACAGCACCTAGTTTTTGTTTTCATTCTAAACTGTTTAGTTCTCGCTGACCAGTATGCAATGAATGTTTCTGAAAAGAAAGTGTAAATTAGCTTTTGTAGGATGAGTCATTTCTTACGTAATAGGAGATTGGCTTTAGTACACTGAAACTTTGGCCTCAGTTTGTTTTATTATATTCAGATAATATTTGTAACATTGTACAGGAGGCAGTGATCAAAACCATCCCCAAGAAAAGAATTGGAAAAAGGCAAAATGGCTGTTTGAAGAGGCCTTACAAATAGCCGAGAAAAGAGAAGCAAAAGGCAAAGGAGAAAAGGAAAGATACACCCATCTGAATGCAGAGTTCCAGAGAATAGCAAGGACATGTGTTCCTAGGTGAACAACGCAAAGAAATAGAGGAAAACAACAGAATGGAAATGACTAGAGATCTCTTCAAGGAAATTAGAGATACCAAGGGAACGTTTCATGGAAAGATGGGAACAATAAAGGATGAAATGGTATGGACGTAACAGAAGCAGACGATATTAAGAAGAGGAGGCAAGAATACACAGAAGAACGAAACAAAAATGGTCTTAATTATACAGAATAACCACGATGGTGATCACTCACCTAGAACCAGACATCCTGGAGTGTGAAGTCAAGTGGCCTTAGGAAGCATTAATATGAACAAAGCTAGTGGAGATGATGGAATTCCAGCTGAGGTACTTCAGATCCTAAAAGATGATGCTGTTAAAGTGATGCACTAATATGCCAGCAAGTTTAGAAAACTCAGCCATGCCACAGGACTAGAAAAGGTCGAGTTTCATTCCAGTCCCAAAGAATGTTCAAACTACTACAGAATTCCACTCATTCCACATGCTAGCAAGGTCATGCTCAAAATCCTCCAAGCTAGGCTTTAATACTGCATGAACCGAGAACTTTCAGATGTACAAGCTGGATTTAGAAAAGGCAGAGGAACCAGAAATCAAATTGCCAATATCAGTAGAAAAAGCAATCTCTTGTTTCCAGTAAAACATCTATTTCTGCTTCATTGATTATGCTAAAGCCTTTGACTGTGTGGATCACAACAAACTGGAAAATTCTTAAGAGAGGCGGGAATACCAGACTACCTTACCTGCTTTCTGAGAACCTGTATGCAAGTCAAGAAGCAACAGTTAGAACCAGACATGGAGCGACAGATGGGTACAGCTTTGGGAAAGGAGTACATCAAGGCTGTATTTTGTCCTCTGCTAATTTAATTTATATGCAGAGTACATCATGCATAATACCAGCCTGGTATTCTCTTTCCTTGAAGAGATCTCTGCTTATTTCTGTTCTGTTGTTTTCCTCGATTTCTTTGTGTTGTTCACTTAGGAAGGTTTTCTTACCTGTCCTTGCTATTCTCTGGAACTCTGCATTCAGATGGGCATATCTTTCCTTTTCTCCTTTGCCTTTTGCTTCTCTTTTCTCGGCTATTTGTAAGGCCTCTTCAGACAACCAGACATAACTGCAGCACAAGCTGGAATCAAGGTAGTGGGGAGAAATATCAGTAACCTCAAGATAATGCAGATGACACCACCCTTATGGCAGAAAACGAAGAGGAACTACAGAGCCTCTTGATGAACATGAAAGAGAGCACAAAGCTAAACATTCTAAAAATGAAGATCCTGATGTCCAGTCCCATCACTTCATGTCAAATAGATGGGCCAACAATGAAACAGTGACAGACTGTATTTTTTCGGATTCCAAAATCACTGTGGATGGTGACTGCAGCCATGAAATTAAAAGACAGGGCCAACAATGAAACAGTGACAGACTGTATTTTTTCAGATTCCAAAATCACTGTGGATGGTGACTGCAGCCATGAAATTAAAAGACACTTGCTTCTTGGACGATAAGCTATGACAAACCTTGACAGCATATTCAAAAGCAGAGCCATCACTTTGTTGCTAACAAATGTCCATATAGCCTGGAGTTTTTCTAGTCTACTGGAAGCCAGAGTATGGCAGATAAATATGAATTGTAGTCAGGACAAAGATAGTTTTTGTATAAAGTTAACTTGATTCATAATAGCAAGAGTCTTTTTTTTTTTTCTCCGTAAAGCTTAAATATTACATGGGAGCCATTAGGAAGAACGCTGTAAGGAAGGTTGGGGAAAATGCACGACTTCACTTAATACTTGCCTTCTGAGAACCTGTATGCAAGTCAAGAAGCAACAGTTAGAACCAGACATGGAGCGACAGATGGGTACAGCTTTGGGAAAGGAGTACATCAAGGCTGTATTTTGTCCTCTGCTAATTTAATTTATATGCAGAGTACATCATGCATAATACCAGCCTGGTATTCTCTTTCCTTGAAGAGATCTCTGCTTATTTCTGTTCTGTTGTTTTCCTCGATTTCTTTGTGTTGTTCACTTAGGAAGGTTTTCTTACCTGTCCTTGCTATTCTCTGGAACTCTGCATTCAGATGGGCATATCTTTCCTTTTCTCCTTTGCCTTTTGCTTCTCTTTTCTCGGCTATTTGTAAGGCCTCTTCAGACAACCAGACATAACTGCAGCACAAGCTGGAATCAAGGTAGTGGGGAGAAATATCAGTAACCTCAAGATAATGCAGATGACACCACCCTTATGGCAGAAAACGAAGAGGAACTACAGAGCCTCTTGATGAACATGAAAGAGAGCACAAAGCTAAACATTCTAAAAATGAAGATCCTGATGTCCAGTCCCATCACTTCATGTCAAATAGATGGGCCAACAATGAAACAGTGACAGACTGTATTTTTTCGGATTCCAAAATCACTGTGGATGGTGACTGCAGCCATGAAATTAAAAGACAGGGCCAACAATGAAACAGTGACAGACTGTATTTTTTCAGATTCCAAAATCACTGTGGATGGTGACTGCAGCCATGAAATTAAAAGACACTTGCTTCTTGGACGATAAGCTATGACAAACCTTGACAGCATATTCAAAAGCAGAGCCATCACTTTGTTGCTAACAAATGTCCATATAGCCTGGAGTTTTTCTAGTCTACTGGAAGCCAGAGTATGGCAGATAAATATGAATTGTAGTCAGGACAAAGATAGTTTTTGTATAAAGTTAACTTGATTCATAATAGCAAGAGTCTTTTTTTTTTTTCTCCGTAAAGCTTAAATATTACATGGGAGCCATTAGGGAAGAACGCTGTAAGGAAGGTTGGGGAAAATGCACGACTTCACTTAATACTTGCCACTGTTCGTAAGGTGTCTGTGTCTAAATTCTGCTCTTTGTCTCGTAGTAGACTAGATACCTTCTCATAGGAGAGCATTTTAAATGTTTGGAGAAGATGGTTGTTTTGTTCTGTACTATTGGCTGTTGAGTATTTGAAATGTGGTCAGTGAAATACACCCAGGAGGTTGATGACTTGAGTACACAAAAATAGAGCGTGTAAAATAGCTCATTTATTGTTTATATTGATTACTTAAATTATTTTGAGTATATTGAGTTAAATATATTGCTTGATTTCACCTCATTTATTTAATATGGATTCCAGAAAATTTTAAGTTACCTAAATGACTTTCTTCATGATTCCATTAACAGCACGTCTCTACATCTGTATGTATTGAATAATGTCTCCATCTTTTGGTGGATGATGGAAATGCACTAAGAAGAAAATGTTTTGTTTTGTTTTAATTTATTTATCTTTTTGGGGAGTGGGATGGGGAGGGAGGGGGACAGGCAGACCACTTCTGTTGGTCTTTCATTTGTCCATTTTCATCCATCTTTGTTCTTTGGTCCGTGTGGGCCTCCCATCGCGGTGGCGTCTGTTTTCGCAGAGCACCGGCTCTAGGCACATGCGCTCCAGAACTCCGGCTCGGTAATTGGGACACATCGGTCCAGCCGCTCCGCGGCACGTGGGATCTTCCCAGGCCAGGGATCGAACCGGCGCCCCTTGCACTGCAAGGCGGTGTCCTTACCCACTGGACCACCAGGGGAAGCCTGAAAATGTTTTTTAAATATACTGGTTGTGTGAGGTTTAACAGAATGATGTGAGTTCTACTCACTTGCAGTGTTAATATGTAATAACTGTGTTAAATGAGAGGTGGTAGTCAAAGGAGCATGAATATGAGCCAAAAATAAAATGATAGCTCGTTGGGAGTTCTGTCTGCTGTACGGAGCAAGAGCCCTATCATGGCCTCTTGTTTACGACTGGGCAGGGTGTTCACAGGAAAATGATCTTATCAGTGTCACTTAGTCACATTGTAAATTTAGGAAAGTTTTTTTTTTTTTTCAGTTACAAGAAAGGAAGAAAATAAATTGGAAATGCTTGTTCTTTAAACTTACAGCTTTCTTTTCTTAATTTGATTGTGCTCTGTTACTGCAGGCGAGCTTTCTCTAGTTGCAGAGAGTGGGGGCTTCTCTGTGGCTGCAGAGCATAGGCTTCAGTACAGTGGCACACGGGTTTAGTTGCCCCGTGACATGTGGGAACTTCCCAGCCATGGATAGAATCTGTGCTTCCTGTATTAGCAGGCAGATTCTTAGCCACTGGACCACCAGGGAAATTGGGGGATGTTTCTTTTTGATTCTTCTCAAGCAAATAGTTTAAAGCCAGTTGCAAAGCCAGAGAATTCTGTAGAACTATTAAAATTATGTAGTTCTTGAATCTCATTGTCTTCAAAATGTTCATATATAAATCATTTGCATTTTTAGAGCAAAGAATGCAAGGAGAATTTATTATTTTGTATTGCCCTTTTTTATTCTGAGGAACCTAGAACATTCACGGGGATGTTTTGTTTTAATTTATTTATCTTTTTGGGGAGTGGGATGGGGAGGGAGGGGGACAGGCAGACCACTTCTGTTGGTCTTTCATTTGTCCATTTTCATCCATCTTTGTTCTTTGGTCCGTGTGGGCCTCCCATCGCGGTGGCGTCTGTTTCGCAGAGCGCCGGCTCTGGGCGCATGCGCTCCAGAGCTCCGGCTCGTTATTTGGGACACATCGGTCCAGCCGCTCCGCGGCACGTGGGATCTTCCCAGGCCAGGGATCGAACCGGCGCCCCTTGCACTGCAAGGCGGTGTCCTTACCCACTGGACCACCAGGGGAAGCCTGAAAATGTTTTTTAAATATACTGGTTGTGTGAGGTTTAACAGAATGATGTGAGTTCTACTCACTTGCAGTGTTAATATGTAATAACTGTGTTAAATGAGAGGTGGTAGTCAAAGGAGCATGAATATGAGCCAAAAATAAAATGATAGCTCGTTGGGAGTTCTGTCTGCTGTACGGAGCAAGAGCCCTATCATGGCCTCTTGTTTACGACTGGGCAGGGTGTTCACAGGAAAATGATCTTATCAGTGTCACTTAGTCACATTGTAAATTTAGGAAAGTTTTTTTTTTCAGTTACAAGAAAGGAAGAAAATAAATTGGAAATGCTTGTTCTTTAAACTTACAGCTTTCTTTTCTTAATTTGATTGTGCTCTGTTACTGCAGGCGAGCTTTCTCTAGTTGCAGAGAGTGGGGGCTTCTCTGTGGCTGCAGAGCATAGGCTTCAGTACAGTGGCACACGGGTTTAGTTGCCCCGTGACATGTGGGAACTTCCCAGCCATGGATAGAATCTGTGCTTCCTGTATTAGCAGGCAGATTCTTAGCCACTGGACCACCAGGGAAATTGGGGGATGTTTCTTTTTGATTCTTCTCAAGCAAATAGTTTAAAGCCAGTTGCAAAGCCAGAGAATTCTGTAGAACTATTAAAATTATGTAGTTCTTGAATCTCATTGTCTTCAAAATGTTCATATATAAATCATTTGCATTTTTAGAGCAAAGAATGCAAGGAGAATTTATTATTTTGTATTGCCCTTTTTTATTCTGAGGAACCTAGAACAGTTTGGAGATAGTTTAATTGTATTTATTTATACTTTAACTAAAATGTATGTGAGATATTATTACCTAAGCAGTGGCTAAAATATTTAACCATTTTTTTGATTTAAAAATAGTTCAGTTTTGTTTGAGCTAGAAAATTATCTTGGTTTTTATATTTATATATACACACACACACATATATATATATGTATTTTACTAAGAGATTGTTTTACTTACATGCAGTGCAGCTCATTTAATATATATATATAATTTAAAACTGGAATATACCCTCACAGAGTAGTTAAATTAACAAAAATAAAACTTCTTCCAAGAGGACATTGGGGAGAAATTTTTTCCTAATAAGAGAGTCCTAATAATATGCATTATAAATTAAGTCTTTATTTAAAGTTACACTTAATTGCATTAGATCATTATTTTTAAATATTTAAAAATATTTAACTCTTTACTTTTTAAGAAGACATGTGCGTGTTCAGTCACTTACTTTTAAGAAGACATGTGCGCGTGTTCAGTCACTTAGTCGTGTCTGACACTTTTGTGACCATGGACTGTAGCCCACCAGGTTCCTCTGTCCATGGGATTCCTAAGGCAAGAATACTGGACTGTGTTGCCATTTCCTTCTCCAGGAGATCTTCCTGACACAGGGATTGAACCCGAGTCTACTGCGTGTCCTGTGTTGCAGGTGGATTCTGTAGTGTCTGAGCCAGCTGAATACTGGATCAGTCCAGATTAACCTCGGGTTTCTCTGGGCTGCTGTTCTGCCTGCTTTCCCTGTGAACCGCTGCCCCCTGTTTCTTTTGATTCTTCTGCAAGCAAATAGTTTAAAGGGCACACGTTGCCACAAGCCATGGATAGAATCTGTGCTTCCTGTATTAGCAGGCAGATTCTTAGCCACTGGACCACCAGGGAAATTGGGGGATGTTTCTTTTTGATTCTTCTCAAGCAAATAGTTTAAAGCCAGTTGCAAAGCCAGAGAATTCTGTAGAACTATTAAAATTATGTAGTTCTTGAATCTCATTGTCTTCAAAATGTTCATATATAAATCATTTGCATTTTTAGAGCAAAGAATGCAAGGAGAATTTATTATTTTGTATTGCCCTTTTTTATTCTGAGGAACCTAGAACAGTTTGGAGATAGTTTAATTGTATTTATTTATACTTTAACTAAAATGTATGTGAGATATTATTACCTAAGCAGTGGCTAAAATATTTAACCATTTTTATGATTTAAAAATAGTTCAGTTTTGTTTGAGCTAGAAAATTATCTTGGTTTTTATATTTATATATACACACACACACATATATATATATGTATTTTACTAAGAGATTGTTTTACTTACATGCAGTGCAGCTCATTTAATATATATATATAATTTAAAACTGGAATATACCCTCACAGAGTAGTTAAATTAACAAAAATAAAACTTCTTCCAAGAGGACATTGGGGAGAAATTTTTTCCTAATAAGAGAGTCCTAATAATATGCATTATAAATTAAGTCTTTATTTAAAGTTACACTTAATTGCATTAGATCATTATTTTTAAATATTTAAAAATATTTAACTCTTTACTTTTTAAGAAGACATGTGCGCGTGTTCAGTCACTTACTTTTTAAGAAGACATGTGCGCGTGTTCAGTCACTTAGTCGTGTCTGACACTTTTGTGACCATGGACTGTAGCCCACCAGGTTCCTCTGTCCATGGGATTCCTAAGGCAAGAATACTGGACTGTGTTGCCATTTCCTTCTCCAGGAGATCTTCCTGACACAGGGATTGAACCCGAGTCTACTGCGTGTCCTGTGTTGCAGGTGGATTCTGTAGTGTCTGAGCCAGCTGAATACTGGATCAGTCCAGATTAACCTCGGGTTTCTCTGGGCTGCTGTTCTGCCTGCTTTCCCTGTGAACCGCTGCCCCCTGTCTGTCTGGTCATTCTCAGGTGGCATGTGTGGGTCCGGCTGTGGAGGGTCGTCTTATTAATGCCTCGGTGGTGTCTCCCCACATGGATTCTTCCTCACATTTTTGGGGGGCTGTTTTCATATCTCCAGGTATACTATTCATTGCACCTTAGTTTTTTATCTTCAATTATGAAAGCATTGTGTGCTGATTAGAACAAATGACAGAGCCCAGAGCTGCCAACTTCACCTTATCCAGATCTCAGACTTTGAAGTAAGCTTTTCTCTGTGCTCATACCAACATTAGCATGCCATGTAGAGTTTCTGTGTGTTTTACAAAGAATTTTAAAAGATCAGGCTCTGTATTCCCCAGCTAGTAGTTTATTTCACATAACACAAGGTGAGCACCCTCCTCATTCTTTTGGTTAGAAATTTTCTGTATTATGGAAAGTTTGTTTCTGGTCTTTTTCATTTTTGTCCATGGGTTCATATACTGCCTCCTTTCATTTCTAAAATAATTAAGGAGTGTATTGGCATTTAAATTTTTTCATGGTTAGGGCCAGATTACTGGCCAAAGCAGTGTTTATAAGGTAAAATATAGTTAATTTACAATGTTGTGTTAGTTTTGAACATATAGGAAAGTGATTCAGTGATCCATACGTGTAGTGCTTGCATTTGTTTCTCAGGATTCCATGTGTACCAATCTGATGGCTTCTTACCAGTCAACGATTCCTGACGAGTAGTGGAAGAGAGCCTCCTTTTGTGATATTACTGCAGTGTATTTCTGGGGTATTGGGTTTTTCCCCCCAATTTCTTACGGGTTCTGAATTGTTATTTTGCCTTTTTTAGGGTGATCTCCCTCAGTCTGTTTGTATAGATTTACAATTTTTAATGGTATTGTTGCTGACATATTTTTGCCTTTTCATTTCCATCTCATTACTGATGATATTAAGGAAAAAAATCAACTGTTTTTTCTTAGTTAAAGGTAAAGTTGTCTTAATTCAGGTCATGTTTCTTCCAGTGCTTCAGGCGCAGGACCTCGTGGCCGTGTCTTCAACTTGTAGTAAATACAGTGATGCTGGCAGGTGTCACTGTGCTGTTACTGATTTTAGAGCATTTCACTACTGAGCATGGTAATAACAGCTCCTGGTTTTGAAAAATAGTCTTGTGCCTAATATTTGATGTTCGCTTTTGTTCATGAATTTTACTGGGAATGGCAGTTGATGTTTCTCACATGCTTCTTTGACCAGTATGAACATTTTTTTCTGGAACGTTTGGGTGTAATTTATGTGGCGGGCGTCTAATGCTGAACTGCAGAAAGCATTGTGTGCTGATTAGAACAAATGACAGAGCCCAGAGCTGCCAACTTCACCTTATCCAGATCTCAGACTTTGAAGTAAGCTTTTCTCTGTGCTCATACCAACATTAGCATGCCATGTAGAGTTTCTGTGTGTTTTACAAAGAATTTTAAAAGATCAGGCTCTGTATTCCCCAGCTAGTAGTTTATTTCACATAACACAAGGTGAGCACCCTCCTCATTCTTTTGGTTAGAAATTTTCTGTATTATGGAAAGTTTGTTTCTGGTCTTTTTCATTTTTGTCCATGGGTTCATATACTGCCTCCTTTCATTTCTAAAATAATTAAGGAGTGTATTGGCATTTAAATTTTTTCATGGTTAGGGCCAGATTACTGGCCAAAGCAGTGTTTATAAGGTAAAATATAGTTAATTTACAATGTTGTGTTAGTTTTGAACATATAGGAAAGTGATTCAGTGATCCATACGTGTAGTGCTTGCATTTGTTTCTCAGGATTCCATGTGTACCAATCTGATGGCTTCTTACCAGTCAACGATTCCTGACGAGTAGTGGAAGAGAGCCTCCTTTTGTGATATTACTGCAGTGTATTTCTGGGGTATTGGGTTTTTCCCCCCAATTTCTTACGGGTTCTGAATTGTTATTTTGCCTTTTTTAGGGTGATCTCCCTCAGTCTGTTTGTATAGATTTACAATTTTTAATGGTATTGTTGCTGACATATTTTTGCCTTTTCATTTCCATCTCATTACTGATGATATTAAGGAAAAAATCAACTGTTTTTTCTTAGTTAAAGGTAAAGTTGTCTTAATTCAGGTCATGTTTCTTCCAGTGCTTCAGGCGCAGGACCTCGTGGCCGTGTCTTCAACTTGTAGTAAATACAGTGATGCTGGCAGGTGTCACTGTGCTGTTACTGATTTTAGAGCATTTCACTACTGAGCATGGTAATAACAGCTCCTGGTTTTGAAAAATAGTCTTGTGCCTAATATTTGATGTTCGCTTTTGTTCATGAATTTTACTGGGAATGGCAGTTGATGTTTCTCACATGCTTCTTTGACCAGTATGAACATTTTTTTCTGGAACGTTTGGGTGTAATTTATGTGGTGGGCGTCTAATGCTGAACTAGCCTTGCACACTTGAAACAACCCTGTTGTTGTCAGTGTATCATCAGTATAATCATCTTCTAATACAGTGTTGTTTTCCCTTAGCCAGTATTTTAGTTGGAATTTTGAGTTTTTAAAAAGTGAACTAGGGAGCATTCTGTACTTTTCTATGGTCTAGGATGATTGATTACTTGGTTTTTCAGAGTTTGTAGAACTCAGCCATAAAGTCTTGTACCATATGTTTTAGATGGTAGACCTAGATTTATCTTTACTGTGAAGCTTCTTTACTGGCCTTTTATAGGTTCACCTTCAATAGTCTGTATTTTTCTGGGAAAACTGCCGACGGGCACTTGAGTTGTATTGATTGCTTGCAGAACTGATAATGAGAGTAAATATTCTTCTAGTATCTTCTTGGGACATGTATGTGTTTGTTGCTTTAGGATTAATCTCAGAGTAGGCTTGCAGGTTATTATGTAGCTGTACTTTTTTGGTTTTGATAAATAACTTATTTTTTCCTAAAGTAGTTGAACAATCATTTTTTGGGTATTCATTTATTTTTACCACCCTTTTCTGAATATCTGTTCTTACAGCTGATGTTATGATTAGAAAACTCTTATGAGCAATAAGATGATTTCTAGTTTTTTATATTTCCATTTCCCTTATTACTAGTGAGGTGGAGTATTTTTTAGATTTATTGCCTACCCTTTTTTAAAATTTTTATTTTACTTTTTACTTTTACAGTGTTTTGTTGTTTATAGATATGTATAACCCCAGATTAGTCATATATATATCCCTGGCTCCCATCCCTCCTCTACCCCATGTTTACCCTTTTTTCTGAATTGCCTCTTCTTAGTATTTATTCAGGTTTTTTCCCCTGAATTCTCTCTTTTAAACTAATCTATGTTCTTATGTATTCTGAATAATACATATGTATTGTTAGATCAATGTATGGTCTTAATGTTGAACTTCTGTTATATTTTGTTTGGCCGAATTGTTAATATTCAATTATTTGAACTTAAAATTCTTTTGCATCAACTATGACAATTTTTTCCCAATTATTTTCACACCTTTTAAAATTTTTTATGTATTAATTTGATATATTAAGGCTTTTGTTCATTGAGTTTAAAAAGTTTTTAAATATACTTTATGTTTAGTAGGACTTTAATGAAATGAAATGGATTTGCATTTATGTCATTGAGAGCATAGAGAGCTAAGTTTTATAGATTCGTGGGCAGTTCTGACTGCTTATTGCACAGCTTTCCACTTCCAGGATAAACTTTGGTCCTGTGGATGTATTTCTCCATTTAGTTTTGTTATGTGAATCTATTTATCTGTTTCTGTGACAGTACCACTCTAGTTTTAAGTACTGTATTTTGTCTTGTCTTTTCTCGTACTCTTTTTTAACTTTGGCCTCTTTTATTGTTTTTTTTACTTATTTTCATCCACCTTTGTTCTTTAGCATGTGTGGGTCTCCCACTGCAGTGGCCTCCCTCATTGCAGAGCACCGGCTCTGGGCACATGCGCTCCAGAGCGCCTGCTCATAATTGGACAACACCAGTCCAGCCACTACGCGGCACGTGGGGAATCGAACTGGTACCCCCTTGCACTGCAGGGTGGACTCTACCCACTGGACTACCAGGGAAACCCTGTTCTTGTACTCTACAAATTCTCGGTGCGCTCATAACTTTCTGTCTTACCATTGATGTACAGTCTCCGGAGCAGAGAGGAAGACAGAATTTCTAAACCTGGGGCTGTCTCAACTCCTGTGAAGCATGCAGATGATCACACACCGAAAACAGTGGAAGAAGTTTTAGTTGAGCGAAACGAGAAACAAGCACCCAGTCTCCCAGGTAAGACTCGCCTAGGAAATACGAACCTTTAGTCAGACTAAACTGTTCTACAGTTTACAGAATTACATGTATAGAAGATGTAATTATTTAAAGATTTATAAAAATTATTTATTTATAAAGATGTAATTATTACTACTACTACTCTTACTACTACCTACCACCCATGTGTGAATTTTTTCATATTTCCAGCATTTTCTATGTGGGTACGAGGTCACCACAGTGGTATCAGCAGGCATTCATGAATGTTTTTCAGATTTTCCAGGTAGAAATCTTCAGTGGTTCTCAGCTGCTCACAGTGAATGAGGTGGTTTTTTCAGCACTGCTCATTATAGGGAAACATTAGATTGGCTTCAGACACTTTAAAAAATTGTCTTGCCTGTGGACAGTGTTTCCAAAACTCATGTGAAGACAGCATTCGTGAGAACCTGCAGGATTTTGAGATCTGGTTGCTTGAGAGGCCTGGAGAATCTGATTCTGTTATCTCTTGGGTCCTTCTCTCAGAACCTCTCTATTCTGCTTAGTTGCAGAAACATGTAACAGTAAGTTTACCACAGTGAGAACAGAGAGGCGCAGAGATTCTGTCTTCTTATATGCCTCTTCCTCGGTTATTCTTCCCTAAAAAGTAGATTTTTTTCAGACCTTAATGTCTGGAGCTATGGAAAGCAGAGGTGATCATATGCTGATCATATGCTGTACATACGTGTTACGTGTTACAAAGATACCAGAATACAGCTCTATAAAATGTACCTGGATAGACACATATGGAGTGTGTCTATTCCTAACCAGGGGCTCTCAAGTTCCATTTTTCCATTTTTGTTCCATTTTGCAGACTTCCTATTGTTTGGTTATGCAGTGGCTGCCTGTATTGTTACTTCATTGTGTGCAGTGCACAATATAATGTTATTTTCTTTCAGAACCAAAGCCTGTGTATGCCCAGGTGGGTCAGCCAGATGTGGATTTACCTGTCAGTCCATCTGACGGTGTTCTGCCTAATTCAACTCACGAAGATGGCATTCTTCGGTAACATGGTTTAAACTTTAGTTGTTGTCTTGGCCTGTTCCTAAGCATGGTTGAGAATGAACGTTCACGTGTGAACCGTATTACAAGTGCCTTTACACACAGTGTGTGCACTTAATCGACAGAATCAGAGATTAGGCGAAAACATACTTTTTGGATGTTTACTTCTCTCTCACCACTGTTTCCTACCTGGTTTTTAGAGCAGGAATTACAAAGTCAGAAAATTGTTTCCTGGACTTCCTTGGTGGTCCGGTGGTTAAAACTCTCCCTAGCTCAGGGGGCATAGGTTTAATCCCAGGTCAGCAAAGATCATGCATGCTACATGGTGTGACCAGAAAGGAAAAAAGAAACTTTCTTAGTTAAACATCAGAATTTTCACGGGCATTCTTTATCCTTAGCTTTCAAAAAAAAAAAAAAAAAAATCAGTGTTTCTGCATTGAAATGTGCTGAAGCACATTAACATTTGAGGCCAGGTAACTATTTATCATGGTGACATGTAGACACACACTGCGGTTGAGATGACTTAAAACACCTACAGACGCTGCCAGATGCTCCCAGCAGGACAGCCTGACTGTGAACCAGCTCTACATCAGGCAGCCCCTGGGAAGTCAGTGTTTGATTTCCATAGCTTTTGTTGCTTTGTATCTTATGAGACTAAGTCTCAAACAGCCATGACCATTTAGTTTTTCCGGATGTCTTTGTGGTAGAAGAGAAGCAGGAGGATGTGAATAATAGAAAATGACCACATCTCCTTACGCTAGGTTAGAGCTAGAACCCTGCTCTCCTCTGTTCTCGATGCTAAAGAAAGTTGGATTGTTAGCCTGACTGACGTAGTTGCAGGAACATGGACATTTAAAACTAAGTTTGCCACAGTGACAACAGAGAGACATAGGGATTCTATCTTATTATATGCCTCTCTGTCATTCTTCCCTAAAAGGTAGATCTTTTTCAGTAGAAACAGCTCCTGAAATGGGTGAGAGTATCAGCTTTAAAATTACACATTTCTAATATTAGGTCACTGATAATTCTACAGATTGCAAAGGACAGATCTTCTTTTTTTTTTTTTTCTTTTGCGGGGGTTGGGGTGGGGAGGGAGGGGAGTGGGCGGGCCACTTCTATTGGTCTTTCATTTATCTGTTTTCATCCATCATTGTTCTTCGGCCCATGTGGGCCTCCCATTGTGGCGGACTCTGTTGTCGCAGAGTACCGGCTCTGGGCGCATGCGCTCCAGAGCTCCGGCTCAGTGATTGGATACATCAGTCTAGCCGCTCCGCGGCACATGGGATCTTCCCAGGCCTGGGATTGAACCGACGCCCCTTGCACTGCAAGGCGGTGTCCTTATCCACTGGACCACCAGGGAAGCCCAGGACAGATCTTCTTAAGACTTGCCCCGCACTGTCCTCTTTAAGGCTGATTAGGCTCCAGAGCCCTGTTTCCTAAGGGAGTCCTGAAGGACAGACACACACACTGAGGAGGGGGCAGGGCGTGTGTCTGGCCCTTCACCTGGACTCCAGGGATAGGGATGGGGTTGAGGCAGAGGCTTCTGCTGCTGCGTGTGGTCAGTGCCACACAGGGCCGAGTATAATGTACCCGGCTGCTCAGACGTGTGACGCTGAGCTGTCCTCCAGCGGTGGTTTGAAACAGCCAGGTTTTCCTGGAGGCCTCAGACTGCAGTCCACTGTTGCTCCCTTTGGAGGCACTCTAGGTTGATCCATGTTGGGAGAGGACCCCAGGGCCTTGGAGCTCTCCTTACGGTTGATTTGGGAGAGGAAGCTCGGTTGACTTACAAGAGGAGGCTCCTGATGCAGGGGGGAAAGTAGGTTCCTCCTTGAGCGAGGGACGTACGGCATCTGTGATAAGTAGATCCAGGAGACTGTGGGTGCCACCAACCCTGGCAGGAGGTGACCTCATCTGACCTGCATGCCCTCAGGTTTCTGTCCAGCTTACAGGAAAAAAACAGATCAAATGGGACTAAGTTCTAAAAGCCGAGGTGGTCTTCAGTTGGTTTAAACGAGTAGGCTTCTGTCTCTCCTCTCAACCCATTCACTCATTTGTGCTTTTTAGTTACCATTAGCTTCTACTTACTTGCTCAGTGTTCCTTTAAGAGTCTACCCATTCTTCTTTTCTGGAGTGTCGGAGTTCTGACTCCAAGCTGGTAGTAGAGGAATTACTGTGCCTCCATTAGTTCTTTTCAATTCTGTCTAGCACGAAGGATCCAGAGACTAATATGGGCTAATCCAGAAAGGCTGAGCTTTTCTTTTAAAGTTAGCAGTTGCTACAGAGTGCTGTGATGTATGTATGAACTACTGTAAGAGTCCCCCAGCTGTGGAGTTTTAAAACCACTGTTGGGTAGAGACTACAGCTTACAGCTTGGTTTTGACTCCTGGTATTAGGGAAATACAACAGGGCTTCTAGTTACTCAGTATAGATGATACCATAGGAACTGGGATGGGGATAACGGAAGACTTTTTAGCCACTGTTAATGTACCATGTATATGTGAGACTCAAGAGTTGGGAAAATGTTTTTATGAAGTAATTCTATAGTTACTGTATAAAACAGTACTTGTATATTACATTTGGATATTTCAGAACTTATTTTTTATTCAGAAATTTAGAAAGTGCCATTAAATCTGATTTGGAGTTCTGCTAAAGTTTATTCAGTAAATTAGTGGTGTGGGGAAATTTCAGAGATGGCAGGCTCTGCTTCGGTTAGGACACGGCCGAGTATAATGTACCCGGCTGCTCAGGCGTGTGGCTGAGCTGTCATCCAGCGGTGGTTTGAAACAGCCAGGTTTTCCTGGAGGCCTCAGACTGCAGTCCACTGTTGCTCCCTTTGGAGGCACTCTAGGTTGATCCATGTTGGGAGAGGACCCCAGGGCCTTGGAGCTCTCCTTACGGTTGATTTGGGAGAGGAAGCTCGGTTGACTTACAAGAGGAGGCTCCTGATGCAGGGGGGAAAGTAGGTTCCTCCTTGAGCGAGGGACGTACGGCATCTGTGATAAGTAGATCCAGGAGACTGTGGGTGCCACCAACCCTGGCAGGAGGTGACCTCATCTGACCTGCATGCCCTCAGGTTTCTGTCCAGCTTACAGGAAAAAAACAGATCAAATGGGACTAAGTTCTAAAAGCCGAGGTGGTCTTCAGTTGGTTTAAACGAGTAGGCTTCTGTCTCTCCTCTCAACCCATTCACTCATTTGTGCTTTTTAGTTACCATTAGCTTCTACTTACTTGCTCAGTGTTCCTTTAAGAGTCTACCCATTCTTCTTTTCTGGAGTGTCGGAGTTCTGACTCCAAGCTGGTAGTAGAGGAATTACTGTGCCTCCATTAGTTCTTTTCAATTCTGTCTAGCACGAAGGATCCAGAGACTAATATGGGCTAATCCAGAAAGGCTGAGCTTTTCTTTTAAAGTTAGCAGTTGCTACAGAGTGCTGTGATGTATGTATGAACTACTGTAAGAGTCCCCCAGCTGTGGAGTTTTAAAACCACTGTTGGGTAGAGACTACAGCTTACAGCTTGGTTTTGACTCCTGGTATTAGGGAAATACAACAGGGCTTCTAGTTACTCAGTATAGATGATACCATAGGAACTGGGATGGGGATAACGGAAGACTTTTTAGCCACTGTTAATGTACCATGTATATGTGAGACTCAAGAGTTGGGAAAATGTTTTTATGAAGTAATTCTATAGTTACTGTATAAAACAGTACTTGTATATTACATTTGGATATTTCAGAACTTATTTTTTATTCAGAAATTTAGAAAGTGCCATTAAATCTGATTTGGAGTTCTGCTAAAGTTTATTCAGTAAATTAGTGGTGTGGGGGAAATTTCAGAGATGATGGTCCTTTGCTTTATTCTAAAAACAGTCCTGATTATAGCAGTTTGCTGTTAACTGTAGGCTTCTCTTTGACTGTTTCACATGAAGTGTTTGTTTTCTACAGGCCCAGCATGAAGTTAGTGAAGTTCAGGAAAGGAGACAGTGTGGGTCTCCGACTGGCTGGTGGAAACGACGTTGGTATCTTCGTAGCTGGCGTCCTTGAAGACAGCCCTGCTGCCCAGGAAGGCTTGGAGGAGGGTGACCAGATCCTCAGGGTATGTTCGTGCTCACCTTCCCTGGTTGTAGACACTGGGGTCTTGATCAAGGGCCGGGCATAGCAGACCTGTTAGATTATCTTATAATTTGCGTTACAGTCCGTGTGAGCGTGAAGCATTCAGCTCTGGAGTCCGTGAGGTCTCCCCTTTCTGCCTGTGCTCTGCTCACGTCTGTGCTAAGTATGACTGCACAGTGGGCTGTGGTTTCGTTTTTAATCACTCAAGTTCATAGAACCTGGAAAGGCCAAATCTTAGAGCCCCACAGTGTCCACCAGTGATTCCAAGTTCAGCAAAGACTCTGCCGTGGGCCCCGGCTTGCCCATAGGGTGGCATGGGTGCTCCCCTCCAGGGGCGTGGTCTGGGTGTGGTCTGGCCCAGACCGTGGGACCCCTTCACCCACTCATGGCTCAGGTGTGCGGAGATGGGTGTCCATCGGGTGCCCTGTAAGCCACCCTCAGTGTGAAGCTTCACAGCCACGAGGATGGGAGTAAAGGAAAGCTCTCTGTCTGGCCCTGTTACCTAGTAACACAGTACCATAGCCTTTGTACCTAGTGACACAGTACCGTCTCTGTCTCCTTTTTAAAGCACCCAGACCTCTGGTGGGATGCATTGCCTCCCATTCTAATCAGACCAGCTCTCAACTGGGAGCCCTGCCTTTGCTCCATTCCTCTCCTGCCTCATGTGCCCATCTTCTGCTCTCTTCTCCCTTCTCCTGCCCAAATTAAGATCCTTTGCTTTATTCTTTGAAAAACAAGTTTAGAAAGTGCCATTAAATCTGATTTGGAGTTCTGCTAAAGTTTATTCAGTAAATTAGTGGTGTGGGGGAAATTTCAGAGATGATGGTCCTTTGCTTTATTCTAAAAACAGTCCTGATTATAGCAGTTTGCTGTTAACTGTAGGCTTCTCTTTGACTGTTTCACATGAAGTGTTTGTTTTCTACAGGCCCAGCATGAAGTTAGTGAAGTTCAGGAAAGGAGACAGTGTGGGTCTCCGACTGGCTGGTGGAAACGACGTTGGTATCTTCGTAGCTGGCGTCCTTGAAGACAGCCCTGCTGCCCAGGAAGGCTTGGAGGAGGGTGACCAGATCCTCAGGGTATGTTCGTGCTCACCTTCCCTGGTTGTAGACACTGGGGTCTTGATCAAGGGCCGGGCATAGCAGACCTGTTAGATTATCTTATAATTTGCGTTACAGTCCGTGTGAGCGTGAAGCATTCAGCTCTGGAGTCCGTGAGGTCTCCCCTTTCTGCCTGTGCTCTGCTCACGTCTGTGCTAAGTATGACTGCACAGTGGGCTGTGGTTTCGTTTTTAATCACTCAAGTTCATAGAACCTGGAAAGGCCAAATCTTAGAGCCCCACAGTGTCCACCAGTGATTCCAAGTTCAGCAAAGACTCTGCCGTGGGCCCCGGCTTGCCCATAGGGTGGCATGGGTGCTCCCCTCCAGGGGCGTGGTCTGGGTGTGGTCTGGCCCAGACCGTGGGACCCCTTCACCCACTCATGGCTCAGGTGTGCGGAGATGGGTGTCCATCGGGTGCACGTGTAAGCCACCCTCAGTGTGAAGCTTCACAGCCACGAGGATGGGAGTAAAGGAAAGCTCTCTGTCTGGCCCTGTTACCTAGTAACACAGTACCATAGCCTTTGTACCTAGTGACACAGTACCGTCTCTGTCTCCTTTTTAAAGCACCCAGACCTCTGGTGGGATGCATTGCCTCCCATTCTAATCAGACCAGCTCTCAACTGGGAGCCCTGCCTTTGCTCCATTCCTCTCCTGCCTCATGTGGTCACCACCTCTTCTGCTCTCTTCTCCCTTCTCCTGCCCCAGAGACTGTGTGCTTTGCTCTATGTTCTCTTCCCTGTCGCTTGGTTCCTCACCTGCCTTCCACTGGTTTGTCTTTCTCTGGCTGTTGAACTTGTTGCAGGTAAGGTGGCGTCCCTCCTGCCTGCTGGTCAGTCCTTGTGTCCGAGGCTGTGGGTCTGCCTTCCACCTGTGCCTCTAGTGAGGGTGGACGTGTGGGCTGTGGCCGACCTGGTGCTGTCTTCAGCTCTTGTTCTCCTGTATTTCTTACTAGTGTTGTGACCTTCTTGAGTAAATCCTTCTTGAAGTGCTTTGCTTTCTTCCTTGGGTTCTGTAACACTGCTGTGCTCGCCCTCCTGGTGTATAAGTGTTTCCGTTATTCCCTCTTGCCTTTAATCACTCTTCCTGAAACCTGGCACGAGTCGGCAGCCCCCTCTTGACCCTGTTGCATCTCTGTGTCCACGTTGAGTTTGCTCACTGGAGGCAGCAAGTAGCACTCAGAAACGGCTCTCCCAGTGCAGGGCGAGCTCCCTCAGGCCTTGCCAGCCACCTGTGGCTGCTCCATCCTTCTCCTCCACACATGGATATCAGAAAGTCAGGGCATGAGCCCTGCCTCGCTGATTTCTACTTGACGTCTTATTGACATTTGTTTTCTCAGACACAACCTAGGTAATTAAGTAGATGTAGAAGTAGTACATACTGAAAAATATTTTCTCTTAATGTGAAAAGTTTCCAGAAGATGAACAAAAGAAGAGAATCTACCTGTTATTTGTTACATTCATAGGTCCTATGGGGTAACCCAGACCGTACCCCCCAGCTCTCAGGGTCTGGCCCCTCAGTGTGAAGCTTCACAGCCACGAGGATGGGAGTAAAGGAAAGCTCTCTGTCTGGCCCTGTTACCTAGTAACACAGTACCATAGCCTTTGTACCTAGTGACACAGTACCGTCTCTGTCTCCTTTTTAAAGCACCCAGACCTCTGGTGGGATGCATTGCCTCCCATTCTAATCAGACCAGCTCTCAACTGGGAGCCCTGCCTTTGCTCCATTCCTCTCCTGCCTCATGTGGTCACCACCTCTTCTGCTCTCTTCTCCCTTCTCCTGCCCCAGAGACTGTGTGCTTTGCTCTATGTTCTCTTCCCTGTCGCTTGGTTCCTCACCTGCCTTCCACTGGTTTGTCTTTCTCTGGCTGTTGAACTTGTTGCAGGTAAGGTGGCGTCCCTCCTGCCTGCTGGTCAGTCCTTGTGTCCGAGGCTGTGGGTCTGCCTTCCACCTGTGCCTCTAGTGAGGGTGGACGTGTGGGCTGTGGCCGACCTGGTGCTGTCTTCAGCTCTTGTTCTCCTGTATTTCTTACTAGTGTTGTGACCTTCTTGAGTAAATCCTTCTTGAAGTGCTTTGCTTTCTTCCTTGGGTTCTGTAACACTGCTGTGCTCGCCCTCCTGGTGTATAAGTGTTTCCGTTATTCCCTCTTGCCTTTAATCACTCTTCCTGAAACCTGGCACGAGTCGGCAGCCCCCTCTTGACCCTGTTGCATCTCTGTGTCCACGTTGAGTTTGCTCACTGGAGGCAGCAAGTAGCACTCAGAAACGGCTCTCCCAGTGCAGGGCGAGCTCCCTCAGGCCTTGCCAGCCACCTGTGGCTGCTCCATCCTTCTCCTCCACACATGGATATCAGAAAGTCAGGGCATGAGCCCTGCCTCGCTGATTTCTACTTGACGTCTTATTGACATTTGTTTTCTCAGACACAACCTAGGTAATTAAGTAGATGTAGAAGTAGTACATACTGAAAAATATTTTCTCTTAATGTGAAAAGTTTCCAGAAGATGAACAAAAGAAGAGAATCTACCTGTTAACCCTGCACATGGTTTCATGGTTACATTTTGGCAGGTTAGGTCCTCAGAGGTGTCTGCTCCAAAATGAGCAACCAACGTGGCCGACCTGAGCCTGCATGGGCACACACTGCTTCTTCTTAATCTTGTTTCCTGCTGATTCCTTCTTCAGAGAGTATTTGGAAATAGGACTCTGTTGTACTGCATAGGAGTTTAATTTCAAAGTTTAAATCCACAGATTTTACCATAGTAATAAATACTTGGAATTAGAAGTGGTCTTTTTTGGTCTGAATTGGTTGGATTTTTGCAGTGAATGATCTCTGAGATTGGGCGACATTGTCACTGTTCTTTAAATGAATTTATACCTTCACTCACTTTACTTAACTTGGTTTCTGCTGTAAATTAGGGTCTTTTCTCCATAATAAAAATTTTCACTTTCAAAGGTGCGGCATTTCTAGAATAAATAAGTACTTGTTTCCTGTGGTGTATATAAGTGTTTTTGTCATCTTAAAATGTGGCTAGTGGTAATTTGTGAAGTATTTTGACAGGTAAACAACGTAGACTTCACAAACATCATCCGGGAGGAAGCTGTCCTCTTCCTGCTTGACCTTCCGAAAGGAGAAGAAGTCACCATCCTGGCTCAGAAGAAGAAGGACGGTGAGATCCACCAGAGTGGACCTGGACATGTTAGAGGACTTAAATAGAAATTTGATGGTTAATGAAAGCACTCAAAGCTGAGTGATAATGTCTGTTTATGCCATAGATTTCTTTTGTCGCTTAAACTCCACAGCATAAAGGGCACTCAGGGCTCTCCCAGTGCAGGGCGAGCTCCCTCAGGCCTTGCCAGCCACCTGTGGCTGCTCCATCCTTCTCCTCCACACATGGATATCAGAAAGTCAGGGCATGAGCCCTGCCTCGCTGATTTCTACTTGACGTCTTATTGACATTTGTTTTCTCAGACACAACCTAGGTAATTAAGTAGATGTAGAAGTAGTACATACTGAAAAATATTTTCTCTTAATGTGAAAAGTTTCCAGAAGATGAACAAAAGAAGAGAATCTACCTGTTAACCCTGCACATGGTTTCATGGTTACATTTTGGCAGGTTAGGTCCTCAGAGGTGTCTGCTCCAAAATGAGCAACCAACGTGGCCGACCTGAGCCTGCATGGGCACACACTGCTTCTTCTTAATCTTGTTTCCTGCTGATTCCTTCTTCAGAGAGTATTTGGAAATAGGACTCTGTTGTACTGCATAGGAGTTTAATTTCAAAGTTTAAATCCACAGATTTTACCATAGTAATAAATACTTGGAATTAGAAGTGGTCTTTTTTGGTCTGAATTGGTTGGATTTTTGCAGTGAATGATCTCTGAGATTGGGCGACATTGTCACTGTTCTTTAAATGAATTTATACCTTCACTCACTTTACTTAACTTGGTTTCTGCTGTAAATTAGGGTCTTTTCTCCATAATAAAAATTTTCACTTTCAAAGGTGCGGCATTTCTAGAATAAATAAGTACTTGTTTCCTGTGGTGTATATAAGTGTTTTTGTCATCTTAAAATGTGGCTAGTGGTAATTTGTGAAGTATTTTGACAGGTAAACAACGTAGACTTCACAAACATCATCCGGGAGGAAGCTGTCCTCTTCCTGCTTGACCTTCCGAAAGGAGAAGAAGTCACCATCCTGGCTCAGAAGAAGAAGGACGGTGAGATCCACCAGAGTGGACCTGGACATGTTAGAGGACTTAAATAGAAATTTGATGGTTAATGAAAGCACTCAAAGCTGAGTGATAATGTCTGTTTATGCCATAGATTTCTTTTGTCGCTTAAACTCCACAGCATAAAGGCTGTGCCCTCCTCTGTGGTGGGTAAGTGGTAAAGAGACCTCCTATTGATGCAGGAGACTCGGATTTGATCGCTGGGTGAGAAGACGCCCTGGAGGAGGACATGGCAACCCACTCCAGTATTCTTGCCTGGGGGGCTGCAGTCCACGGGGTCACACAGAGTGGGACACGACTGAACAGCAGGTAGTTTCACTCCACTGTGCTCATCAGCAGAGCAGTAGGACCAGCCAGCGTCTATGGTGCTCTGGGTGGAGTGCCGTCTGTATGGGGAGACCCCATGCTCTTCCACCAGAACTGTACATGGGTAGCTTCTGAACTTCCTGTTGATGTTTTCGAAGCAGTATGGTCTGATGTTTGTTGGCATTAATTCAAGAGAATGCCTGACTTTCTCTGTAATTAAGCAGATACACTTTTCATTTAGAACAGGGTTTCTCAAGCTTGGCACTGTTGGTGTTTAGAACCAAGTAATGTTGTGAAGGCTGTGCCATGTGTTAACACCGCAGGCTGTTTGAGAGCGTCCTCTCTCCACTCACCTGACATCCATAGCACACACACCTCCTTTTAGCACATGGTTTTGCAGCTATCAGAAATGGCCCTCCACCCCGCGGGTATGGGGCTGCCCTTATTTGAGCCTTTTGTGTTTTTTTTTAACTTACTATTATTTTTAATTTTGGCCTCTTTTATTGATCTTTCATTTATTTATTTTTGTCCATCTTTGTTCTTTGGCCTGTGTGGGCCTCCCGTTGCTGTGGCCTCTCTCGTTGCAGAGCACTGGCTTGTAATTAGACATGCTGGTCCAGCTGGTCCAGCCGCTCCACGGCACATGGGATCCTCCCAGGGCAGGGATCAAACTGGCGCCCCCTGCACTGCAAGGTGAACTTTTTACCCACTGGACCACCAGGGAAGCCCCCTGAGCCATTCACTTAGAGAATGGGAAGTCTGTGCCGCTTGCCAGGGCTGTGGCAGGATTGTCAGGTGACTGACGTGGGAAGCCTTGTCTGCAGCAGTTCCCTTGTATGGAGCCACTGTTGGTTGGATCCAGTTGTTTTTGTTATTGTTAATGTTACCAATAGAATCTTGGCCTAATATATTCCGATTAATTTCTTTTCCCACTTAAGTGGTTTTTTTGTTTTCATTTAGTTTATCGTCGCATCGTAGAGTCAGATGTGGGCGACTCTTTCTATATTAGAACCCATTTTGAATATGAGAAGGAATCTCCCTATGGACTTAGCTTCAACAAAGGAGAGGTGTTCCGTGTCGTGGATACTCTGTACAACGGGAAGCTGGGCTCCTGGCTTGCCATTCGGATTGGCAAAAACCATAAGGAGGTGGAACGTGGCATCATCCCAAATAAGAACAGGTATGAGTGCTTGGCTGCATCTTGTACAGCAGACCGGGGGGGGGGTGAGGCATCAGCCCCACAGAGGGTCTTCACTGCACTTACCGTGTCTGAGTCAGTTTTACAGATGCCTTTATTTTAGTGTTAAGCATTACGACTACACTCCATGTGAGGTTCTGTCCAGGGTTTTGACATCTTGTTTCACCACAAATCTTGTGCAGAGCCGAGCAGTTAGCTAGTGTGCAGTACACACTTCCCAAGACGGCAGGAGGAGACCGCGCAGACTTCTGGAGGTTCCGCGGCCTGCGCAGCTCCAAGAGAAATCTGCGCAAGAGTCGAGAAGACCTGTCGGCCCAGCCAGTCCAAACCAAGTTCCCAGCGTACGAGAGGGTGGTTCTTCGAGAAGGTAGTCCATTTCCTGCAGACCAGCCTAATTAATACCTCTTAGTGTCAGTTTGCCTGGGACAGAAAAGCCTCAATTGTGCTGTTTTCACCTCGCTCTCCTCAGCTGGATTCCTGAGGCCCGTCACCATCTTTGGACCAATAGCTGATGTTGCCAGAGAGAAGCTGGCAAGAGAAGAGCCAGATATTTACCAGATTGCAAGTAAGTGGTCTCCACATGGACTTCAGGTGGACCTGGGGGCGTTTCTGTACTGGTTGCTCCTCCAAAAGGATGGGTCTGACCCATTCACTTAACAGAAAGAACACCTGCCGCTGACCCCACGTGTTTAATTTGGAGGGAAACATGGTGACAGCATCCTTGTCTGCAGCAGTTCCCTTGTATGGAGCCACTGTTGGTTGGATCCAGTTGTTTTGTTATTGTTAATGTTACCAATAGAATCTTGGCCTAATATATTCCGATTAATTTCTTTTCCCACTTAAGTGGTTTTTTTGTTTTCATTTAGTTTATCGTCGCATCGTAGAGTCAGATGTGGGCGACTCTTTCTATATTAGAACCCATTTTGAATATGAGAAGGAATCTCCCTATGGACTTAGCTTCAACAAAGGAGAGGTGTTCCGTGTCGTGGATACTCTGTACAACGGGAAGCTGGGCTCCTGGCTTGCCATTCGGATTGGCAAAAACCATAAGGAGGTGGAACGTGGCATCATCCCAAATAAGAACAGGTATGAGTGCTTGGCTGCATCTTGTACAGCAGACCGGGGGGGGGGTGAGGCATCAGCCCCACAGAGGGTCTTCACTGCACTTACCGTGTCTGAGTCAGTTTTACAGATGCCTTTATTTTAGTGTTAAGCATTACGACTACACTCCATGTGAGGTTCTGTCCAGGGTTTTGACATCTTGTTTCACCACAAATCTTGTGCAGAGCCGAGCAGTTAGCTAGTGTGCAGTACACACTTCCCAAGACGGCAGGAGGAGACCGCGCAGACTTCTGGAGGTTCCGCGGCCTGCGCAGCTCCAAGAGAAATCTGCGCAAGAGTCGAGAAGACCTGTCGGCCCAGCCAGTCCAAACCAAGTTCCCAGCGTACGAGAGGGTGGTTCTTCGAGAAGGTAGTCCATTTCCTGCAGACCAGCCTAATTAATACCTCTTAGTGTCAGTTTGCCTGGGACAGAAAAGCCTCAATTGTGCTGTTTTCACCTCGCTCTCCTCAGCTGGATTCCTGAGGCCCGTCACCATCTTTGGACCAATAGCTGATGTTGCCAGAGAGAAGCTGGCAAGAGAAGAGCCAGATATTTACCAGATTGCAAGTAAGTGGTCTCCACATGGACTTCAGGTGGACCTGGGGGCGTTTCTGTACTGGTTGCTCCTCCAAAAGGATGGGTCTGACCCATTCACTTAACAGAAAGAACACCTGCCGCTGACCCCACGTGTTTAATTTGGAGGGAAACATGAGTGACAGCATCCTTGCTCCGCCAGGTTCTTTTCCTTCAGCCCCACTCATGTTTAGCTCTGACAGTATCTGGGGCAGCACCTCCCACCTGTCTGGCTAAGGTGTCATAACCCCAGATGAGTCATACACTCGGCTCTGAACCCACCTCTTTCTGGCTCCAACCCAGTGCTTTTAGTCATTAAGCAAGCAGAGAACTCAAATATCAATATGTCCAAAGGTAACAGAATCGTGATTCAGTGCTGTTGGTCACTGCAGGTACTTAACATTCGTTAGTGTCAGGAAGTAGTACTCTGGATGCCTTACAGGTTTTGCTTGTAGATTCTTTTATTGTTTCCTTATTTTAGCTACTCTGTAGTTTCAATACGGACTTAGTTACGACCCCTTAAGCTTGCTTTAAGTTATACATAAAAACTTTTTTTTTTCTAATTAAAAATATACCATTCTGGTTTTGGAGAAATAAGAGGATTAGTCTTGACATATGTCATAATCCCCTAAGTCTTTTACACTGTTGTGTTTCTTCTGCCCTCCCCACACGTCATAGATTTTTTGTGAAGTTTTATATTGTTTCCTTCTTAGTGGATGGCTCATATTTTCATTTTATATCTATTGTATAATCTATTTGTGGTATGATTAGCCTTCTGTTTGTGTATTTCAGATTTGTATTTCACTAGCACACAGGGTGCAGAAATCTATACAGTGGTCTGGTTGCTGGGTATAAACACTCCAGTACCTAGCTTTGTGCGTGTGTGTGCTGGGCATGTTAGAATTCCCAGAGACAGGACAGGCACGTGCTTCCTGCAGCCTCATGAGCTCTGGGCGCTAGTTTACAGAAGAAGGGTGTTGCCTTTGTGTTCATGTGGTATATGTGTTTGTTTTTTTTGTTTGTTTGTTTTTTGTTTTTTTTTAAACATTTTTTATTTATTTATCTTTTGGTGGGTGGGGTGGGGAGGGAGGGGGACGGGCGGGCCATTTCTATTGGTCTTTCATTTCTCTATTTTCATCCATCATTGTTCTTTGGCTCCTGTGGGCCTCCCATCGCAGTGGCCTCTGTTGTCGCAGAGCGCCGGCTCTGGGCGCACGCGCTCCAGAGCTCCAGCGCGGTAACTGGACACATCAGTCCAGCCACTCCGCGGCACGTGGGATCTTCCCAGGCCAGGGATCGAACTGGTGCTCCTTGCACTGCAAGGCGGTGTCCTTACCCACTGGACCACCAGGGGAAGCCCTATATGTGTTTGTTTGATGGTGAAGCTGAATGAGGATATGTGTATCATGAAACTCAGATGTGCAGACACATGATAGTAAAATGTGAGCAATTTAGAGAATGTTGACTTCTGATTCTCCACTCAGTTTGTTAGTCTTTTAGTCTTTCGGAGGAGGTCTTTTTTGGTTATTTGCCTGAAGAAGTTGGCAGTTATCGATACCACTCGTAACCAAACTTAGTGTGGAGTCCTACAGAGTTCCTTCTTAAGGACTGATTGGTGGATTTAACTGGGTTTATTCTACATCCAGGCTCCTAGAAAAGAGGTTCAGTCTGCTTAGTCATGTACCCTTTTGAATTAAATGAGAATCTTTGAGTTTAGAAACTGGTAGCCTTTTCTTCAGCCAGAACTCTCAGGTGGTCTCCCCACATCATTGCCTGTGTCCAGTGGACTGGAGGTTGGCCCTGCACCATCCTCCAGGCTGTCCCCCTTGACCCTCCACATCTATCTTCAAAATAACTAGAAGAACTTTGAAAACATGCCATCTTAAAACTCACAGTGTTTTACTTTCTTAGCTTTAATGGAAGCATTGAACATTATCATGAAGCATTACTCTGAGTTGTGGGCACACTGCATCCAGTGTTAGACTGTGCTGGGGGCACCCCTGGAACCTCGCACTTGCCTTCTGATGGGAGTGGGAGCTATGTTGGAAGCACAGATGTCACCGGGGGTTCTGGGCTGGGGCAGCCCCAGAGAGGACATGTGGTTGCAGTTCTGTCATCTTGGGGCAGGAAGGAGATGGGGCTGCTGCCGACACCCAGGGGATGGCTCCCACTGGGTCGTTAGGGCCAGGAAATCAAGGGCCTTATCTCCCCAGTGGAAATCTGATGTTTTGTTTCTCTCCCAACTTTGTGACTAGAAAGTGAACCTCGAGATGCTGGAACTGACCAACGGAGCTCTGGCATTATCCGCCTCCACACAATAAAGCAGATAATAGATCAGGTATGTTACTAAAAGTAGACCTATTCATTATAGGCTGTGGGTGTTGTGTTTTTCAGAGGGATGAGTTTGGCTAAATTAAAAGTAGGAGGTAGTTTTTCCCAAGTCGTTACTGGTGTACCAAGAGAAAATTAACATCTTAACCAAGATGTTGTAGCAGTTTCTGTCAGGGATGGTGAACAGTCCTTGCTTCAGAGGATGACCTTTCATCAGTGAGTCTGGATCCAGCGTCCACACACGCTGGAAGACTGTGGATGCCATGTAGGGACAGTTCGAGTTGTACTCTGATGTTCAGATGATAGGAATGTACTGTTAGGAGCATTCCACTGTTATATCTGTTTTTATGCTTGCAAGTACTGGGGCCGTCTCAGAAGGGATCTGATGAAGACAACTGGTTTATATTGGGCTAGAAAGTATACTGCATTAACTTCTGAGATACCTTTTTCTGATGTTCTCCTGAGACAGTTTGTAGAGTTAAGCATCCATTCTTCTTTGAACGTAGTCTCGAGATGGCCTTCTGAAGGTGATAGTTCTCAGTTCCTTGTGTCTTGTATCTATGTTTGGTTTCTCCTTGTGTCTAAAGGACAAACATGCTTTACTGGATGTAACACCCAATGCAGTGGACCGTCTGAACTACGCCCAGTGGTATCCAATCGTGGTGTTCCTTAACCCAGACTCTAAGCAGGGTGTGAAAACAATGCGCATGAGGTTATGTCCAGAATCTCGAAAAAGTGCCAGAAAGTTATACGAGCGCTCTCACAAACTTCGTAAAAATAATCACCATCTTTTTACAAGTGAGTACATTAAAGGCCTTCTTTCATCTAGACGTTTCTGTGCAGTAAGAGGTGGGCAAAAATGTTGTGTTGTTCAAATATTAAAACTCATCATAACTGTTGCTTGTTGTGCTTGCTCTTTGGGTAATGGCTGCTGTTGATGATAAGAAATGGCTCAGTCCCAAAAGAGACATTTCAGAGGTGTGTCCTCAGATACCTGAATACCATCTGTCTCACAGCTCAGTGGTGCAGACAGAACGCTTACGCTGTGAGTAAATCCTGACCTGGCAGTGTTCTAACCAGAGAACAACGTTCTTGTCTACTTTCAGCTACAATTAACTTAAATTCAATGAATGACGGCTGGTATGGTGCATTGAAAGAAGCAATTCAACAACAACAGAACCAGTTGGTATGGGTTTCTGAGGGAAAGGTAAGAAATTTCGTATTTTTAACCCATTCGATAATTTATATAATTAGAGAAGTCTTTTGAGTTGCCACTGTTCTCTCAGATCAACATAATGGAGGAATCAGGGGCCGTTAACGTTTAGGTCTCCATAGTTTGGGTGTGTTGTTATGGAAATTGTTCTGGTAGTGAAGGATTTGAAGTTCCTGTCCACTGAGCTATACCGTCTGGTGGTGCTTGTTCATTCTCCAGAACTCTCAGGCGACCGGTCATGTGAAAGAGCAGGGCTGAGGTCCACCTCTGCCCACATTTACATTTACTGAGGAAGGCTGAACCTGGCTTCCTTTCTCCTCTGGAAGTAAGGGGTCGGATGGGCTCAATGAGAGTTCCCAAATTACTGTCAGCCACATGTGAGATCAGGATTTTCTGGGAGGGAGAGGCAGGGAGCAGCCCAGCCCTGGAGCATCATTGCATGCAGCAATGGGTGGAGCCCCAAGGAGCTGCAGCGAAGGGCTTGCTTTGCTGCTGGCTGCAGGCACAGCGCTGTGAGTCCTCTAGAGGGGTTTTCCTCATCAGCACCTGCTAACATCCTGACGACACACTGAGAACATTAGACAGAGACCATCCTCTGGCTTTGCGTTCTGATGTTAGGTGCAGTGACACACTACCTTCTGTGGTTGGTCTGTCTGGGCATTCAGCTGTTCTTGGTGGCCAAGTGTGGATTCTGTTGGGCGAGTTAGTGCTTTTGTCAGAATACACAGTTAAAGAAGCTTTTAAGTGTCTTTTACCTTCAGATGAATACAGTGTTGGGATGTTGCGGTTGCTAGGGAAGGTTGAGAAGGTCTCTTCTTGTATTTCGTTTCTGTGTTCCTTGTCGGCGTGTTTCCACTGTGTTTTGGCCCTGCACGGACCCTTCCCCTGCCTGGCTGAGGGCCCGAGGCTGTGCAGTGCATGCTGCATGCTCAGAGTCTCCTCTGCTTCTCCTCTGGTTTTAAAAAGGGAGAACAACGTTCTTGTCTACTTTCAGCTACAATTAACTTAAATTCAATGAATGACGGCTGGTATGGTGCATTGAAAGAAGCAATTCAACAACAACAGAACCAGTTGGTATGGGTTTCTGAGGGAAAGGTAAGAAATTTCGTATTTTTAACCCATTCGATAATTTATATAATTAGAGAAGTCTTTTGAGTTGCCACTGTTCTCTCAGATCAACATAATGGAGGAATCAGGGGCCGTTAACGTTTAGGTCTCCATAGTTTGGGTGTGTTGTTATGGAAATTGTTCTGGTAGTGAAGGATTTGAAGTTCCTGTCCACTGAGCTATACCGTCTGGTGGTGCTTGTTCATTCTCCAGAACTCTCAGGCGACCGGTCATGTGAAAGAGCAGGGCTGAGGTCCACCTCTGCCCACATTTACATTTACTGAGGAAGGCTGAACCTGGCTTCCTTTCTCCTCTGGAAGTAAGGGGTCGGATGGGCTCAATGAGAGTTCCCAAATTACTGTCAGCCACATGTGAGATCAGGATTTTCTGGGAGGGAGAGGCAGGGAGCAGCCCAGCCCTGGAGCATCATTGCATGCAGCAATGGGTGGAGCCCCAAGGAGCTGCAGCGAAGGGCTTGCTTTGCTGCTGGCTGCAGGCACAGCGCTGTGAGTCCTCTAGAGGGGTTTTCCTCATCAGCACCTGCTAACATCCTGACGACACACTGAGAACATTAGACAGAGACCATCCTCTGGCTTTGCGTTCTGATGTTAGGTGCAGTGACACACTACCTTCTGTGGTTGGTCTGTCTGGGCATTCAGCTGTTCTTGGTGGCCAAGTGTGGATTCTGTTGGGCGAGTTAGTGCTTTTGTCAGAATACACAGTTAAAGAAGCTTTTAAGTGTCTTTTACCTTCAGATGAATACAGTGTTGGGATGTTGCGGTTGCTAGGGAAGGTTGAGAAGGTCTCTTCTTGTATTTCGTTTCTGTGTTCCTTGTCGGCGTGTTTCCACTGTGTTTTGGCCCTGCACGGACCCCCCTTCCCCTGCCTGGCTGAGGGCCCCGAGGCTGTGCAGTGCATGCTGCATGCTCAGGACCCTGCTTCTCACCCAGAAACCACCACCTCTGCTAGAAGAGATGTCCAAACACTGACATCTGGAGGTGGTGCCTTCTGCTCCCGCCTGTCCTCCTCAGTACACCCACGCAAGACCACTGATCACTGACATGTCAGCAGGACGCTGGAGAGACAGATGGAGGTGAATAGCCATGGCAGCACCTCACATGACACACAGTGTTTCGCTCTGGCCTCTGGTGAGGAGCTCCTCTCAAGCTGACCTCCCCGAACATCAAAAGCCTGTCAGCAGCCTGTGACAGCTGGGGCGTGCCTACCTACCTGAGAGGTGTTTTTAATCCACAAACCTTAGTTTTCTCTGATACGATTATGTTTTACTTTCCTTGAATTTTAAACTGAAGGTCTAGCTGCCCCAACTTGTTTTTGTGAGGAAGTTAATAGAATTATTAATAGGTTTCATATTAGATCAGGTTGGTGCATTTTGTAAACCAGAAAAACTGTTTCAAGTTATGCCCTGCCCCCAACTTCCATTTCAAGTGTATTTTTTCCAAATAGATTTCTACAATCTGTTCACCTTGACTTTCCGGAGTTAGTTAATTCGATTTGGTTGCCAGGAAGAGTTTTTTGTGGTTCTGATACAGTCTTCTATGTTCCCTACTAACAAGAAGAGTCATCCTGGGGCTTTCTTAACATGAGGCACATGTCATCTCTGGCTCCAGGTGCCCCGGTTCTTGCTCCCTGTAGCAGCTAAGCAGATGGGAGAGTTCTGAGTTGCTCATCCCTAGGGCCTTAACTCCTGCCCTGGCTACCCCTAGGTTGTAGTGCTACAGACCTTGCAGGTGGAGAGCAAGAAGGTTTCAAGGCTGCCACAGGAGAGACTCCGCCCACTGTTGGGCGGGGCCCAGGCCAGTCATGGATGGCAGGTCTTCGCTACCAGAAGAGGCACTCAGGGTCAGGCTCCTGCAGAGCCAAGATTTGAACAGCGGAAGCACCATCTAGGCAGCTCAGGCTGCATTAGTCCTTGCTGATTGGGTTCCGGGTTCCGCATCTCAGTCCTTGTGCCCTCCCGGGGTGCAGGGTCTTGGTTGGGGGGGAGGGGCGCTGCTGTGTGTGGTCCAGGCAGTTGCGTGAGGTTGCTGTGTGTTGACAACCTATAGTTCCCGACCCCCAGGTGTTCCTGTGTTTTCTCTGGTCTACTCAGGAAATAGTTAGAGATCCTGGAGCTGGCTTAGCTCTTAATCCTGCATTTCCCCCCTGCATCCACTGGACGCTGGCTGCATCTGTGCAGAGAAATGTTACACAGCAGTTCTTAGAGAAGAAGCCAGCACTTAGGTGACGGACGCTTGTGCTTCAGAAAAAGTCCAGGGCCAAGTGCCGACTCTTAAAACAGTGTTTTCTTCTTCATATACATATAGGCTGTTACTCAGCTTCAGCTGTGGTGTTTATCTCCTAGTTACGCTCATGTGCACTGTTCTGTCAGTTGGTGTCTCTGTTTCTGTGAGCGTGCCCCAGCATCCCCTCTTCTCCCTGCTCTGGGCTGATAGGTTACCAAGGGACTAGGGTCTATGAATCCAAGGAGGGCCAGGGCCCCTTCTGTCTTCTAGGGCTGGGCCTCATGGTCCAGCGTGGTCCTGGCTGACCTCTCTCATCCAAGTCCTTCAGATCAGCCAGGATGCTCTGTGTGTCTGCATGTGTGCTTGTGTGGTCTTCTTGACCTTTCCTCAGCAGAAGCTTCTAGACAGAGGTGGGATTTCTCCCAGGACAAGTGTCCTGTCCACTCCCCTGTGTAAAGGCCATCTCTTCCAGACTGCTGAATAAATTTGTGCTCTACTTTCATTTGCCCCAGGCGGATGGTGCTACAAGTGATGACCTTGACTTGCATGACGACCGTCTGTCCTACCTGTCAGCCCCAGGTAGTGAGTACTCAATGTATAGCACGGACAGTAGACACACTTCTGACTATGAAGACACAGATACAGAAGGCGGGGCCTACACTGACCAAGAACTAGACGAGACCCTAAATGACGAGGTGGGGACTCCCCCGGAGTCTGCCATTACCCGGTCCTCTGAGCCGGTCAGAGAGGACGCCTCTGGAATGCATCCTGAGCACCAGGCATACCCTCCCTGCTCAGCACAAGCGCAGCCACAGCCAGGCCCTAGACTAGACTCCCCTGGATTTAAAGCAGCCTCTCAACAGGTAAGCGCAGCATCCAGCCTCAGACAGGTGGAGGTGCCTCATCAGGGCCTAGATGTGGTGGCTGAGCCAGTGACTTCATGCTAAACTCTGTGTGTTTAGACTCAGAGGTAGCAGTATACTGAAATTTTACAGGTTCAGGACCTGAGGTCACAGTTCTGTTACTCAGGAGAGTTGAAATGTATGTCTGTGACCCACTGTAAGTGGAAGTGGGGAGAGAGCAGTGAATAGAAACATTGTATTGAAAGTATTTTGAACACTTCACAGAAAGCAGAAGCCTCATCTCCAGGCCCTTTCCTTTCGCCTGAAACACACCCGGCACCAGCAGCCTCGGCTGTTGCTCCTCACGTAGACCTAAGTCATGTCAGGCGGGAGGAGCCCGCCCCAGCTCCCCCCTCCTCTGACTCACCACGCGCCGACTCTTTACGAGCTCCAGGCCCTGAGGCCGCTCCCGTGCTGCCCAGAGGTCCAGAGCCGTCCCCGTCGTCGCATGTGGGCCCAGCCAAGGTACCTGTGCTGCGGGCTGCCTCCCCGCCCCCGTCAGCGCCCTGTGAGCACGTCTGCTTCACCCTCCAGTCCTCTGCTTTCCTGTGGGCTCACCCGTGTTTTCACATCACGACGAGTCATTCAGTCTGCAGTCTGCATGGCTTCTAGTGGTGCCTGATTACTTTACATAGGCCTTTTATAATTGGGATTGGCATTGAATAGTTTTTAAATGTTTGACTTTCATAATCTTTCCCTGTGTGCTTCCAGACTGCTGAATAAATTTGTGCTCTACTTTCATTTGCCCCAGGCGGATGGTGCTACAAGTGATGACCTTGACTTGCATGACGACCGTCTGTCCTACCTGTCAGCCCCAGGTAGTGAGTACTCAATGTATAGCACGGACAGTAGACACACTTCTGACTATGAAGACACAGATACAGAAGGCGGGGCCTACACTGACCAAGAACTAGACGAGACCCTAAATGACGAGGTGGGGACTCCCCCGGAGTCTGCCATTACCCGGTCCTCTGAGCCGGTCAGAGAGGACGCCTCTGGAATGCATCCTGAGCACCAGGCATACCCTCCCTGCTCAGCACAAGCGCAGCCACAGCCAGGCCCTAGACTAGACTCCCCTGGATTTAAAGCAGCCTCTCAACAGGTAAGCGCAGCATCCAGCCTCAGACAGGTGGAGGTGCCTCATCAGGGCCTAGATGTGGTGGCTGAGCCAGTGACTTCATGCTAAACTCTGTGTGTTTAGACTCAGAGGTAGCAGTATACTGAAATTTTACAGGTTCAGGACCTGAGGTCACAGTTCTGTTACTCAGGAGAGTTGAAATGTATGTCTGTGACCCACTGTAAGTGGAAGTGGGGAGAGAGCAGTGAATAGAAACATTGTATTGAAAGTATTTTGAACACTTCACAGAAAGCAGAAGCCTCATCTCCAGGCCCTTTCCTTTCGCCTGAAACACACCCGGCACCAGCAGCCTCGGCTGTTGCTCCTCACGTAGACCTAAGTCATGTCAGGCGGGAGGAGCCCGCCCCAGCTCCCCCCTCCTCTGACTCACCACGCGCCGACTCTTTACGAGCTCCAGGCCCTGAGGCCGCTCCCGTGCTGCCCAGAGGTCCAGAGCCGTCCCCGTCGTCGCATGTGGGCCCAGCCAAGGTACCTGTGCTGCGGGCTGCCTCCCCGCCCCCGTCAGCGCCCTGTGAGCACGTCTGCTTCACCCTCCAGTCCTCTGCTTTCCTGTGGGCTCACCCGTGTTTTCACATCACGACGAGTCATTCAGTCTGCAGTCTGCATGGCTTCTAGTGGTGCCTGATTACTTTACATAGGCCTTTTATAATTGGGATTGGCATTGAATAGTTTTTAAATGTTTGACTTTCATAATCTTTCAGAATTTATCATTCAGATCCATTGTAAACTTGTTTCCTTAATTACGGTATCCATAAATTTTCTTTCTGACCATCATTCTCAAAATGTCCAAATCAAGTAGAATCAACAGTTCAGTGCACTGATTTTCTACTAAACTTAATATTTAACTCCCTTCCTGTAGTATCTATCCATGCTAAACACAGAAACCCCAACTTGCATTATGAATTCTGGGCTTTCACTTAAACTGGCTTTCTCCACTAATCTCTTCTTGCCCTAGTAATAAAGGAGAACATGTCATTTTTTACATATTAAATCATAGCTTGTCGCTTGTCTCTTAAATTAAGATTAGGATTTGAAGCCATCCTGTGTGTTTATGTGTGGCTTTCTGCACAGGTGTACAGGAAGGACCCCTATCCAGAGGAGATGATGAGACAGAACCACGTTCTGAAGCAGCCAGCGGTGGCTCACCCCGGGCAGAGGTCAGACAAGGAGCTGGGCCTGAGTTACGAGCCGCAGCCCCCGTACACAGAGCGAGCAGCCAGCAGGGAGCTGGAGCAGCCCATGTACAGATACGATGCCTCTAACTACCCGGACCAATTTGCTCAGAACTATGACCACCGTCTGCGCTATGAGGACCGCCTCCTGGCCTACGAGGAGCAGTGGCCCTATTATGACAAGCAGCACTATCAGCCCCAGCCCCTAGATGGGCAGCAACCTGCGGAGCCCCCGGAGCCAGGGTTCTTCCCCCGTTTCGAGGAGCCGGTGCCCTTGTCCTATGAAAGCCGACCACACTACGACCCGCCACCCAGGACCTCCACCCTGCGGCACGAAGAGCCGCCTGCCCCTGGGTATGACATGCACGGGAGGTACCGGACGGATGCACGGCCCTTTGCCGCAGCCGGCCCCAAGGCGCCCCCCGAGCCCAAGCCGTACTTGGACCACTACCCTCGGAGCTACGAGCCAGTGCCAGCCCAGGGCTTCCCGTCTAGGGCAGGCCCGGGCCACTACGAGCCTCTCCACGGACCTGCACCTGCCCCGCCGCTTGTCCCCTCTGCCCAGCACAAGCCCGAAGTCCCGCCCGCAGGCACCAAACCCCTGCCTCCACCCCCAGCCCCAGCCGAAGAGGAGGAAGACCCTGCCATGAAGCCGCAGTCGGTACTCACCAGAGTGAAGATGTTTGAAAACAAGAGGTCTGTGTCTGTGGAGAGCAGGAAGGATGAGAACCACTTGGCTGGTTTCAAGGTAAACACACGGCTGCCTCCGTTCAGAGCATTCGCAGTGACGAGTGCATAGCACATTTAAGTGAGCCCTGTTTTCTCTTGATCGCTGCTTGAGGTATGTCTTCTCTCTCTGCAGCCTCCAGAAGCCGCATCGAAACCGGCAGGTGCTCCTGTCCTGGGTCCTAAAACCCCTGCTCCGAGTCAGCTAGGTGAACACGACAGAGCAGCACACAGGTGGGCGCTCAGCGGGCAGCCTTGCAGACAGGGAGCAAGCCCCACGGGCGGGGAGTGCTAGGACCTCGCTAGTCCTCACGTGAAGTCTGCCAGTTTCCCCATGGAAACAGTGGTCCTAGGAGGAAGAATCACCAGCTTTAGTTTATCTTCTGCAGCCTGTCTGTTACCCTTTCAGTAACCAGGTCTTTCAAAATCATATTTTCTAACAAGTGGCTACAAGTACAGAGTTAGAGCTGTAACTTCTGAATAATGTCAGGCACGCAGACTGTTAGGTTTCAGGGAAGACAGCTGTGAGATAACCTTTTTAAAAAAAATTTCTTTCTATCCACGGGGCACGTGGGATGTTCCTGACCAGGGATGGAATCTGTGCCCCCTGCAGTGGAAGCACGCACTCCTACCCACTGGACCCTGGGAAGCCTAAAAGTAATCTGTTAGTGAGCATCTAGCCAGGAGGGCTGGGAGGCGTGGGGGAGGCGAGGCCAAGAGACCTGCATCTGCTGCGGGATAGGCTGCCTCTGAGCACTTTTCGGGCCTAACACATTTTATTTGCTTATATTCATGCTTGTGATAAAAGGGAGCTGTGATCTAACTTGTACATTTTCCTCTGATTTTAATGACATTTTCATTAAAGCACATTAGGCATCAACTATGCTGGGTCCCCTTTAGCTGGGATCATTAGTGGATGAGCTCTACACACAGCAGACGTGGCACATACCTGGAAGCTTAGCCGCCGCCTTGCTGTGAAAGCCAGCTTATTAACCCATTCCTGATGCCAAGTCTCTAAATCCCCTGGCAGGGCCTACGTGACAAAGCCTCACCTTGTTCACAGCTGCCCTCTTTCCTTCCATGAGAGTTGTCGATCCTGCCATCTGGTTCTTATATTCTCGGTTGTTACTGTTCTGACGGCAGTGGGGAGCTTCCTCCAGCATGTGCCCCGTCTGCCTTGTTTCCTTTTTCTTTGGATGAGCTGTTTTCTAACGAGGTGCTTGTCCAGCTCACTGGATGGTTGAGTCAGGAGAAGGCTGCCCTGCGTGGGCTGCGGGGTCGGGAGTGTCCACCCTGACGGCTGCAGCAAGTGGGTGCATGTCAGTGCAGGTCAGGGCTATGCAGTCCCTGCTCTCTGTCGTGCTAACTTCTCAAAAGCTCTTTGTTTATCATCCAATGTCAGGGTCCCCGAACCACAGAAGCCTCACGTGAAGCCACCTGAAGACATCATCCGGGCGAATCACTATGACCCTGAGGAGGATGAAGAATACTACAGGAAGCAGCTCTCCTACTTCGATCGGAGAAGTTTTGAGACAAGGCCCCCCGCCCCCGTCCCCACATCCCACCTCTCGGAGCCCACCAGGCCAGCTCACCCCCAGACTCAGCCACAGCTTGCCAGTTATTCTTCCAAGTGAGTCACTTCGTTTAAGATGTAACTTCTAAAAGTGAGACGAGATGTTGAGGGCTCACTGGCACCAGGGGTGTCTGTCATGTGAGGTGGGAGTGTGTTGGAAGGAAATGTTAGTATGCCACACTTCATCACGTCCATGCGCTCTGCAGTGGAGCATGTGTGCTATTCAGCCTGGGACGTAGAGCACTATTCTTACACTCTGGCATTGGACAGGTGAGGTTCTCACCTTAGAAGAGTTCTCAGAGTCAGGGCCATGACAGGGCAAGGCGGGGTACTGTGAAGCAGTCATACTCGTGGGAATACATTCTGACATTCTCAGTAGAAAACAAACACCTTGGGGATGTCTAGAAGAACAGGAACTTGTTTTGTAACTGTGTGTCCATCTTTAGGCTGGCTTGTCCATTTTTACAGGGGAAAGGCTGCTGAGGCTGAAGCTGTGGACAGGTCATTTGGGGAAAAGCGCTATGACCCACTGCAGGCAACACCCCCTGCTCCGCCGCTGCCTGCCCAGTACAGCCAGGCTGCTCAGCCTGGCCCCAGTGCGACCCTCGGCCTCCACGCACACACCAGGGGGGCGCATGGCGAAGGTAGGCGGCTCAGGAGTGGGCAGGATGGCTGTGCAGTCAGAGCTAACAGGGTTCCGGTCACACACTTCCTCCTCCTCCACCCGTGCTGACCCTCTTCCCGGCCATGGGCCCCTCTCCTCCTCGTCCTGCTTCCTTCAGCGTTCTCTCACGTTTTGGCCAAGTGCACTTTCCCAGCCTGGCGGCACATGGCCCCCAACCCCTATGCTCTCTCCCCTTCTGGTGCCTTCACAGGACTCCAGCCCAGGGCTGAGGCTTGATGTTACCACATGCTAGGATTTTCCGTGCACACTATCATGTCTGCAGACAACCGAACCTTACGCCACTTTTTGTTTTTTTTTTTTTTTGCCATTCTGAACTGTAGGGGATGTCCAGTGCAGTGTGAGTGGAAGTAGTGGTGGACAATGTCTTTGCTCCCAGTTGGGGAATGAAGATTGTTTCCCCTTCCTGTCTTAGCCACAGCGTCTCTGGGCGCCCTTCATTATGTCTAGACGACTAGTTTGCTGGGACCTTTCTGCCAGCTGGTTGGTGTTGATGTGCCGTTGTCCCTCAGTGTCCAAGGACACGCCCCAGCCCCCACACCCACTGGAATCCCTGGTGTCATCAGTGTCCTGCAGCCCACCCAGCATGCCCAGGGCTGTGCCCCCACAGACACAGAGGGCCAGACGCACTGAGGCGATCCTGTGGTTTGTCCCCTTTCTTCTGTCTGTGCTCACAAGCAACTGGGGCTTAGAGCTTTCTTGTCCTTGTCTGTATTGGGTATCAAAGTTGTGGTGGTTTGACAAAACTGGGACATGTCCCTGTTACTTCTGGAAGAGTGTGTCACACTGGTGGCGTTTCTTTTTTTTGTCCACTTCTATTGATCTTTCATTTATTTGTATTTGTGCTTTGACCTGTGTGGGCCTTCCATCGCAGTGGCCTCTCTCGCTGCAGAGAACTGGCTCTGGGCGCATGCGCTCCAGAGCTCCGGCTCGGTAGTGGGACACACCAGTCCAGCTACTCTGCAGCACGTGGGATCTTCCCAGGCCAGGGATCAAACCGGCCTCCCTTGCATTGCAAGGCGGTGTCCTTACCCACTGGACTTCCACCAGGGAAGCCCCTGGTGGTGTTTCTAACTTCATTCTTTCATAGAATGCAGTTGGTGCATTTTACACTGCCCCCAGCTGTACATACAGAGGGTACCTGACTTTCCCACCACAGTGAACTGAAGGTATCATAAGTGAAACACGTTCAGTAGAAATGGTACATTGAATTTGGTCTTTTTCCAAGTTAGTAAGTAGGCAGTACAATCCCTCATGAAGTTGGACACCCCCTAAGCTGCCCCATCACGGGGTTGAACAACTGGCTCCCTCTCAGCCGCCCCACACCCAGACAGCCTGTTTTCTTTCAAGACAGCATTCGATGGATCACACAAGATCCTCAGACATTGCTACCAGCTGGTTGTCTGGGTGTAGCTCTCGTAGTGGGTAGGGCTCGGTGTCCTAAGTGCTGTACTTGGAAATTCCTGTTATTCCACATCAGGGCTTTTTGCATCACCAAACTTTCCAGTTTTGGTAAATTGAATGGCTGTGAAATGGTGTTTTTTGGTTTTGGTTTTTCATTTTGCTAAGTACGATGTTGAGCATGATACTGGTTAGTCTGGTCTTTACTTGTGTGTTTGCTAGTTCAGATCTTGATCTGTTTTCCTATTAGTTGAGTCTTATGGACAGGTTTTTTTTGTTTGTTTTTTAAGAGTTTCGATCCTAATTTTTATTTATCAGCTATACATGTTGTAAACAGCTTGTCCCAATGTGATCTTTTAACAGAGACACATCGATCATTCTGTTTGGTTAGTTGTGGATGTGGATGCTGGAGCAGGGTGACTCCATGCCCGACGCTGGAGACACGGCCTGGCTCCAGGTGTCCCTGCTGCCTCCTGCTCTCTCAGCATCGCACATGGCCAGCAGGGCACACGGTCCTCAGACACAGGCACTGACTCAACACCAGGACAAATTAAGGTTCCAGCAGGAACACCAGCACTGTTACAGCTTGTCCAGAAAGGATAGTTCGGCTTCTGTTTTCTGTGTGGATGAAGTTTAGAATTGTGGATGCCTTCATCTCTCACAGAGCATCCCTCGTTGACACTTGCACAAGTGAATTTTTCATCCAGAGGACTTTATTCTTGGCTATTGTGACGTGTCTTCCATCTCACAAACCATTAAGACAGATTTCTAATTCTTATTCAAGCTCCTGTCTACTTTTTTACTTGTAATCATTTAGTTATATGACTCCATAGTTTCAGATGTATATAGCATACTAATTTTTTACAGATTAAACTGTTCTCAGCAGTTTTTTATACGTGTGTTTATTAGGTAATTCCGTGTCACTGGATTTTCAGAACTCTTTGGTATCCAAACCAGACCCACCTCCATCTCAGAATAAGCCAGCAGCTTACAGACCCGTTCCCCGGGAGGACACTGCCCAGTCTGCCTTCTACCCCCAGAAGAGTTTCCCAGAGAAAGCCCCAGCTAACGGGGCCGAACAGACACAGAAAATGGTCACGCCAGCATACAATCGATTCACACCGAAACCATACACAAGCTCTGCGCGGCCATTCGAACGGAAGTTTGAAAGTCCTAAATTCAACCACAACCTCCTGCCAAGTGAAACTGCACACAAACCTGACCTGTCTTCCAAAGCCCCTGCTTCTCCAAAAACCCTCCTGAAGTCCACGCAGGCTCCTGAATTTGACAGTGGAGTGGAGACCTTCTCTGTCCATGCCGACAACAAGCCAAAATACCAAGTAAACAGCGTCAGTGTTGGGCCAAAAGCAGTGCCTGTGAGGTAAGATTCTTGCCTCTGTTCAGCCTGACGATGGGTCTCACGTGAGTCCCCTTTGGGTGAGTGCACCCTCCTGAGCCAGAATGACTGCTGTACCGGAGGTTCTGCAGAGACCATGTTGGTGACATCTGAAACTGGTGCTCCAGTGGCTCAGGTTGAGGGACACTTGGGCTCAGTGTCACATGGGCCTGGCCTGACCTCCACTTGGGGAGGCACATATGGGGAGCACGTCAGAAATGGAGGTCCTGTTCCACAGTGAGGTTAAAGAAGTAAACATGTAATCACCTCAAGGGGCTGTCTGAAACATGCTGGTAATTGTGGTCAGACGCCACCTTCCTGGGGCCGCATTCCCTGCAGCCTGGCCCTTGTTTGCAGCACAGCAGACTCCCTCAGCCACTGATGTGGCAAGACGGTCAGGACCCCAAGGAGCAAACCCCACACTTGACTTCATTTTTCTCCACCCATCTTTCTGCTCACCTGTAGTCCTGGCTCAGAACTTTACTCCAGGAGGTCTCGAGAGCTGCTGCTTTGTCTGTCTGTGTGACCATGCAGACAGGCTTGCCCGTCTCCACCCATGTCTGCCTGCACCAGGGCCTTCATGGCTTCATGGAGCTGGGTGTCTGTGCTCCTGGTGGGAAGGAAGGGCAAGGCCACAGTGTGCTCACCAGAACTCATCAGGGGAAAGACAGCAGGCCCAGTTAGGTCTAAGATGCCACCGTTGTCCTGTTAAGCCACGGTGTGCTGCCAGTTTTAACCCACCAGTCAGTTTCCTGGATGTAAGCTGCTGGGTGAGCAGGCAGGCCTGGTGTGTGAGCCACCCTGTGAGGAAGGCTGTCCCTGCACACGTAGAGGCTGTTGGATGATGTGGGGAGCCTGATGAACAGAGCCAGGCTCGCTCCTGTGTCTATAGTGGTGGACTCACTGGCCCTTTCTGATCTCAGTCCCTCAGCTGTGGAAGAGGACGAGGATGAAGATGGTCACACGGTGGTGGCCACCGCCCGTGGCGTGTTTAACAGCAATGGTGGGGTGCTGAGCTCCATCGAGACCGGTGTCAGCATCATCATCCCACAGGGAGCCATTCCCGAGGGGGTGGAGCAGGAAATCTACTTCAAGGTCTGCCGTGACAACAGCATCCTGCCACCTTTGGACAAAAGCAGTGCCTGAGGTAAGATTCTTGCCTCTGTTCAGCCTGACGATGGGTCTCACGTGAGTCCCCTTTGGGTGAGTGCACCCTCCTGAGCCAGAATGACTGCTGTACCGGAGGTTCTGCAGAGACCATGTTGGTGACATCTGAAACTGGTGCTCCAGTGGCTCAGGTTGAGGGACACTTGGGCTCAGTGTCACATGGGCCTGGCCTGACCTCCACTTGGGGAGGCACATATGGGGAGCACGTCAGAAATGGAGGTCCTGTTCCACAGTGAGGTTAAAGAAGTAAACATGTAATCACCTCAAGGGGCTGTCTGAAACATGCTGGTAATTGTGGTCAGACGCCACCTTCCTGGGGCCGCATTCCCTGCAGCCTGGCCCTTGTTTGCAGCACAGCAGACTCCCTCAGCCACTGATGTGGCAAGACGGTCAGGACCCCAAGGAGCAAACCCCACACTTGACTTCATTTTTCTCCACCCATCTTTCTGCTCACCTGTAGTCCTGGCTCAGAACTTTACTCCAGGAGGTCTCGAGAGCTGCTGCTTTGTCTGTCTGTGTGACCATGCAGACAGGCTTGCCCGTCTCCACCCATGTCTGCCTGCACCAGGGCCTTCATGGCTTCATGGAGCTGGGTGTCTGTGCTCCTGGTGGGAAGGAAGGGCAAGGCCACAGTGTGCTCACCAGAACTCATCAGGGGAAAGACAGCAGGCCCAGTTAGGTCTAAGATGCCACCGTTGTCCTGTTAAGCCACGGTGTGCTGCCAGTTTTAACCCACCAGTCAGTTTCCTGGATGTAAGCTGCTGGGTGAGCAGGCAGGCCTGGTGTGTGAGCCACCCTGTGAGGAAGGCTGTCCCTGCACACGTAGAGGCTGTTGGATGATGTGGGGAGCCTGATGAACAGAGCCAGGCTCGCTCCTGTGTCTATAGTGGTGGACTCACTGGCCCTTTCTGATCTCAGTCCCTCAGCTGTGGAAGAGGACGAGGATGAAGATGGTCACACGGTGGTGGCCACCGCCCGTGGCGTGTTTAACAGCAATGGTGGGGTGCTGAGCTCCATCGAGACCGGTGTCAGCATCATCATCCCACAGGGAGCCATTCCCGAGGGGGTGGAGCAGGAAATCTACTTCAAGGTCTGCCGTGACAACAGCATCCTGCCACCTTTGGACAAGGAGAAGGGTGGGTGTCCGTGACTGCCTGGCGTGAGTAGCTCCAGCAGCCCTGCCTGCTCCACAAAGCCAGCCTGGTTCAGGTGATGGGGTATCTGGACGCCCTCGGGTTCTTTCTGCTGGGGAGGGGGCAAGCGCTATGTGCCTCTGCCTGTCGGCCAGACCTGGCCACCCTCCCCAAGATCTGTCTGCGGGTCACTCACCCCTGGCAGCTCTCGAGATGACTAGGTATCAGGTTCACCCACTCTGGAGGCCTCACTCCAAGCAGCCGCCTGTGGTGAAGGTAAAGCTGTTGACTCAGGTCCTTGTCACCCCAGACCCTGCAAGAGGAACTGCACAGGGGGAGGGTGCAACCCCACCGGCTGCCGCAGTACTCTGCTCTGAGCTGCTTCAGGAATCTGGGAATGCTCTGTCTTCCCTGACCTGTCAGGATGAGAAAATAATGAGCCAAGTTACAAATTCCCTTTAGAATACTTTTTCCTTAAATACATCATTTGCATTTTTCAGAACACACTAACATGTTGGCCTGTTGGCCTTAAACCAAGTCTGTACAAAAACAGCATGAAAAACGCAAGATACAAAATGACTTCGCATGTGCCTCACCACCAGGGTGCTGTGCTGCTCCTCAGCACTTGAAACCTGGCTGTTGTGACTGAGGTGGGCTGGATGTTCCAAACACAGCACACCGCTCACATGCTGAAATACTGTTTTGGATATGCTGGGTCATATATATTGAAGTTGACTTCACCTATTTGTACTTTGTAACGTGGCTACTGGAAAATGTTAAGTTACACATCTGTGGCCTCTGTTACGTTTCTCTTGGCGCTACTACAGAGAACTACCCACTCCCCACCTCTGGCTTTAAAGCCTTTGGTTAGAAGGAGGGTGAGCAGAACTCAGTCCAAAAGGAGGCCACTGTCTAACCTCTCTCCCCCCACCCCCCACCGCCAACCCCAGGTGAGACCCTGCTGAGCCCCCTTGTGATGTGCGGGCCCCATGGCCTCAAGTTCCTGAAGCCCGTGGAGCTGCGCCTACCACACTGTGCGTCCATGACTCCTGACGGTTGGTCTTTTGCTCTAAAATCATCCGACTCCTCGTCGGGTACGCTGTCTTCTCTGTCCTCTGGGGCTTTGGGTGCTGTCGTTGATTGAGCCTGGGTGATGGTGCTACCCACACCGTTCACGAGCAGATTGCTGTCTGTTCTGTGGCCTTGTAGGCATCACCAGTGTTGTGAAGGTTCCTTGTGGTGCATTTATCGTAAATGAGAATGGAGAGGTGGAGAAGCCTCTACCTTTAAACATGGATAATTTGGCCACAGGTTGACTGTTTCTTGGTGTTTAACACAATTATCTGTCAAAATCTTTTAAGATGTAGTGGGAGAATTGATATTCTCCCGCATACATAGGGATTTCCATCCTCTTCAAAAATGATCTCTCAATCTACAAAGTGTATGCTTACTACTTTGTAGATGTTTGTGCGTGTATACTAAAAGATAAAAGACCTTTCACTGTGATCATACTTGGCCATGGCTTTTCTATATAAAACTCTATAGATACTTCTGTAATACACTATTTTTAAATGGCTTTTTGCTGTCAAGATCATAATTTCAAGGTTTCCATTACATTTTCACATTTCTCACATCCTTCTGGTAAGTCAGAACTTTGAATTATTTCATTTATTAAAGTTCTTCTGAATTTTTGATAGACGAACATTATGCAATTTCAGTTTGGTGTAGTGAGAGTTTTATTGGTGTAAAGAGCATATTTTAATTTAACACTATCCAACATGAAACATGCATTCACAAGTTCTACATTTTGTGGGAAAAGTTAATTTTTACATAGTAGCTATTAAAGCTCTTTCTTCAGGGACTCCACTCTGCAACATTAACCTTGTTTGAGCTGGTCAATTGACATTAATAATAAGTAACTATACTTAGAATACATATACAAGTCAGGTCCTACCATGGAGTGTTGACCATCCTCTGATCCAAAACTGGCTGAGGGCCCTTAGAGTTAATTCTGTTACTGTTTTTTCCCAGACCAGATATGAAAAGAATCAGTTTGTGCCATAAAATGTGTTGTTTTGTTATATTGAAACAGCTTTTTCCTGTGTTGAGTACTTAAGCCTGGGAGAGAAATGCATTTCTCTGTAATTCGAAGTATGGCTTTGGAATGCTTTTGCTGCTATAAATTTCTTTAAAAAAAAAAAAAAAAAAAATTCAAGGATAGGGCTTTCTGGTGGTCCAGTAGGTAAGGAGTCTGCCTTGCAAGCACAGAGGGCACCAGTTCGATCCCTGGCGTGGGAAGATCCCACATGCTGTGGGGCGGCTGGACCAGTGTGTTCAATTGCAAGCCAGCGCTCTGGAGCGCATGCAGCCAGAACAGGTGCTCTGCACCAAGAGAGGCCACTGCAATGGGAGGCCCACAAAAGCCAAATAAAGATGGATGAAAATAAATAAATAACCAATAAAAGACACCAAAATTTTTTTAAAAAAAAGGGAGGGGGATAGATTTGGATAGCTACTGACTGACTTCTAAGAACCTACTGTATTAGAATTTTGAACCCAAAGATGTATCTCAGTGCCTGCAGTATAACATAAGCCCACACGTATCTTTGAATTGGACCCCTCTGTAAACTGCTGAGCCCATGTGACCCAGGCATTGTTGAGGTAACAGTACTGTCTGCAGGTTTCGTGGCCTTGTGGGGTGTTTGGGAGTCTCCCTGGCTTCTACCTGCTAGATGTGACAGCAAAATTACCTCCAAACCTCATCCCCCAGGGGCTTACTACTCCTGGTGGAGAACTGTTGCCATTTAGGCAACAGCTTTGACTGTCATTTACCATGGACACAACGGACATCAGGTTGTCCTAACATTCTTCATGCTGAGTCCACTGCCAAGGCTGCTTAGCTGCAGCTGCAAATGTCAAGTCATCTTGGTGCCCAGCCCCTGCTTGAGTCTCGCACCGAGAAATCTTTTTCTTTTTTTGGTAGGAAGAGGATCTTGGCCAGGGGAGGCGGTGGGATCTGTCCCCTGACCAGGGATGGAACCCACACCCTCTTCTTTGGGAGCACACAGTCTCAACTCACTAGAGCACCCCAGAATTTTTAAGAACCAAATTCTACAGAAAATGTTCAGGGTTTCATTTGGTGTGTTATGTGTGAGAAAGATGTGTTCTCATACTCAGCTCAAATGGAGTGATCGTACAGTGACTGTCCAGACTTTTGAAAAAGAGGAGCACTGTTAATGAGTATTTGGATTTGGGCAAACTGCAACTGTCCCCAGGCATGTAATGATCCTAATTTGTGTTCATTTTTTAAAAGGCATCAACTTAAAACCAAAGAATAGAACAGAAATCTGCAACAGCTTTCGAGTCATTCAATTCCAGTGGGTCTTAAATAGAAAGCACTATGGTGCAAGCGCAGTATGCTGAAGGAGTAGAGGAAATTGTATCCAAATGTGTATTCCTGTGTGGCCCATGATTGCAAAGCATTACAGTCAGCAGTTTAACCAGAAATGACATGAACTTTTTTTCTTTTGTAGGTGATCCTAAAACCTGGCAAAACAAATGTCTTCCTGGAGATCCAAATTATCTTGTTGGAGCAAACTGTGTTTCTGTACTGATTGACCACTTTTAGTCCTTAAAATATAGGAACTTGATTAAATAATGTGAAGCTGGGTTAGACTTACTAAATCTAAATGGAACCACTCTTATCAAGTAGTACCTTTCCCTGGAGTTGATCGTGCAGTGTGTTAGTCTCACACACTGTGTGTGAACAGGGGAGGTCGAGTGTGCATGCCCGGGAACATGCTGCCCATTTGGGGCTGATGTTGCCTTTAGGCTCAGAGATGAGATGCTTTGTAATGACTTTTGTATTTTTCTATGGTCACTGCTTAACTTCACATGTTGATTTCCGTTAAAATACCAGCCAGTAAATGGGGTGCATTTGAGTTCTAATCTTTCCAAAGTATAGTGTTTTAAGGGTGGCCTACACACCTTATTTTATTATGCATGAGGTAATATGCACACAGTTAAAAATGCACCTCAAATATATAACCAGTATAATGGGTTTCACAGAAATGTCTTGGCCAGGGAGGCGGTGGGATCTGTCCCCTGACCAGGGATGGAACCCACACCCTCTTCTTTGGGAGCACACAGTCTCAACTCACTAGAGCACCCCAGAATTTTTAAGAACCAAATTCTACAGAAAATGTTCAGGGTTTCATTTGGTGTGTTATGTGTGAGAAAGATGTGTTCTCATACTCAGCTCAAATGGAGTGATCGTACAGTGACTGTCCAGACTTTTGAAAAAGAGGAGCACTGTTAATGAGTATTTGGATTTGGGCAAACTGCAACTGTCCCCAGGCATGTAATGATCCTAATTTGTGTTCATTTTTTAAAAGGCATCAACTTAAAACCAAAGAATAGAACAGAAATCTGCAACAGCTTTCGAGTCATTCAATTCCAGTGGGTCTTAAATAGAAAGCACTATGGTGCAAGCGCAGTATGCTGAAGGAGTAGAGGAAATTGTATCCAAATGTGTATTCCTGTGTGGCCCATGATTGCAAAGCATTACAGTCAGCAGTTTAACCAGAAATGACATGAACTTTTTTTCTTTTGTAGGTGATCCTAAAACCTGGCAAAACAAATGTCTTCCTGGAGATCCAAATTATCTTGTTGGAGCAAACTGTGTTTCTGTACTGATTGACCACTTTTAGTCCTTAAAATATAGGAACTTGATTAAATAATGTGAAGCTGGGTTAGACTTACTAAATCTAAATGGAACCACTCTTATCAAGTAGTACCTTTCCCTGGAGTTGATCGTGCAGTGTGTTAGTCTCACACACTGTGTGTGAACAGGGGAGGTCGAGTGTGCATGCCCGGGAACATGCTGCCCATTTGGGGCTGATGTTGCCTTTAGGCTCAGAGATGAGATGCTTTGTAATGACTTTTGTATTTTTCTATGGTCACTGCTTAACTTCACATGTTGATTTCCGTTAAAATACCAGCCAGTAAATGGGGTGCATTTGAGTTCTAATCTTTCCAAAGTATAGTGTTTCAGACTTTATTATGGGCCTGGCCTACACACACCTTATTTTATTATGCATGAGGTAATATGCACACAGTTAAAAAATGCACCTCAAATATATAACCAGTATAATGGGTTTCACAGAAATGTACAGCAAGGGCAATGTATGGCTGGGGGCGGGGGGTGGGTCAAGTGAGGACAATGACTTACTGTAAATGAAGGACACCAAAGCATGAGACTGGTCCATGGCCTCTTTTGGATCTTTAACCATATCACCACAGACACACTAACCAGCAGGAATGCCTTACCCTCATGTTTTTAATTCTTAGATCATTCTGTCTGTGTGTTACTAAGTTTTTATGGCTTTGTGCGCATCTAGATACTGTATCATGAAAAGATGGAGTAAATTGTGGATTTGGTGGTTTCAGAATGTATAATCACCCAGAAGAAAATAAATGGTGTGATTTGGGGTGGGTTTTTTTTTTTTTTTGGCAAGAGGCAGTGGTGGTTTTTCTTTTGGCTATACATTTGAAAAACTTGACGTTTTAAGGATGCTTGTACATAGTGCGTGCATACCACTTTGTTCTTGGTTTGTAAATTAACTTTTATAAACTTTACCTTTTTTATACATAAACAAAACCAAGTTTCTTAAGGCTACCTTTGTATTCTCTCCTGTACCTCTTGAGCCTTGAACTTTGACCTCTGCAGCAATAAAGCAGCATTTCTATGACACACACAAGGTCATTTTTTAAGAAAGAATGCACAGAGTTGTTACATTTTTAAGCGCTGCATTCAAAAGATACAGTTACTCAGAATTCTCTAGTTTGAATAAATTCTTGCAAAGTATCCCTACTGTAATTTGTGATACGATGCTGTGCCCTAAAGTGTATTTTTTTACTAATAGACAATTTATTATGGCACATCAGCACGATTTCTGTTTAGATAATACACCACTACATTCTGTTAATCATTAGGTGTGACTGGATTTCTTTTACAGTTATTAAAAAACTCTCAAATTTCTAAATCTGCAGAATAAAACTTTTTAAAATAAGGTGCTGGTTTGGTCTGTTTGCCAACTGTTTCTAGTTTCTGAAACTTCACAGTCCTAGTTTAGAATACTGCACACTGACCCTCATCATCTACTTCTGCACTGGCCTTGGGGTGCTCCTTGCAGCCGTTGTGGCCTGGCCGGCAAGCAGGGGGAGCACAGGCTGTCTTCCCACCATGCCTGTGAGTCTGTGTGGGTTATGTGTATTCGTGGTCCCAAGGGCCAGCTGGAATAAGGCTTGTCTCCTCCCTTACAGTTTTCCCAAGAAACATGGACACTTTCTGTGGTTGCTACATTTGGGGAAGATAATGTAAATTAAGGATTAGTTTTCATTTTATGATTGGCTCTTATACCAGTATCATCCTGTCCTGATTACTGTAGCTTTGCAGTGGAGTATGAAGTCAGGGAGCCTGATTCCTCCAACTCCCATTTTTCCTTCCCAAAACTACTTTGGCTATTTGGGGTCTTTTCTGTTTAATAGAAATTAAGATTCTTCTGTTATAGTTCTGTGAAAACTAGACAGAACTAGAAAACATTGACAATTTGATAGAAATTGCACTGAGTATGTACACTGCTTTAGGTAGTATAGTCTTTTTCATTATATTGAGTCTTCCAAACCAAAAACATGATGTATGTCTGTCCATTTGTTTGTGTTGTCTTAGAGGTTTTCTGCATACAAGTCTTTTGCCTCCTCAGATAGGTTTATTCCTGGGTATTTTATTACTTTCTGTTGTGGTAGTAAAATGGGAGGGTTTCCTTAATTTCTCTTCCTCATGTTTTGTTGTTTGTATACAGGAATGATACTGACACAAAACCAAATACAGACCAACAGACCAACTGAACAGGATAGAAAGCCCAGAGATAAACCTGTGCATCTTTGGTCACCTATGTTATGACACTTCCTATAGTAAAATTAAAAATGAACAATGGAACCTACTTAAAACTTTCTTTTTTTTGGGAAAACCCTTTGTTAATCATTAGGTGTGACTGGATTTCTTTTACAGTTATTAAAAACTCTCAAATTTCTAAATCTGCAGAATAAAACTTTTAAAATAAGGTGCTGGTTTGGTCTGTTTGCCAACTGTTTCTAGTTTCTGAAACTTCACAGTCCTAGTTTAGAATACTGCACACTGACCCTCATCATCTACTTCTGCACTGGCCTTGGGGTGCTCCTTGCAGCCGTTGTGGCCTGGCCGGCAAGCAGGGGGAGCACAGGCTGTCTTCCCACCATGCCTGTGAGTCTGTGTGGGTTATGTGTATTCGTGGTCCCAAGGGCCAGCTGGAATAAGGCTTGTCTCCTCCCTTACAGTTTTCCCAAGAAACATGGACACTTTCTGTGGTTGCTACATTTGGGGAAGATAATGTAAATTAAGGATTAGTTTTCATTTTATGATTGGCTCTTATACCAGTATCATCCTGTCCTGATTACTGTAGCTTTGCAGTGGAGTATGAAGTCAGGGAGCCTGATTCCTCCAACTCCCATTTTTCCTTCCCAAAACTACTTTGGCTATTTGGGGTCTTTTCTGTTTAATAGAAATTAAGATTCTTCTGTTATAGTTCTGTGAAAACTAGACAGAACTAGAAAACATTGACAATTTGATAGAAATTGCACTGAGTATGTACACTGCTTTAGGTAGTATAGTCTTTTTCATTATATTGAGTCTTCCAAACCAAAAACATGATGTATGTCTGTCCATTTGTTTGTGTTGTCTTAGAGGTTTTCTGCATACAAGTCTTTTGCCTCCTCAGATAGGTTTATTCCTGGGTATTTTATTACTTTCTGTTGTGGTAGTAAAATGGGAGGGTTTCCTTAATTTCTCTTCCTCATGTTTTGTTGTTTGTATACAGGAATGATACTGACACAAAACCAAATACAGACCAACAGACCAACTGAACAGGATAGAAAGCCCAGAGATAAACCTGTGCATCTTTGGTCACCTATGTTATGACACTTCCTATAGTAAAATTAAAAATGAACAATGGAACCTACTTAAAACTTTCTTGTGCAGAACTGGGTGAAAAGACAACCCTCAAGTGTGAGAAAGTAATAGCAAATGAAACAACTGACAAAGAAGTGATCTCTAAAAGCAGCTCAGGCAGTTCAATATAATAAAAACACCCAATCAGGAAATGGAAAGAAGAACTACACAGACATTTCTCCAAAGAAAACATACATATGGCTAATAAGCACATGAAAGGATGCTCAACACTGCTCATTATTAGAGAAATGCAAATCAAAACCACAATGAGGGGCTTCTCTGGTGGTCCAGTGGGTGAAGATGCAATGCAAGGGGCACCAGTTTGATCCCACGTGCCACAGAGTGGCTAGACTGGTGTATTCAATTACAGGCCAGTGCTCTGGAGTGCATTCGCCCAGAGCTGATGCTCTGCATTGAGAAGTGCCACTGCAATGGGAGGCCCACAAAGGCCAAAGAGGGAAAAGATAGATGAAAATAAATATAAAAGAGGCATGATGGGGAAAAATAAAACACACTGGTCAGAATGGCCATCTGAATGGATAAAGAAGCTGTGGTAAATATATACAGTGGAATATTAGTCATAAAAAGAAATGCATTTGAATCAGTTTTAATGAGGTGGATGAATCTAGAACCTATTATACAGAGTAAAGTATGCCAGAGAAATATACTGTATATTGACATATATATGGAATCTATAGACAGATGGTGATGATAGATGAATATGCAGAGCAGCAATGGAGAGGTGGACATGGAGTCTTAAGGACATTGGGGTGGGGGAGGGAAACACATGAGACTAAAGGATCTCAAATGGGCTCTGTGGCAACCTGGAGCGCGGGGGGCAGGGGGACGTGTATACCTATGGTGGATTCAGGTCAATGTGTGGCAGCAAACAACAAAACTGTAAAAAATTAAAACTAAAAAAAAAACCCACACAGTTTTAAGGTAATAAAGTTGATTTTATGGAGCTAGCTACTGCTTATAAAGCTCTCTTGGGGGTGGGTGGGGGGAGAATGGCTGTCATGAAAAACTCTGCAGCAATAAATGATGAAGAGGAAGTAGAGAAAAGGGAGCCTCCTGAAGTGTTTGTGCTAGAGAATAGTGTAGAGGTTCCTTTAAAAACTAGGAATAAAATTACCGTATCACCACACAATTCCACTACTGGCATTTACCCCTGAGGAAAACTGTAACTGAAAGACACATGCACCCCAATGTGCAATGCAGCACTATTCGCAATAGGCAGGACATGAAAGCAACCTGGATGTCCATCGACGGGTGGATGTATAAAGTTGTGATACGTACACATACTGTGGAATGTTACTTCTAAAAAGGAATGATCTTGGGTTTTTTGTAACGATGTGGAAAGACCTAGAGTCTGTCAAAGTGAAATAAGGGGAAAATATATATTAATGCATACATGCGCAATTAAAACTTGAAGGAATAGAGACAGAATGGATGTGTGGACATGATGGGTAGAAGGGGAGGGTAGGACCAACACATACACCATCACATCACATGTAAAACAGATGCTAGGACTTCCCTGGAGGTCCAATGGGTAAGGTCACCGCTTTGCAGTGCAAGGGGCGCCAGTTCGATCCCTGGCCTGGGAAGATCTCACGTGCTGCGGAGCGGCTGGACAGATGTGTCCAATTACCGAGCTGGAGCTCTGGGGCGCATGCGCCTACAGCCGGTGCTCTGCGACAACAGAGGCGACCGCGATGGGAGGCCCACAGGGGCCAAAGAACAAAATGATGGATGAAAATAGAAATGAAAGACCAACAGAAGTGGCCTACCCACCCCCTTCCCTCCCCACTCCCTCCCGCCCAAACACGCTGAAAAAAAAACAGATGCTAGTGGGAATGCTGGATAGCACAGGGAGCTCAGCTCGGTGCTCCATGAGGACCTAGAGCTGTGGGGGGAGGCCCAAGAGTGAGGGGACATATGTATACTTGTCGCTAATTCACTTGATTGTACAGCAGAAACTAGTGAAACATTCTAAAGCAATTATACTCCAATACAAAATAATGAACAGTACAGGACTGTGTGCAAGACCTCTGGGACAACATTAAACAAGGCAACCTTCACACTAGAGGTTCAGGTAGGAGATGACAAAAAGAGCCTGAGAAAATATCTGAAGAGTTGATCATTGAAAACTTACCTAATATGGAGAAAAATACTTAAGGTAGTGCAGAGAATCCCATACAGGATAAATCCAAGGAGGAACATGCCAAGACACATTAATCAAACTGACAAAGCATTAAAAGCAAGAAGAGAGGCAACAAATAACATACAAAAGAATTCCCACAAAAGTGTACGCTGATTTTTCTGTGGAAACTGCGGACCAGGAGTATGTGGCACAGTATATTTGAAATCTTGAAAAAGCATACAACCAAGAATACTCTATCCAGCAGTGTACTGAAATGAAAAGCTTTATAGACAAGCAAGAGCCAAGAGAATTCAGCATCACCAGATCAGCTCTACTACAACCAATGCTCCAGGAATTTCTCCTCTGGAGGAGAAAAGCCTGCAACCAGAAACTAGAAGGTTACAAATGGGGGAGCTCACTGGTAAATGCAGTCAAAACAGTAAATGGAGGAAATTATCCACACACAAACATCTAAACTAGAAACAGAAGAGTAGAGTAAAAATGCAGGATGTTGGCAATGCAGTTGAAATTTAAGAGACCAGCCACTGGTCTCTTTCAACATCTGCAAGTCAGTGTGAAACACCACATCTATAAATTGAATAAAAACCATATGATCGGGCTTCCCTGGTGGTCCAGTGGGTAAGGACACCGCCTTGCAGTGCAAGGGGCGCCAGTTTGATCCCTGGCCTGGGAAGATCCCACGTGCCGCGGAGAGGCTGGACCCATGTGTCCAACTACTGAGCTGGAGCTCTGGGATGCACGCGCCCAGAGTCGGTGCTCTGCGACAGCAGAGACCATCACATGGGAGGCCCACACGGGCCAGAGAATAAAGATGGATGGATAAAAATAGATAAATGAAAGACCAATAGAAGTGGCCTGCCTGCCCCCTCCCTCCCCAACCTGCCCCCCCACCAAAAAACAAACATATGATCATCTCAATAAATGCAGAAAAGGCTTTTGACGAAATTAAGCACCAATTTACAATAAAACCTCCAGAAAGTGGGCATAGAGGGTACATACCTCAACATGATAAAGTCCATATATGACAAACCTACATCTAGCATTACACTCAATGGTGAAAAGCTGAAAGCATTCCCTCTAAGATCAAAGAACAAATCAAGTAAGTCCGCTCTCACCACTTTTATTCAACATTGTTCTGGAAGTCCTACCTACAGCAATCAAAGAAAATGAAATAAAGGGAATCCAAACTGGAAAAGAAGTTAAACTCTCACTGTTTGCAGATGACATGATACTATATATAGAAGATCATAAAAATGCTACCAGAGACTACAAGAACTCATCAATGAATTTAGTAAGATTGCAAGTTACAAAATTAATACACAGAAGTCTGCATGCTTTTTTATACATTGATAACAAAAGATCAGAAAGAGAAATTCAAGAAGCAATTACATTTACCACTGCATCGAAAAAAAAAAAAAGTCTAGAAATAAACCTACCTAGGGAGACCAAAGACCTGTATTCCAAACCTGATCAGCTCTACTACAACCAATGCTCCAGGAATTTCTCCTCTGGAGGAGAAAAGCCTGCAACCAGAAACTAGAAGGTTACAAATGGGGGAGCTCACTGGTAAATGCAGTCAAAACAGTAAATGGAGGAAATTATCCACACACAAACATCTAAACTAGAAACAGAAGAGTAGAGTAAAAATGCAGGATGTTGGCAATGCAGTTGAAATTTAAGAGACCAGCCACTGGTCTCTTTCAACATCTGCAAGTCAGTGTGAAACACCACATCTATAAATTGAATAAAAACCATATGATCGGGCTTCCCTGGTGGTCCAGTGGGTAAGGACACCGCCTTGCAGTGCAAGGGGCGCCAGTTTGATCCCTGGCCTGGGAAGATCCCACGTGCCGCGGAGAGGCTGGACCCATGTGTCCAACTACTGAGCTGGAGCTCTGGGATGCACGCGCCCAGAGTCGGTGCTCTGCGACAGCAGAGACCACCGCGATGGGAGGCCCACACGGGCCAGAGAATAAAGATGGATGGATGAAAATAGATAAATGACCAATAGAAGTGGCCTGCCTGCCACCCTCCCTCCCCAACCTGCCCCCCCCCCCAAAAAACAAACATATGATCATCTCAATAAATGCAGAAAAGGCTTTTGACGAAATTAAGCACCAATTTACAATAAAACCTCCAGAAAGTGGGCATAGAGGGTACATACCTCAACATGATAAAGTCCATATATGACAAACCTACATCTAGCATTACACTCAATGGTGAAAAGCTGAAAGCATTCCCTCTAAGATCAAAGAACAAATCAAGTAAGTCCGCTCTCACCACTTTTATTCAACATTGTTCTGGAAGTCCTACCTACAGCAATCAAAGAAAATGAAATAAAGGGAATCCAAACTGGAAAAGAAGTTAAACTCTCACTGTTTGCAGATGACATGATACTATATATAGAAGATCATAAAAATGCTACCAGAGACTACAAGAACTCATCAATGAATTTAGTAAAGCTGCAGGTTACAAAATTAATACACAGATGTCTGTTGCATTTCTATACGCTAATAACAAAAGATCAGAAAGAGAAATTCAAGAAGCAATTCCATGTACCATTGCATCAAAAAGAATAAAATACCTATGAATAAACCTACCTAGGGAGACAAAAGACCTGAACTCCGAAAACTATAAAGTGCTGATGAAACAAACCAAAGAAGAGATAAACAGATGGAAAGACATAATGATGCTACTGGACTGGAAGAATCAATATTGTCAAAATGACTATACTACCCAAGGCAATGTACAGATTCAATGCAATCCCTATCAAATTACCAGTGGCATTTTTCAGACTGAGAACAAAAAAAATCTCAAAATTTGTATGGAGGCACAAAAGACCCTGAATAGCCAAGGCAATCTTGAAAAATGGAGCTGGAGCACTCAGTCCCCCTGATTTCAGACTATACTACAAAGCTAAGGTCGTCAAGACAGTGTGGTATGGGCACAGAAATAGAAATATAGATCAATGGAACAGGACAGAAAACCAAGAAATAAGCTCATGCACCTATAATTAATCTATGACAAAGAAGGCAGGACTACACAATGCTGGAAAGACCGTTTCTTCAACAAATCATGCTAGGAACAGCCTCATGGCAGAAGAATGAAATTAGACCATTCCTTAACTCCATACAAAAATAAGCTCAAAATGGATTAGAAACCTAAATGTCAGACTGGACACCATAAAACTCTTAGAGAAAAACATAGGCAGAATACTGACATAAATCACAGCAAAATCTTTTTTAATCCATCTCCTAGAAAAATGTAAATGCAAAAATAAATGAGATCTACTTAAACTCAATGGTGAAAAGCTGAAAGCATTCCTCTAAGATCAAAGAACAAATCAAGTAAGTCCGCTCACCACTTTTATTCAACATTGTTCTGGAAGTCCTACCTACAGCAATCAAAGAAAATGAAATAAAGGGAATCCAAACTGGAAAAGAAGTTAAACTCTCACTGTTTGCAGATGACATGATACTATATATAGAAGATCATAAAAATGCTACCAGAGACTACAAGAACTCATCAATGAATTTAGTAAAGCTGCAGGTTACAAAATTAATACACAGATGTCTGTTGCATTTCTATACGCTAATAACAAAAGATCAGAAAGAGAAATTCAAGAAGCAATTCCATGTACCATTGCATCAAAAAGAATAAAATACCTATGAATAAACCTACCTAGGGAGACAAAAGACCTGAACTCCGAAAACTATAAAGTGCTGATGAAACAAACCAAAGAAGAGATAAACAGATGGAAAGACATAATGATGCTACTGGACTGGAAGAATCAATATTGTCAAAATGACTATACTACCCAAGGCAATGTACAGATTCAATGCAATCCCTATCAAATTACCAGTGGCATTTTTCAGACTGAGAACAAAAAAAATCTCAAAATTTGTATGGAGGCACAAAAGACCCTGAATAGCCAAGGCAATCTTGAAAATGGAGCTGGAGCACTCAGTCCCCCTGATTTCAGACTATACTACAAAGCTAAGGTCGTCAAGACAGTGTGGTATGGGCACAGAAATAGAAATATAGATCAATGGAACAGGACAGAAAACCAAGAAATAAGCTCATGCACCTATAATTAATCTATGACAAAGAAGGCAGGACTACACAATGCTGGAAAGACCGTTTCTTCAACAAATCATGCTAGGAACAGCCTCATGGCAGAAGAATGAAATTAGACCATTCCTTAACTCCATACAAAAATAAGCTCAAAATGGATTAGAAACCTAAATGTCAGACTGGACACCATAAAACTCTTAGAGAAAAACATAGGCAGAATACTGACATAAATCACAGCAAAATCTTTTTTAATCCATCTCCTAGAAAAATGTAAATGCAAAAATAAATGAGATCTACTTAAACTCAAAAGCTTTTGCACAGCAAAGGAAATGATAAGCAAAAAGGCAACCCACAGACTGGGAGAAAATATTTGCAAATGATGTGACTGATAAGGGAATTAGTCTCCAAAATTTATGAACAGCTTATGACATTCAGTAGTATCAAAACAAACAACCCAGCGAGAAAGTGGGCAGAAGACCTGAAAAGACATTTCTCTAAAGAGGACACGCAGATGGCCAACAGGCGCATGAAAAGATGTTCAAAATCACTAGTTATTAGAAAAATGCAAATTAAAACTACAATGAGATGTCCTCTCACACCAGTTAGAATGGCTATCATCAAAAAATCCACAAACAACATATGCTGGAGAGTGTGAGGAGAGAAGGGAACCCTTCTGCACCGTTGGTGGGAATGTAAATTGGTACAGCCAATTGTATGGCAGTTCCTTTAAAAAACTCAACATAGAGTTACCATATGACCCTGCAATCTCACTCCTAGGCATATATCCAGAGAAAACATGGCCCAAAGAGATACAAGCTCCCCGATTTTCATTGAAGCACTGTTTACAATGGTCAAGACACGGAAACACCATGAATGTTCATCAATAGCGTTGGATACTAAAAAAAAAAAAGGGGGGGGGGGCTTCCCCTGGTGGTCCAGTGGATAAGGACACCGCCTTGCAGTGCAAGGGGTGCCAGTTTGATCCCTGGCCTGGGAAGATCCCACGTGCCGCGGAGTGGCTGGACCGATGTGTCCAATCACCGAGCCGGATCTCTGGGGCGCATGCGCCCAGAGCCAGTGCTCTGCAACGACAGACGCCACCGTGATGGGAGGCCCACAGGAGCCAAAGAACAAAGACGAATGAAAATAGAGAAATGAAAGACCAATAGAAGTGGCCCGCCCACTCCCCTCCCTCCCCAACCCGACCCTCGCCCAAAGTAAATAAATAAATAAATCTAAAAAAAAAAAAATAGCGAGTGGATAAAGAAGATGTGTGTCTGGGGGGGTGGTGTGTGTGTGTGTGTGTGTGTGTGTGGGTGGGTGGTGGAATATTACTCGGCTGTTAAAAAGAATGAAATAAGGCCATTTGCAGTAATATGGATGGACCTAAAGAGTGTCATACTAAGTGAATTAAGTCAGAGAAGGAGAAATATCATATGACATCTCTTTCATGTGGATTCTAAAAAGAAATTACACAAATACATTTATTTATAAAACAGAGACAGACTTAGAAAATGAACTCATGGTTACAGTGGGGAGGGGATGGTTGAGGACTTTGGGAAAGTCACAGACACACTGTGATATTTGAAACGGATAACCAACAAAAACTACTGAATAGCACATGGAACACTGCTCAATGTTTTGCACTAGCCTGAATGGGAGGAAGGTTTGGGGGAGAATGGATACATGTAAGGCTGAGCCCCTTCACTGTGCACCTGAGATTATAAAATTGAGTGGCTATACCCTAATACAAAATGTTTTTGGTGTTAAAACAAAAAACTGGCTTTAACAACAGGGAAGATATACTGATTCATTTGCCTGAAAAAAATCCACATGTAGAAGAGCTGAACAAAGTTTAGAGAAAGAAGTGACCAAAAAAACCAAAACAACAACAAATCCTTCAAGCTTTGGCTTCAACAGTACATGAACCAAGAACTTCCACATGTACAAGCTGGATTTAGGAAAGGTAGAGAAACTGGAGATCAAACTGCCAACATCTGATAGATCACAAGAAGAGCAAGGGAATCCCAGGAAAACATCTATTTCACTGACTACACTAAAGCCTTTGACTGTGTGGATCACAAAAACTGAAAGTTCTTAAACAGATCAGAATACCAGACCCTTTTATCTACCTCCTGTATGCAGGTCCCTCATAAACAACAGATTCAGGAATACCAGACCCTTTTGCAACGACAGACGCCACCGTGATGGGAGGCCCACAGGAGCCAAAGAACAAAGACGAATGAAAATAGAGAAATGAAAGACCAATAGAAGTGGCCCGCCCACTCCCCTCCCTCCCCAACCCGACCCTCGCCCAAAGTAAATAAATAAATAAATCTAAAAAAAAAAAAATAGCGAGTGGATAAAGAAGATGTGTGTCTGGGGGGGTGGTGTGTGTGTGTGTGTGTGTGTGGGGTGGAATATTACTCGGCTGTTAAAAAGAATGAAATAAGGCCATTTGCAGTAATATGGATGGACCTAAAGAGTGTCATACTAAGTGAATTAAGTCAGAGAAGGAGAAATATCATATGACATCTCTTTCATGTGGATTCTAAAAAGAAATTACACAAATACATTTATTTATAAAACAGAGACAGACTTAGAAAATGAACTCATGGTTACAGTGGGGAGGGGATGGTTGAGGACTTTGGGAAAGTCACAGACACACTGTGATATTTGAAACGGATAACCAACAAAAACTACTGAATAGCACATGGAACACTGCTCAATGTTTTGCACTAGCCTGAATGGGAGGAAGGTTTGGGGGAGAATGGATACATGTAAGGCTGAGCCCCTTCACTGTGCACCTGAGATTATAAAATTGAGTGGCTATACCCTAATACAAAATGTTTTTGGTGTTAAAACAAAAAACTGGCTTTAACAACAGGGAAGATATACTGATTCATTTGCCTGAAAAAAATCCACATGTAGAAGAGCTGAACAAAGTTTAGAGAAAGAAGTGACCAAAAAAACCAAAACAACAACAAATCCTTCAAGCTAGGCTTCAACAGTACATGAACCAAGAACTTCCACATGTACAAGCTGGATTTAGGAAAGGTAGAGAAACTGGAGATCAAACTGCCAACATCTGATAGATCACAAGAAGAGCAAGGGAATCCCAGGAAAACATCTATTTCACTGACTACACTAAAGCCTTTGACTGTGTGGATCACAAAAAAAACTGAAAGTTCTTAAACAGATCAGAATACCAGACCCTTTTATCTACCTCCTGTATGCAGGTCCAAAAGCAACAGTTAGAACCGGACATGAAACAACGAACTGATTCCAATTTGGGAAGGGAGTACATCAAGGCTGTATATTGTCATCCTGCTAATCTAACTTATATGCAGAGTGCATCATGTAAAATGCCAGTGTGAGTGAAGCACAAGCTGGAATCAAGATTTCTGGGAAAAATATAAACAATTAACTCATGTATGCAGATGACACCAGCCTTATGGCAGAAAGTGAAGAGTAGGGCTTCCCTGGTGGTCCAGTGGGTAAAGAGTTTGCCTTGCAGTGCAAGGGGCACCAGTTTGATCCCCTGGCCCAGGAAGTTCTTCCCACATACCGCAGAGTGGCTGGACCAGTCTGTCCAGTTACGATCCAGAGCTGGTGCTCTGCGATGAGAGAGGCCACTGCAAAGGGAGGCCCACACAGGTTGAAGAATAAAGATGGATGAAAATAAAAAACCAAGAGGTCAAAATTTAAAAATAAAATAAAACAAAGAAAGTGAAGAAGAACTAGAGAGCCTCCTGATGAAGGTGAAAGAGGAGAGTGTAAAATCTGACTTAAAGCTCAACATACAAAAAATTAACATCATGGTATCTGGTCCCATCACTTCATGGCAAATGGATGAGGAAATAATGGAAACAGTGACAGACTATTTCCTCAGGCTCCAATATTACTTCAGACAGTGACTGCAGCCATAAAATTAAAAAATGCTTGTCCTTTGCTTGGAAGAAAAGCTATGAAAAACCTAGATAGAATATTAAAAAGCAGAGATATCACTTTGCTAACAAAGGTCCATACAGTCAGAGCTATAGTTTTTTCAGTAGTCATGTACGGAGGTTACAGTTGGATGATAAAGAAAGCTGAGCACTTAAGAAGTGATGCTTTCAAACTGTGGTGCTAGAGAAGATGCTTCAGAAGGCTCTTGGATAGGAAGGGTTGCAGACCAGTCAATCCTAAAGGAAAGCAACCCTGAATATTCACTGGCAGGACTGACAATGAAGTTGAAGCTCCAATCCTTCGGCCACCTGATGAGATGAGCCAACTTATTGGAAAAGACCCTGATGCTGGTAAAGACTGAAGGCAGGAGGAGAAGGGGATGATAGAGGATGAAATGACTGGATGGCATCATGGACTCAAAGCACATGAGTTTGAGCAAACTCGGGGAGATAATGAAGGACAGGGAAGCCTGAACTGCTGTAAGTCCATAGGGTTGTAAAACATCAGACATGAGGGAGCAGCTGAACAATAATACACACACACACACACATATATACACATACACACACACGCATATATATATATACATACACTCATCTTTATAAATGAATATTATTCAGCCATTAAAAGTAGTGAAACGGGGAACCAGGAGAAGATGGCAGAGGAGAAGGACACACACTAATATGCTTCTGTGAGAGCACCATAATTGCAACTAACTGCTGAAAAACCATTGACAGGAGGAAATTGGATCCTGTAAAAGGGGACATACAATATGAAATAATTTAATTAGATTGACTTGTCAGTGATTGTAAGTGATTTACTTGTTAAACTGAATTACTCCCTGTTAGCATTGATTACTCCCTGTTAATCCTTACTGAATGTAACCTGTAAGAAAGAAGCTGGCTGCCCTGACTGAACTGACTCCATCTTGAGGAAGAGGACTCCATCTTGCACTTTCAGTGAACTCTGGACAGTGTTTGGACTGGGTAGCCATGGAGATGAAAAATTAACTGTCAACTAGGCCTCCAGGGCTGGTGAGAACCTGACCAGGAAGGCCTTGTACCCAAGCCTCCCCTCGGCCATGAAAATGAAATATCTGTCACAAGATAAATTGCCATTTGTGATTTTAGTTAATCAATTTATGTCATAGACAGGCTAAGCGATATGCTTAGATGACTTTCGATTGTACTACTGTGATTGTTACCAAATCATATATTTTTTTCTTAAAGTCTGCTAGGCAACCGTAGAAGTTGGGGATATGGGTTTGTGCATGTAGGTTTTAGGTATAAATATAAGCCACACGTTTTGCTCTGAGTCCTTGGCTAAATGAAGGCCTTGGGCCCACCGGTGTTAAAGCCAGGCTAATAAACGTCTTTTTCGGGACCAAGAAGCCGCGTCGGACCGAGCCGCCGCGCTGCCACACCATGGAAGGACATGCACTCATCTCTCCTGCAAAATCGCCTGAATTGCAACAAGTTCCTGAAAAACCATCGACAGAAGGAGGTTGGATCAAATCACAAAAAAGAAACCCCACATTGAAGAACAAAGGAGAAGCTGCATCAAGACGGTAGGAAGGGTGCAATCGCACTTTTAAAAGTCAAACTTCACACCCACCAGAGAGGCTGGGCGGGCCAAAGGGGCAAAGCCTGTTGCAGATCAAGACCTGGGAAAGGAGCGGTGATGCCCACAAGGGACTGAGCCAGACCTGCTTTGGAGGGTCCAAGTGCCCCCTTGAGCTAGAAGTGCCCTTGAGCAGTCCTTGGAAGGATGGCACTCAGTTTCCTTTGGAGAAGGTTATCATTAACCTGATCACAGAGCCCCCAAGGAGGACTGGAAACTCTGTGTGCACTGTGATCAGGAGAGGGGAATAGCGATCCTGCATGAGACTGAGCCAGACTCACCTCTGAGTAACCTGACGTCTCCCGCGGTGGCGGGGGTCGACGGTGGCCTGCAGCAGGGTCGGGGTCACTGTGGAAGTGCTTCCCATAGAGCGTGTGGGAATAAATCCTCTGTGAGACAGATGCCATTTTCCCTACTGTAGTTTGGCTGCTGGTCAAACTGCAGGGCTGTTGGTCAAGCTACATGGAGGGAACTTAGCTCCGCTCAGCAAGAAAAGGGATTTGGATTAAGAAACTCCCAGGGCCAGCCTGGGTGGGCCTTTTAGTTCTGGAATAGGCCAAAATAAACTAGCAGTCAAAGAGGTCTTTAGATCCAACCACTGCCAGAGGCAAGAAAAGACTGATAAGTCCTTTAAAAAAAAAACTAAATGTCATAGACAGGCTAAGCGATATGCTTAGATGACTTTCGATTGTACTACTGTGATTGTTACCAAATCATATATTTTTTTCTTAAAGTCTGCTAGGCAACCGTAGAAGTTGGGGATATGGGTTTGTGCATGTAGGTTTTAGGTATAAATATAAGCCACACGTTTTGCTCTGAGTCCTTGGCTAAATGAAGGCCTTGGGCCCACCGGTGTTAAAGCCAGGCTAATAAACGTCTTTTTCGGGACCAAGAAGCGCGTCGGACCGAGCCGCCGCGCTGCCACACCATGGAAGGACATGCACTCATCTCTCCTGCAAAATCGCCTGAATTGCAACAAGTTCCTGAAAAACCATCGACAGAAGGAGGTTGGATCAAATCACAAAAAAGAAACCCCACATTGAAGAACAAAGGAGAAGCTGCATCAAGACGGTAGGAAGGGTGCAATCGCACTTTTAAAAGTCAAACTTCACACCCACCAGAGAGGCTGGGCGGGCCAAAGGGGCAAAGCCTGTTGCAGATCAAGACCTGGGAAAGGAGCGGTGATGCCCACAAGGGACTGAGCCAGACCTGCTTTGGAGGGTCCAAGTGCCCCCTTGAGCTAGAAGTGCCCTTGAGCAGTCCTTGGAAGGATGGCACTCAGTTTCCTTTGGAGAAGGTTATCATTAACCTGATCACAGAGCCCCCAAAGAGGACTGGAAACTCTGTGTGCACTGTGATCAGGAGAGGGGAATAGCGATCCTGCATGAGACTGAGCCAGACTTAACTCTGAGTAACCTGACATCTCCCGTGGTGGCTGGGGTCGACGGTGGCCTGCAGCAGGATCGGGGTCACTGTGGAAGTGCTTCCCATAGAGTGTGTGGAATAAATCCTCTGTGAGACAGATGCCATTTTCCCTACTGTAGTTTGGCTGCTGGTCAAACTGCAGGGCTGTTGGTCAAGCTACATGGAGGGAACTTAGCTCCGCTCAGCAAGAAAAGGGATTTGGATTAAGAAACTCCCAGGGCCAGCCTGGGTGGGCCTTTTAGTTCTGGAATAGGCCAAAATAAACTAGCAGTCAAAGAGGTCTTTAGATCCAACCACTGCCAGAGGCAAGAAAAAGACTGATAATTCCTGAATAGTCAGCAAGAGACAGAAGAACATAAACACTATTTTCTCGTTTTCTCTGAAGCTGGAGTTACTGCTGAATTTTTAAAATTTCATTTTATTCCTTATTCTTTTTTATTGCTTTTTTTTTGTACCATATTGTTTTGTTTCCATTGTTTTTTCCCCTTTTTTTCCAAACCCCTCAGTGCACCCCCCCGTTGGTTGTTTTTGGGTGTGTGTGTGTGAGTGGGTGTGTTTATTTCCTCCGTTGAATTCTATTGAAGCTACTAATCTCATCAGTAAGGCTAAATATATTCAAGTTTACATATTTTTTTTTCTTTTTCCTTTTAAACCACACATTTTATTTTGGTATAAACTTCTGCTTCCACATTGGTCTTTTAAGGTTCTGTGGGGGTTTTGTTTGTTTTTATTGTTTTTGCTTTGTTTTTCTATATTTTTCTATACACTTATCTCTGTTTTAATTTTTTTAAAATTTTTTCATTTGTACTACTACTTCCCCTATAATTCTTTGCTTTCTCTGATGCTCCTTTCCTATAGCATTAAACTAATATATACAAATATTTATCTCCCTATATTTAACTTTGCAGTATCATTCTATATTTCTCTTCTATCCTCCCTTTCTCTTTTTCCCTTTTCCCACCATATTTCTTAGACTGTTCTGTCCTCATTGCCTTATCCTCAATGGGGACCCTGCTCTAGCATTATTCTCCAATTGGTGCTCTACTTAGTTTGGTTATTAACTGGTGGAGATCATTCTTGGTTTTCTCTATTCGCCGTGCTAATGTATTGTACTGTATTTTTGGTTGGAATGCTTGGGTTATGTTACAGCTGTATATGTTTGTGTGTATAATTCAATACGCTAGATAGTATTTACATAATATTTTAATTGCCATTTGTAAAAGGTATACCTTCTGTTTCTCATTCGCGTATACATGTTTTGATATCACTTAATGCCATAACAAATCAGCCATGAAATCTTCATTCCCCCGTCACACAACAAGCCCCGGGGCTTTAGGGAGGGAACACTGACTCTAAAACTCTACAATACTAGAGAACGCCTAACACTAGAGAGCAGTATACAAGTGAGAACGCCAACAAAGGTAATCACTTGTATGCAAGTCTTGACATCACCCAACCACTAGCATCACCCAGAATAAGAAGCCCCGTCCAAACAACAAACACCAACAGATGTAACTCAAAGTCTGGGAGAAGGAAATACCATACAGAGTCAGTTAAAAAATTAATAATAACAATGAAATGGCAGAGAAATAACCACACAAGTGAAGGTACAATCTACAAACACACAAGATCAAATCAATGAAGAGAATTTGGACAAACTTTCTGAAAGTGATTTCAGAAGAATGATAGTAAAGATGATCAAAGACACTGAAAACAGAATTTCAGAGAAATTGCAAGACACAATTAACACACTGAATAAAGAAATACAAGAATTTACCAAAAAAGTAACAGAGACAAAAAACTCAATTGCTGAACTGAAAAACACTGCAGAAGGATCAAGAGTGAGATCTGAGAAGTGCTTGTTTTCTTGGTTTTGCTTTGTTTTTCTATATTTTTCTATACACTTATCTCTGTTTTAATTTTTTTAAAATTTTTTCATTTGTACTACTACTTCCCCTATAATTCTTTGCTTTCTCTGATGCTCCTTTCCTATAGCATTAAACTAATATATACAAATATTTATCTCCCTATATTTAACTTTGCAGTATCATTCTATATTTCTCTTCTATCCTCCCTTTCTCTTTTTCCCTTTTCCCACCATATTTCTTAGACTGTTCTGTCCTCATTGCCTTATCCTCAATGGGGACCCTGCTCTAGCATTATTCTCCAATTGGTGCTCTACTTAGTTTGGTTATTAACTGGTGGAGATCATTCTTGGTTTTCTCTATTCGCCGTGCTAATGTATTGTACTGTATTTTGGTTGGAATGCTTGGGTTATGTTACAGCTGTATATGTTTGTGTGTATAATTCAATACGCTAGATAGTATTTACATAATATTTTAATTGCCATTTGTAAAAGGTATACCTTCTGTTTCTCATTCGCGTATACATGTTTTGATATCACTTAATGCCATAACAAATCAGCCATGAAATCTTCATTCCCCCGTCACACAACAAGCCCCGGGGCTTTAGGGAGGGAACACTGACTCTAAAACTCTACAATACTAGAGAACGCCTAACACTAGAGAGCAGTATACAAGTGAGAACGCCAACAAAGGTAATCACTTGTATGCAAGTCTTGACATCACCCAACCACTAGCATCACCCAGAAGAAGAACCCCCGTCCAAACAACAAACACCAACAGATGTAACTCAAAGTCTGGGAGAAGGAAATACCATACAGAGTCAGTTAAAAAATTAATAATAACAATGAAATGGCAGAGAAATAACCACACAAGTGAAGGTACAATCTACAAACACACAAGATCAAATCAATGAAGAGAATTTGGACAAACTTTCTGAAAGTGATTTCAGAAGAATGATAGTAAAGATGATCAAAGACACTGAAAACAGAATTTCAGAGAAATTGCAAGACACAATTAACACACTGAATAAAGAAATACAAGAATTTACCAAAAAAGTAACAGAGACAAAAAACTCAATTGCTGAACTGAAAAACACTGCAGAAGGATCAAGAGTGGAGTATCTGAGACAGAAGACCGGATAAGTGAGCTGGAAGATAGAATGGCGGAAGTAACTGCTGAAAAACAGACTCTAGCTCAAAGAATGAAAAGAGCAGAGGTTTGCCTCAGAGACCTCTGGGATAATTTCAAACGCACCAATATTCGAATTATAGGGGTCGCAGAAGAAGAAGAAAAAAAGAAAGGCTATGAGAAAATTTTTGAAGAGATTATAGTTGAAAATTTCCCCAACATGGGAAAAGAAATAGTCAATCAAGTCCAGGAATCGCAAAGAGTACCATACAGAATCAACCCGAGAAGAAACACACCAAGACACATATTAATGAAGTTAACACAAATTAAACACAAGGACAGAATTCTCAAAGCAGCAAGGGAAAAGCAACTGGTGACATACAAGGGAAAGCCCATCCGTTTAACAGCTGATCTTTCAACAGAAACTCTGCAGGCCAGCAGGGAATGGCAGGACACCTTTAAACAGCTAAAAGAGAATAATCTGCAACCAAGAATCCTCTACCCTGCAAGGATCTCATTCAAAATTGATGGAGAAATCAAAAGCTTTACAGATAAGCAAAAATTAAAAGAATTTAGTCACGCCAAACCAGCCTTACAACAAGTGTCAAAGGGACTTATATAGACAACATGTATAAAAGGAGAAGATCCACAAAACAAAGCCATCATAACATCTGAGAAGATGACAATAGGATCATTTGTATCAATAATTATTTTGAATATAAATGGACTAAATGCCCCAACCAAACGACACAGAGTGGCTGAATGGATTCAAAAACACGACCCACACATATGCTGCCTCCAGGAAACTCACTTCAAACCTAGAGACACTCATAGACTGAAAGTGAGAGGCTGGAAAAAGATATTCCATGCAAATGGAAATCAAAAGAAAGCTGGAGTAGCAATCCTCATATCAGACAAAACAGACCTCAAAATAAAGATTAGAAGAGACAAGGCAGGACACTACATCATGATCAAGGGATCGATCCAAGAAGAAGACATAACAATCATAAATATCTATGCACCCAATACAGCAGCACCCCAATACATAAGACAAACACTTTCAGACATAGAAGAAGACATCAACACTAACACAATCATAGTAGGAGACTTTAACACTCCTCTCACACCAATGGACAGATCATCCAAACAGAAAATTAACAAAGAAACACAAGCCTTAAATGCCACACTAGAAGAGATGGACCTCATTGATATCTTTAGGACTTTTCATCCTAAAGCAGAAGAATACACTTTCTTCTCAAGTGCTCACGGAACATTCTCCAGGATAGACCACATCTTGGGCCACAAATCAAACCTCAGTCAATTCAAGAACACTGAAATTCTATCAACCATCTTCTCGGACCACAATGCAGTGAGACTAGAGATCAACTACAGGAACAAAACCACTAAAAACACACACACATGGAGATTAAACAACACATACCTAAAAAACCAACTGATTACCTAGCAAATCAAAGGAGAAATAAAACAGTTCCTAGAAGAAAATGACAATGAACACACGACAGTGCAAAACCTATGGGATACCGCAAAAGTAGTTCTAAGAGGGAAATTTATAGCAATACAATCCCACCTCAAGAAACTAGGAAAATATGAAGCAGATGACCTAACCCTCTGCTTAAAACAATTGGAGAAAGAAGAACAAAAACACCCCAAAGCCAGCAGAAAAAGGGAAATCATAAAGATCAGAGCAGAAATAAATGATAAAGAAAGAAAGAAACAATAGTAAAGATAAATAAAACAAAAAGCTGGTTCTTCGAAAAGGTCAATAAAATCGATACACCACTGGCCAGACTCATCAAGAAAAAGAGAGGGATGAACCAGATCAGCAAAATCAAAAATGAAAAAGGAGAGATTACAACAGATAATGCAGAAATCCAAAGGATTCTAAGAGACTATTATGAACGACTCTATGGCAACAAACTGGACAACCTGGAAGAAATGGACAGTTTCTTAGAGAAGATTAATTTCCCAAGACTCAACCAGGAAGAAATAGAAACTATGAACGACCCAATCACAAGCTCAGAAATCAACTTTGTGATCAAAAATCTACCCAAAAATACAAGCCCAGGGCCAGATGGTTTCACAGCCGAATTCTACCAAACATTTAAAGAAGAGCTAATGCCTGTCCTTCTAAAACTCTTCCAAACAATTGCACAGGAAGGAACACTTCCAAAAACATTCTATCAGGCCGCCATCACCCTGATACTAAAGCCAGGCAAAGACAACACACAAAAAAGAAAATTATAGGCCAATTTCACTGATGAATTTAGACTCAAAATCCTCAACAAAATCCTAGCAAACAGAATTCAACAACACATCAAAAAGCTCATACATCATGATCAAGTCGGGTTCATCCCAGGCATGCAAGGATGCTTCAATATCCACAAATCAATCAATGTGACACACCATATCAACAAATTGAGAGACAAAAACCACATGATCATCTCAATAGATGCAGAAAAAGCCTTTGACAAAGTACAGCATCCATTTATGATAAAAACTTCAGAAAATGGGCATAGAAGGAACCTATCTCAACATAGTGAAAGCCATATATGAGAAGCCCACAGCGAACATTATCCTCAATGGTGAAAAACTGAAAGCATTTCCTCTAAGATCAGGAACAAGACAAGGGTGTCCACTTTCACCACTCTTATTCAACACAGTCCTGGAAGTTCTAGCAACAGCAATAAGAGAAGAGAAAGAAATCAAAGGAATCCAGATTGGAAAGGAAGAAGTCAAACTCTCTCTATTCGCAGATGACATGATATTATACATAGAAAATCCCAAAGACACTATTACAAACTACTAAAGTTAATCGATGAATTCAGCAAAGTCGCAGGATACAAAATCAATATACAGAAATCACTGGCACTCCTATACACAAACAATGAAATATCAGAAAACGAAATCAAAGAGGCAATCCCCTTCACCATCGCAAGCAAAAGAATCAAATATCTAGAAATAAACCTACCCAAAGAAACAAAAGAACTGTACACAGAAAATTATAAGACACCCATGAGAGACATTAAAGAAGACTTAAACAGACGGAGAGATATTCCATGTTCCTAGGTCGGAAGAATCAATATTGTGAAAATGACCCATACTACCAAATGTCATCTATAGATTCAATGCGATCCCTATCAAACTTCCAATGACATTCTTCACAGAACCAAATCAAAGAATAACACAGTTCATATGGAAACACAAAAGACCTCGAATAGCCAAAGCAATCCTGAGAAAGAAGAATGGAGCTGGAGGGATCAGCCTCCCCAACCTCAGACTCTACTACAAAGCAACAGTCATCAAGACAGTATGGTACTGGCACAAAAACAGAAATATCGACCAATGGAACAAGATCGAGAACCCAGAGATAAACCCACGCACCTATGGGTACTTTATTTTTGACAGTGGAGGCGAACATATAAAATGGGACAAAGACAGCCTCTTCAACAAATGGTGCTGGGAAAATTGGACAGCTACATGCAAAAAGATGAAGTTGGAACATTCCCTGACACCATGCACAAAGATCAACTCAAAATGGATGAAAGACCTAAATGTAAGACCAGAAACCCCCAAACTCTTAGAGGAGAATATAGGCAAAACACTCAAGGACATACATCAAAGCAAGATCTTCTCTGACCTACCTACTAGAATAGCGGAACTCAAAAGACAAATGAACATGTGGGACCTAATGAAACTTAAAAGCTTTTGTACAGCTAAAGAAATCACAAAAAAGCTGAACAGACAGCCCACAGAATGGGAGAAAATCATAGCAAATGAAATAACAGACAAAGAATTAATCTCCAAAATCTACAAGCAACTCAGACAACTCAGCACTGGAAAAACGAACTACCCAATCGAAAAATGGGAAAAGGACCTAAACAGACACCTCTCCAACAACGACATACACATGGCCCCAAAGCATATGAAACGATGCTCAACTTCACTAATAATTAGAGAAATGCAAATCAAAACTACAACGAGAAATCACCTCACGCCCGTCAGAATGGCCATCATCAAGAAATCAAGAGACAAATGCTTGAGAGGGTGCAGAGAAAAGGGAACACTCCTGCATTGCTGGTGGGAATGTAAATTGATACAGCATGGAAAACAGTCTGGAGATCTCACCCAAACTGTACAAAAAAAACCCTGAGAGACATTAAAGAAGACTTAAACAGACGGAGAGATATTCCATGTTCCTAGGTCGGAAGAATCAATATTGTGAAAATGACCCATACTACCAAATGTCATCTATAGATTCAATGCGATCCCTATCAAACTTCCAATGACATTCTTCACAGAACCAAATCAAAGAATAACACAGTTCATATGGAAACACAAAAGACCTCGAATAGCCAAAGCAATCCTGAGAAAGAAGAATGGAGCTGGAGGGATCAGCCTCCCCAACCTCAGACTCTACTACAAAGCAACAGTCATCAAGACAGTATGGTACTGGCACAAAAACAGAAATATCGACCAATGGAACAAGATCGAGAACCCAGAGATAAACCCACGCACCTATGGGTACTTTATTTTTGACAGTGGAGGCGAACATATAAAATGGGACAAAGACAGCCTCTTCAACAAATGGTGCTGGGAAAATTGGACAGCTACATGCAAAAAGATGAAGTTGGAACATTCCCTGACACCATGCACAAAGATCAACTCAAAATGGATGAAAGACCTAAATGTAAGACCAGAAACCCCCAAACTCTTAGAGGAGAATATAGGCAAAACACTCAAGGACATACATCAAAGCAAGATCTTCTCTGACCTACCTACTAGAATAGCGGAACTCAAAAGACAAATGAACATGTGGGACCTAATGAAACTTAAAAGCTTTTGTACAGCTAAAGAAATCACAAAAAAGCTGAACAGACAGCCCACAGAATGGGAGAAAATCATAGCAAATGAAATAACAGACAAAGAATTAATCTCCAAAATCTACAAGCAACTCAGACAACTCAGCACTGGAAAAACGAACTACCCAATCGAAAAATGGGAAAAGGACCTAAACAGACACCTCTCCAACAACGACATACACATGGCCCCAAAGCATATGAAACGATGCTCAACTTCACTAATAATTAGAGAAATGCAAATCAAAACTACAACGAGAAATCACCTCACGCCCGTCAGAATGGCCATCATCAAGAAATCAAGAGACAAATGCTTGAGAGGGTGCAGAGAAAAGGGAACACTCCTGCATTGCTGGTGGGAATGTAAATTGATACAGCATCTATGGAAAACAGTCTGGAGATCTCTTAAAAAACTAAAAATAGAAGCACCATATGACCCAGCAATCCCACTCTTAGGCTTATACCCTGATGAAATCAAATCTGAAAGAAGCACCTGTACACCAATGTTCATTGCAGCTCTCTATGCAATAGCTAGAACATGGAAGCAACCTAGATGCCCATCGACAAACGAATGGATACAGAAGCTCCAGCCCTAATGAGGTGGCTGGATCTAGAACGTATCATCAAAAGTGAAGTCAGTCAGAAAGAGAAGGACAAATACAGTATATTAACACATATATATGGAATCTAGTAGGATGGTGATGATGACACACACAGTGAAGCGACGGGAAGACAGACATGGACAGCGGACATATGGACATTGTGGGGAAGGAACAGAGTGTAGGAGGCGTAAAGGAAGTAGCATGAAGGCCTGTACTATCGTATGTGAAGAAAATAGCTCTAGTCATTGCTATGTGAGAAAAGGGGATCCTTCAGGGGTGCTGTGTGATGGTCGGGAGGGGTGGGAAGTGGGGGATATACATGTGACTGATCTGGGAACATGCATGTCTGTAAACAACATAACTCTGTAAAAGTTAAAAGTAAAATAAAGGTTTAATAAAACAAACAAACAAAAAAACCAAAAAAACCCCTCTTTTTCATCCACCACGAGCAGAGTTGAGTACTTCACTGAGCATGCCCCACAACAGATCCCACCCAAAAAAAAGACACCCCACATGCAAGAGCAAAGGAGAATCCACAACAAAATGGTAGAAGGGATGCAATCACGCTTTTTAAAGCAAACCTTAAACCTTTCAGAGACACTGGGAAGGCACAAACAAAACTGTATGCATACTAAGACCCGGGAACGGAGCAGTGACTCCCACGATAGACTGAGCCAGACCTGCCTTTCAGGGTCCGAGTGCCTCCTGAGGGTCTCCTGCTGAGGCACGGGCTAGAAGTCGTTAACCCTGAGCGTGGCATTTGGCAACAGTCTTCTTGAAGGAGGCCACCATTAGCTGCAAGGAGACACAGACTCTGGAGGGCACGAACAAAACTGTGTGTACCCGGTGCCAGGAGATAGGAACTGTGACCCACATGAGACTGAGCCAGACTTGCCTCTGAGTGCTCTGGAGTCTCCTGTGGAGGCATGGGTGGATGGTGGCCTGTCATGGGGTTAGGGACACTGAGGCAGCAGTCCTGGTCTACTCCTCCCATAGTTTGGCCTCAGGTCAAACTACAGGGAGGGAACAGAGCTCCACCCAACAACAGACAATTGGATTAAAGATCAAGTGCCTGAGTCATGCAAGGCAGGGTAGGCCTACTAGTGCTTGAACAGGTGGAGCTACAGTAAAGAACCAGTAAAAGAGGCCTTCCAGGGCTTTCCTGGTGGTCCAGTGGGTAAAGAGTCTGCCTTGCAATGCAAATGACACTAGTTTGATCCCTGGCCCGGGAAGATCCCACATGCCGCAAAGTGACTAGACTGGCGTGTCCAATTAGGAGCCAGGGCCCAGAGCCAGTGCTCTGCAGTGAGAGAGGCCACTGCAGTGGGAGGCCCACACAGGCCAAAGAATAAAGATGGATGAAAAGTTTATTTCAAATGAAAGACCAATAAAGGAGGCCAAAATTTAAAAAAAAGAGAAAAAACAAAAAAACGAGGCCTTCTGAACTGACTGCTGCCAGAGGCCAGGAAAGCTGCTGTTTGGGCCAGAGCTCCTGTAGCTGAGGCAGTCTGTGTCCCTGAACATTTGGCATGGCCAGGGTCCCCACGAACCAAGCTGATCAGCCTTCTTCACGCTCAGTCCTCACTGGGGCAGACCTGCCACGGGCTAGAAAAAGCTCTTAGCGCCATATCACCTCTGACAATAGCTGTCCGTGCTCCTGCATAGCCAGCACGGGTAAGGTCTCTGACAGCAGAGACCTCAAAACAAAAACAATTATTACTTTTACATCTTGACTTGCCCTAAAGTTACTTCTGGATTTGTTTTTTCTTTTCTTCTCCTCCTCCCACCTCTTTTTCTTCTTCTTCACCCTCTACTGTTGTAGTTGCCAATTCTATTAGTACTATTAAGTATATGCAAGTTTTTAAATCACACATTTTAATCTGGTTATATACGTATGCTTCTAAAATGGCCTTTTGTGGTTCTGGAGAGGGGTGTTTTTATTGTTTGTTTTGTTTTTCTATACTTTTGTCTTTTAACTTAAAATTTTTTATATCTATTATTATTTTTTCTACAACTCTTCCTTTGTTTTCTTTCTCTACTCTTCTTTTCCTATTGCACTAAACTTTAATATATACAAATTTTCTGTACATTCCTCTCTTTAACTTTGCATTACCATTCTTTCTTTTCTATCTTTCCTTTCTCTAGTTTCTTTTCCTCATCATATTTCTTAGTTTGTTTTGTTTTTATTGCTTTATCCCCAACTGGGACCTTGCTCTAGTACTATTTTCCAATTTGTGCTTTAGTTGGTTTAGTTCTTACCTGGTAGATATCATTTTTGGTTTCCTTTTGGGGTGGGGACTGTTTGGGTTTTGTTATGGGTTTATACGTTTGTGTGTATATTTCAGAATGTTAGATAATATTTGTATGATATTTTAATTGCCATTTGTCAAGGGTATACCTTCTGTTCCCTATTTTTTTTTTGTGTAAAAAATTTGTTTAATATGGGGCAGGTGGGAGGCCCACACAGGCCAAAGATTTGGGAAAAGTTTATTTCAATGCAAAAAAATTAAAAAAACAAAAAAACGAGGCCTTCTGAACTGACTGCTGCCAGAGGCCAGGAAAGCTGCTGTTTGGGCCAGAGCTCCTGTAGCTGAGGCAGTCTGTGTCCCTGAACATTTGGCATGGCCAGGGTCCCCACGAACCAAGCTGATCAGCCTTCTTCACGCTCAGTCCTCACTGGGGCAGACCTGCCACGGGCTAGAAAAAGCTCTTAGCGCCATATCACCTCTGACAATAGCTGTCCGTGCTCCTGCATAGCCAGCACGGGTAAGGTCTCTGACAGCAGAGACCTCAAAACAAAAACAATTATTACTTTTACATCTTGACTTGCCCTAAAGTTACTTCTGGATTTGTTTTTTCTTTTCTTCTCCTCCTCCCACCTCTTTTTCTTCTTCTTCACCCTCTACTGTTGTAGTTGCCAATTCTATTAGTACTATTAAGTATATGCAAGTTTTTAAATCACACATTTTAATCTGGTTATATACGTATGCTTCTAAAATGGCCTTTTGTGGTTCTGGAGAGGGGTGTTTTTATTGTTTGTTTTGTTTTTCTATACTTTTGTCTTTTAACTTAAAATTTTTTATATCTATTATTATTTTTTCTACAACTCTTCCTTTGTTTTCTTTCTCTACTCTTCTTTTCCTATTGCACTAAACTTTAATATATACAAATTTTCTGTACATTCCTCTCTTTAACTTTGCATTACCATTCTTTCTTTTCTATCTTTCCTTTCTCTAGTTTCTTTTCCTCATCATATTTCTTAGTTTGTTTTGTTTTTATTGCTTTATCCCCAACTGGGACCTTGCTCTAGTACTATTTTCCAATTTGTGCTTTAGTTGGTTTAGTTCTTACCTGGTAGATATCATTTTTGGTTTCCTTTTGGGGTGGGGACTGTTTGGGTTTTGTTATGGGTTTATACGTTTGTGTGTATATTTCAGAATGTTAGATAATATTTGTATGATATTTTAATTGCCATTTGTCAAGGGTATACCTTCTGTTCCCTATTTGTGTATATTTGTTTTAATATGACTTAATGCTGTAACAAACCAGACATGGAATCTCCACTGCCTGGCCAGAGATCAAGGCCTTCAACTTGAGATTTTGGAGAGGGAGCACTGACTCCAAGACTCTACACTACCAGAGACTGCTTAACACTAGAGATCATTAAACAGCGAGAACTCCCACAAAGGCATGTGCTTGTATGTAAGACCTTGTATCACCCAACCACCAGTAGCATCCTGAGTAAGATGCCTCATCGAAACAATAAACAAGACAAAAATACAAAACAAATCATCAGCAGACCTAACTCAGGCCCACCCATCAGAGGGGGAAAAACAACTCACCTCCTCCCATACCCTACAAGAACATCACACAAACCACTGGACCAACCTTATGAGGACAGAAAGGAAGGACAATAGGAAGAAAGAATTCAACTTTGAAGTCTGGAAAAAGGAGACCTAAAACATGTTAAAAATTAATAATAATAATGAAAAGACAGAGAAATTATACACAAATAAAGGAACAACCTACAAACACACAAGTCCAAATAAATGATGAGGAATTAGACAAACTATCTGAAAGAGAATAATTCGGAATAAAGATAGTAAAGATGATCCAAAACATCGAAAATAGAATGAAAATGCAAGAATTAATTAACACACTGAACAAAGACATACAAGAAATTAAAAATAAACAGAGACAATAAACACAATTACTGAAATTAAAAATACTCTAGAAGAAATCAATAGCAGAATATCTGAGGCAGAAGAATGGATAGGTGAGCTGGGAGACAGAATGGTAGAAGTAACTGCTGTAGAACAGAATAAAATTCAAAGAATAAAAAGAACTGAGGATAGTATCAGAGACCTCTGGGATAATATCAAATGCACCAACATTCAATTATAGGGGTTCCAGAAGAAGAGAAAAGGAAAGGGTATGAGAAAAAAAAAATTTTTTTGGCCACTTCTATTGGTCTTTCCTTTATTTATTTTCATCCATCTTTGTTCTCTGGCCTGTGTGGGCCTCCCATCGCGGTGGCCTCTCTCATCGCAGAGCACCGGCTCTGGGCGCATGCCAGAGCTCCAGCTCAGTAGTTGGACACATCAGTACAGCCACTCCGTGACACGCGGGATTTTCCCAGGCCAGGGGTCGAACTGGCACCCGTTGTACTGCAAGGTGGTGTCCTTACCCACTGGACGCCCAGGGAAGCCCTGAGCAAATTTTTGAAGAGATCATAGCTGAAAACTTCCAAAATAATCAAGTCCAATAAGTACAAAGAGTCCCATATGGGATAAACCCTGGGAAAAACACCCAAAACATACAGTAATTAAGCTAACAGATTAAACACAAAGAAAGAATATTAAAATCAGCAAAGAAAAAGCAACAAGTGACATACAAAGGAAACCCAGTATGTTTAGCAGCTGATTTTTCTGCATAAACTCTGCAGGCCAGAAGGGAATGGCAGAACAAATTTAAAGTACTTACATCACACATGGACCAACCTTATGAGGACAGAAAGGAAGGACAATAGGAAGAAAGAATTCAACTTTGAAGTCTGGAAAAAGGAGACCTAAAACATGTTAAAAATTAATAATAATAATGAAAAGACAGAGAAATTATACACAAATAAAGGAACAACCTACAAACACACAAGTCCAAATAAATGATGAGGAATTAGACAAACTATCTGAAAGAGAATAATTCGGAATAAAGATAGTAAAGATGATCCAAAACATCGAAAATAGAATGAAAATGCAAGAATTAATTAACACACTGAACAAAGACATACAAGAAATTAAAAATAAACAGAGACAATAAACACAATTACTGAAATTAAAAATACTCTAGAAGAAATCAATAGCAGAATATCTGAGGCAGAAGAATGGATAGGTGAGCTGGGAGACAGAATGGTAGAAGTAACTGCTGTAGAACAGAATAAAATTCAAAGAATAAAAAGAACTGAGGATAGTATCAGAGACCTCTGGGATAATATCAAATGCACCAACATTCAATTATAGGGGTTCCAGAAGAAGAGAAAAGGAAAGGGTATGAGAAAAAAAAAATTTTTTTTGGCCACTTCTATTGGTCTTTCCTTTATTTATTTTCATCCATCTTTGTTCTCTGGCCTGTGTGGGCCTCCCATCGCGGTGGCCTCTCTCATCGCAGAGCACCGGCTCTGGGCGCATGCCAGAGCTCCAGCTCAGTAGTTGGACACATCAGTACAGCCACTCCGTGACACGCGGGATTTTCCCAGGCCAGGGGTCGAACTGGCACCCGTTGTACTGCAAGGTGGTGTCCTTACCCACTGGACGCCCAGGGAAGCCCTGAGCAAATTTTTGAAGAGATCATAGCTGAAAACTTCCAAAATAATCAAGTCCAATAAGTACAAAGAGTCCCATATGGGATAAACCCTGGGAAAAACACCCAAAACATACAGTAATTAAGCTAACAGATTAAACACAAAGAAAGAATATTAAAATCAGCAAAGAAAAAGCAACAAGTGACATACAAAGGAAACCCAGTATGTTTAGCAGCTGATTTTTCTGCATAAACTCTGCAGGCCAGAAGGGAATGGCAGAACAAATTTAAAGTACTTAAAGCGAAAAATCTACAACTAAGATTGCTCTATCCAGCAAGGATCTCATTCAAAACTGATGGAGACCTGGAAGGTGTGGGATGGGGGGATATAAATATGACTAATCTGGGATCATACACATCTGTAAACAACAAAACTCTGTAAAAGTAAAATAAAAATTAAAAAAACCCCAAAAACTGATGGAGAAATCAAAAGCTTTACAGACAAGCAAAAGTTAAGAGAATGCAGTACCACCAAACCAGCCTTACAACAAATGTTAAAGGGACTTACATAGTCAGCAAACATATGAGAATAAAAAGACCAACCAACCCCAAACATTTAAGATGATGGAAATAGGAACATATTTATCAATAATTACTTTCAGTGTAAATGGATTAAATGTTCCAACCCAAAAGACAAAGACTGGCTGAAAGGATAAAAAAAACTAAACTCGCATATATGCTGCTTACAAGAAACTGTTCAGACCTAAACACACATACGGACTGAAAATGAGAGGATAGAAAAACATATTCCATGCAAATGGAAATCAAAAGAAAGCTGGAGTAACAATCCTTGTATCAGACAAAATAGACCTAAAGATAAAGAAGATTATAAGAGACAAGGCAGGACACTACATAATGATCAAGGAATCAATCCAAGAGGAAGACATAAACAATTATAAATATCTATGCACCCAACATAGGAGCACCTCAATACATAAGGCAAACACTATCAGACATAAAAATAGTATGTAAAAACAGAGAAATTGATAGTAATACAATAATAGTAGGAGACTTAAACACCCCACTTACACCAATGCACAGATCATTAAAATGGAAAATAAGGAAACACAAGCCATAAATGACACATTTGATGAGATGAATCTCATTTATATCTTTAGGACATTCCATCAAATGCAGAAGAGTATGCTTTCTTCTCAAGTGCACATGGAACATTTTCACATGGTAGACTACATTTTGGGGTCATAAACCAAACCTCAGTAAATCTAAGAAAGCTGAAATTATATCAACCATCTTTTCTGACCACAATGCTATGAGACTATATGTATCAAAAAAAATTTAAAGTACTTAAAGCGAAAAATCTACAACTAAGATTGCTCTATCCAGCAAGGATCTCATTCAAAACTGATGGAGACCTGGAAGGTGTGGGATGGGGGGATATAAATATGACTAATCTGGGATCATACACATCTGTAAACAACAAAACTCTGTAAAAGTAAAATAAAAATTAAAAAAACCCCAAAAACTGATGGAGAAATCAAAAGCTTTACAGACAAGCAAAAGTTAAGAGAATGCAGTACCACCAAACCAGCCTTACAACAAATGTTAAAGGGACTTACATAGTCAGCAAACATATGAGAATAAAAAGACCAACCAACCCCAAACATTTAAGATGATGGAAATAGGAACATATTTATCAATAATTACTTTCAGTGTAAATGGATTAAATGTTCCAACCCAAAAGACAAAGACTGGCTGAAAGGATAAAAAAAACTAAACTCGCATATATGCTGCTTACAAGAAACTGTTCAGACCTAAACACACATACGGACTGAAAATGAGAGGATAGAAAAACATATTCCATGCAAATGGAAATCAAAAGAAAGCTGGAGTAACAATCCTTGTATCAGACAAAATAGACCTAAAGATAAAGAAGATTATAAGAGACAAGGCAGGACACTACATAATGATCAAGGAATCAATCCAAGAGGAAGACATAAACAATTATAAATATCTATGCACCCAACATAGGAGCACCTCAATACATAAGGCAAACACTATCAGACATAAAAATAGTATGTAAAAACAGAGAAATTGATAGTAATACAATAATAGTAGGAGACTTAAACACCCCACTTACACCAATGCACAGATCATTAAAATGGAAAATAAGGAAACACAAGCCATAAATGACACATTTGATGAGATGAATCTCATTTATATCTTTAGGACATTCCATCAAATGCAGAAGAGTATGCTTTCTTCTCAAGTGCACATGGAACATTTTCACATGGTAGACTACATTTTGGGGTCATAAACCAAACCTCAGTAAATCTAAGAAAGCTGAAATTATATCAACCATCTTTTCTGACCACAATGCTATGAGACTATATGTATCAATTACCAGAAAAAAACTAAAAAATCCCACCAACACATGGAATTTAAACATTTCTAAAGAATAAACCAATCACTGAAGAAATCAAAATGGAAATAAAAAAATTCCCAAAAGAAAATGACAATGAAAACACGACAACTCAAAACCTATGGGAGAGGGAAGTTTACAGCAATACAATCCTACCTCGTGGAACAAGAAAAACACTAAACAGACAACCTAACTCTACACTTAAAACAACTGGAAAAAGAACAAAAACCCCCAAAGTTAGCAGAAGAAAAGAAATCATAAAGAGCAGAAATAAATGAAAAAGAAATGAAAGAAACAACAGTAAAGAATAATAAACCCCAAAGCTGGTTCTTAGAAAAGATGAACAAAATTAACAAACCTTTAGTCAGACTTATCAAGAAAAAAGAGAGAATAATCAAGTCAACAAAATTAGAAACGAAAATGGATAGGTTACAACAGACAAGGCAGAAATACAAAGGATTGCAAGAGACTGTTATGAACAACTGTATGGCAATAAAATGGACAACCTAGAAGAAATGTACAGGGCTTCCCCTGGTGGTCCAGTGGGTAAGGACACCGCCTTGCAGTGCAAGGGGCGCCGGTTCGAGCCCTGGCCTGGGAAGATCCCACGTGCCGCGGAGCGGCTGGACTGATGTGTCCAATCACCGAGCCGAAGCTCTGGAGCGCATGCGCCCAGAGCCGGCTCTGCAACAACAGACGCCATCGCGATGGGAGGCCCACAGGAGCCAAAGAACGAAGACGAATGAAAATAGAGAAATGAAAGACCAATAGAAATGGCCCACCCGCTCCCCTCCCTCCCCAACCCGACCCCTGCCCAAAGTAAATAAATAAATAAATCTTTAAAAAAAAAAAAAATAAATAAATTCAAAAAAAAAAAAAAGAAGAAGAAGAAGAAATGTACAGATTCTTAGATAAGTTTAATCTTCCAAGACTGAACCAGGAAGAAAAATTTTGGTATCAGAGTGATGGCAGCCTCACAGAATGTGTTTATAAGTATTCCTTCTTATGCAATTGTTTGAAAGAAATAAAAATTATGAACTATCCAAATACAAGCACTGAAATCGAATCTGTGATAAAAAATCTCTCAAAAAATAAAAGGTCCAGGGCCGATGACTTCCCAAGTGCAATACTTTTTGGTCTTCAAAGTTTATTTTGATGACACCTGTATAGCCACTTCAGCTCTCTTCTGCTATTTGTGTGGTATGTCTTTTTCCATCATTTGACTTTGAACCTATTGGTGTCTTTGAGTCCGAAGTTTGTGTCTCTCAGAAAGCATACAGTTGGATGCTCCTCTTTTTATTGGGGGTGGGGGAGAGTCTGTGCCAGGTTTTTAGTGTTGTACACAGGCCCTTCACTGTGGTCTGTGGGCTTTCTCTAGTTAAGGTGTGCAGGATTCTCCTGTTACAGAGCATGGGCTCTAGAGCATGTGGGCTTCTCTCTAGTTCTGTCTAGCTGAGCAAAGTTTAGAACTAAAATAACACAAATCTTTGCACTTTCTTCTCCTAATTTTGTGTTTAGTACTTTTTTTTTCTCCTTCCTTGATGTGTAAAGTTAAGTTGTTTCTTAAAAATGTTCACTTTTTAAAAACGTACATAAGGCCTTTGACTATGTAGATCACAACAAACTGCAGTAAATTTTTAAAGAGATGGGAATACAAGTCCACCTTACCTGCCTCCCAGAAAACCTGTATGCAGGTCAAGAAGCAGCTGTTAAAATCAGACATGGAACAACAGACTGGTTTCAAATTGGGAAAGGAGTACAAGAAGGCTGTATATTGTCACCCTGATTATTTAACTTATATGGAGAGTACACTACAAGAAATGCTGGTCTGGATGTAGCACAAGCTGAAATCAAGACTGCCAGGAGAAATATCAATAACCTAATGAGGTGGCAGAAAGTGAAGAGGAACTAAAGAGCCTCTTTATGGGGCTTTCCTGATGGTCCAGTGGGTAAAGAGTCTGCCTTGTAGTGCAAGGGGCACCAGTTCGATCCCTGGCCTGCAAAGATCCCACATGCCAAGGAGTGGCTGAACCAGTGTGTCCAATTATGAGCCAGGGCTCTAGAGCACATGTGCCCAGAGCTAGTGCTCTGCAATGAGAGGGGCCACTGTCATGGTAGGCCCACACAGACCAAAAGAATAAAAATGAATGAAAATAAATAAAAAACCAATAAAAGAGGCCAAAAAAATATAAAAAGAGTCTCTTGATGAAGGTGAAAGAGGAGAGTGAGAAAACTGGCTTAAAACTCAACATTCACCTAGTATATATAAATAATGGAATACTACACAGCTGTAAAGAGAAATGCAGAAGAATCAGGCCTAATGAGGTGGCTGGCTCTAGAACCTATCATAAAAAGTGAAGTTAGTCAGAAAGAGAAGGACAAATACAATATACTAACACATATATGGAATCTAGTAGGATGGTGATGATGGCACATGCAGTGAAGCGACAGAAAGACAGACATGGACAGTGGACATATGGACATTGTGGGGAAGGAACAGTGGGTGAGAGGTGTAAAGGAAGTAGCTTGAAGGCCTGTACTATCATATGTGAAGAAAATAGCTCTAGTCATTGCTCTGTGAGAAAAGCAGACCCTTCACGGGTGCTGTTGGCCGGTCTGAGGCGGGGGGAGGGGGGATATACATATGACTAATCTGAGAACATACATATCTGTAAACAACAAAACTGCTGTAAATTTTTAAAGAGATGGGAATACAGTCCACCTTACCTGCCTCCCAGAAAACCTGTATGCAGGTCAAGAAGCAGCTGTTAAAATCAGACATGGAACAACAGACTGGTTTCAAATTGGGAAAGGAGTACAAGAAGGCTGTATATTGTCACCCTGATTATTTAACTTATATGGAGAGTACACTACAAGAAATGCTGGTCTGGATGTAGCACAAGCTGAAATCAAGACTGCCAGGAGAAATATCAATAACCTAATGAGGTGGCAGAAAGTGAAGAGGAACTAAAGAGCCTCTTTATGGGGCTTTCCTGATGGTCCAGTGGGTAAAGAGTCTGCCTTGTAGTGCAAGGGGCACCAGTTCGATCCCTGGCCTGCAAAGATCCCACATGCCAAGGAGTGGCTGAACCAGTGTGTCCAATTATGAGCCAGGGCTCTAGAGCACATGTGCCCAGAGCTAGTGCTCTGCAATGAGAGGGGCCACTGTCATGGTAGGCCCACACAGACCAAAAGAATAAAAATGAATGAAAATAAATAAAAAACCAATAAAAGAGGCCAAAAAAATATAAAAAGAGTCTCTTGATGAAGGTGAAAGAGGAGAGTGAGAAAACTGGCTTAAAACTCAACATTCACCTAGTATATATAAATAATGGAATACTACACAGCTGTAAAGAGAAATGCAGAAGAATCAGGCCTAATGAGGTGGCTGGCTCTAGAACCTATCATAAAAAGTGAAGTTAGTCAGAAAGAGAAGGACAAATACAATATACTAACACATATATGGAATCTAGTAGGATGGTGATGATGGCACATGCAGTGAAGCGACAGAAAGACAGACATGGACAGTGGACATATGGACATTGTGGGGAAGGAACAGTGGGTGAGAGGTGTAAAGGAAGTAGCTTGAAGGCCTGTACTATCATATGTGAAGAAAATAGCTCTAGTCATTGCTCTGTGAGAAAAGCAGATCCTTCACGGGTGCTGTATGACGGTCTGGAGGGGTGGGAAGGGGGGGATATACATATGACTAATCTGAGAACATACATATCTGTAAACAACAAAACTCTGTAAAAGTTAAAAGCAAAATAAAAGTTTTTTATTAAAAAAACTCAACATTTGGGGCTTCCCTGGTGGTCCAGTGGTTAAGACTCTGTGTTCCCAATTCAGTGGGGCCTGGGCTTGATCCCTGGTCAGGGAACTGGATCCCACATGCCGCAACTATGACCCAGCGCAGTCAAGTAAATAAATAACTTTAAAAAAAAAAAAATCTCAACATTCAAAAAAGTAAGATTACAGCATCTGGTCCTATCACTTAATGGATGGGGAAACAATGGTTAACAGTGACACATTTAGTTTTCTAGGGCTCCAAAATCAATATGGATGGTAACTGAAGCCATGAAATTAAAAAATGCTTGCTCCTTGCAAGAAAAGCGATGAGAAACCTTGACAGTGTATTAAAATGCAGAGACATCACTGTGTTGACAGATGTCCTTATAGACAAAGCTATGGCTTTTCCAGTAGTTATGTATGGATGTGAGAGTTGGACTGTGAAAAAGGCTGAGCACTGAAGAAGTGATACCTTTGACCTGTGGTGTTGGAGAAGACTCTTGAGAGTCCCCAGGACTGCAAGAAGATCAAACCAGATAATCCAAAAGGAAATCAACCTTGAATATTTATTGGAAGGACTAATACTGAAACTCCAACACTTTGGCCACCTAATGGGAAGAGGTGACTCACTGGAAAAGACCTTGATGCGGGGAAAAACAGAAGGCAGGAGGAAAAAGGGATGACAAGAGGGAAAGACAGTTGTATGGCTTCACTGAACCAATGGACATGAATCTGAGCAAGTTCTGGGAGATGGTAAAGGACAGGGAAGGCTGGCCTGCTGCAGTCCATGGTGCTGCAAAGAGGCGGGCATGTCTAAGCAACTGAACTGAATTGACTGAAACACATAAGAACTACTTTTGATATACTCTGTAAACTGTAGTATTTTGTGTCTCTCAAGATATTAATTCTTGTGATTTCTACTTTTACCCACTGAATATTCAGGAGTATGTTGTTTAATTTCCATGTATTTGTAAAATGTTCATGTGCTTCTCCTGTTGATTTCTAGTTCCACAGTATTGCAGATGGAAGGTGATTAGATATGATTTTAATCTTAAATATGTTAAGGTTGGCTCTATGGCCTAAAAACAGTTATGTCCTGGCGAATGTTCTTGTGTCCTTAACAAGAATGTGTTTTCTGGTGTCCTTGATGGAATGTTCTGGATATATCCATCAGCTCAATTTTCAAAAATGTATTTTTAATAATTTTTCAGATTTATTTATTTTTAGCTGGGCTGAGTCCTCATTGCTATGTGGGCCTTCTCTCATGGCAGCAATCAGGGGCTACTAACATAGTAGACTAGAACAAAAGAATAAAAAATCAAGCTAAGAGCTGGTGTTTGAAAACCTAAAGCAAACTGACACACTTTTAGCTAAACTAATACAGGGAGAAGAAAGAGAAATTTAAAGTATGGTAAATGAAAGAGGAGAGAAAGAAATACAAAGAACTTTAAGAGGAACTAAAGAGCCTCTCTGTGTCCATGGACTTCTTCAGGAAAGAATACTGGAGTGGGTTGCCATGATCAGAGGATCTTCCTGATCCAGGGATTGAACCCACATCTTTTATGTCTCATATACTGCCAAGCAGGTTGTTTACCCCTAGTGCCAAGGGGAACCCATATGATTAACAATTACCAAGAAATTAGATAAGTTATAATAAATAAATAATTCCCAGAATTCAGTAGACATGATGCCTACCATGACTGAATTACAGTCTGAACTGACCAATATAAATGAAGACACTGAAACCATAAAGACAAACTTCCCACAGAGAAATGTTCCACATCAGGATTCACTGGTGAATTCTGTGAAACGTTAAAAAATAATTAACAGGGCTTCCCTGGTGGTCCAGTGGGTAAAGAGTTCACCTTGCACTGCAAGGGGCGCCGGTTCGATCCCTGGCACGGAAAGATCCCACATGCCGCGGAGCGGCTGGACTGATGTGTCCCATTACAAGCCAGTGCTCTGGAGTGCATGCGCCCAGAGCCGGTGCTCTGCTACAGGAGAGGCCACTGCAATTGGAGGCCCACACAGGGCAAAGAACAAAGATGGATGAAAATAAATAAATGAAAGACCAATAAAAGTGGCCAAAAATTAAAAAAAATAATAATTAACAGTCAACATTCTCAAACTCTTTCCAAGAAACTGTGGAGGAGGGAACACTCCCAAGCTCTTTTTTTATGACGACAGCATTACTTTGACACCAAACCCAGATGAGGAACACTACAAGAAAATAATGTTGGTATGTCTGATGAGTATAACTGAAAAAATTCTTAGCAAAAGTCTAACCAAATTCAATAGCAAATTAAAAAATACATACAACATAATCAAGTAGAATTTATCTCTGTCATGGAAAGATGATACAATATTATATATCCATCTCTATCTGTATCTAAACCTATCTACTGATGAGGGTGATACACAATGTTAGCAGAAAAATAAATACATGATCTTTTCAATGGATGCAGAAACAGCAACTGACAAAATTCAATTTCTTTTTATGACAAAAGCTTTCAACAAAGAGGGAACAGAAAGAGCACACTCAAAACAAAACAATGTAATACACACCCATAACTAATCTTGTACCTAGTGGTGAAAACCTGAAAGCTTTTCATTTAAAACCAGGAACAAAAAAAAACAGGAACAAGATATGGGTGTTCATGCTCACCACACTCGAATAAAGATAGTAATGAAGTCTGAGTAGCGTAATCTTAGATATAAAAAGGCATCCAAAATGAAGAGGAAGAAGTTAAACTTTATTTTCAGAAAACACGATCTTATATGACTCCTCACCAAACAGTCAAAATACATAAACTATATGCTAGTATCCAAACCATATAAAAACTGTCACAGCTCAGTAATGGGAAAACAAGCCATCTCACTACAAAATGCATTGGGCAGATCTAAATACACCTTTCCCCCTCCCTCAAAATAGATGATGATAACAATGACCAACAGGTACATGAAAAGATGCTCAGCATCACTAATAATTAGGGAAATTCAAATTAAACCCGCAAAGAGGTAACACCTCACATCTGTCAAAATGGTTTTTCTCAAAGGACAAGAAATGACAAATGTTGACAGGAATGTAAATTAAGGTCTGAGCACATGCTGGTGGGAATGCAAACTGGTGTAGGCACTACGAAGAGCCCCATGGAATTCCCCAAACACTTAAAGGTGGAGCTACCATACCATCCCACAACTGCACCATGTTCATTAATGCATGAGAGTCTGTCCCTAGGTATGAGCTTTCAAGGTGCGGGCTTTCAAAGCTGTGAACATGTGTTCACAGGTCCAATCATGTTAGTCAGCGCACATGTCTGGTGTGCATTGTCCCATGCTGCATCCTCTATAAGTGGCTGTGCTTGTATGTCCTTTACTGTTCAATCTTGTGTTGAGGACAGTGGTGCAGGATCTGTATTTCAAGCCCAGTAAATCTGGAAGCAAGTGCACAAGCAGTGGTGATTCAGCAGGTGTTGTAAGAAGTGTAAAGGGATAATGACATAAACAAAAATGAAGACAATTGAGAGTGCTGTGCTTAGTCACAATGACTTTTAGTGACCCCAAGGACTGCAGCCTGCCAGGATCCTCTGTCTACTGGGATTTCCCAGACAAGAGTCCTGGAGAGGATGGCCATTCCCTCCTCCAAAGGATCTTCCCAACCCAGGGATGGATCCCATGTCTCCCACATTCCAGGAGGATTCTTTACCATGTGAGCCACCGAGTAAACTCCAAATACTGGAGCAGGTAGCCTATCCCTTTCTCCAGGGTACCTTCCTGACCCAGGGTTTAATACAGGGTCTCCTGAATTGCAAGCAGATTCTTTACCAGTTAAGCTTCAACTGGTATTGTTTTACATAGTTAAGAACTTAATGAGCTCTAGTTAGAGACAAATTCATTTATAATTTGTCTTAAAATACTATATCAAAAATATTTTTTAATAAAATTTTTATTGTTTTAAAATTTTCTTTCACTCTGGCTCTCTGTAACTCTTTAGAGAATAATGTCTACAGTGCTGCCTATATCATTCACTGCTTCCATAGAAAAATAGTTGTTTTCCCTTTATGTTAAAAACAAAATTAATTTATGCTTTAATCAAAATGATTATTGCTACAAGAGTAGCATCCATTTTAAAAATAACTATTTTTTGAGGATCAAATTTTTAATGTTTTTTTTTGAATGGATCAAATAACTGGTGTAGGCACTACGAAGAGCCCCATGGAATTCCCCAAACACTTAAAGGTGGAGCTACCATACCATCCCACAACTGCACCATGTTCATTAATGCATGAGAGTCTGTCCCTAGGTATGAGCTTTCAAGGTGCGGGCTTTCAAAGCTGTGAACATGTGTTCACAGGTCCAATCATGTTAGTCAGCGCACATGTCTGGTGTGCATTGTCCCATGCTGCATCCTCTATAAGTGGCTGTGCTTGTATGTCCTTTACTGTTCAATCTTGTGTTGAGGACAGTGGTGCAGGATCTGTATTTCAAGCCCAGTAAATCTGGAAGCAAGTGCACAAGCAGTGGTGATTCAGCAGGTGTTGTAAGAAGTGTAAAGGGATAATGACATAAACAAAAATGAAGACAATTGAGAGTGCTGTGCTTAGTCACAATGACTTTTAGTGACCCCAAGGACTGCAGCCTGCCAGGATCCTCTGTCTACTGGGATTTCCCAGACAAGAGTCCTGGAGAGGATGGCCATTCCCTCCTCCAAAGGATCTTCCCAACCCAGGGATGGATCCCATGTCTCCCACATTCCAGGAGGATTCTTTACCATGTGAGCCACCGAGTAAACTCCAAATACTGGAGCAGGTAGCCTATCCCTTTCTCCAGGGTACCTTCCTGACCCAGGGTTTAATACAGGGTCTCCTGAATTGCAAGCAGATTCTTTACCAGTTAAGCTTCAACTGGTATTGTTTTACATAGTTAAGAACTTAATGAGCTCTAGTTAGAGACAAATTCATTTATAATTTGTCTTAAAATACTATATCAAAAATATTTTTTAATAAAATTTTTATTGTTTTAAAATTTTCTTTCACTCTGGCTCTCTGTAACTCTTTAGAGAATAATGTCTACAGTGCTGCCTATATCATTCACTGCTTCCATAGAAAAATAGTTGTTTTCCCTTTATGTTAAAAACAAAATTAATTTATGCTTTAATCAAAATGATTATTGCTACAAGAGTAGCATCCATTTTAAAAATAACTATTTTTTGAGGATCAAATGAATGTTTTCTGAATGGATTAAACATCAACTTATTTTTGCTTGAAGGTTTACAGGTGGCTCTTCAGTCAGCCAATAAGCTCTGGCCTAGATTTGAGTTTTCTTTTCAAATGATTCTGAAAGTTTCACCTGATTATGGGAGAAATGAACCCATTTGTTTTTTTCCCTGACATTTATCATTTTTCTATTTGCCAGGCATTTGCTTTGCAGAATTTTGTTGTTTTCTCTCAAATATTAAAATCTAAGAGCAAAAATAATTTTTAACAATGAAATTTCAATTTACCATCATTCCTCTAGTGAAGACAGAATAAAATTATACTTTTAAGCATACTAATGAAGAACCTAAAAGCAAAAATTTGTACTTAATCACATTAGCCAATAGATGATAGATATATTTCAAAATTTAAGGAATTACACTAATAAAACATGCAGTTCTGTTCCCATACACATGGGTTTCCCAGGTGGCATTAGTAGCAAAGAACATGCTTGACAATGCAAGGGACACGGGCTCAATCCCTGGGTCAAGAAGATCCCCTAGAGTAGGAAATGGCAACCCATAAGAGTTCTCAAGTGGGCTTTAATAAGAAAGATTTAAATATAAAAAATGCAACATGTTCAAAATTAAGAAAAATGCCTTGAACTTACTAGGGTAACAGTTATATTTTAGTTATAACCAAAGATTTCTTAAAATTTACTTTATCTCAAAAGCAAAATGGAAAATAATCTCCCAGAAGTAACAATGGTGGGTGTCTTGTCTTCTACCACTTACTAGCAATTTTTCTATGTATTAGAATTAATCCATTAATGGATGGACAGGGGAGGGTAAGACTTAAAATATTTCATTGTTAAAGTAATTATCTGCAAATATAACTTTTGGAACACAGGTATAATACAATGAGAACTTACCTTAAATTATGGATAAAGGCACTAATCATAAATTTTCATTTTTTCATCAGACAACATCTTATAGTTAAATGATTTCCAATAAATGTCAGAACCAATGCTTCAATGTTAGATATGTGCTTGGGTCAAAACATGCACTTTCAAAGATACAATTTATGCATTTTTGTCAGACCCATGGCAAAAACTTTTTCAAATGAATGTTTTCTGAATGGATTAAACATCAACTTATTTTTGCTTGAAGGTTTACAGGTGGCTCTTCAGTCAGCCAATAAGCTCTGGCCTAGATTTGAGTTTTCTTTTCAAATGATTCTGAAAGTTTCACCTGATTATGGGAGAAATGAACCCATTTGTTTTTTTCCCTGACATTTATCATTTTTCTATTTGCCAGGCATTTGCTTTGCAGAATTTTGTTGTTTTCTCTCAAATATTAAAATCTAAGAGCAAAAATAATTTTTAACAATGAAATTTCAATTTACCATCATTCCTCTAGTGAAGACAGAATAAAATTATACTTTTAAGCATACTAATGAAGAACCTAAAAGCAAAAATTTGTACTTAATCACATTAGCCAATAGATGATAGATATATTTCAAAATTTAAGGAATTACACTAATAAAACATGCAGTTCTGTTCCCATACACATGGGTTTCCCAGGTGGCATTAGTAGCAAAGAACATGCTTGACAATGCAAGGGACACGGGCTCAATCCCTGGGTCAAGAAGATCCCCTAGAGTAGGAAATGGCAACCCATAAGAGTTCTCAAGTGGGCTTTAATAAGAAAGATTTAAATATAAAAAATGCAACATGTTCAAAATTAAGAAAAATGCCTTGAACTTACTAGGGTAACAGTTATATTTTAGTTATAACCAAAGATTTCTTAAAATTTACTTTATCTCAAAAGCAAAATGGAAAATAATCTCCCAGAAGTAACAATGGTGGGTGTCTTGTCTTCTACCACTTACTAGCAATTTTTCTATGTATTAGAATTAATCCATTAATGGATGGACAGGGGAGGGTAAGACTTAAAATATTTCATTGTTAAAGTAATTATCTGCAAATATAACTTTTGGAACACAGGTATAATACAATGAGAACTTACCTTAAATTATGGATAAAGGCACTAATCATAAATTTTCATTTTTTCATCAGACAACATCTTATAGTTAAATGATTTCCAATAAATGTCAGAACCAATGCTTCAATGTTAGATATGTGCTTGGGTCAAAACATGCACTTTCAGTAAAGGATAATCAATCTTCATATAACTGCAAGAGGAAATACCTAGTGAGAACCTATAAAAATACTCTGTAAAAGTTATACATGAATTTTCTAATTGAACTCTTCCCAATTACTGGCAAAAAACCTAGCCGGACATCAATTTCACCTTCAACATACAGCTAAGATAAACCATTTCTAATCCAAAACCAACAAAATGTTTTTTAAAAAAGCATTTAGAAAATAAATTGTATCTTAAAAATCAAATAGAAAACCTGAGTCTACACTTGTAGTTTGACAAAATACAACCAACTATTAACACTTTCAATATAATGCTGATGTGGTAATACAAAAAAGTAACCATGAAATTTGACAGAAGAAAATAGCCAGTCAATCTTTGTAGATACAAGAAGAAAGATCTCATATTTAGAACATATACAGGACTATTAAACATGAATTTTCTCAGGGAAGAATTTAGAGAATTAGCCCCAGTATTCATGGCTAAACTATACAACCCAGATAGAAATTCTGGCAAAGTGTGCTTTAGGTAAAGGGGATTTTCATAATTTCTTCTGCCCCCACCAATCCACTCTGGTATTTGTGCCTGGAAAATCCCATGGACAGATGTAGGCCTGGTGGGCTACAGTCCAGTCAGGCAAACATATGGTAGACATTGCTTGTTCCTGTAACATGAATTGTTTAACCATCAGCACAATTCTAAAGAACAAGCACATGATCATGGGACACGTGAGGTTCTCTGTGCCAATGATGTCAACAGTAATGTTAAAGACGTGTGGAAAAGTAATGGAGGAGATGGAGCAATTCCTCACTGTGCAGATGAAGAATCAGCATCAAGTCCAGCTCAGCTTAATGCTGATTCAAAAGGAAGCTAGATGCCTGTATGAAGACCTGAAGAAACATGGTGAAGAATCAGAGGATACATCTTTGAATGCCAGCCCTAGTTGATATCATGGGTTCAGAGGCCTAGAGATGATCTTCACAAGGCAGAAGTGGGTGTTGAGGCAGCGACTGCAGATATGGCAGCTGCCCAGGAATGTCCTGAAACACTTCAAGACATTACTGATGAATGGGCATATTACCAGAGCAGGTTTTCAACGTGGATTAAGACAGGACTGTACTAGAAGAGGATGCCTGGCTGAAGTTACATCGAAGGGAGGGAAACGCTGATTCCAGGCTATAAAAAGCAGCAAAGGTCAGGCTAACTCTGCTGTTTGGTGGCATCACTTCCAGTGATGTGAGGCTGAAGCCTCTATTCATTTTTCATTCAGAGAGCCCAAGAGCCCTGAGAAACATAGTGAAGGGCTCTCTTCCCATTGTGTGGAAGAGCAACCTGGGTTACACAGGCTATTTTCCAGGACTGGTTTTTCCATCGCCTTATCCCACAGACAGAGAAATACTGCTTGAAGATGAACACCCCATTAAACATTCTTTTACTACTCACATGCTCCAGGCCACCCACCATTCATGGACAACTTTCATCCCAGTGTTGAAAGTAGTGCACCTGCCACTGAATGCGGTATCTCCACATTGCTCATCAAGCCTATGGACTAGGGAGTTGCAGCAAATGTCAATAAATATTAAATATGTTATACTTCTCTTCAGGTAGCAAGGGTGAGTGATGAATCAGGAACAACCTTGAGACAATTTTAGAAGAACAACAACATCTACAAGGCCATAAAAAAACAGACATTGCTTGGTGTGAGGTTCGGGCCGGCACCATGAAAGCGGTTTGCCCACAGTTTGTTCACAGTTTTCATGGATTTGAGATGGTAAATAAAGAGTCCAAACAACTCAGTAGCCCTCAGGAAGGAGCTGGATGTGCAGGCGGATGGCTTCAGTGGCCTCCCTGCTGTGCAACATGAGGAGCGCACTAACAAAAACCCGATGGAAGTGGAGGCCCGAGAAAGGACTGAGAGAGACAAGAGAACGAAGCAATAACTGAAGAACCAAAGAGATTCACGATGCAGAGAATGGCCAGGGGTTTTTTCTTCATCCGAGTAGGCATGTTCGTTTTAGAGGCACAGGACTAGAAGCTAGAACAGTACATGAAGGTTGAAGCAGCCATTCAGAACGCAGTCCAGTGCTACCATGTCATCTATGACAAGAAAAAAAGGCAACTACCCAGACATCACTCAATCATTTTTTCTAGAAAGTAGACAAAACTGAATACAGCAAGGAACCAGAACCTGTCATAGTGTAAGTGACACTGAACTGGCCCTCTGTCTCCTACTGCTGACAAACCTTTGGCTCTACAGCTCCCACCTCCTCCTGTTAGTACCGCCTCTTGCCTGTTCACTCCATGCCAGTCCCCATGTGCCAGCTGCTGTAGTGTACATACTGTACTGTAAGATTAAAAATGTTTTTTTGTGTGTTTTTTATGCCTTATTTGTGTGAAAAGTATCATAAGTCTATTACACTACAGTACTATACAGCCAAGTATGTGAGTTGGGTACCTGAGCTAACTTTGTTGGATTCATGAACACACTGGACTCATTCATATATAGGGGACTTAGTATATTTACAACAGCCAAGATATGGAAACAACATAAGCAACACTGACAGATGAAGTCATAAAAAGATAAGTAATAAGCACCTGCCACTGAATGCGGTATCTCCACATTGCTCATCAAGCCTATGGACTAGGGAGTTGCAGCAAATGTCAATAAATATTAAATATGTTATACTTCTCTTCAGGTAGCAAGGGTGAGTGATGAATCAGGAACAACCTTGAGACAATTTTAGAAGAACAACAACATCTACAAGGCCATAAAAAAACAGACATTGCTTGGTGTGAGGTTCGGGCCGGCACCATGAAAGCGGTTTGCCCACAGTTTGTTCACAGTTTTCATGGATTTGAGATGGTAAATAAAGAGTCCAAACAACTCAGTAGCCCTCAGGAAGGAGCTGGATGTGCAGGCGGATGGCTTCAGTGGCCTCCCTGCTGTGCAACATGAGGAGCGCACTAACAAAAACCCGATGGAAGTGGAGGCCCGAGAAAGGACTGAGAGAGACAAGAGAACGAAGCAATAACTGAAGAACCAAAGAGATTCACGATGCAGAGAATGGCCAGGGGTTTTTTCTTCATCCGAGTAGGCATGTTCGTTTTAGAGGCACAGGACTAGAAGCTAGAACAGTACATGAAGGTTGAAGCAGCCATTCAGAACGCAGTCCAGTGCTACCATGTCATCTATGACAAGAAAAAAAGGCAACTACCCAGACATCACTCAATCATTTTTTCTAGAAAGTAGACAAAACTGAATACAGCAAGGAACCAGAACCTGTCATAGTGTAAGTGACACTGAACTGGCCCTCTGTCTCCTACTGCTGACAAACCTTTGGCTCTACAGCTCCCACCTCCTCCTGTTAGTACCGCCTCTTGCCTGTTCACTCCATGCCAGTCCCCATGTGCCAGCTGCTGTAGTGTACATACTGTACTGTAAGATTAAAAATGTTTTTTTGTGTGTTTTTTATGCCTTATTTGTGTGAAAAGTATCATAAGTCTATTACACTACAGTACTATACAGCCAAGTATGTGAGTTGGGTACCTGAGCTAACTTTGTTGGATTCATGAACACACTGGACTCATTCATATATAGGGGACTTAGTATATTTACAACAGCCAAGATATGGAAACAACATAAGCAACACTGACAGATGAAGTCATAGAAAGATAAATGTGTGTGTCGATATGTAAGTACATACATACATTGGAATACTACTCAGACAATAAAAAAGTATGAAATACTGCCAATTTTGACACATGGAAGGATCTTGGTATTATTAGTTTAAATGAAGTCAGACAGAAAGACAATATATATAATCTCACTAATACATGCAACCCAAAACACAAAACTCACAGATAGTTGCCAGAGACGAGGGGCGGTAGGGGGTGTCAAATGGTGAAGGGGGTTAAGAACAACAAATATCCATTTGTTGTACATTGGAATATAAAATAACATAAATACAATGTATAGCAAGGCAACTGTAGCAAAAATTTCCATACTGGCAATTTGGAAGTAACTAAAAAAGTAAATGGAAAAAATTCTCAATAAAAAAATAATTTGGGGGCTTCCCTGGTGGTCCAGTGGGTAAGGACACTGCTTTGCAGTACAAGGGGCACTGGTTAGATCCCTGGCCTGGGAAGATCCCACATGCTGCAGAGTGGCTGGACTGATGTGTCCAACTACTGAGCTGGAGCTCTAGAGCACATGTGCCCAGAGCCAGTGCTCTGGAGCGAGAGAGGCTACTGCAATGGGAGGCCCACACAGACCAAAGAACAAAGATGGATGAAAATAAATAAATGAAAGACTAATAAAAGAGGCCAAGATTTAAAACAAACAAACAAGGCTTCCCTCATGGTTCAGTGGGTAAGGACACTGTCTTGCAGTGTGAGGGTCGCTGGTTCAATCCCTGGCCTGGGAAGATCCCACATGCCGTGAAGCGACTGGACTGATGTGTCTCTCTGGAGCACATGCATCCAGGGCCGGTGCTCTGCAACGAGAGAGGCCACTGCGATGGGAGGCCCATGCAGGCCAAGGAACAAAGATGGATGGAAACAGGTGAATGAAAGACCAATAGAAGTGGCCAAAAACAAACAAACAAAAAAAAAACAAAAAAAAAACCAGTGGTTAAAAAAATATAATAATAATTTTGTAGCTTATATGGTAGGAGGTGGAAACCAGACTAACTATGGTGATCACTGAAATGTATTCAAATGCTGAACCATTGTGTCGTATTCCTGAAATTAATTTTCTATGTCAATTACACCTCAATTAATAAAACACTCTGTAACATGCAAAAATAGTGATACCACACAACTAAACTTCATTATGCCAGATAACTTCAGAGAATAAAAAGTTCACAAATTATCTGCCAAGAAAATAATCAAAACTAAAAGACATAATTAAAAAATGAAATTGAATAAAAATTGAATAAAAACCAAGTAATCATCTCAATAGATGCAGAAAAAGTTTTTGACAAAATTCAATACCCATTTGTGAGAAAAACTCTCTGGAAAGTGGGCACAGAGGGAACCTCTCTCTACACGATAAAGGCCATACATGACCAACCTACTGTTAACATCATACTCAATGTGTGAAAAGTTGAAAGTGTTTCTTCTAAGATCAGGAAGAAGACAAGGATGCCAACTCTTACCACCTTTATTTAAGGTAGTTTGGGAAGTCCTAGCTACAATTATCAGAGAAGAAATAAAAGAAATTCATACTGGAAAAGAAGAAAACCAGTCACTGTTTGCAGATGACAATATACTATATATAGAAAATACAATACTAAAGATGTTATCAGCAAACTACTAGAGGTCATCAATGAAATCTGCTAAAGTTGCAGGTTACAAAATAAATAGAGAAATCAGTTGCTTTTTTTTTCCCCAAAAAATGTATTTTAATTTTTATTCCACAAGTAGACTTTTAAACAAAAGCAGTTACAAAGATGCAAGTCCCTCATGGAATAGGGGTTAGAGGTGGAATTAGAGAAGTCTTGCATGTAGAACCTGGTGACAGAGGAGCAATTCTGCCTTTTTTCCAGTCTCTTTGACACCAGAAGTCAATGGCCATTTCAAATCATCCCGTATCAATTTAGAATGGTCGGAAACATTAACCACAATATATTTCCTGAAAAAATTGAGTTAGACTAGACACAGAAGAATCCCATTTGTATCAAATGACTAGTCTTGCCTCACTTTAACTGGCAGAAAACCTAACTCATACTATCTTAGATAAAAACCAAAGCATGTGGGCTTACCTTCATTGAAAAGTCCAAGAAGCCAAAAGGACAAACATTTTGGCCTGAGAACAAGGTGAATGGCTGCATACAGCCCCCAGGACTGCTCCTCCCCTAGGACGCCTTACACAAATCCTGAGATCCACTCTGACTGGACCAACTTGGGTCACATGCCCATCAATCAGCCAATCACTGTGTCCAGGGGTAATCCATCTGATTCAGCCTTGGTCAGGATGGAGTTGGTATGCTGTGAGCAGGATGAAGAGGAATGGATACCAAGTGGTCATCAAAGGCAACAATGTCCACCCTGAGGGTTGAGTTTACGTTCACAGAAAAGTGACTGGGTAGATGCCCACCACCATGTGGAAAGAAGAGTTTTCTTCAAGTTATAGCACTCAGGGAGAGGCAGATGCCTGTTTCTGCAAAATCAGTCCCAAGCTTCATCCTAGTGACTAGATGGGGGCCACCACTGAGGTCTTGTCCTGGTCCACGAATAGGTTTCTCAGCCTTGCTGGAGGACCAGTTCTGGAATCCCTGCAGACAGACACTGAGTCCCCTAAGGCCCACCTAAACTCCAGTTTACCAGCATCCGCTGGGGCCTAAATTGGAAACCTGACCTGAACTCCAGGTCTTTGTGCTCCTGGAGAGGAGGGCAACAGGACTGGCCGTTGATTGTGCACTTCACTCTAAGCAGGGTCCTCCACTGTGGAGAACCACTTGGGACCAGGACATTCCCATCCCTAGGACTTCTAGCTTCTTTACACCTGGAGGCTCCCACCTAACCCTGCCGTCTACGCCACGCAGAGGAAGTACTGTCCACGCACCCCTTCAGACACTACTGCTCATTTTCCCAAAGCCAGTCCCTCCAGCGATCAGTCTCTAAATCCTGATCTCAAGTCCATCATACCCCCTTCTTGTTTCCCACAGTGTTAGCTATGGCCACTCTAACACCATATGTAAGACCAGAGACAGGCAATACCATTGGATGGCCCTTTACTTCTAGCTGGATCTATCAGCTGTGTGTGACTCAGCTTGCTCAGACCCTCTGCTCTGGTTCTTCACAACCCTGGGAAGTGCTTCTCCCTGGAGTTTAACTGATTACAGTGGACAATCAGTTCCTCTTGGCTCTCCCCTTAGCTCTCAGGAGAGCTGCCCTTTGTTCACTGGGCTGCTTGCTGACATCTGTCTTTGCAGATCACATCTTCCCTGAGGACTTGGCCACCTGAACCACTGAACAGTTCAGATTCTCAATCTTAAACCAGGCATACTAGTCTTGGCAGAAGAGTAGGAAGGACGATGGAGGTTCTCTGAGTGAGTGGGGAGTCCTGCTTTCTCCTTTTCTTCCTCCTACCAACGTAACTCATCATCTCTTACTGATATTGGGCTTGTTGAGATTGGCCATTACTTCATATTTGGCCTTTTTTGTGCTTTAAGATAGATCTCCATTTTTCTGAACACTTTCTAGAGAACTTTTTGAAACCAAGGTAGGTATTGGGCTGCTTCTCCTTGAACTTGTTTCTCACATTCACCAAAAAGCAGATGTAAGGACACATTCGCCTTGGGCTTTGGTTGGAGTCTTTTTCCCATGTTCATAAATTCATCTTCTTTTCTGGATTGAATAATGTGGACAGCAGAGACCTGTGTCCGCCACTCTAGGAGCAATGAACAGGTGCTCTGCTGGCAGCAAGTTTCTCTCTCTGTACTGGCTGCAAGCAAGGGGTGGTCTTTTCAGTTGTGGTGCCATTGCTGGGTCAGAAGAGATTGTGGCATCACTCACAGGCTGGCCACTCCAGGTCAGGGATGGTGGCATTTGCACACAAGTATGCTTATTGGTTGGCTATTTGGAAGTCAAGTTTGCTTGTAGGTGGTGATGGGTCATGCTGAGAAGGCTCTGAAGCAGCCACGACCCCTTGTAATATTTCTCCTTGGCTTCTTAAGAAGCAGTGGGCTGGGCTCAGTAGGGGAGGTTTCCATCTTCAGATGTAGTAACGAGCCCTGGGGTCTGCCTTTCTCACTGTATGACTGTCAAGTGGCTCTCTCAACCTTTCCAAAGACACCCTCGACATAATGAACACAAGGAGGTGGGTGGCTCCAGAGCTGTCATGATAAAATGGGAACTCTCCATTTGCTCTGAACAATGGCAGCTCCTACCACACAAAAAGGATAGTAGTCACTCTAAAAATAATCAAGTATGACTGCTGTGACTCAATTCCTATCAGGACAGAGTGGTCTAATTTAAAACCCAAGCACTTGGCCTCTTAAGTCTGAACTCTTCATTTCTCAGAAATGAACTGTGCGGGGGTGTTGAGGAAGCAAGGAGGAGAGCTTTAAGATTTTACTAATTACACCAGGGCCCATGATAATGAGATAGAAAATCTTTCTCATCCCAGGAGGTCCCTGTTTCTTAGGATTAGAGCACAAAGCTCTAGCAGCTACACTCAAACTAGTTGGCTTCTTGCCTTTTCGGAAAAGAGCTGCAAGTATTCCACCAATCTTCCAGTCTCCAACAGATCCTGTGGCCATGCTGACTTGGAAAAGAAAGTCAGATCATAGAGAACAGACATATGGACATTGTGGAGAATGAACAGTGGGAGGGAGGAGTAGAGGGAGCAACATGGAAACCATACTATCATATGTGAAAAAGACAGCCATTGTCATTGCGCTGGAGGAAAAGGGGATCCTGCAGGGGTGCTGTATGATGGCCTGGAGGAATGGGATGGGGGAGACTGGGAGGGGGTGGCGGGGGAGGGGACTGGGATATACACATGACTAATCTGGGATTGTACATATCGGTAAACAACAAAACTCTGTAAAAGCAAAAAGTGAAAGAGAAAAAAAGAAAAGTCAGACATGTTTTCTTTAAGCTCTGCTGGTCAAATTTATCCAAGTTTTTCAGGACGCAATCCAAAGGGATGGGTCTGGAATTCTGTGGAGCTCATCTTGAAGATCCTGGATAAGTCTCCAGTATGACATCTTACAGTGAATGGTGTCAGATTCATGATCTGTAAAGGAGAAGACTTCACTTCAGGACCCAAAGATGCAGCTTCAGTCACTCAGAGCTTTGAGCCCCAAAAGTTTTCTTTAAATTAAAAAGGGATAAAGAAAGCTTGCAGAACAGACATCAGAAGGAGGCAGAAGGAGTGCCCCTGTTGCATTTCTATACACTAACAATAAAAGATTAGAATGACAAATTCAAGAAACAATCCCATTTACCACAGCAACAAAAAGAATAAAGTATCTAGGAACAGCCACCTAAGGAAACATAAGATCTGTATTCCAAAGACTAAGACGCTGATGAAAGAAATCAGAGATGACACAACAAATGGAAAAGATACTCCGTTCTTGGTGGAAGAATCTATATTGTGAAAACAATTCTTCTACCCAATGCAGTCCACAGATTCAATGCAATACCTATCAGATTACCAACAGAGCTGCTCACAACAATGAGGATAGAAACTTTTAAAATCTCTTCAGAAGACTGAAGAGCCAAAGCAATCTCAAGAGAAAAAGAACTGGAAAATCAAGCTCCTGACTTTGGACTTATTACAAAGCTATATAGTTTTTGGGTTTCCCTGGTGGCTCAGTGATAAAGAATCCGCTTGCAAATGGGGGAGACACATGTTCAATCTCTGGATCAGGAAGATCTCAGAAGCAATGGAGTAATAACACCTGTGCACCACAACAGCTGAGCCTGTGCTCTAGAGTCTGGGAGCTGCGACTGAAGCCTGGGCACCCTGGAGCCCGTGCTCCACAGCGAGAAAAGCCATGGCAATGAGAAGCCCATGCACTGCAACCAGAGAAAAACCTACAAAGCAATGGAAACCCAGCACAGCCAAAAATAAATAATTTATATATTTTAAAAAAGTTACAGTAATTAAACAGTATGGTATTGGCACAAAAAGAGAAATGTAGATAGGATGGAACACGATAGAAAGTCCAGGAATAAACCTACAGACCTGTGGTCAATTACCCCTTGACAAACGAGGCAAGAATATATGATAATGGGAAGACAGCTTCTTGAATAAATAGCACTCGGAAAACCAGCCAGCTATACCCCCAAAATGAAATTAGAACATTCTTGAACACCCTACACAAATATAAGATTAAATGGGGGCTTCCCTGGTGGCCCAGTGGGCAAGGAGTCCGACTTGCAGTGCAAAGGGTGCCGGTTCGATCCCTGGACTGGGAAGATCCCACGTGTCGTGGAGCTGCTGGACCGATGTGTCCAACTACTGAGCCAGAGCTCTGAAGTGCATGCACCCAGAGCCGGGGCTCTGCAATGAGAGAGGCCACTGCAATGGGAGGCCCACAAGGGCCAAAGAACAAAGATGGATGGGAATGAATAAATGAAAGAGCAATAGAAGTGACCAAAAAAAAAAAATTTAAATGGATTAAAGATCTAAATGTAAGATCAGACACTGTAAAACTCTTGGAGAAAGCACAGATAAAACACTCTGACATAAATTCCAGCAAAATCTTGTTAGATCCATCTCCCAGAGTAATGGAAGTAAAAAAAAAAATAAACAAACGGGACCTAATTAAACTCAAACTTTTGCACATCAAAGGAAACAATAAGCAAAACAAAAATACAGCCCATAGACTTGGAGAAAATATTTCCAAGTGCTGTGACTAATAACAAATCTGTCTCCAATATTTACATACTGTTCATGATGCTTAGTATCATCAAAATGAACAACACAGTTGATAAGTGGGCAGAAGACATAAATCGACATTGCTCCAAAGACAACACGCAGATGGCCAAGAGGTACATGAAAAGATGTTCAACATCGGTAACTATTAGAGAAATGGAAATCAAAACTACCATGAGATATCACATCATGTCAATCAAAATGGCTATCATGAAAAGATCCACAAGCAGATCTCCCTGGTGGTCCAGTGGTTAAGAATCTGCCTGCCAATGCAGGGGACAGAGGATCAATCCCTGGTGCACGATGATCCCACATGCTTATACATGGGCTTACAGAGAAATGTAGATAGGATGGAACACGATAGAAAGTCCAGGAATAAACCTACAGACCTGTGGTCAATTACCCCTTGACAAACGAGGCAAGAATATATGATAATGGGAAGACAGCTTCTTGAATAAATAGCACTCGGAAAACCAGCCAGCTATACCCCCAAAATGAAATTAGAACATTCTTGAACACCCTACACAAATATAAGATTAAATGGGGGCTTCCCTGGTGGCCCAGTGGGCAAGGAGTCCGACTTGCAGTGCAAAGGGTGCCGGTTCGATCCCTGGACTGGGAAGATCCCACGTGTCGTGGAGCTGCTGGACCGATGTGTCCAACTACTGAGCCAGAGCTCTGAAGTGCATGCACCCAGAGCCGGGGCTCTGCAATGAGAGAGGCCACTGCAATGGGAGGCCCACAAGGGCCAAAGAACAAAGATGGATGGGAATGAATAAATGAAAGAGCAATAGAAGTGACCAAAAAAAAAAAATTTAAATGGATTAAAGATCTAAATGTAAGATCAGACACTGTAAAACTCTTGGAGAAAGCACAGATAAAACACTCTGACATAAATTCCAGCAAAATCTTGTTAGATCCATCTCCCAGAGTAATGGAAGTAAAAACAAAAATAAACAAACGGGACCTAATTAAACTCAAACTTTTGCACATCAAAGGAAACAATAAGCAAAACAAAAAGACAGCCCATAGACTTGGAGAAAATATTTCCAAGTGCTGTGACTAATAACAAATCTGTCTCCAATATTTACATACTGTTCATGATGCTTAGTATCATCAAAATGAACAACACAGTTGATAAGTGGGCAGAAGACATAAATCGACATTGCTCCAAAGACAACACGCAGATGGCCAAGAGGTACATGAAAAGATGTTCAACATCGGTAACTATTAGAGAAATGGAAATCAAAACTACCATGAGATATCACATCATGTCAATCAAAATGGCTATCATGAAAAGATCCACAAGCAGATCTCCCTGGTGGTCCAGTGGTTAAGAATCTGCCTGCCAATGCAGGGGACAGAGGATCAATCCCTGGTGCACGATGATCCCACATGCTTATACATGGGCTTACATGGGGCAAGTAAGGCCATGTGCCACAACTACTGAGCCTAGAACCCGTGCTCTGCACCAAGAGAAGCCACCAGATGAGAAGCCCAAGTGCAACAATGGAGAGCAGCCCCCTCTCAGTGCAACTAGAGGAATGCCCACACAGCAGCAAAGACCAACACAGCCATAATAAATAAATAGATGAAATAATTTTAAAAATAATTCACTAACAGTAAATGCTGGAGAGGGTGTAAAAAACCAAAAATACAGAACCCTCCTTCACTGTTGGTGGGAATATAACTTGATGCAGCCATTATGGAAAACAGTACAGAGGTTCCTTAAAAAGAAACTAAAAAGAACAGAGTTACCATTTGACCTTATAAACCCACTCTGGGGCTTGTATCTGGAGAAAAACATGATCTGAAAGGATACAAGCACCCCAGTGTTCACTGCAGGACTGCTTAAATTAGCCAGCACAAGGAAGCAACCTAAAAGTCCATCAACAGAGGAATGGATGAAGAGAATGTGGTACATATTGGAATATTGCTCAAAATGGATTGACCTGGAGATTGTCATACTGAGTGAAACAAGTCAGAGAAAGAGAAGCATTGCCGGATATAGTTTTTATGTGGATCTAAAAAGAAATGATACAAATGAACTTAGTTACAGAACAGAAAAAGGTTCACAGACATGGCTGCCTAGTGGGGAGGGCAGGGGGAAGGGCAATTAGGGAGTCTGAGATTCCCTAGGTATACATTGTTATATTTAAAATGGATCACCGGGCTTCCCTGGTGGTCCAGTGGGTAAGGAAACCACCTTGCAGTACAAGGGGTGCCGGTTCGATCCCTGGCCTGGGAAGATTCCACGTGCCACAGAGCGGCTGGACTGATGTGTCCAATTACCAAGCCGGAGCTCTGGGGCACATGCGCCCAGAGCCGGCGCTCTGTGACGACAGACACCACCGCGATGGGAGGCCCACAGGAGCCAAAGAACAAAGATGGATGAAAATAGAGAAATGAAAGACCAATAGAAGTGGCCCGCCCAACTCCTTCCCTCCCCACCCCACCCCCCAAAAAAGATAAATAAATAAATAAATAAATGAATTTCCCCTGAAGGTTTAAAAATAAAAAAAAAAAGAATCACCAACTAACAAAGAAAGATTATAAAGAGAAATTAAGGACACAATCCTATTTAGCGCTAAAACAAAAAGAGTAAAATAACCTTGGAATAAACCTACCTGAGGTAAAAGACCTGTAGTCAGAAAGCTGTAAGACACTGAAGAAAGAAATCAAAGATGACAAACTGCTGGAGAGAGGCGCCATGTTCTTGGATTGGAAAACTCAATATTGTGAAAATTGCGCTACTACCCAAAGCAATCTACAGATTCACTGTAATTCTGATCAAATGGAATTTTTCAAAGATTTAGAACAAAAGCATTTGCAATTTGTATAGAAACACTAAAGACCCCAAACAGCCAAAACAATCTTGAGACTGAAAAAAAGAGTTGGAGGAATCAGGCTCCCTAACTTCAAACTTACTACAGAGCTACAGTAAGCAAGACACTATGGTACTGGTACAAAAACAGAAATACAGATCAATGGAACAGGATAGAAACCTTGGAGATAAACTCACACACATATGGTCACCTAATCTATGATGAGAGAGGCAAAAATATATAATGGAGAAAAGACAGTCTCTTCAATAAATATGAGAGAAAAACAAGAGAATTATCTGTAGAAAAATAATATTACAACATTCTCTAATACCATACATAGAAATAAATTAAAAAGTGATTAATGACCTGTATTTCCTCTTAAAGAGAAATACAGAAAGAACACTCTTTACCATAAATCAAGCAAGATCTTTTTTGACCATGTCTTGGAGTAATGAAAATATTAAAAAGACAGAAATAAACAAATGAGACCTAATTAAAACTTTAGAACTTTTGCACTGTAAAGGAAGCTATAAACAAGGTGAAAAGACAGTCCTCAGAATGGGAGAAAATATTTATGAATGAAGCAACTGACAACGAATTAATCTCCAAAAGATACAAACAGGTCCTGCAGCTCAACAACAATAACCAAAAAAACCAACTCAAACACAAAATGCAATCAAAAAATGACCTAAGATCTAAATAGACACTTCTCCAAGAAAGACGTACAGATGACTAAGAGGTATATAAAAAGATGCTCAGCATCACTAATTATGAGAGAAAAGCAAATCGAGAGTGCAATGAATTATCACTTTGCACCAGTCAGAATGGCTGTCATCAAAAAGTCTACAAATAATGTATGCTGGAGAGAGTGTGGATAATATGTAACCTTATACTGTTCGTGGGAATATAAACTAGTAACAGTCACTAGGGGAGGTTCCTTAAAAAACTAAAAACAGAGCTACCACTGCTGTTGTTGTTGTTCAGTCACCCAGTCTGTCCAACTCTTTCTGACCTCATGGACCGTAGCACATCAGGTCTCCCTGTCCCTCACCATCTCCTGGAGCGTGTCCAAGTTCACATCCATTACATCGGTGATGTCATCCAGGAATCTCATCCTCTGATGGCCTCACCTTCTTCTGTCCTCAATCTTTCCCAGCATCATGGTCTTTTCCAATGAGTCATCTGTTTGCATCATATGACTAAAATACTGGAGTTTTAGCTTCAGTATCAGTCCTTCCAATGAATATTCAGGGTTGATTTCCCTTAAGATTGACTGGTTTGACCTTGCCGTCCTAGAAATTTTCAAGAGGCCTCTCTAGCACCACAGTTTGAAGGCATCAGGTTTTTGGCATTCTGTCTTCTTAACAGTCCAGCTCTCAAAACCTTGCATGACCACCAGGAAGACTATAGTCTTGATTATACAGACCTTTGTTGCCAGAGTAATGACTCTGCTTTTCATCACAATGTCTAGGTTTGTCATAGCTTTCCTGCCAAGAAGCAACTGTCTTCTAACTTCATGGCTGCCCTCAGATTCTGCAGTGATTTTGGAGCCCAAGAAGAGAAAATCTGTTCCTACTTTCACCTTTTCCCCTTATATTTGCCATGAAGTAATGGGGCTGGATGCCAAAATCTTAGTTTTTTTTAATATTTGGCTTTAAGCCTTTGTATAAATAGACAAAAGAGACACCATGTGGCCCAGAAATTCCAACCCAACCCTGGGCATTTGGAAAAACTGAAACACAAAATGCAATCAAAAAATGACCTAAGATCTAAATAGACACTTCTCCAAGAAAGACGTACAGATGACTAAGAGGTATATAAAAAGATGCTCAGCATCACTAATTATGAGAGAAAAGCAAATCGAGAGTGCAATGAATTATCACTTTGCACCAGTCAGAATGGCTGTCATCAAAAAGTCTACAAATAATGTATGCTGGAGAGAGTGTGGATAATATGTAACCTTATACTGTTCGTGGGAATATAAACTAGTAACAGTCACTAGGGGAGGTTCCTTAAAAAACTAAAAACAGAGCTACCACTGCTGTTGTTGTTGTTCAGTCACCCAGTCTGTCCAACTCTTTCTGACCTCATGGACCGTAGCACATCAGGTCTCCCTGTCCCTCACCATCTCCTGGAGCGTGTCCAAGTTCACATCCATTACATCGGTGATGTCATCCAGGAATCTCATCCTCTGATGGCCTCACCTTCTTCTGTCCTCAATCTTTCCCAGCATCATGGTCTTTTCCAATGAGTCATCTGTTTGCATCATATGACTAAAATACTGGAGTTTTAGCTTCAGTATCAGTCCTTCCAATGAATATTCAGGGTTGATTTCCCTTAAGATTGACTGGTTTGACCTTGCCGTCCTAGAAATTTTCAAGAGGCCTCTCTAGCACCACAGTTTGAAGGCATCAGGTTTTTGGCATTCTGTCTTCTTAACAGTCCAGCTCTCAAAACCTTGCATGACCACCAGGAAGACTATAGTCTTGATTATACAGACCTTTGTTGCCAGAGTAATGACTCTGCTTTTCATCACAATGTCTAGGTTTGTCATAGCTTTCCTGCCAAGAAGCAACTGTCTTCTAACTTCATGGCTGCCCTCAGATTCTGCAGTGATTTTGGAGCCCAAGAAGAGAAAATCTGTTCCTACTTTCACCTTTTCCCCTTATATTTGCCATGAAGTAATGGGGCTGGATGCCAAAATCTTAGTTTTTTTTAATATTTGGCTTTAAGCCTTTGTATAAATAGACAAAAAAGAGACACCATGTGGCCCAGAAATTCCAACCCAACCCTGGGCATGTATCTGGAAAAAACTGAAATTCAAGACACATGTGCTCCAATGTTCACTGCACCAGTATATATATATTTTTTTGCGGTAGGGGAGGTGTTGGGGAGGGAGGGGGCGGGCACGCCACTTCTATTGGTCTTTCATTTATTCAGTTTCATCCATCTTTGTTCTTTGGCCCATGTGGGCCTCCCATCGTGGTGGCCTCTGTTGTCGCAGAGCACTGGCTCTGGGTGCATGCGCTCCAGAGCTCTGGCTCAGTAATTGGACACATCAGTCCAGCTGCTCCGCAGCACGTGGGATCTTCCCAGTTCAGGGATCGAACCGGCGCCCCTTGGACTGCAAGGTGGTGTCCTTACCCACTGGACCACCAGGGAAGCCCTGCACCAGTATTTATAACAACCAGGACATGGAAGCAACCTAAATGCCCATCAAAAGAGGAATAGATAAAAATGAGGTACAGATACACCATGGAATGTCATTGTTTAGTCACTAAGTCATGTCCAACTCTTTCGTGAGCCCATGGACTGTAGCCCGCTAGGCTCCTCTCTCCATGGGATTCTCCAGGCAAGAATACTGGAGGGGGTTGCCATTTCCTTCTCCAGGGGATGTTACCAATGCAGGAATTGAACCCAGGACTCCAGCTTGGAAGGCAGATTTTTTACCACTGAGCCACCTGGGAATATGATTCAGTCATTAAAAGGAACAAGACTTGGCCATCTGCAGAGACGTGGATGGACCTAGATCATGTCACAGAGAGCAAAGTAAGTCAGAAATATCGCATATTAATGCATATATGTGGAATCTAGAAAACCAGCACAGATGAACCTATTTACAAGGTAGGAATAGAGACACAGATGTAGAGAACAATTGTACAGATAGATACCAAGGGAGGAAAGAAAGGACAGGATGAACTGGGAGATTGGGACTGACATATGTAGTTTACTATGCACAGACCAAACAAATAGCGAGGGCTTCTGTACAGCAGAGGGAACTCTACTCGACACTGTGGTGACCTAAAGGGAAGGATGGGGATATGTGTATATCCAGGAGTGACTGACTTTTCTGTATGGCAGAAGCTAATACAAGGTTGTGAGGCAACTACACCCCAGTAAATGAAGAAAAATAAATTTTAAAAATAAAGGAACTTCCCTAGGTGAAGAAGGAAAGGCCACAAGTAGAAATAAGAAAATTGTGAGTGGAAAGCTGACCAGTGAAGGTGAGATACAGTAGAGGCAGGAAATTGTGCGTGCCAAGTCACTCAGTCAGATCTGACTCTTTGTGACCCCATGGACCATGGCCCACCAAGCTCCTCTGTCCATGGGGCTCACCAGGTAGGAATACTGGGTCTCTATACCTTCTTCCAGGGAGTATTCTGACCCAGAGACTGAACCAATGCCTCTTGCATTGGCAGGCAATGTTATTTACCACTAGCACCACCTGGGGAGCCCTAAAAGTAGGAAATCATTCACACACAAATATAACCAAGAAACCTGAGATGAGGAGAAAACAAATGCAGGATACTGGAGATGCACTTGAAATTAAAACACTAGAAACTCAAAAACGATCTTGTTTAAGTACAGACTGCTATATCAACACCCCATGGTACTGCAAACGGAAATAGATACACACACACAAAAAAGAAAAAGCAATCCAAACACAACACTAAATTTAGCCATCAATTCAGAAGAAAACAAAAGAGGGAGGGAAGAAAAGACACCTTCAAAAGCAAATCTAAAACCCTTACAAAATGGCAGTTATATTGATAATTATCTGAAATTTAAATCGGTTAAACACTCCAACTGAAAGACACAGACTGGCTGAATGGACACACAAAAAAGATCCATTATATACCTTGTCTCTAAGAGATCCACTTTAGACCTAGTGATACAGACAAACTGAACAGGGATGGAAAAAGATTATTCCATGCAGATGAAAATAAAAAGAAACCTGGAGTAGCAACACCCACATCAGAAAAAGTATACTTTAAAGACAATTTCAAGAGACAAGGGAAGGATACTTCATATACATCAAGGGATGAATCCAGAAGAAGATATCACAATTATAAATATATGTGCAACCAACGTAAGAAACCAACACAATAACCGTGGGGGACTTTAACATTGCCCTTACATCAATGGACAGATCATTCATACAAAAAGTCAGTAAGGAATCCCAGACCCTAAATGACACATGACACCAGGGGGAACTTATCTGATTTCCACACGGCACTCCAGCTAAAGTGGCAGAACACTTCAGATTATTGAACATTCTCCAGGAGGAACAAATGATGGGCCTAAAAGATTCCTCGGAAAATATTACAAAACTGAAATGCTGTAAAGCATTTTCCCAGTATGAGATGAGAAATCAGCTACAAAGAAAAAACTTGCAAAAAAAAGAAAAAAAAACGCACATATATACTGAGGTTAAGCAATATGCTATTGATGAACAAATGGATCACTGAAAAAAATCAAACAATTAAAAATATCTAGAGATAAACGAAAATGAAAACACGAAATTCAAAGTCTATGGGACACAGTAAAACTCCTCTAAGAGGGACGTTTATAACATCACAGTCTTCCCTCAAGAAATAAGAAGAATCTCAAACAGCCTAATATTACACCTACAGCAACTAGAGAAACAAAAACAAACAAACCTCAAAACTATTACACGGAAAGACAGGACAAACATCAGAGCAGAGAGAAGTGAAACAGAGATGAAGAAAACAATAGAAAAGGCCATTGAAACTCAAAGGGGGTTCCTTCAAAAAATAAAAAGAAGTGATAAACCATTAGCAAGACTGGTCAAGAAAAAAAGGGAGAGTGCCCAAATCAGTAAAATTAGAAAATAAAAAAGAGAAGCTACCAGCAGCACCGCAGAAATACAAAGAACCATCAGAGACTACCACAGGTAGGTACATGCCAAGAGAACGGACAATCCAGAGAAAATGGACAAATTCTTAGAAAGTCTTCCCAGTCTGAAGCAGGAAATCCAGAAATATGAACAGATCATTCACAAGCACTGAAGTTGAAACCGATTAAAAACTCCCAGCAAACAGAAGTCCAGGGCCTGGTGGCTTTCCAGGTGAATTCTACTGAACACTTTGAGAAGAGCTAACACTGATTCTTCTGAAACTTTTCCAAAAAACTGCAGAGGAAAGAACACTCTCAAGCTCATTCTATGAGAAAAGTATTACCCAGACACCAAAACTGGACAAAAAAGAAAACTACAGGCCAGTATCACTGATCAACAGAGATGCAAAAAATCCTCAAAAAAAAACCCCCACAACAAACCAAATTATACAATGTATTAAAATGACCATATACCATGATCAAGTGGGATTTACTCCAACTTGCAAGGATTTTCTGGCATCTCAAGTCAGTGAGATATACTACATTCACAGGTTGAATAAAAACCATACGATTATCTCAACAGATGCAGATCAATCTTTTTGTTGATAAAATTCAACATTTATTGTTATATATAAAAAAAAACCTCTTAGAAAATCTACCATATGACCCAGGAATCCAACTACTGGGCACATACTCTGAGAAAACCATAATTCAAAAAGACAGGTGGGGCTTCCCTGGTGGTCCAGTGGGTAAGGACACCACCTTGCAGTGCAAGGGGCACCGGTTCGATCCCTGGCCTGGGAAGATCCCACGTATCACGGAGCGGCTGGACCTATGTGTCCAATTACCGAGCCAGAGCTCTGGAGCGCATGCGCCCAGAGCCGGTGCTCTTCGATGAGAGAGGCCACTGCAATGGGAGGCCCACATAGGCCAAGGAAAAAAAAAAATTTAAAAAGACCAATAGAAGTGGCCAAGAAAAAAAAAAAAAAGGCGGAGAACCTAATAAGTAATTCACATACACAAAAAAAAGACAGGTGTACCTCAATGTTCATTCCACCCTATTTACAACAGCCAGAACATGGAAGCACCCTAGTTGTCCACTGACAGATGAATTGATAAAGACGTGTACATATACATAATGGAATAGTGCTCAGTCATAGGAAGGAATAAAATGGAGTCAGCTGTAGTGAGGTGGCGGAAATACAGTCTGTCATGCAGAGGGAAGTAAATCAGAAAGAGAAAAACAAATATCATATATTAATGTATACATATGGAATCTAGAGAAATGATACAGGAAGAACCTATTTGTAGGGCAAGAAAAGAGGGAGGTATAAAGAACAGACTTGTGGTCACAGAGTGGGAAAGAGAGGGTGGGATGAACTGAGAGAGTAGCAATGACATATATACACCCCCTGGTACAAAATAGCTAGTTAGTGGAAAGCTGATGTTTAGTACAGGGAGCTCTGCTTGGTGCTCTGTAATGACCTAGATGGGGGAATGAAGGGGAAGGAGGCTCAAGAGGGAGGGGATATAATGTATACATTTAGCTGATTTGCTGAAACCAATACAACATTATAAAGCAATGATACTCCAATCAAAACTTTAAAAATGAAAATTAAAAACTCTCTACAAAGTGGCTATACAGGGAACCTACTCAACATAATAAAGCCCATACACATTGAACCCACAGCTAATATTATACTCAATGGCAAAAAGCTGAAAACACTTCTAAGATTAAGAACAAGATGTCTACTCTCACAACTTTTATTTAAAATAGTTTGGAAGTCCTAGAAACAGCAATCAGAAGAAAAAGAAGTAAAAGGAATACAAATTGGAAAAGAAAACTGTAATAGCCAGTGTTTGCAGATGCCATGATATTCAATACCATATTTAGAAAATCCTGACACTACTACCAGAAAACTACTAGAGCTCATTAAGGAATTCAGTAAGGTTACAGGATACAACAGTACTACAAAGAAATGTGTTGCATTTCTCTACACTAACAAGAGAATTTCAGAAAGGGATAATAAGGAAATAATCACATTTACAATCACATCAAAGTACACTATACTAAGGCATAAAAACACATATTCCAGTAAAAAGACAGGTGTACCTCAATGTTCATTCCACCCTATTTACAACAGCCAGAACATGGAAGCACCCTAGTTGTCCACTGACAGATGAATTGATAAAGACGTGTACATATACATAATGGAATAGTGCTCAGTCATAGGAAGGAATAAAATGGAGTCAGCTGTAGTGAGGTGGCGGAAATACAGTCTGTCATGCAGAGGGAAGTAAATCAGAAAGAGAAAAACAAATATCATATATTAATGTATACATATGGAATCTAGAGAAATGATACAGGAAGAACCTATTTGTAGGGCAAGAAAAGAGGGAGGTATAAAGAACAGACTTGTGGTCACAGAGTGGGAAAGAGAGGGTGGGATGAACTGAGAGAGTAGCAATGACATATATACACCCCCTGGTACAAAATAGCTAGTTAGTGGAAAGCTGATGTTTAGTACAGGGAGCTCTGCTTGGTGCTCTGTAATGACCTAGATGGGGGAATGAAGGGGAAGGAGGCTCAAGGGGGAGGGGATATAATGTATACATTTAGCTGATTTGCTGAAACCAATACAACATTATAAAGCAATGATACTCCAATCAAAACTTTAAAAATGAAAATTAAAAACTCTCTACAAAGTGGCTATACAGGGAACCTACTCAACATAATAAAGCCCATACACATTGAACCCACAGCTAATATTATACTCAATGGCAAAAAGCTGAAAACACTTCTAAGATTAAGAACAAGATGTCTACTCTCACAACTTTTATTTAAAATAGTTTGGAAGTCCTAGAAACAGCAATCAGAAGAAAAAGAAGTAAAAGGAATACAAATTGGAAAAGAAAACTGTAATAGCCAGTGTTTGCAGATGCCATGATATTCAATACCATATTTAGAAAATCCTGACACTACTACCAGAAAACTACTAGAGCTCATTAAGGAATTCAGTAAGGTTACAGGATACAACAGTACTACAAAGAAATGTGTTGCATTTCTCTACACTAACAAGAGAATTTCAGAAAGGGATAATAAGGAAATAATCACATTTACAATCACATCAAAAAGAATAAAATACCTACAAATACGCCTACCTAAGGCATCAAAAGACACATATTCCAGTAAGTATAAGACACTCATGAAGCAAATCAAAGAGTAAACAAACAGAGGGAAAGATGTCATTGTTCTTGGATTGGAAGAACCAGTACTGTGAAAATGCCCATACTACCCAAGGTAATCTGCAGATGCAATGCAATCTCTATCTAATTACTAATGGCATTTTTTGCAGATCTAGAACAAAAAAACCTTAAATTTGTATTGAAACACAAATATCTGGAATAGAGAAAGCAACCTTGAGAAAGAAACACAGAGCTGGAGGAATCAGGCTGCCTGACTTGAGAGTGTACTATAAAGCTACAGTCATCAAAACAACCGTTACAACAGGGTCTCAGCACAGAAACAGACCTATATTAAGATCAACAGAACAGAAGACCCAGAAATCGACACATTCATTTATGATGAATTAATCTACAACCAAAGACGCAAGAACATAAAATGGAGAAAAGACAGTCTCTTCAATAAGCAGTGCTGGGAAACCTGGACAGCCACGTGTAAAGGAATGAAACCAGAATATTCTCTAACACTACACACAAAATAAAACCCCAAATGGGTTAAAGATATAATATAATACCCAATATTATAATATGTGCCTGGAGAAAAACACAGCCACAACACTGACATAATCGCAGTATTTGTGGCTCGGCCTCCTACCTCACTTGGGATCGACCTCCATCTTAACTTCTGCAGTGAAGGAAACTCTCAACAGCAAGACAACACACAGAACAGGAAAAGACACTTGCAAACAATGTGACTGACAAGGAGTTAATCTCTAACCTACACAAACAGAAGATGACTCTTGAGAGTCCCTTGGGGAGTGAGAAGAACATATCAGTCAATTCGAAAGGAAATCAACCCTGAATGTGTACTGGAAGGACTGAGGCTGAAGCTCCAATCCTTTGGTCACCTGATGTGGAAAGCTGACACACTGGGAAAGATCCTGAGACTGGGAAAAACATCCTGAGGGCAGGAGGAGAAGTGGGCGACAGAGGATGAGGTGGTGGATGGCATCACGCAATGACATCAAAAAGAATAAAATACCTACAAATACGCCTACCTAAGGCATCAAAAGACACATATTCCAGTAAGTATAAGACACTCATGAAGCAAATCAAAGAGTAAACAAACAGAGGGAAAGATGTCATTGTTCTTGGATTGGAAGAACCAGTACTGTGAAAATGCCCATACTACCCAAGGTAATCTGCAGATGCAATGCAATCTCTATCTAATTACTAATGGCATTTTTTGCAGATCTAGAACAAAAAAACCTTAAATTTGTATTGAAACACAAATATCTGGAATAGAGAAAGCAACCTTGAGAAAGAAACACAGAGCTGGAGGAATCAGGCTGCCTGACTTGAGAGTGTACTATAAAGCTACAGTCATCAAAACAACCGTTACAACAGGGTCTCAGCACAGAAACAGACCTATATTAAGATCAACAGAACAGAAGACCCAGAAATCGACACATTCATTTATGATGAATTAATCTACAACCAAAGACGCAAGAACATAAAATGGAGAAAAGACAGTCTCTTCAATAAGCAGTGCTGGGAAACCTGGACAGCCACGTGTAAAGGAATGAAACCAGAATATTCTCTAACACTACACACAAAATAAAACCCCAAATGGGTTAAAGATATAATATAATACCCAATATTATAATATGTGCCTGGAGAAAAACACAGCCACAACACTGACATAATCGCAGTATTTGTGGCTCGGCCTCCTACCTCACTTGGGATCGACCTCCATCTTAACTTCTGCAGTGAAGGAAACTCTCAACAGCAAGACAACACACAGAACAGGAAAAGACACTTGCAAACAATGTGACTGACAAGGAGTTAATCTCTAACCTACACAAACAGAAGATGACTCTTGAGAGTCCCTTGGGGAGTGAGAAGAACATATCAGTCAATTCGAAAGGAAATCAACCCTGAATGTGTACTGGAAGGACTGAGGCTGAAGCTCCAATCCTTTGGTCACCTGATGTGGAAAGCTGACACACTGGGAAAGATCCTGAGACTGGGAAAAACATCCTGAGGGCAGGAGGAGAAGTGGGCGACAGAGGATGAGGTGGTTGGATGGCATCACCGATTCAATGAGCATGAGTTTGAGCAAGCTGTGGGAGAGTGGAGGACAGAGAAGCCTGGTGTGCTGCAGTCCATGGGGTCACAAAGAATTGGATATGACTTAGCAACTGCAAAACCAACAACAAATGGGCAGAAGATATTTAAACACGTATTTTTCCAAGAAGTCATGCTAATGGTCAAAAAAACACATAAAAAGATGCTCAATATTTCTAATTAGGGAAATGCAAATCAAAATTACAATTACTTAGGGCTTCCCTGGTGGCTCAGAGGTACAGAATCAGCCTGTCAATGCAGGAGACACAGGTTCGATTCCTGGCCTGGGAAGATTCCACATGGCTTGAAACAAGTGAGCACATCCACAACTGTTGAGCCTATGCTCTAGAGTCCGGGAGGCATAACCACTGAAGCCTCTGGGCTCTACAGTTCATGCTTCACCAAAAGAAAAGCCTCTGCAATGAGTAACCCCCTGCTCGCCACAACTAGAGAAAAGCCTGTGCAGCAACAAACACCTAGGGTGGCCAAAAATGAATAAATAAAATTATTAAAAAATTATAACAACATCATTTAACACCAGTCAGTGTACTCATTATTCAAATGTCTACAAAGAATAAATGCTACAGAGGGTGTGGAGAAAACAGGACCCTCCTGCACTGCTGACAGGAATGCAAACTGGTGCAGCCACTATGGAGAACAGTATGGAGGTCCCTTAAAAAAATGAAAATAGACTACCATATGATCCAGCAATCTCACTCCTAGGTGTGAATCTGGAGAAAACAGTAATTCAAAAGGACACATGCACCCAGCCATCTACTGCAGTACTATGCACAACAGGTAGGACATGGAAGCAACCTAAGTGTCCACTGACAAATGAATAGATTAAGAAAATGTCGTGCATATATACAATGAAATACTACTCAGCCATAAAAAGAAAATCATGGCATTTGTAGTAACATGAATGAACCTAGAGTTTTTCATACTACATGAAATGTGTCAGAGGGAAAAAGACAAATATCATATGGTATTACTTATATGTGGAATCTAAAAAATGAGACAAATGAACATATTTAAAATACATAAATAGACTTACGGATATCGAAAACCTATGGTTACCAAAGGCAAAAGGCTGAAGGAAGTGATAAGAGCTTGGGGTTTACATATACACACTAGTATATATAAAACAGATAATCAATAAGGACCTTCTATATAGCCTAGGGAACTCTATCTAAAATTTTGTAATAACCTACAGAGAAAAATAATCTGAAAAGAATAGATATCTGTATGTATATACATGTGTGTATACACACACACACACACACACACACACACACACATATATATATATATAAAACTGAAGCACTTTGACGTCCACCTAAATCCAACACAACACTATACATCAATTACATTCCAATGGGAAATTAAAAAATCAAATACTTTCAACAAATAAAAGTCCAGGAGGAGAGGGCTTCACAAGTGAATTAGAACATTTAGAGAAGAATTAGCACCTCTTCCTCTCAAAGAGGTGATGTTTCAAAGCCTCGCAGAGGCAATTGCAAAATCAGGAATGACGGCTGGGGGAGACAGATGCAGGGTCACGAGGAAACTAAGAATCCTTGATGACTGAAAGCTGGAGCACTGAGAGTGCTGGGCACACAGGACCCAAGAAACGGGTGGAAGTCACTGGAATTTGGGTGGATAAGGGATGTGGAAAAGAAGGAGGAGGAGGAGGAAGGCTCTGGGTCAACAGAAGGAGGGAGGGTTGGACTAAGAGCTCTGGAATCAGGGGGAGAGAAGTGTCAGGGGATGGAGGTCTACAATGCACAGGACGGACATGGGAGAGTAAGGAAGAAGCCTAGAAGGGGAAGGGTTAGTTGTAAAGATAAAGGTCACAGAGGCAGAGACACTGAGGTCACTGAGGAACAGAGAAGGATGGAGGAGAGGGATGGCAGCGGCAGAGGTGGCGTGAGGGTCACTGTTTTCTCTCCTCGTCACTAACTCCATGATTTGCATTCAAATCATAACCCAACTGTGAATAGTTTCTAATTTGAGACTTGAAGACAAATTACAAGCCTGCATAACAAATTGCCTTACTTCACAAATTACTTGTGACCATTCCTGCAACTGAATATACAGTAAGTATTCAAGAAAAAAAGAGAGTAAAACAATGACACCCAATATTCCCTCTCTCCTTTGGGGAGACAGGGTGTGAAACGTGAGCATGAGGGCTCACACGAAAGCCGCCAGGAAGGCACGGCCTCTGCCTAGCGCCCAGACGGTCCGGGCGGTGGACTCTCCCCTGGAAGCTGCAGATAAGAGCCAAGGCCTTACCACACCCTGAGTTTTGACCTTGGAAAACCCTCAACTGAACGTTCAGTCAAAGCAACAGGATTTCTACCTTAGGAACTGTAGGAGGTTTCTTAAATTGATAAATGTGTGGTCGCATGTTAAGGCAAGCAGTGACAGAAAACTACTACACACAGGTTCAAATTTAATTGTAAAATAATAAACATTATAAAATATGAAATTAGCAAATATTTAAACAATGAAAGTCAAGTAAAAATGCCCACTGATCCCCCAGCTCTGCAGGCAATTAAAACTGTATTTTCAGATTAACACCATCAGTTGCAAGTATATCCTCCCTGCTATGCATTTTCATGTTTAACTTAAATTACATATGAATTTATGTACAGAATATGCACATATACACAAGCACTAAAATATTCTGTTGTTGTTTAGTCGCTAAGTCATGCCTGACTCTTTCTTTGCTACCCCATGAATTGCAGCCCCCAGGCTCCTCTGTCCAGGGGATTTCCTAAGCAAAAATACTGGAGTGGGTTGCCATTTCCTTCTCCAGGGGATCTCCCCAACCCAGGGATTGGACCCTGGTCTCCTGCATTTGCAGGTGGAGGAACCACCAGGGAAGCCCAAAATATTATGTACGTGGTTCAATATTGATATACATATTTTCAAATGAAACTTTCTATCAGTCAAACTGCTTTCCTTAACCAATGATACAGGAAGGTGATATTTTCCACACCAGCAGAAATGGATCTCTTGCATGCCAACAGATAGCATCTCATCATACTTCATGGTACTTATGAATAAAACCACCTTTCTGAAACACTTCCTTGCTCTGCATTTACATGGCTGCATCTGCTCCTCTTCTGCTCTCACGGACAGTGGACCTTTGCTCTGTACACGCCTGAGTGGTTTGGGATGTGAAACTGTTCCACCATGTGACTGCATTTCTACATTAAGTGGATGACCGTTGAGTTACCCTGTGAATGAATGAAAAGTATAATATCTCACCTATTGAATTTCCAGTGCTAAAATAAGTATACATGGAGGTCATTAGGCTGACACTGGGCTTCCCAGGTGATGCTAGTGGTAAAGAATCCACTTGCCAATGCAGGAAATGTAAAAGACACAGGTTCAATCTCTGAGTGGGGAAGATCCCCTGGAGCAGGAAAGGGCAACCCTCTTCAGTATTCTTGCCTGGAGAATCCCATGGACAGAGGAGCCTAGCAGTCTAGAGTCCATGGGGTCACAAAGAGTCAGAGATGACTGAAGTGAACGCTTTGAGAACCTCTTTAAGCAAACAAAACTTAATCAAGGCATTTTAATCTGAGAATATAAATTAAGAACGACCAATTACACACCGCCAACCAGGCTTTCCAATATCAAGCTTTCTGGTTAAGATACCTTCAAATATCATCCTTGCTTTGATGTGGTGTCTTTCTAGAAAAGCCTCTCTTCCAGTCCCTGCAGACAAAATGCTCCAAAAACCATCTTTGATCTGAGGCCACAGAAACTGGATCAGGGACCCTGCCCACCCAGGGATCGAACTCGGGCCTCCGGCACTCCAGGTGGATTCTTTACCCCCAAGCCATGGAGGAAGCGCCTAGCATGTCATGTTTTAACATGTAACAATTGCCCATGCAGACAAAGTGCTCCTGACCACCTTTCATCTGAGGCTGCGCAAACTGGAATTAACTCTTGAAAACCTGAACGTAGGTTTACCTTTGAACACCACACAGTCACCTCTTATTTTGACAAGTGTCCTCATCCACTCCATAAACACCTCACCCAGGTGCAGGGTGGCCTGAGGCCTCAATGACATGTCTGGGCACTTCTCCAGGTCCCCACTCACTCACGGTGACTACACACAGCACAACTGCGCCCTTGGCTGACAGACTTCACCCTTGGTAGGAAGACCACACTGCCTTTCCTATCAGAGCCTCCCACCCCAGGTGGAGCAGTGCACAGGGGATTCCGCCCACACTACCCCGTCCAGGGCCAGCACCCCAGCCCCAGGCTCCTCCCTCCTCCAGACCACCAGTCTCGATTCCCATTGGAATGAGTCCCACTCACCTGAGTTCCCAGTTCAGACAGCTGGGAGCTGGCACCACCACTGTAGCTCAGACTAGTTCTCCCCCTTTCCCGTGACGTCACCCCTGGAGTCTTTGACAGAGCCTTTCCCTTTCTGGCCTCTTTTTCAGCCCAGTCCACCACACAGGTGCGCAGGGAACGCAGGGAAACTCACAAGGCACTTGAACCCAGCACCTCTAAAGTGCTGCTTGGAATCAGGAAGTGGCCCGCAGAACCACCTGAGAAACACAAACCCACGAGGTGCCCATCAGCCTCGGAGAGCACAGCTTCCTTGTCATGCTGCAGGCTTAAACTGCAGGCAAAGACCTGCTGCTCCAGCATTCCCACCCAGAAAACAAGCCCTCCTCCAAAATCAGACTTGCAGTGCCTCATAACAAATGCCACTTCAGGTAATATCTAAAACAATAAGAAAATCACCCTGTTGCGGCTCCACCCCCACTCCCTGGTGGTCAGGCTTTTCCCGAGAGACACCCCCAAAGGAGTCGCAAATCTTGGTAAATAAATTCTCAAGGAGACTGCCACTGGAGCAGAGCTTTCCAACCCAGGCTAAAAAGCCAAGCCTCCTCCCTCCCCCTGAACTCACCTGTGCCATGTGCTTCATCCACTCCTGCCTCCCTGGGAAAGGACTGCTGTCTCCTTTGCTTCACATCCCAGGGCTCCTTCCTTTCCTCTGACCACGCTCAGCTTTAAAGATGTCAGGACCTGTGGATTAAAACAGTCTTGATAACACATGCAGTGAACTCATGGAAAAACAGACAGAGCATAGACATAGGGACATTGTGGGGAAGAAATAGGGAGGGGAGGCATGGAGGGAGTAACATGGAAACCTATACTGTTATGTGTGGAAAAGATAGCTATTGTCATTGTGCTAAGGGAATAGGTGTGCTTACAATGGCATGGGGTGATGGTCCGATGGGGTGGGATGAGGGGACCTGGGGGTGGGGACCGGAGCATGGACTGATCACCCTTGGTAGGAAGACCACACTGCCTTTCCTATCAGAGCCTCCCACCCCAGGTGGAGCAGTGCACAGGGGATTCCGCCCACACTACCCCGTCCAGGGCCAGCACCCCAGCCCCAGGCTCCTCCCTCCTCCAGACCACCAGTCTCGATTCCCATTGGAATGAGTCCCACTCACCTGAGTTCCCAGTTCAGACAGCTGGGAGCTGGCACCACCACTGTAGCTCAGACTAGTTCTCCCCCTTTCCCGTGACGTCACCCCTGGAGTCTTTGACAGAGCCTTTCCCTTTCTGGCCTCTTTTTCAGCCCAGTCCACCACACAGGTGCGCAGGGAACGCAGGGAAACTCACAAGGCACTTGAACCCAGCACCTCTAAAGTGCTGCTTGGAATCAGGAAGTGGCCCGCAGAACCACCTGAGAAACACAAACCCACGAGGTGCCCATCAGCCTCGGAGAGCACAGCTTCCTTGTCATGCTGCAGGCTTAAACTGCAGGCAAAGACCTGCTGCTCCAGCATTCCCACCCAGAAAACAAGCCCTCCTCCAAAATCAGACTTGCAGTGCCTCATAACAAATGCCACTTCAGGTAATATCTAAAACAATAAGAAAATCACCCTGTTGCGGCTCCACCCCCACTCCCTGGTGGTCAGGCTTTTCCCGAGAGACACCCCCAAAGGAGTCGCAAATCTTGGTAAATAAATTCTCAAGGAGACTGCCACTGGAGCAGAGCTTTCCAACCCAGGCTAAAAAGCCAAGCCTCCTCCCTCCCCCTGAACTCACCTGTGCCATGTGCTTCATCCACTCCTGCCTCCCTGGGAAAGGACTGCTGTCTCCTTTGCTTCACATCCCAGGGCTCCTTCCTTTCCTCTGACCACGCTCAGCTTTAAAGATGTCAGGACCTGTGGATTAAAACAGTCTTGATAACACATGCAGTGAACTCATGGAAAAACAGACAGAGCATAGACATAGGGACATTGTGGGGAAGAAATAGGGAAGGGGAGGCATGGAGGGAGTAACATGGAAACCTATACTGTTATGTGTGGAAAAGATAGCTATTGTCATTGTGCTAAGGGAATAGGTGTGCTTACAATGGCATGGGGTGATGGTCCGATGGGGTGGGATGGGGGGACCTGGGGGGGTGGGGACCAGGGATATGCATGTGACTGATCTGGAAACTTACATGTCTGTGAACAACGAAACTCTGTAAAACCTTTAAAATAAAGAATAATAATAATAATAAAAAGGCACAGGGGTTACCCCGCGGAGTCTACAATTCCCAATCCAGTGGTCCGTTCAGAGGACAGTGCTGGTTACAGAAAATTACCTCACCAAATACCGCTTCCTGACAGATAATTCAAAATACACAAGACAAAGTCCTCATTTGCAGACCCTTAACTCTATTTCCCAAAAGAAGCTCTATCAAAATACAGAATGGATGCCTGACCTTAATATGTGGGCAACCGTATTTCATTTCATTTTATGAACCCCTAGAACCCTCAGTGATCTAGAGTGAAAGATGCGGCTGACTCAAGGGATAAGGAGGATGAGATGAAACATGGTGAAGACCGTCTCTGCGTTCATAACCCCGACAGTTTCTTGCAATGGCCTCCTTTCTCCTTTGTGCTAGCTGTATTATGGTATTTTAAGATACCTGAACATATATATAGGACTCTTGTTTTCCTGAAGATACAAAAAGTAGTAAAGAGGAGAAAAACTGTGACATGGCTGTGGAATAAAGAAAACTTACACAATGTTTACTAACAAACGGCTGAACAAAACTGAGAGGCATTATTTTCCAGAGCAACCTACTGGTAAAGGGATATGAACTAGACAGGGAAACTTTTCAGAATAAATGTGATGGTTTATGTACACATCTCAGTAAATCCCACCAACACTCTATTAATGATAATTGTAAAAGCATCAGCTCCTCAGTGGAGGAATCTCTTAGACAGGCCTCTGAGTCAACGAACAAAACTGATATCAGCTGGTAACAGGACCGCTATCACCTGTCCCATACACGGAGGACCCCTCACTGCTGTGCTAGTTTTACAAAAGAGCAAGCAAGCAAACAAAAAACCACATAAATCTAGTCATGAGATCAGGATTGCACATTTAAAGTCACGTATAACTCTCATATCTTGTACCCGCCTGCATCATAAGTAATAAGTTTTTCCTTGAGACAACTGAGAGCTCCCTTTCTATTTCAGAACTCCGGGTACGCAGGACCATATACATACAGCCATCTGCTTTATTGGTGTACTGTCAGTTTCTGGCTACACAAACTAATGAGGCATCCAAACAGCACCTAAACATTACATATTCTCCTTTGTCAGGGACAGCCCTGGACCCAGCCCCATATTTGGTGGGAATTCCATGTATCAACGCATCCCTATGTTGATTTGAAAGACAAAAAGGGAACATTTTCTTTTTTTTTTTGGAAATTTTAAAATCTATTACTTCTGGGGGGGGGGCAGTCTAATTGCTTTACAATGCCGTGTTAATTTCTGCTGTATAACTATGTTAATCAGCTATATATACACATACATCCCCTCCTGCTTCGAGCCTCTTCCCCATCCTACCCCAGTGGGACATCACAGAGCACCTGAGCTGAGCTCCCTGTGCTCTTCAGCAACTTCCCACTAGCTGTCTATTTGCCACATAATAGGATATATTTGAGCAAGCTCTGGGAGATGGTAAAAGACAGGGAAGCCTGGTGTGCTGCAGTCCAAGGGGTTACAAAGAGTCAGACATGACTTAGTCATTAAACAATAACAGTATATTGGGGCTTCCCTGGTGGTCCAGTGGGTAAGGACACCGCCTTGCAGTACAAGGGGTGCCGGTTCGATCCCTAGCCTGGGAAGATCCCACGTGCCGCAGAGCTGCTGGACCGATGTGTCCAATTACCGAGCTGGAGCTCTGGAGTGCATGCGCCTGGAGCCGGTGCTCTGCGACAACAGAGGCCACCGCGATGGGAGGCCCACACTGGCCAAAGAACAAAGATGGATGAAAATAGATAAATGAAAGACCAATAGAAGTGGCCCGCCTGCCCCTTCCCCCCCCCCCAAAACCCAACAGTATATTGTACCAAAAGGGGAACATTTTCAACATTATGTACATCAATAACCCACGGCAGGAATTCTTCATGCCCTAAAAGGAGCTTGAATGGAGACAATGAGGAAAAGGTAGTGGATAAGAAAGGAAAAAAAGTATTGAAAATAAATTTGACAGGCAAGACCAGAGGAAACACAGAAGTGAAAGTTTCCAAGTTCTAACTACACGGGAATGCAGCAAGAAAAGGTGACACAGCTGCCAACCTGGGTCACAATACTCACTGGAGACCCTAGCATTTCTTCCTCTTCCTCATCCATTCTGAAGTTTCTTTCTCCAGTGATACCCAGTAAAGAGATCACACTTGTGTCTCTCCAACAGCATCAGCACAGCCCCTTCATGTGCTTCCCCTACATTAGGAGGCAGAAAGACCTGGAGATGCAGGAAAGGCCATCTGACAGAGTCAGGAAAACACGAGCTCCTCCCTGGAGACCAGAAAGCGATTTTCTCCTGCCCTGTTTTCACAGGCTCTGGGGTTCCAGTCAACCACTCATCCTGTCTAGACAGACTACTGTCCTTTGTTAATCGCTCAGTTGTGTCCTGCCCCATGGACTATAGCCCCCAGGCTCCTCTGTCCATAGGATTCTCCCAGCAAGAATACTAGAGTGGGATTGAGAAGATGGCGGCGTAGAAGGATGTGCACTCATCTCTCCTGCAAAATCGCCTGAATTGCGACGAGTTCCTGGGAAACCATCAACAAAAGGAGGTTGGATCTTATCACAGAGAGGACACTCCACATCGAAGAACAAAGGAGAAGCCGCATCAAGACGGTAGGAGGGGCTCAATCACACTTTTAAAAGTCAAACCTCATACCCGCCGGAGAGGCTGGGCGGGCCAAAGCCGCAAAGCCTGTTGCAGATCAAAACCTGGGAGAGGAGCACTAACACCCACAAGGGACCGAGCCAGACCTGCTTTGGAGGGTCCAGGTGCCCCCTTGAGCTAGAAGTGCCCTTGAGCAGGCCTCGGAAGGGGCGGCACTCAGTCCCGTTTGGAGGAGGTTACCATTAACCCGATCACAGAGTCGCCGAAGAGGACTGGAAAGTCTGTGCGCACTGTGATCCGGGAGAGAGGAATAGCGATCCTGCATGAGACTGAGCCAGACTCACCTCTGAGTAACCTGACGTCTCCCGCGGTGGCGGGGGTCGACGGTGGCCTGAAGCAGGGTCGGGGTCACTGCGGAAGTGCCTCCCATAGAGCGTGTGGGAATAAATCCACTCTGAGACAGACGCCATTTTCCCTACTGTAGTTTGGCTGCTGGTCAAACTGCAGGGCTGCTGGTCAAGCTACATGGAAGGAACTTAGCTGCACCCAGCAAGAAAAGGGATTTGGATTAAGAAACTCCCAGGGCCAGCCTGGGCGGGCCTTTTAATTCTGAAATAGGCGGAAATAAACAAGCAGTCAAAGAGGTCTTCAGATCCAACCACTGCCAGAGGCAAGAAAAAGACTGATAATTCCTGAATAGTCAGCAAGAGACAGAAGAACATAAACACTATTTTCATGCTTTGTCTGAAGCTGGAGTTACTGCTGGACTTTAAAATTTCATTTTTTGTATTGTATTACTTTGTTTCAATTTTTTTTTTTTTCTCTTTTTTCCAAACCCACTCAGTGCACCCATCGCTTTATTTTTTCTTTTCTTGGGGGTGTGTGTGTGAGAGAGAGTGGGTCTGTTCATTTCCTTCACTGAGTTCTATTGAAGCTACTAATCTTATCAGTAAGACTGAATATATTCAAGTTTACAAAATGTTTTTTTCTTTTTCCTTTTAAACCACACATTTTATTTTGGTATAAACTTCTGGTTCCCCATTGGCCTTTTAAGGTTCTGTGGGGATTTTGTTTGTTTTTATTATTTTTGCTTTGTTTTTCTATATTTTTCTATAAAATTTAGATCTTTTAATTTTTAATAATTTTTCATTTGTACTACTACTTCCTCTATAATTCTTTGCTTTCTCTGAAGCTCCTTTCCTATAGCACTAAATTCTAATACATCCAAATCTTTATCTCCCTATATTTAACTTTGCAATATTATTCTATATTTCTCTTCTATCCTCCCTTTCTTTTTTTCCCTTTCCCCACCATATTTCTTAGTCTGTTCTGTCCTCATTGCCTTATCCCCAACGGGGATCCTGCTCTAGCATTATTCTCCAATTGGTGCTCTACTTAGTTTGCTTATTAACTGGTGGATATCATTCTTGGATTTCTCTATTTGCCGTGCTAACGTATCGTACTGTATTTTTGATTGGAATGCTTGGGTTATGTTATAGCTGTATATGTTTATGTATATAATTCAACACACTAGATAGTACTTGCATAATTTTTAAATTGCCATTTGTCAAAGGTATACCTTCTGTTTCTCATTTGCATATATATGTTTTAATATCATTTAATGCCATAACAAACCAGCCGTGAAATCTTCATTCCCCCGTCACACAACAAGCCCCGGGGCTTTAAGGAAGGTGCACTGACTCCAAAACTCTACAATACTAGAGAACGCATAACACTAGAGAGCAGTATACAAGTGAGAACGCCAACAAAGGTAATCACTTGTATGCAAGTCCTAACATCACCCAATCACCAGCATCACCCAGAATAGAAGCCCCATCCAAACAACAAACACCAACAGACATAACTCAAAGTCTGGGAAAAGGAAATCCCAAACAGAGTCAGTTCTAAAAAATTAATAATAACAATGAAACGGCAGAGAAATACCACACAAGTGAAGGAACAATCCACAAATACACAAGATCAAATTAATGAAGAGAATTTGGACAAACTTTCTGAAAGTGATTTCAGAAGAATGATAGTAAAGATGATCAAAGACACTGAAAACAGAATTTCAGAGAAATTGCAAGATACAACTAACACACTGAATAAAGAAATACAAGAACATACCAAAAAACTAACAGAGACAAACAACTCAATTGCTGAACTGAAAAACACTGTAGAAGGAATCAAGAGCAGAGTATCTGAGACAGAAGACCGGATAAGTGAGCTGGAAGATAAAATGGTGGAAGTAACTGCTGAAAAACAGACTCTAACTCAAAGAATGAAAAGAGCTGAGGATTGCCTCAGAGACCTCTGGGATAATATCAAACGCACCAATATTTGAATTATAGGGGTTCCAGAAGAAGAATATTTCTCTTCTATCCTCCCTTTCTTTTTCCCTTTCCCACCATATTTCTTAGTCTGTTCTGTCCTCATTGCCTTATCCCCAACGGGATCCTGCTCTACATTATTCTCCAATTGGTGCTCTACTTAGTTTGCTTATTAACTGGTGGATATCATTCTTGGATTTCTCTATTTGCCGTGCTAACGTATCGTACTGTATTTTTGATTGGAATGCTTGGGTTATGTTATAGCTGTATATGTTTATGTATATAATTCAACACACTAGATAGTACTTGCATAATTTTTAAATTGCCATTTGTCAAAGGTATACCTTCTGTTTCTCATTTGCATATATATGTTTTAATATCATTTAATGCCATAACAAACCAGCCGTGAAATCTTCATTCCCCCGTCACACAACAAGCCCCGGGGCTTTAAGGAAGGTGCACTGACTCCAAAACTCTACAATACTAGAGAACGCATAACACTAGAGAGCAGTATACAAGTGAGAACGCCAACAAAGGTAATCACTTGTATGCAAGTCCTAACATCACCCAATCACCAGCATCACCCAGAATAGAAGCCCCATCCAAACAACAAACACCAACAGACATAACTCAAAGTCTGGGAAAAGGAAATCCCAAACAGAGTCAGTTCTAAAAAATTAATAATAACAATGAAACGGCAGAGAAATACCACACAAGTGAAGGAACAATCCACAAATACACAAGATCAAATTAATGAAGAGAATTTGGACAAACTTTCTGAAAGTGATTTCAGAAGAATGATAGTAAAGATGATCAAAGACACTGAAAACAGAATTTCAGAGAAATTGCAAGATACAACTAACACACTGAATAAAGAAATACAAGAACATACCAAAAAAGTAACAGAGACAAACAACTCAATTGCTGAACTGAAAAACACTGTAGAAGGAATCAAGAGCAGAGTATCTGAGACAGAAGACCGGATAAGTGAGCTGGAAGATAAAATGGTGGAAGTAACTGCTGAAAAACAGACTCTAACTCAAAGAATGAAAAGAGCTGAGGATTGCCTCAGAGACCTCTGGGATAATATCAAACGCACCAATATTTGAATTATAGGGGTTCCAGAAGAAGAAGAAAAAAAGAAAGGCTATGAGAAAATTTTTGAAAACATTATAGTTGAAAATTTCCCCACCATGGGAAAAGAAATAGTCAATCAAGTCCAAGAAGCACAAAGAGTACCATACAGAATCAATCCGAGAATAAACACACCAAGACACATATTAATGAAGTTAACACAAATTAAACACAAAGATAGAATTCTCAAAGCAGCAAGGGAAAAGCAACTAGTGACATACAAGGGAAAGCCCATCCGTTTAACAGCTGATCTTTCAACAGAAACTCTGCAGGCCAGAAGGGAATGGCAGGACACATTTAAACGGCTGAAAGAGAATAATCTGCAACCAAGAATCCTCTACCCTGCCAGGATCTCCTTCAAAATTGATGGAGAAATCAAAAGCTTTACAGACAAGCAAAAATTAAAAGAATTTAGTCACACCAAACCAGCCTTACAACAAGTGTTAAAGGGACTTATATAGAAAACAAGTATAAAAGGAGAAGATCCACGAAACAAACCCATCATAACATCTAAGAAGATGACAATAGGATCATTTGTGTCAATAATTACTTTGAATGTCAATGGACTAAATGCCCCAAGGAAACGACACAGAGTGGAATGGATTCAAAAACATGACCCACACATATGCTGCCTCCAGGAAACTCACTTCAGACCTAGAGACACTCATAGACTGAAAGTGAGAGGATGGAAAAAGATATTCCATGCAAATGCAAATCAAAAGAAAGCTGCTGTAGCAATCCTCATATCAGACAAAATAGACCTCAAAATAAAGAAGATTAGAAGAGACAAGGCAGGTCACTGCATCATGATTAAGGGATCCATCCAAGAAGAAGACATAACAATCATAAATATCTACGCTCCCAACGCAGGAGCACCCCAATACATAAGACAAACACTTTCAGACATAAAAGAAGACATTGACAGCAACACAATCATAGTAGGAGACTTTAACACTCCTCTCACACCAATGGACAGATCATCCAAACAGAAAATTAATAAAGAAACACAAGTCTTAAATGCCACACTAGAAGAGATGGACCTCATTGATATCTTTAGGACTTTCCATCCAAAAGCAGAAGAATACACTTTCTTCTCAAGTGTTCACGGAACATTCTCCAGGTCACATTTAAGAGAAATCAATGAGAAAAGAGTGATCCTCAGAGACGTCTGGGATAATATCAAACGCACCAATATTTGAATTATAGGGTTCCAGAAGAAGAAAAAAAGAAAGGCTATGAGAAAATTTTTGAAAACATTATAGTTGAAAATTTCCCCACCATGGGAAAAGAAATAGTCAATCAAGTCCAAGAAGCACAAAGAGTACCATACAGAATCAATCCGAGAATAAACACACCAAGACACATATTAATGAAGTTAACACAAATTAAACACAAAGATAGAATTCTCAAAGCAGCAAGGGAAAAGCAACTAGTGACATACAAGGGAAAGCCCATCCGTTTAACAGCTGATCTTTCAACAGAAACTCTGCAGGCCAGAAGGGAATGGCAGGACACATTTAAACGGCTGAAAGAGAATAATCTGCAACCAAGAATCCTCTACCCTGCCAGGATCTCCTTCAAAATTGATGGAGAAATCAAAAGCTTTACAGACAAGCAAAATTAAAAAGAATTTAGTCACACCAAACCAGCCTTACAACAAGTGTTAAAGGGACTTATATAGAAAACAAGTATAAAAGGAGAAGATCCACGAAACAAACCCATCATAACATCTAAGAAGATGACAATAGGATCATTTGTGTCAATAATTACTTTGAATGTCAATGGACTAAATGCCCCAAGGAAACGACACAGAGTGGAATGGATTCAAAAACATGACCCACACATATGCTGCCTCCAGGAAACTCACTTCAGACCTAGAGACACTCATAGACTGAAAGTGAGAGGATGGAAAAAGATATTCCATGCAAATGCAAATCAAAAGAAAGCTGCTGTAGCAATCCTCATATCAGACAAAATAGACCTCAAAATAAAGAAGATTAGAAGAGACAAGGCAGGTCACTGCATCATGATTAAGGGATCCATCCAAGAAGAAGACATAACAATCATAAATATCTACGCTCCCAACGCAGGAGCACCCCAATACATAAGACAAACACTTTCAGACATAAAAGAAGACATTGACAGCAACACAATCATAGTAGGAGACTTTAACACTCCTCTCACACCAATGGACAGATCATCCAAACAGAAAATTAATAAAGAAACACAAGCCTTAAATGCCACACTAGAAGAGATGGACCTCATTGATATCTTTAGGACTTTCCATCCAAAAGCAGAAGAATACACTTTCTTCTCAAGTGCTCACGGAACATTCTCCAGGATAGACCACATCTTGGGCCACAAATCAATCCTCAGTCAATTCAAGAAAACTGAAATTCTATCAACCATCTTCTCGGACCACAATGCAGTGAGACTAGAGATCAACTACAGGAACAAAACCGCTAAACACACACACACATGGAGATTAAACAACACATACCTAAAAAACCAACTGATCATTGAGGAAATCAAAGGAGAAATAAAAAAATTCCTAGAAGAAAATGACAATGAACACACGACAGTGCAAAACCTATGGGATACTGCAAAAGCAATTCTAAGAGGGAAGTTTATAGCAATTCAATCCCACCTCAAGAAACTAGGAAAATCTCAAACAGACGACCTTACCTTACACTTAAAACAACTGGAGAAAGAAGAACAAAAACACCCCAAAGCCAGCAGAAGAAGGGAAATCATAAAGATCAGAGCAGAAATAAATGAAAAAGAAACAAAAGAAACAATAGTAAAGATAAATAAAACAAAAAGCTGGTTCTTCAAAAAAGTCAATAAAATCGACACACCACTGGCCAGACTCATCAAGAAAAAGAGAGAGAAGAACCAGATCAGCAAAATCAAAAATGAAAAAGGAGAGATTACAACAGATAATGCAGAAATCCAAAGGATTCTAAGAGACTATTATGAACGACTCTATGGCAACAAACTGGACAACCTGGAAGAAATGGACAGTTTCTTAGAGAAGATTAATCTCCCAAGACTCAACCGGGAAGAAATAGAAACTATGAACAAGCCCATCACAAGCTCAGAAATCGACCTTGTGATCAAAAATCTACCCAAAAATACAAGCCCAGGGCCAGATGGTATCACAAGTGAATTCTACCAAACATTTAAAGAAGAGCTAGTGCCTGTCCTTCTAAAACTCTTCCAAAAAATTGCCCAGGAAGGAACACTTCCAAACACATTCTACCAGGCCACCATTACCCTGATACCAAAGCCAGGCAAAGACATCACAAAAAAAGAAAATTATAGGCCAATTTCACTGATGAATCTAGATGCCAAAATCCTCAACAAAATCCTAGCAAACAGAATTCAGCAACACATCAAAAAGCTCATTCATCACGATCAAGTTGGGTTCATCCCAGGCATGCAAGGATTCTTCAACATCCGCAAATCAATCAATGTGATACACCATATCAACAAATTGAGAGACAAAAATCACACGATCATCTCAATAGATGCAGATAAAGCCTTTGACAAAGTACAGCATCCATTTATGATAAAAACTCTTCAAAAAATGGGGATAGAAGGAACTTATCTTAACATAGTGAAAGCCATATATGAGAAGCCTACAGTGAACATTATCCTCAATGGTGAAAAACTGAAAGCATTTTCTCTAAGATCAGGAACAAGACAAGGGTGTCCACTTTCACCACTCTTATTCAACATAGTCCTGGAAGTTCTAGCAACAGCAATAAGAGAAGAGAAAGAAATCAAAGGAATCCAGATTGGAAAAGAAGAAGTCAAACTCTCTCTATTTGCAGATGACATGATATTATACATAGAAAATCCCAAAGACACTATTACAAAACTACTAGAGTTAATCGGCGAATTCAGCAAAGTCGCAGGATACAAAATCAATATACAGAAATCACTGGCATTCCTATACACAAACAATGAAAAATCAGAAAATGAAATCAAAGAGGCAATCCCCTTCACCATCGCAACCAAAAGAATCAAATATCTAGGAATAAACCTACCCAAAGAAACAAAAGAACTGTACACAGAAAATTACAAGACACTCATGAGAGACATTAAAGAAGACTTAAACAGATGGAGAAATATTCCATGTTCCTGGGTTGGAAGAATCAATATTGTGAAAATGACCATACTACCAAATGTCATCTATAGATTCAATGCGGTTCCTATCAAACTTCCAATGACATTCTTCACAGAACTAGACCAACGAATAACACAGTTCATATGGAAACACAAAAGACCTCGAATAGCCAAAGCAATCCTCAGGAAGAAGAATGGAGTTGGGGGGATCAGCCTCCCCAACTTCAGACTCTACTACAAAGCAACAGTCCTCAAGACAGTATGGTACTGGCACAAAAACAGAAATATCGACCAATGGAACAAGATCGAGAACGCAGAGATAAAGCCACGCACCTATGGGTACCTTATTTTTCACAAAGGAGGCGAACATATAAAATGGGACAAAGACAGCCTCTTCAACAAATGGTGCTGGGAAAATTGGACAGCTACATGCAAAAAACTCATACATCACGATCAAGTTGGGTTCATCCCAGGCATGCAAGGATTCTTCAACATCCGCAAATCAATCAATGTGATACACCATATCAACAAATTGAGAGACAAAAATCACACGATCATCTCAATAGATGCAGATAAAGCCTTTGACAAAGTACAGCATCCATTTATGATAAAAACTCTTCAAAAAATGGGGATAGAAGGAACTTATCTTAACATAGTGAAAGCCATATATGAGAAGCCTACAGTGAACATTATCCTCAATGGTGAAAAACTGAAAGCATTTTCTCTAAGATCAGGAACAAGACAAGGGTGTCCACTTTCACCACTCTTATTCAACATAGTCCTGGAAGTTCTAGCAACAGCAATAAGAGAAGAGAAAGAAATCAAAGGAATCCAGATTGGAAAAGAAGAAGTCAAACTCTCTCTATTTGCAGATGACATGATATTATACATAGAAAATCCCAAAGACACTATTACAAAACTACTAGAGTTAATCGGCGAATTCAGCAAAGTCGCAGGATACAAAATCAATATACAGAAATCACTGGCATTCCTATACACAAACAATGAAAAATCAGAAAATGAAATCAAAGAGGCAATCCCCTTCACCATCGCAACCAAAAGAATCAAATATCTAGGAATAAACCTACCCAAAGAAACAAAAGAACTGTACACAGAAAATTACAAGACACTCATGAGAGACATTAAAGAAGACTTAAACAGATGGAGAAATATTCCATGTTCCTGGGTTGGAAGAATCAATATTGTGAAAATGACCATACTACCAAATGTCATCTATAGATTCAATGCGGTTCCTATCAAACTTCCAATGACATTCTTCACAGAACTAGACCAACGAATAACACAGTTCATATGGAAACACAAAAGACCTCGAATAGCCAAAGCAATCCTCAGGAAGAAGAATGGAGTTGGGGGGATCAGCCTCCCCAACTTCAGACTCTACTACAAAGCAACAGTCCTCAAGACAGTATGGTACTGGCACAAAAACAGAAATATCGACCAATGGAACAAGATCGAGAACGCAGAGATAAAGCCACGCACCTATGGGTACCTTATTTTTCACAAAGGAGGCGAACATATAAAATGGGACAAAGACAGCCTCTTCAACAAATGGTGCTGGGAACATTGGACAGCTACATGCAAGAAAATGAAGTTGGAACATACCCTGACACCATACACAAAGATCAACTCAAAATGGATTAAAGACTTAAATGTAAGGCCAGAAACCATCAAACTCTTAGAGGAGAATATAGGCAAAACCCTCAAGGACATACATCAAAGCAAGATCTTCTCTGACTCACCTACTAGAATAGTGGAACTAAAAAGACAAATGAACATGTGGGACCTAATGAAACTTAAAAGCTTTTGTACAGCTAAAGAAATTACAAAAAAGCTGAACAGACAGCCCACAGAATGGGAGAAAATCATAGCAAATGAAACAACAGACAAAGAATTAATCTCCAAAATCTACAAGCAACTCAGACAACTCAGCACGGGAAAAACGAACAACCCAATCAAAAAATGGGAAAAGGACCTAAACAGACACCTCTCCAACGATGACATACAGATGGCCCAAAAACACATGAAACGATGCTCAACTTCACTAATAATTAGAGAAATGCAAATCAAAACTACAATGAGATATCACCTCACACCCGTCAGAATGGCCATCATCCACAAATCGACAGACAATAAATGCTGGAGAGGCTGCGGAGAAAAGGGAACACTCCTGCATTGCTGGTGGGAGTGTAAATTGATACAGCCTCTATGGAAGACAGTCTGGAGATCTCTTAAAAAACTAAAAATAGAAGCACCATATGACCCAGCAATCCCACTCTTAGGCTTATACCCTGATGAAATCAAAACTGAAAGAGGCACCTGTACTCCAATGTTCATTGCAGCTCTCTATACAATAGCTAGAACATGGAAGGAACCTAGATGCCCATCGACGAACGAATGGATCCAAAAGCTCTGGTACATATATACAATGGAATACTACACAGCTGTAAAGAGAAATGCAGAAGAATCAACCCTAATGAGGTGGCTGGATCTAGAACGTATCATCAAAAGTGAAGTCAGTCAGAAAGAGAAGGACAAATACAGTATATTAACACATATATATGGAATCTAGTAGGATGGTGATGATGGCACACGCAGTGAAGCGACAGAAAGACAGACATGGACAGTGGACATATGGACATTGTAGGGAAGGAACAGTGGGTGAGAGGCGTAAAGGAAGTAGCATGAAGGCCTGTACTATCATAAGTGAAGAAAATAGCTCTAGTCATTGCTCTGTGAGAAAAGGTGATCCTTCAGGGGTGCTGTGTGATGGTCGGGAGGGGAGGGAATGGGGGGATATACATATGACGAATCTGAGAACATGCATGTCTGGAAACAACAAAACTCTGTAAAAGTTAAAAGCAAAATAAAGGTTTAAAAAAAAAAAAAAAAGAATACTAGAGTGGGTTTCCATTCCCTTCTCCAGGGGATCTTCCCGACCCAGGGACTGAACCCAGGTCTCCCAAATTGCAGGCAGATTTTCTATCATGTGAGCCACCAGAGGAGCCCTATCTATCTTTGGGTTCCAGCAAAATGTGAGTATCCGCCACTGAGATGAGGGGTGGGGGGCTGCCAACCAAACACTTGTTTTCTATAACTGATACCCTGTGTGGAGGACCTAGGCTGAGAAGTGACCTGGATACATGAAGGATACAGGTGAACCTATTTTCCAAATAGAAACAGACTCACAGACTCAGAGAAAGAACTTACAGTTACCAGGGGACAACAGTGGGGGTGAGGGATAGATTGGAGTTTGGGATGGATAAGAACACACTGCTGTCTTTAAAACACTGACAGATACCCTACTGTGTAGCACAAGGAACTCTACTCAATATTCTGTAATAACCAAAATGGGAAAAGCACTTGAAAAAGAACAGAGATGTGTTTATGTAGAATCGAATCGCTTTACTGAACACCTGAAACGAATACAACACTGTCAATCAGCTACAGTCCAGCACAAGTTTTTAATTTTTTAAAAAATAAATGACGTACCCAGTGTCTAATAAGAGCTTGAACAACTCATCAAGTACGAGGAATAACCCAAGTTTAAATATGGACAAAGGACTTCAACACACGCTCCTCCTCCACCCTAGACATGTAAATGGTCACCAACCAGCAGGACAGGACGGAAAATCAAGAAACACCACGATGCAACCTGGAGAGGTGGGCGAGAAGGTGGGAGGGGGGCACAGGAGGGAGTGATACATGTCACTCCACCGTACAGCAGAAACTAACCTTATCAAGCAACTATATTCCAATTCAAAAAAATTAAAAAAAAAAAACCCACCTAGCAAAGTAAATTTTATGTACTTTCTACAATAAAATGCAATTTCTTCTTACCACTAACGAAAACCAAGACGCATGGAAGAACTGCCCACTAATTGAGGAAAGGCGCGAGCTTCCCGCTGGTGGTCTCTCCGACCGGCTGCCCTCGTTCCTCTGCTCCTCGTTCTTAGTAAACTCTCCCGTCGGAAACGCTCCGCCTTCACCAGCCCGCGCTCCGACTGCCAAGACCAGATCCCAAGGAACTGAAGACCGGGCGTACGCGTTCTGAGCAGCGGCGCCCAAGGGAAGGCCCGCGGCCGCCCTCCGCCGGGAAGGAAGCAGGCGCCCGCCGTGACCCACGGGAAGACGTCGCAGCGGCTCCAGGCCGCAGTGGAGCGAGGCCCGTGCCAGCCTCGAGCCCTCCGCCCCGCAAGCAGGGCCGATGAAGCCCCCTCCGCGCCCGGCCCGCGAGCTCCGCCAAGGCCCGCAGCCGCCGGCAACCCTCAGGACGCGCCCTGCACGCCTCCTCCCCCTGCTCCCGGGCTCACCTGCGAGGTGGCTTCTGGCAGCAGGGACGCAGCTTCCTGTCGTCCTGAAGCCAAACCCGCCGTCTCGAGGAGACAGCGCCCTTCCGTGAAGACGCGGATACGGGTGGCCCAGCCAAAGCCTGGAGACGGCTGTCGAGACGTGGCTCCTCAGGGCAGCGCTCGGAGCCGAGTCCACGTGCAACGTGCACGGCGCGAACGTGCTCAGTAGAACGTGCATGATGTAAACATGCACATATAGAGCGTAGACGCAAAACATGCATAACGGGACCGTGCTGACGTAAACGTGCAAGAGACTAACGCACATTATGTAGAACGTATGTGACACAGACGTGCACGTCGTGCATGACATAAAACGTGCTCAGGTAGAACGTGCGTGACATAAACATGAATGATAAAGAACGTGCGGACGTAAAACGTGCACGTGGCCATGCTGACATAAACGTGTGAACAAATGTATGATGTAGAACGCACGTCACATAAACATGCACGACGGGTTGCCTTAAAACGTGCCCGACACAAACGCATGACGTGATGGGCTGATGTGAAATGTGTGCCATCGAATGTGTGTGACATGACGTGCTAACGTAAAGGCGCGTGACATGAACGTGTATGACGTGCTGTGACGGACGAGGACGCGTAGGATGTAACACGTGTGTGACGTGAGCGTGCATGAGCTGGGCTGCCAAGCGCTGTGGGTCAGAGGCGAGAGTTCAGAGCGGAGAAAGGCAGGATGTGCCTCGCTTGCAGTTGGCTGGACTCAGTGCTCCTTGCCGGCTGAACTTGCTGATTACTTACCTTTTCCAGCCTCCCTGACAGCAACTGTGCACCATTAAAGACTCAGTCCTCTTTTTTCTTCCCCCATCGCCTGGCAGCCACCATCTCACTTTCTGTCTCTAAGTCTGGCCGCTCCAGGTGCCTCCTGTAAGTGGAGTCATGGGCACAGGTGTCTCCCTTGGCTGGCTTGTCAACTGGGCATGACGTCCTCAGGGTTCAGGGGACAGGAGGGCCACTGCCTCCATGAGTTCCTGCTTTCAGTCATTTCTGGTGTATAGTAAGAGGTGGGCTTGCTGCTTACAGTAATTTTACATTCAATTTTCGGATGGACCTCCATACTGTTTTCCACAATGGCTGTTACATTCCATCAGTAGCACCCAAAGGTTTCAATTTCTCTATATTCTCACCAACTCTTGGCTGTTTTCTTTTTGTTTTGTTTTGGATAATAGCCATCCTAATGGATGCCAAGTGATGCCACATTGTGGTTGTGATTTGCATTTCTCTAATTAGTGATGCTGAAAATCTTTTAATGTGATAATTGGCCACTTACACATTTTCTTCGGAGAAATGCTTATTTTGGTCATTTCTCCATTTAAAAATTGGGTTGTTTGCCTTTTTGGTTTTGAATTGTGGGAGTTCTTTATTCTGGCTATTAAATCCTTATCCGCTATATATTAATAATTTGTAAATATTTCCTCTCATTCTATAATTTATCTTTTTATTTTCTTGATCATATTCTTTGATGAACAAAAACTTTTAATTTTGGTGAAGCACAATTTAATCTAGTTTTTCTTTCGTTGCTCACCGTTTTGGTATCTTGGCTAAGAATCCACAGCTGAATCAAAGGTCATAAATATTTATACCTATGTTTTCTTCTAAGAGTTTTATTGTTTTACTTTAATGTTTAGGTCTTTGATCCACTTCTGAGTTAATTTTCATACATGCCGTAAGACTGGCGTCCCGCGTCTTTTTTTTTAAAAAATTGCTTTATTTATCTTAATTTGGCTGCACTGGGTCTCAGTTGTGGCATATGGGACCTAGATCCCTGGCCAGGGATCGAACCCAGGCCCCCTGTATTAGGAGCACAGAGTCTTACCCATTGGACCACCAGGGAAATACCCACGTCTTTCTTTCACATAGGAAAATCCAGCTGTCTCAGCCCCATCTGTTAAAGAAACTACTCTTTATATGCTGGATTACAGTCTTGCCAGAACTCAAGGGTGTTAGGTGGATGGAGTTTTGTAGTAAGTTTTGAAATCTGGAAGTGGGAGTCTTCCAATGTTGTTTTTCTTTTTAAAAAGTTTTTTTCCTATTTGGGACCCCTGCAACTCCAGAAGAATTTGAGGACTGGTTTTTCCATTTCTGTAAAAAACATCTGTCTGAGTTTTCACAGGGATCAGATTGAATCTGTAGAGTGTTTTGGGTATTGATGTCTTGATAGTAAGTCTTCCCATCCACAAACACAGTGTCCCATTTATTTAGGTCTTCTTTAACTTCAGCAATCTTCTATCAATCTCTCACCTCTTTGGTTAAACTTATTCCCAGTTACGTTAGTCTTTTAGTTGCATTGTAAATGGAATTGTTTTCTTAATGTTCTTTTCAGGTTATTCTTTTTTTGGGGGGGAGGGAGGGGAGTGGGCAGACCACTTCTATTGGTCTTTCATTTCTCTGTTTTCATCTGTCTTTGTTCCTTGGCTCCTGCGGGCCTCCCATCGCGGTGGCATCTGTTGTCGCAGAGCACCGGCTCTGGGCGCATGCGCTCCAGAGCTCCGGCTCGGTAGTCGGACACATCGGTCCAGCCGCTCCGCGGCACGTGGGATCTTCCCAGGCCAGGGATCAAACCGGCGCCCCTTGCACTGCAAGGCAGTGTCCTTATCCACTGGACCACCAGGGGAAGCCCGTTTTCAGGTTATTCTTTGCTGGAAAGAAAAAAAAAAGACTAAGTATAGGATAACATCGTCTGTGAACAGAGATAGTTTTAGTTTGTCCTTTCCAGTTTGTGTGCTTTTTCTTTTTCTTGTCTGACTGCTCTAGCCAGAATTTCCTGGAGATGCTGAAAGCAGTGATCAATATGAACACCCTTATCTCAATCCTGATCTTGTAGGAAAGCTGTCAGTCTTTCACCACTGAGTATGATGCTACCTGTGGGTTTTCATAAATATCCTTTATCATATTGAGGCAGTTAAAGGAACATGAGTCTTTAACATGCTATTTTTAGAAATAATCTGAGGCCTAAAGGAAACCATCTCAATATTCTTTGAAAGGACTGATGCTGAAGCTGAAGCTCCAATACTTTGGCCACCTGATGCAAAGAGCCACCTCATTAGAAAAGACCCTGATGTTGGGAAAGATTGAGGACAGGAGGAGAAGGGATGACAAAGGATGAGATGGTTGGATGGCCTCACCATCTCAATGGACATGACTTTGAGCAAACTGGGAGATAGTAGAGGACAGGGCAGCCTGGTTTGTTGCAGTCCATGGGGTTGCAAAGAGTCATACACAACTTAGTGACTGAACAACAACAAAGATGATGTTATTTTGGTGCTATTGATGTCTTGATAGTAAGTCTTCCCATCCACAAACACAGTGTCCCATTTATTTAGGTCTTCTTTAACTTCAGCAATCTTCTATCAATCTCTCACCTCTTTGGTTAAACTTATTCCCAGTTACGTTAGTCTTTTAGTTGCATTGTAAATGGAATTGTTTTCTTAATGTTCTTTTCAGGTTATTCTTGTTTGGGGGAGGGAGGGGAGTGGGCAGACCACTTCTATTGGTCTTTCATTTCTCTGTTTTCATCTGTCTTTGTTCCTTGGCTCCTGCGGGCCTCCCATCGCGGTGGCATCTGTTGTCGCAGAGCACCGGCTCTGGGCGCATGCGCTCCAGAGCTCCGGCTCGGTAGTCGGACACATCGGTCCAGCCGCTCCGCGGCACGTGGGATCTTCCCAGGCCAGGGATCAAACCGGCGCCCCTTGCACTGCAAGGCAGTGTCCTTATCCACTGGACCACCAGGGGAAGCCCGTTTTCAGGTTATTCTTTGCTGGAAAGAAAAAAAGACTAAGTATTGGATAACATCGTCTGTGAACAGAGATAGTTTTAGTTTGTCCTTTCCAGTTTGTGTGCTTTTTCTTTTTCTTGTCTGACTGCTCTAGCCAGAATTTCCTGGAGATGCTGAAAGCAGTGATCAATATGAACACCCTTATCTCAATCCTGATCTTGTAGGAAAGCTGTCAGTCTTTCACCACTGAGTATGATGCTACCTGTGGGTTTTCATAAATATCCTTTATCATATTGAGGCAGTTAAAGGAACATGAGTCTTTAACATGCTATTTTTAGAAATAATCTGAGGCCTAAAGGAAACCATCTCAATATTCTTTGAAAGGACTGATGCTGAAGCTGAAGCTCCAATACTTTGGCCACCTGATGCAAAGAGCCACCTCATTAGAAAAGACCCTGATGTTGGGAAAGATTGAGGACAGGAGGAGAAGGGATGACAAAGGATGAGATGGTTGGATGGCCTCACCATCTCAATGGACATGACTTTGAGCAAACTGGGAGATAGTAGAGGACAGGGCAGCCTGGTTTGTTGCAGTCCATGGGGTTGCAAAGAGTCATACACAACTTAGTGACTGAACAACAACAAAGATGATGTTATTTTTGGTGCTATTTTTCTCTAAAGTTGATTTTTAATTCCTAGAGGTCTGAGCAATGCAGAATGATCTTAATCCAAATTTTGGGTTTGAGATTTCTGGTCACCTGCAACTGGAGATAAAGCTGGCTAACTCTCTTAATACCTAGGCACACCCATCTAGGGGCCATCCCAACACAGGGGACTGGTGTCCTGAGTCCCCACCCTTGGAGGGGACTGGACTCAAAACTCATTTTTCTAACTCTATGTGGTTACCAGAGTCAGAATGTAAGTGCTCAGGGCAGAAGCTGCCCAAGTGCTGCATGCACTCTCTGGATTCCTCCAGGTCTTGGCCTGGTATTCTCTCATTATCTCCATAATTCTTGGATGCTTTAAAACAGATATTTTAAAAAATATTTCACCTGGCTTCTTAGTTTACTTTGCAGGAGAATTTGTTAGTCTGTTGTTCCTGGAAGTGGAGTCTCTGGTGGTTATTAATTTTCCAGAGGTAGGGGTTGTGCTATCCAAGTACAACTTTCTTACATCTTACAGGAGATGCAAAGGAACAAATTCATTCTTTATCCATCTCAGTGGAGGTATATTTTCAAGAGAGCAGGAATGTGGAACAAGGGACCTTTAAGGGAGGCTATTAGCATTACTTATCTCCCCTTGGTGCAAGAAGGTACGGCTGCATTTCATAAAGAGCTCAGCCACTTTCTTTGCTTATAAACAATGATCTCACAATACTACAAAGCTACATTACTCAACACAGCATAGGACTTCCCTGGTGGGCCGGTGGATAAGACTCTGAGCTCCCAGTGCAGGGGGGCCTGGGGTTCGATCCCTGGTCAGGGAACTAAGATCCCACACATGTCAACTAAGACCTGGTGAAGCTAAATAAATAAATTAAAAAGTGAAACAGCATAGTACTGGCACAAAGACAGATGTGGAGATCCACGGAACAGAATAGAGAGCCCAGAAATAAAACTGCATACCTCCAGTCAATTATCATATTTATTTATCCTTTTGTCGTGCTGTGCTGCATGCAGAATCTTAGTTTCCCAGCCAGGGATTGAACCCATGCCTCTTGCATTGGGAGTGTGGAGTCTTGACCACTGGACCTCAAGGGAAGTCCCCTGAGAGTCAGTTAATCTTCGACAAAGGAGATCAGACAAATGGAGAAAAGACCATCTTGATGGAATCAGAATACACCCTCCTGCCATGTACAAAAATAAAATGGTCTAAAGACTTAAATATAAGACGGGACACCAGAAAATTCCTGGGAGACATCATAGGCAAAACAGTCTCTAACACGAATCATACCCACATTTTCTTAGGTCTGTTTCCCAAGACAAGAGAAATAAAAGCAAAAGTGAACAAATGAGACCTAATCAAACTTATAAGACTTTGCACAGCAAAAGAAACCAAAAACAAAATAAAAAGACAACCCACGGATGGACGGAAAATATTTTCAAATCATATGACCAATAAGGGCTTAATTTCCAAAATATAGAAATAGTTCATATAACTGAATGACAAAAAGAAAAAAAAGAAAAATTGAAAGATGGGCAGAAGCCCTAGATAGACATTTCTCTGAAGAAGACATACAGATGGCCAACAGGAACATGAAAAGATGGCCAACATCACTAATTATAGAGAAATGCAAATCAAAACTACAATGAGGTATCATCTCACTCTGGTCAGAATAGCTGTCATTAAAGGTCTACAAATAACAAATGCTGGACTGGATTGCAGAAAAGGGAACCTTTCTACACTGTTGGTGGTGCTGCCACTATGAAAAACAGAAATAAGGATCCTCAAAATAATGGGGGCTATGTGATGGCCTGGAGGGGTGGGATGGGGGGAATGGGATATACATATGACCAATCTGGAATTATACACATCTGTAAACAACAACACACTGTGAAATCAAAAAAGCAAAATAAAAAACGTGATTGTGAAAAAAAAAGAAGGATCCTCAAAATACTAAAAATAGGGTTGTCATATAATCCAGTAATCCTACTCCTGGGCTTCCCAGCAACAAAATTATAATTCCAAAAGACAGATGCAGTTCTAGGTTCATAGCAAAGCTATTTACAATAGCCAGGACATGGAAACAACCTAAATGTATATGGACAGATAAATGGATAAAGAAAATGTGGTACACATACACCATGGACTGTTACTCAGCCATTTAAAAGAATGATTAATGCCATTTACAGCAACATGAATGGACCTAGAGATTATACTCAGTGAAGTAAGTCAGAAAGAGAAATATCGTATAATATCACTTATATATCAAATCTAAAATATGACACAAATCAACACGTCTATGAAACAGAAACAGACTCACAGACATAGAGAACAGCCTTGTGGTTGCCAAGGTCAGGGAGGTAGGAGAGGGATAAACTGGGCATCTGGGATTATCAGAAACAAACTATTATATATTGAATGGATAAACAAGGTCTTACTGTAGAACACTGGAAACCATATTCAATATCCTGTGATAAACCATTATGGAACAGAATATGGACATATATTTCTTTGTTACTGAGTTACTTTAACACAATGTTGTAAATTAAGTATACTTCAGTGAAATGATAAAAAAAGAAAAACAGTCTCAATCCACTAGTCTCATCTGATTAGGGAGAAGGATATGGTGATTCCTGGGTTCTCCAGGAATCTCCCGTAACACTAGGACATGTGTAATTACGGCCTTTCATAAGAGAAAAACACTGCAGAATAAAGAGGGTCAGTGAGCTGCCAGCTCCTACCCTCAATACCTCCTCCCTCCTTCCTTTCTTTATGATTCACTTCTAGGAAATTGACTCCCTTTAATTATTTACTAGATTTCATACAATAGAATTTTAAGATTCTCTAAAACACAGAATTATTTTTGGGCCGCACCTCATGGCATGTGCGATCATAGTTTCCAAACCAGAGATGGGATCCTCACCCTCTGCACTGGGACCGTGGTCTTAAACACTGGTATGCCAAGGAAGTTCCAGAATTGATTTTTAAAAGGGAAAAGTCATTTTAATTTCTAGACCACTCTCTTCCTCTGCCCCCAAACTTCACTAAGGAGGTAGATCTCTCTCCTGACCAACCTACACAAAAATTTCCTGCCCAGCTGCCTGGAGCTTTTCCCACGTCATTTATAAACAGAAGGAACTGATTCATACATTCTGGAAGCACATCCAGTACATAAATGGGAGTTCACTGGAGGTTTCCAACATCTGGGGACTCTTCCCACGGCCTGCCAACTGGCAGCCCCTAGTTTTAGCCCATGTTTAATTCATCACTGACACCTCCACACACCTCTCAAATCCACCCGATTCTCAGTATCACCCCCATTTCCACTTTAAACCAAAGCACCATCCCTTCTTGCCTAGATGACAGCAACTGCATCTCACCTCTCTACATCTCCTCAGGCAACTCTTAGTCCATTTTCTATACAGTCCTCAGAAAGTTCTTCCCAAAGCTCCTCATTATGTTGTTTTTTGTTTTTTTGGCACTGTGTAGCGTTCTCCGTAACACTGAACCCATTTGCAGTTGGCCTTGGAGGAATTACCCATGTGCTGCTGGTCCCCGGACTAGACTGAAACTTCTCTGAGTACAGGAAGCGCGTCTGCTCGTCCTTACATCGTCAGCGGCCGGCACTCTGTGGGCGTTTAAGATATTTTTTGAATACCACTTAATATCAGTCACTTCCAGGCAACTTAGTTATTTATTATGCATCTCTGTTTCTCACGTTTCACTAGGAAGGCAGGGGGTTGGTTATTCCATTCACCCATCTTTTTGCTTTCTCTCTTTTTAACTTTATTTTATTATTTAATAGTTATTTATTCAGCTGCCTTGAGTCTGAGTTGTGGCATGTGGGATTTTCACTGAATCACACGGGTCACTGCCATGCACTGACTCTCTAGTTGTGGTGCATGAGCTCAGCTGCTCCTTGGCTTGTGGGATCTTAGTTCCCTGACTAGGGATCGAACTTGCATCCCTGGATTGCAAGGCTGATTCTTAACCACTGGACCACCAGGGAAATCCCTAAAGTTCATTTCTTTTCAATGGAGGATAGCTACTTTACAGTATTGTGTTGGTTTCTGCCATGTGTTGTTCAGTTGCAGTGTGTTTGACTCTTTGCAATCTCATGGACGGCAGCACGCCAGACGAATCAGCCCTAGGTATGCGGACCTATGTTCTCTGAGAGCCTAAAACCGGGCTGGTGCTCTGAGGGTCCTTTGCGACCTCTCACTGGAGAAATGAGTAAATGAAAGGAAGAGAGTGACTGCAGTGAGAACCTAAATCCAAGTAGTCCAGGATCTTGAGGGTATAATTCCAAGCCCTTAAAAAGTGCCACCCTGAGCATTTCTAGATAGAGAATGTCTCCAGGAAATTTGAATTTGTATTCCATCGCTCAGAAGGATGCTAGCCAGAGACTCAGCCTGTTACAAACCAGACCAGAGGGGAAGCAGCTCTGGCCAGAGGCCAGCATTCTGAGGTCAGCCATTCCATGTTCTTCTCCGAGCCGTCCTGTCTTTTCACATGAACCATACAGTCCTCAGAAAGTTCTTCCCAAAGCTCCTCATTATGTTGTTTTTTGTTTTTTTGGCACTGTGTAGCGTTCTCCGTAACACTGAACCCATTTGCAGTTGGCCTTGGAGGAATTACCCATGTGCTGCTGGTCCCCGGACTAGACTGAAACTTCTCTGAGTACAGGAAGCGCGCTGCTCGTCCTTACATCGTCAGCGGCCGGCACTCTGTGGGCGTTTAAGATATTTTTTGAATACCACTTAATATCAGTCACTTCCAGGCAACTTAGTTATTTATTATGCATCTCTGTTTCTCACGTTTCACTAGGAAGGCAGGGGGTTGGTTATTCCATTCACCCATCTTTTTGCTTTCTCTCTTTTTAACTTTATTTTATTATTTAATAGTTATTTATTCAGCTGCCTTGAGTCTGAGTTGTGGCATGTGGGATTTTCACTGAATCACACGGGTCACTGCCATGCACTGACTCTCTAGTTGTGGTGCATGAGCTCAGCTGCTCCTTGGCTTGTGGGATCTTAGTTCCCTGACTAGGGATCGAACTTGCATCCCTGGATTGCAAGGCTGATTCTTAACCACTGGACCACCAGGGAAATCCCTAAAGTTCATTTCTTTTCAATGGAGGATAGCTACTTTACAGTATTGTGTTGGTTTCTGCCATGTGTTGTTCAGTTGCAGTGTGTTTGACTCTTTGCAATCTCATGGACGGCAGCACGCCAGACGAATCAGCCCTAGGTATGCGGACCTATGTTCTCTGAGAGCCTAAAACCGGGCTGGTGCTCTGAGGGTCCTTTGCGACCTCTCACTGGAGAAATGAGTAAATGAAAGGAAGAGAGTGACTGCAGTGAGAACCTAAATCCAAGTAGTCCAGGATCTTGAGGGTATAATTCCAAGCCCTTAAAAAGTGCCACCCTGAGCATTTCTAGATAGAGAATGTCTCCAGGAAATTTGAATTTGTATTCCATCGCTCAGAAGGATGCTAGCCAGAGACTCAGCCTGTTACAAACCAGACCAGAGGGGAAGCAGCTCTGGCCAGAGGCCAGCATTCTGAGGTCAGCCATTCCATGTTCTTCTCCGAGCCGTCCTGTTACATTGGAAAATAAGTCCCAGGCCCCACAAGGTGTTGGCTAATTAAGGCTTGAGCTACTGCCCCTTCAAGAAGAATTTGCATTTTAATAGAGGCTCCTCAGTCCCACAGGAATCTGTATCTTTAAAGGTGTGATTTCCAGCACCAGCAACTGAGATATTTAGGCGGCTAGACTCTGCAGCCCTTTCTAGTCCAAATCCAGCAGGAAACTCCCTCAGGGCCACCTGGAGGCTGTGTAAACTGCTCTACCATTTCCCACCATGATTACTATGAACCTGTGTGGTTTTGTGCCTGATCTCCTCAGGCCGCCTGATCCGGGGGCCTCTCAGATGTCAACACAACCTTTTTCCACCTGCGCAGTCTTCAAGTGATCAATCAGATCCACCGGGCCGCAAGATGACTTGCTACAACCAAAACTGCCGAGCTTTTAAGGTACCCGAGGGAGACCAGAGTCAGGTATTTAAAACCTGATACTGGCAAAAGGTGATCGCGTATGTCCTTCATGACACTGTTCATCAACATTCGTTTTGTTCAATTTGTTTTCAGGCCCCCCCCCCCTTTTTTTTAAACAGGTATATCAAAAGCCTTGCAAATGGAAGGTGGGCAAGACACATCCATCTGTGAACTAGGGATGTTTTAAATGGCCAATCCTGCAGGGCCCAGTTCTAAGGGGAAGCTTGAGAAATGCCTGGAACTGCAGGAGGACTGCAGCCTGAAACTAGGAATTCCGCATTCGGGTGAGGCCCCTGCGCGCCACGCCTGGGACCGGGCACTCTAAATTCACCTCCTCTGCACTTGGGGTCCCCGGCTCCTTCCCCGCCGCTGGCCCGGGCTCCGCCTGCCGCCTTGCCCTGGACGCGCCTGCGGGCTTCACTGCCCTCCCCGGCGAGGGGCACGAGCGCCGAGGCCCGGCCGCGGGGACCGCACCTGCGCCCGCCCGCTCCCGCCCCGCTCGGCCTCGGCTCGCGCTCCGGCCTCGGCTTCGCGCGCGGCAGCGGCGGCGGGGCTCGCGCCCGGGGACAGCGGTGGCGGCGGCTCGAGCCCGCGCCCGGGCCGGTGAGCGCGCGGAGCGGGCGGGAGAGGGCGCAGCGCGGCGCGGCCGGCGGGCGGCCCTGCGGAGCCGCGGCGGCATGGGCGCGGGCAGCAGCGGGGTCTGCGGGCGCCCGGCTCGGCCCGCTCCTGGTGCGCGGCCACCGCAGCCCCGGCCACCTGGGGGTTGGCCGACCCCTCCGCCGGCGCAACTTGCCTCGGACCCTCGGTGAGCAGGCGCGGCGCGCGGGGCCGGGCGCCAGAGGGCGAGGCGTGCGGCCGCGATGCCTCCAGCCGGCGGTCCCCGCGCGCCGCGCCCCGCCGCGCTGCCCCGCAGCCTGTCCCGCCTGCGCGAGTGCCCGGGCCGCTCTCGCCTCGTGCTGGCGCTCGGGGCCACGCAGATGGCGCTCGGATGCCTCATCGTGGCCGTCAGCTTCGCCGCGCTGGCGCTCACCACCTCGGCCCGCGTCCGCCACTCCTGCCCCTTCTGGGCCGGCTTCTCGGTGAGTGGGGGCGCGCGGGCGGCGGGACGGAGCGCGGGCCCAGCACCCGCGGGCGGTTCGAAACTCGGGCAGGATAACTCCGGGGAGCCCACTCACCGCTTGCCACCCTAGCAGCGTCGCTTTCCCTTCCCCTTGCGCCGGTCCCGGAGTTACTTTTCTGAAGAGGCGAGGGCGAGCGGGGCCGGTGGCTGCGCCCCAGGGCGACCCGAACGAGGCAGAGGCGGGACGCGAGCCCCGTGCGCTGCCGCGGCTCCACGCGCCGGGCCTCCGGGGCGGCTCTAGCCGGAGACTCGCGCGCAGGGCGCGTGCCGTCGGGTCGCGGCTTCATCCCAGCGGCGGGAACGGGCGGGAGACGCCTTGGCGGCCCACCCGCTTGGCGCGGCGCAGGTGGAGCGACCCGCGTGTGGCGGGGAAGGACTGGCGAGCGCCGTGGGCAGCGGAACGGGGCGGGCGGCGTCGGGAGGCGTGCTTAGGGAGCTTTCTCCCCGGGAGGTGACCGATTTTCAGGCTGTTGACCTCCAAAGAGAAAGGCCAGTGACTGGTAACCCCCCAAAGAAGCAATACCACCAGGAAAGCCCATTAAAGGAAGCCGTTGTCTCCAAGAGTTAATTGGGGGAGGGGGCACTTTTTGTATTAAAATTATTTTTTCCTGTATTAATAAAGAGTGAGTATATGGAAACGGGAAAGGTCTATACTCTTTATAAAGAGAAGCACCTGCTCTGAGACTCTCGACGTCCCTACCTATATTTGGTTTGTGGGGCCGAGTACATGCTATATAGCTTTAAACCGTTTAACTCAGTGTGTTTTCATTCTATCTCCAGAAATCCAAACCAAACCTTTGGGACGAAATTTACTATTGGTTCTGGCCTTTTGAAATGTAAACCTTCTGTCCAGCTCGCTTTTGTTGTTCTTTTGTAATGTCCTTTGTTCTCTAAGTCCGCTGCCCGCCTTGTAAGATGAGGTCCTAGCAGGCCTGACTCAGTGATACCCTGATTAATGCAGGTGTGGTGGTTTATCCTGATGGGGTGCTCATGTCCAGAGCTTATTTCAGACCAGGAGTGAGTCTTGGAGAGCTGATGAGAACAGCAGCGTGTGAGGTCCCAGCTCCCTGTGCTCAAATTAAAGAGAGGGGGTTGGGAGCAAGACCCAGGAGTTAAGATTCAAAAGGGCCCCTAAATACTAGCCTGAGCACATCTGTGGCTCAAATGCTGAGCATGATTTAATGTGCGTTGTTTTCACGAGGTCTGAGTTTGTGTCTGCAGAACGGCCCACAGGTGGCAGCCTGCTAAGGGAACTGCTCTTCTTGGCTTCTTCCTGGGCTGTCTCCTCCCAGCTATGTGGCTTTGATTCTTCCAAAGGCCAGAGGAAAAGAGCTGCCTTTTAATAATGAACCTAAAAGGGAAATCAGTCATCAGACATGGTAGAAAAGCTGTTTATGTGGAAAGTGTACACTCAGTCTAAAGTGTTAAATAAATATGTAAGCCATTAATTCAGTTTGCATCCCTAGGGTTGTTCCTTCCCACAGCTATAACCTCGTAGTCCTAAGGTCCCACAGTTTAAAGCAACTCCCCACGTGTCTGCTCTGTGCAGGCCTGCCTCTGGGGTCTGGGGACGACAGTGACCAGCATCCTCTGCTTACATTTTAAACCTTATAAAGAGGTGCTCGGGTCTACCTCCTGCCCTCCCCACCTCCTTACACCCCCCTGTGTCATGGGCTTCTTTTCTTTCTTCAAACTGAATCTGCCACAGGCTCCTTTAACCCTTTATTGACCCAGGGATTTTTGCAGAAACAAGCACCTTTGGCTGACTGCGTATTATGTAAGTATTGAAACACTCCAGTCAATATTGTTTGGATACCGAAAGACATATTAATGTGTCTCTGGTCAATAATGTGTTAAAATTCTTTGCAGAGGTGGTGACTAGTTCCGGAGACGCTGGGACAAGGTCAGGGTGCTGGTGTGGCTGGGGGCAGGAGCCCTGGCCGCTTGCCTGCCTACCCAACCTGGAAACCACCTTGAAAGGATATTTTTCTCTTAAGAATGGTGACCAGGAGGTCTGGCTTTACACCAAAAATCTGCTCTGTATGACTTAGGGCTGCCTTTCCTGAAAATGGGCTTTTCAGCATTTTCTAGGTTTCTAAGCTTTCTCCAGGGTGTGTCCCTGGTGAAGAGCCATTGTAAAAATAACTACTCTGTTTAAGAAAAAAAAAAAAAAACAAGAAAACAGCTTACATTTACTGAGCACATACAGTGTGCGAGATAGTACAGTGACTGTTTTTCATGCTGCGATAGCACACTTCATCCTGGCCTCTGGTGTCCTGGCTCTTGGGCAGTTCCCTGGCTTGAACTTGGACTGGACCTTCGACTGGTCTTAGCCAGCGGAGTGTGGCAGAACTGAAACTGCCTCAGGGCTAGACCTACGCCCTGAGAAATCTTGGAAGCTCATGCGGAGCTCAGTGAGGGGGATATACATTAAGAAACTTGCTGTATCGGTCAGGGCTCTCCAGAGAAACAGAACCAATACACACATATCAACAAGCTGGAGACCCCATCATGCTGCTGACGTCATTCAGCCCCAGTCCAGAGGCCTAGGAACCGGGGGGCCAGTGGTATGATCCCCAGTCTGGCCCCAAAGCCTGAGGACCAGGGGTGCTGATGTCCAAGGCAGGAGAAGATGGATGTCCCAGCTCAGAGAGCATGAATCTGCCTGTGCTCCACCGTCTGGTCCTATTCAGGCCCTCCTTGGCTGGGATGAGGCCCATCTGCGTGGATAAAGGTGACCTTCTTCACTCAGTTGGCTGATTCAACACTGATCTCTTCTAGAGACACCCCCAGAACACCCCCCACCCCTAATAAGAACGTCGTCCTGTCTGTCAGGGGATCCCTCTGTCTAGTCAAGTGGACACAGAAAATGAACCTTCACACCTGCCTCAGGTCGCACCTGGCCGGTGTCAAGGTTGTACGTAATTGCTCTGACTTGAGAGGCCACAGTTGTGGCCATTAGACTTAGTTGCCCCCCCCACACCCAGGCAGTGGCTGAATGGGGATGGACTCCAGCTGGCCCTGAAGGGTCACCGGTAAAACCGCCACAGGAAGGACACACCTGTTTCTTGAGAAAAGCACAAAATATGTGTGGAAAGGTGATAATGCAAGAGAACTTTGGGGAGCAGGAAATTAGGGAGGTTGAGGGAGTCTAAAGGTCAAGGAAAAGGCTGGGGAGTGGTCCTTGGCAAGGCTGTAAACAGGGGAGGGCAGCAGGTCTGGCCCAGGGACCAGTGCCGTTTCAGAGACCTGTCTTTACATCCTGTCCTTGGTCCCCACCATCCAGTTAGAACGCAGGGGTGGCTTGGCTTCCCCCGGGATACATGCTTGAGAGGTGATGATCCACAGGGGCAGTTTAGAAGACGACTGTGTGTCTGCATGTGTGTAATGATCCACGAATTCATCATTCACTTAAGTGGCACGTAGGACCTTATTTCCCCAACCAGGGGCCAGACCTGTGCCCACTGCAGTGGAAGCACTGTGTCTCAGCCCCAACCATCGGGGAAGTCCACAGCAAATTCAGTTTTATTTTAAGTGAACTTCATATCATAGAACAGACTAAACAATTTTGTATATGTAATTTAAAATAGTAAAAAATGAAATGAAAGGATCGGGGCAACTCCTCTAGCCCTTCTCTTGGTATTTGTGGAGTCTCCAGCATTCGAGGTGACCTTTGACAGAGCAGCCTTGTTATTTTCCTTTGACATTTTATCCTCTCCCAGGACATCAGAGACCACCAGTACCCTATGGATGGCCCATATGGCCAGTCACGTGCTGATAAAGACATAAGCGTTCAGAGCTGACTGTTTATGCACAGATGTGTATGCATTCTTTTTTCCTTTAAAAGCAACGTGAAACTCCACAGTGATGAGATGCTTGTTGCGATAACTGAAAACAAATAGGGTGTAAAGAAAATGACAACTGTGTCTTCCTCGGTGCCAGCTCTGTGCCCACAGGTCACCTGCTCTGTGCCTGCAGGTCATCTCCATAAGCAAGTGTTGGTTCATGTGATTCATACTTTGAGAGGCCACAGTTGTGGCCATTAGACTTAGTTGCCCCCACACCCAGGCAGTGGCTGAATGGGATGGACTCCAGCTGGCCCTGAAGGGTCACCGGTAAAACCGCCACAGGAAGGACACACCTGTTTCTTGAGAAAAGCACAAAATATGTGTGGAAAGGTGATAATGCAAGAGAACTTTGGGGAGCAGGAAATTAGGGAGGTTGAGGGAGTCTAAAGGTCAAGGAAAAGGCTGGGGAGTGGTCCTTGGCAAGGCTGTAAACAGGGGAGGGCAGCAGGTCTGGCCCAGGGACCAGTGCCGTTTCAGAGACCTGTCTTTACATCCTGTCCTTGGTCCCCACCATCCAGTTAGAACGCAGGGGTGGCTTGGCTTCCCCCGGGATACATGCTTGAGAGGTGATGATCCACAGGGGCAGTTTAGAAGACGACTGTGTGTCTGCATGTGTGTAATGATCCACGAATTCATCATTCACTTAAGTGGCACGTAGGACCTTATTTCCCCAACCAGGGGCCAGACCTGTGCCCACTGCAGTGGAAGCACTGTGTCTCAGCCCCAACCATCGGGGAAGTCCACAGCAAATTCAGTTTTATTTTAAGTGAACTTCATATCATAGAACAGACTAAACAATTTTGTATATGTAATTTAAAATAGTAAAAAATGAAATGAAAGGATCGGGGCAACTCCTCTAGCCCTTCTCTTGGTATTTGTGGAGTCTCCAGCATTCGAGGTGACCTTTGACAGAGCAGCCTTGTTATTTTCCTTTGACATTTTATCCTCTCCCAGGACATCAGAGACCACCAGTACCCTATGGATGGCCCATATGGCCAGTCACGTGCTGATAAAGACATAAGCGTTCAGAGCTGACTGTTTATGCACAGATGTGTATGCATTCTTTTTTCCTTTAAAAGCAACGTGAAACTCCACAGTGATGAGATGCTTGTTGCGATAACTGAAAACAAATAGGGGTGTAAAGAAAATGACAACTGTGTCTTCCTCGGTCCCAGCTCTGTGCCCACAGGTCACCTGCTCTGTGCCTGCAGGTCATCTCCATAAGCAAGTGTTGGTTCATGTGACCTTTCCATACTTTCCTTTACAGTCACAGAAATATTAGTATTTGTGTGTATGTATGGATTTTGTTCCTTTTAAAAAAATTTTATGAAAAGATTATGCCACACACCCCTTACTCTGTGACTTCTTTTTTATTCTATGTATAATAAATATGCCAAGCCACCATAACTCACTATTCTCACTACTTCCAGCATTGTTAATGAGTAAGTAAGACTCCAGAGGATGCATTTTATAGTTTAGTCAGTTCTCCTGTGGAGACTATTCTGGTTGTGTCACTTCCTTTTTTTTTTTTTTTAGAATTAAAAAAAAATTACTTACTTATTTATTTATTTTTGGCTACTCTGGGTTTTCACTGCTGCAGGCTCTTCTCTAGCTGCAGGGATGTGGGGGCTACTCTCTAGTTGAGGTGAGCGGGCTTCTTGTTGTAGTGGCTTCTCTTGTTGTGGAACTCAGGCTCCAGGGCACATGAGCTCAATAGTTGTGACTCTGAGGCTCTAGAGCACAGGCTCAACAGCTGTGGCTCATGGGCTTAACTGCTCTACAGCAGTGGAATCTTCCTGAGGGATAGAACCCGTGACTCCTGCATTGGCAGGCAGACTCTTCACCACTGAGCCACCAGGGAAGCCCTATGTCACTTCCTTGTCCCCACAAACCATGCTGCTTATCCATCCTTAGTGGCTGGGCTAGTTTTCTGAGCATACATTCCCCAAAGGGAAATGGCTGGTTGGAGGGTGTTCAAACTTGGAATTTTGTTAGCTATTGGCCAGATTTATTCCACAAAAGACTGTAGGCCTCCTTGCCCACTGGGACATTACATAGGACTGCCCCTTCCCCATCATCTTCCTGGCCCAGGCTGCTAGCAGTCCTTAACATTTTATTCATCTAATGGAAGAAAAGATGTTTCATTGTTTTCATTTGATCTGATTTTCCATGGTTATGAATCTGATATGTTGCAAGTATTGGGCTGGCCAAAAAGTTTGTTTGGATTTTTCCATACAATCGAAAAACCCCCAAATGAACATTTTGGCCAGCCCAATATTTTTGTGCAGTTCTTCATTCCTCACGTGGTTTAATTTTTGGTGTCTTTTGCTGTATATAAAATTAAAAAACTTTTTATGTAAGTCAGATTTGTTAGTTTTCTCTTCTGCAGTGTTTGGAGTTTATTCTTAGTAAAGAGGGTTTCATTACAGAGATCACACAAACATTCCTTCATATTTCCCATCCAGTTTTTAAATCATCCAGAATTTGTTTTGTATATAGAGAAGGAAATGGCAGCCTACTCCAGTACTTTTGCATGAGAGATCCCATGGACAGAAGAGCCCGGCGGGCAACTGTTCATCACATTGCACGAGTCAGTCACAACTGAGTGACTGAGCATGTGCACCGCCCCCACCAATACGTTATTTTGGTTAAGGCAGTGTGCTGCTGAGTTTCACAATCTATCTGGTCAGGCATGTCCCTCCGCACTGTTTTTCTCAAAAGTACCTTGGTTCGTCTTCTGTATTAACTTTAAAATCTTTGTGCCTAGTTTCCAGTGACCCCCTTAGGATTTGTATTTCAGTTGTATTACATTGATGGATCAATTTTGGAGGTATATGACAGTTTTATCACATGGATTCTTCCTGTGCGCACGGAGCAAAGGGTCAGGGTGGGGATGTGCTTCCCTGGGCTCTGGATTGAACTCTGAGAAACAGATGGATACATAGAGATCTCATACTTGAGTCCTTTAAGATTGGTAGTGCCCAGCTGATAAAGCTGTCCGATGTGCATGCGTCCAACTCTTTGTGACCCCACAGACGGTAGCCCACTAGGCTCCTCTGTTCATGGGATATTCCAGGCAAGAACACTGGAGTGGATTGCTGTTTCCTCCTCCAGAGGATCTTCCCGATTTAGGGATTGAGCCTATGGCTTTTGCGCTGCAGTTGGATTCTGTACCACTGAGCCACCAGAGAAGGCCAAAGCTGTCCTCGCTCATCCCCTGTTCTATAGGAGCTTTATCTTCCCAGATCAGGAAAATCTACCTCATTCTACATGGGGAATGAAAAATGGAATATGATCTTATATAAAATTGATTCAGAGAAGAATGATGAAAATGAACATAATGGTACTATAGAAAATGAGAACACATCAGAAAAAATCATAAACTAATTTTTCAAGATAAGTTGAAAGAAAAGACAATTTGGAAGAGTAGCATCCAGCATGTATTTAGGAACTACAAAGATATGGCTTGATAACAGAAATTATGAAATGAAAATGAGAATGGATTGATATCATAAAAGAATTAGGAAAAAATGAATTTTAGAATGGAAGACTAAATTATGTGCAGAAGAAACACAAGAACAAGTGGTTACCATAGACAGCCCCACAATAAAAACACAGGATGAAAAGGAGAAAAATGAAAGCAATAGCAAATACAGAAAGGAATAGAGTGAATTAGAATGTATAGGAGACAAGGACTTCCCTGGTGGTCCAATGGCTAAGACTCTGAGCTCTCAATTCAGGGAACCCGGGGTTCAATCCCTGGTCAGGGAGCTAGATCCCATGTGCTGCAACTAAGATCTTGCATGCCACAACAAAGACCCAGCACAGCCAAATAAATATTTTAAAAATGAAAGTATAGGAGACAGGCAAAGGAGATCTGATATATGTATAATTAGAGTGTCCAGAAAAGGAAGAACAAAGCAGTGGAATAAATAAATGTTTAGAACTATTGATGCCAGAAAACTTACCTAAAAATAAGACTTGAGAGTGTCCATTGTGTAATTGGAAGAAAAAAAAAACCAGTGCAGAATAATTAACACTGAGATGTACCCCTGAAATATAATGAATGTTAAACATAAGGGAAAAAGTCCTAGTCATTTGTATTATTCGTTGCAGTTCTCTTAACCTTTCTATGCTGCAAAAGGTAAACCAATATTTTAACAAGTAAATTTGAAGAGGGAAAGTTGAAATTTCCAACTTTTAGAGAAGTTGTAGAACAGAACTGATAGGTGATAGATGACGGTAAATTACTGTGAACAGTGTCGGATTCTTGATCTCTAACAGAGAAGAATTCACATTGGAATCAGAAAGACTCGGCAGTGGTCACTCAGAGCTCTGTGCAGTGAAAAGTTCATTAAAGTAAGAAAGGATAGAGGAAAATCTACCTCATTCTACATGGGGAATGAAATGGAATATGATCTTATATAAAATTGATTCAGAGAAGAATGATGAAAATGAACATAATGGTACTATAGAAAATGAGAACACATCAGAAAAAATCATAAACTAATTTTTCAAGATAAGTTGAAAGAAAAGACAATTTGGAAGAGTAGCATCCAGCATGTATTTAGGAACTACAAAGATATGGCTTGATAACAGAAATTATGAAATGAAAATGAGAATGGATTGATATCATAAAAGAATTAGGAAAAAATGAATTTTAGAATGGAAGACTAAATTATGTGCAGAAGAAACACAAGAACAAGTGGTTACCATAGACAGCCCCACAATAAAAACACAGGATGAAAAGGAGAAAAATGAAAGCAATAGCAAATACAGAAAGGAATAGAGTGAATTAGAATGTATAGGAGACAAGGACTTCCCTGGTGGTCCAATGGCTAAGACTCTGAGCTCTCAATTCAGGGAACCCGGGGTTCAATCCCTGGTCAGGGAGCTAGATCCCATGTGCTGCAACTAAGATCTTGCATGCCACAACAAAGACCCAGCACAGCCAAATAAATATTTTAAAAATGAAAGTATAGGAGACAGGCAAAGGAGATCTGATATATGTATAATTAGAGTGTCCAGAAAAGGAAGAACAAAGCAGTGGAATAAATAAATGTTTAGAACTATTGATGCCAGAAAACTTACCTAAAAATAAGACTTGAGAGTGTCCATTGTGTAATTGGAAGAAAAAAAAAACCAGTGCAGAATAATTAACACTGAGATGTACCCCTGAAATATAATGAATGTTAAACATAAGGGAAAAAGTCCTAGTCATTTGTATTATTCGTTGCAGTTCTCTTAACCTTTCTATGCTGCAAAAGGTAAACCAATATTTTAACAAGTAAATTTGAAGAGGGAAAGTTGAAATTTCCAACTTTTAGAGAAGTTGTAGAACAGAACTGATAGGTGATAGATGACGGTAAATTACTGTGAACAGTGTCGGATTCTTGATCTCTAACAGAGAAGAATTCACATTGGAATCAGAAAGACTCGGCAGTGGTCACTCAGAGCTCTGTGCAGTGAAAAGTTCATTAAAGTAAGAAAGGATAGAGGAAAGCTTCCAGCACAGACACTGGAAGGCGGATAGAAGAGTATCCCCTTTTGCCAGTTGAAGCATGACAATTTGTATCTTCCAGTCAGTTACCGAAACAATAAATCAAAAGAATATCTTAAGGTTGTAAAGGCCCTCTAGGCCCATACCCACAACATTAAGATGAGATTAGCTAGGACAGTCTCCAGGCCTCAGGGCTAGGTGAGACATTCTAATGTAAACACACCAGATTAACATAAGACTAGAAGTTTTCAGTTTTAACATTGAAGATCTTTGCCTTTATTTCTCCTTGTCCTTCCTCTTCTCCTCCTTGTCCTTGGGACCCGCTAGCCTCCTCACCAATTCTGCCTATGAACCCCTTTCATTCTGAACCCCTTTTAGAACTAGCAACTCCTGTGCAGTATCCCATCAGCTGGGGCCCTGATAGTGACCGCTTTCCTGCGTTTGCCCCATGGCTTGCACTTGTATATAGTCTCTTTTCCTCAATGGAAAATCTGTTACTAGATTTTTTTTCTTGACCTCTTGAGGGCAGGCTGCAGACGTCATATCCCATCACCCCTGAACATTTTGGTATGTATCTCCCCACTCAAGGACACTCTACTTCTTGTGTCAACCAGTGTATACTCCAGACAAGGAAGGCAGTGTTAGAAGAGCATTGTTGTCCGAGTCATAGTTCCCATTCTAATTCCACCAACTGTCCGGATGAAAGGGTTTTACCTCGATTTGAGACTTAAACCCAGTACCCAGACCTGATCGAACCCTGCTTGGGACTTGAACCCATGTGGCTGGAGCTTGAATTCCAGCCAAAACCCTGTTTGGGAATCGAACCCACGTGGCTTGGACTCGAACCCAGCCAAAACCCTATTTGGGACTTGAACCTACATGACTGGGGCTTGAACCTAGCCAAAACCCAGTTTGGGACTTGAACCCACGTAGCTGAGGCTTAACTCCAGCCAAAACCCTGCTTGGTACTTGAACCCATGTAGTCAGGACTCAGTCCCAGCCAAAACCCTGTCTGGGACTTGAACCCACGCAGCCAGGATGTAATCCAGCACTCACCCAATGTCTGGACCCACTGAGGCTCAGGTTCTTCTTGCCTCAACTCAGAAAGATTTCAGCGAGAAGCAGAGTGATAGACACGAAAAGGATTTATTAGGATAAGGTACCTATAAACGGTGCAGGTGGGCAGGCAGGAAAGCTCTGCTCTGCTGTCTCCCTTCAATTGAGTGGGCAGCAATATATATATATATATATATATATATATAGGATGGTAGAAGACTGCCCCCCTCAAGTAGACACAGCTGCAAGGCATACATCATTAGTTCCTTCTTTGCCAGCTCCTCCTCCATCAGCTGTTTATACCCAGTCAAGCCTGCTTTACTGAACAAGGAGCATCTCTCCTGAGTTCTTGTCAACTCACTGGACTCCCAACCTTTCTCAGGTCTCACCCTTCTACCTACTGTCCCCTACTAGGACTCTAGAACCACCTACCTATTCTACTCTGTCCCTTTCTCCTTCCCCTCTGCCTCCTTTCCCCTTCCTGGCCCAGGATCCTATCCAGCAATATGTGGGTGTGCGTATTTCTTCAGTTGTCCTTTGTGCCTCATGATTTCCATGGTGTTAAAGGGTACAGGATTTTCTTTTAATTTTTTGGCTGTACCACATGGCATGTGGAATCTTCATTCCCTGACCAGGGGTTGAATCCATGCCCCCTGGGTTGGAAGCATGGGTTCTGCGCCACTGGACCACCGGGAAAGCCCCACAGTAGATGTCTCTTTAGGGTGACCCTGAACGTGGGTCCATCCAGTGTATCCTCATGGCCAGACTCAGGTCATACATTCTTGGAAGTGAGTGAAAAGCAGAATGGAGATGAAAGACATTCTTTAAATTCCTTCTGTGTTCTCTGATGAGAAATCCATGGTCACTGAAGTGGTTGCTCCCATGTCAGTTGATGTCTTCTCCTTTTATTTCCATTCTATGATTAAACTCATCTGTGTGAATTTTTTACTTTGGTGATTCTGTTTTAAAAATTTCCATGGGGGTCTCCTTCATATCAAACAGATTTTTTTGTTTTGTTTAGCTTTGTAGCTTCTCATTCATTTTTTGGTTTTTATCAACTGGTCATTCCAAGATCTATCATTGATTATGTTCTCCTTGGGGTGTCTGCCTCACCCAATGTCTGGACCCACTGAGGCTCAGGTTCTTCTTGCCTCAACTCAGAAAGATTTCAGCGAGAAGCAGAGTGATAGACACGAAAAGGATTTATTAGGATAAGGTACCTATAAACGGTGCAGGTGGGCAGGCAGGAAAGCTCTGCTCTGCTGTCTCCCTTCAATTGAGTGGGCAGCAATATATATATATATATATATATATATATAGGATGGTAGAAGACTGCCCCCCTCAAGTAGACACAGCTGCAAGGCATACATCATTAGTTCCTTCTTTGCCAGCTCCTCCTCCATCAGCTGTTTATACCCAGTCAAGCCTGCTTTACTGAACAAGGAGCATCTCTCCTGAGTTCTTGTCAACTCACTGGACTCCCAACCTTTCTCAGGTCTCACCCTTCTACCTACTGTCCCCTACTAGGACTCTAGAACCACCTACCTATTCTACTCTGTCCCTTTCTCCTTCCCCTCTGCCTCCTTTCCCCTTCCTGGCCCAGGATCCTATCCAGCAATATGTGGGTGTGCGTATTTCTTCAGTTGTCCTTTGTGCCTCATGATTTCCATGGTGTTAAAGGGTACAGGATTTTCTTTTTAATTTTTTGGCTGTACCACATGGCATGTGGAATCTTCATTCCCTGACCAGGGGTTGAATCCATGCCCCCTGGGTTGGAAGCATGGGTTCTGCGCCACTGGACCACCGGGAAAGCCCCACAGTAGATGTCTCTTTAGGGTGACCCTGAACGTGGGTCCATCCAGTGTATCCTCATGGCCAGACTCAGGTCATACATTCTTGGAAGTGAGTGAAAAGCAGAATGGAGATGAAAGACATTCTTTAAATTCCTTCTGTGTTCTCTGATGAGAAATCCATGGTCACTGAAGTGGTTGCTCCCATGTCAGTTGATGTCTTCTCCTTTTATTTCCATTCTATGATTAAACTCATCTGTGTGAATTTTTTACTTTGGTGATTCTGTTTTAAAAATTTCCATGGGGGTCTCCTTCATATCAAACAGATTTTTTTGTTTTGTTTAGCTTTGTAGCTTCTCATTCATTGCCTTCCTTACTGGAGCATTTTTTGTTATCACTGCTTTAAAGTCTTTGTCTGGTCATTCCAAGATCTATCATTGATTATGTTCTCCTGTGGGAGGTGATCTTGGCCTGATTCTTTGTAGGTTTAGTAATTTGGGGTTATATCCTGGACATTTTGAATATTATGTTGTGTGTCTCTGAAAATTGTTTAAATCCACTCAAGAATGTTGTTGCTTTTTATGACACAAGTGAACTTATCTATGAAACAGACTCACAGAAGTAGAGAACAGACTTGTGGTTGCCAAAGAGGGGGCTGGGGGAAGGAGAGGGAGGTTGGGATTAGCAAAGTCAAACTGTTAAGTATAGATGGGGGCTTCCCAGGTGCTGCTAGTGGTACAGGAGACCCAGATTCAATCCCTGGCTTGAGCAGATCCCCTGGAGAAGGGAATCACTACCCACTCCTGTACTCTTGCCTGGAGAAATCCCATGGAGAGAGGAACCTGGTGGGCTACAGTCCATGGGGTCGCAGAACATTGGATTGACTGGTTTGATTCTCCTTGCCATCCAAGACTCTCAAGAGTCTTCTCTGGTACCACAATTTGAGAGTATCAATTCTTTGGTGCTCAGCCTTCTTTAATGTCTAACTCTCACATCCACAAGTGACTCCTGGAAAAACCATAGCTTTGACTGTATGGACCTTTGTCAGCAAAGTGATGTCTCTGGTTTTGTTTTTTTTTTTGCAACTTCTATTGGTCTTTCATTTAGTTCTGTCTTTGTTCTTCGGCCTGTGTGGGCCTCCCATCACAGTGGCCTCTCTTGCTGCAGAGCACCAGCTCTGGGCACATGCGCTCCAGAGCTCTGACTCGGTAGTTGGACACATCGGTCCAGCTGCTCCGTGGCACGTGGGATCCTCCCAGGCCAGGGATCGAACTGGTGCCCCTTGCACTGCAAGGCAGTGTCCTTACCCACTGGACCACCAGGGAAGCCCTCTCTGCTTTTTAATAGACATTCCAACATACATTAGTTGCAGACAGATGCTGTTTGATTTCACTTACACTATGTATTTAGAATAGTCAAATTCATAGTCAGAAAGTACATTGGTAGATGCCAGGAACCAGTGTTGGGGGTATAGTTAGGGAAAAAGGGAGTTGGTGTTTAATGGGGACAGAGTTTCAGTTCTGGAAGGTGGAGGATTCAGAAGCTGGACGGTGGGGAGAAATGCACAGCTGTGTGAATGTCCTCAGTGCCCTGAGTCCATTCATCATATATATGCTTAAAACAGTACATTTTATATTATGTACTTTTGCCACAATTAAAAAAAAAAATTGAAAATAAATACAGTGGATGGTCAGGAAGAGCAAGGGGAGGAGAAAGAAGCAGTTACCAGCTAATTGCATTCTTGCTCATAGGAGGGAGGTATAATGTCTAAAAGAGGCGTCTGATAAGGGGTTATATAAGGTGGGAACATAAAAGCAGCAACTAGAACCAGTTCCCTTCCCAGGATCTGCAGAGCCGCAGAGAGACACGAACGGGCAGTAGCCCACGGACGGAAAGACAGAGGTTGTGCGTCAGTGTTTCAAATATAAGGTTAAAAATCTGCAGAACTGATGCCCAACATCCAGACTATATTCACATTATGTAAATGGGCTTAATTAGCCTGGTTAAAAAAGTTTTCCAGCTTGACTTAACAAAGCAAGATCTGGAGATAGACTGAAAATGAAGAGATTTAGAAAGGCTAAAAATACAAGGACTGGAAAAGATAGAACAAGCAAATTCAAGGAAGAGGAAAGCAGGTCGGGGACTTCCCTGTGCTTCCAGCACTGTGGGCACGGGTTCTGTACTGCTCAGGGAACTAAGATCCCATATGCCACAGACTGTAGCCAAATAATAAATAATTTTTAAAAAAGCAGACTTCTTTTCTTTTTTAATCAGAACATGGTTGATTTACAATGCAGTGTTTCTGCTGTACAACAGAGTGACTCAGTTACACAATATGTGCATTCTTTTCATCTTCTTTTCCTTATGGTTTTGAAAGTGTTCTACCTCGATTTGAGACTTAAACTCAGGACCCAGATCTAATTAGACCCTGCTTGGGACTTGAACTCACATGGCCGGGACTCAAACCCAGCCAAAACCCTGGTAATTAAAATTGTTGTGAGGTACGCTCAGTAAAGCACCTGACTCCGCTCGTGGAAGATGGAAAAGAGGTTTATTAGGCTGGCGCCAGCGACCACCCGCAAAGAACAAGATTTCCTGCGAGGGCCCGAACTTGAGGCAAAGGGTGGTTTTTAAGGGCTGGTAGAATCAATGGTGTGAGACCCTCCCCTTTGATTGGAATTGGTACCTGCACACCTGCACATTCCATTGTCTCAAGCAAAGATCAGTCATACTGGACTGGCTAGTCTTATGACCAGGAAACAGCAAGAAAAACACATAATCATCATAACAAGCTAGAGGTCCCATAACATCCCAGGGGCTTCCCAGAACAGTTATGCATTCCAGCTCAACATAATAGTCTAGCGGCTTTTTCGTGAATTACAGACAGTTTCGGGATAGGTTACAATCAATAAAGATTAACAGAAAACAATCAATGCTAACAGAAAGTAATTTAGTCTAACAGGTGAGTCACTAACCAGTAATTATTAATAAACCATTTTGTATTCCCTTTTACAAAATCACTTACCCAATGTCCGGACCCACTGAGGCACAGGTTCTTCATGTCTCAAATATAAGGTTAAAAATCTGCAGAACTGATGCCCAACATCCAGACTATATTCACATTATGTAAATGGGCTTAATTAGCCTGGTTAAAAAAGTTTTCCAGCTTGACTTAACAAAGCAAGATCTGGAGATAGACTGAAAATGAAGAGATTTAGAAAGGCTAAAAATACAAGGACTGGAAAAGATAGAACAAGCAAATTCAAGGAAGAGGAAAGCAGGTCGGGGACTTCCCTGTGCTTCCAGCACTGTGGGCACGGGTTCTGTACTGCTCAGGGAACTAAGATCCCATATGCCACAGACTGTAGCCAAATAATAAATAATTTTTAAAAAAGCAGACTTCTTTTCTTTTTTAATCAGAACATGGTTGATTTACAATGCAGTGTTTCTGCTGTACAACAGAGTGACTCAGTTACACAATATGTGCATTCTTTTCATCTTCTTTTCCTTATGGTTTTGAAAGTGTTCTACCTCGATTTGAGACTTAAACTCAGGACCCAGATCTAATTAGACCCTGCTTGGGACTTGAACTCACATGGCCGGGACTCAAACCCAGCCAAAACCCTGGTAATTAAAATTGTTGTGAGGTACGCTCAGTAAAGCACCTGACTCCGCTCGTGGAAGATGGAAAAGAGGTTTATTAGGCTGGCGCCAGCGACCACCCGCAAAGAACAAGATTTCCTGCGAGGGCCCGAACTTGAGGCAAAGGGTGGTTTTTAAGGGCTGGTAGAATCAATGGTGTGAGACCCTCCCCTTTGATTGGAATTGGTACCTGCACACCTGCACATTCCATTGTCTCAAGCAAAGATCAGTCATACTGGACTGGCTAGTCTTATGACCAGGAAACAGCAAGAAAAACACATAATCATCATAACAAGCTAGAGGTCCCATAACATCCCAGGGGCTTCCCAGAACAGTTATGCATTCCAGCTCAACATAATAGTCTAGCGGCTTTTTCGTGAATTACAGACAGTTTCGGTATAGGTTACAATCAATAAAGATTAACAGAAAACAATCAATGCTAACAGAAAGTAATTTAGTCTAACAGGTGAGTCACTAACCAGTAATTATTAATAAACCATTTTGTATTCCCTTTTACAAAATCACTTACCCAATGTCCGGACCCACTGAGGCACAGGTTCTTCATGTCTCTTTCTAGAGAAGAATTCAGCGAGAGACAAAGTGACAGGTAAGACATGGATTTATTCAGATTCAGAGAAAGCATACCCACAGACAGTGTGGGCCATGACAGAGTGCATCCAGAGGCCCCGAAAACATGGTGTTCTTAGCTTTTATGAGCTGAGTTAATTCCATATGCTAATGAGTGAGAGGGTTATTCCAGCTCTTTTAGGGAAGAGGTGGAACTGTCACGTGCCTCTGGGTGTGTCATTTAGTTTGCTGACTGAGGATCAAAGTCTGGCCTGCCGTCTTGGACCCATTTGATTCTAATGGGTTTGTGCTGTGTCCTCGGGCTGTCATTCTTTTCAAAAATTGTGCCCTTCCCCCTTCCCTCCTAACCCATACAGTTTATCACAGTATACTGAACATAATCCCTGTGCTATGCAGTAGGACCCTACTGTTTATCCATTGTAGATATTATAGGTTGCATCTGCTCATCCTAAACTCCCACTCCATCCTTCTGCCACCCACCTCCCCCAGGCTACCACACATGTGTTCTCTCTTTCTTGAGTCCTCACTCCTGATACCAGGCAAGGTGGGAGTCCTATGTGCTTGCTTACTCATGACTTGATGTAATGCTGTATCTTTGTATTTGGTGTTAGTGATGAGCGTGTTTAATATGAATTTGGCAAGTGTTTAAATTCTCTCCTGTGGCTGCTGTGCCTTTCTTGTTAAATGTACTCTGAGGTTTCCTGGTGTACCAGCTTTGCATGGTTCTGCACACCTGCACATTCCATTGTCTCAAGCAAAGATCAGTCATACTGGACTGGCTAGTCTTATGACCAGGAAACAGCAAGAAAAACACATAATCATCATAACAAGCTAGAGGTCCCATAACATCCCAGGGGCTTCCCAGAACAGTTATGCATTCCAGCTCAACATAATAGTCTAGCGGCTTTTTCGTGAATTACAGACAGTTTCGGTATAGGTTACAATCAATAAAGATTAACAGAAAACAATCAATGCTAACAGAAAGTAATTTAGTCTAACAGGTGAGTCACTAACCAGTAATTATTAATAAACCATTTTGTATTCCCTTTTACAAAATCACTTACCCAATGTCCGGACCCACTGAGGCACAGGTTCTTCATGTCTCTTTCTAGAGAAGAATTCAGCGAGAGACAAAGTGACAGGTAAGACATGGATTTATTCAGATTCAGAGAAAGCATACCCACAGACAGTGTGGGCCATGACAGAGTGCATCCAGAGGCCCCGAAAACATGGTGTTCTTAGCTTTTATGAGCTGAGTTAATTCCATATGCTAATGAGTGAGAGGGTTATTCCAGCTCTTTTAGGGAAGAGGTGGAACTGTCACGTGCCTCTGGGTGTGTCATTTAGTTTGCTGACTGAGGATCAAAGTCTGGCCTGCCGTCTTGGACCCATTTGATTCTAATGGGTTTGTGCTGTGTCCTCGGGCTGTCATTCTTTTCAAAAATTGTGCCCTTCCCCCTTCCCTCCTAACCCTTACAGTTTATCACAGGATACTGAACATAATCCCCTGTGCTATGCAGTAGGACCCTACTGTTTATCCATTGTAGATATTATAGGTTGCATCTGCTCATCCTAAACTCCCACTCCATCCTTCTGCCACCCACCTCCCCCAGGCTACCACACATGTGTTCTCTCTTTCTTGAGTCCTCACTCCTGATACCAGGCAAGGTGGGAGTCCTATGTGCTTGCTTACTCATGACTTGATGTAATGCTGTATCTTTGTATTTGGTGTTAGTGATGAGCGTGTTTAATATGAATTTGAACAGGCAGAGTGTTCTCAATTTCTCTCCTGTGGCTGCTGTGCCTTTCTTGTTAAATGTACTCTGAGGTTTCCTGGTGTAGCTTTGTGTCCTTGTTGGAATTTCCCTTCTTCTGGGTCTTACTGCTCCTATATTGAGAAACTGTTGAGTTTTATTTCTGTCTCATTTTGAAATCATGTATTCTATTTTTAAGTAAATGCCTGTGGCTTCTCTGGTGGCTCAGCAATAAAGAATCACCTTTAGTGGAGGAGACCTGGGTTTGATTCCTGTATCAGGAAGATCCCCTGGAGAAGGGAATGGCAACCCTCTCTGGTATTCTTGCCTGGAGAATCCCATGGACAGAGGAGCCTGGAGGGCTACAGCACATGGGATCACAAAGAGTTGGACACAACTGAGCGGGTAATAAGCTTTCACTTGTGCTTTCCATTTCTACATCTGTATCATCTGTAAATAATTTAGCTTCTTTATGTTTAGTAGTTTTTCACATCTCAATGAAAAATGTATATACTATTTATTCCTTTGCTTTTGCGTTCACTGGAACCTTCGTGTTGAATGATAGTGTTAAAGGAAACGTTTATGTCTTGCTCCTGATTTTATCCATCTGTATAGGGCTGGGTAGATTTCTACCTGGGCAGGGTGAGATTTTCAGGCCCTGTCACTGGCGTGCCCAGGGCAGGCCCACCTGCACTCTGTTCCTGCATTTAGGGACTCCACCAACATGACTTTGATCATCCTGGCTGCTCTTAATCTCCTGTGTGTCCAAAGGAGTGTCGGGGTGCAATACAGTCAGACGGACGTGAACCTTAAAGAGCCCCAGGAATTGGGGATACTGGCATTTTGAGGGGAGGGAAAGGCCTTGGGAACTTAAAAACATGAAAGATATTATAGGACCCTACTGTTTATCCATTGTAGATATTATAGGTTGCATGCTCATCCTAAACTCCCACTCCATCCTTCTGCCACCCACCTCCCCCAGGCTACCACACATGTGTTCTCTCTTTCTTGAGTCCTCACTCCTGATACCAGGCAAGGTGGGAGTCCTATGTGCTTGCTTACTCATGACTTGATGTAATGCTGTATCTTTGTATTTGGTGTTAGTGATGAGCGTGTTTAATATGAATTTGAACAGGCAGAGTGTTCTCAATTTCTCTCCTGTGGCTGCTGTGCCTTTCTTGTTAAATGTACTCTGAGGTTTCCTGGTGTAGCTTTGTGTCCTTGTTGGAATTTCCCTTCTTCTGGGTCTTACTGCTCCTATATTGAGAAACTGTTGAGTTTTATTTCTGTCTCATTTTGAAATCATGTATTCTATTTTTAAGTAAATGCCTGTGGCTTCTCTGGTGGCTCAGCAATAAAGAATCACCTTTAGTGGAGGAGACCTGGGTTTGATTCCTGTATCAGGAAGATCCCTGGAGAAGGAAATGGCAACCCTCTCTGGTATTCTTGCCTGGAGAATCCCAGAGACAGAGGAGCCTGGAGGGCTACAGCACATGGGATCACAAAGAGTTGGACACAACTGAGCGGGTAATAAGCTTTCACTTGTGCTTTCCATTTCTACATCTGTATCATCTGTAAATAATTTAGCTTCTTTATGTTTAGTAGTTTTTCACATCTCAATGAAAAATGTATATACTATTTATTCCTTTGCTTTTGCGTTCACTGGAACCTTCGTGTTGAATGATAGTGTTAAAGGAAACGTTTATGTCTTGCTCCTGATTTTATCCATCTGTATAGGGCTGGGTAGATTTCTACCTGGGCAGGGTGAGATTTTCAGGCCCTGTCACTGGCGTGCCCAGGGCAGGCCCACCTGCACTCTGTTCCTGCATTTAGGGACTCCACCAACATGACTTTGATCATCCTGGCTGCTCTTAATCTCCTGTGTGTCCAAAGGAGTGTCGGGGTGCAATACAGTCAGACGGACGTGAACCTTAAAGAGCCCCAGGAATTGGGGATACTGGCATTTTGAGGGGAGGGAAAGGCCTTGGGAACTAAAAAATATAGTCACAACCTGAAAGTCAAGAGTTGTTTTATTGGGGGGAATTGTTAGGACTTCAAGCCCGGGAGACAGCATCTCAAGTGACCCTGAGAGGTCTGTTTCCTAAGGAGAGGGAGGGGAGGAGTCAGGCTGTATAGACATTCTGCAGCATGGGGCAGGTAATCGGAATATTGAAAGATAATTGTTAATTCAGGAAAATCAGATATCTTGAACTAAGGAGTTTTAACACTCTTCTATCGTTGGGAAGATGCAAGCCTCTGGGCTCAGCTCTCTGGGGCCAAATTCTGCATCTTGGTTATTCACATTCTTAATTCCTAGTTCACAGTAGGGAGTGGGGGGATTGGGGGAGGACTTCCTCTTTCTCTTCCTCTCATCCCCCATCCTGAGGCCTCCCCCCCTAACTCCTCAGTGCTTAAGCTCATCAGGGGAATAGGCTGCTGGCTGCAGGATAGCCAGCCAGTATTGTTCTCCTGGGCTCATAAATTTACATTTGAAAGGCTGGAATCCCGGATGGCTGGGACATCCCTGTTTACCAACAAGGCAGGAAATACTCCCTTTCACTGCCAAAAGTCAAGGACCTGATAAATGTAAACAAACTACTTCCTTTGCATCAGCCCCTTTACTGGCAGGGTCTATGACACAATTCCTGGAGAAGGAAATGGCTACCCCTGCAGTCTTCTTGCCTGGAGAATCCATGGACTGGGGAGCTGGCGGGCTACGGTCCATAGGGTTGCAAAGAGGCAGACATGACTGAAGGGACTTAGCACAGCATGACATAATTATCTATCACAGAGACAGGCAACTTAATGGTTCGGAAATAAGCCCTTAAAATTTCAGCTCATCATTTTACAGAATACATATAGAGAATTTGAAACTTCATGCAAAAACCGACATTCTTTTGAAAGATACTGAGGTGATCTAACGATAAGAGGAGTGTTGTCTTCGCATCTATAATGAGAAATTGTACCTAATGGGTTGTTTTTTTTTTTAACTTTTATTTTACTTTTAACTTTTAGAGTTTTGTTGTTTACAGATATGTATGTTCCCAGATTAGTCATATATATATCCCCCCAATCTCACCCCTCCCGACCATCAGACAGCACCCCTGAAGGATCCCCTTTTCTCACAGAGCAATAACTGTAGCTATTTTCTTCACTTATCATAGTACAGGCCTTCATGCTACTTCCTTTACGCCTCCCACACTCTGTTCCTTCCCCACAATGTCCATATGTCCACTGTCCATGTCTGTCCTTCCGTCGCTTCACTGCATGTGCCATCATCACCATCCTACTAGATTCCATATATATATGTTAATATATTGTATTTGTCCTTCTCTTTCTGACTGATTTCACTTTTGATGATACATTCTAGATCCAGCCACCTTATTAGGGCTGATTCTTCTGTATTTCTCTTTACAACTGTGTAGTATTCCATTGTATATATGTACTAGAGCTTCTGTATCCATTTGTTCGTCGATGGACATCTAGTTTGCTTCCATGTTCTAGCTATTGTATTGTCGACTAAAAAAGATGAACAACTAGAGAGTTGAGGGTTAAGTTTTATTTGGGGTATAATTAGGACTGCAACCCAGGAGGCAGCACCCCAGATAGCTCTGAGAGACTGCTCCAAAGAGATAGGGGAGGAAAGCCAATATAAGGGTTTCAGTGTGGGGGGAAATTCAAATGCCATCAAAGAAAGGGTTTTTTCAAAGGCTTTTGTTTTACAAATGGCTTGTGCCTGATAGGAGGATGTGATATCTTCATGAAGGATTTTAGCACTTTTCTAGTTGTGAGGAGATGCAAGGATTGCCATAATAAAAGCTGCTTCTAAAAGTCATTTACCTATCTAAAGACCTGCTCCACCGATTCCCCAGAGCACAGAGTGCCTTGCCCCACCCTGATTTCTTTCAGCCAGTGTTGAAAAGTCAGCAGCTCCTAAGGCACAGTGTTCCATCTCCACAGAGGCAGATGGCAAATGCCTTTGTTGTCCATTCATTGTAGTTGACAGTATAGAGAGCTGCAATGAACATTGGGGTACAGGTGCTTCTTTCAGATTTGATTTCATCAGGGTATAAGCCTAAGAGTGGGATTGCTGGGTCATATGGTGCTTCTATTTTTAGTTTTTTAAGAAATCTCCAGACTGTCTTCCATAGAGGCTATATCAATTTACATTCCCACCAGCAATGCAGGAGTGTTCCCTTTTCTCTGAACCCTCTCCAGCATTTATTGTCTGTCGATTTGTGGATGATGGCCATTCTGACGGGCGTGAGGTGATATCTCATTGTAGTTTTGATTTGCATTTCTCTAATTATAAGTGAAGTTGAGCATCGTTTCATGTGCTTTTGGGCCATCCGTATGTCGTTGTTGGAGAGGTGTCTGTTTAGGTCCTTTTCCCATTTTTCGATTGGGTTGTTCGTTTTTCCAGTGCTGAGTTGTCTGAGTTGCTTGTAGATTTTGGAGATTAATTCTTTGTCTGTTATTTCATTTGCTATGATTTTCTCCCATTCTGTGGGCTTTCTGTTCAGCTTTTTTGTGATTTCTTTAGCTGTACAAAAGCTTTTAAGTTTCATTAGGTCCCACATGTTCATTTGTCAGCCCCATTCTAGTAGGTGGGTCAGAGAAGATCTTGCTTTGATTGAGTAAAAAGATGAACAACTAGAAGTTGTGGGTTAAGTTTTATTTGGGGTATAATTAGGACTGCAACCCAGGAGGCAGCACCCCAGATAGCTCTGAGAGACTGCTCCAAAGAGATAGGGGAGGAAAGCCAATATAAGGGTTTCAGTGTGGGGGGAAATTCAAATGCCATCAAGGAAAGGGTTTTTTTCAAAGGTTTTTGTTTTACAAATGGCTTGTGCCTGATAGGAGGATGTGATATCTTCATGAAGGATTTTAGCACTTTTCTAGTTGTGAGGAGATGCAAGGATTGCCATAATAAAAGCTGCTTCTAAAAGTCATTTACCTATCTAAAGACCTGCTCCACCGATTCCCCAGAGCACAGAGTGCCTTGCCCCACCCTGATTTCTTTCAGCCAGTGTTGAAAAGTCAGCAGCTCCTAAGGCACAGTGTTCCATCTCCACAGAGGCAGATGGCAAATGCCTTTGTTGTCCATTCATTGTAGTTGACAGTATAGAGAGCTGCAATGAACATTGGGGTACAGGTGCTTCTTTCAGATTTGATTTCATCAGGGTATAAGCCTAAGAGTGGGATTGCTGGGTCATATGGTGCTTCTATTTTTAGTTTTTTAAGAAATCTCCAGACTGTCTTCCATAGAGGCTATATCAATTTACATTCCCACCAGCAATGCAGGAGTGTTCCCTTTTCTCTGAACCCTCTCCAGCATTTATTGTCTGTCGATTTGTGGATGATGGCCATTCTGACGGGCGTGAGGTGATATCTCATTGTAGTTTTGATTTGCATTTCTCTAATTATAAGTGAAGTTGAGCATCGTTTCATGTGCTTTTGGGCCATCCGTATGTCGTTGTTGGAGAGGTGTCTGTTTAGGTCCTTTTCCCATTTTTCGATTGGGTTGTTCGTTTTTCCAGTGCTGAGTTGTCTGAGTTGCTTGTAGATTTTGGAGATTAATTCTTTGTCTGTTATTTCATTTGCTATGATTTTCTCCCATTCTGTGGGCTTTCTGTTCAGCTTTTTTGTGATTTCTTTAGCTGTACAAAAGCTTTTAAGTTTCATTAGGTCCCACATGTTCATTTGTCTTTTGAGTTCCGCTATTCTAGTAGGTGGGTCAGAGAAGATCTTGCTTTGATTGATGTCTTGAGTGTTTTGCCTATATTCTCCTCTAAGAGTTTGATGGTTTCTGGCCTTACATTTAGGTCTTTAATCCATTTTGAGTTGATCTTTGTGTATGGTGTCAGGGTATGTTCCAACTTCATTTTCTTGCATGTAGCTGTCCAATGTTCCCAGCACCATTTGTTGAAGAGGCTGTCTTTGTCCCATTTTATATGTTCGCCTCCTTTGTCAAAAATAAGGTACCCATAGGTGCGTGGCTTTATCTCTGGGTTCTCGATCTTGTTCCATTGGTCGATATTTCTGTTTTTTGTGCCAGTACCATACTGTCTTGATGACTGTTGCTTTGTAGTAGAGTCTGAAATTGGGGAGGCTGATCCTTCCAGCTCCGTTTTTCTTTCTCAGGATTGCTTTGGCTATTCGAGGTCTTTTGTGTTTCCATATGAACTGTGTTATTCTTTGATTTGGTTCTGTGAAGAATGTCATTGGAAGTTTGATAGGGATCGCATTGAATCTATAGATGACATTTGGTAGTATGGTCATTTTCACAATATTGATTCTTCCGATCCAGGAACATGGAATATCTTTCCATCTGTTTAAGTCTTCTTTAATTTCTCTCATGAGTGTTTTATAATTTTCAGTGTACAGTTCTTTTGTTTCTTTGGATAGGTTTATTCCTAGGTATTTGATTCTTTTGGTTGCGATGGTGAAGGGAATTGCCTCTTTGATTTCGTTTTCTGATTTTTCATTGTTTGTGTATAGGAATGCCAGTGACTTCTGTGTGTTGACTTTGTATCCTGCGACTTTGCTGAAGTTGAGCATCGTTTCATGTGCTTTTGGGCCATCCGTATGTCGTTGTTGGAGAGGTGTCTGTTTAGGTCCTTTTCCCATTTTTCGATTGGGTTGTTCGTTTTTCCAGTGCTGAGTTGTCTGAGTTGCTTGTAGATTTTGGAGATTAATTCTTTGTCTGTTATTTCATTTGCTATGATTTTCTCCCATTCTGTGGGCTTTCTGTTCAGCTTTTTTGTGATTTCTTTAGCTGTACAAAAGCTTTTAAGTTTCATTAGGTCCCACATGTTCATTTGTCTTTTGAGTTCCGCTATTCTAGTAGGTGGGTCAGAGAAGATCTTGCTTTGATTGATGTCTTGAGTGTTTTGCCTATATTCTCCTCTAAGAGTTTGATGGTTTCTGGCCTTACATTTAGGTCTTTAATCCATTTTGAGTTGATCTTTGTGTATGGTGTCAGGGTATGTTCCAACTTCATTTTCTTGCATGTAGCTGTCCAATGTTCCCAGCACCATTTGTTGAAGAGGCTGTCTTTGTCCCATTTTATATGTTCGCCTCCTTTGTCAAAAATAAGGTACCCATAGGTGCGTGGCTTTATCTCTGGGTTCTCGATCTTGTTCCATTGGTCGATATTTCTGTTTTTTGTGCCAGTACCATACTGTCTTGATGACTGTTGCTTTGTAGTAGAGTCTGAAATTGGGGAGGCTGATCCTTCCAGCTCCGTTTTTCTTTCTCAGGATTGCTTTGGCTATTCGAGGTCTTTTGTGTTTCCATATGAACTGTGTTATTCTTTGATTTGGTTCTGTGAAGAATGTCATTGGAAGTTTGATAGGGATCGCATTGAATCTATAGATGACATTTGGTAGTATGGTCATTTTCACAATATTGATTCTTCCGATCCAGGAACATGGAATATCTTTCCATCTGTTTAAGTCTTCTTTAATTTCTCTCATGAGTGTTTTATAATTTTCAGTGTACAGTTCTTTTGTTTCTTTGGATAGGTTTATTCCTAGGTATTTGATTCTTTTGGTTGCGATGGTGAAGGGAATTGCCTCTTTGATTTCGTTTTCTGATTTTTCATTATTTGTGTATAGAAATGGCAGTGATTTCTGTATATTGATTTTGTATCCTGCAACTTTGCTGAATTCGCCGATTAACTCTAGTAGTTTTGTAATAGTGTCTTTGGGATTTTCTATGTATAATATCATGTCATCTGCGAATAGAGAGAGTTTGACTTCTTCCTTTCCAATCTGGATTCCTTTTATTTCTTTCTCTTCTCTTATTGCTGTTGCTAGAACTTCCAGGACTGTGTTGAATAAGAGTGGTGAAAGTGGACACCCTTGTCTTGTTCCTGATCTTAGAGGAAATGCTTTCAGGTTTTCACCGTTGAGGATAATGTTCGCTGTAGGCTTCTCATATATGGCTTTCACTATGTTGAGATAGGTTCCTTCTATGCCCATTTTCTGAAGAGTTTTCATCATAAATGGGTGCTATACTTTGTCAAAGGCTTTTTCTGCATCTATTGAGATGATCATATGGTTTTTGTCTCTCAATTTGTTGATATGGTGTATCACATTGATTGATTTGCGGATGTTGAAGAATCCTTGCATGCCTGGAATGAACCCGACTTGATCATGATGTATGAGCTTTTTGATGTGTTGCTGAATTCTGTTTGCTAGGATTTTGTTGAGAATTTTGGCATCTAGATTCATCAGTGAAATTGGCCAATAGTTTTCCTTTTTTGTGATGTCTTTGCCTGGCTTTGGTATCAGGGTGATGGTGGCCTCATAGAATGTGTTTGGAAGTGTTTCTTTCTGAGCAATTGTTTGGAAGAGTTTTAGGACAGGCATTAGCTCTTCTTTAAATGTTTGGTAGAATTCGGCTGTGAAACCATCTGGCCCTGATAGGTCTTTTGGCTATTCACATATTGGATTCTTGGCGTGAAGAATGTCATTGGAAGTTTGATAGGGATCGCATTGAATCTATAGATGACATTTGGTAGTATGGTCATTTTCACAATATTGATTCTTCCGATCCAGGAACATGGAATATCTTTCCATCTGTTTAAGTCTTCTTTAATTTCTCTCATGAGTGTTTTATAATTTTCAGTGTACAGTTCTTTTGTTTCTTTGGATAGGTTTATTCCTAGGTATTTGATTCTTTTGGTTGCGATGGTGAAGGGAATTGCCTCTTTGATTTCGTTTTCTGATTTTTCATTATTTGTGTATAGAAATGGCAGTGATTTCTGTATATTGATTTTGTATCCTGCAACTTTGCTGAATTCGCCGATTAACTCTAGTAGTTTTGTAATAGTGTCTTTGGGATTTTCTATGTATAATATCATGTCATCTGCGAATAGAGAGAGTTTGACTTCTTCCTTTCCAATCTGGATTCCTTTTATTTCTTTCTCTTCTCTTATTGCTGTTGCTAGAACTTCCAGGACTGTGTTGAATAAGAGTGGTGAAAGTGGACACCCTTGTCTTGTTCCTGATCTTAGAGGAAATGCTTTCAGGTTTTCACCGTTGAGGATAATGTTCGCTGTAGGCTTCTCATATATGGCTTTCACTATGTTGAGATAGGTTCCTTCTATGCCCATTTTCTGAAGAGTTTTCATCATAAATGGGTGCTATACTTTGTCAAAGGCTTTTTCTGCATCTATTGAGATGATCATATGGTTTTTGTCTCTCAATTTGTTGATATGGTGTATCACATTGATTGATTTGCGGATGTTGAAGAATCCTTGCATGCCTGGAATGAACCCGACTTGATCATGATGTATGAGCTTTTTGATGTGTTGCTGAATTCTGTTTGCTAGGATTTTGTTGAGAATTTTGGCATCTAGATTCATCAGTGAAATTGGCCAATAGTTTTCCTTTTTTGTGATGTCTTTGCCTGGCTTTGGTATCAGGGTGATGGTGGCCTCATAGAATGTGTTTGGAAGTGTTTCTTTCTGAGCAATTGTTTGGAAGAGTTTTAGGACAGGCATTAGCTCTTCTTTAAATGTTTGGTAGAATTCGGCTGTGAAACCATCTGGCCCTGGGCTTGTATTTTTGGGTAGATTTTTGATTACAAAGTTGATTTCTGAGCTTGTGAATGGCTTGTTCATAGTTTCTATTTCTTCCTGGTTGAGTCTTGGGGGATTCATCTTCCTCAAGAAACAGTCCATTTCTTCCAGGTTGTCCAGTTTGTTGCCATAGAGTTGTTCATAATAGTCTCTTAGAATCCTTTGGATTTCTGCATTATCTGTTGTAATCTCTCCTTTTTCATTTTTGATTTTGGTGATCTGGTTCTTCTCTCTCTTTTTCTTGATGAGTCTGGCCAGTGGTGTGTCGATTTTATTGACCTTTTTGAAGAACCAGCTTTTTGTTTTATTTATCTTTACTATTGTTTCTTTCTTTCTTTATCATTTATATCTGCTCTGATCTTTATGATTTCCCTTCTTCTGCTGGCTTTGTGGTGTTTTTGTTCTTCTTTCTCCAGTTGTTTTAAGCATAAGGTTAGGTCGTCTGTTTGAGATTTTCCTAGTTTCTTGAGGTGGGATTGAATTGCTATAAACTTCCCTCTTAGAATTGCTTTTGCAGTATCCCATAGGTTTTGCACTGTCGTGTGTTCATTGTCATTTTCTTCTAGGAACTGTTTTATTTCTCCTTTGATTTGCTCGGTAATCAGTTGGTTTTTTAGGTATGTGTTGTTTAATCTCCATGTGTGTGTGTTCTTTTTCTATGCCCATTTTCTGAAGAGTTTTCATCATAAATGGCTATACTTTGTCAAAGGCTTTTTCTGCATCTATTGAGATGATCATATGGTTTTTGTCTCTCAATTTGTTGATATGGTGTATCACATTGATTGATTTGCGGATGTTGAAGAATCCTTGCATGCCTGGAATGAACCCGACTTGATCATGATGTATGAGCTTTTTGATGTGTTGCTGAATTCTGTTTGCTAGGATTTTGTTGAGAATTTTGGCATCTAGATTCATCAGTGAAATTGGCCAATAGTTTTCCTTTTTTGTGATGTCTTTGCCTGGCTTTGGTATCAGGGTGATGGTGGCCTCATAGAATGTGTTTGGAAGTGTTTCTTTCTGAGCAATTGTTTGGAAGAGTTTTAGGACAGGCATTAGCTCTTCTTTAAATGTTTGGTAGAATTCGGCTGTGAAACCATCTGGCCCTGGGCTTGTATTTTTGGGTAGATTTTTGATTACAAAGTTGATTTCTGAGCTTGTGAATGGCTTGTTCATAGTTTCTATTTCTTCCTGGTTGAGTCTTGGGGGATTCATCTTCCTCAAGAAACAGTCCATTTCTTCCAGGTTGTCCAGTTTGTTGCCATAGAGTTGTTCATAATAGTCTCTTAGAATCCTTTGGATTTCTGCATTATCTGTTGTAATCTCTCCTTTTTCATTTTTGATTTTGGTGATCTGGTTCTTCTCTCTCTTTTTCTTGATGAGTCTGGCCAGTGGTGTGTCGATTTTATTGACCTTTTTGAAGAACCAGCTTTTTGTTTTATTTATCTTTACTATTGTTTCTTTCTTTCTTTATCATTTATATCTGCTCTGATCTTTATGATTTCCCTTCTTCTGCTGGCTTTGTGGTGTTTTTGTTCTTCTTTCTCCAGTTGTTTTAAGCATAAGGTTAGGTCGTCTGTTTGAGATTTTCCTAGTTTCTTGAGGTGGGATTGAATTGCTATAAACTTCCCTCTTAGAATTGCTTTTGCAGTATCCCATAGGTTTTGCACTGTCGTGTGTTCATTGTCATTTTCTTCTAGGAACTGTTTTATTTCTCCTTTGATTTGCTCGGTAATCAGTTGGTTTTTTAGGTATGTGTTGTTTAATCTCCATGTGTGTGTGTTTTTAGCGGTTTTGTTCCTGTAGGTGATCTCTAGTCTCACTGCATTGTGGTCCGAGAAGATGGTTGATAGAATTTCAGTTTTCTTGAATTGACTGAGGTTTGATTTGTGGCCCAAGATGTGGTCTATCCTGGAGAATGTTCTGTGAGCACTTGAGAAGAAAGTGTATTCTTCTGCTTTAGGATGAAAAGTCCTAAAGATATCAATGAGGTCCATCTCTTCTAGTGTGGCATTTAAGGCTTGTGTTTCTTTGTTAATTTTCTGTTTGGATGATCTGTCCATTGGTGTGAGAGGAGTGTTAAAGTCTCCTACTATGATTGTGTTAGTGTTGATGTCTTCTTCTATGTCTGAAAGTGTTTGTCTTATGTATTGGGGTGCTGCTGTGTTGGGTGCATAGATATTTATGATTGTTATGTCTTCTTCTTGGATTGATCCCTTGATCATGATGTAGTGTCCTGCCTTGTCTCTTCTAATCTTCTTTATTTTGAGGTCTGTTTTGTCTGATATGAGGATTGCTACTCCAGCTTTCTTTTGATTTCCATTTGCATGGAATATCTTTTTCCAGCCTCTCACTTTCAGTCTATGAGTGTCTCTAGGTCTGAAGTGAGTTTCCTGGAGGCAGCATATGTGTGGGTCATTTTTTTTTTTTTTTAAAGATTATTTATGTTGGGGGGGTGGGGGGGGGAGGGGGGGGAGCAGGTGGGCTACTTCTGTTAGTCTTTCATTTGTCCGTTTTCAACCATCTTTGTTCTTTGGTCCGTGTGGGCCTCCCATTGCAGTGTCCTCTGTTGTTGCAGAGCACCGGCTCTGGGTGCATGCGCTCCAGAGCTCCAGCTCTTTAATTGGACACATTGGTCCAGCCGCTCTGCGGCACGTGGGATCTTGCCAGACCAGGGATTGAACTGGCACCCCTTGCACTGCAAGGCGGTGTCCTTACCCACTGGACCACCAGGGAAGCCCCTGGGTCATGTTTTTGAATCCATTCAGCCACTCTTTGTCTTTTGTTTGAGGCATTTAGTCCATTTACATTCAAAGTAATTATTGACACAAATGATCCTATTGTCATCTTCTTAGATGTTATGATGGGTTTGTTTCGTGAATCTTCTCCTTCTTTTATACTTATTTTCTATGTAAGTCCCTTTGACACTTGTTGTAAGGCTGGTTTGGCATGACTAAATTCTTTTAATTTTTGCTTCTCTGTAAAGCTTTTGATTTCTCCATCAGTTTTGAATGAGATCCTTGCAGGGTAGAGGATTCTTGGTTGCCGATTATTCTCTTTTAGCCATTTAAAGGTGTCCTGCCATTCCCTTCTGGCCTGCAGAGTTTCTGTTGAAAGATCAGCTGTTAAACGGATGGGCTTTCCCTTGTATGTTACCAGTTGCTTTTCCCTTGCTGCTTTGAGAATTCTGTCTTTGTGTTTAATTTGTGTTAGCTTCATTAATATGTGTCTTAGTGTGTTTCTTCTTGGATTGATTCTGTATGGTATTCTTTGCACTTCTTGGACTTGATTGACTATTTCTTTTCCCATGTTGGGGATATTTTCAACTATAATCTCTTCAAAAATCTTCTCATATCTTTTCTTTTTTTCTTCTTCTTCTGGGATCCCTATACTTCGAATATTGGTGAGTTTGAAATTATCCCAAAGGTCTCTGAGGCCATCCTCTGCTCTTTTCATTCTTTGAGTTTGATTCTGTTTTTCAGCAGTTACTTCCACCATTCTATCTTCCAGCTCACTTATCCAGTCTTCTGTCTCAGATACTCCACTCTTGATTCCTTCTGCAGTGTTTTTCAGTTCAGCAATTGAGTTGTTTTTCTCTGTTACTTTTTTGGTAAGTTCTTGTATTTCTTTATTCAGTGTGTTAATTGTGTCTTGCAATTTCTCTGAAATTCTGTTTTCAGTGTCTTTGATCATCTTTACCATCATTCTTCTGAAATCACTTTCAGAAAGTTAGTCTAAATCCTCTTCGTTTATTTTAACTTGTGTGTTTGTGAATTGTTCCTTCACTTGTGTGGTATTGCTCTACCATTTCATTGTTATTATTAATTTTTTAACTTTGGGTTACATCTGTTGGTGTTTGTTGTTTGGAGGGAATTTCTTATTCTGGGTGATGCTGGTGGTTGGGTGATGTCAGGACTTGCATACGAGTGATTATCTTTGTTGGCGTTCTCACTTGTATACTGCTCTCTAGTGTTAGGCGTTCTCTAGTATTGTAGAGTTTTCAAGTCACTACTCCCTCCCTAAGGCCCTGGGGCTTGTTGTGTGACGGGGGAATGAAGATTTCACGGCTGGTTTGTTATGGCATTAAATGATATTAAAACATATATATGCAAATGAGAAACAGAAGGTATACCTTTGACAAATGGCAATTTAAATATTATGCAAATATTGTCTAGTTATTGAATTATACACACAAACATATACAGCTGTAACATACTCCAAGCATTCCAACCAAAAATACAGTACAATACATTAGCATGGCGAATAGAGAAAACCAAGAATGATATCCACCAGTTAATAACCAAAGTAAGTAGAGCACAAATTGGAGAATAATGCTAGAGCAGGGTCCCCGTTGGGGATAAGGCAATGAGGACAGAACAGACTAAGAAATATGGTGGAAAAAGGGAACAAGAGAAAGGGAGGATAGAAGAGAAATATAGAATAATACTACAAAGTTAAATATAGGGAGATAAAGATTTGTATATATTAGAGTTTAGTGCTATAGGAAAGGAGCATCAGAGGAAGCAAAGAGTTACAGAGGAAGTAGTAGTACAAATGAAAAAAATTAAAAAAATTAAAACAGAGATAAGTATATAGAAAAATATAGAAAAATAAAGCAAAAACAATAAAAACAAACAAAACCCCCACAGAACCTTAAAAGACCAATGTGGAAGCAGAAGTTTATACCAAAATAAAATATGTGGTTTAAAAGGAAAAAGAAGAAAAAAAAAAGTATATAAACTTGAATATATTCAGTCTTACTGATAAGATTAGTAGCTTCAATAGAATTCAATGGAGGAAATAAACACACCCACACTCATACACCCCCCAAAAAAAAAAACTGAAAAAACCGGGGGTGGGGCACTGAGGGGGTTTGGAAAAAAACAATTGAAAAAAATCAAAACAAAAAGCAATAAAAAAGAATAAGGAATATATGAAATTTTAAAAATCCAGCAGTAACTCCAGCTTCAGAGAAAACGAGAAAATAGTGTTTATGTTCTTCTGTCTCTTGCTGACTATTCAGGACTTATCAGTCTTTTTTTTGCCTCTGGCAGTGGTTGGATCTGAAGACCTCTTTGACTGCTTCTTTATTTCGGCTTATTCCAGAACTAAAAGGCCTACCCAGGCTGGCCCTGGGAGTTGCTTAATCCAAATCTTTTCTTGCTGGGTGGAGCTAAGTTCCTTCCCTCCATGTAGCTTGACCAGCAACCCTGTAGGTTGACCAGTAGCAGCCACAGTATAGTAGGGAAAGTGACGTCTCTCTCACAGAGGATTTATTCCCACACGCTCTATGGGAAGCACTTCCACAGTGACCCCGACCCTGCTGCAGGCCACTGTCGACCCCCGCCACTGCGGGAGATGTCACATTACTCAGAGGTGAGTCTGGCTCAGTCTCATGCAGGATCGCTATTCCCCTCTCCCGGATCACAGTGCGCACAGAGCGTACAGAGCTTCCAGTCCCTGGTGGCTCTAAGATCGCGTTAATGGTAACCTCCTCCAAAGGGAACTGAGTGCCGTCCTTCCGAGGACTGCTCAAGGGCACTTCTAGTTCAAGGGGTCCCTTGGACCCTCCAAAGCAGGTCTGGTTCAGTCCCTTGTGGGCATCACCACTCCTTTCCCGGGTCTTGATCTGCAGCAGGCTTTGCGGCTTTGGCCCACCCAGCCTCTCTGGTGGGTGTGAAGTTTGACTTTTAAAAGTGCGATTGTGCCCTTCCTTCCGTCTTGTTGTGGCTTCTCCTTTGTTCTTCAATGTGGAGTTTCTTTTTTGTGATTTGATCCAGCCTCTTTCTGTTGATGGTTTTTCAGGAACTCATTGCAATTCAGGCAATTTTGCAGGAAAGATGAGTGCATGTCCTTCTGCGCCGCCATCTTAGCTCCACCCCGCCCCCATGGTTTTGATAGTAAATACAGACAGTGATATTTTTGACAGCATCACGTGGCATGTGGAGTCTTAAATCCCTAAGTAGGTATTGAACCTGGGCCCCTGTAGTGGAAGCTTGGAATCTTAACCACTGGACTGCCAGTGAAGTCCCCAGATGGTGATTTTGAAGTGTGTTTTTGGAATCCTCAGAATCTGGAAGGATTCAGAGAGTGGTCCCTTTTACCATGTTAATAAGCAGCTTAGCTACAGAGTATATACTTACCAGAATCTTGTGACTTAAAAATAGGATCTGAAGACCTCTTTGACTGCTTCTTTATTTCGGCTTATTCCAGAACTAAAAGGCCTACCCAGGCTGGCCCTGGGAGTTGCTTAATCCAAATCTTTTCTTGCTGGGTGGAGCTAAGTTCCTTCCCTCCATGTAGCTTGACCAGCAACCCTGTAGGTTGACCAGTAGCAGCCACAGTATAGTAGGGAAAGTGACGTCTCTCTCACAGAGGATTTATTCCCACACGCTCTATGGGAAGCACTTCCACAGTGACCCCGACCCTGCTGCAGGCCACTGTCGACCCCCGCCACTGCGGGAGATGTCACATTACTCAGAGGTGAGTCTGGCTCAGTCTCATGCAGGATCGCTATTCCCCTCTCCCGGATCACAGTGCGCACAGAGCGTACAGAGCTTCCAGTCCCTGGTGGCTCTAAGATCGCGTTAATGGTAACCTCCTCCAAAGGGAACTGAGTGCCGTCCTTCCGAGGACTGCTCAAGGGCACTTCTAGTTCAAGGGGTCCCTTGGACCCTCCAAAGCAGGTCTGGTTCAGTCCCTTGTGGGCATCACCACTCCTTTCCCGGGTCTTGATCTGCAGCAGGCTTTGCGGCTTTGGCCCACCCAGCCTCTCTGGTGGGTGTGAAGTTTGACTTTTAAAAGTGCGATTGTGCCCTTCCTTCCGTCTTGTTGTGGCTTCTCCTTTGTTCTTCAATGTGGAGTTTCTTTTTTGTGATTTGATCCAGCCTCTTTCTGTTGATGGTTTTTCAGGAACTCATTGCAATTCAGGCAATTTTGCAGGAAAGATGAGTGCATGTCCTTCTGCGCCGCCATCTTAGCTCCCCCCCCCCCCCCCCCCCCCCATGGTTTTGATAGTAAATACAGACAGTAATATTTCTGACAGCATCACCTGGCATGTGGAGTCTTAAATCCCTAAGTAGGTATTGAACCTGGGCCCTGTAGTGGAAGCTTGGAATCTTAACCACTGGACTGCCAGTGAAGTCCCCAGATGGTGATTTTGAAGTGTGTTTTTGGAATCCTCAGAATCTGGAAGGATTCAGAGAGTGGTCCCTTTTACCATGTTAATAAGCAGCTTAGCTACAGAGTATATACTTACCAGAATCTTGTGACTTAAAAAAATGCATCTTTTTTTTTTTTTTCGATTATACTCTACAGTGTTCTTTGTAACTGTTTACAAAGGGCTGCTGCCTTTGTAGAAACTAACATTTGACTCCACCTCAGAAAAAGGCAAAAAACATAGCATCTACTTTTCACCTGCTGGCTCGTCACATTCAGCACTGGCGCTCCTGAGTCCTCTCTCCATGCCTCCCTCTGCCTTCCCGTGCCAAGGCAGAGTGTGAGGCTCGGAGCTGGCCCTTTTCAAGACCAGGAGATATTAATAACACCCAAGAGGTGTGAGCAGATTAACTGGGCTGGAGTCATAAATAGTGGTAAAAAGCTTCTCCTCAACCTTGACTTTTATCTCAAGAATTAAAGTGTGTAAATATATATACACATATACATATATATGTAATGAACCTTTATTTTATTTTTGCTATATAAAGAGTAACAAAACCCAAAAGAAAACAGAAAGCCAGAAAGCCCCTGAGGAAGGCACCTGTCCAGTGACCTAAAGAGTTATATCTGTTGGGACCTCCCTGGAGGCCCACTGGTTAAGACTCTGTCCTTCTACTGAAGGGGGATGTGTTTGATCAGGGAACTCAGCTCCCACGTGTTGCATGGTGCAGCCAATATAAAGAAATAAAATAAAAACTGAAAAAAAACCCAGTTACACCTGTGGCTCTTACCTGTGATTCAGATAGTGGACCTCTCAAGCAAGTAGAATGGAGTCAGAGTTTAAGAGGAAGAGCTCTGAGGTCGCGTATTATGGTGAAAGCAAAACAGTGTAGTTCTCATCAGTTCAGTTGAGTCACTCAGTCATGTTAGACTCTTTGTGACCCCATGGACTGCGGCACACTGAGCTTTCCTGTCTTTCACCATCTCCTGGAGCTTGCTCAAACTCATGTCCATGGATTCAGTAATACCATTCAACCATCTCATCTTTTGTCCTCCCCCTTCTTCTACCTTCTATTTTCCCCATCAAGCTCTTTTCCAATGAGTTGTCTCTTCACATCAGGTGGCCATAGTATTGGGGCTTCAGCATCATTCCTTCCAATGAGTATACAGGGTTCATTTCTTTTAGGATTGACTGGTTTGATCTCCTTACAGTCCAAGGGACTCTCAAGAGCATTCTCCAACACCACAGTTTAAAGGTCCAACTCTTCTCTTTCTTCTTTATGGGCCAACTCTCACATCCATACGTGACTAGTGGGAAAACAATAACTTTGACTATATGGACTTTACATATGGACTTTTATGGTGATTATAGTGATGATGACAAAAGTATTGTCAGCTTAATTTCATGGAAATTAAAATTGTTTTAACAGCATGGAAGGGTGCAAATTGAAATGCTAAACTGACCCTTCAGCTCCTGCCTTACCCATTCCTCACAGTAAAATATTTTCAACCTTTCTGATGTTACTTCTTTGGTGGCAAGCACAGTACGCCATGGGCTTCCCAGGTGGCGCTAGTGGTAAAGACCTTGCCTGCCGATGCAGGAGACATAAGAGACACAAGTTCGATCCCTAGTAGGGAATCCCTTGGAGGAGGGCATGGCAACCCACTCTTGTATTCTTGCCTGGAGAATCCCATGGACAGAGGAGCCTGGAACGCTACAGTTCACAGGGTACAAAATGACTGTATACGACAAACACGCACAGTACACCATGAGCTTTCCTGGTGGCTCAGAGGGTAAAGAGTCTGCCTGCCAAAGCAAGAGACACAGGAAACACGGGTTTGATCCCTGGATCAGGAAGATCTCTTGGAAGAATAAATGGCAACCCATTCCAATATTCTTGCCTGGGAAATCCCATGGACAGAGGAGCTTGGCAGGGTATAGTCCTTGGAGTTGCAGAGTCAGATATGACTGTTGACTTAAAACAATAGTCACAGCCTAGAAGAAGTTGAGCCTAGTAGAAGTTGAGAGCTATGTTTTATTTGATGAGAACTTTTAGGACTTCAGCCTTGGAGACCTTGAGAGAATGCTCCAAGTAGGCAAGGGGAGGAGCCAGGTTACTTAGAAGTTTTGCAACAAAGGGCGGGTAGTCTGAACATCAAAAGGTTCTTACTGATTAAGGAGAACCAGATATTCCAAGTTAAGGAATTTAGTGCTCTTCTACCTATGGGAAGATGTAGGAGTCTGGGCTCACTGAAGTCATTCCTTTTGTATGCATCTCAGCTGTCTGGGGCTGGCATCCTGTGATTTACTCAGGGCTCACCATGGCTGCAGTCTGATGGCTGCCAGATCACAGGTGTTTCTCTCCTTCCTGAGTGTCCTGGAGGGCTGGGGTGGATGTTGGCTGGGACATCCTTGTTTACTGACATGGCAGGAAATACTCCCATTTCCACGACAAAAGTATTGTCAGCTTAATTTCATGGAAATTAAAATTGTTTTAACAGCATGGAAGGGTGCAAATTGAAATGCTAAACTGACCCTTCAGCTCCTGCCTTACCCATTCCTCACAGTAAAATATTTTCAACCTTTCTGATGTTACTTCTTTGGTGGCAAGCACAGTACGCCATGGGCTTCCCAGGTGGCGCTAGTGGTAAAGACCTTGCCTGCCGATGCAGGAGACATAAGAGACACAAGTTCGATCCCTAGTAGGGAATCCCTTGGAGGAGGGCATGGCAACCCACTCTTGTATTCTTGCCTGGAGAATCCCATGGACAGAGGAGCCTGGGAGGCTACAGTTCACAGGGTACAAAATGACTGTATACGACAAACACGCACAGTACACCATGAGCTTTCCTGGTGGCTCAGAGGGTAAAGAGTCTGCCTGCCAAAGCAAGAGACACAGGAAACACGGGTTTGATCCCTGGATCAGGAAGATCTCTTGGAAGAATAAATGGCAACCCATTCCAATATTCTTGCCTGGGAAATCCCATGGACAGAGGAGCTTGGCAGGGTATAGTCCTTGGAGTTGCAGAGTCAGATATGACTGTTGACTTAAAACAATAGTCACAGCCTAGAAGAAGTTGAGCCTAGTAGAAGTTGAGAGCTATGTTTTATTTGATGAGAATTTTTAGGACTTCAGCCTTGGAGACCTTGAGAGAATGCTCCAAGTAGGCAAGGGGAGGAGCCAGGTTACTTAGAAGTTTTGCAACAAAGGGCGGGTAGTCTGAACATCAAAAGGTTCTTACTGATTAAGGAGAACCAGATATTCCAAGTTAAGGAATTTAGTGCTCTTCTACCTATGGGAAGATGTAGGAGTCTGGGCTCACTGAAGTCATTCCTTTTGTATGCATCTCAGCTGTCTGGGGCTGGCATCCTGTGATTTACTCAGGGCTCACCATGGCTGCAGTCTGATGGCTGCCAGATCACAGGTGTTTCTCTCCTTCCTGAGTGTCCTGGAGGGCTGGGGTGGATGTTGGCTGGGACATCCTTGTTTACTGACATGGCAGGAAATACTCCCATTTCCCACGACTGGGCGCCTAAGCACACACAGTACGCCATTGGATTCCTGTAAGTTATCCCTGGTGAGAGGTCTGATCCATTGTGGCGTATCGTTTATGGGTGACCTATTCTGCTTTTCATCTCTGGAAACTTCTAGGATCTGGTCATTTTCTTTAAGATCCTGTCACCACAATTAAGATAGTGATGCTCTCTTAAATATTTTCTGCTAATTTTTCTTGATGTTCATCTTATTTTCTGTTTGCATTATTTTCCATTTCTGCCTGAGGGTACTAATTAACTCAAGAAGAGTTCTTTTAGTTTTGAATAGTCTGTTTGCTCTAGGGTTTTTCTGTTTATTCTTTGGAGTCTGCCTCTTGTGTGACTTTGATAGTCATTAATGGTCTGGTGGTTCTTGGTGTCCTTTGGGGGTTATCATTGAAGGGCTAGTTGTTTCATAGCTGTTCTTGGCACAGTTTCCTTGACTTCCCTGTCCTGTCCATTGAGCAAGGGCCTGACCCTGCTGTCTTGGTGTGGGTGAGGCAAAGTGCCCTGAGCCTTCCCCTCTGGGTGTTGGGCTGGGGCTCTCCCCTCACAGCTTGAGAGAGCCTGTGCTCTGGGGCATGAATTCTCACTTTGGAAGCGGTCAAGGCAGAAAGCTCATTTCTTTGGTGCATCCAGCACCATCTCGGTTTCTGCCTGAGAGCAGAGAGCAGGACTGTAATTCCGGGGAGAGGACATGGCATCTAGGGGTCTGGGGGGCCGTAGTTTCTGAACATCAAAAGGTTCTTACTGATTAAGGAGAACCAGATATTCCAAGTTAAGGAATTTAGTGCTCTTCTACCTATGGGAAGATGTAGGAGTCTGGGCTCACTGAAGTCATTCCTTTTGTATGCATCTCAGCTGTCTGGGGCTGGCATCCTGTGATTTACTCAGGGCTCACCATGGCTGCAGTCTGATGGCTGCCAGATCACAGGTGTTTCTCTCCTTCCTGAGTGTCCTGGAGGGCTGGGGTGGATGTTGGCTGGGACATCCTTGTTTACTGACATGGCAGGAAATACTCGCATTTCCCACGACTGGGCGCCTAAGCACACACAGTACGCCATTGGATTCCTGTAAGTTATCCCTGGTGAGAGGTCTGATCCATTGTGGCGTATCGTTTATGGGTGACCTATTCTGCTTTTCATCTCTGGAAACTTCTAGGATCTGGTCATTTTCTTTAAGATCCTGTCACCACAATTAAGATAGTGATGCTCTCTTAAATATTTTCTGCTAATTTTTCTTGATGTTCATCTTATTTTCTGTTTGCATTATTTTCCATTTCTGCCTGAGGGTACTAATTAACTCAAGAAGAGTTCTTTTAGTTTTGAATAGTCTGTTTGCTCTAGGGTTTTTCTGTTTATTCTTTGGAGTCTGCCTCTTGTGTGACTTTGATAGTCATTAATGGTCTGGTGGTTCTTGGTGTCCTTTGGGGGTTATCATTGAAGGGCTAGTTGTTTCATAGCTGTTCTTGGCACAGTTTCCTTGACTTCCCTGTCCTGTCCATTGAGCAAGGGCCTGACCCTGCTGTCTTGGTGTGGGTGAGGCAAAGTGCCCTGAGCCTTCCCCTCTGGGTGTTGGGCTGGGGCTCTCCCCTCACAGCTTGAGAGAGCCTGTGCTCTGGGGCATGAATTCTCACTTTGGAAGCGGTCAAGGCAGAAAGCTCATTTCTTTGGTGCATCCAGCACCATCTCGGTTTCTGCCTGAGAGCAGAGAGCAGGACTGTAATTCCGGGGAGAGGACATGGCATCTAGGGGTCTGGGGGTCGGAGGCCCATCTATAGTTCTGCAGACAGAGTGCAGTCACCTGTGTTGGGTCCTTTTCTTGTTTTTGCCTTTGGGACCTATCTGGGGACTCAGCTTCAAAGCCTTCTCTCCCATATACCTGTTCCAGAACCTTGCGTGTGATCCTTAGCCAGTCACTGATCTTAACTTTTTTTTTTCTTTCTGTATCTTCCCATGGCCTTCTCTTTCCTTTCTGGTGCCCAGATTAGCTGAGAACTTCAGGGGAGTTCCCCACATGATCTGAAACTGGACAGCATAGCCACCTCCCTTGCATCCTAGGCTTGCTCCCTGAGTGGCATTGCACACTTGTTTTTTTTAACTCTTGCATTTTCTTATTTATTTATTTTGGTGTCAGGTCTCAGTTGGGGCACTGGGGATCCTTGCTGTGGTGCACAGGCTCCTCAGTTGTGGCTCGCAGGCTTAGGTGCCCTGTGACATGTGTGGGATCTTCTCAGGCCACAGATCAAACTCATGTCACCTGCATTGGAAGGTGGATTCTTGACCACTGGACCACCAGAGAAAGCCCTCAACTCTTTCTTTTTTTAGTTTTTTTTTTTTATTATTTTTAGGCTCTACTCTTGATTCTTGGTGTTGTGATTCTTCGTAGCATTTCATGAGGGACATAGGCACTTGATCTGCCCCTTCTTTGATACTGGAAATCTTTGATTATTTCCTCCTGGAGGCCTGCGCTGACCATCCTCATTGCACTTTCTTATCTAGGTTTTTATTTTCCTTCACAGCACTCAGAGTTACCTGAAACTAAATCTGTTTATTTGGTTGTCTTACTGAAATCAAAACCCCTGGCCCACCCCTGTACATGCTCCATATCCATTTGTCTAGGCAATTAATGAATAGACTTTTTGATTCTTTTTTTTTTTTTTTTAATTTGGCCTCTTTTATTGATTATTTATTTATTTTCATCCATCTTTATTCTTTTGGCCTGTGTGGGCCTCCCATTACAGTGGCCTCTCTCGTTGCAGAGTACCAGCTCCGGGCACATGCGCTCCAGAGTGCTGGCTTGTAATTGGACACACCGGCCCAGCCGCTCCTTGACATGTGGGATCCTCCCAGGCCAGGGATTGAACCGGTGCCCCCTGCATTGCAAGGCGGACTCTTTACCCACTGGACCACCAGGGAAGCCCCAGACTTTGATTCTTGATGTGTTAAAACATGATGGTACTCCTTCCCCCAGGTTCTTTTTGTTTCTCTTTATTGTTAGCTTTTTCATTCTTTCTCTTTTTTTCTTTCTCTTTCTAACAGAATTCACTTGCTGTCCCACTTGTTGTAGCAGCTAGAAAGAGGAGTTTTGAGTTGCTTGTGGCTTTGTCACTGAGGAAGTTGGAGGGACTCTGTGGGGTGGGTCTCCGGGCCTTGACTGCATCAGAAGCTAGCTGGCATTGCAGTTGTCCTAAGGTGGGCTGGCTGGACGTCCCAGCTGCCTCCCTTGCTGCAGGTGGCTGTTACTGGTAGAGGCTGGGAGCTCAGTCACTTGCCTCCTGGTGGCCTCTCTGGCCTGTGGTCTTGGGTGGTTGGATTCCTCCAGAGAAGGCATCCCAGGAGCATTGGTGGAAGCTGATGGCACTTTCCAGCCTTGTCTCAGAAGTCACACAGTGTGGTCCCCTCTGCAGTCTCAAGCCCGCCCACCTCCAAGGGAGGGGATGGGGCCAAAGAGTCAGATATGACCAAGTGACTGAGCACAAGTACGTGGCTGTGCAGCAAAGTGGGGGCCTCGTATGTCCTCACAGCAAACACAGATGCGTCTGGTCGTGTCTTGAGGGATCCGGATTCTTAACCACTGGCCCACCAGGGAAATTAATCATTTTTTTTTACAAATTGAATTTTCCTCCTTTTTTTTTCTGTTACCTGAGTGTGTATCGGGGCTTCCTGGGTGGCTCAGTGGTAGATGAACCTGCACACAAATGCAGGAGACTCAGGAAACACAGGTTGGAACCTTGGGTCGGGAAGATTCTCTGAAGGAGGGTATGGCTACTCACTCCAGTCTTCTTGCTTGGAGAATCCCATGGACAGAGAAGCCTGGCTGGCTTACAGTCCATGTGGTTGCAGAGAGTCGGACATGACTGAGCACCCACCCACGAGTGTGTATTTGTGGTGTTTCCCCTGGTGAATGGGGTGGTTTAGAGTCTTGTTTTAGTTTTTCCACCGGCTATTCATCTAAATGTGTACTTATTATATATAACCTTCCTCATGGTTTAGCAGTTCTCAAATTACATCTGTTGTTTGCTTGTTCTGAAAATGAAAAAATTATCACACTTTCTATTTCCTGAGTTTTGTTCCTTAGAATCTTATTTTTAGTTTATTTCATGTTGTTGTTACAGTTTAACTTTAAATGCCAAGTTGAACACTCTGTTTCTAGGTTTCTTAGTGCCTGCCCTCTCAGACAGACGAGATGAAGACACTGAGACATGTTTGCCTTCCCCCTCCATCCCGTCCAGCTGAGAAGGTGATTCTTTCCTCAGTGCCATGTTTACTTTTATTTTTTTGCGATATTCTATTTAAACATGTCTATCCTGTAACTATTGGAAACAGTGTCTTTAAGGGGTCTCAACATTTTATGTATTTCTGGGGTGATGTGTGGCGAGGTGCTGGGGGAGATGCTCCTCGTTCTCTGGAGCTTGCATCAGCTCTTTCCCCTCTGCTGCTGTCTGAAGACAGTGGCTGTTCATGAGATTTCAGGATTTGGTTAACATGCTTCTCACGTGCTTCTTGCTTCCAAGGAGGGTGCATGGAACCATGGGAACTTACTGTGCAGTATGGAGGCTTGGCGCCAGCTGTGCTGGGTTGTTAAATTTAGGGGGAAAGATATTTGGAATTGGCTTTCACTATGCCATCTTCTTAGTACTTTTTCCTTAAAGTAAGGAGGGAGACATCCCTGGTGGTCCACTGGTTAAGAATCCGCCTTCCAGTGCAGCAGACATGGGTTTCATCCCTGGTCGGGGAACCTAGGTCCCAGATGCCACTCTGCAGCAAGAGAAGCCTGTGAGCCACAACTAGCAATAGCCTGTGCACTGCAACAAACAGCCTGTGCAGCCAATAAATTAATTAATATTATCAAATATTGAAAAAGTAAGGAGGCATTTGACAATTCAGTACATGTTCTTGAAAGTACTGTAGTTCTATCACTGTTTGTTTTTCAACTGTACACATTTATTGAAAATGTGAACAAAAACCTTTTTTTTTTGCATCGTAACGAAGGAAAATGGTTTTGAAGTTTTGAATGGGACATTTTGTTTATAAAAGGATGAATAAAGGTTGTTCAGTGAAGCAAAGAAATGCAGTTTCCACAGACATGCCTCCAGCAGCATTTTGGCACAAGCTCATACTTTCTTTCCTCATTGTCATTTTGGTAGAAAAGCAGCACTTATATTTTTCAACGTTTGTGCTGTGGGTGATGAATGAGAACTGGAGACGCATAGTGAGGGTCCAAGCAGAGGCTCCGTGTACTTTGAATATAACTCCAAGGGAGAACTGCTGAGCATCTGGGTTATTTTGTTGTTGTTCAGTAGCTAAGCTATGTTGATTCTCTGTGACCCCATGGATCCTGTCCTTCACTGTGTCCATGAGTTTGCTGAAACTCATGTCCATTGAGTCAAAGATACCATCCAACTATCTCATCCTCTGTCACCCTCTTCTCCTGCCTTCAGTCTTTTCCAGCATCAGGGTCTTTGTTCACATCAGGTGGTCAAAGTATTGGAGCTTCCACATCAGTTCTTCCAAAGGACTATAGGTATATTCAATATAGGTATATTTAACCTGTATAGTCTGTATAGGTTGAATATAGTCTATAGAGTGTATCTATAGTCTATATACTCTATAGACTGTAACTTTTGGCAACCTGATGTGAAGAGATAACTCGTTGAAAAGGACCCCGATGCTGGGAAAGATTGCAAACAAGAGGAGAAGGGGACGACAGCGGGTGAAATGGTTAGATAGCATCACCCATTCATTGAACATGTATTGGAGCAAACTCTGGGAGATAGTGAAGGACAGGGGAGCCTGGTGTGCTGTTCTCTGTGGGGTCACAAAGAGTCGGACATGACTTAGTGACTGAACAACAACAACAATAAAACCTTCTGTTTTAAAGACTGCTGGCTATTAAGTATCATCTTTTTGGAAAAAAGAAATAGTATGATAAATGTAACTTTCATAAAATATCTGGCCAACAGTAGCTGCATCTATCTCCATTCTTCATACTGTTTTCTTCTTCAGTGTCACAAAGTTTGAGTCTTAAAGTCTCTTCCCATTCGCAGTATCTTTTTTCCCATTGTTTCTTTTGGCCCTTGGTGGCTGTGTTGTCGGGAGACTTTATCCGGGTACTTTTTATATTCCATGCCCTTGTTCTCACGTTTTCAATGTTTGAAAATGTGAACAAAAACCTTTTTTTGCATCGTAACGAAGGAAAATGGTTTTGAAGTTTTGAATGGGACATTTTGTTTATAAAAGGATGAATAAAGGTTGTTCAGTGAAGCAAAGAAATGCAGTTTCCACAGACATGCCTCCAGCAGCATTTTGGCACAAGCTCATACTTTCTTTCCTCATTGTCATTTTGGTAGAAAAGCAGCACTTATATTTTTCAACGTTTGTGCTGTGGGTGATGAATGAGAACTGGAGACGCATAGTGAGGGTCCAAGCAGAGGCTCCGTGTACTTTGAATATAACTCCAAGGGAGAACTGCTGAGCATCTGGGTTATTTTGTTGTTGTTCAGTAGCTAAGCTATGTTGATTCTCTGTGACCCCATGGATCCTGTCCTTCACTGTGTCCATGAGTTTGCTGAAACTCATGTCCATTGAGTCAAAGATACCATCCAACTATCTCATCCTCTGTCACCCTCTTCTCCTGCCTTCAGTCTTTTCCAGCATCAGGGTCTTTGTTCACATCAGGTGGTCAAAGTATTGGAGCTTCCACATCAGTTCTTCCAAAGGACTATAGGTATATTCAATATAGGTATATTTAACCTGTATAGTCTGTATAGGTTGAATATAGTCTATAGAGTGTATCTATAGTCTATATACTCTATAGACTGTAACTTTTGGCAACCTGATGTGAAGAGATAACTCGTTGAAAAGGACCCCGATGCTGGGAAAGATTGCAAACAAGAGGAGAAGGGGACGACAGCGGGTGAAATGGTTAGATAGCATCACCCATTCATTGAACATGTATTGGAGCAAACTCTGGGAGATAGTGAAGGACAGGGGAGCCTGGTGTGCTGTTCTCTGTGGGGTCACAAAGAGTCGGACATGACTTAGTGACTGAACAACAACAACAATAAAACCTTCTGTTTTAAAGACTGCTGGCTATTAAGTATCATCTTTTTGGAAAAAAGAAATAGTATGATAAATGTAACTTTCATAAAATATCTGGCCAACAGTAGCTGCATCTATCTCCATTCTTCATACTGTTTTCTTCTTCAGTGTCACAAAGTTTGAGTCTTAAAGTCTCTTCCCATTCGCAGTATCTTTTTTCCCATTGTTTCTTTTGGCCCTTGGTGGCTGTGTTGTCGGGAGACTTTATCCGGGTACTTTTTATATTCCATGCCCTTGTTCTTGACCTCGTCTGCCGTTTTAGGACTGACAGCATGATCTCCAGGCATGTTGAAAATTGCTGGAGGCCTGCATTCCCTGTTTGGTTAATCTCTGAATTTCACTTTTTCCGTGATTGCATTATATATCTATGGAAATTAAACAGCTGCTTCAGTAAGTCAGCTGGAACTTTGGATGGAGAAATGTCTCAGAGCATCAGTCAGTTTCATCACCGTGTCCTGACTCCGAACATTTTATGATCTACCCAAAAGATGTGGCAGTTGCTTATTTTAATTGAACAGCGTAGCTGTGTCAAAGGCAACCTTCTGTTCACACAATAATAGTTTTAGTTATGTATCATAGTGAAGTATTTTTGGAGAAATCCAAAGGGCCAGTTCGGTATTTCACTTTAAGCTCACCTTCAACCAGCTGATGCCATGGATGCAGACCCATGTCCCTCAAAACCAGCCCATTTCATGCCTGAGGACACGGATGCCCCATGCAGAGTCAGTCACAGCTCTTTCTCAGTCTCCACATCTGCCTGGCAGGTAGCATATTTTGACCTTGATTGCATGGGCACCTTCACATCAGGACTGTTAAGTGTGAGGCTATGTCAGCGTTAGATCTAAGGAATCCAGGACTGAGATCAGAGCTGCATCCCTTCTGCTTTGAGGAAGACCTCATATCTCACTCCAGCCAAGGTCTCTGCCTCTTGCCTTCAGTGTTACAAGTAATTGTAACTCCTTAACTCCTCTTGATGTAAAACCCCCATCCTCCTTTCACCGCCATCCAGGCTCACTCTCCTGGCTTCACCTTCATCTATTGCTGACCAGTGGCCAGTCTGGCCTGACGTTAGTTATTCAAAAACTGTGATTTCTTTAAAAAAAATGAGTTTTATTTATTTTTGGCTATTCTGGGTTTTCACTGCTACAGGCTCTTCTCTAGTTGCAGGGAGTGGGAGCTACTCTCTGATTGAGGTGAGCAGGCTTCTTGTTGCAGTGACTTCTTCTCTTGTTGTGACACTCAGGCTCTATGGCACATGGGCTTCAGTAGTTGCAGCACACGGGCTCTGTAGTTGCGGCTCCAGGGCTCTAGGGCACAGGCTCCATAGTTGTGACTAACGGGCTTAGTTGCTCTGCAGCATGTGGGATCTTCCCGGATCAGGAGTCTAACCTGTGTCTCCTACATTGGCAGGCAAGCTCTTTACCACTGAGCTACCAGGGAAACCCCCCAAAACTATGATTTTTTTAAAAATTTGAAACAAATTTTTAAAATTTAAGAAATTGTGCTAAAATATACTTATCCTGTACTGAAGTTGAAGCTCTGATACTTTGGCCACCTGATGCAAAGAACAGACTCACTGGAAAAGATTCCAATGCGGGGAAAAATTGAGGGCAGAAGGAGAAGGGGACGGCAGAGGATGAGATGGTTGGATAGCATCACTGACTCAATGGACATGAGTTTGAGCAAACTCTGGGAGATAGGGAAGGGAAGCGTGATATGCTGTAGTCCATGGGGTTATAAAGAGTTGGTCACGACATAGTGACTAAATAACAATAGCAACACATAATGTGAACTTTACCATCTTCACCTTTAAGTGTACAATTCAGTTGTGTTGATTACATTCACATTGTTGTACAGCCAGCCTCCAGAACCCTTTTCATCTTGCAAAACTGATGCTCCATATTCATTAAACAACTCCTCACGGCCGCCAGCCCCATCCCCCAGGCCTGGCAGCCACCATTCCCCTTCCTGCCTCTATGAGTTGGAGTTTGAGCTAACCATGAATTGTTTTGTTATGTGTGCCACTTAATACTGAATATTAACTATCCTTACTCTCATATCTGTTTAGTTCTGATTCTTCCTTCTGCAGTATGACTTTTGTTATGTTCTTAAAGGGCATGGATCAGTGGCCAGTCTGGCCTGACGTTAGTTATTCAAAACTGTGATTTCTTTAAAAAAAATGAGTTTTATTTATTTTTGGCTATTCTGGGTTTTCACTGCTACAGGCTCTTCTCTAGTTGCAGGGAGTGGGAGCTACTCTCTGATTGAGGTGAGCAGGCTTCTTGTTGCAGTGACTTCTTCTCTTGTTGTGACACTCAGGCTCTATGGCACATGGGCTTCAGTAGTTGCAGCACACGGGCTCTGTAGTTGCGGCTCCAGGGCTCTAGGGCACAGGCTCCATAGTTGTGACTAACGGGCTTAGTTGCTCTGCAGCATGTGGGATCTTCCCGGATCAGGAGTCTAACCTGTGTCTCCTACATTGGCAGGCAAGCTCTTTACCACTGAGCTACCAGGGAAACCCCCCAAAACTATGATTTTTTTAAAAATTTGAAACAAATTTTTAAAATTTAAGAAATTGTGCTAAAATATACTTATCCTGTACTGAAGTTGAAGCTCTGATACTTTGGCCACCTGATGCAAAGAACAGACTCACTGGAAAAGATTCCAATGCGGGGAAAAATTGAGGGCAGAAGGAGAAGGGGACGGCAGAGGATGAGATGGTTGGATAGCATCACTGACTCAATGGACATGAGTTTGAGCAAACTCTGGGAGATAGGGAAGGGAAGCGTGATATGCTGTAGTCCATGGGGTTATAAAGAGTTGGTCACGACATAGTGACTAAATAACAATAGCAACACATAATGTGAACTTTACCATCTTCACCTTTAAGTGTACAATTCAGTTGTGTTGATTACATTCACATTGTTGTACAGCCAGCCTCCAGAACCCTTTTCATCTTGCAAAACTGATGCTCCATATTCATTAAACAACTCCTCACGGCCGCCAGCCCCATCCCCTAGGCCTGGCAGCCACCATTCCCCTTCCTGCCTCTATGAATTGGAGTTTGAGCTAACCATGAATTGTTTTGTTATGTGTGCCACTTAATACTGAATATTAACTATCCTTACTCTCATATCTGTTTAGTTCTGATTCTTCCTTCTGCAGTATGACTGTAGTTTATAGAATTAATTGGTTCCTTAAAGGGGCATGGATCAGTGGTTCAGATTTAAGTGTACAGAATAAAATTATTCTGAATCAAAATGTTTTAATAAAATAAATATATAAAATAAAACTATTTAAAGGTATGTTTAAATATCCATTCATCCAGGAAACATGCTGAAGTGGGCCCCGTGGGAAGCCTGTTCTGCTTTTGTGCAGGTGTGGTGGCTCTGATGGCCCGACACCCCTCCCCTCTTGTCCTGCCCTTCTTGGAGATGCTGCCTGGTCCTTCACTGGCCAACGAGGCCCCTGTGGGTCTGTGGACGGCTGGGCTGAGTGAATGAGTGGCAGCTCTGTGTGCCCATCGCATGGCCTTTCCTCTGTTTCCCCAGACCCGCCAGTGCCCCTGTTACAGGATACTTGGCTTGGCTCCCTGCCTGGAATCCATGCCACCCTCCTTTTCTAGGACTTGTCTCCAGCTAGACTCCCAGTTCTCGTAGTTCCTGCTCATGCTTTGGACCTCACCCTCTGGTCACTTCCAGAGGGGGCTCACCCTGACCCTTAACTCCTCCTCTTGATGTAAGACCCCCATCCTCCCTTTACCCCCATCCAGGCTCACTCTCCTGGCTTCACCTTCTGTTCATCGCTTGAGCTGTGATTTTATTGGGTGTCTGTCTGTCGTTTTTGCTGGAGCAGAGGCTCCTGAGACAGGGCCCTGCTGCCCACGCTTGTCTCCTGGACCATGCGTGGCCTGGGGCAGGTGGGGTTTATGGAACAAGCCCGTGAACAGTGGAATTGAGCCTCAGTACTCGTGAACACAGGTCTGCGTTGCTGTCGATGTTCCCACGTGGGTCTGGTGGGTCCCTGTCAGCAGGGGCTGCCTCTTCTAGTCAGCCTAGCTCTGAGTGCCTGGAGGTTTGTGATCATCCAGCCAGGAGCTGGATGGATGGAGAACGGCTTCAGTTCTGTTGCTTGGAGATGCCAGCTGGACTCCTCTCTGGGCTTTGTATTTGTGTGCCACTTAATACTGAATATTAACTATCCTTACTCTCATATCTGTTTAGTTCTGATTCTTCCTTCTGCAGTATGACTGTAGTTTATAGAATTAATTGGTTCCTTAAAGGGGCATGGATCAGTGGTTCAGATTTAAGTGTACAGAATAAAATTATTCTGAATCAAAATGTTTTAATAAAATAAATATATAAAATAAAACTATTTAAAGGTATGTTTAAATATCCATTCATCCAGGAAACATGCTGAAGTGGGCCCCGTGGGAAGCCTGTTCTGCTTTTGTGCAGGTGTGGTGGCTCTGATGGCCCGACACCCCTCCCCTCTTGTCCTGCCCTTCTTGGAGATGCTGCCTGGTCCTTCACTGGCCAACGAGGCCCCTGTGGGTCTGTGGACGGCTGGGCTGAGTGAATGAGTGGCAGCTCTGTGTGCCCATCGCATGGCCTTTCCTCTGTTTCCCCAGACCCGCCAGTGCCCCTGTTACAGGATACTTGGCTTGGCTCCCTGCCTGGAATCCATGCCACCCTCCTTTTCTAGGACTTGTCTCCAGCTAGACTCCCAGTTCTCGTAGTTCCTGCTCATGCTTTGGACCTCACCCTCTGGTCACTTCCAGAGGGGGCTCACCCTGACCCTTAACTCCTCCTCTTGATGTAAGACCCCCATCCTCCCTTTACCCCCATCCAGGCTCACTCTCCTGGCTTCACCTTCTGTTCATCGCTTGAGCTGTGATTTTATTGGGTGTCTGTCTGTCGTTTTCGCTGGAGCAGAGGCTCCTGAGACAGGGCCCTGCTGCCCACGCTTGTCTCCTGGACCATGCGTGGCCTGGGGCAGGTGGGGTTTATGGAACAAGCCCGTGAACAGTGGAATTGAGCCTCAGTACTCGTGAACACAGGTCTGCGTTGCTGTCGATGTTCCCACGTGGGTCTGGTGGGTCCCTGTCAGCAGGGGCTGCCTCTTCTAGTCAGCCTAGCTCTGAGTGCCTGGAGGTTTGTGATCATCCAGCCAGGAGCTGGATGGATGGAGAACGGCTTCAGTTCTGTTGCTTGGAGATGCCAGCTGGACTCCTCTCTGGGCTTTGTATTTGTAAAAACCTTTCCCTCATATCCTCAGACAGGCTCTGTTTCCAGCCCGGCAGTGTCTAGAACATAAGTGTTCAAGGCTGTGGGCCACATGCGCTGTCTACTTTACATTTATTTTAGAGAGAGCTGCTTTGTACTTAGCAAGAATGCCTACAGATTGCAGTGGCTCATCTGTGTGGATCCGAGTAGATGTCAGGAGATGGTGAGGAACAGGGGAGCCCAGCAGACTGCAGTCCATGGGGTTACAGACAGTTAGACATAATTGAGTGATTGAACAGCAGCATCTGCACCAGCCCTGTCTGGATCTCACTGTTCAGGGATCACATGTGCGGTTTGCAGTGTTACATCTTTCCTTATGTTGTTATTCAGTCCCTCAGTCATGTCCACCTCTGTGCAGCCCTGTGGACTGTAGCCCGCCAGGGTCTTCTGTCCATGGGATTTCCTGGCAAGAATACTGGAGTGGGTAGCCATTTCCTTCCTCAAGGGATCTTCCGGACCCAGGGATCAAACTTGCGTCTCCTGCCTTGGCAGGCAGGGTCTTTACCACTAAGCCCACATCTTACCTTATATGTTCATCTTATATGCTTCAGAACAAGAAGGGGGAGGATTGTCACTTTTGTGACCCTGAGTGGTTATAATGGCCAGTCAGGCATTAGGCCTTCCATCCAGACGTGGGACAGTGCTCTGTGTGGTATTTTAGGAAAGGGCCCTGAGGAGTGACTGTACAGCACAGCTCCCACAAGCCTGCACACTGGCGTCTCCTCCGCCTGCTTCACCTTCTGTTCATCGCTTGAGCTGTGATTTTATTGGGTGTCTGTCTGTCGTTTCGCTGGAGCAGAGGCTCCTGAGACAGGGCCCTGCTGCCCACGCTTGTCTCCTGGACCATGCGTGGCCTGGGGCAGGTGGGGTTTATGGAACAAGCCCGTGAACAGTGGAATTGAGCCTCAGTACTCGTGAACACAGGTCTGCGTTGCTGTCGATGTTCCCACGTGGGTCTGGTGGGTCCCTGTCAGCAGGGGCTGCCTCTTCTAGTCAGCCTAGCTCTGAGTGCCTGGAGGTTTGTGATCATCCAGCCAGGAGCTGGATGGATGGAGAACGGCTTCAGTTCTGTTGCTTGGAGATGCCAGCTGGACTCCTCTCTGGGCTTTGTATTTGTAAAAACCTTTCCCTCATATCCTCAGACAGGCTCTGTTTCCAGCCCGGCAGTGTCTAGAACATAAGTGTTCAAGGCTGTGGGCCACATGCGCTGTCTACTTTACATTTATTTTAGAGAGAGCTGCTTTGTACTTAGCAAGAATGCCTACAGATTGCAGTGGCTCATCTGTGTGGATCCGAGTAGATGTCAGGAGATGGTGAGGAACAGGGGAGCCCAGCAGACTGCAGTCCATGGGGTTACAGACAGTTAGACATAATTGAGTGATTGAACAGCAGCATCTGCACCAGCCCTGTCTGGATCTCACTGTTCAGGGATCACATGTGCGGTTTGCAGTGTTACATCTTTCCTTATGTTGTTATTCAGTCCCTCAGTCATGTCCACCTCTGTGCAGCCCTGTGGACTGTAGCCCGCCAGGGTCTTCTGTCCATGGGATTTCCTGGCAAGAATACTGGAGTGGGTAGCCATTTCCTTCCTCAAGGGATCTTCCGGACCCAGGGATCAAACTTGCGTCTCCTGCCTTGGCAGGCAGGGTCTTTACCACTAAGCCCACATCTTACCTTATATGTTCATCTTATATGCTTCAGAACAAGAAGGGGGAGGATTGTCACTTTTGTGACCCTGAGTGGTTATAATGGCCAGTCAGGCATTAGGCCTTCCATCCAGACGTGGGACAGTGCTCTGTGTGGTATTTTAGGAAAGGGCCCTGAGGAGTGACTGTACAGCACAGCTCCCCACAAGCCTGCACACTGGCGTCTCCTCCGCCTGCCTCATGCTTCCTTAAGGCTGCTCTTCGCTCTTCCCTCCCACCCTCTCAGCCCCATCCCACCCACAGATGCCAGTCCCAGGGCAGGGACTCACAAGATCCTCCAGTTCTTCTTTTAGTCTAATTTAGGGACTAAATTGGGGCTTTCCAGGTGGCATTAGTGGTAAAGAATCCACCTGCCAACACAGGAGAGGGAGGTTTGATCCCTGGGTCGGGGAAAATCTCCTGGAGAAGGAAATAGCAACCCATTCCAGTATTCCTGCCTGGAGAATTTCGTGGACAGAGGAGCCTGACGGGCCCCAGTCCATGGGGTTGCAAAGAGTCAGATACAACTGAAAACTAAGCAGCCGCAGAGACTGAATTGTATACCTGTGGACCAGCCATGCCCCCTATATAAAACATGTACAAACCCCCACTCTTTCTCCTCAGACTCACAGCCTGGCCCCGGTCCCCTCGGCCCCACTTGGCTCAAGTAACCCTGCCTCTCCCCTCGGGCTCTCCCGCAGCATGGCCTCAGCAGAGCCACCAGAGGGAAGCCAGCCTTGCAGACTGAGCACTGTCCTCTCCTGTCACATTGTTTTGTTACTCAGTGTTTATTGTTTGTAGACTGTTTGATGATGGCCCTTCTGACCAGTGTGAGGTGATACCTCATTGAAGGTTGGATTTGCTATGTTGAGCATCTTTTCGTGTGTGTGTCTGTGTGTGTATTTGTGTGTGGTCATCCATATGTGTTCTTTGGAGAAAGAACACATTTAGATCTTGTCCACCTCTGTGCAGCCCTGTGGACTGTAGCCCGCCAGGGTCTTCTGTCCATGGGATTTCCTGGCAGGGGCAGGGTCTTACCACTTTTTAAGGGGCCCAAAAATCTTACCTTATATGTTCATCTTATATGCTTCAGAACAAGAAGGGGGAGGATTGTCACTTTTGTGACCCTGAGTGGTTATAATGGCCAGTCAGGCATTAGGCCTTCCATCCAGACGTGGGACAGTGCTCTGTGTGGTATTTTAGGAAAGGGCCCTGAGGAGTGACTGTACAGCACAGCTCCCCACAAGCCTGCACACTGGCGTCTCCTCCGCCTGCCTCATGCTTCCTTAAGGCTGCTCTTCGCTCTTCCCTCCCACCCTCTCAGCCCCATCCCACCCACAGATGCCAGTCCCAGGGCAGGGACTCACAAGATCCTCCAGTTCTTCTTTTAGTCTAATTTAGGGACTAAATTGGGGCTTTCCAGGTGGCATTAGTGGTAAAGAATCCACCTGCCAACACAGGAGAGGGAGGTTTGATCCCTGGGTCGGGAAGATCTCCTGGAGAAGGAAATAGCAACCCATTCCAGTATTCCTGCCTGGAGAATTTCGTGGACAGAGGAGCCTGACGGGCCCCAGTCCATGGGGTTGCAAAGAGTCAGATACAACTGAAAACTAAGCAGCCGCAGAGACTGAATTGTATACCTGTGGACCAGCCATGCCCCCTATATAAAACATGTACAAACCCCCACTCTTTCTCCTCAGACTCACAGCCTGGCCCCGGTCCCCTCGGCCCCACTTGGCTCAAGTAACCCTGCCTCTCCCCTCGGGCTCTCCCGCAGCATGGCCTCAGCAGAGCCACCAGAGGGAAGCCAGCCTTGCAGACTGAGCACTGTCCTCTCCTGTCACATTGTTTTGTTACTCAGTGTTTATTGTTTGTAGACTGTTTGATGATGGCCCTTCTGACCAGTGTGAGGTGATACCTCATTGAAGGTTGGATTTGCTATGTTGAGCATCTTTTCGTGTGTGTGTCTGTGTGTGTATTTGTGTGTGGTCATCCATATGTGTTCTTTGGAGAAAGAACACATTTAGATCTTCTGTCCATTTATTGAGCGGGTGGGTTTTTTTTTGATACTGAATTTCATGAGCTGTTTGTCTTCTTTTGAGAAGCATCTGCTTGTCGTTGATTCATTCAGCTATAGATAGTTATTGGTGCTTTTATTTTGTGTTAAGCACTGCCCTTATTTTTCTCATTTTGTTTGGAGGAGTGACAACTTTATCTCTGGCCGGAGTGTGGTGACCATGACTCGGACCCCACTAGTGTTGAGGTTCTTCTCTGTGATGCCCCATTCTTTGTGGGGTTGCCTCTTATAGACTAGATGACTGGAGGTTTACCTCGTCTCCTACTTAAAAATAAATCAGCCCTCAGCCCTTAAAAGAGCTTTTGGGATTTCTTCCTTTGATCTCGACACTTCGTTGCCGAAAGGAATTAGGTATTTTCAACCTCAAAGGCCTGATCTGGGTCATTTATAGACATTTGAGGAGTATTCTTCCTCCCGTACTTCCGTACTGTTGCTAAAGCAACCCTTTCTTCATGGTGAAATAAACCCCTAAAATATTTTTCAGAACAAGAAGGGATATAAATAAAAGAGCTAAGTACAAAACAGCCATCATAATATCCTGGCAACTCAGGCTTCCATTTATGGGTTTGGAGATCTGAGAGTCACATTTATAGAGCTTTGTGTTGGTTTTTTTTTTTTTGCCTCACTCGGTGCTTGTGGGCTGTTAGTCCATCCACGAGGGATGGACCCTGGGGGCCCTGCAGTGGAAGTGCAGAGTTCTCACTACTGGACCAGCAGGGAATTTGAGCCACGTTTATAAGGTTTAACCCCACGTTGCCACAGGACTCTTCCAGCCTCTCAAAGGCCCCAGTGGGCAAGTTGATTCTCAGTATTCAGATTGTGAGAGGAAGATAGGAGTCAGAGCTGGATTCAAGCTTACCACGTGCTCCTTTAGAAAAGAGAGACAAGACCCCTCTGCTTCCTTCCCAGAGCCTCCTGAGCTGACGTGGTTTTGGCTTGAATGTTAAGAAATTGCCATTCCTGTGGGTCACAGAGGGTCCAATATAGGGCTCCCAAAGTGGTTCAGTGGTGAAGAATCTGCCTGCAGTGTAGCAGACTAGGGTTCAAGCTCTGAGTTGGGAAGATCCTCTGGAGGAGGGCATGGCAACCCACTCCAGTGTTCTTGCCTGGAGAATCCCATGGACAGTGGAGCCTGGTGAGCTATAGTTTGTGGGGTCACAAAGAGTCATATATAACTGAGAGTCCAGTATGGGTGGCAGCATACCGTCCAGCCTGAGACATCTTTAGAGCCTGAGTCCTGGGGCCCTGGCAAAGCATGACCAAAGCAATTTATCAATGACACAGACCCAAATGCAAACCTGCTTTCTTTGCTGGGCCCACCGTGTCTGTTCCTGGCTCATTCCTGAGGCCAGGGTGAGCTTCCCCTTTTCCTTCACCTCAGGGAGAGCTTTGGTTTGCCTGCCGGAGTGGGAAGTTTCCTTGCTCTTGGGGAGAAATGCCAGACTTTTTCATTGAGGTATCCAACTGGCTCATCGAAGTGGGGAGAATTCCATGGTGAGGATAGTTGGTGTCTGGAGACAGAACCCTTGCCACAGTCCATGCCTTTGGGTGAACCATATGTGTATGGACTGTGAGAAGCTTAATGATGACCATGCTTAATTCTCTACACTTTTCTGGACTGCATAATCCTACCCACTCTGGGATTCTGTTTTTAAAGTTAACCTTATTATCATTATTTTTTGGTTGTACCAGGCAGTGTGAGGGGTCTTAATTCCTGACCAGGGATAGAACCCATGCCCCCTGCATTGGGAACATGGAGTCTTAACCACTGGACCATCAGAGAAGTCCCCACTTGGGATTCTTATACTGCGTGGTGAAATAGAATGTCTTACCAGATTGACAGGTGTAGCCTGAGAAGTATTCACTTGGAAGCACCTAAAATCTAGTAGGGGGGCTTCCCTGGTGGTCCAATGGGTAAGGACACTGCCTTGCAGTGCAGGGGGCGCTGGTTTGATCCCTGGCCTGGGAAGATCCCATGTGCTATGGAAACAGCTTGACGAATATGTCCAACTGCCGAGCTGGAGCTCTGGAGCACATGCACCCAGAGCTTGTGCTCTGCAGCGAGAGAGGCCACTGCAATGGGAGGCCCACACAGGCCAAAGAGCAAAGATAGATGTAAACAAATAAATAAAAGACTAATAGAAGTGGCTAATAAATAAATAATAAAATCTAGTAGGGATACATTCCAGCATCTCCTTTCTTTAAAAAAAAACAACAAAAAACAACAACAGTATGCATCTGTATGTGCAAGTACAGTCAGCCTTGTGTATTTGCAGGTGCTGCGCCCATAGGTTCAACCAACCATGTGCTAAGTTGCTCAGTCATGTCTGACTCTGTGCAACCTATGGACTGTAGCCCACCAGGCTCCTCTGTCCATAGGACTCTCCAGGCAAGAATGCTGAAGTGGGTTGCCATGTCCATCTCCCAATCAACCAAAGGTTGAAAATATTCAGGAAAAAAGACCCCGGAAAGTTCCAGAAAGCAACTTGAATTTTCCATGCCTTGGCAACCATGTGCATAATATTTAGATTATATTATGTGTTTGAGGTTATCTGGAGATGATTTGAAGTATATTCCTTAGCCTATATCCAGACAAAATCCTAGTTCAAAAAGATAACACACCCCAATATTCATAGCAGCTCCATTTACAATAACCAAAATAAGGAAATAACCCAAGTATGTATAAGTAGATGAATGGATAAAGAAGATGTGGTACGTATATAATATACAATGGGATGTTACTCAGCCATGAAAAAGAAAGAAATCATGCCACTTGTAGCAACTTGGATGGACTTAGAAATTGTCATGCTGAGTGAAGTAAGTCAGAAAGAGAAAGACAAATACCGTATGATAGAAATTAGAAAAAAGACTCAGAGAAGTCCCCACTTGGGATTCTTATACTGCGTGGTGAAATAGAATGTCTTACCAGATTGACAGGTGTAGCCTGAGAAGTATTCACTTGGAAGCACCTAAAATCTAGTAGGGGGGCTTCCCTGGTGGTCCAATGGGTAAGGACACTGCCTTGCAGTGCAGGGGGCGCTGGTTTGATCCCTGGCCTGGGAAGATCCCATGTGCTATGGAAACAGCTTGACGAATATGTCCAACTGCCGAGCTGGAGCTCTGGAGCACATGCACCCAGAGCTTGTGCTCTGCAGCGAGAGAGGCCACTGCAATGGGAGGCCCACACAGGCCAAAGAGCAAAGATAGATGTAAACAAATAAATAAAAGACTAATAGAAGTGGCTAATAAATAAATAATAAAATCTAGTAGGGATACATTCCAGCATCTCCTTTCTTTAAAAAAAAACAACAAAAAACAACAACAGTATGCATCTGTATGTGCAAGTACAGTCAGCCTTGTGTATTTGCAGGTGCTGCGCCCATAGGTTCAACCAACCATGTGCTAAGTTGCTCAGTCATGTCTGACTCTGTGCAACCTATGGACTGTAGCCCACCAGGCTCCTCTGTCCATAGGACTCTCCAGGCAAGAATGCTGAAGTGGGTTGCCATGTCCATCTCCCAATCAACCAAAGGTTGAAAATATTCAGGAAAAAAGACCCCGGAAAGTTCCAGAAAGCAACTTGAATTTTCCATGCCTTGGCAACCATGTGCATAATATTTAGATTATATTATGTGTTTGAGGTTATCTGGAGATGATTTGAAGTATATTCCTTAGCCTATATCCAGACAAAATCCTAGTTCAAAAAGATAACACACCCCAATATTCATAGCAGCTCCATTTACAATAACCAAAATAAGGAAATAACCCAAGTATGTATAAGTAGATGAATGGATAAAGAAGATGTGGTACGTATATAATATACAATGGGATGTTACTCAGCCATGAAAAAGAAAGAAATCATGCCACTTGTAGCAACTTGGATGGACTTAGAAATTGTCATGCTGAGTGAAGTAAGTCAGAAAGAGAAAGACAAATACCGTATGATAGAAATTAGCCTATCTGTGAAAGAAAAACAGAAACAGACTCACAGTCATAGAGAACAGACTTGTGGTTGCCGAGGGCGAGGGGAAGTGAGAAGGATGGGCTGGGGGTTTGGGATTAGCAGATGCAAACTATTATATATAGGATGGATAAACAGCAAGATCCTACTGTATAGCACCAGAGATGATATGCAGTATCCTGTGCTAAACTGTAATGGAGAAGAATATGGAGACGAGTATATATATATTTATATGTATAAGTGAATCACTTTGCTGTACAGCAAGAATTAGCACAAAATTGTAAATCAGCCGTCACTTCAGTCACTGTAAATCAGTCACTTCAGTTGTGTCTCTGGGTGACCCTGTGAACTGCAGCCTGGCAGGTTCCTCAGTCCATGGAACTCTCTAGGCAGGAACACTGGAGTGGGCTGCGATGTCCTCCTCCAGGGGGTTCGTCCCAACCCAGGGATGGGACCTGAGTCTTATGCATTGCAGGCAGATTCCTCACCACTGAACTGTCACGGAACCCCCGTATATGTCTATTTGAGACCCCATGGACTGTAGCTCACCAGACTCCATGGAATTTTCTAAACAAGAATACTGAATAAATCAACCATACTTCAATAAAAAAAAATAAAGTTCAATCCATCAAGTTAAAAAAAATGCATGGGAGGATCAGTGTAGGTTCTGTGCAGACACCATGCCATTTTTTGTGGGACTTGGTATCCGTGGTGGTCCTGGAACCAGCTCCTTGCTGATACCGAGGATGACCATACAGCATCACAGGAAGTTGTAAAAGCTGAAACTCAGGCTAGGCAGTGGTTGAGCTCAGTTAATTTACTCAGCCCACCGCAACAAGAGACTTCAGCTTTAGGTTGGAAGAGGCTGCTGTTTGACACATCAGCAACCAGGTCCCTCTGTGGTGACTGCAGCTTCTCATGGAAGTTTCTAGAACAGTTGGGGTTGGAGCTACTACAGCAAGTGGGTGGGAGGTGCTGCTTTGTGTGTCTGCTGGTGGGCAGGTATGGTCGTATTTTCTGCCTGTGATTCTGAAGAGATGCCTAAACCATCAGTTGGCTGATTTTCATCATGAGAATTACCCGTGAATTCAGCATGTTAGAAAAACTCTCTCCTACTTGTGTTAACTGCATTTTATCCTTGCAGAATATATGTAAAATGGGCTTGTGCATTTTCATAAACAGAGATAACTTCTTTTTTTTTTTTAAACCTTTATTTTACTTTTAACTTTTACAGAGTTTTGTTGTTTACAGACATGCATGTTCCCAGATTCGTCATATGTATATCCCCCCTTCCCACCCCTCCCGACCATCACACAGCACCCCTGAAGGATCCCCTTTTCTCACAGAGCAATGACTAGAGCTGTTTTCTTCACTTATGATAGTACAGGCCTTCATGCTACTTCCTTTACACCTCCCACCCTCTGTTCCTTCCCCACAATGTCCATATGTCCACTGTCCCTGTCTGTCTTTCTGTTGCTTCACTGCATGTGCCATCATCACCATCCTACTAGATTCCATATATATGTGTTAATATACTGTATTTGTCCTTCTCTTTCTGACTGACTTCACTTGTTATGATAGGTTCTAGATCCAGCCACTTCATTAGGGCTGCAGAGATCACTTCTTGAGCTTTCTGTTTACCAGTGATGTTTTGTGAATAAACTATGTTCTTTAGGTCACAGTGTAGTGACGTAAATTCAAAACTGCTCTCCATATATAAGGTAAATATTAAAAATGGTAGGTTTCAGGCAGGCTTTTCATCCCTCAGACCTTCCTTCTCCCATATTTGGTTCTTCCCCAGTCAGCCCTGCTTCTGAAGTTTCTGGAGCTCTGAGCCAGAATCTGCCTGTGATTCTGAAGAGATGCCTAAACCATCAGTCGGCTGATTTTCATCATGAGAATTACCCGTGAATTCAGCATGTTAGAAAAACTCTCTCCTACTTGTGTTAACTGCAGGAATCTGCCTGACTCCCCCCCCCAACCCCCACCCAGCCCTTGTCAAGGTGGAAGATGGCTGTTATTCCATACCTTCCCACTTTCCTAATTTTAAATGCTTTTAATGTGAGATTCTGAATTACTTTACATTTTCATGGTCAGTTTCAAAGTCTGGAATGTCTGTGAGGAGTTCTGGTGAAAAGATATGAGTCATTAAAAGTATGCTTCATGCATGGGTGGGTAAAACTGCTTGCTCATTGAGAAGGGGACCCTCCCACGCTGTTGGCGGGAATGTAAATCGGTACAGCCACTACAGAGAACAGTATGGAGGTTCCTTTAAAACTAGAAAGAGTCACCATATGATCTTGCAATCCTACTACTGGGCGTGTATCGAGAGAAAACCCTAATTTGAAAATATACGCACACTTTGGTGTCCACTGCAGCACTGTTCACAGTAGCCAAGGCATGGAAACAGCTTAGTTGTCTGTCAGCAGATGAATGGATGAAGAAGGTGTGGTACATGTGCACAATGGAATATTACTCAGCCATAATAAGAATGAAAAAATGTCATTTACAGCAACATGCATGGACCTGGATTTCTTCATTTTTATGATAGTACAGGCCTTCATGCTACTTCCTTTACACCTCCCACCCTCTGTTCCTTCCCCACAATGTCCATATGTCCACTGTCCCTGTCTGTCTTTCTGTTGCTTCACTGCATGTGCCATCATCACCATCCTACTAGATTCCATATATATGTGTTAATATACTGTATTTGTCCTTCTCTTTCTGACTGACTTCACTTGTTATGATAGGTTCTAGATCCAGCCACTTCATTAGGGCTGCAGAGATCACTTCTTGAGCTTTCTGTTTACCAGTGATGTTTTGTGAATAAACTATGTTCTTTAGGTCACAGTGTAGTGACGTAAATTCAAAACTGCTCTCCATATATAAGGTAAATATTAAAAATGGTAGGTTTCAGGCAGGCTTTTCATCCCTCAGACCTTCCTTCTCCCATATTTGGTTCTTCCCCAGTCAGCCCTGCTTCTGAAGTTTCTGGAGCTCTGAGCCAGAATCTGCCTGTGATTCTGAAGAGATGCCTAAACCATCAGTCGGCTGATTTTCATCATGAGAATTACCCGTGAATTCAGCATGTTAGAAAAACTCTCTCCTACTTGTGTTAACTGCAGGAATCTGCCTGACTCCCCCCCCCAACCCCCACCCAGCCCTTGTCAAGGTGGAAGATGGCTGTTATTCCATACCTTCCCACTTTCCTAATTTTAAATGCTTTTAATGTGAGATTCTGAATTACTTTACATTTTCATGGTCAGTTTCAAAGTCTGGAATGTCTGTGAGGAGTTCTGGTGAAAAGATATGAGTCATTAAAAGTATGCTTCATGCATGGGTGGGTAAAACTGCTTGCTCATTGAGAAGGGGACCCTCCCACGCTGTTGGCGGGAATGTAAATCGGTACAGCCACTACAGAGAACAGTATGGAGGTTCCTTTAAAAACTAAAAAGAGTCACCATATGATCTTGCAATCCTACTACTGGGCGTGTATCGAGAGAAAACCCTAATTTGAAAATATACGCACACTTTGGTGTCCACTGCAGCACTGTTCACAGTAGCCAAGGCATGGAAACAGCTTAGTTGTCTGTCAGCAGATGAATGGATGAAGAAGGTGTGGTACATGTGCACAATGGAATATTACTCAGCCATAATAAGAATGAAAAAATGTCATTTACAGCAACATGCATGGACCTGGAGATATCATACTTAGTGAAGTTAAGTCACTTAGTCACAGAGGATGAGATGGTTGGATGGCGTCACTGAGTCAATGGACATGAGTTTGAGCAAGCTCTGGGAGATGGTGAAGGACAAGAAAACCCGGCGTGCTGCAGTCCATGGGGTCACAAAGAGTTGGACATGACTGAGCAACTGAACTGAAGTTACGTCAGAGAAAGACAAATACCATATGATATCACTTATATGTGGAATCTAAAATAGAGCACAAACCTATGTATGGAACAGAAACAGACTCAGACATAGAGAACAGACTTGTGATTGCCAAGGAAGCTGGGGATGGATGAGGGTTGGAGTGGGAGTTTGGGATTAGCGGGTGCAAACTAGTTTATACAAGATGGATAAACAACAGGTCTTTCTGTAGAGAACAGGGAACTGTATTCAGTTTCCTGGGATAAACCATAATGGAAAAGAATATTCAAAAAAATGTATATATGTATAACTGAGTCACTTTGTTGTACATCAGAAATTAACACAACATTGTAAATCAACTAGATTTTAGTAAAAAAAAAAAAAATCCAAATTGAGCTAATGTATGTAAATGCTGTATAGACTCTTAACGTAGAAAATTTGAAAAATATTTTATGCTAATTAAAAAAAAAAATTTTGGCCTCTTTTATTGGTTATTTATTTATTTATTTTCATCCATCTGTATTCTTTTGGCCTGTGTGGGCCTCCCACTGTAGTGGCCTCTCTCGTTGCAGAGCACCGGCTCTGGGTACATGTGCTATATGTTGTAATTGGACACACCAGTCCAGCCACTCTGTGGCACGTGGAATCTTCCCAGGCCACATTGTGAAGTGGACTCTTTATCCACTGGACTGCCAGGGAAGCCCTCATGTAGAATTTTATTAGTCCATCTGAACTTGGTCAAATCAGTGAACCTCTCTACACTGTTTCTGTCACATAGGGTTTCAGTGTGTATTAATCATGTCTTTTAATTTTCTGTATTTGATGCGTTGACATCTTGTGACCTTATCCACCTTGGAGAGGCTGTCTCATCCCAGGACTGGGTAGTCCCTAGAGGTAGCAGGTGACCTCCTGCTAGGGAGCCTAGTGAATCTAGACCAGCCAGTCCGGATTGCATGTCCTCAGCCCCCTCCCCTACAGAGCTTTCACACTCTGGACCTCTCTCTGCCTGCCCACCCTGGGGCCAGTACCAGACATCTGGGGACAGTCTGTACCCCCAGAGCACTTTGCCGTGATTCAAACCTGCCAAGACTAGTCCTGCTGACCCTGCCTCACTTGTACCTTCCTTCATGAACCACACTAACGACCTTATTTCCAGTCTCCTGACTGACCCTGGTGCCTCCCTGTGTGGCCCTGTGTGGCCTGCTGGGTCTCCTATTTCTAAAAAACTGAGTGAAAAGAGCTCCTGCCTTGTGAGACGCGTTCTTTGTCTGCAGGTCTAACTGTACCTGACAAAGCAAACCTCGCACCTCACCAAAACCCAGTGTCCATCCAGCCTGTCCACAGGTGCTCACAGTGATTGGATGGGAGAGTGCACAAGAACACTTGTGAGGCTGAAGACAGGGATGCGAATGAGTGACCTTCCTCATGTGGGGCAGAGCCAGGAGGCAGGTGGAGAAGGGGCTTTTCTAAATTGAGCTAATGTATGTAAATGCTGTATAGACTCTTAACGTAGAAAATTTGAAAAATATTTTATGCTAATTAAAAAAAAAAATTTTGGCCTCTTTTATTGGTTATTTATTTATTTATTTTCATCCATCTGTATTCTTTTGGCCTGTGTGGGCCTCCCACTGTAGTGGCCTCTCTCGTTGCAGAGCACCGGCTCTGGGTACATGTGCTATATGTTGTAATTGGACACACCAGTCCAGCCACTCTGTGGCACGTGGAATCTTCCCAGGCCACATTGTGAAGTGGACTCTTTATCCACTGGACTGCCAGGGAAGCCCTCATGTAGAATTTTATTAGTCCATCTGAACTTGGTCAAATCAGTGAACCTCTCTACACTGTTTCTGTCACATAGGGTTTCAGTGTGTATTAATCATGTCTTTTAATTTTCTGTATTTGATGCGTTGACATCTTGTGACCTTATCCACCTTGGAGAGGCTGTCTCATCCCAGGACTGGGTAGTCCCTAGAGGTAGCAGGTGACCTCCTGCTAGGGAGCCTAGTGAATCTAGACCAGCCAGTCCGGATTGCATGTCCTCAGCCCCCTCCCCTACAGAGCTTTCACACTCTGGACCTCTCTCTGCCTGCCCACCCTGGGGCCAGTACCAGACATCTGGGGACAGTCTGTACCCCCAGAGCACTTTGCCGTGATTCAAACCTGCCAAGACTAGTCCTGCTGACCCTGCCTCACTTGTACCTTCCTTCATGAACCACACTAACGACCTTATTTCCAGTCTCCTGACTGACCCTGGTGCCTCCCTGTGTGGCCCTGTGTGGCCTGCTGGGTCTCCTATTTCTAAAAAACTGAGTGAAAAGAGCTCCTGCCTTGTGAGACGCGTTCTTTGTCTGCAGGTCTAACTGTACCTGACAAAGCAAACCTCGCACCTCACCAAAACCCAGTGTCCATCCAGCCTGTCCACAGGTGCTCACAGTGATTGGATGGGAGAGTGCACAAGAACACTTGTGAGGCTGAAGACAGGGATGCGAATGAGTGACCTTCCTCATGTGGGGCAGAGCCAGGAGGCAGGTGGAGAAGGGGGCTTTTTCTAAATAATTTTGCTTATTTATTTAGGCTGTGTTGGGCTGGTCCTGTGCTCAGGCTTTTTCTAGTTGCAGACAGGGGGGCTCTCTAGTTGTAGTGCATTGGTTTCTCACTGCAGTGACTTCTCTTTTTGTGGAGCGCAGGCTTCAGTAGTTGCGGCATGTGGGTTTCAGAAGTTGTGGTTTCCGGGTTCTAGAGCAGAGGCTCAGCAGTTGTGGTGTGTGGGCTTAGTTGCTTCTTAGGTTGTGGAATCTTCCTTTACCAGGAATCGTACCTGTGTCTTCTGCATTGGCGGGTGGATTTTTAACCACTGGATCACCAGGGATGTCCAAGAAGGGATTGTGAGTTTGGTGTGGGGTCCTTAGGGCAGAGGCATCTGACTCCTGATCCTGGTGGATCTTTTTTGCCAGGTTCCTAGATAAAGGTGTGGAGATCTTTGTGCTGCGGACTCAGTTGCTCAGGAAGCAGATGCTGTTATGCCAGAAAAGTGTACATGATGAGAACTCATGACTGAGGACAGAACTCTGGGGATCAGGGGTGTCCTAAGAAACAAGGAGAGAAGTGAGAACAGGAAATGGGGGAGTGGTCCCAGAAGTGGGAGGAGAAGGGGAGAGGGGCGTCCAGGGGCCAGAGGAGGTGTGATAGCAGAGCCTATACGGCAAAGAGGCCAGAACACGGGAGGACCACCCAGCCTCCTCTGGGTTTGGCAAGGAGAGTACTGACTGGCTAGAACGGGAGCAGAAGCTGTTGGCGTGAGGGAGGGTTAGGACGTGGAGAAGGTGAAGAGGGGGACAGGCCAGAGGGTGTGGGACTGGCCGAAGAGGGAGGTCGGGCGGGGCTTCATGGTGGTGTGTAGTGCGAATTTGTGCTGACCGTGGAGAGGTGGTGACGGGGCGAGGGGGGCGACCCAGGACCTAGGATGCAGGGAGAGAGGCTGGAATCTTCCAGAGTTTACCCCCGCCCAGGCAGGGGAGCGTCACTGCTACAGGTGAGTTCATGGTGATGGGAGAAGCCCAGTGAAAGCCCACCACCTGGAGCTCTGTTGTTGTTCAGTTGCTCAGTCATGTCCATCTCTTTGTGACCCCGTGGACGTGTGGGATGCTTCAGGCAAGAATACTGGAGTGGGTTGCTGTTCCCTTCTCCAGGTGATCTTCCCAGCCCAGGGACTGAATCCATGTCTCCTGAGTTGCAGGTGGGTTCTTTACCACTGAGCCACCAGGGAAGCCCACCTGGAGCTCTCAGTGGTCTTTATCACAGGCTTCATTCACAAATGCTCGTTTTAAGAAGTGAAACCCCATCCAGGGTCATTTTGAGAAGCCCATGAGTTAATGTTTTTGGAAGATAATGTCTGGCACATAGGAAGAACTTGAAAAAAATGCAGTTTCCCCAGAGTCAGTGAGCATTTATGGGTTTGGCTTGAGATCTAATACCAGCTTTCTGTAGCAGGATTTCTCTGGGAAAATGATGCTTCTAGTTCCACAGAACTGACACCTAAGTGGAGTTAATGGAATGCAGCCTGGGGTCTTGTCATTGATATACTGGGGTGCCTTGCCTTTCATTTGAAACATATTAATTAAAGAGAAAGAAAAACATCACCAATAGTCCTAAAATTTCTTTTGAATTTTATAAAGACGTAGCTTTTCCTCTGTCTTTGCCTCCCATCCGGTTATCAGCTGTGTGTGTGTAGTCTTCCCCTGTTTATATGGGACATCATGTGCATACACATTTATGTGCACACACCCTACTTCAGGAGGAAGCTCTTTCAAGATCATGTGCTCACAGCCCCATGGAAAAGCGTTTCCTAGAAAATCTTAGTCCAGAACACGGGAGGACCACCCAGCCTCCTCTGGGTTTGGCAAGGAGAGTACTGACTGGCTAGAACGGGAGCAGAAGCTGTTGGCGTGAGGGAGGGTTAGGACGTGGAGAAGGTGAAGAGGGGGACAGGCCAGAGGGTGTGGGACTGGCCGAAGAGGGAGGTCGGGCGGGGCTTCATGGTGGTGTGTAGTGCGAATTTGTGCTGACCGTGGAGAGGTGGTGACGGGGCGAGGGGGGCGACCCAGGACCTAGGATGCAGGGAGAGAGGCTGGAATCTTCCAGAGTTTACCCCCGCCCAGGCAGGGGAGCGTCACTGCTACAGGTGAGTTCATGGTGATGGGAGAAGCCCAGTGAAAGCCCACCACCTGGAGCTCTGTTGTTGTTCAGTTGCTCAGTCATGTCCATCTCTTTGTGACCCCGTGGACGTGTGGGATGCTTCAGGCAAGAATACTGGAGTGGGTTGCTGTTCCCTTCTCCAGGTGATCTTCCCAGCCCAGGGACTGAATCCATGTCTCCTGAGTTGCAGGTGGGTTCTTTACCACTGAGCCACCAGGGAAGCCCACCTGGAGCTCTCAGTGGTCTTTATCACAGGCTTCATTCACAAATGCTCGTTTTAAGAAGTGAAACCCCATCCAGGGTCATTTTGAGAAGCCCATGAGTTAATGTTTTTGGAAGATAATGTCTGGCACATAGGAAGAACTTGAAAAAAATGCAGTTTCCCCAGAGTCAGTGAGCATTTATGGGTTTGGCTTGAGATCTAATACCAGCTTTCTGTAGCAGGATTTCTCTGGGAAAATGATGCTTCTAGTTCCACAGAACTGACACCTAAGTGGAGTTAATGGAATGCAGCCTGGGGTCTTGTCATTGATATACTGGGGTGCCTTGCCTTTCATTTGAAACATATTAATTAAAGAGAAAGAAAAACATCACCAATAGTCCTAAAATTTCTTTTGAATTTTATAAAGACGTAGCTTTTCCTCTGTCTTTGCCTCCCATCCGGTTATCAGCTGTGTGTGTGTAGTCTTCCCCTGTTTATATGGGACATCATGTGCATACACATTTATGTGCACACACCCTACTTCAGGAGGAAGCTCTTTCAAGATCATGTGCTCACAGCCCCATCACGGGACAAGCAAGAGGCTTTTGTTTCCCAGGTGAGAAAATCTTAGTGGAAACTGTCATCATTTTTTTCCCATGTCATGATTCCTGTCCTGGAATCAGTCACAGTGATAATGTGATTTCAGGTTCCAGGTTGAATCAGAGAGGATCAAGGAGAATTTCTGAGAAGAATAAAGTTTTAGGCGGATAAGACAATGCACCTCCCTTGAGTGATACTCAGCTGACCCTTGAATGACACATGTTTGAACTGTGCGGATTCTTTTCAAGAATACAGCACTTCCTGACCCATGGTTTCCTAAATCCAAGGATTTATCCCTGCAGATGTGAGGGCTGACTGCAAAGTTACATGAGGACTTTCATGGAGGGTCTGGGTCCCCTACCCCCCAGGTTGTTCAAGGGTCACCTGTTATATGGTCTTACCCAGTTTTTTATTTTGTATTGGAATGCAGTTAATTTACAAGGTGGTGCTACTTTCTGCTGTACAGCAAAGAGAATCAGTTATCCAAGTACATACGACTTCTCTTTTTTAGCTTCTTTTCCCATGTGGCCGTTACAGAGCACTGAGTAGAGTTCCTTATGTTATATAGTAGGTCCCTATTCGTTACCTATTTTAATTGTGATGGTGTGCACCCATTTTTAAATTTTAAATTATTTATTTGACTGCTTTGGGTCTTTGTTGTGGCACCTGGGATATTTTATTGTGGTGCATGGACCCTCTAGTTGGGCATGGGCTTAGTTGCTGTGCAGCATGCGGGGTCTTAGTTCCCTGACCAGGGATTGACCCAGTGTCCTCTGTATGGCAGTGGATTCTTAACCCTGACCACCAGGGAAGTCCCTGCCCAGTTGTTTTTAATGGCCGCATATTTCTGTATTTTATAAACATCATCAGTGTAACCATTCTCTTGTTGATGGACTTAAACTTTTTTTTGCTATGTGAAACACAAGAAGGTGATTTTCAGTGTAGAGACCTGTAACTCAGTGAGTAGGGGACAGCTTTGGGGTGTAGGTTTCCATCCTGGCAGTGATTCTCCCACTCTCTGGAACTGCGGTTCTTTGTTAATGAGACCTTTGAACTTGATTTGTCATCAGACGATGTTTGCTGGGGAAGTATCGTTTGGCTCGATTTAGGGGCTCTGATTTTACATTTTTGTTTTTTGGATGATTTTAGCATTTGGAACTGGCTCGTTGTCTTTGAAGTGGCATGAGGCCATCGTACAAGATGGCTGTGACTGTGGCAGAAACGTGGGGCTCTTGCTTGCTGATGGAGGCAAGGTTTCTGCTGAGGTGGGGATCCGGGAGGATGAGCATCTCTTTATTAGTTTAGAAGGAAGTACACCTGCTCTGCCAACTCATTTTTCTTTTTTTCTTCTTGATCAACCATTAACATTGAGACTATAGTTTCTTCTTCTTCTTCTTCTTTTTTTTTGTTTGCGGGGGGAAGGGGAGGTGGCTGTGTTGCACGGCTGTGGAATCTTAGTTCCCTGACCATGGATTGAACCCAAGCCCCCTGCAGTGGAAGCTCGGAGTCTTAACTGTTGGACTGCCAGGGAGGTCCCGAGTAGTCTCTTTTTGGAAGGATTTAGAGATGGTTTACACATCTTGGTGGGATTCCCTTGTAGCTCAGATGGTAAAGAATCCACCTGCAATGCAGAAGACTCCTGTTTGATTCCTAAGTCTGGAAGTTTCCTGGAGAAGGGATAACCTATGCACTCTAGTATTCTTGGGCTTCATTGGTGGCTCTGATGGAAAAGAATCTGCCTGCGATATGGGAGACCTGGGTTCGATCCCTGGGTTGGGAAGATGCCCTGGAGAAGGAAATGGCAACCCACTCCAGTATTCTTGCCTGGAGAATCCCATGGCTCGTCCATGGGTCGCATGGGTACACATCTTGGTAGAATATGTATGGAATGGAATCTCAAAGGCTGTGAAGTGACACCACTGATCACCAAGTATTAAGGATACCACTTGAGACTACCTTGGTGGTCCAGTAGTTAAGCCTTTACCTTCCACCACAAAGGGCACAGTTTGATCTCTGGTCCAGGAACTAAGATTCCTACATGCCCTGTAGCCTCCCCTCCCACCCCTCACCCCCCGCCATGCCAAAAAAAAAGAGAAAATTTCTTGAACTGAATAAAAATGAAAATACAGCATATCAACTTAAATTTTTTTTTAATATTTAAAAAATAAAAAGGGATATCCCTTCCCTAGGGCAGGAGTCCTGGCATCTGTTTTCTTCAGATAGAAGAGCCCCTAGATTGTGCGATGGGTGGTCTCTGCAGGGCTTGTCAGAGCGGTCTCAGTTACAAAGTCACTTTCATTGAGCCTGGTCTTTTGTAGTCTTAGCAGTGAACCTGAGAGAGTGGAGCCCAGGGTTAGTTGCTGGGAGCCCCCAGGAGTCCACCATCCAGGGTGCTGAGCTTGAGCCTGTGGATCAGGGAATGAGCTTGAGCAGGTGGACCCTTAAAGTTGTGTACAGAAGCTCGTGTCTTTTGTTCATTTTTCTGAGAGTTTTCCAGCTTTTGTCAGATTCCCTATAGACCACCAAGAACACAGGTGGCAGGCCTGGTGGGTCTGCAGGCCCCTCTGTTGGCACTGATTCTGCACCCTGGTGGGGCGATGAGGCAGGTGTTCCCCATCTACAGACACGGAGGGCTGGCCATACTGCAGTCATTTATATAAGCGACTTGAGGATCCTTGGCTTTGGATGTCTGAAGGGTGTCCTGGAACCAATCCCCCACCAGTACTGTGGGCCGGCTATAGTAAGTTCTGTTTTTGATTTCACACAGGACTAAGTTTCAGTAAGATCAGTTGAGAAGAGGTGGTCGAAGGTTTTGTTCAACACCTGGGATGAAATATGGACAAGAACTGGTTGATTGGTTATGTTTCTAAGAATGTTTTGGGTGTATTTGTTTTTCTGCTTGTTTGTTGAGGGAGAGGGTCATGGGAAGCAGTATTTCTCAAGCTTGTTTTTTCCTTATTTTCTTTACTCCTCTGTGAAGTGAAGTGGTTTAGTCATGTCTGACTCTCTCTGACCCCATGGATGAGCCATGGAATTCTCCAGGCAAGAATACTGGAGTGGGTGATCCGGCCGGGCTCGGCGTGGTGCAGCACAGTGCAGTTGGCTTGAGCGCTCACCGCAGCTCTGGTCCAGGACCTAAGATTCCTACAGCCCCTGTAGCCTCCCCCCTCCCCCCCCCTCCCCCCCCGCCATGCCAAAAAAAAAGAGAAAATTTCTTGAACTGAATAAAAATGAAAATACAGCATATCAACTTAAATTTTTTTTTAATATTTAAAAATAAAAAGGGATATCCCTTCCCTAGGGCAGGAGTCCTGGCATCTGTTTTCTTCAGATAGAAGAGCCCCTAGATTGTGCGATGGGTGGTCTCTGCAGGGCTTGTCAGAGCGGTCTCAGTTACAAAGTCACTTTCATTGAGCCTGGTCTTTTGTAGTCTTAGCAGTGAACCTGAGAGAGTGGAGCCCAGGGTTAGTTGCTGGGAGCCCCCAGGAGTCCACCATCCAGGGTGCTGAGCTTGAGCCTGTGGATCAGGGAATGAGCTTGAGCAGGTGGACCCTTAAAGTTGTGTACAGAAGCTCGTGTCTTTTGTTCATTTTTCTGAGAGTTTTCCAGCTTTTGTCAGATTCCCTATAGACCACCAAGAACACAGGTGGCAGGCCTGGTGGGTCTGCAGGCCCCTCTGTTGGCACTGATTCTGCACCCTGGTGGGGCGATGAGGCAGGTGTTCCCCATCTACAGACACGGAGGGCTGGCCATACTGCAGTCATTTATATAAGCGACTTGAGGATCCTTGGCTTTGGATGTCTGAAGGGTGTCCTGGAACCAATCCCCCACCAGTACTGTGGGCCGGCTATAGTAAGTTCTGTTTTTGATTTCACACAGGACTAAGTTTCAGTAAGATCAGTTGAGAAGAGGTGGTCGAAGGTTTTGTTCAACACCTGGGATGAAATATGGACAAGAACTGGTTGATTGGTTATGTTTCTAAGAATGTTTTGGGTGTATTTGTTTTTCTGCTTGTTTGTTGAGGGAGAGGGTCATGGGAAGCAGTATTTCTCAAGCTTGTTTTTTCCTTATTTTCTTTACTCCTCTGTGAAGTGAAGTGGTTTAGTCATGTCTGACTCTCTCTGACCCCATGGATGAGCCATGGAATTCTCCAGGCAAGAATACTGGAGTGGGTGATCCGGCCGGGCTCGGCGTGGTGCAGCACAGTGCAGTTGGCTTGAGCGCTCACCGCAGCGAGATTTTCTCTGCTGTCCCACCTTCCGCAGCCGTTGCCATTGACACACACCATGACGAAGAAAGACAAGAAATCCTTCGACCAGAACATGGCCGAATGGGAGCTCTTGATTTACAACCCGACCACCGGAGAGTTCCTGGGGCGCACGGCCGAGAGCTGGGGTTTGATCTTGCTCTTCTGCCTAGTCTTTTATGGGTTCCTGGCTGCACTCTTCACATTCACAATGTGGGTCATGCTTCGGACTCTGAACAACGAGGTTCCAAAATACCGTGACCAGATTCCTAGTCCAGGACTTATGGTTTTTCCAAACCCAGCATCAGTGTTGGAATTTTCATTGAGCAAGTCTGATCCAGCATCATATCAAGGGTACATTGATGACCTTAAGATATTTTTAAACTCATATGGCCTAGAAGAACAGAAGAATCTCACAGATTGTACCAATGGAACCTTTTTTGAGCAGAAGGGTCCAGAATATTCTGCATGTCAGTTTCCTCTTGCCTTACTTGAAGCATACTGTGGTGTGGATGATTCCAAGTTTGGCTACAGCACAGGAAACCCTTGTATTCTTGTGAAAATGAACAGAATAATTGGATTAAAGCCTCAAGGAGAACCAAGGATAGAGTGTATTGCAATGGGTGACAGCCCAGCAGTTCTATCAACTTACCTCTTAATGGAAAGACAGATTTAAAATATTTTCCATTTTATGGGAAAAAATTGCATGGAAGCTACCTACAGCCACTAGTCGCCATCCAGCTCAGCTTTGGTGGTGAGGATGGCGAGAAAGAAGTCACAGTGGAGTGTAAGATTGATGGATCACCCAACCTGAACACCCAGAATGACCGTGACAGGTTTTTAGGACGAGTTGCATTCAATATCATCATGCATGCCTAGTAGGAGTTAGGCTGTCTCCACAGAGTAAACGTGTTGTCTGTCTTCATTTTGTATCAGCTGGACCTGCCGTTCCAGAATGATGAGACTGCCTTGGAGAAAGGTGGAGCTGTGCACGAAACTGGTGTAACAACACGGTGTGCTTCAGATCCTAGGGTTCCGTGTCCTTCACAGTAACTGCCTGTTGCCTCTGCTGCCTTTTGAGCCATGTACAGTCACCAGAGAGGGACTGTGAACACCTGATTCTGAACGTCTGAACGTGTAGGATGGGGGTCTTGTCCAGTTTTCATGTGGTTTAATTGCCAAGTGCCTAAAGCTTAACGTGCTGTGCTGTGTAAATATTTTATAGATTTTAACACTGGTTAATTGTCGTATTTTGATGTCAGCAAAGTTTTAGGAGATAAAGTGGTACCTGACCAACATCAAATGACTTTATAGCTGCAAGAAATTCGGTGTGTGGAGAACTTCTGTACGTGAGGAAAAAGGAAAATAAAAGTGAATTTGAAAGGTTAAAAAAAAAAAAAAAGAATACTGGAGTGGGTAGCCTGTCCCTTCTCCAGGGGATCTTCCCAACCCAGAGATCGAACCCAGTCCCACATTGCAGGCAGATTCTTTACTGTTTGAGTCACTACGGATGGACATACACATTGTTTCCATGTTGTAACTGTGAGTAATGCTGCAGTGAACTTGGGAGTAGAAATATCTCTTCCAGATACTCATTTTGTTTTCTTCAGGTAAATACCCAGAAGTGAGGTTGTTGGATCATATGGCAGTTGTATTGTTACTTTTCTGGGGAATTTTTGGCATCCTTGTCTGAGCTTAGTTGACCATATATGTGTGGGTTTGTATCTGGACTCTGTTCCATTGGTCTGTGTGCCTGTTTTTAAGCCAATGCCATGCTGGTTTGATAATTGTCCTTGTAGTAGAGTTTGAAACTAGGAAGAGTGATGCCCTCATTTTATCTTCTTTCTCAAGATTGCTTTGGCTATTTGGGATTTTTTTTGGTTCCATACAAATTTTAGGGTTGTTATTTCTATCTTTGTGGAAAATGCTTTTGGGAATTAGACAGAGATTGCATTAAACTTGCCCATCACTTTGGGTAGTATGACATTTTAGCAGTATTGATTCTTTCCACCCATGAACATGGGATATATTTTAATTTATATGTTCCTTCCTCAGTTTCTTTCATCAATTCATCAATGTCTTATGGTTTTTATTGTGCAGTTCTTTCCCCTTCTTGGTTAACTTTACCTCTTTTTTTTTTAAATTGTGGCCTCTTTTATTGCTTTTTCATTTATTCATTTTCATCCATCTTTTGTTCCTTGGCCTGTGTGGGCCTCCCATTGCAGTGGCCTCTCTCGTCACATGGCATTGGCTCTGGGCACATGCGCTCCAGAGCGCCGGCTTGCAATTGGATGCACCGGTCCAGCCACTCCGCGGTACATGGGATCCTCCCAGGCCCGGGATCAAACCGGCGCCCCTTGCACTGCAAGGCTGACTCTACCCACTGGACCACCAGGGAAGCCCTAAATTTACCTCTTAAGTATTATGTATGTATATTTTGCGATGCTATTTTAAATGAGTTTATCTTCTTAATTTTTCTTTTAGGTAACTCACCATTAGGTGTACAGAAACAAAACCGATTTCTGTATATTGATTTTGTATCCTGCAGCTTTACTGAATTTGTTTATTAGTTCTAACAGTTTTTTAGTGGAGTCTTTAGAATTTTTTACTTGTAAAGTCCTATCGTCTGCAAACAGAGACAGTTTTACTTCCTCTTTCCTGCTTTGGATGCCTTTTACTTTTTTTTTTTTTAATAATTTTATTTCTTGCCCTCTAGTACATTGTTTTAACCTTTTTATTTTTTTTAATTTTTTTGGGGGGGGAGTGGAGAGGGAGGGGGCGGACGGGCCACTTCTGTTGATTGGTCTTTCATTTATCTATTTGTATCCATCTTTGTTCTCTGGCCTGTGTGGGCCTCCCATCGCGGTGGCTTCGGTTGTTGCAGAGCACCGACTCTGGGCGCATGTGCTCCAGAGCTCCGGCTCCATAATTGGACACGTTGGTCCAGCCGCTCTGCGGCACATGGGATCTTCCCAGGCCAGGGATCAAACTGGCACCCCTTGCACTGAAAGGCCATGTCCTTACCCATTCCAGGGAAGCCCCTGCCTTTTACTTCTTGTTCTTGTCTGATTGCTTTGGGTGGGGCTGAATGGAAGTGGTGGGCGTGGGCACCTTGTCCAGTTACTCTGGTCTTGACTGACTGGCTCTAGGAGAAAAACAGCTTTACCAGTCGGTTTGGCTAAGGATTCCAAGGCTTCCTCAGACGTTTTCTCTGGGTGTGCCTGCTCCACACTGTTCCTTGGCAGGGAGTTCCTAAATTTGTCTTCCATTTTTTCAGTCCTGCAAAGCCAGGGCAGGTGCCAAGAACGGATGACCTCCATATTCTGCGTGGGACGAGAAAGGCGACCTCTTGGGCAGTGCTCCGTACAACTGGGAGAGCCAGGTGCCCCCTCAAGCTCTGCTTTCTCTTTGGAGGACATGGCGGGCCAGGTCGAGCCTTCTTGGCATCTCACAGCACTGCCTTGTGTTGGGGATGACACGGGGAAAATTGGAACTGTTCCTTGCCGCAGCTCGTTAGCCGGGTGCATGGAGAATAGTGGATGTGGTGAGACTTTAAGAAATACACACATAGAGACAGAGAGAGAGAAAGGATGGGAACAGGGGGCTCAAGACCTCTTGGGTCAAGGCCCTGAACACATTCACCAGTCTGCTTTTATTCAGTGCTGAAGCCTCCAGGTGTTTACAGGGAATGATATTAGCACGGGCTGGTTTCAGTCACAGCCCTATTCAATAATCACCCTTTGTGACTCTAAGTTGCTTACATCACCTTCCCAATGGACAGAGCGCATTACAGCTGGAGGGCAATGGTACCAGCAAGAAGTTAAGGAATCTGCACAGACCCGGCGTTCCAGAGTCCATAGCAGATCTCCCATCTGCTGCTGTTCAGTATGACTCCAGCTAATGAGCCCATGTGAATCAAATTGACGTGTTTTTCTCTTAGTTATTTCAAAGATGATTTTCTCCTGGCTCGGCCAAAGCTGCAAAAACCTTCACTGGTTTGTTTCCCCACACTTACACCCTGCTCAGTGCCTCTGCCCTTGGAGGTTTGCTTCAGTGCTGTCTTGGAACACTGCTAGGCTCCTGGACTTCCCCAGAGGTACTCTTGTCCATCGTGGATGGCCAGACTCAGTGTTCTCTGGGGATGACGGTGGAAAATACTCTTTTACTTCTTGTTCTTGTCTGATTGCTTTGGGTGGGGCTGAATGGAAGTGGTGGGCGTGGGCACCTTGTCCAGTTACTCTGGTCTTGACTGACTGGCTCTAGGAGAAAAACAGCTTTACCAGTCGGTTTGGCTAAGGATTCCAAGGCTTCCTCAGACGTTTTCTCTGGGTGTGCCTGCTCCACACTGTTCCTTGGCAGGGAGTTCCTAAATTTGTCTTCCATTTTTTCAGTCCTGCAAAGCCAGGGCAGGTGCCAAGAACGGATGACCTCCATATTCTGCGTGGGACGAGAAAGGCGACCTCTTGGGCAGTGCTCCGTACAACTGGGAGAGCCAGGTGCCCCCTCAAGCTCTGCTTTCTCTTTGGAGGACATGGCGGGCCAGGTCGAGCCTTCTTGGCATCTCACAGCACTGCCTTGTGTTGGGGATGACACGGGAAAGTTGGAACTGTTCCTTGCCGCAGCTCGTTAGCCGGGTGCATGGAGAATAGTGGATGTGGTGAGACTTTAAGAAATACACACATAGAGACAGAGAGAGAGAAAGGATGGGAACAGGGGGCTCAAGACCTCTTGGGTCAAGGCCCTGAACACATTCACCAGTCTGCTTTTATTCAGTGCTGAAGCCTCCAGGTGTTTACAGGGAATGATATTAGCACGGGCTGGTTTCAGTCACAGCCCTATTCAATAATCACCCTTTGTGACTCTAAGTTGCTTACATCACCTTCCCAATGGACAGAGCGCATTACAGCTGGAGGGCAATGGTACCAGCAAGAAGTTAAGGAATCTGCACAGACCCGGCGTTCCAGAGTCCATAGCAGATCTCCCATCTGCTGCTGTTCAGTATGACTCCAGCTAATGAGCCCATGTGAATCAAATTGACGTGTTTTTCTCTTAGTTATTTCAAAGATGATTTTCTCCTGGCTCGGCCAAAGCTGCAAAAACCTTCACTGGTTTGTTTCCCCACACTTACACCCTGCTCAGTGCCTCTGCCCTTGGAGGTTTGCTTCAGTGCTGTCTTGGAACACTGCTAGGCTCCTGGACTTCCCCAGAGGTACTCTTGTCCATCGTGGATGGCCAGACTCAGTGTTCTCTGGGGGATGACGGTGGAAAACCATTCCACCATCTTCTGACATGGTATCACCATTATTTTTTTCAAAACTATTCCTTTTATCTCTGTGATAGAATTACATTTATTGACAGTCCTCAGGTTACACGTGAGCTCCTGTGCAGCTTAAAGAGAGCTTCTTATCTCTTGAGTGTTTGTGTGTGTGTATGAGTGTGTGCGAATAGTGTCTGTTATTTTAGATTCCAAGAAATGTGATGCTCCCAGGAACTGTACAGATGTGTTTTTCTGACACGGTAAGACAGAATTGTTCCCTTTCTACAGCTCAGAGAGCATTTCAGGCAGTCCCTGCTGGTAGAGAGAGATTTTCTTTTATAAAATAATTGTCTGCTTTTGTACCACAGTGGTATTTTTTTTTTTTTTTTGGAAAATAGCAGCTCATCATGAAACACTTTTTATCTACACATTTTGTTCCCGTATTCTGTGACCTCTCCTCTTCTGTCTTGCTACAGGAGACCTTGTCAGGTGGTGTTCTTTTTGTTTTTGCATTCGCATTGAATTTTTGAGGCTTTTCCCTCTTACCAGGTTTGGTTTTGCGGGGTGTAAATTCTAATCTGTTCTTCTGCTGTGTGAACTCTTCTCCTGATCTTATGTTGTCAGTCTCCACGGCCTGCCTGCTTTTATCTGGCCATCTCTGAGCACAGCCTGCTCTCTTCTTCCACGGAGCCCTCGGCTCACAGGGTGCTGTCTGCCTGCCGTGCACCCAGGATGCTAGTCTTTGGAAAACCTTCCTGATCCTGTGATTATTTTTAGAGGAATGTGCTTCCTCTTAAGGCCCTCATGCTCCTTCTTTTCTTGGTCGCACTGATTGGCCTTTTTCACTCGGTCTTTTCAACGTATCATTAGGTGGACGAGAATAACTTTGTTGTGGAAAATGGTAAATACCCATTATCAAACATTCAAGCCTTACAGAAAGATATAAGACAATAAAGGGAAAAAATAAAAATCCAAAGTGCTGCTTTCAAGAACAAGTCCGTTGATGACGCCTGGAAAACAGTGTCTCAGGTGCTCCGCTGTTCATGGGTGCAAGTAGAGGTGTTTGTGTAGTGTTACATCATCCATTCTACTTTAAGGATAAATATTAAAATGTAAATTTCATTTTGCTCTCTTTTAACAGGAAGTTGAATATGAATATGCTTTACAGTCCAGCAGAAAAGGTTATGAAGATTCTTTTAGTGGTTGGAATCATTCTTTTAAAATTTATTTTATTTTTATATTTAAATTTTTAAATGTATCAGTTTAATATATTTTTAAATTTTGTATAGCCAATTTAAAAAACTATTTATTATTTACTTTTCATCCATCTTTATTCTTTGGCATGTGTGGGCCTCCCTTTGCAGTGGCCTCTGTCATTGCAGGGCACTGGCTCTGGGTGCATGCACTCCAGTGTGCTGGCTCACAATCAGACACACCAGTCCAACCTCTCCGCGGCATGCGGGATCTTCCTGTGCCAGGCATCGAACCGGCACCCTCTGTACTGCAAGGCGGACTCCTTACCCACTGGACCACCAGGGAAGCCCCTTGAATTTTTTTTAATCTTTCTTTTTATTTTCTGAATTAGCAAAGTATGATAACACATTTACAGGAGACATGGAAAAGACAGAACAGTGTTACATATAGTTCCACTATGTACTACAATTAATTTTTAGGCAGATAAAGGAAGATTTTTAGTTGAAGTTTCAATAGCAAACTCTCAGAAATTAATAGAATGAATATACAGAAAAGTAGAAAGATATAGTAAGTACACCTGAAAAGCACTATGAACCAAATCAACATAATAAAGATTAATAGAATTTTCACACACCAGCAGGATACAAATTCTATTCAAATTCCCATAGACTATAAACCAGGAGTAGTGTCATTACATTCTGATGTTCAGCCTGGCTTGGCTGAGGGTTCTGTTGCATATGGCTTTAGGGTTCTTGGGGCTGAGTATTCTAACCAGGTTTGTCACTTGGTCCTTTTACTGCTTAGACGTTCAAAGCAGGTCACCCCAGGTTCTTTCTTTTGCCATTTTTTTTTTTTTTCTTTTCTTCTGTCTGCGCTACACTGTGTATGGGATCTTAGTTCCCCAACCAGAGGTCAAACCTGCACCTCCTACAGCAGAAGCATCATCTTAACCACTGGACCACCAGGAAAGTCCCTCTTTTGCCATTTTGAAAGGTCAGGGAGAGTGTATCTAGAACAAACTGATGAATGCAAAACAGCTTTTCTTTAAGGTTCAGTACGTAAGGCTAAGACATCACCCAAAAGGAAGTGTTTAAAGAGGGATTCAAAAAGAAAATCTCACTGCAGGTGAAAGCGACTGACTTCTTAAAGAACTTGACAGATTCTAGAGAAAAGAGAATTCTTGGGTGAATAGCATTTATAAATGGTTGGCAGCTCACTGTTTGGATATAAAACCCAGCAGTGCTCAGTGGCATGAAGAGTGACCGGTGGCCTCTGGGTGGATGTGTAACCAGGTCGGGTGTTCCGGGGAGGACAGGGTGTCTGGGGCGGCTGGGGCTGTTAGGACGGAACGCCACAGGCTGGGAGGTGTAAATAACACGTTTTTTTCTCACAGTACTGGAGGCTGCGTGTCCAAGTTACCCACGGAGTCAGCTCCTGGGACAGCTTGCTTCCTGTCCGGTGGGCAGCCGCCTCCTTGCTCAGGGCTCACGTGTGGGCTCTCTTCCTCTTGCTCTACTCATGCATGGGCACTAACCCATCCTGGGCCCCACTGTCACCACCTCATCTGCTGTAATCACCTTCCAAAGCCCTTTCTGCCTTTCCAGATACCATCATGAATTTTAGTTGAAGTTTAAAAGAAACTCTCAGAAATTAATAGAATGAATATACAGAAAAGTAGAAAGATATAGTAAGTACACCTGAAAAGCACTATGAACCAAATCAACATAATAAAGATTAATAGAATTTTCACACACCAGCAGGATACAAATTCTATTCAAATTCCCATAGACTATAAACCAGGAGTAGTGTCATTACATTCTGATGTTCAGCCTGGCTTGGCTGAGGGTTCTGTTGCATATGGCTTTAGGGTTCTTGGGGCTGAGTATTCTAACCAGGTTTGTCACTTGGTCCTTTTACTGCTTAGACGTTCAAAGCAGGTCACCCCAGGTTCTTTCTTTTGCCATTTTTTTTTTTTTTCTTTTCTTCTGTCTGCGCTACACTGTGTATGGGATCTTAGTTCCCCAACCAGAGGTCAAACCTGCACCTCCTACAGCAGAAGCATCATCTTAACCACTGGACCACCAGGAAAGTCCCTCTTTGCCATTTTGAAAGGTCTGGAGAGTGTATCTAGAACAAACTGATGAATGCAAAACAGCTTTTCTTTAAGGTTCAGTACGTAAGGCTAAGACATCACCCAAAAGGAAGTGTTTAAAGAGGGATTCAAAAAGAAAATCTCACTGCAGGTGAAAGCGACTGACTTCTTAAAGAACTTGACAGATTCTAGAGAAAAGAGAATTCTTGGGTGAATAGCATTTATAAATGGTTGGCAGCTCACTGTTTGGATATAAAACCCAGCAGTGCTCAGTGGCATGAAGAGTGACCGGTGGCCTCTGGGTGGATGTGTAACCAGGTCGGGTGTTCCGGGGAGGACAGGGTGTCTGGGGCGGCTGGGGCTGTTAGGACGGAACGCCACAGGCTGGGAGGTGTAAATAACACGTTTTTTTCTCACAGTACTGGAGGCTGCGTGTCCAAGTTACCCACGGAGTCAGCTCCTGGGACAGCTTGCTTCCTGTCCGGTGGGCAGCCGCCTCCTTGCTCAGGGCTCACGTGTGGGCTCTCTTCCTCTTGCTCTACTCATGCATGGGCACTAACCCATCCTGGGCCCCACTGTCACCACCTCATCTGCTGTAATCACCTTCCAAAGCTCTGCCTCCAGATACCATCACATTGTGGGGTGAGGGCTTCAGCCTGTGAACTTTGAAGGGTGGCCACAGGCAATCTGCAGCAACAGAGGTGGTAATGATGGAGGATTCAGGTGTGATTACCTAAGCTTATTCTTGTCCTTGCCTCAACTGAAATTATCCCCATCTCTTTTTTTTTTTTCTATTTTTTAAACCTTTTTTTTTTTTTTAAATTTTGGCCTCTTTTTAATGATTTATGTATTTATTTATTTTTCATCCATCTTTATTCTTGGGCCTGTTTGGGCCTCCCATTGCAGTGGCCTCTCTCTTTGCAGAGCACTGGCTCTGGGCGCATGCACTCCAGAGTGCTAACTCGTAATTGGACACATTGTCCAGCCGCTCTGCGGCATGTGGGGTCTTCCCAGGCCGGGGATTGAACTGGTGTCCCTTGCACTGCAAGGCGGACTCCTTACCCACTGGACCACCAGGGAAACACTAATTTTTTCGGTTTTTCACATGGTTTTGTTGTTTACTGTCCTCTCCTTTTATTTTACTTATGTCTTTAAATTTTTGTCTTTTCTGGGTTTTTGTTGCTGCTCAGGCTTTTCTCACTGTGGAGACCAGGAGATACTGTTCAGTGGTGGTGTGTGGGCTTCTCGTTGCAACGACTTACTTATTTCAGAGCACGGGCTCTAGGGCATGTGGGCTTCAGGAGTTGCAGCACGTGGACCCAGTAGCTGTGGCTCCCAGGCTCTAGAGCGCGGGCTTTGTTGTCCTGTAGCATGTGGGATCTTCCCAGCCCAGAGATCGAACCCGTGCCTCCTGCATTGGCAGGTGGATTCTTTTTTTTTTTTTTTTAAGATTTATTTATTTATTTATTTTGGGCGGGGGTCGAGTTGAGGAGGGAGGGGAGCGGACGGGCCACTTCTATTGGTCTTTCATTTCTCTGTTTTCATCCGTCTTTGTTCTTTGGCTTCTGTGGGCCTCCCATCGCGGTGGCCTCTGTCGTTGCAGAGCGCCGGCTCTGGGCGCATGCGCTCCAGAGCTCCGGCTCGGTGATTGGACACATCAGTCCAGCCGCTCCGCGGCACGTGGGATCTTCCCAGGCCAGGGATCGAACCGGCGCTCCTTGCCCTGCAAGGCGGTGTCCTTACCCACTGGACCACCAGGGAACCACTAATTTTTTCGGTTTTTCACATGGTTTTGTTGTTTACTGTCCTCTCCTTTTATTTTACTTATGTCTTTAAATTTTTGTCTTTTCTGGGTTTTTGTTGCTGCTCAGGCTTTTCTCACTGTGGAGACCAGGAGATACTGTTCAGTGGTGGTGTGTGGGCTTCTCGTTGCAACGACTTACTTATTTCAGAGCACGGGCTCTAGGGCATGTGGGCTTCAGGAGTTGCAGCACGTGGACCCAGTAGCTGTGGCTCCCAGGCTCTAGAGCGCGGGCTTTGTTGTCCTGTAGCATGTGGGATCTTCCCAGCCCAGAGATCGAACCCGTGCCTCCTGCATTGGCAGGTGGATTCTTTTTTTTTTTTTTTTAAGATTTATTTATTTATTTATTTTGGGCGGGGGTCGAGTTGAGGAGGGAGGGGAGCGGACGGGCCACTTCTATTGGTCTTTCATTTCTCTGTTTTCATCCGTCTTTGTTCTTTGGCTTCTGTGGGCCTCCCATCGCGGTGGCCTCTGTCGTTGCAGAGCGCCGGCTCTGGGCGCATGCGCTCCAGAGCTCCGGCTCGGTGATTGGACACATCAGTCCAGCCGCTCCGCGGCACGTGGGATCTTCCCAGGCCAGGGATCGAACCGGCGCCCCTTGCACTGCAAGGCGGTGTCCTTACCCACTGGACCACCAGGGGAAGCCCTGGCAGGTGGATTCTTTATCACTGAGTCATCAGGAAAGCTCTCTCGCTCTTTTTGAAGCAGTTAGCATGGATGTGTTAGTTTTTTCATATTTGTTGGTTCCAAGACAGATCATGGATTTAGGGGCCTGAAGCATGGGTCAATAGGGGCACTGGAACCACAGATACAGACAAGCCGGGGCCTGGGTGTGTGTGTAGGATGCCCTAAAAGCTTAAGCTTCATTAGTTTCAGGATAAATCTGGTTGGCTCATCTATCTTTTTCCCTTTCCTGTTTGTCATTTTTCTGTAATCTTAGCAGTAATGTAATTTACTGTAGGAAACGTAGAAAATATAGATGGGTGAAAAAAACAAAAACAAAAAAAAACGCGCTCTAATTTCATTTCTCTCAAATAGTCACTACTGAGACTTTACCATGCACGAAGTATTCTGAGCCAGGATATGTGTGTTTTCATGTTTTGGTGCTTCCAGACCCTGACTGGGTCTTCCAGTGGACACTACATCGATATTTGTCTGCATCCTACTTCTCCTGGGCCATCCTGTGCTCTGGTCTTAGATATGCTGGAAGAAGGGGCTTGTTGCTGCACATGTGTTGACGTCTGTTGTGCCCCTGAGATTGGAGGTGATGCCCCCTGCTTCCTGTGCTGTGCACGTCTGACCTCTGCCCTGCTCCCTCCCGTGATATGTACATCAGGGCGCCCCACCTCTCAGGTAACCAGGGAACTGAACAAGCTCTCAGACCCGAGCTGCGTGTGTGTACTTGGCAATGGACTGGTCAGTTCTGAGGTTCATTGTTTCTTCACACATTCTCCATACCTCTTCTCTCTCCTGTGCTTCTGAGAGCACTCACATGTGGATGTGGAGCATGCTGGGTGCACCCCACAGGTCCCTGAGGCTCTGTTCATTTTTTTCCCTTTAGTTTCTCAGACTGGGCAGTCTTTTTTTTTTTTTTTTTTTAATTACTATTATTTTAACCTTTTTGGCCATATCATGTGACTTGTGGTATCCTAGTTCTCCAACCAGGGATTGAACTTGTGCTCACCGCAGTCAAAGCACCAAGTCCTAACTACTGGACCACCAGGGAAGTCCCAGACATTCTTTCCTCTTCTTGCTAAAATCTGCTGTTGAGCCCCTAAAGAGAATTTTTCATTTTAGTTAGTAAGCTTTTCAGTTCCAGACCTTCTGCTGTTTTTCTTCTTTAATTTCTGTCTCTTTCTGGTATTCGCTGTTTGGTCAGATGTTGTTCTGCTGCTTTCCTGTGGTTCTCTAGTCATGGTCTCCTCTAGTTCTTAACAAGCTAAAGCTTAACCCCTTTTCCAAATTAAGCTTCATTAGTTTCAGGATAAATCTGGTTGGCTCATCTATCTTTTTCCCTTTCCTGTTTGTCATTTTTCTGTAATCTTAGCAGTAATGTAATTTACTGTAGGAAACGTAGAAAATATAGATGGGTGAAAAAAACAAAAACAAAAAAAAACGCGCTCTAATTTCATTTCTCTCAAATAGTCACTACTGAGACTTTACCATGCACGAAGTATTCTGAGCCAGGATATGTGTGTTTTCATGTTTTGGTGCTTCCAGACCCTGACTGGGTCTTCCAGTGGACACTACATCGATATTTGTCTGCATCCTACTTCTCCTGGGCCATCCTGTGCTCTGGTCTTAGATATGCTGGAAGAAGGGGCTTGTTGCTGCACATGTGTTGACGTCTGTTGTGCCCCTGAGATTGGAGGTGATGCCCCCTGCTTCCTGTGCTGTGCACGTCTGACCTCTGCCCTGCTCCCTCCCGTGATATGTACATCAGGGCGCCCCACCTCTCAGGTAACCAGGGAACTGAACAAGCTCTCAGACCCGAGCTGCGTGTGTGTACTTGGCAATGGACTGGTCAGTTCTGAGGTTCATTGTTTCTTCACACATTCTCCATACCTCTTCTCTCTCCTGTGCTTCTGAGAGCACTCACATGTGGATGTGGAGCATGCTGGGTGCACCCCACAGGTCCCTGAGGCTCTGTTCATTTTTTTCCCTTTAGTTTCTCAGACTGGGCAGTCTTTTTTTTTTTTTTTTTTTAATTACTATTATTTTAACCTTTTTGGCCATATCATGTGACTTGTGGTATCCTAGTTCTCCAACCAGGGATTGAACTTGTGCTCACCGCAGTCAAAGCACCAAGTCCTAACTACTGGACCACCAGGGAAGTCCCAGACATTCTTTCCTCTTCTTGCTAAAATCTGCTGTTGAGCCCCTAAAGAGAATTTTTCATTTTAGTTAGTAAGCTTTTCAGTTCCAGACCTTCTGCTGTTTTTCTTCTTTAATTTCTGTCTCTTTCTGGTATTCGCTGTTTGGTCAGATGTTGTTCTGCTGCTTTCCTGTGGTTCTCTAGTCATGGTCTCCTCTAGTTCTTAACACGTAAAAGCTTCAAGTCTTTGTCCAGTAAGTGCAGTGTCTCTGCTTCCTTAGAGACCACCGGTTTCTTTTGATTGCGTTTTCTTCCTGTGTTGGGCCCTTTCTTCCTGTTTCTTTGTGTGCTTCCTGTTTTCTCATTGAACAGTGGACATTTTGCATCTATTATGTCATAATGTTGGCACTGTGTTCTCTCCTCCCTCCAGGTTTTGTGGTTGGACCTTGGAGTTGTTCTTTGTTGGTCACTTTTCTGAGCTAATTTTGTGAAGTCTGTGTTATTTGCTGTGTGTGGCTGATGCAGTCTGTCTTCTGAGAGCTTGGTGGTCTGCTAATGATGTTTCCTTAAATGCCTGGAACTCAAAAAATGTCCCCATTTTTCTAATGGGCTCTCTATGCATGCTGTTGTTGCTGTTGTTCAGTCTCTCAGTCGTGTCCTACTCTTTGTGACCCCATAGACTACAGCATGCCAGGCTTCCCTGTCCTTCATTGTCTCCCAGAATTTGCTCAAACTCATGTCTACTCAGTCGGTGATGCCATCCAACCATTTCCTCCTCTGTCGCCCCCTTCTCCTGCTCTCGATCTTTCCCAACATCAGGATCTTTTCCAATGACTCATCTCTTCACATCAGGTAGCCAAAGTAATGGAAGCTTCAGCTTCAGCATCTCTGTGCATGTTGAGGTCTGTTCAGAATCATCCAGGTGATTGTGTAGAGCTCAAGGTTAACCAGAGGTGACAGCTTAGTGCGGTCTCGGGTCTTTCTAGGGCCTGGGTGCAGCTCTACACATGCATGGACTTTAGGTTCCCAGGAGTCCTTCAGAACTTAACACAGCTCCTCCGGCCTCTCTTTCCTCAGCCTTTCATCCTCAGCTTTCTGGTGAGGGTATTGTTTGCCCAAACTGTTGTGTATTACCCCAGATAATAGTGAATAAAACATTTGCCTGGAAATGTTTTCAGCAAATATCCCTGGGTAGAAACTCTAGTGCTGAGAGAATTCCTAGTTACATAAAATTTAAAAAAGCCTTTTGATCTGGTCTTCTAGGGAGGCACCAGACGGATTAAAAGAAATAATGACATTTCTTTGTGAATGAGGCTCCTTCTGCTCTGCTTGATACTATGACTGTGGGCTCTTGTTTCCAGGCTGCTGCTGAGGAGTGGGGGATGGGACTGGAGTAAAAAACTACACCCAGCTGACTGTTCATCCTGACATGTAACCATTTCTCCTTGAGTAAACGCTCCCTATGTTGCTCTAAGCCTTTGATAATTTCAAAGTTGATAATGACAGTTTTCATTGCCTCTATTGAGGTGGAATTTTGCATCTTCTTAGTTTGGTCACTTTTCTGAGCTAATTTTGTGAAGTCTGTGTTATTTGCTGTGTGTGGCTGATGCAGTCTGTCTTCTGAGAGCTTGGTGGTCTGCTAATGATGTTTCCTTAAATGCCTGGAACTCAAAAAATGTCCCCATTTTTCTAATGGGCTCTCTATGCATGCTGTTGTTGCTGTTGTTCAGTCTCTCAGTCGTGTCCTACTCTTTGTGACCCCATAGACTACAGCATGCCAGGCTTCCCTGTCCTTCATTGTCTCCCAGAATTTGCTCAAACTCATGTCTACTCAGTCGGTGATGCCATCCAACCATTTCCTCCTCTGTCGCCCCCTTCTCCTGCTCTCGATCTTTCCCAACATCAGGATCTTTTCCAATGACTCATCTCTTCACATCAGGTAGCCAAAGTAATGGAAGCTTCAGCTTCAGCATCTCTGTGCATGTTGAGGTCTGTTCAGAATCATCCAGGTGATTGTGTAGAGCTCAAGGTTAACCAGAGGTGACAGCTTAGTGCGGTCTCGGGTCTTTCTAGGGCCTGGGTGCAGCTCTACACATGCATGGACTTTAGGTTCCCAGGAGTCCTTCAGAACTTAACACAGCTCCTCCGGCCTCTCTTTCCTCAGCCTTTCATCCTCAGCTTTCTGGTGAGGGTATTGTTTGCCCAAACTGTTGTGTATTACCCCAGATAATAGTGAATAAAACATTTGCCTGGAAATGTTTTCAGCAAATATCCCTGGGTAGAAACTCTAGTGCTGAGAGAATTCCTAGTTACATAAAATTTAAAAAAGCCTTTTGATCTGGTCTTCTAGGGAGGCACCAGACGGATTAAAAGAAATAATGACATTTCTTTGTGAATGAGGCTCCTTCTGCTCTGCTTGATACTATGACTGTGGGCTCTTGTTTCCAGGCTGCTGCTGAGGAGTGGGGGATGGGACTGGAGTAAAAAACTACACCCAGCTGACTGTTCATCCTGACATGTAACCATTTCTCCTTGAGTAAACGCTCCCTATGTTGCTCTAAGCCTTTGATAATTTCAAAGTTGATAATGACAGTTTTTGAGGTTTTTCATTGCCTCTATTGAGGTGGAATTTTGCATCTTCTTAGTTTGGTATTTTCGCTGACATCATTCCTTTAAGACTTTCTTCCCCAAAATAATCTAGAGAAGTTCTGTTGTTGTTGTTGAGTCATTAAGTCGTGTCTGACTCTTTGTGACCTGGTGCATTGTAGCACACCAGGCTTCCCTATCCTTCACCATGACCCAGAGTTTGCTCAAACTCATGTCCATTGAGTTGATGATGCCATCCAACCATCTCATCCTGTCTCGCCCTTCTCCTCCTGCCCTCCATCTTTCTCAGCATCAAAGTCTTTTCCAGTGAGTCGGCTCTTTGCAACAGGTGGCCAAAGTATTGGTGCTTCCGCTTCTGACAAGTTCATTTCACCATATTTAGAATTACTATAGGGTTTAGAAACATCCATGATGTTTCTTTCAGGCACGGATGGTAACATTTTTGGACATTTCAAGTTTTCTTGTCCAGAGGTTAATTTTAAGATGCTTCCTTGTCCTTTGCTGGTAGGTGCTGTGTGACACTTTTTCATATGTACTTTTTAAACTTTATTTTGGTTTGCTGCCTTAGCTCCTCGTTGCAGCGTGCAGGTTGCTCTTTTGTTGTCCCATACAAGCTCAGTAGTGGCAGCACACAGGCTTAGTGGCCTCATGGCATGTGGGATCTTAATCCCCCAATGACAGATTGAACTCGTGCCCCCTGCCTTGGAAGGTGGATTCTTAATCACTAGATCACCAGGGAAGTCCCAGTGTGGCAAGACTGGACCTCTGGTCTGGTCCCAGGCTGAATCCCGGGGTGTGGAGTGTGCTGGCACAGTGCAGCAGAGGTAAATATCACTGTTCATCTGTCCTACTGGGGAGGCAGCAGAAACATAGTCATACCAACCTGACAAACAGCGTGTCCCCAATCCAGCTTAACTTCCTCTTTATTAGATTCTAAAAAGTCCATGAGCAGTTCATTTTGCCAAGTTTGCAAAAACATTATGACTGTGTAAATACCATGGGAAGCCAGGGCCTTGTAAAGGGCCCATGTGAGTGAGGGGGTCTTGAAGCTTACACTTCATTAGCTTCCTAGTAAATCTGCCTCAGGGTATTTATCATTTTTTTTTTTAGCTTATATTTCCTGAATTTAATGAGTTTGTATTTATTTTTATGTTATTTCCTATGGGATTTCTTCTTCATTAAATTACCTATTTATGTCCCTTGTTAATTTTTCTGTTGGGATGTTTGACTTTTTCTACCAATCATTGGATCTCTATATATTCTGGATACTTAAATTAAAAAAAAAATTTCTGCACCTCATGACCAGGTCTTAGTTCACTGACCAGGGATTGAACCCATGCCCCCTTCAGTAGAAACACAAGAGTCTTAGCCACTGGACCACCAGGAAAGTCCCTCTTCTGGATGCTTGTAAAGTAATATCATACATATCTTCTAGATTCTAGACTGTCGCTTGCCCTAAGAGGTTTAAATTTTGATGTAGTTAAATACGTAATCATTTTCTTAAATGATTTTTGTCTTATTTAAGAAACATTTCAATATCTTGATGCTAAAGAGGAATTCTCATATTTTTTTCTAAAAATTAAACCTCTTTACATGCTTGTCTATAGTCTGTGTGTTTACTTTTATGTGTAACGTGTGTGTGTGTGTGCTCAGTCACCTCAGTTGTGTCCGATTCTCTGTGACCCCATGGACAGTAGCCCACCAGGCTCCTCTTTCCATGGTATTTCCCAGGTAAGAATATTGGAGTGGGTTTCCTTTCCCTTCCCCAGGAGAGCTTCCTGACCTAGAAATCAAACCCAGATCTCTTGTGTCTCCTGCATTAGCAGGTGGTTTCTTTAACACTGAGCCACCTGAGAAGCCCCTAAAACAAAGTTAGCAAGATGTTAAAAATAAATGACAAAGATGTGCAAGACAGGTCCAGTTGAAAACAAGCCATATTCAAGACAGACAGAATCAAAAGAATGAGTAATGTTATTTTATGGGAACAAAAGAACATGCTGCAATGGAACCAGGGCCTTGTTAAAGGGCAGTTCATTTTGCCAAGTTTGCAAAAACATTATGACTGTGTAAATACCATGGGAAGCCAGGGCCTTGTAAAGGGCCCATGTGAGTGAGGGGGTCTTGAAGCTTACACTTCATTAGCTTCCTAGTAAATCTGCCTCAGGGTATTTATCATTTTTTTTTTTAGCTTATATTTCCTGAATTTAATGAGTTTGTATTTATTTTTATGTTATTTCCTATGGGATTTCTTCTTCATTAAATTACCTATTTATGTCCCTTGTTAATTTTTCTGTTGGGATGTTTGACTTTTTCTACCAATCATTGGATCTCTATATATTCTGGATACTTAAATTAAAAAAAAAATTTCTGCACCTCATGACCAGGTCTTAGTTCACTGACCAGGGATTGAACCCATGCCCCCTTCAGTAGAAACACAAGAGTCTTAGCCACTGGACCACCAGGAAAGTCCCTCTTCTGGATGCTTGTAAAGTAATATCATACATATCTTCTAGATTCTAGACTGTCGCTTGCCCTAAGAGGTTTAAATTTTGATGTAGTTAAATACGTAATCATTTTCTTAAATGATTTTTGTCTTATTTAAGAAACATTTCAATATCTTGATGCTAAAGAGGAATTCTCATATTTTTTTCTAAAAATTAAACCTCTTTTACATGCTTGTCTATAGTCTGTGTGTTTACTTTTATGTGTAACGTGTGTGTGTGTGTGCTCAGTCACCTCAGTTGTGTCCGATTCTCTGTGACCCCATGGACAGTAGCCCACCAGGCTCCTCTTTCCATGGTATTTCCCAGGTAAGAATATTGGAGTGGGTTTCCTTTCCCTTCCCCAGGAGAGCTTCCTGACCTAGAAATCAAACCCAGATCTCTTGTGTCTCCTGCATTAGCAGGTGGTTTCTTTAACACTGAGCCACCTGAGAAGCCCCTAAAACAAAGTTAGCAAGATGTTAAAAATAAATGACAAAGATGTGCAAGACAGGTCCAGTTGAAAACAAGCCATATTAAATCAAGACAGACAGAATCAAAAAGAATGAGTAATGTTATTTTATGGGAACAAAAGAACATGCTGCAATGGAGATAAAAGTGTCCTTGATTCTTTACTAAAAATATAACCTCAAAACACATAAAATAAAAGCTGTGAAAAATACGATGAGAGATTGACAACAATCACAATTGTCTTCTCAAAGTTGCTCATTTCTATGACAGACAGGGCAAAATGAATAAAGATATGAAATAATTTAATATATAAAAGGCTATGTTAATAACTAGATGTCATTATTCTGTCGCATCAGGGAATCTTCACTTAAGTATTGATGAACTGTTTAAAAGACTGATAATATTCTAGGTCTCAAAGAAAACATCAGGTTATTCTAAAATGTAGAAATTATGGTTCTATGACCACCATTCTATAAAGCTAGTATTTAAAAAAGGCATAGGTAAACAATCATCATTTTTTAAAAAGGCAAACAAAAATGAATAAATAAAAACACCCTCTAAGCCAAATAACCCTTGAATCAAAATCCAAACTCTTAAAGAAATAGCTTTATACCATTTATATAAAGTATACAAAACAAAAATACAGTTTTAGGAAGTTTTTGTTTGCAGTATAAGTATAAAAATGCACAGAAATAATAAGCACCAAATAGTGAAGATTTTAAAACAGTAATACTCTCTATCAACTACATGTGGTCATAGAAAAGTCTCTATCTTCAGTGCTTTCATTGTCAGGCAAGAAAAAAACTTTAATGAACTGAATGTGCCCTCGAGCAAACTTGTGGAAAAAAGCAATAATCCAGATAAAAATAGGAGGAGGAGGGCTTCCCTGGTGATCTAGTGGGCCTTTAAAGGCAACTAGGCTCCTCTTTCCATGGTATTTCCCAGGTAAGAATATTGGAGTGGGTTTCCTTTCCCTTCCCCAGGAGAGCTTCCTGACCTAGAAATCAAACCCAGATCTCTTGTGTCTCCTGCATTAGCAGGTGGTTTCTTTAACACTGAGCCACCTGAGAAGCCCCTAAAACAAAGTTAGCAAGATGTTAAAAATAAATGACAAAGATGTGCAAGACAGGTCCAGTTGAAAACAAGCCATATTAAATCAAGACAGACAGAATCAAAAAGAATGAGTAATGTTATTTTATGGGAACAAAAGAACATGCTGCAATGGAGATAAAAGTGTCCTTGATTCTTTACTAAAAATATAACCTCAAAACACATAAAATAAAAGCTGTGAAAAATACGATGAGAGATTGACAACAATCACAATTGTCTTCTCAAAGTTGCTCATTTCTATGACAGACAGGGCAAAATGAATAAAGATATGAAATAATTTAATATATAAAAGGCTATGTTAATAACTAGATGTCATTATTCTGTCGCATCAGGGAATCTTCACTTAAGTATTGATGAACTGTTTAAAAGACTGATAATATTCTAGGTCTCAAAGAAAACATCAGGTTATTCTAAAATGTAGAAATTATGGTTCTATGACCACCATTCTATAAAGCTAGTATTTAAAAAAGGCATAGGTAAACAATCATCATTTTTTAAAAAGGCAAACAAAAATGAATAAATAAAAACACCCTCTAAGCCAAATAACCCTTGAATCAAAATCCAAACTCTTAAAGAAATAGCTTTATACCATTTATATAAAGTATACAAAACAAAAATACAGTTTTAGGAAGTTTTTGTTTGCAGTATAAGTATAAAAATGCACAGAAATAATAAGCACCAAATAGTGAAGATTTTAAAACAGTAATACTCTCTATCAACTACATGTGGTCATAGAAAAGTCTCTATCTTCAGTGCTTTCATTGTCAGGCAAGAAAAAAACTTTAATGAACTGAATGTGCCCTCGAGCAAACTTGTGGAAAAAAGCAATAATCCAGATAAAAATAGGAGGAGGAGGGCTTCCCTGGTGATCTAGTGGGTAAAGCATCCACCTTGCAGTGCAAGGGGCACCTGTTTGATCCCTGGCCCAGGAAGATCCCACATGCTGTGGAGCAGCTGGACTGGTATGTCCAGTTAGGAGCCAGTGCTCTGGAGTGCATGCACCCAGAGCCAGTGCTCTGTGACGAGAGAGGCCACTGCAGTGGGAGGCCCACACAAGCCAAAGAATAAAGATGGAGGAAAATAAATAAATAAAAACCAATAAAAGAGGCCAAAATTAAAAAAAAAAATTTTTAAAATTTATTTATTTATTTATTATTTATTTTTGTACATGTATGTTCCCAAATCATTCATATGCATATCCCTTGATCCTCCCCCCACCCAGTTCCCCCCCTCCCATCCCTCCAGACCATCGCCCCAAGTGGTTGTAGGTACTCCTATTCCCCTAGCACAATGACAATAGCTATCTTTTCTACACATGACAGTATAGGTTTCCATGTTACTCCCTCCCACTGTTCGGTCTCCACAATGTCTTTATGTCTATTCTCTGTTTTTTCATGAGTTCACTGCGTGTATTATCATGACCATCTTACTAGATCCCATATATATGAGTTAGTATACTATACTTGTCTTTCTCTTTTTGACTTACTTCACTTTAAAAAAAATTTTTTTTAAATAAGAGAAGGGAATAAAGATAAACTTGGATATGAAAATTTTAGAAGCAGAAAAATAGTAGAGGGGGCTTCCCTGGTGGTCCAGTGGGTAAGGACACCGCCTTGCAGTGCCAGGGGCGCTGGTTCGAGCCCTGGCCTGGGAAGATCCCACGTGCCGCGGAGCGGCTGGACTGGTATGTCCAGTTAGGAGCCAGTGCTCTGGAGTGCATGCACCCAGAGCCAGTGCTCTGTGACGAGAGAGGCCACTGCAGTGGGAGGCCCACACAAGCCAAAGAATAAAGATGGAGGAAAATAAATAAATAAAAACCAATAAAAGAGGCCAAAATTAAAAAAAAAAATTTTTAAAATTTATTTATTTATTTATTATTTATTTTTGTACATGTATGTTCCCAAATCATTCATATGCATATCCCTTGATCCTCCCCCCACCCAGTTCCCCCCCTCCCATCCCTCCAGACCATCGCCCCAAGTGGTTGTAGGTACTCCTATTCCCCTAGCACAATGACAATAGCTATCTTTTCTACACATGACAGTATAGGTTTCCATGTTACTCCCTCCCACTGTTCGGTCTCCACAATGTCTTTATGTCTATTCTCTGTTTTTTCATGAGTTCACTGCGTGTATTATCATGACCATCTTACTAGATCCCATATATATGAGTTAGTATACTATACTTGTCTTTCTCTTTTTGACTTACTTCACTTTAAAAAAAATTTTTTTTAAATAAGAGAAGGGAATAAAGATAAACTTGGATATGAAAATTTTAGAAGCAGAAAAATAGTAGAGGGGGCTTCCCTGGTGGTCCAGTGGGTAAGGATACCGCCTTGCAGTGCAAGGGGCGCCGGTTCGATCCCTGGCCTGGGAAGATCCCACGTGCCGCGGAGCGCCTGGACCGATGTGTCCAATTACTGAGCCGGAGCTCTGGAGCACATGCACCCAGAGCTGGTGCTTTGCGATAGCAGAGGCCACCACGATGAGAGGCCCACATGGGCCAGAGAACAACGATGGATGAAAATAGATAAATGAAAAGATCAATAGAAGTGGCCCGCCCACCAGCTTCCCTCCCCCAAACCCCCCCCTCCCCCAAATACTAGAGTTGAAGAATAAACCTAAGTTCATTCTTGGAAAAGATCAGTAAGATGCACAAATAATGTGATAAGAATAATCTTCCCCCAAAGCAGAAAAACAAAAGAATGCTGAACAAGATGGTGGGTAATGAAGAGACATGTATCTAGACATAAAATGTCTTGCCTCTAATGTATTTGAAAATCTTACTGAAATAAATGTTTTTCTATGAAAAGATAGCATCACATTTTCTTTTTTTTTTTATTTATTTATTTTTTAATTAATTAATTAATTTATTTATTTATTTTTGTACATGTATGTTCCCAGATCAATCAGATGCAAATATCCCTTGGCCCTCCCCCACCCAGGTTCCCCCATCCCTCCAGACCATTGCTCCAAGTGGTTGTAGGTACTCCTATTCCCCTAGCACAATGACAATAGCTATCCTTTCTACACATGACAGTATAGGTTCCCATGTTACTCCCTCCCATTGTTCGGTCTCCACAATGTCTTTATGTCTATTCTGTTTTTCATGAGTTCACTGTGTGTGTTATCATGACCATCTTACTAGATCCCATATATATAAGTTAGTATACTATACTTGTCTTTCTCTCTTTGACTTACTTCACTTTTTATGATAGGTTCTAAAGCCAGCCACCTCATTAGGACTGAGTCTTCTGCATTTCTTTTAACAGCTGAGTAGTATTCCATTGTATATATGTACCAGAGCTTCTGGATCCATTCATTTGTCGATGGACATCTAGGTTGCTTCCATGTTCTGGCTATTGTATAGAGAGCTGCAATGAACATTGGGGTACAGGTAGTTTTATTCTCATTGGCCTAATAGTAGAGGGGCTTCCTGGTGGTCCAGTGGGTAAGGATACCGCCTTGCAGTGCAAGGGGCGCCGGTTCGATCCCTGGCCTGGGAAGATCCCACGTGCCGCGGAGCGCCTGGACCGATGTGTCCAATTACTGAGCCGGAGCTCTGGAGCACATGCACCCAGAGCTGGTGCTTTGCGATAGCAGAGGCCACCACGATGAGAGGCCCACATGGGCCAGAGAACAACGATGGATGAAAATAGATAAATGAAAAGATCAATAGAAGTGGCCCGCCCACCAGCTTCCCTCCCCCAAACCCCCCCCTCCCCCAAATACTAGAGTTGAAGAATAAACCTAAGTTCATTCTTGGAAAAGATCAGTAAGATGCACAAATAATGTGATAAGAATAATCTTCCCCCAAAGCAGAAAAACAAAAGAATGCTGAACAAGATGGTGGGTAATGAAGAGACATGTATCTAGACATAAAATGTCTTGCCTCTAATGTATTTGAAAATCTTACTGAAATAAATGTTTTTCTATGAAAAGATAGCATCACATTTTCTTTTTTTTTTTATTTATTTATTTTTTAATTAATTAATTAATTTATTTATTTATTTTTGTACATGTATGTTCCCAGATCAATCAGATGCAAATATCCCTTGGCCCTCTCCCCACCCAGGTTCCCCCATCCCTCCAGACCATTGCTCCAAGTGGTTGTAGGTACTCCTATTCCCCTAGCACAATGACAATAGCTATCCTTTCTACACATGACAGTATAGGTTCCCATGTTACTCCCTCCCATTGTTCGGTCTCCACAATGTCTTTATGTCTATTCTGTTTTTCATGAGTTCACTGTGTGTGTTATCATGACCATCTTACTAGATCCCATATATATGAGTTAGTATACTATACTTGTCTTTCTCTTTTTGACTTACTTCACTTTTTATGATAGGTTCTAAAGCCAACCACCTCATTAGGACTGAGTCTTCTGCATTTCTTTTAACAGCTGAGTAGTATTCCATTGTATATATGTACCAGAGCTTCTGGATCCATTCATTTGTCGATGGACATCTAGGTTGCTTCCATGTTCTGGCTATTGTATAGAGAGCTGCAATGAACATTGGGGTACAGGTGCCTCTTTCAGTTTTGATTTCATCAGGATATAGGCCTAATAGTGGGATTGCTGGGTCATAGGGTGCTTCTATTTTTAGTTTTTTAAGGAATCTCCATATTGTCTTCCATAGAGGTTGTATTGATTTACATTCCCACCAGCAATGCAAGAGGGTTCCCTTTTCTCCACACCCTCTCCAGCATTTGTTGTCTGTCGATTTGTTGATGATGGCCATTCTGACAGGTGTGAGGTGGTATCTCATTGTGGTTTTAATTTGCATTTCTCTAATAATAAGCGAGGTTGAGCATCGCTTCATGTGCTTTTGGACCATTTGTATGTCCTCTTTGGAGAGGCGTCTCTTTAGATCTTTTTCCCATTTTTTGATTGGGCTGCTCATTTTCCCTGTGCTGAGTTGTCTGAGTTGCTTGTAGATTTTGGAGATTAATTCTTTGTCTGTTGTTTCATTTGCTATGATTTTCTCCCACTCTGTGGGGTGTCTGTTGAACTTTTTTGTAATTTCTTTTGCTGTACAAAAGCTTTTAAGTTTCATGAGGTCCCATATGTTCATTTTTCTTTTCAGTTCTGCTATTTTAGTTGGTGGGTCAGAGAAGATCTTGCTTTGATGTATGTCCTTGAGGGTTTTGCCTATATTCTCCTCTAAGAGTTTGATGGTTTCTGGTCTTACATTGAGGTCTTTAATCCATTTTGAGTTGATCTTAGTGTATGGCGTCAGGGAATGTTCCAATTTCATTTTTTTGCATGTAGCTGTCCAATTCTCCCAGCACCACTTGTTAAAGAGACTGTCTTTGTCCCATTTTATAGTTTCTCCTCCTTTATCAAAAATAAGGTACCCATAGGTGCGTGGGTTGATCTCTGGGTTCTCAATCTTGTTCCATTGATCTATAGTTCTGTTTTTGTGCCAGTACCATACTGTCTTGATAACTGTTGCTTTGTAGTAGAGTCTGAAGTTAGGGAGGCTGATCCCTCCAACTCCATTTTTCTTCCTCAGGATTGCTTTGGCTATTCGAGGTCTTCTGTGTTTCCATATGAACTGTGTTATTATTTGGTCTAGTTCTGTGAAAAATGTCAGTGGTAGTTGAATAGGTATTGCATTGAATCTATAGATGATATTTGGAAGTATGGTCATTTTCACAATATTGATTCTTCCAATCCAGGAACATGGAATATCTCTCCATCTGTTTAAGTCTTCTTTAATGTCTCTCATGAGTGTCTTGTAATTTTCTGTGTACAGTTCTTTTGTTTCTTTGGGTAGGTTTATTCCTAGATATTTGATTCTTTTGGTTGCAATGGTGAAGGAGATTGCCTGTTTGATTTCGTTTTCTGATTTTTCATTGTTTGTGTATAGGAATGCCAGTGACTTCTGTGTGTTGACTTTATATCCTGCAACTTTGCTGAATTCATTGATTAGTTCTAGTAGCTTTGTAACCGTGTCTTTGGGATTTTCTATGTATAATATCATGTCATCTGCAAAAAGAGAGAGCTTGACTTCTTCCTTTCCAATCTGGATTCCTTTGATTTCTTTCTCTAGCATCACATTTTCTTGAGAAGCAAAAGCCAAAATAGACTGGTATTCAAGGAAGAAGTAGAAAAACTGCCTTCAAGGAAATTTTTTTATAAAAGGACAGAAATGAGGGGAGATGTGTCCACCTCGCTATTAACGTGTATTACTGACGCTTCAGGAAAACTAAATAGGAACAGAAGGCTCGGAGAAAAATTGCCTCTGGTAGGAAATGTTATTAAAGTATTATAATAAGTGTTGAGTTTAACAAACCAGTAGAAAAGCCCCCAAATATTCCAGTAGAGAAAATCAGTAAAAAGATAATGAAAGAGCAGCTTTTTTTTTTTTTAACTTTTATTTTACTTTTAACTTTTACAGAGTTTTGTTGTTTACAGGTATGTACGTTCTCAGATTAGTCATGTGTATATCCACCCCCATCCCACCCCTCCAGACCATCGTAACAGCACCCGTGAAGGATCGAAAGAGCAGCTTTTTAAAAGAACAAGTCCAGCTGGCCAGTAAACCCTAAGAAGTGTGGTTTGAGTCCTGATTTGAAAGGCCGCACTATTAGGCTGGGGGTTGATGACAAGGTGACACTCTTGTTCTCTGGCCCAGAGTGGACATGGACATTAGGTGCCCTGTCGTCCCTGGAAGCCTTCATCATGTGGTTTGGGGCATGTGGCTTTAAATTTCCAGATGTCGGTTTTCTCACCCACAAAAATATGGCAGTATTGACAGATATTTGTGTCTCATATAGAAAAAGACTTAAAAGATGGTGAGCGTTGCTGGTCCAGATGTCGAATATGTTTTTTTTTCCCAATTTTTTTTGTTTAAGTCTTCTTTAATGTCTCTCATGAGTGTCTTGTAATTTTCTGTGTACAGTTCTTTTGTTTCTTTGGGTAGGTTTATTCCTAGATATTTGATTCTTTTGGTTGCAATGGTGAAGGAGATTGCCTCTTTGATTTCGTTTTCTGATTTTTCATTGTTTGTGTATAGGAATGCCAGTGACTTCTGTGTGTTGACTTTATATCCTGCAACTTTGCTGAATTCATTGATTAGTTCTAGTAGCTTTGTAACCGTGTCTTTGGGATTTTCTATGTATAATATCATGTCATCTGCAAAAAGAGAGAGCTTGACTTCTTCCTTTCCAATCTGGATTCCTTTGATTTCTTTCTCTAGCATCACATTTTCTTGAGAAGCAAAAGCCAAAATAGACTGGTATTCAAGGAAGAAGTAGAAAAACTGCCTTCAAGGAAATTTTTTTATAAAAGGACAGAAATGAGGGGAGATGTGTCCACCTCGCTATTAACGTGTATTACTGACGCTTCAGGAAAACTAAATAGGAACAGAAGGCTCGGAGAAAAATTGCCTCTGGTAGGAAATGTTATTAAAGTATTATAATAAGTGTTGAGTTTAACAAACCAGTAGAAAAGCCCCCAAATATTCCAGTAGAGAAAATCAGTAAAAAGATAATGAAAGAGCAGCTTTTTTTTTTTTTAACTTTTATTTTACTTTTAACTTTTACAGAGTTTTGTTGTTTACAGGTATGTACGTTCTCAGATTAGTCATGTGTATATCCACCCCCATCCCACCCCTCCAGACCATCGTAACAGCACCCGTGAAGGATCGAAAGAGCAGCTTTTTAAAAGAACAAGTCCAGCTGGCCAGTAAACCCTAAGAAGTGTGGTTTGAGTCCTGATTTGAAAGGCCGCACTATTAGGCTGGGGGTTGATGACAAGGTGACACTCTTGTTCTCTGGCCCAGAGTGGACATGGACATTAGGTGCCCTGTCGTCCCTGGAAGCCTTCATCATGTGGTTTGGGGCATGTGGCTTTAAATTTCCAGATGTCGGTTTTCTCACCCACAAAAATATGGCAGTATTGACAGATATTTGTGTCTCATATAGAAAAAGACTTAAAAGATGGTGAGCCCGTTGCTGGTGAAGGTGTCAGAAATGAGCCCTCACACACCACTGCTTTTGAATGTGCTCTCAGAGAATGGCCAGTGTCTAACGTATGCGGTGCTATACTGACCTTTCTTCTGCTGTTTTAGCCAGAAGGCCTTCTGAAAATAAGAAGAGGTTCGCTAACCACCCCCTCATGCATGCATCAGAGCAAATGTGAACATAGACTTTCTGTCTTTTGGTAGGTCAACTTTACAATCACCTCTGAGCCAATAATAAAGTACACAACACGCCTTTTCAAACGATCACACCCATTATGTAAATAACCAGTTTCATTATTCCGAAGATAAAAAGAATTGCCAATTTCAGCTATAAAAATTGCAGAGCTAATTTTGACTCTTGAACAGTGTAATCTGCTGCCTGAAACTTCTGTGTGTTTTATGTCTCTAGATTTCAGACTGTTGCCCCTTGACATTTTGTAAGTTTGCCTTTGTTTTCATCTGCCTGCCTGTCACATTTCCCTCAATATGATTTACCTTGTCTGTGAGTATTCCTTAATAGATTATTAGCTCATGGATAGATATTAATGTGGACAGGATACAGATGCCTCCCCCACCTGCCCTCGACAGGGCATCATTGAAAAGTGAAACGGAGCAATCGTCTTTCTGCTGGGACCGGTTTCCCTGGAGACAGGAGACACGCCTGCCCAGGTTGAATGGGTGACCGGGAGAGCAGACCCCAGGGCCATGATCCACAGTGACATCTCATGTCTCGGGACTCCTGTCCTGTGATGGCCTCATGTCCCCTCCAGGGGGTGGAGGGGTCCCTTCTCTCTGTCTGCATGGTGTCTCTCTTTCCACCAGGTCTTGTTTTGCTGGCTGCCTTGCTTCAGAGTTGATTACTGTCTGCAAGCTGGGAGTGGACAGTCTCAGTGCATCCGTGTTTGTGTCTCAGGCTGCAGAAGGTCATCACGGGGGTCAAGGGAGGTGTCTTCCAGCAGTGAGGTCATTGCAGAGCCCAGCCTGTGCTGGAGAAAGGGCCTGATGTGTGACTCTCCTGCTCGGCTTGGTGGCGACGGCAGCAAACACTGAGCTTACAGGGTCCTGCACCTACTCTGAGCCTGCACTGGTGCAGGAGCTGCATCTGTCCTCAGCAGGTCCTCGGAGCTGGGTTATTGTCAGCATTATGCAGATAACACAGGCCCCCAGACCACGCCTGTGGCCCTAACCCCACTCTGTCTCTCGGTTTTTTAAAGAATAATTTTATTTATTTATTTTTGGTTGTGCTGGGTCTCCATTGCTGTGCAGCCCTTTCTCTAGTTGCATTGAGTGGGGGCTGGTCTCTAGGTGTGATGCTTGGGTTTCTTCTGGTGGTGGCTTCTCTTTAAAGTTGGCACCCCTGAGCATGGGTCAAGGGGCTAGGTTTTTCCCTAGGTGGACTTGGGTTCTTTAAAGAATTGCCAATTTCAGCTATAAAAATTGCAGAGCTAATTTTGACTCTTGAACAGTGTAATCTGCTGCCTGAAACTTCTGTGTGTTTTATGTCTCTAGATTTCAGACTGTTGCCCCTTGACATTTTGTAAGTTTGCCTTTGTTTTCATCTGCCTGCCTGTCACATTTCCCTCAATATGATTTACCTTGTCTGTGAGTATTCCTTAATAGATTATTAGCTCATGGATAGATATTAATGTGGACAGGATACAGATGCCTCCCCCACCTGCCCTCGACAGGGCATCATTGAAAAGTGAAACGGAGCAATCGTCTTTCTGCTGGGACCGGTTTCCCTGGAGACAGGAGACACGCCTGCCCAGGTTGAATGGGTGACCGGGAGAGCAGACCCCAGGGCCATGATCCACAGTGACATCTCATGTCTCGGGACTCCTGTCCTGTGATGGCCTCATGTCCCCTCCAGGGGTGGGGGGGTCCTTCTCTCTGTCTGCATGGTGTCTCTCTTCCCACCCGGTCTTGTTTTGCTGGCTGCCTTGCTTCAGAGTTGATTACTGTCTGCAAGCTGGGAGTGGACAGTCTCAGTGCATCCGTGTTTGTGTCTCAGGCTGCAGAAGGTCATCACGGGGGTCAAGGGAGGTGTCTTCCAGCAGTGAGGTCATTGCAGAGCCCAGCCTGTGCTGGAGAAAGGGCCTGATGTGTGACTCTCCTGCTCGGCTTGGTGGCGACGGCAGCAAACACTGAGCTTACAGGGTCCTGCACCTACTCTGAGCCTGCACTGGTGCAGGAGCTGCATCTGTCCTCAGCAGGTCCTCGGAGCTGGGTTATTGTCAGCATTATGCAGATAACACAGGCCCCCAGACCACGCCTGTGGCCCTAACCCCACTCTGTCTCTCGGTTTTTTAAAGAATAATTTTATTTATTTATTTTTGGTTGTGCTGGGTCTCCATTGCTGTGCAGCCCTTTCTCTAGTTGCATTGAGTGGGGGCTGGTCTCTAGGTGTGATGCTTGGGTTTCTTCTGGTGGTGGCTTCTCTTGTTGCAGAACACAGGCTCTAGAGCACATGGGCTTCAGTAGTTGTGGCTCCTGGGCTTTAGAGCATGGGCTCAATAGATGTGGCTCACGGGCTTAATTTGCTCCACAGCATGTAGGAGCTTCTTGGATCCGGGACTGAACCCATGTCTCCTGTGTTGGCAGGCGAATTCGTTACCATTGAGACACCAGAGAAGCCCTCTTTATTTTTCTGTTTTCTGGATTTTTTTTAATTTAATTATTTTTATTGTGGTGAAATTGACAGGTAACCTTATAATAGTTTTGGGGGAGCAACATAATGATTTGATGTTTGTATTTTTGGGGCAGTACGATGATCCCCCTAAGTCTAGCTAACATCCATCAACACACATCGTCACAGGTTTTATTTCTTGTGATGAGAACTTACACGAGCTACTGTCTTAGCTGGTTTGCAGTACACCACTCTGTATTGTTCCTTGTAGTCACCATTCTGTGCCTTCCATCCCCAGGACATTTAATAACTGCAAGTTGGACCTTTCCATCTCTTCATTCATTTCACCAGACTTCCTCAGCCCCCACCTCTGGCAGCCACCCATCGGTTCTTCGTGTCTGTAAACTCATTTTGTTGTTTGTTTTTAGATTCCACGTATAAATAAGATCAGACAGTTGTTATCTTTCTCTGTCTGACTTGTTTCACATAGCACAGTACCCTCAAGGTCTCTCCCTGTTGTCACACATGGCAAGACTCAGTTCTTTTTTAAGGCTGAGTAATATTTAATAATTGAATTGCCTATTGAATATTGAAAAAATTCCATCGTATGTATGTGCTTTATATGTATATATACACACATACATATATATGTATATATGTTTGTGATTTTTCTTTATACATTCATCCACTGATGGAGGCCTGTATTGTTTCCATGTCTTGACTGTTGTAAATAATGCTGCAGTGAACATGGGGCTGCATATACCTTTCCAAGTTAGTGTTTTTGTTTTCTTTGGATATATATGCAAAAGTGGAATTGCTGGATCACATGTTAGTAATATTTTTAATTTTTTGAGGAGCCTCCATACTGATTTCCTTTGTGTCCAATTTATATTCCCACCAGCAGCTGCCTTTTCTCCACATATATGTCAATACTGTTGTCTATCTCTCTTTTTTTTTTTTTTGGCCACTTCTATTGATCTTTCATTTATTCATTTTCATCCATCTTTGTTCTTTGGCCTGTGTGGGCCTCCCATCGTAGTGGCCTCTCTTGTTGCAGAGCACCGCCTCTGGACACATGCGCTCCAGAGCTCCTGCTCAGTAGATGGACACATCGGTCCAGCCACTCTGCGGCACATGGGATCTTCCCAGGCCAGGGATCAAACCAGCGCCCCTTGCACTGTAAGGCGGTGTCCTTACCCACTGGACCACCAGGGAAGCCCTGACTCTTGTCTTTTGATGATGGCCATTCTGACAGCTTGGAGGTGATGTCTTACTGTAGTTTTGATTTCCTGATGATTAGCAACGTTGAGCATCTTTTCATATATCTTTTTGGTTGTCTGTATTTCCTTTAGAAAAATGCCTATTCAGATATTCTGCCCATTTTTAAAATTGGATTATTTGGTGGGTGGGTGTTACATGCTTTGTATGCATGCTCAGTCTTGTCTGACTCTTTGTGACCTCATGAACACCAGGCTCCTCTGTCCATGAAATTCTCCAGGTAAGAATAATGGAGTGGGTTACCATTTCCTTCTCCATCCATTTTTTTAAACACTTATATTTTCATGCTCATCCTGAGCGCTGAAGGATATCTTTGATTACATAAGTCAGGAAACCACAGACCAAGTGTGGCAGTCTGCCTCCAAGATGTGTTTTATTTGGCTCATGCAGGATTAAGTGTCTGTTTGCTAACACTGAAAACTTGGGACAGTTCACAGAAAAATTCCAGTGAAGGAACTGCTCAGCATTTTTGACGCCTGGAAGGCAGAACACCTTCTGCATCACCAAGGCTGCTGGATGCTCCCAGAACTGTTCAGGGCCTCCATCCCCTGTTCTTCCAGTGCTGGTCAGTGCATCGTGGCTACTGGAAGGATTGAGAAGGAGGTGGTTCTGAACTTGGACATGATTGCCTGGAAGTATCAGCCATGCTGGTGGGTGGGATAGGCTGGAGGCCCCAGTGACAGGAATTTGCCCCTCTGGCTTAGCTGTGGACTGTGTGAGAGAGGGAGGTGGCCAGTCGAGGTGAAGTTTGCCCTGGGGTTAGGCCTGAGGACACAATTGCCCTGTTCACAGGCACTGTTGTCTCTGGGGAACCGGACACACAGGCTTAGCATGACTGTGCTCATGGCAAATTTGGTACCAGAAACGCAGCCAACGTGGTGGTTGTGGGGTCCCCCCTACCCCACTCAACTTTGTCCTTCTCTGCCGCTGTTTACGAGCATGCTGTGATGTTCAGTAGTGTTTGTTAAGGATTATTTAATTCTGCATCAATTCTTTGCTCTCATCTTAGGCTCTTCTTGGTGATGTAAAGAAATCCATTCCACAGTTTCTAAAGCGGTATTGAGCATACCTGTTACCAACCCCCTGCCACTTGCCTGTGAAACATCATTGGTTTTTGCTCTTCTTTCTGAGTACCCATGGGTGCTGACTTTGGAAAACGAAAGCAAAGTGTTCCCATGGTGGTAAAGACAGCTCAAGTGTGGAGAGAAATATAGAGGGGGCTGTTTATCCAGAATTCCTGCCTGCAGTTGGCGTCTCCTGAGGGAGCCCTGCTGGTTTCCTCCGGGGAGGTTTGAATGGAAGGCAGCCTTTGGGGTTGGAAGAAGAAGATTTAATTTTTTTTTAATTTTGATAAAATACACATACACATGGTTTGGTAGCATCACCAACTCAATGGACACGAATTTGAGCAGATGCCAGGAGAGAGTGGAGGACCAGGAAACCTGGAGTGCTGCAGTCCATGGGGTCAGACACAACTTAGAGACTAAACAACACAAAATACACGCAAAGGAAGTTTACCATCGTCACCGGTTCTCAGTGTACAGTTAAGCGCCATGAAGGTACGTGCACATCGCTCTGCAGCCCTGACCCCGTCCGTCTTTCCATTTTTCCGTCTTGCAAAACTGCAACTCTGTCTTTGTGAAACACTTCACTCCCTGCTCAACCCTCTCTCAGCCCCTGGCAGCCATCACCTACTTTTTCTTTTTCTTTTTTTCTTAATTTTGGCCTTTTTTATTGGTGTTTTATTCATTTGTTTTCATCCGTCTTTATTCTTTGGCCTGTGTGGGCCTCCCACTGCAGTGACCTCTCTCAGTAGAGCACTGGCTCTGGGTGCATGTGCTCCGGAGCGCTGGCTGGTCATTGGACACACCGGTCCAGCCACTCTGCGGCATGTGGGATTTTCCCGGGCTAGGGATCAAACCAGTGCCCCTTGCACTGGAAGGCAGACTCTTTACCCACGGGACTACCAGGGAAGCCCCTGTTCTTTCTTCTCTAAAAAAATTAGTTTGGCTGTGTCGAGTGGCACACAGGATCCTCGTTCCCACTAGGGATTGAACCCTCATCCTCTGCATTGAAAACATGAAGCCCTGGCCACTGGACCACCAGGGAAGTCCCACTACCATGTACTTTCTGCCTTTAGGAATTTGACTTCTCAGGTGGGCTCAGTGGTGAGGCATCTGCCTACCAATGCAGGAGATTGCTAGGTTGGGCAGATCCCTTGGAGAAGGAATTGGCAACCCACTCCAGTGTTCTTGCCTGGAGAATCCCATGGACAGAGGAGCCTGGTGGGCTGCAGTCCACGGGGTGGCAAAGGGTCAGACACGACTGAGTGACTGAGCATGCCCGCACCCAGGGATCTCATATAAGAGGTATGTGCCCTTCTGTGACTGAGTTATTTTATTTAGCATGATGGCCTCAAGGTTTGTCTGTATTATAGCAGGTGTCTGAACTTCTGGGGAGGAGAAGTGTCAGGATGGGATGGGAGGAGGGCTGCCAAGGACACACTGAACTCCGGTGTCAGCCTCCTCCTGGCTCAAGCCTGGGAAAAAAAGTGTCTCCCAGCATATAGCCAAGCAGGGTGGCTGAGATGGCCTTTGTACAGGTCCTGTGGGAGTTATGACCTTAATCCAGATATTTTTAAAAAATGTATTTACTTATTTGGCTGCACTGGGTCTTAGCTGCTGTGTGTGAGTTCTTAGTTGTGGTAGGTGAGATCCAGCTCCCTGACCAGGGACTGAACCTGGGCCCCCTGCACCAGCAGCTTGGAGTCCTAGCTACTATACCACCAGGGAAGTCCCAGAAATATTTTTAAAATGGATCCTTATAGGGGTTTTTTTTTTTTTTTTTTGGCATAGCCTCACAGTTGCTGGAATCCTCAACTAGGGTTTTATGAGAAAGTTTTCATACATTCAGCAGTTTTTCACGCAGTAGTGTATGTGTTTCAATGCTGCTCTCAGTTCATCCCACCTGCTCCTTTGCCGCTGCTGTTCAGCTCTGGCTGTCTTCATGAAGAACTCATGATATATAATCAGATATCTCATGGTTTTTTTTGTTTGTTGATGACACTTACAATGAATCTTAAAATCCAGATACCAAGGAGTTACGGAGTAAGCCGGCTGTGCAAGCGTAGGCAGCATGGCCTGGCTGCAGTCAGACCACATTGGTGTCAAGGGAATTCTTTTTCGATGTCTTCTTCTTTTGTTTCGCTGCTTCTGGTCTTGTGCTTCATAACGTTAGGTTACTGTTCGGATCAGCCACCCCTCTGCAGCACGCAGGGTCCTGCAGCCAGCACTGGGGAGCTCTGTTGTCAGGTGACCGGAGTCAAGTCTGTGCACAGAGAGCCTCCTTTCCCAGCTCTTCCTGCAGAGCTGGAGAATCCCTTGCTCCCCTCTCCACCTCTGAGCCCTTCTGACGGAGAGCCCACCTTTACACCCTGCTCCCTGCCTTGCTTTCTATTCTACTTGCACGTTCAGAGCCCTGCCGCCTGGTTTTCATCTGGTGGTTTCTGGACATCCTTCCCTTCTGGACAGGGCAGGGTGGGGTGACAGCTGGTGACCATTACCACCCATGCGGCTCACTGCCTCCAGTGGAGCCAGTGGCCTCTGGGAACCCCCACGTTCCTCCTTTGTCTGTGGTCTGCTGCTTGTGGTGTTTTATGGATTTTCGTATCGAAATGCAGAACATTTGTAACACAGATGTGTTCAACTGTTCGCTTTAAAAGTTAGGGTTCTAGGCAGTTGAGATGATCTCACCTGGGCACAGGATTTGATCCGTAAGGGCACTGACTGAAGTCAGGATGCTCATGTTCTTGAACCTGAACCCGTCCTCTCGCCAGGCCAGGGCTCAGGGCTGGGACCCCAGCCTGCATCTCTCTGAGGCCATGGAGTGGGGGCTGCTCTGGCCACACGTAAACATTTCGCTGAAGCCTTAGCATTCTTCTGATCCCCTCAGCTCATGACCTTATTAAAAGGGAAAGTGAGATGGCTTTGTCCTGACACTCCACTCCTGAGCACGCCGGAGCCTTCTGCTGGATAATCCTCTCTCGTCCACCTGTGATTGACACCCGGCTTATTGGCATGGGGCTGCCTCAATTTGCTTTTCTTTTCATCTCCGCTGCTCTCCATTATGTTCTAAAATTAATATTAAAAAATCCATCTAGTGCACAACAGAGTTCAAATCAGACAACGCTGACAGGCTGATAATGAAACAGCTGCCCCTCCTGCCCCGGGCACACGCGCCCCAGCCCCAGGGAGCTTCTTTGGGTCTGCTCCTCATTTGCTTTTACTCCAGTTTTAGGGTCGGAGGGTGGGGAGGACATGTGTTATTCATGAAATTCACCATTTTAATCATTTTAAAATTTATACAGCTCAGTGGCGTTAAGTACACTCATATTATTGGATGGACCTAGAGATGATCAGACACGTGAAATAAGTCAGAGAGAGAAAGAAATATATCTGCAGCACGCAGGGTCTGCAGCCAGCACTGGGAGCTCTGTTGTCAGGTGACCGAGTCAAGTCTGTGCACAGAGAGCCTCCTTTCCCAGCTCTTCCTGCAGAGCTGGAGAATCCTGCTCCCTCTCCACCTCTGAGCCCTTCTGACGGAGAGCCCACCTTTACACCCTGCTCCCTGCCTTGCTTTCTATTCTACTTGCACGTTCAGAGCCCTGCCGCCTGGTTTTCATCTGGTGGTTTCTGGACATCCTTCCCTTCTGGACAGGGCAGGGTGGGGTGACAGCTGGTGACCATTACCACCCATGCGGCTCACTGCCTCCAGTGGAGCCAGTGGCCTCTGGGAACCCCCACGTTCCTCCTTTGTCTGTGGTCTGCTGCTTGTGGTGTTTTATGGATTTTCGTATCGAAATGCAGAACATTTGTAACACAGATGTGTTCAACTGTTCGCTTTAAAAGTTAGGGTTCTAGGCAGTTGAGATGATCTCACCTGGGCACAGGATTTGATCCGTAAGGGCACTGACTGAAGTCAGGATGCTCATGTTCTTGAACCTGAACCCGTCCTCTCGCCAGGCCAGGGCTCAGGGCTGGGACCCCAGCCTGCATCTCTCTGAGGCCATGGAGTGGGGGCTGCTCTGGCCACACGTAAACATTTCGCTGAAGCCTTAGCATTCTTCTGATCCCCTCAGCTCATGACCTTATTAAAAGGGAAAGTGAGATGGCTTTGTCCTGACACTCCACTCCTGAGCACGCCGGAGCCTTCTGCTGGATAATCCTCTCTCGTCCACCTGTGATTGACACCCGGCTTATTGGCATGGGGCTGCCTCAATTTGCTTTTCTTTTCATCTCCGCTGCTCTCCATTATGTTCTAAAATTAATATTAAAAAATCCATCTAGTGCACAACAGAGTTCAAATCAGACAACGCTGACAGGCTGATAATGAAACAGCTGCCCCTCCTGCCCCGGGCACACGCGCCCCAGCCCCAGGGAGCTTCTTTGGGTCTGCTCCTCATTTGCTTTTACTCCAGTTTTAGGGTCGGAGGGTGGGGAGGACATGTGTTATTCATGAAATTCACCATTTTAATCATTTTAAAATTTATACAGCTCAGTGGCGTTAAGTACACTCATATTATTGGATGGACCTAGAGATGATCAGACACGTGAAATAAGTCAGAGAGAGAAAGAAATAACGTATGATAATCACTTATATGTGGAATCTAAAATATGAGGTTCAAGAGGGAGGAGACATATGTATACCTGTGACTGATTCATGTTGATGGATGGCAGAAACCCATCACTATATTATAAAGTAATTATCCCCCAATTTAAAATGAAACTAGAAACACACACAAAATAAAATATGATGCAAGCTATCTATGGAAGAGAAACAGACTCACAGAGAGAACAGACTTGTCACCAGGGTGGAGGGGAGGTGGGAAAGGATGGACTGGGAGTTTTGCATTGGCAGATGTGAGCTATTATATATGGAATGGATAAACAATAAGGTCCTACTGTATAGCACAGGGAGCTATGTGATTAACCATAATGGAAAAGAATATGAAAAAGAATGCATGTGTAGGGCTTCCCTGGTGGTCCAGTGGGTAAGGACACCGCCTTGCAGTGCAAGGGGCGCTGGTTCGAGCCCTGGCCTGGGAAGATCCCACGTGCCGCGGAGCGGCTGGACCGATGTGTCCAATTACCGAGCCGGAGCTCTGGGGCGCATGCGCCCAGAGCCAGTGCTCTGCGACAACAGAGGCCACTGCGATGCGAGGCCCACATGGGCCAAAGAACAAAGATGGATGAAAATAGATAATGAAAGACCAATAGAAGTGGCCCGCTTGATCCCCTCCCTCCCCACTCCTCCCTCCTCAAATAAATAAATAAATAAAAATCTTTAAAAAAAAAAAAAAAGAATGCATGTGTATAACTGAATCACTTTCCTGTACAGTAGAAATTGACACACCTTTGCAAATCAAATATACTTCAGTAAAACTTAACAGTTCACCTCGCTGTGCAGACATAACCTTCCCAGGACTTTCTCATCTCGCAGAACTGACACCCTGCACCCACTGAATACTCACTCTGCCCTGCCCTAGCCCCTGGAAACCACCGCTGGGCTTTCCTTCTCTATGAATTTGATTGTTCTGAGATCTCAACAAAGTGGGATCACACAATATGAGGGTTTTTTTTGTTTACTTTTTATTTAAAATTGTTTACTTTTAATTGAAGGTTGATTATGATTATTATTCAGTAATTATTATTATTGAAGGTTAATTATTATATTGTGTTGGCTTCTGCCATACACCAACATGGACCAGCCATGTCCCCTCCCTCTTGAACTTCCCTTGCATTGCCCACTCCATCCCACCCCGCTAGGTTGCAGAGCCCTGGTTTCAGCTCCCTGCATCACACAGCAAGTTCCCACTGGCTGTCTGTTTTACATAGGATCATGTATATGTTTCCGTGCTTCTCTCTCCGTTCATCCCACCCTCTTCTTCTTACCCACCTCCACATGTTCGTAGTCTTGTTTTGCTGGCATGTTCCACTCAGCATGGTGTCCTACAGTTCATCCATGCTGTGGCATATCAGCATTTCCTTCTTTAAAGATGAAAAATGTTTTGGTATGTGTGTAGACCGTGCTTTGTTTATCCGTTCATCTGTCGATGGGCACTTGGGTTGTTTCCACCGTTCAGCTGTTCTGAAAAAAATGCTGCTATTGACGTGGGTGTTCTAGTATGTTTTCAAGTCTCTGCTTTCCGTTCTTTGGGTGTATACCCAGAAGTAGGATTACCGCATCACAGATGGTTAGCATTTCTTCATTTTAGTAAACTGACCTTGTCTTTCTCAGATTCATTTTCCCTGGATATGTGTGTATGTGCAAGCTCAGTCCTGTCCAACTCTTTGTGACCCCACGGACTGTAGTCCGCCAAGCTTCTCTGTCCATGAGATTCTCCGGGCAAGAATACTGGAGTGGGTTGCCATGTCCTTCTCCAGGGGATCTTCCCAGCCCAGGGACCGAGCTTGCATCTCTCTGGTCTCCTGCCTTGGCAGGCAGGTTCTTTACCAATAGGGCCACCTGGGATGGTGGAGCCTTAAAATATTATGTAATTACCATTTGGTCCTGCAGTTCCAATTCTGAATATAGACCCAGAAGAACTTAAAGGAAAGACACAAGGAGTTATTTATTTGCACAGCCATGGTCATAGCAGCACTCTTCATAACAACAAAAGGTGACCACAACACAAGTGTCCATCAGCAGATGAATGGATAAACAAACCTCTGTCTCACAAAACATGCAGTACTCTTTTCACCCCTTCAAAAGGAAGTTCTGACACATGTTACAACCTAGATAGACCTGGAGAACACTATGCTGACTGAAATAAACTAATCAAAATGGGTAAATACGGTACTATTGCATTTACACAAAGTACCTAGAGAAGCCAAATTCAGACAGAAGGTAGAATGGCAGCTACAGGAGCCGGGGCAGTAGTGGGTGGGAGCTTGTTATTTTTTGGGTGGGGGCACTTCTGTTGGTCTTTCATGTATTTATTTTCATCCGTCTTTGTTCTTTGGCCTGTGTGGGCCTCTCTCGCTGCAGAGCACTGGCTCTGGATGCATGCGCCCCAGAGCTCCGTCTTGGTACTTGAACACACCAGTCCAGCCGTTCCGCGGCACGTGGAATCCTCCCAGGCCAGGGATCAAACTGGCGCCCCTTGCACTGCAAGGCAGTGTCCTTACCCACTCCCCGGGAGCTTGGTTTTTAATAGGGATGGAGTTTCAGTTTTGCATAATGAGAACGGTTTTGGAGGGACTTCCCTGAGGTTTCAGTGGTTAAGAGTCTGCCTCGGGCTTCCCCTGGTGGTCCAGTGGGTAAGGACACCGCCTTGCAGGGCAAGGGGCGCCCGTTCGATCCCTGGCCTGGAAAGATCCCACGTGCCGCGGAGCAGCTGGACCGATGTGTCCAATTACCGAGCCGGAGCTCTGGAACGCATGCGCCCAGAGCTGGTGCTCTGCAACAACAGAGGCCACCGCGATGGGAGGCCCACAGGAGCCAAAGAGCAAAGATGGATGAAAATGGAGAAATGAAAGACCAATAGAAGTGGCCCGCCCGCTCCCCACCCTCCCCAACCCGATCCCCGCCCAAAATAAATAAATAAATAAATCTTGGAAAAAAAAAAAAAGTCTGCCTCCCGGGTTTTCCCTGGTGGTCCAGTGGGTAAGGACACTGCCTTGCAGTGCAAGGGGTGCTGGTTTGATCCCTGGCCTGGAAAGATCCCACATGGTGCATAGCGGCTGAATGGATGTGTCCAACTATGGAGTCGAAGCTCTGGAGCTCATGTGCCCAGAGCCGGTGCTCTGCAGTGACAGAGCCCACTGCGATGGGAGGCCCACACCGGCCAAAGAGCAAAGATGGATGAAAGTAAATAAATGAAAGACCAATAGAAGTGCCCCCCGCTACCCCCCGCTCAAAAAAAAGAGTCTGCCTGCCAATGCAGGAGGTCAATTCTTGCTCCTGGAAGATCCTACATGCTTTGGAGCAACTAAGCCCATCTGCCACAACTATTGAAGTCCATGCACACTAGAAACTCTGCTTAGCAACAAAAGAAGCCCCTGTAATGAGAAGCCCACACACTGCAACTAGAGTAGCCCCTGCTCGCCACAGCTAGAGAAAAGGCACTCAGCAAGGAAGACCCAACTCAGCCAAAAATAGATAAATAAAATTTAAAAATGGTCCTTGAGATTGTCACGAGAATAGACTTAACACCTGAACTGTGACATAAAAAATGGAAAAGATGGTACATTAAAAAATTTTTTTGGCCTCTTTTTATTGTTTTATTATTTATTTATTTTTGTCCATTTTAATTCTTTGGCCTGTGTGGACCTCCCATTGCAACGGTCTCTTGTTGCAGAGCACCGGCTCTGGACGCATGCACTCCAGAGCACTGGCTTGTAATTGGACACACCAGTCCAGCTGTTCTGTGGCCTGTGGGATCTTCCCGGGCCAGGGATTGAACCGGTGTCCCCTGCACTGCAAGGTGAACTCTTTACCCGCTGGACCACCACCAGGGGAGCCCAAGATGGTACATTTTAGATGTAATTTACTACAATTGAAAAAACTATCCATTGAATAATTAATCCATTTGGGGTAAAATATTGGTATACTTTTGGACCATCAAAAAGTTTTTTTTTTTTTTAAATTAATATTGTTTTATTAGTCTTTATATATACAGTTATGGGTGTGAGTTAATATTTGAGAGAGTGAAAGTTTTATTTCTAATTTTTAGTAATAACCAGGTGATGCTAGGACTATCAATATATTGATTAGGCGTAACCACACAGTCAAAGCATGCTACATTGCATTGTTATTTTGAATATTAGGTTATAAGTATTAGGTTATAAATTTGCTTCTTTGGTACTTCATCCTTTCAACAATCTTATGAATAACTATATCTGTTCACATCTTACAAACTATTATGTTAAAGATAATTGGGTAAAGTTGTATCAGTAGTGAAACTGAGGAGAACCAACTCATGATTTCTGACATTATTGGCATTGATATAAGCCTTGGCTTAGAACACAGTCTCCGTTGTTACATGTGGCTGGGAAACTTAGGTGACAGTAGCATTGAGTAAAGTTGGCGTTTATCAAATGAAGGGAAAGAAAGGTAATCCACAGAGTTTTCTATGATAATACATTTATCGTGAAGATCACACCAACACGGCAGTAAATTTACAAAATACGATAGTGTTAGGCATGTCCAACATTCATGAAAATTGGTAGAAACACATTTCTCACAATCAGCCTGATGTTGTCAGTATTGTTACTGTCTTGGGAAAATCCCATTTGTAGAAAATAAATGCTGTAGAGCACAGCATATGAAGTTGTAACTTGACAAGTTTTCCATTAAGTGAAAGCTAGAAAGAGATGAGAAAATAATTGAAAAGTTGGGTGGCTTTGCTTCTTGTCAGTTAAGGCTCCTAAGAAGGCTAACCTCTAGGTTTTGTTTACCACCAAGTACTTATTAATAGAGAGTAAGGGGCTGGTAGCTTGGATGTCCACACCTCTGCTGGTAGTCAGCTGGCACATATAGTTTTCCAGTGAGTGTTAAGAGTTGTCAGCTTACAAGAAGCCTCAGAGCCTTTTTGTAATTGCTGTTGTTATTGTTCAGTTGATAAGTCATGCCCAACTCTCTGTGACCCCATGGACTGCAGCTTGCCAGGCTTCCCTGTCCTTCGCAATAACCTGGAGTTTGCTCAAACTCATGTCCATAGAGTCAGTCAGTGATGCTCTCCCGTATCTCATTCTCTGTTTGTAATTGCAAAATATCTCAAATATGTTAATGCCTCGACTCTATTCAGACATGACAGTTTAAGAGTTGTAATTGACACATGAATGGCTTCCTGTTTGGGGAATCAAACAGTGAGTCTAAAACCATTGTCTTTAGCTGTTTGTACTTAACATTAACAAGTGGATTGTTTTATACCTTTTAATGAAGACTGGTTACATATTAACATGACTTTGATGGCATTTCCTCCAGCCAGGGAAACTGACCTGTCCAGTTTGGTACTGAATGACGAATTGCATTAACTGAAAACACTGCACAGAGGTTAAACTCCCAGCACAGAATATTGCGGAGGCCTGGCCCCTCCTGGGCCGAGGGTCTTGCTGCATAGGGGTGGGGCACTCACTGCACAAAGCCAGGTATCTATGGGACCCCAGCTTCACTGCCCCTGGCCTTGCCATTCTGCCCATGTCACATCACCTGTCTGAATGCCTTTCTCTAGGGCGATAGATACTTGGTCATTGTGATCATCCTCATGATGAATTAAGACATAATGATTTAAAACTTCTCACTTGATTAGAATACTGGACCTTTGAGAACCTAAGAGATAATTTTTCACAATCAGCCTGATGTTGTCAGTATTGTTACTGTCTTGGGAAAATCCCATTTGTAGAAAATAAATGCTGTAGAGCACAGCATATGAAGTTGTAACTTGACAAGTTTTCCATTAAGTGAAAGCTAGAAAGAGATGAGAAAATAATTGAAAAGTTGGGTGGCTTTGCTTCTTGTCAGTTAAGGCTCCTAAGAAGGCTAACCTCTAGGTTTTGTTTACCACCAAGTACTTATTAATAGAGAGTAAGGGGCTGGTAGCTTGGATGTCCACACCTCTGCTGGTAGTCAGCTGGCACATATAGTTTTCCAGTGAGTGTTAAGAGTTGTCAGCTTACAAGAAGCCTCAGAGCCTTTTTGTAATTGCTGTTGTTATTGTTCAGTTGATAAGTCATGCCCAACTCTCTGTGACCCCATGGACTGCAGCTTGCCAGGCTTCCCTGTCCTTCGCAATAACCTGGAGTTTGCTCAAACTCATGTCCATAGAGTCAGTCAGTGATGCTCTCCAGTATCTCATTCTCTGTTTGTAATTGCAAAATATCTCAAATATGTTAATGCCTCGACTCTATTCAGACATGACAGTTTAAGAGTTGTAATTGACACATGAATGGCTTCCTGTTTGGGGAATCAAACAGTGAGTCTAAAACCATTGTCTTTAGCTGTTTGTACTTAACATTAACAAGTGGATTGTTTTATACCTTTTAATGAAGACTGGTTACATATTAACATGACTTTGATGGCATTTCCTCCAGCCAGGGAAACTGACCTGTCCAGTTTGGTACTGAATGACGAATTGCATTAACTGAAAACACTGCACAGAGGTTAAACTCCCCAGCACAGAGTATTGCGGAGGCCTGGCCCCCTCCTGGGCCGAGGGTCTTGCTGCATAGGAGTGGGGCACTCACTGGACCAGGCCAGGTATCCGTGAGGCCCCTGGCTTCACTGCCCCTGGCCTTGCCACTCAGCCCACGTCACATCACCTGTCTGAATGCCTTTCTCTAGGGGCGATAGATACTTGGTCATTGTGATCATCCTCATGATGAATTAAGACATAATGATTTAAAACTTCTCACTTGATTAGAATACTGGACCTTTGAGAACCTAAGAGATAATTCTGATGCAAGAGTGAGAAGTACCTATGGAGGCTGGTGAACCCTAGTGCCACACACGGAGAGAGCTTGTGGGGTTTGATAACTGACTGACAGAGGGACGTGGGATGGGTTTAGTGTTAGTTTCAGAGGACAGTGGCCTTGGGGTCCGTGCTCAAGTAACAGTGACCAACTCCACCTCTGATCCTAGATTCTAATCACGATTTTCCGATTATCTTTGCTGCAATGTCTCTGGTCTTCCCTGAGGTTCCGTTAGTGAGACTGTCCTGGCATATCCCAGGGGAAGAGCACATGACCTCGCGTGTGCGTGCTCAGTCGCTCTGTCATGTCTGACTCTGTGCGACCCCATGGACTGTAGCCCATCAGGCTCCTCTGTGCTTGGGATTCCCCAGGCAAGAATACTGAAGTGGGTATCCATGCTCTCCTCCAGGGGATCTTCTTGGTCCAGGGATCAAATCCAAGTTTCCTGCATCTCCTGCATTGGCAGATGAGTTCTTTACCACTGTGCCACCTGGGAAGACGTGCAGATAGCACTATCCTGTCCCCAATTGGTTCACGGTGTGCTAATGTACAAAGATAAGTGACGAATGGAAACAACATCCCCCAATTCTAGATTCTAGTGTATGAAAACAAGGTGCTGTTTTTTCTGCAGAAGGGCATGCTGGCTGAGTAGAGAAGAGTGAGCCTGGCCTTCACTGAGCATCATGCACCACGGTAGGTTTCCTGTGGACTGGTTACATGTAGAAAGCAGAAGCATTGATGCACTGCTGAGAAATATGAGCAGCCTTGCCATTGATCTCAAGAGAATAACAGTCGTGGTGATCAGTGTGGCTGCTCTGTCCATCGGCAGGTGCTCTGTGACAGACTGGCCCAGAACTTGCCAACAGCCACTCCTTGATTCAGCCCATGAGCTAGATTGGGAATGTGTGCTGGTCGTGGGTGTGGCGAGGTGGTTCTCCAGGCTGGGCCCTCTCAGAGGTCTGCAGGAAGGCCTCACGCGTGTTTAGTGGTGACTGGTTATGAGCTGGGGGCACATCAGGGGTCACTGGGCCATGTGGTCTCAGCCCTGCAGGCGGGCTCCTTGGCAGAGTGGCAGAGGGGTTCACGAGTAGCACAAGGGCAAGCCCTGGTGTGTAGGGGTCTGTCGGGTCTGTGCCTCGCCTGAGCCTCTGCTTTCTGGGTCAGAGCAAGTCCCAGTCAAGCCCAGCTGCAGGAGGGAGGAGGACTCCATCTTTTCATAGGAGGAGTGGCCATGCACTAGACTGTTTTTCCAATCTGCCCCCAGCACTGAGTACTTTCTGTGTATTGTGTATTAGGTATCTCTTGCTGTGGAACAAACCACCCCTGGACTTAGCAGCTGAAAACAACCGATGCTCATATGCCACAGTTTCTATGGGTCAGAATCTTGGCATAGCCTCTCTGGGTCCTCTGGTCAGGGTATCCCAGGGCTGCAGTGAAGGTGTCAGCTGGGGCTTCATCATTTCCAGGTGCCGCTGTGGGAACTGGGTTCCAGGCTCTTGGAGGCGAGGGGCTGCTGGTGCTTCCTGGACCACTGTGCCACCTGGGACGACGTGCAGATAGCACTATCCTGTCCCCAATTGGTTCACGGTGTGCTAATGTACAAAGATAAGTGACGAATGGAAACAACATCCCCCAATTCTAGATTCTAGTGTATGAAAACAAGGTGCTGTTTTTTCTGCAGAAGGGCATGCTGGCTGAGTAGAGAAGAGTGAGCCTGGCCTTCACTGAGCATCATGCACCACGGTAGGTTTCCTGTGGACTGGTTACATGTAGAAAGCAGAAGCATTGATGCACTGCTGAGAAATATGAGCAGCCTTGCCATTGATCTCAAGAGAATAACAGTCGTGGTGATCAGTGTGGCTGCTCTGTCCATCGGCAGGTGCTCTGTGACAGACTGGCCCAGAACTTGCCAACAGCCACTCCTTGATTCAGCCCATGAGCTAGATTGGGAATGTGTGCTGGTCGTGGGTGTGGCGAGGTGGTTCTCCAGGCTGGGCCCTCTCAGAGGTCTGCAGGAAGGCCTCACGCGTGTTTAGTGGTGACTGGTTATGAGCTGGGGGCACATCAGGGGTCACTGGGCCATGTGGTCTCAGCCCTGCAGGCGGGCTCCTTGGCAGAGTGGCAGAGGGGTTCACGAGTAGCACAAGGGCAAGCCCTGGTGTGTAGGGGTCTGTCGGGTCTGTGCCTCGCCTGAGCCTCTGCTTTCTGGGTCAGAGCAAGTCCCAGTCAAGCCCAGCTGCAGGAGGGAGGAGGACTCCATCTTTTCATAGGAGGAGTGGCCATGCACTAGACTGTTTTTCCAATCTGCCCCCAGCACTGAGTACTTTCTGTGTATTGTGTATTAGGTATCTCTTGCTGTGGAACAAACCACCCCTGGACTTAGCAGCTGAAAACAACCGATGCTCATATGCCACAGTTTCTATGGGTCAGAATCTTGGCATAGCCTCTCTGGGTCCTCTGGTCAGGGTATCCCAGGGCTGCAGTGAAGGTGTCAGCTGGGGCTTCATCATTTCCAGGTGCCGCTGTGGGAACTGGGTTCCAGGCTCTTGGAGGCGAGGGGCTGCTGGTGCTTCCTGGACTGGACCAAGAAATGGGTCATCAAGGGGCAGCTCCCAGGTTGTCTGCCATGCACTGACCTTGTGTAGTAAGTGCACTCTCATTATCTTCCATTTTCAGTCAAGGAAATTGAGGCAGAGAGAGGGTTCCCCAAGTAGCGAGTTGGGGAGCTGGGTTGGATGCCTGACGGAAGGACCAGGACACTCTGCTTGCCATGGAAAACATATTAAAGACTGACATTGCTTACCACAAACGCATTAGCATCCTGGATACGTCCAGCACGATCGCCAGAATTGGCAAGTCAGGATGTAACTGTCTACCTGCCGATCTATCTTGTTATACTAAAAGCAATCATAAATCAATAGGAGAGCATTACCATCAGATGGAAAAAGTCTGCAGCAGATGCTATCCGGCAGGTCACTGAAGAAACAGGAGGGGCCAACAAATAGAAAAGGGATGAACCCCATGAGCCATCAATTCAAACAATTCTCTTCTTTCTTCCTCCCACCATTTTTATTGTCCCCCTTCTTTTCCACCAAACTGGTGAAACATCTTTCAGATATTTATCCTCACAGTGGATAAGAACATAGGAGGACACATGTTTTCATACGCACTGGATAAAATGTTGATGGCTGTAATCTTATGGATGACAGAGGAGAGATGGTTGGATGGCATCACTGAGTCAATGAACATGAGTTTGAGCAAACTCTAGGAGATGGTGAAGGGCAGGGAAGCCTGGCAGGCTGCAGTCCATGGAGCGGCCATGCACTAGACTGTTTTCCAATCTGCCCCCAGCACTGAGTACTTTCTGTGTATTGTGTATTAGGTATCTCTTGCTGTGGAACAAACCACCCCTGGACTTAGCAGCTGAAAACAACCGATGCTCATATGCCACAGTTTCTATGGGTCAGAATCTTGGCATAGCCTCTCTGGGTCCTCTGGTCAGGGTATCCCAGGGCTGCAGTGAAGGTGTCAGCTGGGGCTTCATCATTTCCAGGTGCCGCTGTGGGAACTGGGTTCCAGGCTCTTGGAGGCGAGGGGCTGCTGGTGCTTCCTGGACTGGACCAAGAAATGGGTCATCAAGGGGCAGCTCCCAGGTTGTCTGCCATGCACTGACCTTGTGTAGTAAGTGCACTCTCATTATCTTCCATTTTCAGTCAAGGAAATTGAGGCAGAGAGAGGGTTCCCCAAGTAGCGAGTTGGGGAGCTGGGTTGGATGCCTGACGGAAGGACCAGGACACTCTGCTTGCCATGGAAAACATATTAAAGACTGACATTGCTTACCACAAACGCATTAGCATCCTGGATACGTCCAGCACGATCGCCAGAATTGGCAAGTCAGGATGTAACTGTCTACCTGCCGATCTATCTTGTTATACTAAAAGCAATCATAAATCAATAGGAGAGCATTACCATCAGATGGAAAAAGTCTGCAGCAGATGCTATCCGGCAGGTCACTGAAGAAACAGGAGGGGCCAACAAATAGAAAAGGGATGAACCCCATGAGCCATCAATTCAAACAATTCTCTTCTTTCTTCCTCCCACCATTTTTATTGTCCCCCTTCTTTTCCACCAAACTGGTGAAACATCTTTCAGATATTTATCCTCACAGTGGATAAGAACATAGGAGGACACATGTTTTCATACGCACTGGATAAAATGTTGATGGCTGTAATCTTATGGATGACAGAGGAGAGATGGTTGGATGGCATCACTGAGTCAATGAACATGAGTTTGAGCAAACTCTAGGAGATGGTGAAGGGCAGGGAAGCCTGGCAGGCTGCAGTCCATGGAGCGGCAAAGAGTCAGACATGACTGAGCAACTAAACAGCAACAATCTTATGGAAAACAAATGTTTATACCCTTTGGCTCAGTCCTCATCTTTGGAAGGATATGTACTAAAATCAGAGATATCAGTAAAATGTATGTGTGAGCTGCTCACTGTGGCTTTATTTTTCTTAGTGGGAAATTGGAAGCAACTTGAATCTTTAGCAGTAGCAGGATGGTTTTGTTGTTGTTTGGTCACTAAATCCTGACTGTGCTGGACGGTGTGGCCACAGGCGGCTTTTATGGTTGGTGTTCAGGGCTGGATGGGGGTTCCTGGTCACTCAGGAAGGACACCACTTTTTTCACTCAAGAGCCAAGGTCTTTGGGGGGAAATGTCTTATTTGAAAATATGCTGGGAATTCATGTTTTTGATGCCAATGCCAGTGTGATTTGCATTTATTTTGGAAATCGAAGCACATTTTATCCACCTCATAGACACTAATGAAGAGCTGATGAACCACTAACACACTGGTTCAAATAAATGATTACAGCCAGCAAGAGGAGTGCAGGCGGGACCCTGATGAGTGATAATCAGGAGTGCGTGAAAGGGGCGATTTTATTAATCATCCACACTCTAAATCTAGCTCCAGAATTGTGAATAATAAAAGAAATTAGAGCTGACACATTACATAAAGTGCTCAGCTACTTTTAAAACAGGCACCTGATGGAGAAGACCTTGTAGAACATCCTTTGACATTTAGGTATTTATTTTTGTGTTTAGAACTGGTTACTCATCTCCTCTTAGAATTCAGATAATCAGTTATTTAAGTAAATGTAACACTTTTTATATTGTATCAGTAGCTGCAAAAATACTGCAATTATGGTGACTTTCTTAAATCTGGACCTTTGGCACCTGTACTCAGGGAAGGAAGCTGGACAGTCCCCCACAGGTGTCAGGCGTCGAGAGCTCAGCATGGACTAGAAGGAGCCCCCAGGTCCTTCGGTGAGCTGATTCCCCTCTGGCCTTTTGCATGGATTGCAGATTCTAGGAAGATATAGGACAAGCAGGGACATCTTCCAGGGTTTCACTTTGGAACAGTTAATGAATGGCATCAGGAAGAACAAAATTTGGGTGTGAAGGGCAGGGAAGCCTGGCAGGCTGCAGTCCGGCAAAGAGTCAGACATGACTGAGCAACTAAACAGCAACAATCTTATGGAAAACAAATGTTTATACCCTTTGGCTCAGTCCTCATCTTTGGAAGGATATGTACTAAAATCAGAGATATCAGTAAAATGTATGTGTGAGCTGCTCACTGTGGCTTTATTTTTCTTAGTGGGAAATTGGAAGCAACTTGAATCTTTAGCAGTAGCAGGATGGTTTTGTTGTTGTTTGGTCACTAAATCCTGACTGTGCTGGACGGTGTGGCCACAGGCGGCTTTTATGGTTGGTGTTCAGGGCTGGATGGGGGTTCCTGGTCACTCAGGAAGGACACCACTTTTTTCACTCAAGAGCCAAGGTCTTTGGGGGGAAATGTCTTATTTGAAAATATGCTGGGAATTCATGTTTTTGATGCCAATGCCAGTGTGATTTGCATTTATTTTGGAAATCGAAGCACATTTTATCCACCTCATAGACACTAATGAAGAGCTGATGAACCACTAACACACTGGTTCAAATAAATGATTACAGCCAGCAAGAGGAGTGCAGGCGGGACCCTGATGAGTGATAATCAGGAGTGCGTGAAAGGGGCGATTTTATTAATCATCCACACTCTAAATCTAGCTCCAGAATTGTGAATAATAAAAGAAATTAGAGCTGACACATTACATAAAGTGCTCAGCTACTTTTAAAACAGGCACCTGATGGAGAAGACCTTGTAGAACATCCTTTGACATTTAGGTATTTATTTTTGTGTTTAGAACTGGTTACTCATCTCCTCTTAGAATTCAGATAATCAGTTATTTAAGTAAATGTAACACTTTTTATATTGTATCAGTAGCTGCAAAAATACTGCAATTATGGTGACTTTCTTAAATCTGGACCTTTGGCACCTGTACTCAGGGAAGGAAGCTGGACAGTCCCCCACAGGTGTCAGGCGTCGAGAGCTCAGCATGGACTAGAAGGAGCCCCCAGGTCCTTCGGTGAGCTGATTCCCCTCTGGCCTTTTGCATGGATTGCAGATTCTAGGAAGTTATAGGACAAGCAGGGACATCTTCCAGGGTTTCACTTTGGAACAGTTAATGAAGTAAAATATTGGTCAGTCACTCAGTGATGTCTGACTCTTTATGACCTCATAAACTATAGCACACCAGGCTTCCATGTCCTTCACCATCTCCTGGAGTTTGCTCAAACTCATGTCCATTGCGTCAGTGATGCCATCCAACCATCTCATCCTCTCCTGCCCGCTTCTCCTCCTGCCCTCAGTCTTTCCCAGCATCAGGATCTTTTCCAATGAATTGGCTCTTCACATCAGGTGGCCAGAGTCTTGGAGCTTCAGCTAAAGCGTCAGTCCTTCCAATGAATATTCAGGGTTGATTTCCTTTAGGATTGACTGTTTGATCTCCTTGCTGCCCAAGGGACTCTCAAGAGTCTTCTCCAGCACCACAATATCCAGTAGAATATGAAAGGCAGTCTAAGACTTTAACATGATTTTTGTGACATTTTAAATTGCCTGACCTCCGAATCCTATAGTTTATTTTGTTTGAACCTTCAGAAAGATTTATAGTCATCAGGGAAAACAAAGTAAGTTTAACTGAAATTTTGTCTGAAGATTCAGTTAAGTAATATGTTTTAAAATATAACATGGTTGGAAATACATCTCATCATGTTACAAATATGTTTGAAAAATATTTTCTACCAAGTAGTTGTTTGATAAACCAGCAGATAAGCCCTGAAGAAGTTCATTTTAAAAATTCAGAATTAAAATCATTGTTTTTTTGTATTATGAATCAAACTTGTAGATTCATTTAAGAGTATCCTGCAATTATAAAGTGAAACTGACGTGTTTTCAAAATTTTCTCTCTACTGGGCAGTCGACATTAAATTTAGAAGTAAAAAAAAGAAAAATTTATAAGTCAGGTATCTTCCTGGGCTACCGTGACTTTTGCAGTCCTGTACAATCTCATTTTCCAATCTCAACATTCTCTTCACTGAATCTATAATAAGTACTTAATATTTGAACTTGTAAGTCTCTGCTAACAAAACATCCATTTCAGATTTCAAATTCTGCATAGCAGTTTCTTTGGGGGAATAAATATTTTTAGACAGTCCCCACAGGTGTCAGGCGTCGAGAGCTCAGCATGGACTAGAAGGAGCCCCAGGTCCTTCGGTGAGCTGATTTGCCTTTCATTCTTTAGGAAGTTATAGGACAAGCAGGGACATCTTCCAGGGTTTCACTTTGGAACAGTTAATGAAGTAAAATATTGGTCAGTCACTCAGTGATGTCTGACTCTTTATGACCTCATAAACTATAGCACACCAGGCTTCCATGTCCTTCACCATCTCCTGGAGTTTGCTCAAACTCATGTCCATTGCGTCAGTGATGCCATCCAACCATCTCATCCTCTCCTGCCCGCTTCTCCTCCTGCCCTCAGTCTTTCCCAGCATCAGGATCTTTTCCAATGAATTGGCTCTTCACATCAGGTGGCCAGAGTCTTGGAGCTTCAGCTAAAGCGTCAGTCCTTCCAATGAATATTCAGGGTTGATTTCCTTTAGGATTGACTGTTTGATCTCCTTGCTGCCCAAGGGACTCTCAAGAGTCTTCTCCAGCACCACAATATCCAGTAGAATATGAAAGGCAGTCTAAGACTTTAACATGATTTTTGTGACATTTTAAATTGCCTGACCTCCGAATCCTATAGTTTATTTTGTTTGAACCTTCAGAAAGATTTATAGTCATCAGGGAAAACAAAGTAAGTTTAACTGAAATTTTGTCTGAAGATTCAGTTAAGTAATATGTTTTAAAATATAACATGGTTGGAAATACATCTCATCATGTTACAAATATGTTTGAAAAATATTTTCTACCAAGTAGTTGTTTGATAAACCAGCAGATAAGCCCTGAAGAAGTTCATTTTAAAAATTCAGAATTAAAATCATTGTTTTTTTGTATTATGAATCAAACTTGTAGATTCATTTAAGAGTATCCTGCAATTATAAAGTGAAACTGACGTGTTTTCAAAATTTTCTCTCTACTGGGCAGTCGACATTAAATTTAGAAGTAAAAAAAAGAAAAATTTATAAGTCAGGTATCTTCCTGGGCTACCGTGACTTTTGCAGTCCTGTACAATCTCATTTTCCAATCTCAACATTCTCTTCACTGAATCTATAATAAGTACTTAATATTTGAACTTGTAAGTCTCTGCTAACAAAACATCCATTTCAGATTTCAAATTCTGCATAGCAGTTTCTTTGGGGGAATAAATATTTTTTTAGAGTTAAAAGCATCTGACCCCACGTGCTTTCCCCTGGAGGCTGTGTGCCCGCTGCACTCCTGTGGGGACCACTGTGTTCTCTGCCCATGCACGTAGGCAAGACCCAGGGAGAAAAGACTGACAAGGAAAAGGTCATTGGAATAAGTGACATAGGCATCACACAGGTCCATGTTTCTTTCCCATGTGGAGGTCCGGTGCTTCGCTGTGTGATTCCTGTGTGTGAACAGAAAATGACCAATGGCGAGGCCTGCAGCATCTGAACTCCTGTCCCGTGGGATGGTGGGAAGTTCACAAGCGCTCACCTCTCTGGAGGGAGTCCGCGGACCTGAGAGTTCTTAGCCTGGGGCCTGGACCTAGTTTTGCTGCCCTAGTCCTCTCTACGACAATGATTGCCTCATCAATAACCAACAGGCTTCCCAGGTGGCGCTAGTGGTAAAGAACCCACCTGCCTGCCCATGCAGGAGACATAATAGAAACAGGTTCGATCCCTGGGTCAGGAAAACCCCCTGGAGAAGGGAATGGCAACCCACTCCAGTTGTCTTGCCTGGAGAATTCCATGGATAGAGGAGCCTGGAGGGCTGCAGTCCATGGGGTTGCAAAGAGTTGGACATGACTGAAGTGACTTAGCACACACATGCATATATGTGTGTGTGTAAGTACGTATGTGTGTATGTATGCATACGTGTGTGTGTGTGTGTATGGCTTCTCCAGAGGTACTGCTGAGGACAGTTTCTAAAACTACCCTACAAAGATGCTTTGAAGACTTGGGTAATTTTTATCATACAAAACAAGAAAACCCAAAAGATGATATTGAAAGATGCTTTCAAGACTTAGGTCATTTTTATCATACAAAAAAAGATAACCCAAAAGACAATATTGAGAAACATAAAGGTTAAATGGGCAGCACTGGGAACTGGCCCCCGGGACCACCCAGGATGCACTGTCTGTAGGCCGTGTGTTCTGTACTTGTTCCTGGGAGTGCCAGAAGGATGGACCTAAATCTTGAACTTGTAGTCTCTGCTAACAAAACATCCATTTCAGATTTCAAATTCTGCATAGCAGTTTCTTTGGGGAATAAATATTTTTTAGAGTTAAAAGCATCTGACCACGCGCCTTCCCCTGGAGGCTGTGTGCCCGCTGCACTCCTGTGGGGACCACTGTGTTCTCTGCCCATGCACGTAGGCAAGACCCAGGGAGAAAAGACTGACAAGGAAAAGGTCATTGGAATAAGTGACATAGGCATCACACAGGTCCATGTTTCTTTCCCATGTGGAGGTCCGGTGCTTCGCTGTGTGATTCCTGTGTGTGAACAGAAAATGACCAATGGCGAGGCCTGCAGCATCTGAACTCCTGTCCCGTGGGATGGTGGGAAGTTCACAAGCGCTCACCTCTCTGGAGGGAGTCCGCGGACCTGAGAGTTCTTAGCCTGGGGCCTGGACCTAGTTTTGCTGCCCTAGTCCTCTCTCGACAATGATTGCCTCATCAATAACCAACAGGCTTCCCAGGTGGCGCTAGTGGTAAAGAACCCACCTGCCTGCCCATGCAGGAGACATAATAGAAACAGGTTCGATCCCTGGGTCAGGAAAACCCCCTGGAGAAGGGAATGGCAACCCACTCCAGTTGTCTTGCCTGGAGAATTCCATGGATAGAGGAGCCTGGAGGGCTGCAGTCCATGGGGTTGCAAAGAGTTGGACATGACTGAAGTGACTTAGCACACACATGCATATATGTGTGTGTGTAAGTACGTATGTGTGTATGTATGCATACGTGTGTGTGTGTGTGTGTATGGCTTCTCCAGAGGTACTGCTGAGGACAGTTTCTAAAACTACCCTACAAAGATGCTTTGAAGACTTGGGTAATTTTTATCATACAAAACAAGAAAACCCAAAAGATGATATTGAAAGATGCTTTCAAGACTTAGGTCATTTTTATCATACAAAAAAAGATAACCCAAAAGACAATATTGAGAAACATAAAGGTTAAATGGGCAGCACTGGGAACTGGCCCCCGGGACCACCCAGGATGCACTGTCTGTAGGCCGTGTGTTCTGTACTTGTTCCTGGGAGTGCCAGAAGGATGGACCTAAATCTGAGTCCAGCTACATCTGTGGGGTGTTCAGGAACTGCCATGTCCTCACCTGAGATCTGCAGTATTCCTCTCTCTTCAAGGACCTGCAATTGGCCAGTTCACTCCCGTGCTGGACCCTTCTGGGAGCAGAAGGGCTACAGGTCTCTGAGCTCACAGTTTTGCTGGCTTGAAAATACAGTACTAGTGGATAATGCCTCCTGGCATAGATTCCATAGACTCTTTTTTACAGATTGTATTCAGTGATCTTTATTTTTTTCCCTGAAGAACTATCTTTGACTTCTAACTTAGTTTTAATTCTTAAATTAGTATACAGTAAAATTGACTTCTGGGGCATACAGTTCTATGAATGTTAACCCTCGCGCATCTTACATGTGCTGAATACAGAATCCTTCTGTCACCCCAGAAAACACTCTCACGCTCCGCCTGCAGAGATGAGCCTCTCTGGCCCCGAGCTCCTGGCCCCCTCTCATGTGTTTCTCGTCACTCTAGTTTGGTCTTTCATAGACAGTGATGTAAACAGACTCAAACAGCGTGTACGCTTTCGAGATTTGATTCCTTTGCTCAGGATAGTAGAGCCTTGGAAATTTGTCCAGATTGTGTGTGTGTGAGTGCTCAGTCGTGTCTGACTCTGTGACCCCATGGACAGAGGAGCCTGGCAGTCTACTGTCCATGGGATTCCTCAGGAAGGACTACTGGAGTGGGTTGCCTTGCTCTCCTCCAGGCCTTCTGTGTAGGATTCCCCAGATTTTCTGGTGGAGGACTTCCTTGGGTGTCTTATGGGTCTCCCTGCCGGGGGACGAGCAGTGGAAGTGAAGGAAAACTGAGCGGCTTCTCCTCCTGGGAATAGGCTGTGGGGCCGCCTTCCAGACCTGTGATGAGGAAACCCTCTCTTGAGCCAAGTAGTTGGAAAAGAAACAGTATGGGAATTATCTTCACCTGTTTGGGAGAAGGTGTTATTAACTATGCGACAGGAAAGACGATTTATACCATTAAGTGAATTGGCCCCGATGGATCTGTGAGTGAACATGTGCAGAGAGAAATGGGCTTCCCTGGTGGCTCAGATGGTAAAGAATCTGCCTGCAAAGCAGGAGACCTGGGTTCGATCCCTGGGTCGGGTGCTCTGGAGAAGGAAATGGCACCCCACTCCAGGATTCTTGCCTGGAGAATCCCATGGACAGTGGAGCCTGGGGGGCTACAGTCCACAGGGTGTATTCCTCCAGAGGCTCAGTTCGCTGGGGTAAGGAGATCCCCACCTGGATACTGTGGACAGAGATGCACCCACAACCCCTGGTGCTGGGAGGGGGTCCCAGTAGTTGCAGCACACAGGTGCCACGACACAGCAGGGCCTGCCTGGGGCGCTGGAGGGCTAGGGTGACTTGTTTATAGCAGGGCTGGGGCAGGAGGTGGGCAGTGCGGTACCAGCAGCAGAGTGACCAACTCCAGGCCCACTGAGCTGGCAGAGGGCTTCTCCCGGCACCAGGGATCTCGGGCTCTGGGCGAATTAGGCCGGTGCTGGGGCTGCTGGAGACAGGGGAGGATGAGCCCAGGGTGGAGCAGGCCTCCCAGGCCCCCGCAGGTGCCCCTGCTGTGCCCTTGCCAGCTCACTTGCTGGGGGGTGGGTAGGTGACTGTGCTGTGGTGACCCCTGTAGTTTCGGTCAGCTGCTGGCCCTGAGGTAGGGCCAGTCCCCTGGCCCTCTGTGGGGGCCAGGGACTCAGATCCTGGTGCTGGTGGAGGTTACGATTGTTGGGGAGGGAGTCAGGTGGAGACCCTTCTCCCGGGCTCGAGGAGGTGCAGATGCGAGGACAATGACGCTGGAGCAGGCCTTCAGGGACGACTTCCTGTGGGAGGGGAGGGCCAGATGGTGAAGAGACTAGGCCGCAGGGAGACCCCGGCAGAGAGCGTCCCAGGCAGGGCACGGGAGCAACTGAGATCCGAAACGAGAGCCCACATGACAGGCCGGCGCCGAAGGCCCGCGCAGCGATGGGGCCGGCCAAGGGCAGAGGGAGTGGTGGGGAGGACCAGCGCCCCGGGCTGGAGGTGGGTTTTACCCTAATTGCAAAAGAAATTCCAGATTCAGTTATAAATAGGAATGAATGTGCAGAAGTTATTTCAAGTTGACAGGAGTCTTTAATTTAGAATTAGGGTTGAGGCACTGAGAAAACATGTTACTAATTTCATATTTAACACAATCTTTTCCACGCCTCACTGGAAGCTAGGTGCGTTTGGCGATGACATGGTCTATTAGAGCCAGGGAGCCATTTCCGAGCCACAAAGGATGAAATCTCCTGCAATTTGTCATGGTTTCTCTAACTATCAGAAGCGCCCGTTCTCGTTGACAGAAAATGCAAATGCACCACAATTCCATTATTCCAGACCTCCTCTTCAGAGTGGTCTGTGTTCGTTTCATTAATCTGAGGAGTCGAAAGTGAGAATTCTTAGGCCTGGAGTAAGAGAAGAATGGATTGATCTCAGCTTCTACCTCCCACTCTTTGCCCTTATAAACACTACAATATATATATATATATATATATATATATATATATATATATTTTTTTTTTTACGTGAAAATAAGCTTATGAGATTTAGTTTACTTTTTAATTTATTTACTGGTTTTCCTCAGGCTGTGATGCCAAGGATTATAAGATTATAGTCAAAGTGATGAGTTTACTGTTGCTTAGGTCTAAAAATAATTTTAGCAGAAATGGCTTAAATATATATATATATATATATATAAATATATTTGAGAGTCTGGGCAGGTGGGGGTTCTGGCCTCGTTCAGGCAGCCCAACTGGTTTGGGTGACCCCTCATTCTGCCTCTTTTCACTGGTTTCCTCCCCCTACCCCTCAGCCCTGGTCATTGGCTGAGCATGGATATCACCGAGTCCTGTTGGCCTCCTTCAGCTGGCTCCTTCCTGACTTCTCAAGAAGTACAGTTTCAGATTATCTCTGTCCATCTGTCAGTGTCAGCCACAACTGCTTGTTTCCTCCCACCAGCTCTTGTCAGAATCAGGACAGAGGTGAGCAAGGGCTGAAACTAAAGAAGGTGGCATTGTTTGCAGGTTCAACGGGTCTCCATCCCTCCTCTGGGGGATCTTCCCCACTCAGGGATCAAGCCCAGGTCTCCTAATTTGCAAGCAGATTGTTTATCACCTAAGCCACCAGGGAAGCCCAGAGTCTATATGTAACTATACAGGCGCAGATTAAGCCTTGATTGCCCAGATTCTAGAAGCCAACCTTCACAGAGCAAGCACAGAGGAGAGGGGTTAGGCAGTGAACATGGAAAGAAATCTGAATGTATCTGTTGAGAGTGAGTGTGGTGGGAGCTTGCGTGACCAGTCACCTGACAAACTGGGTTTTTTGCATAATCCTGGTGGATCTCCGTGCAGTCGAAGTTGTGGCATGTGGTTTGGATGACCCATGGCTCTATTTAAAACTTTTCATTTGGCAAGCGTTCAGGATGACTGGCAGCTCCATTTTTGTGTCTCATGGTTTCTAAATGTGGTACGGTTTCTTGACATTTTCATTACACTAACTTTTACATCAGCTGGGGAATGACAGCCCAGGAAACGCCCACGATCTCAAATCTGTCAATTCCGTGGGCTATTTATAATAAATAGTGACACATTTGGAGTATGGGCAAGGACTGAGAACCCTGGCCGTTTAAAAGTTCTGCTCCCTGATAACACATTTAAACAGTTCAGAAATTTTACTTTTTCCTTTTGGTGAAAAAGCCTAAGCAAAATGGAAAAGGGCAGATTTCAGAAATGGAAGAGTATGTTCTAAGTGTATGAGAGTCCAGCTGTTGAGAAGGGTGAAAGCCCTGAGAGGGAATGTGTAAGGCTCTTGGTTTCGTTGTGGAAAGGACTTCTATGACCTAGAAGCATCACACTCCAGGCTTTTGACTTGGTTATTATTTCACTCCACTGACTCCTAACCATGTATTTTTTTCTCATTTGATATTTCACTTAAAGGTGAATTATAATAAGTAGGTTAGAGGCATACTGCTTCTGGGCTTCCCTGATGGCTCAGTGATAAAGAATCCTCCTGCCAATATAGGAGAAGAGGGTTTGATCCCTGGGTCAGGAAGATTCCCCTGGAGGAGGAAATGGCAACCCACTCCAGTATCCTTGCCTGGAGAATCCCATGGACAGAGGAGCCTGGTGGGCTACAGTCCATGGGGTCGCAAAGAGTCAGACATGACTGAGCACATTCTTTTTGTATTATGATAAATTTGCTTATCACGGTGTCAATTTTTCCCATTTGTGGTGAAAAGGGCTCAGAGAGCCCCGAAAGAACCAGCTTGGGTAACAAGGTGGTGACCCTTACCTGGTGCTGCTCACCGTGTGTTCGGCTGGTTCTTGTTAAGCCTACAGATTCCAGGGTGTGTGGGCAGCATGACGTGCCTGCCCCCACAGGGTCCATGTCTTGGTCCCTAGAATTGGTGGATGTGTTACTTGACATGGCAGAAGAGGCTCTGCAGATGGGAATAAGTTGTGGATTTAGAAATGGGGAGATTTCCTGGATGATCTGGGAGTGGGGGCAGTGTCATCCCAAGGTCCCAAGAGGAAATAACAGGACAGCAGAGAGGAGGAGGAGGGGAGGGTGGGAGCAGGGGTTGGACAGGGCGGCCCCTGCAGCTGGACCAGCCTTCAGAGGGCATGCAGCCCGTCTGCCCAGTTTTGGGCTTCATGCCTCCAGGACTATGTGCTGATACACTTGTGTGTTTTCAGCCACTAAGCCTGTGGTACCAAGTTATAGTGGCCGGAGAAACTGATCAACTGGGCCCCATCTTATTAGGAACCTCCAGTTAGTCTGAAGGCTGGGGGTCAGGTGGTTCATTTTTCTGTCCCCAGACCCTGACTCTGGGATTCATACAGCATAGGCAAAATCCTTTGTTGTTGTTGTTTATTCGCTAAGTCTTGTCCAACTCTTTGTGACCCCATGGACTGCAGCATGCCAGGCCTCCCTGTCCCTCACCATCTCCTGGCATTCACCCAAGTTCATGTGCATTGAGTCACTGATGCCATCCAACCACCTCATCCTCTGCTGCCCCCTTCTCCTCCTGCCCTCAGTCTTTCCTAGCATCAGGGTTTTTTCCAATGAGTCAGCTCTTTGTATCAGGCACACAGTATTGGTGACAAGGTCCTTGGCTCAAAATTATTTGAGAGGAGCTGTGGGAAAAGGATTTAGGCTTGTAAAAAGTGGAGACGTGAGAAGAACCACAGTTAACATCACACAGTGTTTATAGAAACATTTTGAATAACACAGAAAAAGTCGAGTTTGCTTTCTTTTTTAATTAGTTTATTTTTAATTGGAGAATAATTGCTTTACCATACTATGTTGGTTCCCACCATATATCATGATTCCTGCATAAATCAGCCATAGGAAGACACGTATATCCTCTCCCTCTTAAACCTCCCTCCTAAATCCCTCCCTATCCAGCCAGCCTGGGTTGTCACAGAAGACTGGTTTGAGCTCCCTGAGTCACAGAACAAGTTCCCACTAGCTCTCTGTTTCCCATGTGGTCATGTATATGTTTTCAAGCTACTGTCTCCGTTCATCCCATCCTCTCCTCCCCGCTGTCTGTCCTACCCCACGTCCATAAGTCTGTTCTCTATGTCTGCATGTCCTTTGCTGCCCTGCAGATAGGTTTTCTAGATTGATACATATACATTAATATATGATATTTGTTTTTCTCTTTCTGACTTACTTCGTTCTGTATAATATGCGGCTCTAGGTTCATTGACCCCAATAGAGCTGACTCAAATATGTTCCTTTTTTTTTTTTTTTCCATTTTTTTCCCCCATCGTGCCTCTTTTATATTTATTTTCATCCATCTTTTATTCTTTGGCCTGTGTGGTCCTCCCATTGCCGTGGCCTCTCTTGCTGCCCAACACTGGCTCTGGGCACACGCGCTCTAGAGCGCTGGCTCGTAATTGAACACATGGTCCAGCCACTCCACAGCAGGTGGGATCTTCCCAGGCCAGGGATTGAATTGGCGCCCCTTGCACTGCAAGGCAGACTCCTTACCCACTGGACCACCAGGGAAGCCCCAAATATGTTCCTTTTTAATGGACCATCTCCTGGCATTCACCCAAGTTCATGTGCATTGAGTCACTGATGCCATCCAACCACCTCATCCTCTGCTGCCCCCTTCTCCTCCTGCCCTCAGTCTTTCCTAGCATCAGGGTTTTTTCCAATGAGTCAGCTCTTTGTATCAGGCACACAGTATTGGTGACAAGGTCCTTGGCTCAAAATTATTTGAGAGGAGCTGTGGGAAAAGGATTTAGGCTTGTAAAAAGTGGAGACGTGAGAAGAACCACAGTTAACATCACACAGTGTTTATAGAAACATTTTGAATAACACAGAAAAAGTCGAGTTTGCTTTCTTTTTTAATTAGTTTATTTTTAATTGGAGAATAATTGCTTTACCATACTATGTTGGTTCCCACCATATATCATGATTCCTGCATAAATCAGCCATAGGAAGACACGTATATCCTCTCCCTCTTAAACCTCCCTCCTAAATCCCTCCCTATCCAGCCAGCCTGGGTTGTCACAGAAGACTGGTTTGAGCTCCCTGAGTCACAGAACAAGTTCCCACTAGCTCTCTGTTTCCCATGTGGTCATGTATATGTTTTCAAGCTACTGTCTCCGTTCATCCCATCCTCTCCTCCCCGCTGTCTGTCCTACCCCACGTCCATAAGTCTGTTCTCTATGTCTGCATGTCCTTTGCTGCCCTGCAGATAGGTTTTCTAGATTGATACATATACATTAATATATGATATTTGTTTTTCTCTTTCTGACTTACTTCGTTCTGTATAATATGCGGCTCTAGGTTCATTGACCCCAATAGAGCTGACTCAAATATGTTCCTTTTTTTTTTTTTTTCCATTTTTTTCCCCCATCGTGCCTCTTTTATATTTATTTTCATCCATCTTTTATTCTTTGGCCTGTGTGGTCCTCCCATTGCCGTGGCCTCTCTTGCTGCCCAACACTGGCTCTGGGCACACGCGCTCTAGAGCGCTGGCTCGTAATTGAACACATGGTCCAGCCACTCCACAGCAGGTGGGATCTTCCCAGGCCAGGGATTGAATTGGCGCCCCTTGCACTGCAAGGCAGACTCCTTACCCACTGGACCACCAGGGAAGCCCCAAATATGTTCCTTTTTAATGGCTGAGTAATGTCCTATTGTGTATGTACCACAGCTTTATCCATTCATCTGTTGGTGAACATCTAGGTTGCTTCAACGTCCTAGGTAGTGTAAATAGTGCTGCAATGAGCCGCCAAATGAATCACACTGGGTTGAAGAACAAGAAATGGAGACCCACTGCATGTGAAGATCCAGCCTGCCTCCCTCCTGGGAGCTGCACGTCCACAGGTTTCTTTGGCCTCCCGGCCCCGCTCACTCCCAAGGCAGTGGGCAACGGAGCCCCGGGGTTGGTCCTGACCCTGAGCTCTTCTCTGCCTCTGTGTCACAGGCGTCCTCCTGGCATCACGCTGACCACTTGGTGCTCAGACGCAGGGTGTCTCGAGGCATGTGTTAGTATCTAAGGCATTTTGTGTGCTAATGTCAGGAATCCTCTAGGGTCAGTGCACACACAGTGAGACAGACATGGAAGGAGAGTTCGTTCCCGCCCTGACTCCTGACCTCTGAGATCTGAGAGGCGGGCACAGGGCAAAGAAGAGAGTGTAAGGCAGAGACGGCAAGCGGGATCCAGCACCGTTCCTGTGAGCAGCCTGAATGAGAGAGACCAGGAGGACCCTGGGGAGGAGGATGAGAGAGCCTGGAGAAAAGACCCGAGGGGCGTGGAGAGCAGATGCCAGGTGTTGGGTGGGTGGAGAGTAGCTATTTCAGTCCTGATTTTTCCTGAATCTCAGAGATTTAAAAAAAAAAATCAAAGATAATCATAAGAAAAAAAACCACATTGATACTAGAATCTAACCTTTAAAACCCAATACAGCAGTAGTTAACGCAACGTTGTAAATCAGCTTAATTCAGTAAGCACAAGCAAATAAATAAATAATAAGAAGAAAAAAAAACTGCTAGGAGGTGATGCAGCAACATTTATGATTTAGGAGGAATAAGATTTTTAAGCTAGGTGACTCTAGGCTTTCTATATGCAAAAATTTCTAAGCTCATTCACATAAATGGGAAAACTCTAGTTATTTTTAGAAATATAGTAGATTCAAGGTCTCTGCATTCCAGCTCTGAAGGAAGCAATAACTTGATGTGTGTAAGTCAGATGAAGCAAAGTTATCAATAAAAGATAAGTCAAGAGAAGCATTGGTCTAAAGAATGCAGCAGTAAGCAATTAAACAAAGTGTAAAATTAAGTTTGAATACTTGAGGATGTTTAATAATGTCTGGGAGGCTGGATGGAGGAGAAAACCTTGCCTCTTGCATAGAGCCTATAGGTATATATGCCATTGATATACACATGGTAGGTATATATTTTCATATAGATGTTTTACAGTTTGAATAGAAAATAGATATATAATTTTCCAGTGACAAAAAACAAAGAGAAAAATTGACCAAAATAGCAAAGACAGGAAAGTTATAAAAACAAAAGATAAAAAAATTAATTTTAAAAAAGCATAAAAATGAGATAGCAGGGGAAAACATCGGTTTGTCAACTATCCTAAGAAATTTAATATGCAAGTTAAATTCCCTGAGTAAAAGACAGTGCTTTGGAGTGAGACAAAAAGAAAAAGCCAGATAGATGCTGTTGCCTCAAAGCATGACTCAAACAACAGACCAGAGCACCTGCAAAGAGGTGTCCGGCAAAGGCCAGGAAGAAGAAAGCAGGCCCAATGGAATGCAGTCCAAAAATAATTCCGAACAGAATCAGGAGGATTTGAAACTATTAATAGAGGCATAGTCATCATCAAAGATATTTGGCAGTATGTTGTCTCGTGGGTTTTTTTAAACCAAATGAATGATATTGTTTACATGACTCTTAAAAAGTAAAACAAACTAGTGAATATAGCAAAAAAGAAACAGAGCCACAGATGTAGAGAACAAAGCTGTGGCTACCAGTGGGGAGAGGGCATAAGGGGAGGGCATGTACGGAAAACAGAGGAGAGTGTGTTAGTCACTCAGTCGTGTCCAACTCTTTTGTGACCTCATGGACTGTAGCCCTCCAGGCTCCTCTGTCCATGGGATTCTCCAGGCAAGAATACTGGAGTAGGTTGCCATTCCCTTCTCCAGGGCATCTTCCCAACTCAGAGACTGAACCCAGGTCTTGTGCACTGCAAGTGGATTCTTTGCCATCTGAGCCAGCAGGAAAAAGAGGCATAAACTACTGGGTATAAAATAAACTTAATCAAGGTTTCACTGCAGATTGTAGGGATACAGCCAGTATTTTATAATAACTGTAAATGGAGCATGACCTCTAAAAGTTGTGAACCCCTATGTTTACACCTGAAACTAACATACTGTTGTACATCAAATGTGCCTTAAGAAGAAAATGGATAGATCTTGTATGGTGTTTTTTTTTTTTTTTTTTTTTATTGGGAGGGGGGGGGGGGTGGGGGGGAGGGGGGGGGGCAGGCCACTTCTATTGGTCTTTCATTTCTCTATTTTCATCCATCTTTGTTCTTTGGCTCCTGTGGGCCTCCCATCGCGGTGGCCTGTCTCACTGCAGAGCACCGGCTCTGGACGCATGCGCTCCAGAGCTCCGGCTAGGTAGTTGGACACATCGGTCCAGCCGCTCTGCGGCACGTGGGATCTTTCCAGGCCAGGGATCAAACCGGCGCCCCTTGCACTGCAAGGCGGTGTCCTTACCCACTGGACCACCAGGGAAGCCCCTGGTGAGTTTCTTATTTTAATTTTTTGGGGGCCTCTTTTATTGGGCCTTCATTTATTTATTTTCATCCATTTATTCTGTGACCTGTGTGGGCCTCCCATCACAGTGGCCTCTCTTGTCACAGAGCACTGGCTCTGGGCACATGTGCTGCAGAGTTCGGGCTCGTAATTGGACACAGTGGTCCAGCCACTTCTCAGCATATGAGATCTTCCCAGGCCAGAGATCGTTTAAAGCAAATGAATGATATTGTTTACATTACTCTTAAAAACTAAAACAAACTAGTGAAGATAGCAAAGAAACAGAGCCACAGATGTAGAGAACAAAGCTGTGGCTACCAGTGGGAGAGGGCATAAGGGGGCATGTACGGAAAACAGAGGAGAGTGTGTTAGTCACTCAGTCGTGTCCAACTCTTTTGTGACCTCATGGACTGTAGCCCTCCAGGCTCCTCTGTCCATGGGATTCTCCAGGCAAGAATACTGGAGTAGGTTGCCATTCCCTTCTCCAGGGCATCTTCCCAACTCAGAGACTGAACCCAGGTCTTGTGCACTGCAAGTGGATTCTTTGCCATCTGAGCCAGCAGGAAAAAGAGGCATAAACTACTGGGTATAAAATAAACTTAATCAAGGTTTCACTGCAGATTGTAGGGATACAGCCAGTATTTTATAATAACTGTAAATGGAGCATGACCTCTAAAAGTTGTGAACCCCTATGTTTACACCTGAAACTAACATACTGTTGTACATCAAATGTGCCTTAAGAAGAAAATGGATAGATCTTGTATGGTGTTTTTTTTTTTTTTTTTTTTATTGGGAGGGGGCGCGGGTTGGGGAGGAAGGGGGTGGGCAGGCCACTTCTATTGGTCTTTCATTTATCTATTTTTATCCATCTTTGTTCTTTGGCTCCTGTGGGCTTCCCATCGTGGTGGCCTGTCTCACTGCAGAGCACCGGCTCTGGACGCATGCGCTCCAGAGCTCCGGCTAGGTAGTTGGACACATCGGTCCAGCCGCTCTGCGGCACGTGGGATCTTTCCAGGCCAGGGATCAAACCGGCGCCCCTTGCACTGCAAGGCGGTGTCCTTACCCACTGGACCACCAGGGAAGCCCCTGGTGAGTTTCTTATTTTAATTTTTTGGGGGCCTCTTTTATTGGGCCTTCATTTATTTATTTTCATCCATTTATTCTGTGACCTGTGTGGGCCTCCCATCACAGTGGCCTCTCTTGTCACAGAGCACTGGCTCTGGGCACATGTGCTGCAGAGTTCGGGCTCGTAATTGGACACAGTGGTCCAGCCACTTCTCAGCATATGAGATCTTCCCAGGCCAGAGATCGAACCAGTGCCCCTTGCACTGCAAGGCAGACTCTTTACCCATTGGACCACCAGGGAAGCCCCCTAGCTGGTGGGTTTTGATGGTACAATGTCCAGTTGAATTAGAAGAACGAGACAGTCCGTCATTGGAGGATGAGTCCATAAATGTCCCCAGTCATAAATGAACAGCTGTCTGCTCTGAGAAGAGTCTTTATAAAAAGTATCAAATGGGGCTTCCCTGGTGGGAAGAACAAAGACGGATGAAAATATAGAAATGAAAGACCAATAGAAGTGGCCCGCCCATCCCCCTCCCCCCCCACCCTACCCCCAACAGATAAATAATAAATAAAATTAAAAAAAAAAAAACTAATAAAAGAGGCCAAAATTAAAGAAATATATATATTAAATGATGTTTTTGAGTTGAAAAAAGCAAGGTATATACACTTAAACATTGCCACTGGTTCCTCTGGGTGTGGTAGTATGGGGTGAATTTTATTTTCTCCTCTGTGTAATTTTTCATGTTATCTAAATTCAGCAACATAAGCTGTATGTTATTTATATAGTCAATATAGTCAGGGAAAGGTTTTTCCTTTTTTTTTTTTAATTTTTATTTTACTTTTTACTTTTACAGAGCTTTGTTGTTTACAGATATGTATGATGCCAGATTAGTCTTTTTTAAACACCCTATCCTATCTCTCACTGAGTTTTCACCATGATTTCCTGTGTGTGCATTCCCTACATAGCGTGTGCAGTGCAGGGACCATTATGCACAGTGTTAAATATAGATTTTGAATTAAAAAGAGGTTCCGGGCTTCTCCTGGTGGTCCAGTGGGTAAGGACACCGCCTTGCAGTGCAAGGGGCGCCAGTTCGAGCCCTGGCCTGGGAAGATCCCACGGGCCGCGGAGCGGCTGGACTGATGTGTCCAATTACCGAGCTGGAGCTCTGGCGCGCATGCGCCCAGAGTCGGCGCTCTACAACGACGGATGCCACCGCGATGGGAGGCCCACAGGAGCCAAAGAACAAAGACGGATGAACACAGAGAAACGAAAACCCAATAGAAGTGGCCCGCCTGCTCCCCTCCCTACCCAACCCGACCCCCGCCCAAATAAATAAATAAATAAATAAATCTTTAAAAAAAAATAAAAATAAAAATAAAAAGAGGTTCCAAGGTTACATTTGAAGAAGGCCCAGTTATTCAAGGTGGAGCTGTCTCCTTTCCTGTGTTATATATTGTTATATTGTTGTTTAGTCGCTAAGTGGTGTTCAACTCTTTGCAACCCCATGGACTGCAACATGCCAGGCTTCCCTGTCCTTCACCATCTCCGGGAGGTTGCTCAAAGCCATGTCCACTGAGTCAGTGATGCCATCTAACCATCTCGTCCTCTGTGGCCCCCCTCTCCTCCTGCTCTCAGTCTTTCAGCCTCAGGGTCTTTTCCAGTGAGTCGCCTCTTTGCATCAGGTGGCTGAAGTGTTGGAGCTTCAGCTTCAGCATCAGTCCTTCCAATGAACAGTCATGGCTGATTCCTTTAGGACTGACTGGTCAGTACCACCTGCCTGTTACGGACCGTCCGGGATTCGGCTACAGTTGGTATTCATTAACCACTTTGATTGGTCTTTACTCCTTCCTACGTATCTGGCTTTCCTGTGGGTTGTCTTCCTTTCGCTTTTCCTAGTTCAGGTTTGCCGGTGACAGATTCTGCTTTGATGGTCAGAAGAAGCCTTACTTTCACCTTTATTTTGTGAAAGATGTTCTCTTGGTTATAGAATTCTATGTGAACAGTTACTTTCCTTCCAGACTTTAAAGGTGGCTTACATCATTTCTGTTAGAAACTGACTTCCAGTCTTTTTGTTACTTTTCTGAAGGTAATGTATGTGTATCTCCAAATCCACCCTTCACTGCTTTTAAGATTTTTTTTTTTTTTTTTATGTAGTCTTTCTGTCTGTCTGTCTTTCCCTTTCTCTGTAAGAAGCCAGCTCGGCTTTGCAAAGCTTCTTGAGTAATTTTTGATTGGATATTTTATTCATTTTAGAATATTCTCAGCATTCTTTCTTCCACCCTTATTCTCTTTTTGTATTTCTGGGACATGAATCACACATGTTAGACCTTTCACTACTTCCTCTCTAATACCTCTCATGTCCTACTTCCTCTCTAATACCTGTTTTTTATAAAGTATTTTTTTCTTTTCTTTCCCCCATCGTGCCTCTTTTTTATTTATATTTATTTTCATCCATCTTTTATTCCTTGGCCTGTGTTGGCCTCCTGTTGCAGTGGCCTCTCTCACTGCAGAACACTGGCTCTGGGCGCATGCGTTCCAGAGCACTGGCTCATAAATGGACACAGCAGTCCAGGTGCTCCGTGGCATGGGGGATCACCCTGGGCCAGGGATCTAACCTGTGCCCCTTGTACTGCAAGGTGGACTCTTCACACACTGGACCACCAGGGAAGCCCTAATACTTGTTTTTTTAACTTTTCATTTTGTACTGGGAGTACAGCTGATTAACAATGTTATGATAGTTTTAGGTGAACATCAAAGGGACTCAGCCATACATGTTCATGTATCCATTCTCCCCCAAACTCCCCTCCCATCCAGGCTGCCACATAACAGTGAGCAGAGTTCTGTGTGCTATACCGTGTGTCCTTGTTGGTTATCCAGTTTAAATATAGCAGTGTGTACATGTCCATCCCAGACTCCCGATTTTCTTGTTTTAGTTTGGGTATCTGTCTTAGTTGACCTGTCTTCTAGTTGACTAGTCCGGTCTCCTGCTGTGTCTAATTTTCTGTCAAACCCTTCTGCTGAGTTATTGATTTTAGATAATTGTTTCTTCAGTTTTGTGTTTTTCTCTCTGATTTTTGAAGACTGGAATTATCTGGTAAAAGCCTTTCTCTCATTTATTCTCTTCATTGTTTTCGCTGTTTTCTTGGATGTGGTGACTTTTCCAAGATGGTTGACTGTCTTGGTTACCTGGTGACCATTCCCCTCATCCAGCCAGGCTCTGCTGTGTCACAGCTGGCCTGCAGCCTAGGGGACCTGTGTCTTGTTCTTCTGAGCTCCGGCCTTTTAGGGTTTCCAGAGAAGAGTCTTTCTGTTCTTTACAGCCTTCTGGGATTTCTAGATTACAGTCTTGTCCTTTCAGTAGCTTTTTTGTTAAGACTTATGTCTTTTGCCCTCAGAATTTGAAACATGATCCGAGGGGAAAGCCGACTGTGCTTGGACCCCAGGTTTCCTCCAACCGTGCCAGGATTTTAAGGCTCCTGCTTGTGTCTAGGAAAAAAGAAGCCATGGAGACTAGAACTCCAGCCGGGAGTTCCTCTCCTTACTGTAGTGTCTGAATTTCACTACTCTCAACTGCTTTCAGGGGGCTGATTTCCATAGTTTGTCTAGCTTCTCAGGTGGTTCTTTTTTAAAAATTGTATTTACTTCCCTGTCTGGCTGTGCTTTGTCTTAGTTGCTGTGCATGGGCTTTCTCTAGTTGTTTTAAGTGAAGTCTGCTCTCTTGTGGCATTGTACACGGTTTTCATCGCAGTGACTTCTCTTGGTGTGGAGCGCAGCTCTACAGCGCGGGCTCAGGAGTTGTGGCGCACAGGCTCAGGGGCCTCGCAGCATGGGGAATCTCAGATCCCTGACCAGAGATGGAGCCTGTGTCCCCTGCACTGGCAGGCAAGTTCTTTACCAATAGACCACCAGGGAAGCCCCTCAGGTCGTTCTTGATGAGAACACTGAGCCTCTACTGACCTCTCCATCCTACCTGGACGTGGAGACCCATGCGAGCATGACATGCCTGCAAGAGGCGTGGCTCAGCCATAACTGCACCCCCCGACTGCCCCAGCTTATTCATCTGGGACCTTCAAGTAGGCGAGATGGGACCTGCCGACACCAATTCTGAGTCACAACACCTGGAATACCATGTTGGCGAGGATCCTGACATGGGCCTGCCCAGAGTAGGGTCGTGACAGATCCACGTCCTCTTTCTCAGTCACAGAAGGGGCTGCCACCTGTTTCCGGTGTTAGGGGCACAATCCTACTTCCCTACTGAATGAAGCCCTTAAAGAAAAGGAAAGCACTTTAAATTTAGTGCTGTTACTTCTACATAGAGAGCTGTTGAGTAGGAAGTGTAAGATAAAAGCTTAGGTGTTTCAAGTGCTGTTGTCAATGTTTTGATAAAATACTGGGCTCTCTGTGCATTTTGGGTTTGCATAGTGTACGCCTGAAAGACTGTGGCAGACTCTGTGGGTCCTTTGCTATTAAAATGTGTTTGCTGTAAATCCTGAAAAATTACCTCAATTGTTATTCCATAGTGTTCTAAATTGCTTCTATTCTTACAGTTGCTGGTATGCCATAGATTATTCTGTTCTGATTTTTGCTGAGCAAAACATAGTTGTTTTTGTGGAACATCACCCTGTGCATGCTGTAATCAAATATTAAAAATAGAACTGCAGAGTTTTGCAGAAAATGCAATTAAAGAAGCAGCAAATGCATGTGTCTTTTTCACTCCTGTTCGCAACTCCTCTTTTCAGACTTGAACTGTTAGAGAAAATCCAGTCTTGATTTGAGATGATTTATATGGAAAAAGCCATGAGTTGTATTTGTAAGATAGTATGTCCTACTGATAAATATTACCCACGTGACAGTTTCCTTTCTTTACTCAGATTGTTGCATGTAGGTCTGGAAACTTTAAACAGTTTAGCATCTTTGGTATGGAATTTTTTCTTTGGTACAGCTTTCTTTTTTTAATTGGAGTATAGTTGCTTTATAATATTGTGTTAATTTCTGCTATAAAACAAAGCGACTTAGCCATACATATGCATATCCTTCTTGTGCCCCACCCCTACCCCATCCAGCCCCTCTAGGTGGCCACCGAGCAGGGATCTGAGCTCCCTGTGCTCGACAGCACTTCCCCGTTGCTGTCTGTTTTATGCGTGGTGGTGTCTATATCTAAATGCTGCTCTCTCAAGCAATCTTACCCTCCCCTTCCCCCTGTTTCCCCATGTCTGTCCTCTGCATCTGCGCCTCTATTTCTGCCTACAGATAGGCTAATCAGGACCATTTCTCTAGATTCCATATACATTCATTCATATACGATACTTGTTTTCCTTTTTCTGACTTCACACTGTATGGCAATCTCTAGGTCCATCGACATCTCTACAAATGACAAATGACTGAATTTCATTCCTTTTTATGGCTGAGTAATATTCCATTGTATCGATGTACCACATCTTCTTTACCCACTCCCCTATCGATGGACATCTAAGTTGCTTCCAGGTCCTGCCTATTGTTAATAGTGCTGCAGTGAACATTGGGGTTCATGTGTCTTTTTGCATGATGGCTGTTTCCAGCACTTTCCGGAGACCCACAAAGGAGAGAGGCTGTTTAAATGCAGAGATTGAGGGACTGAGCTCTCCCAGGAAAGATGGTGTGTTGAGGAGGGACAAGACCAGGGAGGGGAGCGGGAACGCAGGAGCTCCTGTTACGGGGCAGCTGTGGTGGTCTGGTGGGGGCAGCCCAGGCAGGAGACTGTTCTGGAAAGGCAAGGGTGGGCCCATGTGGCCGGAAGGGGATTCCCTGACTTGGCAACCCCAAGTCCACTGCTGACCAGATGTGGGCGTTCTAGAGGAGGGAGAGATGCAGGGCCAGTCACAGAAGGGCAACTCTGGGGATGGATGCTCAGCCACTCAGTCATGTCTGACTCTGCGACCCCGTGGAGTGCCTCCCGCCAGGCTCTCTGTCCGTGGGATTTTCCAGGCAAGAATACTGGAGTGGGGCCACTGGATTCGCTCTGCGATGGTCCATACTCTGTCTGTGGAGTGTGCTTTCTCTAAATCTGAATAAATCTGTTTCTTACCTATCACTTTGTCTCTCGCTGAATTCTCCTCTGCAAAGAGACATGAAGAACCTGAGCCTCAGTGGGTCCAGATGTTGGTAACTTTGATTCTTCACACCAGTGTCTCTGAAGAGTTGCCAACAGGAAATAAAGAATGCCCCTCTAGGTGGCCACCGAGCAGGGATCTGAGCTCCCTGTGCTCGACAGCACTTCCCCGTTGCTGTCTGTTTTATGCGTGGTGGTGTCTATATCTAAATGCTGCTCTCTCAAGCAATCTTACCCTCCCCTTCCCCCTGTTTCCCCATGTCTGTCCTCTGCATCTGCGCCTCTATTTCTGCCTACAGATAGGCTAATCAGGACCATTTCTCTAGATTCCATATACATTCATTCATATACGATACTTGTTTTCCTTTTTCTGACTTCACACTGTATGGCAATCTCTAGGTCCATCGACATCTCTACAAATGACAAATGACTGAATTTCATTCCTTTTTATGGCTGAGTAATATTCCATTGTATCGATGTACCACATCTTCTTTACCCACTCCCCTATCGATGGACATCTAAGTTGCTTCCAGGTCCTGCCTATTGTTAATAGTGCTGCAGTGAACATTGGGGTTCATGTGTCTTTTTGCATGATGGCTGTTTCCAGCACTTTCCGGAGACCCACAAAGGAGAGAGGCTGTTTAAATGCAGAGATTGAGGGACTGAGCTCTCCCAGGAAAGATGGTGTGTTGAGGAGGGACAAGACCAGGGAGGGGAGCGGGAACGCAGGAGCTCCTGTTACGGGGCAGCTGTGGTGGTCTGGTGGGGGCAGCCCAGGCAGGAGACTGTTCTGGAAAGGCAAGGGTGGGCCCATGTGGCCGGAAGGGGATTCCCTGACTTGGCAACCCCAAGTCCACTGCTGACCAGATGTGGGCGTTCTAGAGGAGGGAGAGATGCAGGGCCAGTCACAGAAGGGCAACTCTGGGGATGGATGCTCAGCCACTCAGTCATGTCTGACTCTGCGACCCCGTGGAGTGCCTCCCGCCAGGCTCTCTGTCCGTGGGATTTTCCAGGCAAGAATACTGGAGTGGGGCCACTGGATTCGCTCTGCGATGGTCCATACTCTGTCTGTGGAGTGTGCTTTCTCTAAATCTGAATAAATCTGTTTCTTACCTATCACTTTGTCTCTCGCTGAATTCTCCTCTGCAAAGAGACATGAAGAACCTGAGCCTCAGTGGGTCCAGATGTTGGTAACTTTGATTCTTCACACCAGTGTCTCTGAAGAGTTGCCAACAGGAAATAAAGAATCCCAGGCCGTCCCTGTCAGTGAGGGTCAGGGCAGGAGGAGGAAGAGCAGGTCCTGTAGGTCCACCTCCTGTGAAAGGCGACTCGGGCTTGGTGAAGACTGGCTTAGACTCCGCTCCAGCTGAGCCTTCTCCCCTGGGTCCTCCTTCCTGCCAGGCCAGCCCGCACTGTGGTCTGACAGCTCCCTCCTGGCTCTCCCTCACAGGCATTCCTCCCACTAAATCACCTACACATCTGGTACTCCTGCGGCATTTCCCCCCTGAAGTTATATAGAACAAAGGCTCAGAGAGACAGGTGGTCAAGCCACTACTCTGGGATTTCCCCTGGGGAGGTCCCCCGCTTCCCTTCCACCTCACCCCTCCCCACCCTGGACAAGGCCTCGTGGCCACCGGAGCAGGAAGCCAAGTTCAGGCTGCTTTTTCTCAGCAGATTGTCGTGGAGCACAATAAGAACCACTGCAAGGATGGGAATACTGGTTTTCTCCCTCCCCCATGACATTCCCATGGTGATGAGTGTTTCTGGAGAGATCAAATGGGTGGGTGGTTGGAGAGCTGCCATTCAGAGTGGTTACGACTTTGCCTTCCAATGCAGAGGCTGTGCGTTTGAACCCTGGTTGGGGAAGAAGATTCCACAAGCCTCCGGGCCAAAACCCCAGGGCACAAAACAGAAGCACTGTTGTAACAAACTCACTAAACGCCTGGAAAAGAAAATAAAAATACTGGAGTGGGTCACCATGCCTTTCTCTGGGGGGGTCTTCCCAACCCAGAGATGGAACCTGCATCTCTTTTATCTCCTACATTGGCAGGCGGATTCTGAGCCACCTGGAGTGGAAGGAGACGGCATCAGGGGTGCAGGCCCTTCTGCCCGCTCTCAGGAGGTCAGTGCCTGTGCTGGGGCTCCCCACTGTGCCTTCACCACAGCCCAGCTGGCCCAGCCTCAGCGTGGGGGCCTACAAGGGTCTAAACCTATGGGTGGATGTCGGCCCTGAGTGAGGACCAGGCGCCATGGTGGGATCCCAGGGTCCTGGTGAGAGTGAGTTTGGCTGGATGATCGTCAACGGGGGTGATCCGCATACACCATGGGATGGTTGGCAGCACAAGGAGTACTCCTGGTGGCCTCTCACAGAATCAGGTCCCTTGACACCTTCTTCCGCCATCCTAACCAGTTTCCAGGGCAGGACACGCTCTTGGTCCCCAGGGCCCTAGTGTGGTCTGGGTGACGAGAAGGGCCAGGACTGGGTGGAGGGCAGAGGGTTGAAGAGAGGGAGGCACTTGGAGGCATGCGGCCCGGGTCCTAAGACAGGCAGCCTGCAGTCCCTGCAGTGACAGGTCTGGGCAGCAGAGGGCGCTGTGAGGGGCGACCTTGACTGTCCAGGAATTCCGAGGTCTTTCAGGGTCCCTTCCAGAGAAATTCAGCATGCTCCGGGATGGGGTTGACTGAGAAGAGACAGGATTTGGGAGCACAGCTTCTGGCCATGGGAAAACCCAGGCCAAGACACCTTGAAGGCACAGTGCTGGATTATGGAGTTTGCACAAAGAGCGTGTGGTTGATAACAGTGCAGTGGCCTTTATTCATCATCGTCCGGAAATGGAGGGCCAGTTTGTCTACCAGACAGGCTCGCTTCCTATTGTAATTCCAGTGGATTTAAAAGTTGATGTGAATCTATGAATTCGCTTGCTTAATTATACTCTGATGGCTTTTCATTAAATGTAATGCGATTTTAATGGAATTAATGTTCTGTATCAACAAATACATTGTTTTTATTGTTGTGCGAAGAGGAGAATCTGTTCTAAAAGAAGAGAATCAGCGTGATTTCTAAATGGTTCATGTTGTTGTTCAGTTGCTCAGTCGGGTCTGACTCTTTGCAACCCCATGGACTATAGTACGCTAGGCTTCCCTTCACCCTCTCCTGGAGCTTGCTCAAACTCATGTCCATTGAGTTGATGATACCATCCAACCATCTCATCCTCTGTCCCCCTTTCTCCTCCTGCCTTCAGTCTTTGCTAGCATCAGGGTCTGATGGTTCATTTTTAGCCTGGGCAATGTAACTGCCCACTTAATGTTTTCTTTCCCATGGGTGCTGAGAGAAAGGAGGAGGGATTAGGAGGGTCCTGCTTGCCTCTGGGGCTGGTAGGGATCTGTCTTTGGAAGTTGCATTTATGTCTTAAATTTTTATCATTCTTCATCACAGAGGGGTAGCCCACATGGAACTGCCTGTGGCCACCTCACTGGCCCCTCTCTGGAGAGACCAGGCCTTCGTGCTCCCCCCACACAGCTGTGGGTCTCTGTCAGACCCTCATACAGTGCTGGGTTCCTGGTTTCCTGCCTCTTTCACTCTGTCTACAGAAACCCTGACGTCTGTTGTGAAGCAAGCCTCCCAACAGTGCGAGTGCTGGGCTCCTGAGAAACCTGTGTGCAGATCAAGAAACAACAGTTAGAACCAGACGTGGAGCAACGGACTGGATCCAGATTGGGAAAGGAGTACATCAAGGCTGTAGATTGTCACCCTGCTAATTCAGCTAATATGCAGAGAGTACATCATGCAAAATGCCAGGCTGGATGACTCACAAGTTGAAATCAAGATTGCTGGGAGAAATATTAATACCTCAGATATGCAGATGACACCACCCTTATGGCAGAAAGTGAAGAGGAAGTAAACAGCTTCTTGATGAGGGTGAAACAGGAGAATGAAAACGCTGGCTTGAAACTTGACATTCAAAACATGAAGATCATGGCATCGGGTCCCATCTCTTCGTGGCAAATAGTTGGGCAAATAACGGAAACAGTGACAGACTTTATTTTCTTGGGCTCCAATATCACTGCGGACAGTGACTAAAACCATTTAAATTAAAAGGTTCTTGCTCCTTGGAAGAAAAACTATGACAATCCTAGACAGTGTATTAAAAATCAGAGACATTACTTTGCAGACAAAGGTCCGTATAGTCAAAGCTGTAATTTTCCCAGTAGTCATGTATGGATGTGAAACTGGACCATAAAGAAGGCTGAGCACGCAAGAATTGATGCTTTGCCATTAAAAATGAGTATTTGGGACTTCCCTGGTAGCTCATTGGTAAAGAGCTCACCTGCCAATGCAGGAGACATGGGTTCAATCCCTGATCTGGGAAGATCCCACATGCCGTGGACTCGCCCATGACTGAGCTTGCATGCACACACACGCGTATACATGCACAGGAGCTGATTTGCATCAAGGAGAGACTGCAGCAGAACATGTGGCGTATTTTTCAGCTCTGATTTTTTTTTGACTTATGTGTTATTTATAATATGTATATAATTCTTCACTCTTTTTTCTTACACAGGGCAACTTTGTCACTGATACATAGCTTCGTTTCCCTGGTGGCTCACTGGTAAAGAACCTGCCTGCCAGTGCAGGAGGCGCAAGTTCAATCCCTGGGTCGCGAAGATGCCTGGAGGAGGAAATGGCACCCCACTCCAGTACTCTTGCCTGGGAAATCCCATAGGCAGAGGAGCCTGGCGGGCTACAGTCCGTGGGGTCACGAAAGAGTCAGATACAACTGAGCGACTGAGCGTGCACACGCAGGCAGCTCCAAATAGTGTCTGTGCCCTTATTGCAACACCAGGTCTTTCTCTGGACATGTGAGCACTGTCTTTTTAGTGGTAAATCAGTACCACTTGTAGCTTTTGGGCAGCTGGCCATATGTTTTGTGAAATAATTTAATTGGCTTTCAGATCTGCATTCTTGAAGCAGATGATGGTAATGACGCATTACCGTTTGCCTCTGAATCTGACTGGAAGATCTGAAGGAAGTTCCTAATTTTAGGCAGCATAGAAACTTTTCAGTCTTTAAGACAAAACAGAAAGGGCTCATTTATTCCTAGCCTTGTGTCTAGGGGAGGCACCAGTCAAATGGGAGGGCTTCGGCTCTAAAGACGCCGCTCCTTTCCCGTGGTCTCTTCTCCCCACTCCTTACTCTCAACAGCAGGAAGTTTTTTCCCATTTCTAATTTTATCTCTCACCTCTCATAGGCTGGGTGTGGAAGTGGAGAAGAGAGCCAGTTGGCGTTCATCCTCACAGCATCCTGCAGGTGCCGGGAGAGTTAGCCCTCCTCTCTGAACAGCCTCGTGCTTTTCCTCATCTCCTTGGCTTTTCTGGAACAGCGATTCAATAGTCTGTTCTTCTTCTCTGACCCTCTTCAATGTCTTTATAAACCATTGGCTTGGAATAACAACCCTGGCAATTTAAGTGGGACAGAGGTGACAGGAGATATGGTGCTTTTCAGGGCAGCCAGACATAGGACACCGTTCCTCCCAGGAGCGGACAAAATGAACCAGCAGAATTACTGAGGTGGCAGAACACCATCCTGCCTGTCACTGGGACTGAGCAAACAGTAGTTCAGACTAAGACCAGCAGAGCTATGGTTTCCTCCCCCCAGTTGCCATGGGGACGGGAGCAGGTTTCCTCAGGGAGGGGCAGGCTAGCATCTGGTCTTGTCAAGTCTCCTCCTTCCCGCTCTTAGGCGCCCCTGCCCTTGCTAGAGCCTGTACTGATGTTTCTGTAGAGAAGTCTGCTCCTTCTGGGAGCAGATGTGGAAGGAGAGGGATGTATTTAAGACAAAAAGATCGTCCCACTCTGGATACGTTTGTTTTTGTTGCTAAGCCATGCTTTGCAACTCCATGAACTGCAGCATGCCAGGCTTCCCTTGTCCTTCACTATCTCCTGGAATTTGCTCCAATTCCCGTCCATTGGGTGTGCCAGTGTCTTAGTAAGCTTGGGCTTCGGTAACAGAATATCATAGAAATAATGCCATTTGCAGCAACAAGGGTGGACTGGGAGATTATCACACTGAGTGAAGTAGGTCAGGGAAAGGCAAATGTCATGTCATCTCACTCATATGTAGAATAACAAGCTGATACAAATGAGCTTATTTACACAACAGAAACAGACTTAGAGATATGGAAAACAAACTTTCCATTACCAAAGGGGAAAGATTGCGGGGGGCGGGGCAGTAGAGGGATAAATTAGGACTTTGGGATTGATACATATGCAGTGTGTGTGTGCTCAGATGCTTCAGTTGTGTCCAACTCTTTGTGACCCTCTGGACTGTAGCCCTCCAGGCTCCTCTGTCCATGGAATTCTCCAGGCAAGAGTACTGGAGTGGGTTGCCATTTCCTTCTCCAAAGTCCACTTTGCACCAGTATAAAACAAAAATTTTTAAATATCATAGAATGGCCAACTGAACAGAACTGTGCTTTCCGACAGTTCTGGAGGTGGAACATCGGTGATACTGTCACGGTCAGGTTCTCTGGAGGGAGGGCCCTCTTCCTGGTGTGTAGAGAGCTCCCTTCTCTGTGCCCTCTCGTGGCCTGTCCACGGTGTGTGGATGTGGAGGACATCTCTTTGTCCTTCTCTTCCTGTACGGCTGCCGTCCCATGAGGCGCCAGTCTAACGTGCACTCGCTGGGTGGGTGGAGGCCCCTGGATACGAGACTTGGTCCTGTTCTCGGTGCTGAGGGGCCGAGGGTGAACTGGGCTCTGTCACCAGCGGGCCTCGTGGGTCCATCAGCTGTTTGTTCTTCTCCGGGTCTGGGGCTCGGTCCTTTTGGAATCCCAGGGCAAGAGCAGCCTGGCCCTCCAGCCCTGGGATTCCAAACTGCCTGGCCCAGGCCCACTGTGGAAAGTCAGGGTGTCACATTAGGCCACCCCTGGAAGGGAGATTGTGGTGGGCAGGGAGAGGCTGTGTCTCCGTGGCCCAGCGGCCCTGCCTGGACACAAGGAGACTGGGGATGTGAGTGTGCGGGGAGAAAGGTGGGCCAGGCGCCAAGAGTAGCTCTCCTGAGAGGTGGTAGGCACAGGGTGACGGGGGAGCCTGGGGAGTTTCTGGGGGGACGTGCTGGGCGGATCATGGGACCTGGGGGTGGGCGTGGCTGGACGGCAACTCAGAGCCAGGGTGGGAAGAACAGGAGCCTCCTTGTGGGGGTGCGTGAAGGGGAGGCCCCTCCAAGGGCGGCGGCCCAGGAGAGGGAGGGCAGAGGGAGCCTGCGGGCGCCCGTGCATGGGGTGACAACACCCCTGTCCCCAAAGCAACATGTCCTGTGTTCTGTGTGACACCAAATCACAAGGCACGAGTCTCTTGGGACCCGGGGGGAGGCTGAGGAGGTTCCACCAGACAGCCAGCCTGCTCTTGGCGCCGCGGGGAGCCGGTCACCTCCAGCCCCGCGTGGCGGCTACCGATGAGCCCTGGCGGCCCCTCACCGCTGCTCTCTCTTCCAGGTGCTGCTGTCGGGCCTCATCGGCGTCGTCTCTTGGAAGCGGCCCCTGTCTCTCGTGGTAAGTGTGGCCGTGAAGCCACGAGCACTTTCCAGGTGCCGTCATCTTGGCCGTGGGCCTCCAGCCGGCCAGCACCTCCACAGGCACTGGCTCCCAGGCAGTCCTCTTCTTGTTTGTCTGTGTCGTGCCCTCTTGGAGGACATGCTGCCAACACAGGCGTTTTAACAAGTGCCGATGCAGGCATTGTCTCCAAATGGGTAGACACGCTCGTGCCCTTGGTCACACAGGTGGACACGGCTCATCCGGGTTCCAGAACCAGCACCTTCCTGTGTGACATGTGAGACTGCATGGTGTTGATACCTGTTTGCGTATGTGCCAAGTCGCTTCCATTGTGTCGGCCTCTGTGGGACCCGTGGCTGGCAGCCCGCCAGGCTCCTCCATCCGTGGGATTCTCCAGGCAAGAACGCTGGAGTGGACTGTCATTTTTCCCCTCCAGGGATCTTCTTGTAGATGTTTCTTTGAGTGAAAGAAGGAAGAGAGAGCCTTCTCTTGAGGGCCAGGGCTTGGCGCTGGGGAGGAGGGTGCAGCACAGGAAATGGGATGAGGACCATGGTCCGGAGCGCACTGGTGTTTATTGATCTAGCTGTGTGCTCTTCTCGGCATGTGCATTAATATATTTATGTGTCCACATCAGGACGAGGCGGAGAGGTTTTCCGGCTTTTGATGGATCATGAAAAAGACAGCCTTCTCTTTTGTAGTCATTAATTATTTAAAATCTCTTCTTTAAATGATTAGACTTGGAGATAATGACATGTACTAAATATTAATGGAAATAGAAAAAAACCCCACAAGCCTTGTCTGTGGGCAACACCTCCTCCTCCATGGGAGTGACTGGCACACCCTGAAAAGACACCAGAGGGAAGGGTGCTATCATTAGGGGTGCCTCCTTGCCTACAGAATATGGAGACATTTCCTTAAAAATTTTACAATGACATTTTCAAATAGGCGCCCAAGTAGAGAGACTATATGAGGGGACCCCATGTACCCCGATCCACCTCAGAGCATCAACACTGGCCGGTCGCTTGTTTTAAAGTCGACCATGGTTTGTGAGTGGAGACATTGATCCTTTGTTGCAGAGGGAGGTGGTGGGAGATACTGGGCCAGGGAGCCATGCTGAGGGTCCCCTTACTATGGACATGGGGACAGCCTACCCAGCCCTCCTCACCAACCCCCACCATGCAGACAGAGCAAGCCCTCAGCCTGGTCTCTGAAAGAGGAAAGCCCCCGTCCTCAAGTGGGCATGGGCGAGGGGAGGAAAGGCACCCAGTCCCTGGCCATTGGCATGCTGCCCCAGCCCTGCCCCTGGTTGGAGCTTCTCACGAGTCTGGGCATTGGGCTGCCGAGCAGTCAGGCCTCCTCATACAGGCTTCGGGGGCTGGGGGAGTGTCCTGGGGGCCAGTCAAGGCAGCAGGGTGGCTCTCAGGGCCTGGCCCTAGGAGGGCAGCCCCAGTGGGAGATGCCACCGCTGAACCTCCCAGGCGTCACCTCCCCAGCCCTGTGAGCTCAGCTGCTCTTCAGGTAGATGAGGATGGAAGGCGTGCCCAGCCACCCAGCTGCTTCACCAGCTCAAGGATGTGAGGCATCAGTGAGGGTGACACAAGCTACTGTCACAGGCCCCAGACGTTCAGGGTCTTAGCACCAGGCAGGTCTGCCCCCTGCTCCCATGTGGGGGGCTCCCGGGCAGCAGGCCACTCCCCTTGCATGTGATTCAGAGATCCTACATGCTTCTACTGGGGGCCCTACTCTCCCCAGGCCCAGAGAGTCTTCTGCATTTCAGTGAAGGAAAGAGACATTTGCTTCTTGACTTCCTTGGCCTGAAAGGGACACTCACGCTTGCACATCAAACCAGTGGGGATCGAGGAGGCCTGTCACAGGGTCCAGGGGCCTCTGGCTGGGGAGGAAGCTGGAATAGGTGATCTCTCCCAGAACGCCATGTCACAGGCCGAGGGCGGGGTCTTGGTGGAGAGTTGAGGGTGTCTGCTGCAAGAATACTCTGTCTGTTGACCAGGGCAATGCCATGTCTTGATTTATTAACAAAAAGTCACTCTCTGCAGTGTGAACATCAATGTGGTCATAGCCCTCTTCCCTGCCCAGCCTCACCCCAACACCTGGACCCTCTGGGCTTCCTGGGCATCCTCCTTCTGCTCTCCCATCCTCTTTCCCAACAGAAGCCTCCCGACCCCCACAGCACATCAGGCACTCAGGCCCATAGCTTCCACCCCCTTTGTCACCTCACTTAGGGCTCCTAGTGAAGAACAGAAAGGGGACCCAGCAGGGCTGTGATGGGAACCATACCCGCCAGCCCTTCAGAGGAAAGTTCATCAACCAGTGGAGGAAATGATGGAAGACCAATATTCGAAAAGATACATACTCCCCTGTGGGGCTTCCCTGGTGGCTCAGATGGTAAAAAATGTGTCTGCCATGCAGGAGACCTGGGGGTTCGATCCCTGAGTCTGGAAGATCTCCTGGAGAAGGGACTGGCAGCCCACTCCAATATTCTTGGCAGGGTGGTGGTGCCGTGACTTCCTGCCATTGAATCTTTTAGGAGCCTTTTCCCAATGCTGAGGCCTATGGGTGCTTTGCCAGTCGAGCATGTGTGAGTTCACACTGCTTGTTTTCCACATTCATTTTTGCTATGTGCTGAGTATCTCCTATGATTGGGATAATTGTCTTCCTTACATCAAACTAGAAAAGGTTCCACATTGCGCTGGATGCCAATTAGGATTCAGATTATATATCTCTGATTAGCTCGTTTTTTGAGATTCAGTGACATGCCCTGTGATTGCTTTCTTATCAGTAATGGAAACAGCCTCACACATCATCGCTGGAATTACAGAGCCCCACCCCCCTATCCACTGTCCCAGTTTACATGGTTTTGGTTACCCACTCTCAACTGAAGTCAGGATACTAAATGGAAAATTCCAGAAAGAAACAATTCAGATGTTTCCAATTTCATGTTGTTCTGAATATGGTGATGAAATCCTGAGCCATGCCTCTGGGTTGTGGCTCGTCTGTCCAGCTGATCCCACCCATCTGTCGCTCAGTCGCCTTCGGGCTGTCCTGTGGACTGTTACAGTGTCTTTGTGTTGTGTTCAAGTGACCCCGGTTTTACGTTATAACGACCTCAAAGCTTAAGAGTAGGGATGCCAGCTATTCGATACGCCAGAGAGAAGCCATAAAGTGCTTCCTTTAAGTGAAAAGGAAGATGTGCTAGACTTCATAAGGAAGGAAAACGTGTCCGTTGACTTTGCCAAGATCTATGTTAAGACCAGCTCACATGCTGTCTGCGAAATTGTCAAGAAGGAAAGAGAAATGTATGCTTCTTTGGCTGTCACACCTCAGACTGCAGAAGTTACAGCCAAAGCACACCGTGAGTGCTTAGCTGAAAAAGAAAAGTCCTGAAGTCTATGCAGTCAGACATTCGAGACAGACCGCATTCACACAAGTTTTATTATAGTATATTACTATAATCATCCTATTTTCATCTTTGTTATTACTGTTAACCTCTTACTGTGCTTAACTTAGAAAGGAAGCTTTATCACAAGTGTACAGTGAAATACGGGCTTCCCTGGTGGCTCCGCAGTGGAGAGTTCACTTGCAGCGCAGGAGACGCAGATCCCATCCCTGGTGGGGAAGATCCCCTGGAGGAGGGCATGGCAGCCCACTCCAGTATTCTTGCCTGGAGAACCCCATGGACAGAGGAGCCTGGCGGGCTGCAGCCCACGGGGTCACAGCGTCAGACCTGACTGAAGTGCCTGAGCGCACACATGCACACACATAGTGGTATGTGTGGGATTGATACTCTACTATATCAGGCGTCTACTGGTGGTCTTGGAAAGTATTTCCTGCAGATGAGAGGAGAATGCTGTATACTTAAAAAAAAAAACAAAAACAAGTACAGGGTAGTACTGACCTGGCCACTAGGTTGTTTATAATAACTAATGCTATTGAGAAGCTAATAACATTTAGCTTCTCAAATGGGCTAAAAACATTTTTAGAATTTATTTTTACAGGTAATAAATTACTCTTGAGTACAGCTTTTAAAAGCAAATTAGGCCTATTTTGAAAACTGCTAATCTGTGGGAATATGAGCGCCACGTGTAGACTGCTGTGTTTAGTACTGTTTGCATGTTAGGCTAGAGGAGTTGAGTTATGTTAGAGGAGTCTGCTGTTTTGGTTTACTCAGATCGTGACCAACCTTAGTTGCTGAATGGAATCAACCCTGGTAGGAGTGGGCATGCTGGGTGAGGGTTCAGTTGGAGAGACAGAACCTCCAGGACCCAACCCCAGGCAGCTCTATGAGTCAGTCTCCTCAGACCCTGCCAGAGAGCCATAAAGTGCTTCCTTTAAGTGAAAAGGAAGATGTGCTAGACTTCATAAGGAAGGAAAACGTGTCCGTTGACTTTGCCAAGATCTATGTTAAGACCAGCTCACATGCTGTCTGCGAAATTGTCAAGAAGGAAAGAGAAATGTATGCTTCTTTGGCTGTCACACCTCAGACTGCAGAAGTTACAGCCAAAGCACACCGTGAGTGCTTAGCTGAAAAAGAAAAGTCCTGAAGTCTATGCAGTCAGACATTCGAGACAGACCGCATTCACACAAGTTTTATTATAGTATATTACTATAATCATCCTATTTTCATCTTTGTTATTACTGTTAACCTCTTACTGTGCTTAACTTAGAAAGGAAGCTTTATCACAAGTGTACAGTGAAATACGGGCTTCCTGGTGGCTCCGCAGTGGAGAGTTCACTTGCAGCGCAGGAGACGCAGATCCCATCCCTGGTGGGGAAGATCCCCTGGAGGAGGGCATGGCAGCCCACTCCAGTATTCTTGCCTGGAGAACCCCATGGACAGAGGAGCCTGGCGGGCTGCAGCCCACGGGGTCACAGCGTCAGACCTGACTGAAGTGCCTGAGCGCAAAATGCACACACATAGTGGTATGTGTGGGATTGATACTCTACTATATCAGGCGTCTACTGGTGGTCTTGGAAAGTATTTCCTGCAGATGAGAGGAGAATGCTGTATACTTAAAAAAAAAAACAAAAACAAGTACAGGGTAGTACTGACCTGGCCACTAGGTTGTTTATAATAACTAATGCTATTGAGAAGCTAATAACATTTAGCTTCTCAAATGGGCTAAAAACATTTTTAGAATTTATTTTTACAGGTAATAAATTACTCTTGAGTACAGCTTTTAAAAGCAAATTAGGCCTATTTTGAAAACTGCTAATCTGTGGGAATATGAGCGCCACGTGTAGACTGCTGTGTTTAGTACTGTTTGCATGTTAGGCTAGAGGAGTTGAGTTATGTTAGAGGAGTCTGCTGTTTTGGTTTACTCAGATCGTGACCAACCTTAGTTGCTGAATGGAATCAACCCTGGTAGGAGTGGGCATGCTGGGTGAGGGTTCAGTTGGAGAGACAGAACCTCCAGGACCCAACCCCAGGCAGCTCTATGAGTCAGTCTCCTCAGACCCTGCTGTGGCTCCACGCCCATCCTGAGCCCGTGTCTCTTGGGTCTTCTGCATCGACCGGTGAAGTCCCTACCACGAGTGCCACCGAACAGCTGCGTTTTCACAGCCGTAATCACAGTGTAGGAAGCTCATGCCCTGAGGGGGCGTCTCTTTCTAATGTTATTAGAGTTTCGCTCATCAGGTGTCCTCCCTCCCTGCTCTCAGCTCACCACACTGGTCAGTTGGTCCTCACTCCTCCAGTCCTTGTTCTTGATGTTAGGGCCCCTCGGGTGTCTGACATCCTTGGTGCCCCGTTTGTGCTTCCAGAAGGACTTTGTGGATGAGTGGAGGCAGTTGGTGGCTCGTTGCTGGGTGTCTCTCGATGTCTGGGTTAGGGTGGAACAGAACTTCCTGCTGCCTCTGCCTGGTCAAGGCCGGCCTTGGAATCCATTAAAGGGGAGTTTTGGGTGCACGGGCAGTATCTGTGCCGGCTGCAGGGAGATGAGGCAGCTCAGGGGGGCACACCTCAGCTTATCCCCAGTGAACCCTGCCTCCCTCTGTCTGCACCTGCCGGACCCACAGTCACCTGTGTCTCAGACCGTGTGTTCCCCAGGCAGGCAACTTGAGAGCCAGGACCACAGTGGTCATTGCTGACCCTTGGCCATCCCCCGCTGTAGCCCAGTTGCTCTTCTAAGGCCATACTGTGATGTGGGAACTACCAGGCCTTGTCCCTCCCCAGGGTGTGCAGCTGGTTAGCAGTGGAGCTCAGCTGGCACCTGGGTGGCGTGTTTCTGATCCTCTGGAATTTTCCCATCCTGCCCGAGCCCCTGAGGCCCAATGGAGGCAACTGCTCCAGGTACATCGCCTCATCCCTGGTTAGCTCCTTACGGACAAGCTCAGAGGTAAAACAGGCGGTGTGGGATTTCTCTGGTGGGCCAGTGGTGAAGAAGCCACACCTGCCACTGCAGGAGACACAGGTTCAGTCCCTAGCCTAGGAGGATCCCACGTGCCATAGGGCAGCGAAGCCTATGCACCCACAGCTACTGAAGTTCTCACACCCTAGAGGTCAGGCACCACAAGAGAAGTTAATGCAGTGAGGTGCCTGCGCACCCTCACTAGAGCGCAGCCCCTGCTCGCCACAACTAGAGAAAACCATGGAAGTGGCAACGACCTGGTGCAGCCAAAAAGAAATAAATAGAATCAGTAAAATAAAATTAAATAAAAAGTAAAATTAAATACATAAACAGTACTAAATAAGAAAGCCCCTACTCTGTCTGCCGGCCCTTTCCAAGTGTTCCTGCCCCGTTGTCCTCCCGATGCCAGGTGCACCCCTGTTGTCCCCGCTTCCACCAGAGGAGGACTCTGGGCCCAGGGGACAGTGTGGGGTCCACAGAGGGCGACACCAGCTCAGGCCGCCTGAGCCGTGGGCTCTGTCCTCCTCCTCAGACCAGTCCTCGGGTGTTAACTTCAGCAGCAACAACAAACGTCCTTCTTAACCGACAAGGCATCATGCAGCTTCCTGGGCTCCTCAGACCCCTCACTGCACGTGGGATCAGACCAAAGAAACCAGTCTCGTGTCCAGTGTGTTGTTTCACGGCTTCTTTTACATTAGAAGCTGCCACGTAGAGGACTTCTCTTTCTTTCATACTTTCTTTCCTCAAGAAGGAGGCTTCCCTAGTTTTGCATCCATTCCAGCAGGCATTTGCGGGGCTATTAGGCTCTAGGAGAGGTCTGGCCCTGGTGAGTCCCAGTACATGGCTCCAGGAGCCTTGCTGACCTCCCCACTCTGCTGGGCACTGCTCAGAGTGTCCCTGTCCGTAAGGGTCTGATAATTAGTCCTCAGTTTGGAAAACCAGCCCTGTGTATTTATGTGTGGTGTGTGCTCAGTCACTCAATTGTGTCTGACTCTTTAAGCAGCCCTATAGACTGAAACCCACCAGGCTTCTCTGTCCATGGGGTTCTCCAGGCAAGAATACCAGAGTGGGTTGCCATACCCTCCCTCCTCTAGGGGATCTTCCTGACCCAGGGATCGCACCCTGATCTCCTGCATCTCCGGCTTGGGCAGGTGGATTCTTTACCACTGAGCCACCTGGAAAGCCCAGTGGTAGTACTTGGGGTCTGATAATTAGTCCCAAGTTTAGAGAAACCAGCCTTGTATATTTATACTCAAGTGTAAATGACTGATCTTTACCACAGTATCTGTTTATTTGAAACCTACAGACAACTGATAAAAAGGAAAAAACATAGTTCTGATTGCTTTTCTGTTCAACTTGAATGCTGTTATTTTGTTTTTCCCAACTGTAATATTTAATGAAATATGCAAATTCCAAGGAACTGAAAGTGAGTTATGAATGAACTTCAGTGTGGATGAAGGCTTCTCTCTTTCTCTTCATTGCTATGGTGATCATTTTCCATGGAAAGAAAGCTTAAAACCTTATGCTGTGCATGTTAACATCTTTTTTTTTTTTTTTCCATAAACTATTTTTATTTAATCACAAAAGTATTGGGTAAAGATGTGGAGGGGCTTCCCTGGTGGCTCAGCTGGCAAAGAATCTGCCTGCAATGCAGGAGACCCTGGTTCAATTCCTGGGTTGGGAAGATCCCTGGGAGAAGGGATAGGCTACCCACTCCAGCCCTCCTGGGCTTCCCTGTTGGCTTAGGTGGTAAAGAATCCACCTGCTGGACTTCCCTGGTGGTCCAGTGGTGTTAACATCTTTTTTAAAGTATTTTTCAATTTTTGTACTAGCAAGAGTGTTTCCTGCTGTGCCCACCAGAAATTCAGTCCTGGTCTCACTAAAGATTTGTATACTTTGTGAAATAAAAGAAAAAAAAAAGTATGAATCAGTTTAACCTTTAATATGAGTTCTGGAATGCCTTAGGGCTTTCTTTCAAATCCGTTGAATTGAGCACAAATACACCTTTAATATGCTATTTAAAAATGTAGGTGAGTTAAAGGTTAACATGTTTTATGTAAATGTATTTGGAGTCATTATTTATTCAGAAAATTCGTTACCAATCCACATTGGGGGTTTCTAACAGTTGAGATCATGACCTCTTGAATACAGTCAAGAGAACATATTTCGCTTGATCACATTAAAGATGAAGCCTTGGTTCGTTAGGGCAGAGGATGAGAGGAAATAGGACATGCCCATATTTATAAGGCAATGTCTGACTCTGCTAACAAAGAGGTAGAAGAATCTATAGTCCCCATCTTGATTATGAAAATAGACTAACACACTTGTCTTCAGATATACTAATGGTATTAAATTTAATCAGGGGAAGATAAGTCTAAACAGAAAGCTGAGACTGAAATGAACTAATTAAATTACAGCCTAATGAAACCACTCAAGATCAAGTGAAATTAGAATTGGTCATTGAAAAAAATCACTTTTACTAAGACATGACATTTGTTTAAATCACTTCTTAGTATAAATTTTTATTTTGGTCCATCAGACACATTCATTTCTCTTTTCCAGTAAGGTTTATAACAGATTATAGAATATAGGTCCCTGTGCTATAGAGTAGGACCTTGTTCTTTCTCCATCCTAGATACAATAGTTTGCATCTGCTAATCCCCAAAGACCTTTTATCCCCCGTCCCCTCGCCCTTTGCAGCCATGAAGGGCTTCCTGGTGGCTCAGCTGGCAAAGAATCTGACTGCAATGCAGGAGACCCTGGTTCAATTCCTGGGTTGGGAAGATCCCTGGGAGAAGGGATAGGCTACCCACTCCAGCCCTCCTGGGCTTCCCTGTTGGCTTAGGTGGTAAAGAATCCACCTGCTGGACTTCCCTGGTGGTCCAGTGGTGTTAACATCTTTTTTAAAGTATTTTTCAATTTTTGTACTAGCAAGAGTGTTTCCTGCTGTGCCCACCAGAAATTCAGTCCTGGTCTCACTAAAGATTTGTATACTTTGTGAAATAAAAGAAAAAAAAAAGTATGAATCAGTTTAACCTTTAATATGAGTTCTGGAATGCCTTAGGGCTTTCTTTCAAATCCGTTGAATTGAGCACAAATACACCTTTAATATGCTATTTAAAAATGTAGGTGAGTTAAAGGTTAACATGTTTTATGTAAATGTATTTGGAGTCATTATTTATTCAGAAAATTCGTTACCAATCCACATTGGGGGTTTCTAACAGTTGAGATCATGACCTCTTGAATACAGTCAAGAGAACATATTTCGCTTGATCACATTAAAGATGAAGCCTTGGTTCGTTAGGGCAGAGGATGAGAGGAAATAGGACATGCCCATATTTATAAGGCAATGTCTGACTCTGCTAACAAAGAGGTAGAAGAATCTATAGTCCCCATCTTGATTATGAAAATAGACTAACACACTTGTCTTCAGATATACTAATGGTATTAAATTTAATCAGGGGAAGATAAGTCTAAACAGAAAGCTGAGACTGAAATGAACTAATTAAATTACAGCCTAATGAAACCACTCAAGATCAAGTGAAATTAGAATTGGTCATTGAAAAAAATCACTTTTACTAAGACATGACATTTGTTTAAATCACTTCTTAGTATAAATTTTTATTTTGGTCCATCAGACACATTCATTTTCTCTTTTCCAGTAAGGTTTATAACAGATTATAGAATATAGGTCCCTGTGCTATAGAGTAGGACCTTGTTCTTTCTCCATCCTAGATACAATAGTTTGCATCTGCTAATCCCCAAAGACCTTTTATCCCCCGTCCCCTCGCCCTTTGCAGCCATGAATCTGCTGTCTATGTCTGTGTGTCTGTTTTTGTTTTGTAGATAGGTTCATTTTCTGTCTTATTTTAAGTTTCACATATAGGTCATATAACATGGTATTTGTCTTTCTCTGATTTACTCATTTAGTGTGGTAATTTCTAGGTCCATCCACTTTGCTGCAAATGGAATTATTTCATTCTTTTTTTACAACTGAGGAGTATTCCACTCAGTATATGTACCACATCTTCTTTAACAATCCATCTGTTAATGGACACCTAGGTTGCTCCCATGTCTTGGCTTATTATAGATAGTGTCGCTGTGAACATTAGGGTATATGTATTTTTCAAACTTCTGTTTTGTTTTATCCAGATATATGCCCAAGAATGGGATTGATGGATCATATGGTAGCTGTATTTTTACCTTTTTAAGAAACTTCCATACTGTTCTCCATGGTGGCTGCACCAGTTTACATTACCACCAACAGTGCTGGAAGGTTCGCTTTTCTCCACACCTTCTCCAGCATTTGTTGGTTTTAGACTTTTTAGTGATGGCCATTCTGACCAGTGTGAAGTGATACCTTATTTTAGTGTTTATTTGCATATCTCTAATAATTAGCAACATTAAGGATCTTTTCATGTGCCTAATGGCCATGTGTCTTCTTAGAGAAATACATACAACATTCTGAAATTAAAATGTAATAAAACTTACTTTTTGAAAGAGACAATAAGTTTGGATAGCACGATTTAAAACAGAGTAGGGAGAAGTATCTATTAAGGTAGTTGTGTGCATGAGGGCATAATGAATGAAATGCATTATTTCAGACTGCACCTGGAAACAACTGTAATAGACTTTCCCCTGGCTATTACCTCTGACTGACTGTTGAGAATCTGCAGAGAGTGATCTCCCCCCTTCCAGCCTGGGGATGTTGCTGTCTCCTGAGAGCAGATACCAGAGAGCAGCAGGTCTATTGGAAGGGCACTGAATACAGCCTGTCTCCTGAGAGGGCAGGGATTTACCAGAGATGCGTGTTAGGGTAGACCTTGTTTTACAGAAAAGTTTGCATCTGCTAATCCCCAAAGACCTTTTATCCCCCGTCCCCTCGCCCTTTGCAGCCATGAATCTGCTGTCTATGTCTGTGTGTCTGTTTTTGTTTTGTAGATAGGTTCATTTTCTGTCTTATTTTAAGTTTCACATATAGGTCATATAACATGGTATTTGTCTTTCTCTGATTTACTCATTTAGTGTGGTAATTTCTAGGTCCATCCACTTTGCTGCAAATGGAATTATTTCATTCTTTTTTTACAACTGAGGAGTATTCCACTCAGTATATGTACCACATCTTCTTTAACAATCCATCTGTTAATGGACACCTAGGTTGCTCCCATGTCTTGGCTTATTATAGATAGTGTCGCTGTGAACATTAGGGTATATGTATTTTTCAAACTTCTGTTTTGTTTTATCCAGATATATGCCCAAGAATGGGATTGATGGATCATATGGTAGCTGTATTTTTACCTTTTTAAGAAACTTCCATACTGTTCTCCATGGTGGCTGCACCAGTTTACATTACCACCAACAGTGCTGGAAGGTTCGCTTTTCTCCACACCTTCTCCAGCATTTGTTGGTTTTAGACTTTTTAGTGATGGCCATTCTGACCAGTGTGAAGTGATACCTTATTTTAGTGTTTATTTGCATATCTCTAATAATTAGCAACATTAAGGATCTTTTCATGTGCCTAATGGCCATGTGTCTTCTTAGAGAAATACATACAACATTCTGAAATTAAAATGTAATAAAACTTACTTTTTGAAAGAGACAATAAGTTTGGATAGCACGATTTAAAACAGAGTAGGGAGAAGTATCTATTAAGGTAGTTGTGTGCATGAGGGCATAATGAATGAAATGCATTATTTCAGACTGCACCTGGAAACAACTGTAATAGACTTTCCCCTGGCTATTACCTCTGACTGACTGTTGAGAATCTGCAGAGAGAGTGATCTCCCCCCTTCCAGCCTGGGGATGTTGCTGTCTCCTGAGAGGGCAGATACCAGAGAGCAGCAGGTCTATTGGAAGGGCACTGAATACAGCCTGTGTTTGGGAGCTAGGACCTCATGGAGGGCAGGCTTCATCTGCAGGGGTCCCCATGTCTGCCTTGGAGGGAGTCCTAGATGCTTTCTGTGTGTATCTCTACATATGGCCAGGGACTTTGTGATGACTCAGCTGGTAAAGAGTCCACTTGCAGTGCAGGAGACACAGGTTTGATCCCTGGGTCAGGAAGATCCCCTGGAAGAGGGCATGGCAACCCACTCTAGTATTCTTGCCTGGAAAATCCCATGGACAGAAAGAGCCTGGCAGAGACTACAGTCCATGGGATCACAAAGAGTCAGACACGACTAAGCACCTCAGCATGCGCACACATGCACACGCACACACACAACATATGGCTTGGGAGGTTTCCTTGTAACTCACATGCACTGGTTAACATGCCGTGAGGGGAGTTGTAGGTAACTGGACCCTCAGACCATGGTCAGTGTTTTGACCACTGTAAGACACTTGGCCCAGCTGTGGGACCAGCACAGTTTTAAGATATTTTCAGAAGAGCAGAGTTTGCCCTGCTGTGAGGCTTGGTTATGTCTTCCCTGGTGACCTTCAGTTGATGACCTTTGTCTGTGTCACCTTGGCTGATTCTGGCTTGTAGCTGGTTGCTTGTCATGTCTGTCCAGGACACAGAAGAGACACAGCGCACAGTAGGTCTCAGAACTGTCCAGCGATGTGGCTCAGAGCCTGTGGCTGTAGCAAAATACATCATTTAAGGCACGGGGACTGTATGAGGACTCGGACACAGAAAAGTACAAAGGTGATGGTCTGGCCTTCAAGCAGTTTAGACTCGAGGGGCCTCCCTGGTGGCTCAGTGGTTAAGAATACACTCTGTAATGCAGGGGACATGGGTTCAGTCCCCGCTCCAGGAAGATCCCACATATCATATGTCAACTAAGCCGCACATGGGACACACACCCAGAGTCTGTGCTCCACAACAAGAGAAGCCACCCCAATGAGAAGCCCACACACTGCAACTAGAGAGTAGCCCCTTCTCTTTGCAGCTAGTGAAAGCCTGTGCACAGCAGCCAGGACCCAGCACAGCCACAAATAACTAAATAAGTAAATTTTTAAAATTGTGTTTTAAAAAGCACCTGCAGTTCACATCAAATGGAGGATGTCCTGTCCAGCCCCTTTTTGACAAGAACTGTCTGATGTCCACGTTAGAAATCCTACTATCTCTGAAGTGCCTCGTCCCTAATGGACGTTCCCTGCCCCGGGGTATTCATGGTCTCCTAATAGAAAAAAGTCATTAAGGGGGAAAAAATGTCTAATATGCTGAGGTGGCTCTAATATAAGAAAAGTAATAGATGAAGTGTCACTAGATTCCAAATGCATGTTCTTTCAGAAGGAAGGCAATTACTGTTATAAAGATACAGTATAAGAAAAATTATTACGGTGGAGAAGTATGTGGGGTGTCTGTCTGCAGCACAGTTAATTTTAAAGGTATTACCAAGCATACAAATCATAAGAAGAAAACGCTGAACCACACTAATTGAAAGTGAATTTAATATGCAATTCTGAGAAACTGGCTCGACTTACCCAGCTTTAAAAAATTGTTACGTATAAGCTATTAGTTATCAGATTTTCTTTCAAATGTCCAACCTCTTTTAATGAAGAATATTACTCATGGACTTTATCTCTTATCCCTGAATAATTTTATGCTGTATAGTAAGTGATGGTAATATTAGGACACCCATATTTTTATCCAGGTTTTTATGTGTGTTGAATCAAATTGCTATAGATTTCAATTTGTATTAAGATATAGAGGTTCTGACTGGGAATGAGAAGACTCAAAGGCTTCAGATTTAATTGTTTTGCTCTTTGTGTGATTCAACAGCTGGCTAGAGCAATGGATTGGTATTGATTTCAAATAGCACTGTATAGGCAGTATTATCCAGTGACTCATGGAAGTTTGTAGAAATCAGTTGTATTGATTACTTGCAGATTGACTTCAGGAAGAAGTTGTCTTACGTGTGTGCGGTCATCACCAGATGCAGGTCTCAGTGGTGCCTCTTGCCCCCGCCCTGCTGTGGGAAACTGGATACTGCAGGACAGGGCTGAAAAGCACCCCGAGCTCTCTCCCGCCCACCTCCCCCTCGCCCCTAGCCGCTGTCAGGCTCGTCTCGTCTTTATGTGCAGAGCCTTCGCTTCTTGATCCACAAGAATATCCTCCACTACAGTTCGGGCTCTGTCAGCTTATTTCCAGCACCTTTGAACTCTATGTGGATGTTATATCCGTAAATATATCAGTGTTTGTTATTTGTGGATCATAGCATCTACTAATATAAATTAGTCTTGTCCCAACTTAATGTTTATTTTCTTGAATTCTGCTTCATCTGGAATTGAAGCACCAAAGTTATTTCCCTTTTGTACAGATTTGCCTGATATTTTTGCCTGTCTGTCATCTTTACTTTAATTTCTCTGTGACAATTGTTTTTGGGTGTGACTCTCATACAAATCAGTCTGCCTGAACGAGGGTAACTATTTATTGTGACACCTCTTCCTTATTTGTGAATGATTTATTCTTTTTATCATTTGTGAATGATTTATTCTTTATGATTTATTTGTTGTGTTTGTTGGTACTTCTGATTTTTTTGTTGTGCTTTTTCTAAAAACGCTGCTTTCAGGGCTTCCCTGGTGGTCCAGTGGGTAAAGAGTCCGCCTTGCAGTGCAAGGGGCACCAGTTTGATCCCTGGCCCAGGAAGATCCCACGTGCCACAGAATGGCTGGACTAGTGTGTTCAGTTACGAGCCAGCGCTCTGGAGCACATGTGCCCATAGCCTGTGCTCTGCAACTACTGCAATGAGAGGCCCACACAGGCCAAAGAATAAAGATGGATGAAAATGAATAAATAAAAAACCAACAAAAGAGGCCAAAATTTTTTTTTAAATCTTGCTTTCAATGTAGTTTCCTTGATGCAGATATTTAAAAAGTGGGCAGCCAGGTTTTTATTCTGCTGACAGTTACATTTAAAATATTTTTTCATTTAAATGGTGACATATGTATTAAATATTAACATATTTATTAATAAAACATATTAAAGGTAATTACACATGAATGTATGAAACATACAGTGGAATATGAGGAAGCTGTGAAACCTAAGAAACATGAGCTGCCCAGGCTGGGCCTCCCGCACCTCATCTCCAGCTTCTCTTCAGCGCAGTGATGCCACACGCGACATTCTCTGGTTCTATCTGTGTCTAAACAGCCTCTTTTTGTCCCTTGGTGTTGGAAGCCCAGTCTGTATTCATCTGTGACTTGCTTTCAGTCAGTCCTGTGGTTGTGGGTTCATCCGTGTTTGCACATGCCGCTCTAGAGGAATTGTTTTGATAACTCGTGGTACAGGATCCATCACGTTAGAATATGTGACAGTGGAGTTTCCTGTTCTTTAGTGGACAGCTGGGCATGGACACAATTCTTTGCTGTTACGAATGGAGCTGCTGTGAATGTTTTAATACCAGGCTGCTCATATATGGGGGGCAGCAAGAGTTCTGCTGGTGTAGGAGCCTGGGTGTAGAACCTCTGTCAGGGGATGCGTACTCTCATCATCATGGGATACCATCAGATGGTTTTCCCAAACCATTTGTACTACTGTCAACGTCCAGGAGTGTTTGTTCTAGAACTTCCTAGCCTGATATTTTATTTTATTTTATTTTACCATCTGCGCCATCAGGGAAGCCCCCTTTTATTTTATTTTTGAATTTATTTTGGGCTGTGCTGGGTCTTTGTTGCTCCATGGACGTTTCTCTAGTTGCAGAATGGGGTTCCTCTCTAGTTGTGGTGCACAGGCTTCTCATTGCAGTGGCCTCTCGTGTTGCAGAGCATGGGCTCTGGGGTGTGCCGGCCTCAGTAGTCATGGTTCCCAGGCTCTAGGGTACAGGCTGAATAGTTGTGGCACACGAAATTAGTTCCTTTGTGCCATGTGGGATCTTCCTAGAGCAGAGATTAAACCTGCCTCTCCCACATTATCAAGCGGATTCTTGACTACTGAGCCACCTGGGGAGCCTGTACCGAGTAGTGCGAATTTACACGTCATCTTCTTGTGCATTCTGAGTCACTTTGCATGGAGCAAAAGTTGTCTAGGTTAGTCTCATAGAAATAAGAAATAGGATTCCAGTGCTTATGTATTTTGACTAATAAAATCTGTAAAGCTTCCAAATGACAAAGGCTGGATTGTATCATATGATAAGAAACAAATGAATACAATGGTTGTCCCAGGGGAAGAGGAAGAAGAAAATCTAAGACATAATCAAGCGGGACTTGGCACTCAGCCTGGCTTTTGGTTCATCGTGTCCACTTGGTGTTGGAAGCCCAGTCTGTATTCATCTGTGACTTGCTTTCAGTCAGTCCTGTGGTTGTGGGTTCATCCGTGTTTGCACATGCCGCTCTAGAGGAATTGTTTTGATAACTCGTGGTACAGGATCCATCACGTTAGAATATGTGACAGTGGAGTTTCCTGTTCTTTAGTGGACAGCTGGGCATGGACACAATTCTTTGCTGTTACGAATGGAGCTGCTGTGAATGTTTTAATACCAGGCTGCTCATATATGGGGGGCAGCAAGAGTTCTGCTGGTGTAGGAGCCTGGGTGTAGAACCTCTGTCAGGGGATGCGTACTCTCATCATCATGGGATACCATCAGATGGTTTTCCCAAACCATTTGTACTACTGTCAACGTCCAGGAGTGTTTGTTCTAGAACTTCCTAGCCTGATATTTTATTTTATTTTATTTTACCATCTGCGCCATCGGGGAAGCCCCTTTTATTTTATTTATTTATTTTGGGCTGTGCTGGGTCTTTGTTGCTCCATGGACGTTTCTCTAGTTGCAGAATGGGGTTCCTCTCTAGTTGTGGTGCACAGGCTTCTCATTGCAGTGGCCTCTCGTGTTGCAGAGCATGGGCTCTGGGGTGTGCCGGCCTCAGTAGTCATGGTTCCCAGGCTCTAGGGTACAGGCTGAATAGTTGTGGCACACGAAATTAGTTCCTTTGTGCCATGTGGGATCTTCCTAGAGCAGAGATTAAACCTGCCTCTCCCACATTATCAAGCGGATTCTTGACTACTGAGCCACCTGGGGAGCCTGTACCGAGTAGTGCGAATTTACACGTCATCTTCTTGTGCATTCTGAGTCACTTTGCATGGAGCAAAAGTTGTCTAGGTTAGTCTCATAGAAATAAGAAATAGGATTCCAGTGCTTATGTATTTTGACTAATAAAATCTGTAAAGCTTCCAAATGACAAAGGCTGGATTGTATCATATGATAAGAAACAAATGAATACAATGGTTGTCCCAGGGGAAGAGGAAGAAGAAAATCTAAGACATAATCAATGGCAAATTAATAAGGGGAAAGTAAGAAAATAGTCTGATAAATGAGACCCTGGCAGCTCCCAAGAACAGTCCTGGATTGGCAGGCAGACACGGGTAGGTGGGGGGGCACGTCAGGGTGAGGGGTGGCTGGCATGCGGAGGATGAGCACCCGAGGACAGGCTTATAAGTGGAAGGATGACGGGTGAGTTAGTCAGATGATGAATGAGTCAACCATGTCGAACGGAAGACAGGCCAGCCCACAAGAAAAGGGCAGCCAGCAAAGACTGTGAGGAAGGAGGAAGTCGGCATTCTGCAAACCAGAGGGTTTTAAAATGTGATATTGTAAGCAGAGAAGAAAGCCATGTAAATAATCAGGGTGGCTGATCTGCTTTGGCAACTGTTAGAAACACAATACAGCTCCCATGAAAGATACTAGGATTCTCTACTTGAGATGCCCATGGCTGTTAACAAGTGTTTGCATTGTACGCCTGCCACAGGCTAGCTGTTTCCTTCTCCATTCACAGGGCTTCCAGCTGTAAAATAGGGATTATGACTGTAGTACCTTCTGTTCTTCCTTACGGGACCATTTGAAGAGTAACTATCATCTGAGATACTGAGAATAGTGCCTGAAACATAATAAGTAATGAAGAAACTACATTTGGTTGCTGTTGATGTTGTTGGTCACATTACCGTCACTTGACACGTTTATCTGATGCACCCTCCATGCCCAGGTCTGTGTGTAGGTCACTGTGAAGATTCCCCTGTTGGTTGAATAAGCAAGACTGATGAGTTCCTTCATCTCTTACTCAATGTTAGTAAGTATTGTGAACTTCTGGAGGGCGGGGGAGCTCTCGGTGTATTTTTTCTTTTCAGTGTTTAGTTTTCAAACTGTACAAACACCAGAGGTGAATTAAATTCCTGTCTTTTGTGTTGGTGAGTCAATAAATGTTTGTCAATTTTGTTGGTCTCTTCAAAGAACCAGCACTTGGTTTCATTGATCTCATAGTCTTTTCGTTCTCTATTTCATTTAATTCTGCTATGATTGTTGTTATTTCCTTCCTTTACTAAATTTGGGCATTGTTTAAATTTTCTGTTTGTATTTGTTCATCAACATAAATGCATTATTCTTACAAAAAGAATAAGTGAGATTAAAAGAAAAGTAATGAAGTTGATATCCAAGAATAGTAGAGTCAGCTGAAAACCCCAAAAGTTCTTTGAAAAGAGTTGTAAGTACACAAATCTGTTATTTTATAGAAAAAGATAAAAAGAGAAGAAACATAAGCAATGGAGAAAAAAGGAATATAACAAAGTGACACACAGATTTTAGACACTGTATGACTATGAGCCACCTTATGCCAGTATATTTGAGAATTTAGAAGAAATGAATAGTTTTCATAAAAGAGAGTCAAAATAATGTAAGTAGAAATAGAATAGAAATCGAAAACTCAGATGAAGTAATAGCCGTTAAAGACTTGAATTGGAATTCAGAATCCCCCTATTTCCTGATAGATGCCAGGCTTAGATACAGGTGATTGCTAGCAAACCTTTACAAACAGTTCTCTTCATTGAAAGATACTAGGATTCTCTACTTGAGATGCCCATGGCTGTTAACAAGTGTTTGCATTGTACGCCTGCCACAGGCTAGCTGTTTCCTTCTCCATTCACAGGGCTTCCAGCTGTAAAATAGGGATTATGACTGTAGTACCTTCTGTTCTTCCTTACGGGACCATTTGAAGAGTAACTATCATCTGAGATACTGAGAATAGTGCCTGAAACATAATAAGTAATGAAGAAACTACATTTGGTTGCTGTTGATGTTGTTGGTCACATTACCGTCACTTGACACGTTTATCTGATGCACCCTCCATGCCCAGGTCTGTGTGTAGGTCACTGTGAAGATTCCCCTGTTGGTTGAATAAGCAAGACTGATGAGTTCCTTCATCTCTTACTCAATGTTAGTAAGTATTGTGAACTTCTGGAGGGCGGGGGAGCTCTCGGTGTATTTTTTCTTTTCAGTGTTTAGTTTTCAAACTGTACAAACACCAGAGGTGAATTAAATTCCTGTCTTTTGTGTTGGTGAGTCAATAAATGTTTGTCAATTTTGTTGGTCTCTTCAAAGAACCAGCACTTGGTTTCATTGATCTCATAGTCTTTTCGTTCTCTATTTCATTTAATTCTGCTATGATTGTTGTTATTTCCTTCCTTTACTAAATTTGGGCATTGTTTAAATTTTCTGTTTGTATTTGTTCATCAACATAAATGCATTATTCTTACAAAAAGAATAAGTGAGATTAAAAGAAAAGTAATGAAGTTGATATCCAAGAATAGTAGAGTCAGCTGAAAACCCCAAAAGTTCTTTGAAAAGAGTTGTAAGTACACAAATCTGTTATTTTATAGAAAAAGATAAAAAGAGAAGAAACATAAGCAATGGAGAAAAAAGGAATATAACAAAGTGACACACAGATTTTAGACACTGTATGACTATGAGCCACCTTATGCCAGTATATTTGAGAATTTAGAAGAAATGAATAGTTTTCATAAAAGAGAGTCAAAATAATGTAAGTAGAAATAGAATAGAAATCGAAAACTCAGATGAAGTAATAGCCGTTAAAGACTTGAATTGGAATTCAGAATCCCCCTATTTCCTGATAGATGCCAGGCTTAGATACAGGTGATTGCTAGCAAACCTTTACAAACAGTAATAGAAAAAGTGAGTGAAAGTCACTCAGTCGTGCCCGACTCTTTGTGACCCCATGGACTGTAGCCTGGCAGGCTCCTCTGTCCATGGGATTCTCCAAGCAAGATTACTGGAGTGAGTTGCCATTTACTTGTCCAGGGATCTTCCCGACTCAGGGATTGAACCCAGGTCTCTTCCATTGCAGGCAGATTCTACCATCTGAGCCACCAGGGAAGACTAATAAAATAAGAGAGGGAAACTAGTCAAGTTATTTTATTAATCTTGTTTAATGTAATAGCTAAACTAGACAAGGAACATTGAGGAAAATAAAATTTAAGCCTGTTTCACTAATGAACATAGATGAAAAAAAACTATAGCAAATTGTAGGAATTCATATTAAAATGCATTATAACTGGGGTGTAGTTGCTTTTGTGTATGGAAAGTCCATGAAAACCTCCAGACTACTAGAACCAATAAGAAGATAAGATACGATCAAATTATAAAAAAGGAAGCATTTAGATGTAATAGCATAAAGCAATTTGAAAACTGTAACAGAAAAATTTAATTAAAACTTATGACTAAATTTAGTAAAAGACACAAGACGTTTATTAAGGAGTATACAAATCCAGATAAAATGAAGAGAGTGTATTCTAGCCAGGGAATTTCTGTGTCATAACGATGGAAGTCCTTCTAAACTGACCTATGATCAAAGTGCATTTCCTACCAAGGTCTCAGAGGGATATGTGTGTGTGTGTGTGAAATTTAATTCCAAAGTTCCAACAAAAGAGTCAGAGATCCACGAACAGCTGGGCCATTTTCAAAATAGATTTACCAAGCCAGACTCATTCTACCAGATACTGATTATGAAGCTATTATTTATACAACAGAAACAGACTCATACACATGGAAAACAAACTTATGGTTGCCAAATGAGAAAGAGGGAAGAGATAACTTAGGAGTCTGGAATTAACAGATACTGCTACATGTAAAACAGATAAACAGCAAGGACCTACTGTATACCACAGGGAACTATATTCAGTCTTTTCTAATAAGCTACAATGGAAAAGAACCTAATATATAACTGAATATATGTAGTATATATATATAGCTGATATGTGTGTGTATATAGCTGAATCACTTTGTTGTACACCTGAAACTAACACAGTATTGTAAGTCAGATATACTTCAATTACAGCTGCAATTTTAAAAAGCTGTAGTGATTCAAACAATATGGTGTTAGTATGTGGATAATCAAATGGATCGGTAGAGCAGTATAAAGAGCTGACATACACCCATGAATACTGGATCTGATTTATCTCTGAAATGATTTTATTTACATTGGCTGGACAAGGATAGATAGCTGTTCAATAAAACCCCTGTGTACTACTGGACATCCATGTGAAAAAAGATACAGAGCAATATAAGACTCGACCTCACACAAGATGTGAAAGTAAGTTCTGTATGAATAGAAAAGTTATATTTAAAAGGTAAACCCAGGATTTATTGTCTGTAGATTTTTTGATGATGGCCATTCTGACTGGTTTGAGGTGATATCTCATTGTAGTTTTGATTTGCATTTCTCTAATAATAAGCGAGGTAGAGCATCATTTCATGTGCTTTTTGGCCATCTGTATGTCCTCTTGGGTGAGATGTCTCTTTAGGTCTTTTTCCCGTTTTTTGATTGGGTTGTTCATTTTTCCGGTGCTGAGTTGTCTGAGTTGCTTAAGAAAAGGGAACCCTCTTGCATTGCTGGCTATAAATTGATACAGCCACTATAGAAGACAGTATAGAGATTCCTTAAAAAACTAAAAATAGAAGCACCATATGACCCAGCAATCCCACATTTAGGCTTATACCTTGATGAAATCAAAATTGAAAGAAGCACCTGTACTCCATTGTTCATTGCAGCTCTCCATACAATAGCTAGAACATGGAAGCAACCTAGATGTCCATCGACTAATGAATGGATAAAAAAAACTCTGGTACATATATACAATAGAGTATTTCTCAGCTGTAAAAAGAAATGCAGAAGAATCAGCCCTAATGAGGTGGATGGATCTAGAACCTATTATAAAAAGTGAAGTAAGTCAAAAAGAGAGAGAGAAGTATTGTATACTAACACATATATATGGAATATAGTAAGATGGTAATGATAACACATGCAGTGAAGCGATGGAAAAACAGACATAGGTAAGTATGTTTACTCATACTACAAAGACAGTGACCAGTTGGAAAAGCAAGATCCCAGATATGAACACAGGATATCCCTCTTCCATGATGAAATTCACAATGGGAACGCCTCCTATCTTTCAGAAGATTAAGCCTTCAGGATGAAGGAATTTACATATGCTATGTGGGAACATCACTTGGGAAAATCACAAATAAAGTGGTATTAAAAGTGGGAGCTTTTGTCACACCTGTGATGGGAGCATATAAAGAGCTGACAAAAACACCCATGAATACTGGATCTGATTTATCTCTGAAATGATTTTATTTACATTGGCTGGACAAGGATAGATAGCTGTTCAATAAAACCCCTGTGTACTACTGGACATCCATGTGAAAAAAGATACAGAGCAATATAAGACTCGACCTCACACAAGATGTGAAAGTAAGTTCTGTATGAATAGAAAAGTTATATTTAAAAGGTAAACCCAGGATTTATTGTCTGTAGATTTTTTGATGATGGCCATTCTGACTGGTTTGAGGTGATATCTCATTGTAGTTTTGATTTGCATTTCTCTAATAATAAGCGAGGTAGAGCATCATTTCATGTGCTTTTTGGCCATCTGTATGTCCTCTTGGGTGAGATGTCTCTTTAGGTCTTTTTCCCGTTTTTTGATTGGGTTGTTCATTTTTCCGGTGCTGAGTTGTCTGAGTTGCTTAAGAAAAGGGAACCCTCTTGCATTGCTGGCTATAAATTGATACAGCCACTATAGAAGACAGTATAGAGATTCCTTAAAAAACTAAAAATAGAAGCACCATATGACCCAGCAATCCCACATTTAGGCTTATACCTTGATGAAATCAAAATTGAAAGAAGCACCTGTACTCCATTGTTCATTGCAGCTCTCCATACAATAGCTAGAACATGGAAGCAACCTAGATGTCCATCGACTAATGAATGGATAAAAAAAACTCTGGTACATATATACAATAGAGTATTTCTCAGCTGTAAAAAGAAATGCAGAAGAATCAGCCCTAATGAGGTGGATGGATCTAGAACCTATTATAAAAAGTGAAGTAAGTCAAAAAGAGAGAGAGAAGTATTGTATACTAACACATATATATGGAATATAGTAAGATGGTAATGATAACACATGCAGTGAAGCGATGGAAAAACAGACATAGGTAAGTATGTTTACTCATACTACAAAGACAGTGACCAGTTGGAAAAGCAAGATCCCAGATATGAACACAGGATATCCCTCTTCCATGATGAAATTCACAATGGGAACGCCTCCCTATCTTTCAGAAGATTAAGCCTTCAGGATGAAGGAATTTACATATGCTATGTGGGAACATCACTTGGGAAAATCACAAATAAAGTGGTATTAAAAGTGGGAGCTTTTGTCACACCTGTGATGAAGTATGAAAAGAACACCACAAACAGCTTCTTAATATGTGATGCGTTAAGTGTTTTTCCTTATCCAATTATCACATGGAAAGTGGATAATATTAATACACATATCTCTGAAAACAATGTGCAAGAAGATGGATCTTGGGGTCCTTTTCATATTAACAGCAGAGTAAATATTACAGGATCAAATTCATCTTATCAGTGTGCAGTTGAAAATACATTGCTGAAGCAAACATGGACAAGGAGATGGACAATGAAAGATGACCTTCATAAAATGCAAAGCAAAAGTGTTTTACTCTCGTGTACACCCGAAAACAATTTTTTCCCACCAAATCAAGACTTCAGTGTCACTTGGTCCAGAGTAGAAGTGGGGGGTTCCTTGGTCCTGGCTTGCTTCCTGAGCTCCACACAAGAAGCACTTACCAGTGAACCCCGACTTTCATGGAAAGAGCAGATAAACCAACATGACTTCTCTTTGACTTTGAAGGATCTTCGTCCTTCAGACAGTGGTGAGTACTTGTGCAATATTTCATCAAGCAAAAATACCTTCCTCACCCTCCAGACACTGCATGTCGAAGCAAGTCAAAGAGCAGCTGTCGGAATAATTGTTCCAATTGTGGTGGCAGTAGTAGTGGTAATACTGTTTCTCTTGATATGTTTTGGAAGACGCATCTGTTGCCACGGAGGTCAGAACTCTACCAATGCTAGTACTTCTGAAGAAAATGTGGCTTTCAGAACCTCCACCAACACAAGTGAAGACCGCAGCCTACAACAAACACCAGCATCCTTAATATCCTGTGACCTCACCTCCCCTTTCTTCATTGTGATTCCAGCAGTGACTTGTCATGAGCTGTCAGTGCTGCCGTTGCAAAGACTTGTGGTACTAGAAAGAGAATAGTCACGTTCTCTCTTCAAGAACTAAGAATCATTTACAGGCCCTCCACTTGCATCAAGATTATAAATACGTGGAGGCCAAGGATTCCAATTCAGCTTGAAACAGAACTCTCTCATTCATTTCCATTCCTGCTGCAACCAGCCCAGGAGACTACATTGAGATTTCTACCAAGAAATCAGAAGAAACAAATCACTAAAAGGTGATTCAAACTCTGATCAACTAATAATGGGGTGAGTGGTAGAAGCATAAGTTATCTTAGGGAATAAATGAAAGACAAGGGTCAAGAAAACAAGGCAATGGATGTGCTAAAGTATTGTCCTGTAGTTTTATGTGAATGGTTAATGTCAGCTTAATCAACTAGATTTAGTATGGTGAGTCTTAGGGACCCCAAAGCGTAAGAAATGTCAATGTCTTTAAGACAATCCAAGGTGCAGAAGGTCCTATCAACTCAAAAATTGACATCCCTAGGGTTGGGCTGTACTTTCCAACACCAGGGTTTGCATAGCTGAGTGACCCTTGTTATGAGGGTAATTTGACTTCCTCTTTTGGCTCAGTTGTCATATTGTTAATAAGATTTATGGGCATTGACATATGGGCATTGTGGGGAATGAACAGGGGGTGGGAGGCATAGAGGAAGTAACATGGAAACCTATACTATCATATGTGAAAAAGATAGCTATTGTCATTGTGCTGTGGGAAAAGGGGATCCTGCTGGGGCACAGTGTGATGGCCTCAATGGGAGGAGAGGGCTGGGGGAGGGGGCCAGGGATGTGCATATGACTGACCTGGGAACATACGTATCTGTGAACAACAAAATTCTACAATTTTTTTTTAAAATTAAAAAAAATTAAGACAAAAAGAAAAATGGCAAAATCCTAAGCTTAAATAAATTATAACTTGCAAAGAAAAAAAAAAGGTAAACCAATACACAAAGTATTTTAAAGAAAAGATATACCATGAAGGGAAACACTAAAGCTGAAAGCATTCTGTGCTAAGGTGAGAACTGAGCCATGTATGGGGTAGAGTCGGAAGGTCAGGAAAGGTTGAGAGAGCAGAATACTCAGTAGGACAGGTGACTAGAGAAGAGGCAAATGACCTGGTAGGAAAAAGGGTAGAAAATCTAGCTAGCAGGGGGCCATGTTTCTCTGCTCCTTCTTTGCCTCAACTTCCTCTGCCTCTCAGGGGCTGAAATGCTAATAATGTTAATTTTTCTGGTGAGTATGTCAGCATCACATGATTTGATGTATCCTCTTTGCTCATTTTTTTTTCACACAGTAAAAAGTTTATTAAAGAAAAAAGGGGTAGAGAAAGTTTCCAGCATAGACACTGGAAAGGGGATAGAAGAAGACCCCCCTCTTTGCTCTTTTTTTAAATTTTATTTTATTTTTTACAGAGTTTTGTTGTTTATTGCCATGCATCGCCCTGAATCTGCCATATTATACTTAACGTTCTTTCTGATAGTATCTATCTTTTACTGCCTCTGTATGCTAGCTTTCCTTTCCACTGGTTGGTTACATAAAATACTGTACCTGAGTCCTAGTTTCTTAATCCATCAACTGTGGAAATATGTCTTCACACCTGATTTTGTAAAACGAGTAAATTCACTTGATTTCTTAATTTAAGAAATTGTGTGAAAGAATAAACAATCTGCGACTGGGTTGGTGGGGTTTGTCTTTCCGCATGTGGAGAAGCCTTAAAGAGAGATGTGTTGGTCAGAGATAAGATAGTCTTTGGTATCTGCAGAAAACAGTTCATATAAATTTAATGTGCATTAGTGTGCCATTTCCTCTCCCTTGCCTTGCTGGAAATTAATCGTTATCACTGTAAGTTTTTCTTACTCCAGGAAGGGAAAACACTGCCTTCTTCTCATATCTGGCAACTTGGGACATTTCCAATCTGTGTTATCGTCTGTGTTGTTAGTTTATATTCCGTTTGCCAGGGTGCTGTGTAAATAAGTCCCGTGTATGAAATATAAAACGCCAGAATTCACATATTCATGGTGGATGCCAGTGTCTATGCCGTAGAGCTTGTAACTTTCCTAATTAAACTATTCTGTGTGTTTTACTAGTAGGTATGTTAATCTGGATTTCACAGTCTGACTCATGTTTTATCTTTGCAGTTGTTTGGGTATAAAAACTGAATCTTCCTACTGTTTTTTTTTTTTTTTTTGTAAATTTGGCCTCAATTTTGGTTATTTACTTATTTATTTTCATCCATCTTTATTCTTTGGCCTGTGTGGGCCTCCCATTGCAGTGGCCTTTCTCGTTGCAGAGCACCAGCTCTGGGCACATGTGCTGCAGAGCGCTGGCTTGTAATTGGACACACTGGTCAGGTTGCTTTATGACACATGGGATCTTCCCAGGCCAGGGATCAAACCGGCGCCCCTTGCACTGAAAGGCAGATTCTCTCAGTGGGCCACCAGGGAAACCCTGAATCTTCCTACTTTAAATCCGGGATGTATGGTAGGATTTTGGTTTTGTGTGTGCCGTGCGGGAATGCACACACCCTGCTGGCATTTTCTGATGGGGACAGGTTTTGCAGGGAAGTGGGAGGTGAACCTGGTGAAACTTCTGAGAGGCCAGGAAAGCCGACCCTGCGGTGGACAGCACCCTAGCCAGCTGTCCTGGCCCTGGAGGGGTGCTGTCCAAGGTTCTGAATGAGCGTGTTTGCTACTTTGAAGTTGTTGGTTAGAAGTGTTAGCTGACAATTAAGTGGAAAGAAAGAAAACTGATGATTACACTTTTATTTCCACCATTCAACTTACAGGAGGCATTTTTCCCATCCAGTCTTTAGATTTATATATAATTGTGCTATTTTCCCTCTCTATTCAACATCATTAAGAAGTGGGCTTTTGTATGGGGTGAGATGTTCATCAGGGCAGGCGTACAGGCGTTTGTGAAATGGACCATGTTTTGTTTTTCATTTTTCTTCCAGGAAGGAAAACACTGCCTTCTTCTCATATCTGGCAACTTGGGACATTTCCAATCTGTGTTATCGTCTGTGTTGTTAGTTTATATTCCGTTTGCCAGGGTGCTGTGTAAATAAGTCCCGTGTATGAAATATAAAACGCCAGAATTCACATATTCATGGTGGATGCCAGTGTCTATGCCGTAGAGCTTGTAACTTTCCTAATTAAACTATTCTGTGTGTTTTACTAGTAGGTATGTTAATCTGGATTTCACAGTCTGACTCATGTTTTATCTTTGCAGTTGTTTGGGTATAAAAACTGAATCTTCCTACTGTTTTTTTTTTTTTTTTTTTTTAATTTGGCCTCAATTTTGGTTATTTACTTATTTATTTTCATCCATCTTTATTCTTTGGCCTGTGTGGGCCTCCCATTGCAGTGGCCTTTCTCGTTGCAGAGCACCAGCTCTGGGCACATGTGCTGCAGAGCGCTGGCTTGTAATTGGACACACTGGTCAGGTTGCTTTATGACACATGGGATCTTCCCAGGCCAGGGATCAAACCGGCGCCCCTTGCACTGAAAGGCAGATTCTCTACGAAGTGGGCCACCAGGGAAACCCTGAATCTTCCTACTTTAAATCCGGGATGTATGGTAGGATTTTGGTTTTGTGTGTGCCGTGCGGGAATGCACACACCCTGCTGGCATTTTCTGATGGGGACAGGTTTTGCAGGGAAGTGGGAGGTGAACCTGGTGAAACTTCTGAGAGGCCAGGAAAGCCGACCCTGCGGTGGACAGCACCCTAGCCAGCTGTCCTGGCCCTGGAGGGGTGCTGTCCAAGGTTCTGAATGAGCGTGTTTGCTACTTTGAAGTTGTTGGTTAGAAGTGTTAGCTGACAATTAAGTGGAAAGAAAGAAAACTGATGATTACACTTTTATTTCCACCATTCAACTTACAGGAGGCATTTTTCCCATCCAGTCTTTAGATTTATATATAATTGTGCTATTTTCCCTCTCTATTCAACATCATTAAGAAGTGGGCTTTTGTATGGGGTGAGATGTTCATCAGGGCAGGCGTACAGGCGTTTGTGAAATGGACCATGTTTTGTTCATTTGAAAAACTGATATTTTCCCTAGAGGCACCTCTGGGCAAGACCCAAGTTGTTCAGATGCCAAGATGAACAAGTGAGGTCAGCTATGGAGGCTGGACAGAAAGCAAGGACACCACCAACAGAGAATCCCAGGCAGGAGCGTGTGAGGGGCAGAGGAACAGAAGCCCAGAGATGATGTCAGCTTCATGTGTTCTAGAGAATTGGAAGGAGGTGCATCTGGGAGTGTTGGTGTTTTCCAGCTGCTCTCTGCCCTGAGCTATTCCAGGAAATGGTTAGGACTCAGCCTCACCACCAACACATCTTGCCTCCCTAGGCCCCAGGTCTTGGCTCTGCTCCCTGATTCTGGGATCCCTTTGTTAATACCACCTCTTTCTGGTTTTCTGGGTTTCAGACCTTATTTTCTACAACTCTGACCCCCCAGTACTAATTCTTCTGTTTCTGTTCATGTCCTGTAACCCACCTTCATCTACTGATTGGCAGCTGCTGCTACTGTTTAGTTGCTCAGTCATGTCTAACTTCGTGTTGTTATGGAGTGTAGCCTGCCAGGCTCCTCTGTTCATGGGATTCTCCAGGCAAGAATCCTAGAGTGGGTTTACATGACCTTCTCTAGGGCATTTTCCCAACCCAGGAATCTAACCCAGCTCTTCTGCATTGTGGGCAGATTCTTTACCTTCTGAGCCACCAGGGAAGCCCATTTAGAGATCATTCTAACTGTGGGACAGATTCCTTTTTAGCAACTCAAATGGTATTCTGTGCAAGTATTTTTAAAAATCTTAAATGTGATAACAAAATAAAATGCTTTAAAATGCTTTTAAAAAACAAGCTCATTGAAAAGCACAATATCAAACTGGGAAAACTATTTCTAACACCAATCACAAACAGTTCCTACTTCATAGGCATTGATAGGAAAAGGACCAAACATATGCCAAAGAAAAATGGACATGGGCAGAATTCACAGAAAAAAGAATCAAATGGCATTAACCCTATGAAAACACTGTGAACCTCACTGGTGATAATAGAAAATCTGATGAAAATAGCACTGAGAGACCACGTTCACCCATCAGACTGGGCAACAATCCACAGGATGGACAGTGTATCTTTAGATGAGGCTGGCAGGGAGTGGGTGGGGAATGGGCTTCCCTAGTGGCTCCGAGCATAAAGAGCCTGCCTGAAATGCAGGAGACCTGGGTTTGCTTTAGGCCACCTCAGACTTTGCCAGTAGAAGCGTGAAATGGTACAGCCCCTGGGAGGGTGGTTTGTCAGTATAAAACCAACTGTAGGTTTATCCGTGGGGCTTTCCAGGAAGCTCAGTGGCAAAGAATCCACCTGCCAATGCAGGAGACGAGGGTTCATTCCTTGGGGTCAGAAAGTTTCCCTGGAGGAGGTCATGGCAACCCACTCCAGTATTCTTGGGCTTCTCTGATGGCTCAGATAGTAAAAAATCTGCCTGCAATGTGGGAGACCTGGGTTCAACTCCTGGACTGGGAAGATCCCCTGCAGGAGGGCTTGGTAACCCACTCCAGTATTCTTGCTGGAGGATTCCATGGACAGAGGAGCCTGGTGGGCTACTGTGCACAGGGCAGCAGAGGAGTTGCTCACTACCTAATGACTAAACGGAAACAACAGGTTAATCCACTCTTTGCCCCAGGAGTCCCAGTTCGGGGCCTGATCCTGCAGACAGGCCAGCGCACTCCTGAAGTGGTTGCTCCTCTACAACATTATAGTGTGGTGCAGAAGACCCCAAACAGCCCAGAGCCCATCTGTAGAGGACTGTGTTGGCAAACCTGGCACAGCACAAAGGAAGACCTGCTGTGTGAAGCACCTCCAGAGAACCGTGAGCGTGTGTGGTTGCGGCCTTGGGGGTGGTGCGACTAAGGTGCAGGGGAAAGGAAGCAATCCCTCCCCTCAAAGGCACTTTCTGTCTCCTCCCAGGCACTTCCTATCTCCCCCCACAGGCACTTCCTGTCTCCACTGGTCTTCCTTCACCAGCTGTCTACACCCTGTCATCGGTGCCTCCTGCTCCAGCCACTGTCCTCTGCTACCATCTCCTAGGCAACGCAGCCACCACAGTCAGGAACCTGGGATCCTGCAGAAGGGCCCTGGCCCTGGGTCAAGGCCACAGTCTGCTGCATGATCTAAGCGAGTGGTCCCCCAACCTTTTTAGCACCAGGGACCAGTATTACGGAAGATTTTTCCTCGGACCAGAGGATGATTCGAGCATATTACATTATTGTGAAGTTTCTCTCCCTTGCCATCAGGCTCCATCATCAGGTCATCAGGCATCAGATTCCTTGGGGGCTGGGGACCCCTGATAGAGAGAAAGGGGAGGCCTCTCCTACTTGCTTTCCTTTCGGGTGCTCTTGGGCGCCTGAGCAGTGTGCTTCACAGATGAAAATGGGCTCCTATCACTATGTCTTCTGAAATATTTTAATGGTTTCTTGTGTCATGGTGGAAAGAAATCCAGCGTCTTTGCCCAAATGGCTGACTTCATCCAAAGGTGCCCCTTGTACTACCCCTTGGGACTCCTGACAACTTCTGGAACTTTCAAAAGACTGCTTGGTGTTATTCCAAGGGCTTGTGAACTTAAGGTTAGTTTAAGGGGAACTGTTCTGACTGAGTTTTCCCAGTGAGGCTGCAGATGCATTTGACCAGATGCAGGGTAGCATCCTTCCACACAGTGTCCCCATCCCTGCTGGGCCCCCTGGTCCGCTGTGACCTCGCTGTGCGCAGCCCGTCTGTTAAAGGCTCACGTCAACCTGTGTGAATGCTGGACTTCTTAGGTGTAATTACATCTGTATTTAGTTCAGACCTAATGATTGAAATATTGGGACATGTGGCACCAGCACCTCCAAGTTTGATCCCTGGGTTGGGAAGATCCCTTGAAGGAGGAATGGCAACTCACTCCAGTATTCTTGCCTTGGGAATCCCATGGACAGAGGAGCCTGGCCGGCTACTGCAGTCCATGGGGTTGCAAGGAATCAGACACGATTTAGTGACTAAATTTGTTTCTTATGCTTGTGAGTTTATGTTTTGTAAATACATTTGTATCATTTTTTTGATTCCACATATCATATCATATTTGCCTTCCTCTGACTTACTTCAGTTAGTATGATAATCTCCAGGTCTATCCATGTTGCTGCAAATGGCATGATTTCTTTCTTTTTTGTGGGCTGAGTAATATTCCATTGTATATATGTAGCACATTTTTCTTTCTTTGTTCATTCTGTATATAAATGAGACACTTGTAGGGTCAGCAATGCTGCATGATCTAAGCGAGTGGTCCCCCAACCTTTTTAGCACCAGGGACCAGTATTACGGAAGATTTTTCCTCGGACCAGAGGATGATTCGAGCATATTACATTATTGTGAAGTTTCTCTCCCTTGCCATCAGGCTCCATCATCAGGTCATCAGGCATCAGATTCCTTGGGGGCTGGGGACCCCTGATAGAGAGAAAGGGGAGGCCTCTCCTACTTGCTTTCCTTTCGGGTGCTCTTGGGCGCCTGAGCAGTGTGCTTCACAGATGAAAATGGGCTCCTATCACTATGTCTTCTGAAATATTTTAATGGTTTCTTGTGTCATGGTGGAAAGAAATCCAGCGTCTTTGCCCAAATGGCTGACTTCATCCAAAGGTGCCCCTTGTACTACCCCTTGGGACTCCTGACAACTTCTGGAACTTTCAAAAGACTGCTTGGTGTTATTCCAAGGGCTTGTGAACTTAAGGTTAGTTTAAGGGGAACTGTTCTGACTGAGTTTTCCCAGTGAGGCTGCAGATGCATTTGACCAGATGCAGGGTACCATCCTTCCACACAGTGTCCCCATCCTGCTGGGCCCCCTGGTCCGCTGTGACCTCGCTGTGCGCAGCCCGTCTGTTAAAGGCTCACGTCAACCTGTGTGAATGCTGGACTTCTTAGGTGTAATTACATCTGTATTTAGTTCAGACCTAATGATTGAAATATTGGGACATGTGGCACCAGCACCTCCAAGTTTGATCCCTGGGTTGGGAAGATCCCTTGAAGGAGGAATGGCAACTCACTCCAGTATTCTTGCCTTGGGAATCCCATGGACAGAGGAGCCTGGCCGGCTACTGCAGTCCATGGGGTTGCAAGGAATCAGACACGATTTAGTGACTAAATTTGTTTCTTATGCTTGTGAGTTTATGTTTTGTAAATACATTTGTATCATTTTTTTGATTCCACATATCATATCATATTTGCCTTCCTCTGACTTACTTCAGTTAGTATGATAATCTCCAGGTCTATCCATGTTGCTGCAAATGGCATGATTTCTTTCTTTTTTGTGGGCTGAGTAATATTCCATTGTATATATGTAGCACATCTTCTTTCTTTGTTCATCTGTAAAGACACTTAGCTTACTTCCCTGGCCTGGCTATTATAAACAGAGCTGCAGTGAACACTGGGGTACATGTACCTTTTGAATCAGAGTTTTTGTCTTTTCTGGATATGTGCCCAGGAGTGGATTGCTGGATTATATGGCAACTATATTTTTAGACTTCTGAGGAGCGTCCATACTAATGACTGCACCAGTTTGCATTTCCACCAACAGTGTAGGAGGGTTCCCTTCTCTGCATACCCTCTCCAGCGTGATTGCGTGTAGATTTTCCAATGATGAGTGTTCTGACTGGTGTGAACTGATATCTCATTGTAGTTTTGATTTGTATTTCTCTAGTCATGAGCAATGTTGAGTATCCTTTCATGTGTCTGTTGGCCTTCCATGTGTCATCTTTGGAGAAGCCTCTATTTATATTGTCAGCGCATTTTTAATTGAGTTGTTTGTTTGTTTTATGTTGAGCTGCAGGAGCTGTTTCTGTATTTTGGAGATGGATCCATTGTTGGTCACTTCATTTGTAAATATTTTGTCCCATTCTGTGGGTTGTCCTTTCATTTTTTTTATGGTTTCCTTTGCTGTGCAAAAGCTTTTACATTGAATTAGGTCCCTGTGTGATTAACAAGTCCCAGAGGCTGGCCCCTGCTCGGGAGGATGTGGGTGAGTCTCCACCTCTCAGTCGCAGAAGAGGCCATCCCTAATTTCGTACAAGATGTCAACATGAAAGTATCTTAATAAATCCAATTGAAATCCAACCTGAGGCTGTGTTTTAATATTTAATGTTTTGTTCAAGCCCTGAACATAAGAGCACAGACTGTATTAGCAGCCCTCAGCCTCCTCTCATACAAGAGCATGTGTTTCAGCATTGACTGCTGTGAGAAGGGAAGCTGGTACACCGTTCTTTCCACCTTAAGAGAAGTGCTCTCTGCAGGGTCCATGTGCAGGTCAGGACTCATCAGCCACAGCCAGGTGGGTGCTGGTAGAAGGCCAGGGGGCCCCCTGAGTCCACACAGGAGCCTTGAAGTGTGAAAGTCACGGGGCCCCCAGGGCCCACTCTTCCCCATGTTTTGTGGGAAAGAAAGGTCCCAGAGAAGCCGTTGGAACATCTGTATAGACCTCAGGGTAACCTTCCAGGCTGTGTCAGCTTGCTGGCTGAGGCCCCTCCAAGAGAGTCATAAACTGGATGGCTTAAGTAGCAGAAATGTAGAGCCTCACGGTTCTGGAGGTTAGAAGTCCACTGTCAAGGTGGCAGGAGGCTTGATTCCTTCCGAGGGTCTGGGGCAGGACCTGGTCCATGCCTCTCCCCAGCTGGGGAGCTCCTCTGTCGCCTAGGGCTCAGGTGACCTGCAGTCCCATTGCTTCAGGCCTGGGTAGGGTACCCTCTCCAGCGTGATTGCGTGTAGATTTTCCATGATGAGTGTTCTGACTGGTGTGAACTGATATCTCATTGTAGTTTTGATTTGTATTTCTCTAGTCATGAGCAATGTTGAGTATCCTTTCATGTGTCTGTTGGCCTTCCATGTGTCATCTTTGGAGAAGCCTCTATTTATATTGTCAGCGCATTTTTAATTGAGTTGTTTGTTTGTTTTATGTTGAGCTGCAGGAGCTGTTTCTGTATTTTGGAGATGGATCCATTGTTGGTCACTTCATTTGTAAATATTTTGTCCCATTCTGTGGGTTGTCCTTTCATTTTTTTTATGGTTTCCTTTGCTGTGCAAAAGCTTTTACATTGAATTAGGTCCCTGTGTGATTAACAAGTCCCAGAGGCTGGCCCCTGCTCGGGAGGATGTGGGTGAGTCTCCACCTCTCAGTCGCAGAAGAGGCCATCCCTAATTTCGTACAAGATGTCAACATGAAAGTATCTTAATAAATCCAATTGAAATCCAACCTGAGGCTGTGTTTTAATATTTAATGTTTTGTTCAAGCCCTGAACATAAGAGCACAGACTGTATTAGCAGCCCTCAGCCTCCTCTCATACAAGAGCATGTGTTTCAGCATTGACTGCTGTGAGAAGGGAAGCTGGTACACCGTTCTTTCCACCTTAAGAGAAGTGCTCTCTGCAGGGTCCATGTGCAGGTCAGGACTCATCAGCCACAGCCAGGTGGGTGCTGGTAGAAGGCCAGGGGGCCCCCTGAGTCCACACAGGAGCCTTGAAGTGTGAAAGTCACGGGGCCCCCAGGGCCCACTCTTCCCCATGTTTTGTGGGAAAGAAAGGTCCCAGAGAAGCCGTTGGAACATCTGTATAGACCTCAGGGTAACCTTCCAGGCTGTGTCAGCTTGCTGGCTGAGGCCCCTCCAAGAGAGTCATAAACTGGATGGCTTAAGTAGCAGAAATGTAGAGCCTCACGGTTCTGGAGGTTAGAAGTCCACTGTCAAGGTGTCAGGAGGCTTGATTCCTTCCGAGGGTCTGGGGCAGGACCTGGTCCATGCCTCTCCCCAGCTGGGAAGCTCCTCTGTCACCTAGAGCTCAGGTGACCTGCAGTGCCCATTGCTTCAGGCCTGTAGTCTTCCAGAGCTACTCAGGGTAGCCCCCTTCTCTCCCACCCCTTTCCATGAGGTGGTTTCTTATTTTTATAAAACAGGTGGTTGTGGCCATGTTCACCATTGCATCCTGGAATCCTTCTGCTTCCTGAAAATGTTAAGAATTTTGTGTAGGCTAAGGCCCGCTGTTTGGCCTGTACCCATCAGCAGAGTGTGACAAATGTGTAGTGTTGTGTATCCACAATTACAGACTCCTGAGGGTGGCTTCCCCACCTAAAAACCCCTCCTCGTTATTAATCTGTTCATCCTCCCTGCACCCTGTAGACTCTGAACAATTACTCATTGTTTGACTGTCACTAACTTTCTGTCTTTTCCAGAATGTCCTGTAATTGGAGTCTGTGTCTTGCTCTGTTCGGGCTGCTATCACAGAACCCCACAGACCAGGTGGCTTGTCAACAGCAGAAGGAGGCTGGCAGTCTCACTTGGAGACTGGAAGTCTGAGATCCTGGGTCCAGTGGGGTTGAGCAAAGGCTCAGCTCCAGGACACAGACTTCTTATGTCCAAATATGATAAGAGACCTCCTATTTTTTGAAGCTGACCCCACTCTTGAGGGCTCCACCTTCATAATTGCAGTACCTCCCAAAGGCTCCACCCACTAGTATCCTTCCCTTTGTGGGTTAGGATCTTAACGTATGAATTGGGGGGACAAATATTCAGACCATAGTATACATATTCATTTTTCAGGCTTCTTTCACTTAGCAATGTCTTCCCTGGTGGCTCAGACAGTAAAGAGTCTGCCTGCAATGCTGTTCATTCCCTGGGTCAGAAAGATCCCTTGGAGAAAGGCATGGCAACCCACTCCAGTATTCTTACCTGGAGAATCGCAGGGACAGAGGAGCTTGGCGGGCTACAGTCTGTGGGGTCGCAGAGAGTCAGACACAACTGAGTGACTAACACTTTCACGTTTCACTTAGCAAGATCTGTTTAATACTCATTGGTCTTTTTTGTGGCTGGATTGTGCACTTCCCTGCCAAGTGCTACTGCACTGTGTCGATGTATCACAGCTTGTGTATCCACACACCTGTTGATGGATGATCTTGGTTGTTTCCAGTTTTTATAATTACAAATAAAGCTGCTTTAAACATTCGTGTGCAGGTATCTTCGAATCAGTTGTGTAGCTTTCCTGGGAGTGTGGTTGGTGGATCATAGGGTAAGACCCTCTAGATTTGTAAGAAACTTCGAAACTCTCTTCCTGAGATGCTGCATGGTTGTGCATTCCCACCAGTGACACGTGAGGGTTCCTGCTGGTCTGCAGCCGCTGGCAGTGCTGGTTCCAGGTGTCCTGTGGTATCTTAGTTTAATTTGTAGCTCCCTCATGACCAGTGATGCTGCGCTTATTTCACATGCTTGCTCGTCATCCACATATCTTCTTTGATGATAGGTCTGAGTTTCTTGCTCAGTTATGAAGTCAGGTTGTTTTGTTGTTGCTGTTGTTATTGTTGAGTCTTAGATTTCCTCTGTACATTTCAGATACATGTCCTGTATGAGACATGTGTCTGACAAATATTTTCTTTTAGTCTGTGGCTGGTCTTTTCCTTTTCTTAACAATGTCACGTTCAAGTTTCCACTGTTTTCCTATTTCCGGTTTCATTGATTTCTGCCCCAGCTTTTGTTATTTCTTTCCTTCTGTTTGCTTTAGGTCAAAACTGCTCTTCTTGCTCAAGTTTCCTAAGGTGCAGGCTTGGATTATGATTTCTTCTTTTCTATTCTATACGTTTAATGCTATGCATTCTCCACAAACACTGCTTTAGATGCACATGACAAATTCCGACAGGCTCTATTTTTACTTTCATTTAGTTCAAAATTTATTTTAATTTCAATTGAGACTTTTTTAAACCAGATGACATTTTGAATTATGCTTTTAAATATACAAATGTGTGGGCATCTTCCAGCTGCTTTTCTCTTATTGATTTCTCATTTAATGCCATTGTGATCCAAGGTCATATTTTGTGTGATCTCCGCCCCTTTAAATTTGTCCACATGTGTTGTTTACCCCGGAGTGTGGTCTGTCTTGGTGAGTGTTCCGTGTGAGCTTGAGAGGCACTAGGGTTGTGCCATTTTGAATGAAGTCGCCTGTAGATCAGTTAGGTCAGATTGATTGTTCGTGCCGTTCAGTTCAGCTCTGTCCTTCCTGATTTTCTGCTGGCTTGCTTTGTCCGTGACTGAGAGAGGGTATTGAAGTCTTCCACTGTAAGAGCGGGTCTGTCTGATTTTCCTGTCAGTTCTCTCAAGCATTGCCTCCTTTATTCTGACCCTCTTGTAAGATGCAAACGCACTAAAGATGGTGCTGTCTTCTTGGAGAATTGACCTTTACATCATTAAGTAATGCCCTGTTTCTCCCTGATCATTTCCTTGTTCTGAAGTCTGCTTGCTCTGAAATTATTCTTGATCCTCCAGCTTTCTTTTGATTAACATGGCATGGTGTACCTTTTTCCATCCCGTTTCTTTTCATCTGCCTGAGTCTTTACTTTTAAAGTGGGTTTCTCATGGATCACAGATAGTTGACTCTGTTTTTGTATCCACTCTGCCAATCTCCGTCTTTTAACTGGGGCATTTCAGTCATTCTCATTTAAATGTGATTATTGATACAGTTGGATTGATACAGTTACACGCATGTCTAACTAACATGATCCATATTTACCACATTTATAACATTTTTTTAATTTATCCTTTTTTCCCCTATATCTTGTCCTACCTTCTCTGGTTTGTTTTTTTTTTTTTTTTAGGTTCACTAAATTTGTTTGAAAAATCACAAAATGTTTCTTACAAAAGAGCATTACATTCTGCACACTGCTCTGAATAGATTCCAGGGACATATGGATTGTTGTTAACTTTACCTCCCTGCCCGCTCCAGTGTTACAGTGACCACAAAGCAAAGTGTTCACAATAATTACATGGGATTTTTTTTTAAAACCACCAACAATGAACAAAAATTAAAATTCACTCACTCTGCTGCTGTTTCAAAATTTCAGTGTTTGTTTTTGCACACCCTCCCCCACCCCCAACCCTGTTTGTAAGGAACTAAAACATTACATCTGGTGAACAGCAAAGATTTCACTACACCTCAAATGCACAACACCTATGAAGCAGAGGAATGTTGGCTTTTTAAACAGAAGCAGATAAAAAAAGATGCAGGACTTGTCCTTCAGTTCTTCACTAGTCTTAGAAAAATTTTCCAGAATACTGCTTCATAGTATAAAAAAGAAAAAATATCTTGTCGAATCCTTCAACATCTGCATACTACTTTTCACTGTTCTGCAGCAAATACTGTGCATTCTGTATCTGGTCCTATGTTCCTATAATGGTAATGGTCCAATCTTTGGATCCTTCTAAAGGCTCATCAATTTTGATCAAAGCTCCTGACTCATGATGGATTTGTTTAATCCGATGACCACCTATGCCAATAATAGAGCTAGCCAAATCTTTGGGAATAGTTACTTGTGTAGTAATAATAGGTCCACCAAGATCACCGTATGAGCCACAACCCCCTGCATAGGAATAATCATATCTAGAGCCACCCTGTGGCTCATAAGCCATCTGCCACTCTGATGGGTTCCATGTATCTATTGGAGAGTCCCAGGTTTCATCAGCACTGAAACCAACCATGCCATCATAGTGGTCTCCAGGTCTTCCTCTTTTGTTATAGGCCATTAGATCTCCTCATCTAGGTGGTGGTGGTGGTGGAAGAGGAAGATTCCGAGCTCTACTACCACCCTGGCCACCTCACCCAGGAGGGGGTGGAGGAGGTGGAGGAGGTCCTCGACGAGGGCTCATATCATCATAATCTCTTCTGGATGGAGGCATGGAATGACTGCTGCAACCAGGTGGCATCCTGTCAAAACTGCCTCTTCCCCTTATGGGAAGTCCCACAGGACGTCCACAGTGGTCATCAAACATCATTGTAAAACCACCACAATCATAGATTTCATCATAAAAATTGGGATCATAAGGCAGAGCACGTCTTTTGACGGGAGGCTCTGATATAAGATCAAGGATGATCTTTATGCACTCTGCAACTCTATCAGGTTTTCCTCCAATAAGAATGACTCTGTCAGTAGATTGAGGACAACATTCTTGGAAAAGCTTGATTGTTGTCTGAGTGTTCTCTTGAAGTTCTTTGATTTTTGCACCTTTGACCCCAATAATTTCTCCTGCCAGACTCTGATGAATCAACAGTCTCAACTCGCAGTCAAAGTTGCTTCCTTTATAGTGTTGGTAATGTAAACATTCCACAGCATCAAAGCGGGAGCTGGCTGGATGCAGTGTGTGATGGCAACTGCAGGTCTTCTTCCAAGGTAGGGATGATTTTCTTCAGAATCTCTCCAATTGTTTCAATATCAGCACTGACATTCAATATGCACTCAGGGCCACTTCTGTCAGGGCCTGAAACACTGGCATTGTAGTCTATACAGAGAGCCTTAATATTCTTGCTTCCTTTTCCAATCAGTGCCCCAGCATTCTTGCTCTGAAGCAGAATGCGTAATTCAACCATCTCATCAGTGTTTCTAGATCTTTTAAAAGCCCTGTTCTTCTTCCATATCTTAAGCAGGGTGTTTTCCAAATTCGCCATTGGTTTCGATGTTGGGAAAAGTTTCCTCTGGCTGTTCAGTTTCCATTTTCTTGTATTCAAGGAACACACCAATCTGTGAGCTGCAAATACGCAAGAAGCAGGCAAGACACTGAAGTGGGGAAAGCAATGTATCTATTGGAGAGTCCCAGGTTTCATCAGCACTGAAACCAACCATGCCATCATAGTGGTCTCCAGGTCTTCCTCTTTTGTTATAGGCCATTAGATCTCCTCATCTAGGTGGTGGTGGTGGTGGAAGAGGAAGATTCCGAGCTCTACTACCACCCTGGCCACCTCACCCAGGAGGGGGTGGAGGAGGTGGAGGAGGTCCTCGACGAGGGCTCATATCATCATAATCTCTTCTGGATGGAGGCATGGAATGACTGCTGCAACCAGGTGGCATCCTGTCAAAACTGCCTCTTCCCCTTATGGGAAGTCCCACAGGACGTCCACAGTGGTCATCAAACATCATTGTAAAACCACCACAATCATAGATTTCATCATAAAAATTGGGATCATAAGGCAGAGCACGTCTTTTGACGGGAGGCTCTGATATAAGATCAAGGATGATCTTTATGCACTCTGCAACTCTATCAGGTTTTCCTCCAATAAGAATGACTCTGTCAGTAGATTGAGGACAACATTCTTGGAAAAGCTTGATTGTTGTCTGAGTGTTCTCTTGAAGTTCTTTGATTTTTGCACCTTTGACCCCAATAATTTCTCCTGCCAGACTCTGATGAATCAACAGTCTCAACTCGCAGTCAAAGTTGCTTCCTTTATAGTGTTGGTAATGTAAACATTCCACAGCATCAAAGCGGAGCTGGCTGGATGCAGTGTGTGATGGCAACTGCAGGTCTTCTTCCAAGGTAGGGATGATTTTCTTCAGAATCTCTCCAATTGTTTCAATATCAGCACTGACATTCAATATGCACTCAGGGCCACTTCTGTCAGGGCCTGAAACACTGGCATTGTAGTCTATACAGAGAGCCTTAATATTCTTGCTTCCTTTTCCAATCAGTGCCCCAGCATTCTTGCTCTGAAGCAGAATGCGTAATTCAACCATCTCATCAGTGTTTCTAGATCTTTTAAAAGCCCTGTTCTTCTTCCATATCTTAAGCAGGGTGTTTTCCAAATTCGCCATTGGTTTCGATGTTGGGAAAAGTTTCCTCTGGCTGTTCAGTTTCCATTTTCTTGTATTCAAGGAACACACCAATCTGTGAGCTGCAAATAAGCAAGAAGCAGGCAAGACACTGAGGCCAGTGCAGCAGAGGACAGAAGATAATGGCATCTGCAGCGGTTTTTATGGGGGGCGGGGGCGGCGCAGACTGGGGAGGGAGGGGGCGGACAGGCCACTTCTATTGGTCTTTCATTTATTCAGTTTCATCCATCTTTGTTCTTTAGCCCGTGTGGGCCTTCCATCACAGTGGCCTCTGTTGTCGCAGAGCACCAGCTCTGGGTGCATGCGCTCCAGAGCTCCGGCTTGGTAATTGGACACATCGGTCCAGCCGCTCCGCGGCACGTGGGATCTTCCCAGGCCAGGGATCAAACTGGCACCCCCTGCACTGCAAGGCAGTGTCCCTACCCACTGGACCACCAGGGAAGCCCCCTCTCCAGCAGTTTTGAGTGCCCTCCTCCTCTCTCGTTCACACACTCACTGGCTGGGGGGAAGGGCCCTTCTCTGATTTTAACAGAACACGATTCCATTTTATTTCCTCTTTTAGCGTGAGAATTATATTTCTCTTCCAAGTTTTTTTCAGTGGTTTCCCTAGAGTTTCCAGTACACCTTTTAGTTTTTTAATTTATTTGTTTGTTTGTTTGTTTTAAATTTTGGCCTTTTTATTGATTTTTTATTTACTTTTTTCATCCGTCTTTATTCTTTGGCTTGTGTGGGCCTTCCATCGCAGTGGCCTCTCTCACTGTAGAGCACTGGCCCTGGGCACAGGTGCTCCAGAGTGCTGGGTCACAATTGGACACACCAGTCCAGTCGCTTCACAGCATGTATGATCTTCCTGGGCCAGGGATCAAACCAGCGCCCCTTGCACTGCAAGGTGGACTTGCTACCCACTGGACCATCAGGGAAGCCCCCAGTTTATTTGGTTTTTATTGGGGTATAGTTGATTGGAGTTTCCATTATAGTTTTTAAACTAATCTATATGTGTGTACCCAGTTGCTATGACCCCATGGACTGTGCTTGCCAGGGTCTTCTCTCCATGCGATTCTCCAGGCCAGAATAATGGGAGTGGGTTGCTGTTTTCTGCTCCAGGGGATCCTCCTGACTCAGGGATCTAGCCCATGTCTCCTGCATTGGCAGGTGGGTCTTTACCACTAGCGCCACCTAGGAAGCCCAAACTGATCTCAGTTCACCTTCAGATAACCTTACACTGATTCACCCCGAGGGCAGGAGCCTTGTAATTGTCCCCAGAGCCCTCCTTTCCTCTCCTGTGAGGCTGCTGCCAATCTGTGCGGTTATCCATAGGCTGTAATCACCCACCTGTGGTGACAGCTGTTTCAGGAGAGAGCTCGCCTTTTGGTGAATTAAACATATGAAAAGTTAAAGAAATTCTTTTATTTTCCCCTTACTTCTCGGTTATTTCTGTCAGTCGGAGTGATTTCATCTTACAGCTATTTCATTTTCTTTCTCCCCAAATAATTTCTTTTGACCTTTTTTTTCAGGGCGCGTCCGCTGGAGATACATTCCCTCCATTTTTGTTTCACAGAGAAACAAAACTCAGAAACGTCTTTATTTCCCCTTCGCTTTTGAAAGAACATTTTGCTGAAGGCAGAATTCTAGGTTTGTGGTCTTGTCTTTCACCCTGTTGAACAGCACCCCACCTCTTCCTGCTTGGCGCTGCTGACAGAAAGTCCATGGTAATGCTCACCTTGGTTCCACTGCGGCCCAGGTATACATTTTTATCTGAGTTCTTTCAAGGTTTGTTGTTGGTTTTTGATTTTCTGCAGTTTGAATCTGATATTCCAAGTGCAGATGTGGGGGACTTTTCTTCCTGTGTGTTCTCTCAGCTTGCTGGACTTGTGTTTGGGGTGTGTCATTACATTTGAAAGTTCTCAGACATGAGTACCAAAGATATTTCTTCTGCTCCATTCTCTGTTTGTTCTCTCTTTGGGGTTATGCATATGTTCCACCTTTTAATTGTCCCACAGTTCTTGGATAGTTTACCTTTTCTCTCTCTCTTTTTTTTTTTTTTTATTTTTGTGCATTTCAGCTTCAGACTGTTGATCTGTCTAGGCTCACTAATTCTTTCCTTGACTGTGTCCAGACTGTGAACAAGCCGCTACTGTTTTCAGAGGTGGTCAGGGATGGGGTAGCATGCAAGGTCCAAGAAGGAGGGCGATGTATGTGTACGTATAGCTGATTCGCGTTGTTGTACAGCAGAAACCAAAAGAACATTGTAAAATGATTATACTCCAATTAAAAAAAAATTGTAATAAATTTTTAAAAAAAGATGTGGGGCTTCTCTGGTGGTCCAGTGGGTAGCGAATCCTCCTTGCAGTGCAAGGGGCACTGGTTCGATCCCTGGCCTGGGAAGATCCCACGTGCTGTGGAGCAGCTGGACCGGTGTGTCCAATTAGGAGCCAGCACTCTGCAATTCACATGCCCAGAGCCAGTGCTCTGCAGTGAGAGAGACCGCTGCAATGGGAGGCCCACACAGACCAAAGAATAAAAATGGATAAAAATAAATGGATAAACAACCAATAAAAAGAGGCGGAAATTAAAAAAAAAAAAAAAAAAGATGTGAAGGTGTGCTTGGATCTGAGATGAGTAAGCCCGGGAAGGGCTGGTTGAAGGTCAGTGAGGAGAGAGAGGAGCCTCCTTCGGGGAGCTCTCTCTTGCCCCAAATTGCTTACCACCTGCTCCTCCCTGCAGGATCCCCCTCACCTGTGCTGAGGAGGCAGCACAGGTGTGGAAGAGAGGAATAATTGTTTTTTCTAGCTCTAAACAAGGAGAATAGGTACTTTAGATGGTGTATGACTATAATTTAAGTTTTCCTTTCACCTGGGGTTCTTAGCACACTGGCGTCTCCCCATATGAGTTTTGTGGAAGGAACAGGACCTGCGTGTGGAGAAAGGGGCATCTGCCACAGACACTGGTTTCCACCTGCTCTCTGCGGGTTTCCGTTTTGGTGCTGAGCCAGCGCACAGGCAGGCATCGTTGCTCCGCATGTGTGGTGGAGAGCTGGCCATCCACGCAGGAACCGCTGTCTGGAAAGGAGGAGCCTTCTCCCCTGAAATCAGAAGTCGTGTGCTGACATGAGAGCCAGACTCAGACGAGCCTCAGGTAAGCCCTCCAAGAACCCGTTTTCAAACGAAGGCAGCTGGGAGGTGAGTTCAAAGCCACGCCTGCCACAGCATCTTGGAAGTGCCCTGGGTGGTCCCCCCTGCTCACTGGACCTAGGCCTCGTGTCTTTTCTGTGGGTCAGGCTGCACCCTCTTTGTCTCTGTGCCGTGCCAGTGACAGATGTGGCTGTTCTGGACTTGGCTGTGTGACACTCTGTCTTTCTCAAGCAAGAGAGGAAGTTTTGCAGGAGTCGGTAGCCTTTCCTGGCCCTCCCAGGTGGCGCCAGTGGTAAAAAACCCGCCTGCCAATGCAGGAGACCTAAGCAATATGGGTTTGATCCCTGCATCAGGAAGATCTCCTGGAGGAAGAAATGGCTACCACTTCCAGTATTCGTGCCCAGAGAATCCCATGGACAGAGGAGCCTGGCAGGCTGCAGTCCATGGGGTCACAAAGAATCAGACATGACTGAATTGGCTTAGCACACACCCTCTCCCCTTGCTTTATGGTCAAACTCCACGTTTTCTGGGTCAAAACAGAGACGTTTTTGAAACGATGTAATATCGAATTTTCCTGTGGTATATCTAATGCACTTGAGCATTTTAACAAGCCAGCAGTTATGGTAATTTTAATGGGAGACTCGTGTTCCATTTTGCGTAAGTGATGAGTTTAAATTTGATTGAGTCGTGGAATGTAAGTCCCACGAGTATGCAGATCTAGTTCCTGAATGCTTTCAGGTCTGTCCCTGGCTGCTTTACTAATATATTTCTTCATTGTAACTTATTCTATTTAACTGGGTATTTTAAAAGGAAAAATGTTATCTCTGTGGCTTTTTATAATTAACCTTATTTGATTATTGTGTGTGTGTATGTGTTTTTTTTTTTTAAAAAAAAAAAATCTATTTTTCATTTATTTATCTTTTTGGGGGGTGGGGTGGGGAGGGGGGGGACAGGGGGGGCCACTTCTATTGGTCTTTCATTTACCTATTTTCATCTGTCTTTGTTCTTTGGCTCCTGTGGGCCTCCCATCGTGGCGTCTGTCATTGCAGGCGCGGCTCTGGGCGCATGCGCTCAGAGCTCCGGCTCGGTAATTGGACATCAGTCCAGCGCTCCGCGGCACGTGGGATCTTCCCGAAGGCAGCTGGGAGGTGAAGTTTTCAAACGAAGGCAGCTGGGAGGTGAGTTCAAAGCCACGCCTGCCACAGCATCTTGGAAGTGCCCTGGGTGGTCCCCCCTGCTCACTGGACCTAGGCCTCGTGTCTTTTCTGTGGGTCAGGCTGCACCCTCTTTGTCTCTGTGCCGTGCCAGTGACAGATGTGGCTGTTCTGGACTTGGCTGTGTGACACTCTGTCTTTCTCAAGCAAGAGAGGAAGTTTTGCAGGAGTCGGTAGCCTTTCCTGGCCCTCCCAGGTGGCGCCAGTGGTAAAAAACCCGCCTGCCAATGCAGGAGACCTAAGCAATATGGGTTTGATCCCTGCATCAGGAAGATCTCCTGGAGGAAGAAATGGCTACCACTTCCAGTATTCGTGCCCAGAGAATCCCATGGACAGAGGAGCCTGGCAGGCTGCAGTCCATGGGGTCACAAAGAATCAGACATGACTGAATTGGCTTAGCACACACCTCTCCCTTGCTTTATGGTCAAACTCCACGTTTTCTTGGTCAAAACAGAGACGTTTTTGAAACGATGTAATATCGAATTTTCCTGTGGTATATCTAATGCACTTGAGCATTTTAACAAGCCAGCAGTTATGGTAATTTTAATGGGAGACTCGTGTTCCATTTTGCGTAAGTGATGAGTTTAAATTTGATTGAGTCGTGGAATGTAAGTCCCACGAGTATGCAGATCTAGTTCCTGAATGCTTTCAGGTCTGTCCCTGGCTGCTTTACTAATATATTTCTTCATTGTAACTTATTCTATTTAACTGGGTATTTTAAAAGGAAAAATGTTATCTCTGTGGCTTTTTATAATTAACCTTATTTGATTATTGTGTGTGTGTATGTGTTTTTTTTTTTTAAAAAAAAAAAATCTATTTTTCATTTATTTATCTTTTTGGGGGGTGGGGTGGGGGGGGGGGGGGACGGGCGGGCCACTTCTATTGGTCTTTCATTTCTCTATTTTCATCTGTCTTTGTTCTTTGGCTCCTGTGGGCCTCCCATCGCGGTGGCGTCTGTCATTGCAGAGCGCCGGCTCTGGGCGCATGCGCTCCAGAGCTCCGGCTCGGTAATTGGACACATCAGTCCAGCCGCTCCGCGGCACGTGGGATCTTCCCAGGCCAGGGTAGGGCAGAGTATGTCAGCAAAGTTTTAGGCACTTCAGACTTAGCCTAACATCTGTAGTTCCTAGCATGTATGGTCCCACAAACAACATTATTTATGGCAATAGTTGTATGTAGTTCTGTGGATGTTACTCAGAATTACTGCATTGACTTGGTATTTTGGTTTGGCAGTAATCGAGGGATGCATTTGGACATGAGTTTAGTTCTATTCTAGCACTGCTGTTTTGTGTAATTATCAAACCTAGTGCTCAATCCTTTATTTCTCCTTGAAAGTATCATTTACAATCTTACTTTGATTTCATGTTTAGTAAAATATTTTGGGCCTTTCCTGGTGGTGCAGTGGTAAAGGATCTGCCTGCAATGCAGGAGATGCAGGTTTGACCTCTGGGTCAGGAAGATCCCCTGGAGGAGGGAATGACAACCCACTCCAGTATTCTTGCCTGGAGAATCCCATGGACAGAGGAGCCTGGTGGGCCACAGTCCACTGGGTTGCAAAAGAGTTGGACAAGACTGAGCGACTAAACAACAATAAAACAACAACAAAAAGTATTTAGTAATTTGGCAGAATTCTACTTATATACATATGTTCATGTAAATATAAAAGAGGTTCCTCATTTAAAAATGAGGAAACTGAGGTTCCCAAAACATTGTTAAAAATTGGCTACATGGCTAAGTAGTGAAGCTGAGATCTGAACCTGCAGCTTTCAGAGTCTTTTTTAAATTGTGCATTGTGGATAATTATTCACAGACATGTGCATCATTAATAATATGCCTAGACCTAGGCACAGGTAAAGACTATAATGCCTGAAACCTTTGCGCACCCATCACTCAGCTTCAGCACCTCCTGGCTGGTTCTCTTCCCCCAGTCCCCTCCCCATTTCTCCCCTGGATTATTCAGGCAGTCCTGAGCATCCTGTTACTTCACTGGAAACACTGCAGTATGTATCTCTGAAAGAAAATGAGTTTTTCATGATTGGTATTGCCACAGTGCCAGTATCAGACCTCATAAATATCAGTGATGTGTTTAATCGTCAGCTGTGTGACGTTCCTGTTCTCTCACTGCCTTTGTCTGTGACCCCTCTTTCTTTTTTCTGTATTTGCCTGTTAAATCACTTACATCTCTCTGTCCCTCTCTCTTGGCTTGTCTTGACTGACACACCTGTTGATGACCCCTCAGGGTGTCCACCGCTAGAGGGAGAAAGTGACTCATTTTACAGTTGCTTTAAAACCACAGACGCCACAGACCCAGGATACTGACTTGCTCCATTTTGTTTGGATTGTTTTTAGAGATTGTAAGTTTTGATTGAATTTTGTGTCATGATTATATAGAACATTTGCTGTTACAAAGTCAAATCTGTGCCACAAGGATCTGGGGGGATTCTAGTTGTCGTCCCACCCCCTTTGTTCTATGTCTTCACCCTCTTCCCTGCCACCCCAACACCACCCTAGAGCAATGATTCTTGGGTTTGGGCTTTATGCTTTCATTTTAAAATGGTAAGAGCAGGGCTTCCCTGGTGGTCCAGTGGGTAGAGAGTCTGCCTTGCAGTACAAGGGGTGCCGATTCGATCCCTGGCCCAGGAAGATCCCATGTGCCATGGAGCAGTTGGACTAGTGTGTGCAATTAAGAGCCAGTGCTCTGGAGCGCATGCGCCCAGAGCCGGTGCTCTGCAACAAGAGAGGTTACTGCAATGGGAGGCCCACACAGGCCAAAGAATAAGGATACATAAAAGTAAATAAAGAACCAATAAAACAGGCCAAAAATTAAAACAAAAAAATGGTAAGGGCGTATGTGGGCCATCCACACACTGCATGTGTGCTGCACGCATTGTCCCGGCCCTTGCTTTGTGGCTTCAGGTATGTCTGGGCCCAGTCCGGGGCTCTGTTTAGAGACACTTCTCTGGTCCTTCTCACAGCCACATGGGCCTCCTGATACAGAGGGCTGGCACCCTCTGGTCCGTGATACAAGCTACACCCTCCTCTACAAGCTACCCCCTCCTCCCTGGTGCGTCATTTGCCAGTTTTATTCACCTCTGGCGGTGTTTGACATTGGAAGAGTTTCATGTTCTGTAGTGAAATGTATCCATCTTTCCCTCTTGCTTTTGGGTATGAATAATTAGGATGGTTTCTCCCTCTGTAGGTCAAAGAGGAAGGGTCTCTCTCTCTCTGTCTCGCTCATATGTATCCACTGTTTAGGATTAATCTTGATATCATTTGTGTAAAACTGATGAATAGTTTAATGTTTCCATGTGGCTACCTGGTTGTATCTGTTTGTGATTGCTGTGGCTGTTGAGTCGCTAAGCTGCGTCCGACTCTTTGCGGTCCCGTGGACTGTAGCCAGGCTCCTCTGTCCGCAGGATTCTCCAGGCAAGAATACTGGAGTGGGTGGTCATGCCTTCCTCCAGGGGATCTTCCCCACCCAGGAATCAAACCTGAATCTCCTGCATGCAGGCAGATTCTTTCCCCCAGGAATTTTAAAGGGCAGCTTTCTCATTTGCTAGATTGCCGTAGACAGGCGGTCTCTCTGGATATTTAGACTCCGTTCCACCAGTTCATCAGTTTACACAGCATCACTGCATGGCTTGATAACAGAGGCTCTGTGACATTGCTGGTAGAGTGAGCCTTCCTCATCATTCTGCTTTGCCATGGGTTCATTAGCAGCTCCAGCTTGGGTTGTTCTGCCAAATGGACTGGATAATCAACCTGTCTGGCTTCTGGGAAATGCTAATATTTTAATTGCCATGATATTAAACATATAGATTAACTTTGGGAGAATCGTCCTCTCTGTGATGTTAAATCTTCTTGTGCAGGAACATGCTATATCTTTCCACTTATTCAAACTTATTTCTGAGCATTTCACGGTTTTGTGTGTAGAGTTTAGACATTTCTTGTCATGTTTCCAGTGATAGACCTTATTTGATTCATGTTTTTTCGGTTCAAGCTGATCTGTACAGCAGGTGCTGAGCACCCTCTGGTCCGGTGGGAGAGACACTTCTCTGGTCCTTCTCACAGCCACATGGGCCTCCTGATACAGAGGGCTGGCACCCTCTGGTCCGTGATACAAGCTACACCCTCCTCTACAAGCTACCCCCTCCTCCCTGGTGCGTCATTTGCCAGTTTTATTCACCTCTGGCGGTGTTTGACATTGGAAGAGTTTCATGTTCTGTAGTGAAATGTATCCATCTTTCCCTCTTGCTTTTGGGTATGAATAATTAGGATGGTTTCTCCCTCTGTAGGTCAAAGAGGAAGGGTCTCTCTCTCTCTGTCTCGCTCATATGTATCCACTGTTTAGGATTAATCTTGATATCATTTGTGTAAAACTGATGAATAGTTTAATGTTTCCATGTGGCTACCTGGTTGTATCTGTTTGTGATTGCTGTGGCTGTTGAGTCGCTAAGCTGCGTCCGACTCTTTGCGGTCCCGTGGACTGTAGCCAGGCTCCTCTGTCCGCAGGATTCTCCAGGCAAGAATACTGGAGTGGGTGGTCATGCCTTCCTCCAGGGGATCTTCCCCACCCAGGAATCAAACCTGAATCTCCTGCATGCAGGCAGATTCTTTCCCCCAGGAATTTTAAAGGGCAGCTTTCTCATTTGCTAGATTGCCGTAGACAGGCGGTCTCTCTGGATATTTAGACTCCGTTCCACCAGTTCATCAGTTTACACAGCATCACTGCATGGCTTGATAACAGAGGCTCTGTGACATTGCTGGTAGAGTGAGCCTTCCTCATCATTCTGCTTTGCCATGGGTTCATTAGCAGCTCCAGCTTGGGTTGTTCTGCCAAATGGACTGGATAATCAACCTGTCTGGCTTCTGGGAAATGCTAATATTTTAATTGCCATGATATTAAACATATAGATTAACTTTGGGAGAATCGTCCTCTCTGTGATGTTAAATCTTCTTGTGCAGGAACATGCTATATCTTTCCACTTATTCAAACTTATTTCTGAGCATTTCACGGTTTTGTGTGTGTAGAGTTTAGACATTTCTTGTCATGTTTCCAGTGATAGACCTTATTTGCTTATTTTGCTTTTGTAGATGTGGTCTTTAGTTACGGGTTCAAGCTGATGTCTTTGGTGTGGATGAACATTATTGGATTCTTTTGAATTTATTTTACAACCTGTTTTTTAAAAAAACAAAAAAACTAAGGTTTCTTCCTGTTTTATGGGGTTCTTGTTTTCCACAAGGATTTGTGGCTTTCTGCATACATTAATATAATCACATGCTCTACAAATAAGGAAGATTTGACCTCTTCTCTGGGCTTCCCTGGTGGCTCAGAGGTTTTTTTTAAAAAAAAAATCTGCCGGAGGAGCCAAGATGGCGGAGGAATGAGGGAAAGATTTCACCAGCTCCCCAACAGAATCACCAGAACTAATCAAGAAAAGAACCACCACCAACAAACCAGCCGCTAGATGACAGAAGAATTCCATAGGTCCGCGAGAGTAGAAGAGTGAATAATCAGAAATTTCCCGGGGCTAGGGTTCTAAGAATCCTCTGTCCTAACCCCCACGCAGGATCTCACCGACGGAGAACGCGCCAGCAAGTGCCCTAAAAGGGGGCCTAAGCAGAGCCTCGGGGGAGAAAGGGCAGCACTCAGCGTGAAAACTCCAAGAATCCACCCGGATCTCCGGCAAAAAATAAGACACTGCGAAGATAGGATACCAGAGCAGGGCCGAGCAGAACGCGCTTGCTGCCTAGCGACCTCAGGCCGGACGGAACGAGAAGGGAGGGAGCACCCAGTGTGAGGATCGCAACGCTCGGCCGCTGGGCGAAAATCGCGACTTTCCGCCTGGCACCGGGTGAGTTCAAACACTCCTAGTGGGGGACTGGCTGAAGGGGAAATCACCCACAGATTGCTGACCAGGGACCGGGCTCGAGCCAGACGGGGAACCCTGTGCCTGCCTTTGGGACTTGGAGGCGCAACCGGCAGTGCGCGCGCACCAGTGGCGGAGGAGCCCCTGCACCCCCCATAGCTGCACCCCCATAGCTACACCCACAGCGGAGGAAGTCGGGAGAAGGGCAGGTATCAGAGGCTACCTGCAGGTGCGCTGCAGAGCCAGGGCGCCCCCGCCCAACACGAGATTGCGCGCGCGCCATGGCCCCCCACCCGACTGACTGGGATCAGCCTGCGCTCCCGCCCAACCCGGGACAGCGAGCGCACCGCGGTCCCCCGCTCAACGGACAGAGATCAGCCCGCCGTCCCCGTCATCACCTGAGCTTGCAGACCGGTGCCATAAGGAAAAGACTGCATCATCAAGACAACACCATCGAGAGCAGACTGGCTTCCAGACAGATGAGAGGATAAAAACCAGGGACAGTATTTGGCTTTTTTGTTTATCTGTTGCATATGGTTCTGCTTATTCATTTGATTGGTCAGGTTTGGGGTTTTTGTTTTTTGTTTTTTCTCTCTCTCTCTCTCTCTTTGGTCTCTTCTTATTAAGTTTCTCCTCCCTTTTTTTTAATTTTTAATTTTTTTTGATTTTTAATTATTAATTTTTTATTATTAATTTTTTTAATTTTAATTCTTGAACTTCTAATTTTCTTTCCTCTTTCCCACTCCTTCCTCCCTCTATGTTCTAAATCTAAAACTTTCTCCTATATACCACTACCCCCTAGATAAATATTTCCTACCTTCCTGTCTCCACTATTCTCTCCCAGCTACACTAAACGATACAACACACTAATCTTGGCTACATAACCCTATAAAATCCTTCCAAGTTGAATCTATTCCTTCTCATTACCCATACATTTTCCACCTTCTCACCCCCAACACATGTCTTAGTTAAAAATTGCTTTCAATGACGAAATAGTCCAAGCCAGGACCTTACCCAAGATCTATTTGTCCAGGCACTATTCTAATTAACTCAGAGCTTAACGGGCAAGTACCATCTTTGATTGTGTCGTTTGCCAGGAAAATTTCCTATGCTTTGTCACTGTAAGACTGGTTAGATGTGGTTATTGCTATGTATGTATGTATATCTTGTGACTAGGTTAGAAAACATCTGCATGTTTTTATGACTGTCACCCATTAGGGACACACCTCTTGCTCCTCAGATGCTAGTATTTGAACTAATATCACGGAACACCATAGCAAACCAGGCATAGAGCCTACATCCCCTGACCAATCATCAAACCAAGGATCCTCGAACTAGAAGCCCTGATTCCAAGACCCCACACTATCAAAGAACATACAACACTAGAGATGAAATGACAGAGAAACACTGCACAAATGAAGGACCAAGCTAGAGAATCACAGCCTCAAATGACAGAGGAGGAGATAGACAAATTATCTGAAAGAGAATTCAGAAAAACTATTCTAATGAGGATGCAAAACACCGAAAACAGAATACTAGAGGAAATTAGTGCATTGAGAAAAGACATGCAGGAAATGAAAAATAAGCAAATAGAGACCACCAACTCAATTGCTGAACTCAAAAATACGATAGAAGGCCTCAACAGTAGACTATCTGAGGCTGAAGAACGGATAAGCGTGCTGGAAGATAGACTGGTGGAAATAACTGGTGAGGAACAGAACAAAGCCAAAAGAATGAAAAGAACTGAGGATAGCCTCAGGGACCTATGGGACAATATCAAACTCACCAACATTAGAATTATAGGAGTCCCAGAAGAAGAAGAAGGGAAGAAAGGTTACGAAAAAATTCTTGAAGAGGTTATTGTAGAAAACTTCCCCAGCATGGGAAAGGAAATAGTCAGCCATGTCCAAGAAGCACAAAGAGTTCCATACAGGATAAACCCCAGAAGAAACACACCAAGGCACATTCTAATCAAACTAACACAGACTAAATATAAAGACAGATTACTAAAAGCAGCTAGAAGCAAACAACAAATAACATATAAAGGAAAGCCCATACGTCTAACTGCGGATCTCTCAACAGAAATCCTCCAGGCCAGAAGAGAATGGCAGGACACATTTAAACGGCTAAAAGAGAATAACCAACCACGAATTCTCTACCAGCAAAAATCTCATTCAGAATCGATGGAGAAGTCAAAAGCTTCTCAGACAGACAAAAACTAAAAAAATTCTGTACCACAAAACTAGCCCTACAACAAGTGTTAAAGGGCCTGATATAGCCAATAAATACAAGAGTAGAAGTCCTACAAATCAAACCCCAGACTTCTAAGAAGATGACAATAGGAACATTCATATCAATAATTACTTTGAACGTAAATGGATTAAATGCTCCAGCCAAACGACACAGGTTGGCTGAATGGATCAAGAAACATGACCCATATACTTTGAACTAGAAGCCCTGATTCCAAGACCCCACACTATCAAAGAACATACAACACTAGAGATGAAATGACAGAGAAACACTGCACAAATGAAGGACCAAGCTAGAGAATCACAGCCTCAAATGACAGAGGAGGAGATAGACAAATTATCTGAAAGAGAATTCAGAAAAACTATTCTAATGAGGATGCAAAACACCGAAAACAGAATACTAGAGGAAATTAGTGCATTGAGAAAAGACATGCAGGAAATGAAAAATAAGCAAATAGAGACCACCAACTCAATTGCTGAACTCAAAGTACGATAGAAGGCCTCAACAGTAGACTATCTGAGGCTGAAGAACGGATAAGCGTGCTGGAAGATAGACTGGTGGAAATAACTGGTGAGGAACAGAACAAAGCCAAAAGAATGAAAAGAACTGAGGATAGCCTCAGGGACCTATGGGACAATATCAAACTCACCAACATTAGAATTATAGGAGTCCCAGAAGAAGAAGAAGGGAAGAAAGGTTACGAAAAAATTCTTGAAGAGGTTATTGTAGAAAACTTCCCCAGCATGGGAAAGGAAATAGTCAGCCATGTCCAAGAAGCACAAAGAGTTCCATACAGGATAAACCCCAGAAGAAACACACCAAGGCACATTCTAATCAAACTAACACAGACTAAATATAAAGACAGATTACTAAAAGCAGCTAGAAGCAAACAACAAATAACATATAAAGGAAAGCCCATACGTCTAACTGCGGATCTCTCAACAGAAATCCTCCAGGCCAGAAGAGAATGGCAGGACACATTTAAACGGCTAAAAGAGAATAACCAACCACGAATTCTCTACCAGCAAAAATCTCATTCAGAATCGATGGAGAAGTCAAAAGCTTCTCAGACAGACAAAAACTAAAAAAATTCTGTACCACAAAACTAGCCCTACAACAAGTGTTAAAGGGCCTGATATAGCCAATAAATACAAGAGTAGAAGTCCTACAAATCAAACCCCAGACTTCTAAGAAGATGACAATAGGAACATTCATATCAATAATTACTTTGAACGTAAATGGATTAAATGCTCCAGCCAAACGACACAGGTTGGCTGAATGGATCAAGAAACATGACCCATATATATGCTGTTTACAAGAGACCCACGTCAGACCTAGAGACACTCATAGACTGAAAGTGAAAGGCTGGAAAAAGATATTCCATGCAAATGGAAATCAAAAGAAAGCTGGAGTAGCAATCCTCATATCAGACAAAATAGATTTTAAAGTAAAGATTCTAAGAGACAAGGCAGGTCACTACATCATGATTAAAGGATCCATCCAAGAGGAAGACATAACAGTCATGAACATCTACACACCCAACACAGGGGCACCTCAATACATAAGACAGATACTTTCAGACTTAAAAGAAGAAATCAATAATAACACAATAATAGTAGGAGACTTTAACACTCCTCTCACACCAATGGATGGATCATCTAAACAGAAAATTAATAAAGAAACACAAGCCTTAAATGCCACACTAGAAAAGGTGGACCTCATCGATATCTTTAGGACGTTCTACCCAAAAGCAGAAGAATACACTTTCTTCTCAAGTGCTCACGGAACATTCTCCAAGATAGACCACATCTTGGACCACAAATCTAACCTCAGTCAATTCAAGAAAACTGAAATTCTATCAACCATCTTCTCGGACCACAATGCAGTGAGACTAGAGATCAACCACAGGAAAAAAAAACGCTAAAAATACAAACACATGGCTATTAAACAACACTTACCTAAAAAACCAACTGATCACTGAGGAAATCAAAGGAGAAATTTTAAAATTCCTAGAAGAAAATGACAATGAACATACGACAGTGCAAAACCTATGGGATACCGCAAAAGTAGTTCTAAGAGGGAAATTTATAGCAATACAATCCCACCTCAAGAAACTAGGAAAATATGAAGCAGATGACCTAACCCTCTGCTTAAAACAATTGGAGAAAGAAGAACAAAAACATCCCAAAGCCAGCAGAAGACGAGAAATTATAAAGACTAGAGCAAAAAAAAATAAAAATAGGAACATTCATATCAATAATTACTTTGAACGTAAATGGATTAAATGCTCCAGCCAAACGACACAGGTTGGCTGAATGGATCAAGAAACATGACCCATATATATGCTGTTTACAAGAGACCCACGTCAGACCTAGAGACACTCATAGACTGAAAGTGAAAGGCTGGAAAAAGATATTCCATGCAAATGGAAATCAAAAGAAAGCTGGAGTAGCAATCCTCATATCAGACAAAATAGATTTTAAAGTAAAGATTCTAAGAGACAAGGCAGGTCACTACATCATGATTAAAGGATCCATCCAAGAGGAAGACATAACAGTCATGAACATCTACACACCCAACACAGGGGCACCTCAATACATAAGACAGATACTTTCAGACTTAAAAGAAGAAATCAATAATAACACAATAATAGTAGGAGACTTTAACACTCCTCTCACACCAATGGATGGATCATCTAAACAGAAAATTAATAAAGAAACACAAGCCTTAAATGCCACACTAGAAAAGGTGGACCTCATCGATATCTTTAGGACGTTCTACCCAAAAGCAGAAGAATACACTTTCTTCTCAAGTGCTCACGGAACATTCTCCAAGATAGACCACATCTTGGACCACAAATCTAACCTCAGTCAATTCAAGAAAACTGAAATTCTATCAACCATCTTCTCGGACCACAATGCAGTGAGACTAGAGATCAACCACAGGAAAAAAAAACGCTAAAAATACAAACACATGGCTATTAAACAACACTTACCTAAAAAACCAACTGATCACTGAGGAAATCAAAGGAGAAATTTTAAAATTCCTAGAAGAAAATGACAATGAACATACGACAGTGCAAAACCTATGGGATACCGCAAAAGTAGTTCTAAGAGGGAAATTTATAGCAATACAATCCCACCTCAAGAAACTAGGAAAATATGAAGCAGATGACCTAACCCTCTGCTTAAAACAATTGGAGAAAGAAGAACAAAAACATCCCAAAGCCAGCAGAAGACGAGAAATTATAAAGACTAGAGCAGAAATAAATAAGAAATGAAAGAAACTATAGTACGGATAAATAAAACAAAAAGCTGGTTCTTTGAAAAGGTAAACAAAATTGACAAGCGTCTGGCGAGACTCATCAAGAAAAAGAGGGAGAAGAACCAGATCAACAAAATCAAAAACGAAAAAGGAGAGATTACAACAGATAATGCAGAAATCCAAAGGATTCTAAGAGACTATTATGAGCAACTCTATGGCAACAAACTGGACAACCCGGAAGAAATGGACAGTTTCTTGGGGAAGATTAATCTCCCAAGACTGAGCCAGGAAGAAACAGTAACTTTGAACAACCCAATCACAAGCTCAGAAATCGAATCTGTGATTAAATATCTACCCGAAAATAAAAGCCCAGGACCAGATGGCTTCACAGCCAAATTCTACCAAACATTTAAAGAAGAGCCAATGCCTGTCCTTCTAAAACTCTTTCAATAAATTGCACAGGAAGGAAAACTTCCAAACACATTCTACAAGGCCACCATCACCTTGATACCCAAACCAGGCAAAGACAACACATAAAAGGAAAATTACAGACCAATTTCTCTGATGAATCTAGATGCCAAGATGCTCAACAAAATCCTAGCAAACAGAATTCAACAACACATCAAAAAACTCATACATCATGATCAAGTTGGGTTCATCCCAGGCATGCAAGGATTCTTCAACATCCGCAAATCAATCAACGTGATACACCATATTAACAAACTGAGAGACAAAAACCATATGATCATCTCAATAGATGCAGAAAAAGCCTTTGACAAAGTACAACACCCATTCATGATAAAAACTCTTCAGAAAATGGGCATAGAAGGAACCTATCTCAACGTAGTGAAAGCCATATGAGAAGCCCACAGCGAACATTATCCTCAATGGTGAAAAACTGAAAGCATTCCCTCTAAGATCAGGAACAAGACAGGGGTGTCCACTTTCACCGCTACTATTCAACATAGTCCTGGAAGTTCTAGCAACAGCAATAAGAGAAGAGAAAGAAATCAAAGGAATCCAGATTGGAAAGGAAGAAATCAAGCTCTCTCTTTTTGCAGATGACATGATATTATATACATAGAAAATCCCAAAGAGACAGTTACAAAGCTACTAGAGCTAATCAAGGGATTCACCAATGTCGCAGGATACAAAGTCAACACACAGAAATCACTGGCATTCCTATACACAAACAATGAAAAATCAGAAAATGAAATCAAAAAGGAAATCCCCTTCACCATCGCAACCAAAAGAATCAAATATCTAGGAATAAACCTACCCAAAGAAACAAAAGAACTGTACACAGAAAATTACAAGACACTCATGAAAGAAATTAAAGAAGACTTAAACAGATGGAGAGATATTCCATGTTCCTGGATCGGAAGAATCAATACTGTGAAAATGACCATACTACCAAATATCATCTACAGATTCAATGCAGTACCTATTCAACTTCCATTGACATTTTTCACAGAACTAGACCAAAGAATCACACAGTTCATATGGAAACACAAAAGACCTCGAATAGCCAAAGCAATCCTGAGAAAGAAAAACAGAGCTGGAGGGATCAGCCTCCCTAACTTCAGACTCTACTGCAAAGCAACACTCATCAAGACAGTATGGTACTGGCACAAAAACAGAACTATAGACCAATGGAACCAGATAGAGAACCCAGAGATAAACCCACACACCTATGGGTACCTTATTTTTGACAAAGGAGGAGAAACTATAAAATGGGACAAAGACAGCCTCTTCAACAAGTGGTGCTGGGAGAATTGGACAGCTACATGCAAAAAAAATGAAATTGGAACATTCCCTGACACCATACACTAAGATCAACTCAAAATGGATGAAAGACCTAAATGTAAGGCCAGAAACCATCAAACTCTTAGAGGAGAATATAGGCAAAACCCTCAAGGACATCAATCAAAGCAAGATCTTCTCTGACCCACCAAGTAAAATAGCAGAACTGAAAAGAAAAATGAACATATGGGACCTCATGAAACTTAAAAGCTTTTGTACAGGAAAAGAAATGACAAAAAAGCTCAACAGACACCCCACAGAGTGGAATAAAATCATAGCCAATGAAACAACTGACAAAGAATTAATCTCCAAAATCTACAAGCAACTCAGACAACTCAACACAGGGAAAACGAACAACCCAATCAAAAAATGGGAAAAAGATCTAAAGAGACACCTCTCCAAAGAGGACATACAGATGGCCCAAAAGCACATGAAACGATGCTCAACCTCGCTTATTATTAGAGAAATGCAAATTAAAACTACAATGAGATATAACCTCCCACCCGTCAGAATGGCCATCTTCAAAAAATCTGCAGACAATGAATGCTGGAGAGGGTGCGGAGAAAAGGGAACCCTTTTGCATTGCTGGTGGGAATGTAAATTGATACAGCCTCTATGCAAAAAACTGTACACAGAAAAAAAACACTCATGAAAGAAATTAAAGAAGACTTAAACAGATGGAGAGATATTCCATGTTCCTGGATCGGAAGAATCAATACTGTGAAAATGACCATACTACCAAATATCATCTACAGATTCAATGCAGTACCTATTCAACTTCCATTGACATTTTTCACAGAACTAGACCAAAGAATCACACAGTTCATATGGAAACACAAAAGACCTCGAATAGCCAAAGCAATCCTGAGAAAGAAAAACAGAGCTGGAGGGATCAGCCTCCCTAACTTCAGACTCTACTGCAAAGCAACACTCATCAAGACAGTATGGTACTGGCACAAAAACAGAACTATAGACCAATGGAACCAGATAGAGAACCCAGAGATAAACCCACACACCTATGGGTACCTTATTTTTGACAAAGGAGGAGAAACTATAAAATGGGACAAAGACAGCCTCTTCAACAAGTGGTGCTGGGAGAATTGGACAGCTACATGCAAAAAAAATGAAATTGGAACATTCCCTGACACCATACACTAAGATCAACTCAAAATGGATGAAAGACCTAAATGTAAGGCCAGAAACCATCAAACTCTTAGAGGAGAATATAGGCAAAACCCTCAAGGACATCAATCAAAGCAAGATCTTCTCTGACCCACCAAGTAAAATAGCAGAACTGAAAAGAAAAATGAACATATGGGACCTCATGAAACTTAAAAGCTTTTGTACAGGAAAAGAAATGACAAAAAAGCTCAACAGACACCCCACAGAGTGGAATAAAATCATAGCCAATGAAACAACTGACAAAGAATTAATCTCCAAAATCTACAAGCAACTCAGACAACTCAACACAGGGAAAACGAACAACCCAATCAAAAAATGGGAAAAAGATCTAAAGAGACACCTCTCCAAAGAGGACATACAGATGGCCCAAAAGCACATGAAACGATGCTCAACCTCGCTTATTATTAGAGAAATGCAAATTAAAACTACAATGAGATATAACCTCCCACCCGTCAGAATGGCCATCTTCAAAAAATCTGCAGACAATGAATGCTGGAGAGGGTGCGGAGAAAAGGGAACCCTTTTGCATTGCTGGTGGGAATGTAAATTGATACAGCCTCTATGGAAGACAGTATGGAGATTTCTTAAAAAACTAAAAATAGAAGCACCCTATGACCCAGCAATCTCACTCTTCGGCTTATATCCTGATGAAATCAAAACTGAAAGAAGCACCTGTACCCCAATGTTTATTGCAGCTCTCTATACAATAGCCAAAACATGGAAGCAACCTAGATGTCCATCGACGAATGAATGGATCCAGAAGCCCTGGTACATATATACAATGGAATACTACTCAGCTGTTAAAAGAAATGCAGAAGACTCAGTCCTAATGAAGTGGCTGGCTCTAGAACCTATCATAAAAAGTGAAGTAAGTCAAAAAGAGAAAGACAAATAACAGTATACTAACACACATATATGGAATCTAGTAGGACGGTCTTGATATCACACGCAGGGAACTCATGGAAAAAAAGGCAGAGCATAGACATAGGGACATCGTGGGGAAGAAATAGGGAGGGGGAAGCATGGAGGAAGTAACAAGGAAACCTATGCTGTTATGTGTGGAAAAGATAGCTAGTGTCATAGTGCTAAGGGAATAGGAGTGCTTACAATGGCTTGGGGCGAAGGCCTGGAGGGGTGGGATGGGGGGATCTGGGCGGGTGGGGACCATGGATATGCATATGACTGATCTGGGAACATGTCGGTGAACAACAAAACTCTGTAAAACCTTTAAAATAAAGAATTAAAAAAAAAAAATCTGCCAATGCAGGAGACACAGGGGATGCAGTTTGGATCCCTGGGTTGGGAAGATCCCCTTGAGAAGGAAATGGCAACCATCTCCAGTATTCTTGCCTGGAGACCCCCATGGACAGAAGAGCCTGGTGGGATATGGTCCATGGTGCTGCAAAAGAGTCGGACACGACTGAGCCACTAAACAACCACAAACATTTCTAATAAATTAGGGAATACAGAAGATTATTTATACAGTGATCTTTTGTGAAATCAGCAGAAGCGGCATTGAGGAGAGACGGCAGTCTATTCTCAGCCCGAGGTCGGTACTTCTTTCCGAGAAGACACACTCGTTTCCAAAGCTGCCGGCACCCCAGACGCTGCTTGCTGTCTCTCATCCCCCTCCTCCCCCCACCCCACAGTCTCTGGGCTGATCTCACACGTTCTCCCCCCGACCATCACTGTGATTTTCACCCCTGTCTGCTCCATTTCTCACTTTCCAAGCTCTTTTGTAGCTGCGTGGCGTTGCGGGTCTAATTCTCACCCTGTAATTGGATTTTTCCGCCATGACGCTGTCTCCTGTGCTCGTGCCCCCCACCCTTATCGGCGACAGTTCGCCTCGTGTTGGATTCATGCTCTGACTAGGAACTGGGTTTCTGTGAGGAGCTGCGGGGGCTCCCGTTTCTTATGGCCTGTTTTCTGGTTGTCAGGCTCTCTCACAGTTTTTCTGAGCCAGTGTTTACCTGCGCTGTTGGGGGACGTGCCTGTTGCAGGTGCACCTGCCAGCACCCTGTGGTGATGGTCTGGCCTGTGCTTTTGGACTTCGTGTGCTGACCAGCCCTTGGTCCTCCACCAGCCTACTTTCTACCCTCAGGAGAAGGTGGACACCAGCATGCAGAGGGTGCCTCCCTGGGAAGGCCCCAAGGGTCTTATTTGCCTCCCCAAACCCATGTGCTGTCCCTTGGCCGAGCCAGGCGGGTCCCATCCCGCAAGCACTGGCGAGGCCCTGTATCCCGGCCCTTCAGTTTCTGTGGATCTCATGGCATGCAGAGTATGAGGCTCTGTTGCAAAAGGTCTTCCCTAGGGTGACTTGCAGTGCCTGTGAGAATTCTCCCAATGCTGCTGACGTGCCTGCTGTCTCACAGCGGCAGTGGAAGGTGAGGGAGGGCAGGGTCCACAGCCTTCAGAACCTCCTGTTTGTCTCCGATCCCCTCTTGGTTCACACAGAATGCTGTGCCTCTGTCTTCCATTTTTGATTTTATCTCTTGAGATGTCTGCCCAGTGGGTTTCATGAAGAGCTGGGGGAAGGGCTTGGGAAGCTGACCTAGCTTGGAGAGGCAGTGTTTCCCTGGCACTTAGGTCATCTGCGGAGCCAGGTGGACATCTGCAGAGTGTCCCTGGGCCAGGCTTGCAGAGGGCTGGCAGGGACCTCACGTTATCCTGTGTGACAGGTGTTCCCATTAAACACCTCTGATTGGTGAGTTGACTGAGCACAGAGGTTTGAACCCAGAGAGTCCTGGTCTGCAGCCTCTGTGAGGACAGGCAGGAGGGAACCTCGGGCCACGGTGACAAATTATTGTGGCAGTGATGATGGCAGCCCCACAACCTATGAGCAGGTGCTGGGACATGAGAGATGAGGCCACTCTTACAGAACCACAAGGGGGCCATCAGGACATCCAGGTTCTCACCCAGGATGCTCTCCCGGTGCCTTTTCTGCTGCTGTAACAGTCAGTTATTGTAGAAACTACTTCCTACTCTGTGCCAGGAACAGCTCACCTTCCCAGTGGCCCCCAGGAAAGCTCTGATCCCTGTTACTGAAAAAGAAAGAGGGTCAGAGAGAAAGAGGGTGACCCCCTGGGACAGCCAGCAGGTGGGGCCCCCCAGGCTGTGCTGTTTGAGGATGCTGCTCTGCACCCGGTAATTTCACCGAGATCTTGAGGCTGAGATGTGACGATTTCTGCTTTGCCTGCGACCAGCCTTCACCAGGAGTGAGCTCAGGAAAGGTGTCAAACCTAGTTGCCAGATTTCTGTTTAAGGGTAACTGTTGAGGTCACAGTGCATAAAAGAAGTGATTTGGAGGCAGAAATTTGGGGGAAAATAGCCAGCTGTTCAAACTTTCATTTTATGTGATCAGGTAATCATCCTCTTATTTTTTTGTAGAAAAGAAAGGATAGGCTGCCCTGTGCGGTTTTAGGAATGAGACGGATTTAATGTTCTCATTTAGTTACAGAAAGCTAGAGGTAACTACTACTTTAATCGGTTGAGTTCGTGGCAAATGAACTTACCAAAAAAAGGCCATTTTTTTGCCATTTTTTTTTTCCGTTGGTCTCAGGTCCTTCGATAAAACTCCCTCGTGGGAAAAAAATATCAAAGAAGTATTAAAAACGGACTCTGTGTGATTAGAAAGAAAAGTCTCTTGTGAAATGTGCTGAATTCTGAAAGTTAATTAAAATGAAGACATTGTCACACGGTATTCTCCACTTGTTATATTTAGCTTTTCCGGTGAAATAAGATACTTCTTTCTTCTCTGTGAAAGTAACTATCTTGGTATCTTCCACCCTCACAGGATCACTGTTTCTTTCCTATTCAAGCAAGCAGGCTTGTGCCCTAAGACCCCAGATTTGGGAAGCCCTGTGTGCTCTGTCCCCATATTCCATCGCTGAGGATTGCCCTTGCCGGCCCTGCAGCCTCTGTGAGGACAGGCAGGAGGGAACCTCGACAAATTATTGTGGCAGTGATGATGGCAGCCCCACAACCTATGAGCAGGTGCTGGGACATGAGAGATGAGGCCACTCTTACAGAACCACAAGGGGGCCATCAGGACATCCAGGTTCTCACCCAGGATGCTCTCCCGGTGCCTTTTCTGCTGCTGTAACAGTCAGTTATTGTAGAAACTACTTCCTACTCTGTGCCAGGAACAGCTCACCTTCCCAGTGGCCCCAGGAAAGCTCTGATCCCTGTTACTGAAAAGAAAGAGGGTCAGAGAGAAAGAGGGTGACCCCCTGGGACAGCCAGCAGGTGGGGCCCCCCAGGCTGTGCTGTTTGAGGATGCTGCTCTGCACCCGGTAATTTCACCGAGATCTTGAGGCTGAGATGTGACGATTTCTGCTTTGCCTGCGACCAGCCTTCACCAGGAGTGAGCTCAGGAAAGGTGTCAAACCTAGTTGCCAGATTTCTGTTTAAGGGTAACTGTTGAGGTCACAGTGCATAAAAGAAGTGATTTGGAGGCAGAAATTTGGGGGAAAATAGCCAGCTGTTCAAACTTTCATTTTATGTGATCAGGTAATCATCCTCTTATTTTTTTGTAGAAAAGAAAGGATAGGCTGCCCTGTGCGGTTTTAGGAATGAGACGGATTTAATGTTCTCATTTAGTTACAGAAAGCTAGAGGTAACTACTACTTTAATCGGTTGAGTTCGTGGCAAATGAACTTACCAAAAAAAGGCCATTTTTTTGCCATTTTTTTTTTCCGTTGGTCTCAGGTCCTTCGATAAAACTCCCTCGTGGGAAAAAAATATCAAAGAAGTATTAAAAACGGACTCTGTGTGATTAGAAAGAAAAGTCTCTTGTGAAATGTGCTGAATTCTGAAAGTTAATTAAAATGAAGACATTGTCACACGGTATTCTCCACTTGTTATATTTAGCTTTTCCGGTGAAATAAGATACTTCTTTCTTCTCTGTGAAAGTAACTATCTTGGTATCTTCCACCCTCACAGGATCACTGTTTCTTTCCTATTCAAGCAAGCAGGCTTGTGCCCTAAGACCCCAGATTTGGGAAGCCCTGTGTGCTCTGTCCCCATATTCCATCGCTGAGGATTGCTGTAGTCCTGGAGGTTTTCCTGGCCAGCCCAACTCCAGTGTCCTACCTGCACTGACTGCTCAGGCTGCCCGGGCCCTGGGCCTCCCACAATGGGCTGGACCCTCCCATCTGCTCCAGCTGACTTCCTGTCCTACAGGATCACTTGCCCAGGTGCTGACATCAACTCATGGAATGCCCACCACACTGTCCAGAAGTCCTGACATCCCTGTGATCATCACGTTGCTGAACCAATGATCTCCCTAGTCCCAACAGCAACACTGGAAAGTTTCTCTCCATGGTTCCCCTCTGTCCACCTCCATCCCTGGCTGGCCTACCTCAGCCTGTCAACTAGCTTTCCCCCTTCTTCAACCAGTGGCTTCCAAGCTTGGACACTCACCTGTCTTGGGTGGCCTTCTCAGAAAGACTTCCTTATGTCAAACGGCAATCCTCTCCTGGTGCTATCTATCCCTAGCCACTTTTCCAGCTTCAATTATACGTTATTAACTTACTGTACTACACTTCTTTTAAAAACCTCATTTTTTTTCTTTTCTTTTTTTTTTTAAATTTTTACCTCTTTTATTAATTATTTATTTATTTTCATCCATCTTCATTCTTCAGCTTGTGTGGGCCTCCCATTGCAGTGGCCTCTCTCACCCCAGAGCACCAGCTTGCAGTTGGACACACTGTTTCAGCCACTCCACGGCACATGGGATCTTCCCGGGCCAAGGATTGAACTGGTGCCCCTTGCACTGCTAGGCAGACTGTTCACCCACTGGACCGCCAGGGAAGCCCCTTTACTACACTTTCATTCTTTGTCATCTTCCCTTCCTAGAATGTAAGCTTCATGAGAATAAACATATTGTCTGTTTTATTGACTGCTGGATCTTCCAAATCCAGATTACAGTCTGGCTACAATCTATGGTAAGGTACTCTGTTGACCAAAATATCTGTTGATGGATGGATGGATTGTTGGGTGGATGGATGACTGGATGGATTTGTGGATGGATGGATGAAAGGAGGAATGGATGGATGGGTGAATAGATGGATGGATGGGTGGGTGGATGAATGGATGGATTTTTGGATGGAAGTTTGGACTGTTCGATGGATAGATGGATTGGTTGATGGATGGACTGTTACATGGAAAGTTGGACTATTAGATGGATGGATGGGTAAGTGGATGGGCAGATGGATGGATTGTTAAATGGAAGGAAGGATTGTTGGATGGATAGAAGGAAGGATGAAGGGATGGATGGGTGGATGAGTGGATATGAGGGGCAGCATCATATTGGTGGGAAATCATCAGGTGAAAGGGCTGAACTGGAAAATCATGCTGCTCCTGTTTGAAAGATGAATTAAAGTTCTATGTGTTGGTGTGAACAGTTAGTAAGATTATTATGAGAAGAAGCAAGGTGTAGAGCAGAATCCAGTATGCCCCTGTCCTGTCCATTTAAGACATTGCTGCATAGATGAATATGTGTAGAAGCACAATGTCAGTGTTTTCTGGAAGGAGTCAGAAGACCCTGTTCATAATGGAAGTTCTAGGGAGAGGGATTAGAATACAAGTAACATTGGAGACCTTGCCTTTTAATTTAGTATTTTTCTGTGCAGTTTAAGTTTTCTAACCATACTATTCATGTTTTTATTTTAAAACCTCAGAAAGGATTTTTAGTGGTAAGATTATGAGCTACTTACAGGATTTTTGCTTTGCACTACTTGTCTCTAAAAGAATAAATAATTGCTATAAAAAATTAAAGGCAGCTTTACTTAGCGACAACAACAAAACAAGCAGTACTTATCTTTAGGGACTTCCTCAGAGCACTAACAGGTCTTGATTTATCAAATAAAGTTCAGATGCTGTTCAGTAATTTTCTGTTTGCTAAGCCAGAAAACCTTTACTTACATCCCTGAGATTTTCAGCAACAAAAATCTCAGATAAACAGAGCATTTCGTTTCCCTGCTTCCCTGTGATTTTATGATAATTCACAGTATAACAGGCTGGCAGACACATTCTTAGTAGCAAATGGGCAAAGTGTTAGCAATTGTATATGAAGTTTTATGTCTGGAGCTCTGGGCGCTGCCCTGGACTGGGTGGTGCTGTGGTTGTCAGCTAAACCACAGCGCCCTGGGATCTTGGTTCGCCCTCATGTGTCTAAGCTGTAATCCTGGGTTTGCTCTTCCTGGGATTTCTTCTGCTTGAAGTTTGCTTTGTCTGTGGCCTGCTGTTTCTCTTCACCCTCACACTACAGATATCTGATCTGTTTCAAGGATTGCGAGAGGCTTCTTTTTCAATAAAAAGAGTGGAAAGACAAAATAAACTATTTCTTTGAAAATTGAGAAAAGCCATTTTGTGACCAAGAAATGCATTTGATTATCAAGACAAAAAAAAATCATGAAATTGTTCATGATGAGCTTTTCATCCACCTTTTCATCTTAGAATTTGAGATGTAAAGTCTCCACTTACAGACGTTTTGAAAGTAGAGTGATGCCGTCTCAGGGAACAGCAGGTTCTAGTGTTTTAATTTTGGCCTCACTGTGAGGCATATTTGATCTTAATCCCCCAACCGGGGGTCAAACCCTTGCCCCCTTCAGTGGAAGTGTAGAGTCTTAACTGCTAGACCTCTAGGGAAGTCCAGTTTTCTATTTTTTAAAAAATTTTATTTATCTATTTATTTTTGGCTATTCTGGGCTTTCACTGCTGCCACAGACTCTTCTCTAATTTCAGGGAGTGGGGACTACTTTCTAGTGGAGGTGAGCAGGCTTTATGTTGTGGTGACTTCTATTGCTGTGGAACTTGGGCTCTAGGGCACACAGGCTTCAGTAGTTGTGGCGCATGGGCTCAGTAGTTGTAGCTCCAAGACTCTAGAGCACAGGCTCATTGATTGTGGCTCACAGGCTTAGTTGCTCTGCAGCATTGCAGGATCTTCCCAGATAAGGGATTGAACCCATGTCTCCTACATTGGTAGGCAAACTCTTCACCACTGAGCTACCAGGGAAGCCCCAGTTTTCTTTTTATTTTTTCTAGTGTTTTAACAGAGGGACACAGTTCACTTACACTGAAAGCAAGTAGGAGTGTTTTCTGTGGGAAGTTGGTGAAATGTAAGCTCACGAACAGGCAGTCTACTTCATGTTAAGTTTTCAAATAGATGAGAAGCTAATGAAGATCTCTCATCATAGCTTTGGAGTGGGCATATTTATAAGCCTATCCTGCCAAAACTAATTACTTCCCATTTTTTTCCTGCCATCCCTTTCAACTCCTTTCACAGAAAATGGGAGAGGGGAGTAGGTGCAAAGAGGGATGTTTCCTACAAGAAAGAAGAAAGGTTTTGAAATCTCTGAGCAATTTGTCTTGTCAACATCCCGTCTTGGAATGTTCCCTATGTTTATGTTTGTTTGTTTACTTCACACCTCATTCATTCCCCAAACCAGTTGCACAGTACTGAGTGATTAAAACACACACATTATTATATTATGCACACAAATTTTGGGTTGAATGCAGCCACAAAATTAAAAGACAACACTTGTTCCTTGAAAGGAAAGCTATAACAGACTTGGACAGAATATGAAAAAGCAGAGACATCACTTTGCTGACAAAGGTCCTTATTTTCAAAGCTATGGTTTTTCCAGTAGTCAGGCATGAATGTATGAGCTGGACCATAAAGAAGGCTGAGCACCAACGAATTGATGGCTTTGAACTGTGGTGCTGGAGAAGACTCTTGAGAGTCCTTTTGACTGCAAGGAGATCAAACCAGTCAATCCTAAGGGAAACCCTGAATGTTCATTGGAAGGACGGATGCTGAAGCTGAAGCTGAAGCTCCAAGACTCTGACCACCTGATGTGAAAAGCAGACTTGTTGGGAAAGATTGAGGGCAGGAGGATAAGAGGACAACAGAGGATGAGATGGTTGGATGGCATCACTGATTCAATGGACATAAGTTTGAATAAACTCAGAGAGGTGGGGAGGGAGAGGGAAGCCTAGGGTGCTGCAGTCCATAGGGTCGCAGAGTCAAACACGACTTAGCAAGTGAACAAACAAAAAAGCAGATTTCTATTTCCAAAAAAAAAAATCAGAAGGAGCTTTAGACTTATTCATTGGCTTATTTGTATATGTGTGTGTGTGTGTGTATGTGTGTGTGTGTGTAAAACTGTATCCTTTATATAGGAGATACATATAGTTCTGCTGTTGCCTTAGTGGAAACCTTCTTTGAGTAAATTTTAATCATGACAATCATCTGAAACAAATTTTGGTTTTAGAACAAATTCAGTTCTTAAGTTTTACAAAAATGTTCCCCAGTTTAATTGACAAGTAACATTGTATTCGTTTTAGATATGTAACACAATGATTTCATGCACATATATATTGCAAAATGCTCACCACAATACATTTAGTCAACATTCATCACCTCAAAGTTTTTTTCTGTGTTTGATGAGAAGCCTAAGATTTACTCTCTTAGCTACTTTAAAATATACAGCAAATACAGTAACGTTAACTGTCAACACATGCTATGTATCACACACCCAGGACTTAGTCTTCCTTTCTCACCCTTTTGCCCCACCCCCAACACTTCTAGTGGCTTTCCAGGTGGTTCAGTGGTAAAAGAATCTGCCTGCAGTGCAGGAGACACAAGTTCAGTCAGAGTTCTTCAGGACAGAGCAGCCTGGCGGGCTACAGCCATGGGGTCACAGAGAGTCAGGCAGGAATGTATGAGCTGGACCATAAAGAAGGCTGAGCACCAACGAATTGATGGCTTTGAACTGTGGTGCTGGAGAAGACTCTTGAGAGTCCTTTTGACTGCAAGGAGATCAAACCAGTCAATCCTAAGGGAAACCCTGAATGTTCATTGGAAGGACGGATGCTGAAGCTGAAGCTGAAGCTCCAAGACTCTGACCACCTGATGTGAAAAGCAGACTTGTTGGGAAAGATTGAGGGCAGGAGGATAAGAGGACAACAGAGGATGAGATGGTTGGATGGCATCACTGATTCAATGGACATAAGTTTGAATAAACTCAGAGAGGTGGGGAGGGAGAGGGAAGCCTAGGGTGCTGCAGTCCATAGGGTCGCAGAGTCAAACACGACTTAGCAAGTGAACAAACAAAAAAGCAGATTTCTATTTCCAAAAAAAAAAAAAATCAGAAGGAGCTTTAGACTTATTCATTGGCTTATTTGTATATGTGTGTGTGTGTGTGTATGTGTGTGTGTGTGTAAAACTGTATCCTTTATATAGGAGATACATATAGTTCTGCTGTTGCCTTAGTGGAAACCTTCTTTGAGTAAATTTTAATCATGACAATCATCTGAAACAAATTTTGGTTTTAGAACAAATTCAGTTCTTAAGTTTTACAAAAATGTTCCCCAGTTTAATTGACAAGTAACATTGTATTCGTTTTAGATATGTAACACAATGATTTCATGCACATATATATTGCAAAATGCTCACCACAATACATTTAGTCAACATTCATCACCTCAAAGTTTTTTTCTGTGTTTGATGAGAAGCCTAAGATTTACTCTCTTAGCTACTTTAAAATATACAGCAAATACAGTAACGTTAACTGTCAACACATGCTATGTATCACACACCCAGGACTTAGTCTTCCTTTCTCACCCTTTTGCCCCACCCCCAACACTTCTAGTGGCTTTCCAGGTGGTTCAGTGGTAAAAGAATCTGCCTGCAGTGCAGGAGACACAAGTTCAGTCAGAGTTCTTCAGGACAGAGCAGCCTGGTGGGCTACAGTCCATGGGGTCACAGAGAGTCAGGCAGGACTTGGAGACTCAGAAACCACCACTGCCTCTGGTAGCCACTGATCAGTTCTCTGTATCCATGAGCTTGGCTTTCCAGATTCCACATATAGAGCATATGGCATTTGTCTGCCTCTGACTTTATTCCGCCATATGTGTATAACACCTTATCCATTCATCTATCACTAGACAGACGCACAAGGTGCAGCCCCCTCCGGGCCTGGGCTCTAGCACCCACATGATGGTACTTCTGCTGCATTCACTGCCCACAGCAGGTCACAAAGTTTGTCCACAACTTCTGGAGGGAAGAAGGAGCCGCCCCCATTACAGCACAAAAGCTCACGTGTGGTGGCAGACGGCATTACATCCAACTTTGAGAAAATGTGTCACATATGTATATATTTTAATCCCCCTTTCTTTTTGTTGTTGAAAACCAGAATTCTGATGATTAACCTGTACATTCTTTTGAGTTTTCTGCAAAGTTCTTTTGAGTTTTCTTGGTGGGAGGAAAGACAATTTTCTTTCTTTCCAGTCTTCAAAACATTTTTTTAAAAATTACACTGGCTGGGACCTCAAGTAAAATAATGAACAGACTTGGTTATGGATAGAATATTTCTTTGTCTTATTTCTCACCTCAGAGGAATACACCTTCAGTATTTCACAATAGAGTGTGATGTCTAACGCAGACTGTTTGTAGTGACTAAGTTCCTGTTTCAAGATTGCTGAGGTTCTTGTTTAGTCAGATTTTTTTTTAAATCACAGGTAGATATTGACTTTTATGACTTTTCTTTCTCTTTTGAGATGTCCATATGAGAGATCTCCTTTATTCTGTGGGTATACTGAATTTCCTGGATTTGATTTGAGTTCTCATTTCAAATCTCTTGGTTTTGTCCTCTTTTTGTTTAGGAAGGAGCTTTGATTATATATTTATGAGGCAGAATGGGCTTTCATCTTGATTTTTCAATATGTCCTTACCAGATTTTTATGTTAAGTTTATGCTTTCTTCATAAGACACAATGGGAATAGTCCCTTGTTTTCTTTTCTGGAAGCATTGGGGCTGGTATTATTTCTCTTTAAAGTGTTCAGTAGAATTCACTAGTGAAGCCCCCAGATCTTGAATTTCCTTTGAGGGGAAGTTTGGAATCACAGAATCAGTTGCTCCCAGAATTAGTCAGACCAGGTGCATTTTTGTACCAGTTCTGCTCGGCTGTGTTTCTCTGGTGGGCTACAGTCCATGGGGTCACAGGACAACTTCTAGAAACCACCACTGCCTCTGGTAGCCACTGATCAGTTCTCTGTATCCATGAGCTTGGCTTTCCAGATTCCACATATAGAGCATATGGCATTTGTCTGCCTCTGACTTTATTCCGCCATATGTGTATAACACCTTATCCATTCATCTATCACTAGACAGACGCACAAGGTGCAGCCCCCTCCGGGCCTGGGCTCTAGCACCCACATGATGGTACTTCTGCTGCATTCACTGCCCACAGCAGGTCACAAAGTTTGTCCACAACTTCTGGAGGGAAGAAGGAGCCGCCCCCATTACAGCACAAAAGCTCACGTGTGGTGGCAGACGGCATTACATCCAACTTTGAGAAAATGTGTCACATATGTATATATTTTAATCCCCCTTTCTTTTTGTTGTTGAAAACCAGAATTCTGATGATTAACCTGTACATTCTTTTGAGTTTTCTGCAAAGTTCTTTTGAGTTTTCTTGGTGGGAGGAAAGACAATTTTCTTTCTTTCCAGTCTTCAAAACATTTTTTTAAAAATTACACTGGCTGGGACCTCAAGTAAAATAATGAACAGACTTGGTTATGGATAGAATATTTCTTTGTCTTATTTCTCACCTCAGAGGAATACACCTTCAGTATTTCACAATAGAGTGTGATGTCTAACGCAGACTGTTTGTAGTGACTAAGTTCCTGTTTCAAGATTGCTGAGGTTCTTGTTTAGTCAGATTTTTTTTTAAATCACAGGTAGATATTGACTTTTATGACTTTTCTTTCTCTTTTGAGATGTCCATATGAGAGATCTCCTTTATTCTGTGGGTATACTGAATTTCCTGGATTTGATTTGAGTTCTCATTTCAAATCTCTTGGTTTTGTCCTCTTTTTGTTTAGGAAGGAGCTTTGATTATATATTTATGAGGCAGAATGGGCTTTCATCTTGATTTTTCAATATGTCCTTACCAGATTTTTATGTTAAGTTTATGCTTTCTTCATAAGACACAATGGGAATAGTCCCTTGTTTTCTTTTCTGGAAGCATTGGGGCTGGTATTATTTCTCTTTAAAGTGTTCAGTAGAATTCACTAGTGAAGCCCCCAGATCTTGAATTTCCTTTGAGGGGAAGTTTGGAATCACAGAATCAGTTGCTCCCAGAATTAGTCAGACCAGGTGCATTTTTGTACCAGTTCTGCTCGGCTGTGTTTCTCGGGGGTTTCCCCATTTTGTCTGCTTTCTAGGTCTTGGCTCGTGGTGCAGACTCATGCTCTCCTCCTCCTTCACTGTCTGCAGTGTGCCCTGCTCTTGTTCCCACCTTCTCCAGAGCAGTGAGCTGGCTCTCGGAGGGGGTAGAGGCTGCTGGAGGCCGCTGCGGTGTCTGGGGGTACTGAGAGGGCCATACTGACTGGCCCCCTGGTCAGGCTCCCCCCACGGCCCCTCACTGGAAGAACCCAGCAGGAAACCCTCTAACGAGAGAGCAGCAGATCTCCCCAGACCCTGCTCCAGCCTCAGAGTGCTGAGAGAGCCCAGCTTCACCACTAGCTCACCCTCCCCCCACACTCTTCCTGGTGTCCTCGGGACCTCACCCCACCTGGAGGAGAATCCGTCTGCCCACTCCTTGTTCCTGGGACCCAGAGTCTTACCAAGATGTTCCATCTTCTGTTTCAAGAATCCTTACAAACACCTGAGTTATAATTTACATTTTCACTGTCTGTTAGGGTTTTAAAACAAGTATTACAAAATGTGCTCTCACTATTGCTCACTGCACTGTCTTCCCCTCCTGTGGCTCCTGCTTGATTATGCTTCTCAGTGTGAGTCTTCAGAGCAGACCCTCGGGCAGACACACTCGCCACTCTGCATGTGCAATAATCACCTGTTTGTGCTGAAGTGAGAATACTTTGCCAGGTGGAGAATTCTTGGCAAAGAGTCCTTTCTTTTCCCAAGTCCCTGACTGTGATGCCATTATCGACGAGTTTCCAAGAGTGTGAGTGAGAAATGTGATCGTAAACTGTTTCTAGAAACAATTTGTTCCTTGTGTCTGTGTGATTTTCACGCTTATGTGACTTTTGTCTCTTCTTGAAATGCAGAAAAGTTGCCAGCGTGTATGGAAAGTCTGCGTTTTCAGAACACTTTCAGTCTGGAACCCCGAGTTGCTTCTTCTTTGATATGGTTTCTTCTTTTGGCATTTTTTGCTGATTTCTTCCACGTTCAGTAGAATTCACTAGTGAAGCCCCCAGATCTTGAATTTCCTTTGAGGGGAAGTTTGGAATCACAGAATCAGTTGCTCCCAGAATTAGTCAGACCAGGTGCATTTTTGTACCAGTTCTGCTCGGCTGTGTTTCTCGGGGGTTTCCCCATTTTGTCTGCTTTCTAGGTCTTGGCTCGTGGTGCAGACTCATGCTCTCCTCCTCCTTCACTGTCTGCAGTGTGCCCTGCTCTTGTTCCCACCTTCTCCAGAGCAGTGAGCTGGCTCTCGGAGGGGGTAGAGGCTGCTGGAGGCCGCTGCGGTGTCTGGGGGTACTGAGAGGGCCATACTGACTGGCCCCCTGGTCAGGCTCCCCCCACGGCCCCTCACTGGAAGAACCCAGCAGGAAACCCTCTAACGAGAGAGCAGCAGATCTCCCCAGACCCTGCTCCAGCCTCAGAGTGCTGAGAGAGCCCAGCTTCACCACTAGCTCACCCTCCCCCCACACTCTTCCTGGTGTCCTCGGGACCTCACCCCACCTGGAGGAGAATCCGTCTGCCCACTCCTTGTTCCTGGGACCCAGAGTCTTACCAAGATGTTCCATCTTCTGTTTCAAGAATCCTTACAAACACCTGAGTTATAATTTACATTTTCACTGTCTGTTAGGGTTTTAAAACAAGTATTACAAAATGTGCTCTCACTATTGCTCACTGCACTGTCTTCCCCTCCTGTGGCTCCTGCTTGATTATGCTTCTCAGTGTGAGTCTTCAGAGCAGACCCTCGGGCAGACACACTCGCCACTCTGCATGTGCAATAATCACCTGTTTGTGCTGAAGTGAGAATACTTTGCCAGGTGGAGAATTCTTGGCAAAGAGTCCTTTCTTTTCCCAAGTCCCTGACTGTGATGCCATTATCGACGAGTTTCCAAGAGTGTGAGTGAGAAATGTGATCGTAAACTGTTTCTAGAAACAATTTGTTCCTTGTGTCTGTGTGATTTTCACGCTTATGTGACTTTTGTCTCTTCTTGAAATGCAGAAAAGTTGCCAGCGTGTATGGAAAGTCTGCGTTTTCAGAACACTTTCAGTCTGGAACCCCGAGTTGCTTCTTCTTTGATATGGTTTCTTCTTTTGTCATGTTTTATTCTCAGCAAACCCCAGTTATATACATAGGATGCCTCCTGCTTCTGCCCTTCACACTAGAGCATTTCACTTGCGACTTTTATTGTGCTAACTTTCTGTGCTGTTTTGTGCAGCACATCTTTCATATGTGAGCCTCCTAAAATAGTAATCTGGTTTTCTGTGGGGAACATTCTCTTTTACAGTGCTTCTCTTCAAGTTTTAAATTAAAAGATCAAGCATTATTCTGTTCTAGGAGCAGTTTGTTGTGCTCTAATAATATCTCCTTATGTGTTCTCATTATGTTTCAATTATAGGGACTATTTCTGTTTCCTCCATTAGTTCTGCCCCATGCTAGCCATCTGTTCTAGAATTCAGCTCTCTTCTCCCTTCAAATCACTGTACATCTTAGGAGTTTTCTTTGCCTGATCTTTTTTTTTTTTTTTTTTTTTTTTAATAATTTCACTTAGGCATTTATTTTTATTGATTTTTGGCTGTGATCTCGCTCTGCTACCTGAACTTTGGCAGCAACTCAAGCCAGTGTTGGAATGTCTGCAGAGCTCAGAGCCAGGTGGAGGGGCTGGCACACTGGGTCTCCTTCACCTACACGTCAGCTGAGAGCTGGGGCTGCTTTCAGCCACAAGGGATAAAAGCCAGACTCACAAAAGCTGAAGCAGCAAAGGAAGTTACTGTCTTGAATGACAAGCCCAGAGGTGGACTGCTCCAGAGTCAGCTGGGTCGGCAGCCTTGGCACAGTCCTCCAGGACCCAGATTCTCTCCAGCTTTCCATTCTGCCAGGTTCAGTGTGCTGACAGGCGGCTCAGCCCTGCTTGTGGTCACAGGATGAGCCAGGTTCAGTGTGCCGAGAGGCAGCTTAGCCCTGCTCAAGGTTCCAGGATGAGCCAAGTTCAGTGTGCCGAGAGGCAACTCAGCCCTGCTCGTGGTCACAAGATGAGCCAGGTTCAGTGTGCCGATAAGCTCGCCTCATGGTCACAAGAAGATTGCCACTGCTCCAGGCACTGCACACAGATGCAAAACGTCAAGTGGAGGAAGAAAACACTCTCTTGTAAACGTCTCTTTGAGAGAAAACATTTCTCAGATCCCCCCCAAAGTACTCTTACATCTCCTCTCATCAGAAGGGGTCACATGGCTGTCCATAAGAGCAGTTGCTTCATACTTGGGTTGTGTAATTTACTTATCAATAGGAAATATCTTTCTTGAATAAGATCAATCGAGTAAAAATGGGAAGGGATATGAATACTAAGTGGCAATGAGTTGGGGTTAATTTCTGTACACTGAACCTAATAATCACACTTTGGTGCAAAGGGTTCAGTATAAGCATCACAGATGTATCTACCTTAATTACTCTAAGAAACTTCCCAATATTCAGTATTGAAAGGTCCAGAACAATTGTTGCTGTTCAGTTGCTAAGCTGTGTCCAACCCTTTGCAGCCCTGTGGACTGCAGCACGCCAGGCTCCTCCATCCTTCACTATCTCCTGGAGTTTCCTCAGACTCATGTCCATTAGTGACATTATCCAACCATTTCATCCTCTGCCGCTCTTCTCCTCCTGCCCTCAATCTTTCCCAGCAACTCAAGCCAGTGTTGGAATGTCTGCAGAGCTCAGAGCCAGGTGGAGGGGCTGGCACACTGGGTCTCCTTCACCTACACGTCAGCTGAGAGCTGGGGCTGCTTTCAGCCACAAGGGATAAAAGCCAGACTCACAAAAGCTGAAGCAGCAAAGGAAGTTACTGTCTTGAATGACAAGCCCAGAGGTGGACTGCTCCAGAGTCAGCTGGGTCGGCAGCCTTGGCACAGTCCTCCAGGACCCAGATTCTCTCCAGCTTTCCATTCTGCCAGGTTCAGTGTGCTGACAGGCGGCTCAGCCCTGCTTGTGGTCACAGGATGAGCCAGGTTCAGTGTGCCGAGAGGCAGCTTAGCCCTGCTCAAGGTTCCAGGATGAGCCAAGTTCAGTGTGCCGAGAGGCAACTCAGCCCTGCTCGTGGTCACAAGATGAGCCAGGTTCAGTGTGCCGATAAGCTCGCCTCATGGTCACAAGAAGATTGCCACTGCTCCAGGCACTGCACACAGATGCAAAACGTCAAGTGGAGGAAGAAAACACTCTCTTGTAAACGTCTCTTTGAGAGAAAACATTTCTCAGATCCCCCCCAAAGTACTCTTACATCTCCTCTCATCAGAAGGGGTCACATGGCTGTCCATAAGAGCAGTTGCTTCATACTTGGGTTGTGTAATTTACTTATCAATAGGAAATATCTTTCTTGAATAAGATCAATCGAGTAAAAATGGGAAGGGATATGAATACTAAGTGGCAATGAGTTGGGGTTAATTTCTGTACACTGAACCTAATAATCACACTTTGGTGCAAAGGGTTCAGTATAAGCATCACAGATGTATCTACCTTAATTACTCTAAGAAACTTCCCAATATTCAGTATTGAAAGGTCCAGAACAATTGTTGCTGTTCAGTTGCTAAGCTGTGTCCAACCCTTTGCAGCCCTGTGGACTGCAGCACGCCAGGCTCCTCCATCCTTCACTATCTCCTGGAGTTTCCTCAGACTCATGTCCATTAGTGACATTATCCAACCATTTCATCCTCTGCCGCCCTCTTCTCCTCCTGCCCTCAATCTTTCCCAGCATCAGAGTCTTTTCCAGTGAGTCGGCTCTTCGCATCAGGTGGTCAAAGGATTGGAGCTTCAGCATCACTCCCTCCAATGAATATTCAGGGCTGATTTCCTTTAGGATGGACTCATCTCCTTGCTGTCCATGGGACTCAGGAGCCTTCTCCAGCACCATAATTTAAAAGCATCAAAGATGCCCTGGTGTTTTTCATCTAGTCAGATTAAAGAATGATGCTGCCAACTTCAAGAGGCAGGTATCCTCCAGAAAACTAAGCTCCTCAGCCCCTCGTGCATTCAGAGCTGTCCTTCCCACATGGCTCCCTGACTGATGGTAGTAACGCCGTAGCCAAGCCTGCTGGGCCCAATGCCTGAGCAGGCTGGCTCCCCTCCTTACTTCTTCCCAGACCATGCGATGCTCTCCCCTGTGTGCGGGACATCAGTTCCTCCCCATCTCACTTTTGGAAATTAACAGGTTTATGTCTGTAAACTAGCCTTTCCCCTGATGTTACACAGTCCATTCCATCTTGGCTATTCTCTGTGCCTCCCTTCCCCAGGCTTTATCTGTGCCTCCTTCTGTCTGACTGAGATTAAATTTGTTTATTCCCTGGAATTCCATTCCTCCTCCTTTTCTCTTTTCTGGGGTTCTGGCAGCTCCCATTAGCGACCCAAACATCTTGTGCCCATGCAAGGAAAGGATGGGGGTGAGGCTGAAGTTTCCCTTACTATGAGGCTTCCAGAGCAGACTTCTCTGGCTTCTCTTAGAGAAGTGGGGACTTTCATGTGAGCTGTATCCAATTCACAAGTCTTCAGGAATCAGGACAGACAGGTCTCTTCCTCCTCAGGGAGGGGTGAGCACAACCGAGAACTGTGGGTGAGCAAAGGCTCCACTCACTGAGCTGTTCCCAAGCGAAGAATCGTGTCTAGTCTGCAATATTCAGTATTGAAAGGTCCAGAACAATTGTTGCTGTTCAGTTGCTAAGCTGTGTCCAACCCTTTGCAGCCCTGTGGACTGCAGCACGCCAGGCTCCTCCATCCTTCACTATCTCCTGGAGTTTCCTCAGACTCATGTCCATTAGTGACATTATCCAACCATTTCATCCTCTGCCGCCTCTTCTCCTCCTGCCCTCAATCTTTCCCAGCATCAGAGTCTTTTCCAGTGAGTCGGCTCTTCGCATCAGGTGGTCAAAGGATTGGAGCTTCAGCATCACTCCCTCCAATGAATATTCAGGGCTGATTTCCTTTAGGATGGACTCATCTCCTTGCTGTCCATGGGACTCAGGAGCCTTCTCCAGCACCATAATTTAAAAGCATCAAAGATGCCCTGGTGTTTTTCATCTAGTCAGATTAAAGAATGATGCTGCCAACTTCAAGAGGCAGGTATCCTCCAGAAAACTAAGCTCCTCAGCCCCTCGTGCATTCAGAGCTGTCCTTCCCACATGGCTCCCTGACTGATGGTAGTAACGCCGTAGCCAAGCCTGCTGGGCCCAATGCCTGAGCAGGCTGGCTCCCCTCCTTACTTCTTCCCAGACCATGCGATGCTCTCCCCTGTGTGCGGGACATCAGTTCCTCCCCATCTCACTTTTGGAAATTAACAGGTTTATGTCTGTAAACTAGCCTTTCCCCTGATGTTACACAGTCCATTCCATCTTGGCTATTCTCTGTGCCTCCCTTCCCCAGGCTTTATCTGTGCCTCCTTCTGTCTGACTGAGATTAAATTTGTTTATTCCCTGGAATTCCATTCCTCCTCCTTTTCTCTTTTCTGGGGTTCTGGCAGCTCCCATTAGCGACCCAAACATCTTGTGCCCATGCAAGGAAAGGATGGGGGTGAGGCTGAAGTTTCCCTTACTATGAGGCTTCCAGAGCAGACTTCTCTGGCTTCTCTTAGAGAAGTGGGGACTTTCATGTGAGCTGTATCCAATTCACAAGTCTTCAGGAATCAGGACAGACAGGTCTCTTCCTCCTCAGGGAGGGGTGAGCACAACCGAGAACTGTGGGTGAGCAAAGGCTCCACTCACTGAGCTGTTCCCAAGCGAAGAATGGCAGTTGTCACTAGTCTGCAGCACCTTTAGTTTGTGTCCAGGCAGGAGAAACGGTGGTCCACACATACGATGGACAAAGCATTGGACTTTGTTTCCCGCCAGGAACAGAGCAACTTTACATCAGTTCCTAGTGTTTGACAGTGTTTAGAGTGGGTGTTCTCAGTCATGTCCTACCCCGTGCAACCCCATGGACTGCAGCCCGCCAGACTCCTCTGTCCATGGGATTCTCCAGGCAAGAATACTGCACTGGGTTGCGATTTTCTTCTCCAGTGGATCTTCCCAACCCAGGGATTGAACCCATGTCCCCTACACTGGCAGAAGAATTCTTTACCGACTGAGCCACCTGAGAAGCTTGGCTATTATTTATCTAGGTCGTCTTTAATTTCTAATTTTCTATTTATAACTGTTATCTCCCTCAGGAACACTGGTTATGCATTTGTGGGATCTTTTTTATCTGCCTGTAGTATTTTCATATTTTTGTCTTATTTTCAGGCTTACCCACTTCAGCTTGCTCAGTCCTCTCAAAGCCCGCCTGCCTTGTCCCTCTCTGGGTATCAGCTCTATCCCTTATTTTTCTTGGTGCCTTTGACCTGTGAGAATAACCCTCTTCCTTTATATTACAGTCTAGAAAGAAAGGCTGAGGTCTGTGTTATCTCACAGGACATGGCCAGTGGGGAACTAAATTTGGAGAACGCAGCTACTCTGGAACAGCAGGTGCTTTTTTTTTTTTTAACCTTTTATTTTACTTTTAAATTTTACAGTGTTTTGCTGTTTACAGATATGTATGTTCTCAGATTAGTCATATGTATATCCCCCCCCATCCCACCCCTCCAGACTGTCATACAGCACCCCTGACAGCAGGTGCTTTAAAGCATGTCCTGAGTTGTCTGCAACTCCTTTCTGTAGAGACAAATCCCAGGTTAACTCCTGTCTCAGTTCTACCCAGATAAACAGTCTCTCCTGACTTCCTGCTTGCCATTATTGCCAGCGAGTAAAATCATAAGCACATTCCTCAACCACAGAACCTGCAGGAAACATTTAAAAGTCACACTGTATTCAGATCACCTCTCATTACACTCAGATGTCTTTATAGGTGATGACATACTTAGGATCATTTAAAAGTCACACTGGAGTCACGGTGGCTCGGGTGTCCAGAATGGAGCCGAGTGGCGACGTGGATGTGGTGGCAGACATGCCCCCGCATCACTGAGGACTCAATTCTCTGAGCTCCATCAGCTCAAGGACACCACCAGCTGTTTTCAAAACAACGTGTGCCAGCAGCTGCTCGCGGCAACCCTGTGGTTTCCAAGCTCCCCCCATGACTGTGTAGTCACTTCCCACCCCAGCCAGTCCTCACTTAACAAGCACTCATGCTTGCTGTCACCTGTTATCCTAATTCTTAACCACTTACATAACTTTATCTTTTCCTGCCTTTCTAAACGTTCCTCACTTTGTTGTCTGGGGGAACACAGTTCAAGGGCCTCTTGGATCTGTATCTCCAGCTCTGCAGTGCCAACAAGCCTCTAACAAACACCTCCTTGCTTCCAGTAGGTCTCCGTTCTGGGGATTCTTGGTTAACATACATAACAATACCTTAGCGAGTTTGGTTCCTATGAAACAAGGCTCATTCAGGGCTCACTCTTGAGCACCCTGTTCCCCTGGCAGAACAGGTTTGGAATTTCTTGGTGCCTTTGACCTGTGAGAATAACCCTCTTCCTTTATATTACAGTCTAGAAAGAAAGGCTGAGGTCTGTGTTATCTCACAGGACATGGCCAGTGGGGAACTAAATTTGGAGAACGCAGCTACTCTGGAACAGCAGGTGCTTTTTTTTTTTTTAACCTTTTATTTTACTTTTAAATTTTACAGTGTTTTGCTGTTTACAGATATGTATGTTCTCAGATTAGTCATATGTATATCCCCCCCCATCCCACCCCTCCAGACTGTCATACAGCACCCCTGACAGCAGGTGCTTTAAAGCATGTCCTGAGTTGTCTGCAACTCCTTTCTGTAGAGACAAATCCCAGGTTAACTCCTGTCTCAGTTCTACCCAGATAAACAGTCTCTCCTGACTTCCTGCTTGCCATTATTGCCAGCGAGTAAAATCATAAGCACATTCCTCAACCACAGAACCTGCAGGGAAACATTTAAAAAGTCACACTGTATTCAGATCACCTCTCATTACACTCAGATGTCTTTATAGGTGATGACATACTTAGGATCATTTAAAAGTCACACTGGAGTCACGGTGGCTCGGGTGTCCAGAATGGAGCCGAGTGGCGACGTGGATGTGGTGGCAGACATGCCCCCGCATCACTGAGGACTCAATTCTCTGAGCTCCATCAGCTCAAGGACACCACCAGCTGTTTTCAAAACAACGTGTGCCAGCAGCTGCTCGCGGCAACCCTGTGGTTTCCAAGCTCCCCCCATGACTGTGTAGTCACTTCCCACCCCAGCCAGTCCTCACTTAACAAGCACTCATGCTTGCTGTCACCTGTTATCCTAATTCTTAACCACTTACATAACTTTATCTTTTCCTGCCTTTCTAAACGTTCCTCACTTTGTTGTCTGGGGGAACACAGTTCAAGGGCCTCTTGGATCTGTATCTCCAGCTCTGCAGTGCCAACAAGCCTCTAACAAACACCTCCTTGCTTCCAGTAGGTCTCCGTTCTGGGGATTCTTGGTTAACATACATAACAATACCTTAGCGAGTTTGGTTCCTATGAAACAAGGCTCATTCAGGGCTCACTCTTGAGCACCCTGTTCCCCCTGGCAGAACAGGTTTGGAATCTGCTCAGTTTCAAGGGAGGGGAACCCTCTCGAAGCAGGTAAAATGGGAGGAGAGGGTTTCCCTTGCTCCAGTAACTAGCTCTCCCTGGGAGTCTGGCCCTGAACTTGGGATCCAGGAGTTCAGCCGACAGCATGGGGACTGCTCCTCCATCTCTTAGGTCCCCTCAGAGTCAGCTTCTACCTGAGACGGGTGACTCTCTAGCGAGGGCAAAGCTGGCTGAATGTACATCAGCCCTCAGCTTGTTCCCTGGGAGGAACGAGAACCTGTGTGAAGGTCTGAGAGGATGCTGCCTGGACTCCTGAGCTGTGAACCCCCCAGGAGAGGAGGGCAGGCCCTTACCCAGGACTCCTAGAGATAGAAGAAGAGGAAGGACACAGAACTAGGGGCAGAAGCAAGCAAATAGCAACTTATTGACTGCTAATAAGACCTTGTGTGTTTGTAATCTTTTAACTTAGTAGACCTTCATGATTTTCCTAAATAAAAGACCCTGAGTGATTGGAGAATGGATCTCTCTTGAAAAGAGTCCAAGAGGAGGCTTCCGATCCAAATGGCTACAATGCTTGGAAGATGCTGTCTCATTGAGCCCTGCCTCCCTACCCACTTCCAGCGTCCACAGAAAGCTCTGTTGCTGCTTAATCAAAATATTCTTTCCTGAGGCACAGGGTGTTTCTAGGGAGGCCTATTGTGTAATTAGACCAGGATGGATCTTAGTTACAAATGAGTGCATAAAGGAGCTTCACTGAAAACCATGCAAATACCCAACTGCTTTTCCTCCATCAATGCACCGACACGGTACTGGCCTCCCCTCCCCTGCTCCTCTGTCCACACATTGCACTCCATTCACTTTCTTTCATTAGAAAAGGCAGAGAAGGTCTTCCCCTGGTGGTCCAGTGGATAAGGACACTGCCTTGCAGTGCAAGGGACGCCGGTTCGATCCCTGGCCTGGGAAGATCCCACGTGCCGCGGAGCGGCTGGACTGATGTGTCCAATGACCGAGCCGGAGCTCTGGAGCACATGAGCCCAGAGCCGGTGCTCTGCAGAGACAGACGCCACCGCGATGGGAGGCCCGCAGGAGCCAAAGAACAAAGACGGATGAAAATAGAGAAATGAAAGACCAATAGAAGTGGCCTGCCCGCTCCCCTTCCTCCCCAACCCGATCCCATCCAAAATAAATAAATTAATTAATTAAAAAAAAAAAGAAAGAAAAGGCAGAGAAGCTGCACATACATGGCAATGACATGTTTTACCATTGCTTTCCATCCCTAAAACCCCATTTGGGTTTTTTTTTTTTTTTTGATGCTGTGCTGGTTTCTGCTGGACAACCATGTGAATCAGTTGTTGCCCAGCTGAACAACATGCTGTCGACTCTGTGACACCATGGACTGCAGCACGCCAGGCCTCCCGCCACTTCCTGGAGTTAGCCTCAAGTTCATGTCCGTTGAGTCGGTGATGCCATCCAACCATCTCCTCCTCTGATCAGGCAAAAGTATACATATATCCCGCCTCCTTTTGGAGGCTCCCTCCTTGCACCCCTATCCCACCCCTCTAGGTCATCAAAGCACCGGGCTGAACTCCTGGTATTATATAGCAGCTTCCCACTAGCTATTTTCTATAGGGTGGTGTATATATGTCAATGCATTGAAATATACACCTTACCTACCTGCTTTTTGCACTAGGTTAAAGTTTCAGAAGATTTAAAACCCTCCTCTGGTTCTGCAAGAACTTCTGGTGCATGAAGAGAATCCAGTAGATAATAGAAATAATTGGAGCTTCTTAGAAGGTATCTGCTACCAAGGAGATGAAATAAAGCAATTAATTAATTACTTAGAGGCATCTAAAGAGCAGTAGGTAGTAGGCATTTCTTTGTTCAATGCACTTGAAATCTTAGCTAGCTTAGTTTTTGCCTCAAATAAATGTTGCAGGGGCAGTCTGGTAATAAAAATAGTAAAGTCATTACCATAAATGTTTGCAAATGTTTTTCAAGCAGTTGTCTTTATTCACTGGCTGAACAAAAAGCCATAAATATCATATTCACAGTGAATGTACTTCCAAATTGAATGTGTACATGCTGCAGTCCATGGGATCGCAGAGAGCCAGACTCTACTGAGCGACTGAACCACCACCGCTAAGGCAGGATGTCACAATGAAGCTAAAATCCATCCAAAGTATACTTCATTTATATCCCAGCCAAGAAAATCAACACTGAATTTGACATTTTAAAAGAAACTTGATAGCACCTTGGTAGATTTTTCCAGACGTGTTTTCTGATTTCTGTGTGTGTGCTTCACTGCAGTAAGCCACTTTTGATGTCCAGCTTTGACAGCTCTCAAACAGCTGTCTGTGTGACTGGCTCTCCGTATCTACAGGTTCCATATTTGTGGATCTGACCAACTGCAGGTCGAAAATACGAGAGCAAAGAAAAAATCCAGAAAGTGCCAGAAAAGCAAAATTTGAATTTACCGAGTGCTGGCAACTCTTCACATCGTTCTTATCACTGTTTGCATAGTGTTTATATGAGGGTTTGAACTGATCCAGAGGCATCTACAGACGTGCGTCGGTTATGTGGAGATAACTAAGCCATTCTGTATAGGGGCCTTGAGCATCTGAGGATTTTGGTGTCTGAGGGGGTCCTGGGAACTAATCACACACAGAAGCCAGGGAAGGACTGTCTTAAAATAAGCCCCCTTGAAAGAAGCACAGGCCCTGTGCTAGGTACCTGTAGACCTCTCTGACTTAGTTCCTTGAAGCCTTGACTAGTAGTCTCATTTTGTTGATCTGGAAACAGAAAGGTGTGTCAGCAGCTTTCCCTCTAATCTAGGTCTGTCTGACTCCCACACCTTTCTTTTTTGAGGTCACGGTGTCTGTCCTCTCTGTTCTCTGTGCTCAGCATCTGGTAAGAGCAGTCTCTGGAGGCAGGCTGCCTGCCTTAGCTCAGTTCCAGAGCTACCCCTTCCTTGCTACAGGTCCTCAGAACAGTGTCAGTTCTGTGTGCCTTGGTTTCTTCATCTGTGTGAAAAGAAAGGTCATAAACACACAGGCCTCGCAGAGCTGCTGTGGGGATTAAATTAAGTAATACCTGTTCCACGTGGAAGGTCTGCCCCGCAGCTACCTTGGTGCTAATCATCAGCTGCCGCTGTTTATATCTGTTCTCAGGGTTTGTGTTTTTCACCATCCTCACCACCATAGCTTCTGGTGTCACCTGAGGTGGAGGTGGACCTGGGTGACAGCTCCACGCAGGGCTTAAAACATCCCTGTAACCCCATCACTTTGCATTTTCCCTTTCCCAGCTAAGGCAGGATCGTCACAATGAAGCTAAAATCCATCCAAGTATACTTCATTTATATCCCAGCCAAGAAAATCAACACTGAATTTGACATTTTAAAAGAAACTTGATAGCACCTTGGTAGATTTTTCCAGACGTGTTTTCTGATTTCTGTGTGTGTGCTTCACTGCAGTAAGCCACTTTTGATGTCCAGCTTTGACAGCTCTCAAACAGCTGTCTGTGTGACTGGCTCTCCGTATCTACAGGTTCCATATTTGTGGATCTGACCAACTGCAGGTCGAAAATACGAGAGCAAAGAAAAAATCCAGAAAGTGCCAGAAAAGCAAAATTTGAATTTACCGAGTGCTGGCAACTCTTCACATCGTTCTTATCACTGTTTGCATAGTGTTTATATGAGGGTTTGAACTGATCCAGAGGCATCTACAGACGTGCGTCGGTTATGTGGAGATAACTAAGCCATTCTGTATAGGGGCCTTGAGCATCTGAGGATTTTGGTGTCTGAGGGGGTCCTGGGAACTAATCACACACAGAAGCCAGGGAAGGACTGTCTTAAAATAAGCCCCCTTGAAAGAAGCACAGGCCCTGTGCTAGGTACCTGTAGACCTCTCTGACTTAGTTCCTTGAAGCCTTGACTAGTAGTCTCATTTTGTTGATCTGGAAACAGAAAGGTGTGTCAGCAGCTTTCCCTCTAATCTAGGTCTGTCTGACTCCCACACCTTTCTTTTTTGAGGTCACGGTGTCTGTCCTCTCTGTTCTCTGTGCTCAGCATCTGGTAAGAGCAGTCTCTGGAGGCAGGCTGCCTGCCTTAGCTCAGTTCCAGAGCTACCCCTTCCTTGCTACAGGTCCTCAGAACAGTGTCAGTTCTGTGTGCCTTGGTTTCTTCATCTGTGTGAAAAGAAAGGTCATAAACACACAGGCCTCGCAGAGCTGCTGTGGGGATTAAATTAAGTAATACCTGTTCCACGTGGAAGGTCTGCCCCGCAGCTACCTTGGTGCTAATCATCAGCTGCCGCTGTTTATATCTGTTCTCAGGGTTTGTGTTTTTCACCATCCTCACCACCATAGCTTCTGGTGTCACCTGAGGTGGAGGTGGACCTGGGTGACAGCTCCACGCAGGGCTTAAAACATCCCTGTAACCCCATCACTTTGCATCTCTCTAGACCCACGGGCAGTTTTTCAGACACAGTGTAAAGAGGCATTTTAAGACTTAAAAACGGGTTATTTTTTCCACCCACTTCAAGTATGACAATCCACTCTCTGGGTAAAGACGCTGATGATGGACACGGCTGATTTCAGTCAGTCGAGAGACCTGTGGGACCACTTGCTAGCTAAGTGAATATCTCAGCAAGAGAAAACACTGAAAACAACAAAAACAATAAAAACAAAAAGCACAGTGGTTGACAAGTTTGTCTTATTTCTCATTTCTGTCATCTCTTGGTTGAATTTTTTTTGTTTTTAACTCAGGGTATAGCTGATTCTTCCGAAGGGACCTTTTGCCGAATTCTCAACTGTAGGAGGTTTCTTTGAACTTGCATTTAAGTTTTAATTTGCAAGGAAACAAAAGCAGATGGATTTTCTCATTGTGAAAAAAACTGAGTGCCTTGATGGTGCATGTTTTTGTTAGCAGGCTTCTGCCATTATGACTGATGCTTGAGGATATCCTGTTAGAGCTCCTGTAGAACAGAAAGTTATTACTTATTGTTTACCAGATTTTAGCATACTGGCATCACAACACAATATCATTTTACATTTAGTATTGCTTTTCCAGCACCATTATAGATAGCATGTTCATAGTGAATTACAATAAGATTTTATGCTGCTAACATTAAATGAAATGTTAATAAAGTTGTGTTTTGATGTTATTCAAATAATGTGTTGTGAATTGCTTTCCTTTGAATATATTTGCATTAAAGAGGAAATCGATTTGATTTGGTTCTTTGAAAAATTTACCAAAAGTTTACTTTTGGTAGCTTTAAAAAGACAAAAGAGGCAAATTCATTTTCTTTGCAAGTCAGTAAATAGAAGAAGAACGCATTTGCTAGGATCTGTGGATGTAACAGCATAAACACACAGGCCTCGCAGAGCTGCTGGGATTAAATTAAGTAATACCTGTTCCACGTGGAAGAACTGCCCCGCAACTACCTTGGTGCTAATAATCAGCTGCCGCTGTTTATATCTGTTCTCAGGGTTTGTGTTTTTCACCATCCTCACCACCATAGCTTCTGGTGTCACCTGAGGTGGAGGTGGACCTGGGTGACAGCTCCACGCAGGGCTTAAAACATCCCTGTAACCCCATCACTTTGCATCTCTCTAGACCCACGGGCATTTTTTCAGACACAGTGTAAAGAGGCATTTTAAGACTTAAAAACGGGTTATTTTTTCCACCCACTTCAAGTATGACAATCCACTCTCTGGGTAAAGACGCTGATGATGGACACGGCTGATTTCAGTCAGTCGAGAGACCTGTGGGACCACTTGCTAGCTAAGTGAATATCTCAGCAAGAGAAAACACTGAAAACAACAAAAACAATAAAAACAAAAAGCACAGTGGTTGACAAGTTTGTCTTATTTCTCATTTCTGTCATCTCTTGGTTGAATTTTTTTTGTTTTTAACTCAGGGTATAGCTGATTCTTCCGAAGGGACCTTTTGCCGAATTCTCAACTGTAGGAGGTTTCTTTGAACTTGCATTTAAGTTTTAATTTGCAAGGAAACAAAAGCAGATGGATTTTCTCATTGTGAAAAAAACTGAGTGCCTTGATGGTGCATGTTTTTGTTAGCAGGCTTCTGCCATTATGACTGATGCTTGAGGATATCCTGTTAGAGCTCCTGTAGAACAGAAAGTTATTACTTATTGTTTACCAGATTTTAGCATACTGGCATCACAACACAATATCATTTTACATTTAGTATTGCTTTTCCAGCACCATTATAGATAGCATGTTCATAGTGAATTACAATAAGATTTTATGCTGCTAACATTAAATGAAATGTTAATAAAGTTGTGTTTTGATGTTATTCAAATAATGTGTTGTGAATTGCTTTCCTTTGAATATATTTGCATTAAAGAGGAAATCGATTTGATTTGGTTCTTTGAAAAATTTACCAAAAGTTTACTTTTTGGTAGCTTTAAAAAGACAAAAGAGGCAAATTCATTTTCTTTGCAAGTCAGTAAATAGAAGAAGAACGCATTTGCTAGGATCTGTGGATGTAACAGCAGCAGATTACAGTTTGAGTTAATGAAATGATTCACGTTGGCTACTAGAGCGGCTCAATTAAAATATACACATGAAGTGCACATTTCACAGATTATGAGGGATGATACCCTTGGGTTCTCTCTTCTCAATGACACCTAAAGCTGATATATTAAGAATTAAGAAATTTAAGAGACTCACATGTTTGCAATTCCTGATTAGAGGTGCCCCAAATTTAATGGTAATCTCTTGAGAGAGATTTATCTGTTGGTAGCATTCTCTTAGCCATTTCTGCTAAATTTGTGGGCCCAAGGCAATTTCCATGAGCATATGCTTCCAAGACAGAAACTCCCCGGACCAAGCAAAAACCCTCCACTTGTCTTGCCTTCTGGCGTAGCTTTGCCGTAGCTGTGCGGCTGACGGAGTTGATTATGCAGAGTATCGAGGCTGTAATGGTGAAGAGACGGGAGAGCCCTGCTGGCGAGGCGAGGCTGCGTTTACCACGGTTTCTAAACAGACTCGGGGGCTTTAGAGAAAGTTACGGTGCGCAACGATAAGGAGGGGCTGGCGAAGGCAAGCTGGTAGTCCTCGGGGTCTTTAATTCTTTTTACGGCTAGTTTTGTGCGGAAAGAAATGCACCTGTTTTCCTTATACACTCTTCGCCGTATTTCTCCTCCACTTTTTATCTTGGGAATTTCCTCCATCTACCAACAGCCCTGATCTCAGAGCTCTCGACACTCAAGTTTCTACACCCCTGGCTTGGATGCCGCACGCTCGCTCACGGGCTTTGTTTCCTGTTCTCGACCTACAAGGTTTGACATATAATAAAACCTGCAAGGCTGCGAGAAGCCCAGCGTACGCGAGCCAAGCCGCGGCGACCCCCCCAGCCGCGGCGCGGTCCTGATGACGCAACGCGCAGCCTCCGTGACGCAAGCACGTTTCTTCCGGACCCCGCCCACGACCATCAGGAAGAGCGACTGGCCGACCCGCAGTCCCCGTTTCCGTGGATTACAGAGTCCGCGCCTCCGCGACATGATGCAAAGCCCAGAACCCCCATCCCGGGGGGGAGAGCCGGCACGTCCCGCGGGCCGGGTGGCGCCGCGTCTCAAGGCGGCCGACGGGCCCACAGTTTGAGTTAATGAAATGATTCACGTTGGCTACTAGAGGCTCAATTAAAATATACACATGAAGTGCACATTTCACAGATTATGAGGGATGATACCCTTGGGTTCTCTCTTCTCAATGACACCTAAAGCTGATATATTAAGAATTAAGAAATTTAAGAGACTCACATGTTTGCAATTCCTGATTAGAGGTGCCCCAAATTTAATGGTAATCTCTTGAGAGAGATTTATCTGTTGGTAGCATTCTCTTAGCCATTTCTGCTAAATTTGTGGGCCCAAGGCAATTTCCATGAGCATATGCTTCCAAGACAGAAACTCCCCGGACCAAGCAAAAACCCTCCACTTGTCTTGCCTTCTGGCGTAGCTTTGCCGTAGCTGTGCGGCTGACGGAGTTGATTATGCAGAGTATCGAGGCTGTAATGGTGAAGAGACGGGAGAGCCCTGCTGGCGAGGCGAGGCTGCGTTTACCACGGTTTCTAAACAGACTCGGGGGCTTTAGAGAAAGTTACGGTGCGCAACGATAAGGAGGGGCTGGCGAAGGCAAGCTGGTAGTCCTCGGGGTCTTTAATTCTTTTTACGGCTAGTTTTGTGCGGAAAGAAATGCACCTGTTTTCCTTATACACTCTTCGCCGTATTTCTCCTCCACTTTTTATCTTGGGAATTTCCTCCATCTACCAACAGCCCTGATCTCAGAGCTCTCGACACTCAAGTTTCTACACCCCTGGCTTGGATGCCGCACGCTCGCTCACGGGCTTTGTTTCCTGTTCTCGACCTACAAGGTTTGACATATAATAAAACCTGCAAGGCTGCGAGAAGCCCAGCGTACGCGAGCCAAGCCGCGGCGACCCCCCCAGCCGCGGCGCGGTCCTGATGACGCAACGCGCAGCCTCCGTGACGCAAGCACGTTTCTTCCGGACCCCGCCCACGACCATCAGGAAGAGCGACTGGCCGACCCGCAGTCCCCGTTTCCGTGGATTACAGAGTCCGCGCCTCCGCGACATGATGCAAAAGCCCAAGAACCGGGGCCGCCCCAGCTCCCAGGCCGAGCGGGGCGGCGGCGAGGAGGCCCCGAGCACGTCCCGCGGGCCGGGTGGCGCCGCGTCTCAAGGCGGCCGACGGGCCCAGGCCTCCCTACTGCCGGGGCCTCGCTCGCAGAAGCAGCTGGAAATGAAGGTGGCGGAGCTGGTGCAATTCCTGCTGATCAAGGACCAGAGGAAGATCCCGATCCGGCGCACCGACATCATGAAGCACGTAGTGGGCGACTACAAGGACGTGCTCCCCGAGCTGTTGCAGCGGGCGGCCGAGCGCCTGGAGTACGTGTTCGGGTACCGGCTGGTGGAGCTGGAGCCACGCAGCAACACCTACATCCTGGTCAACACGCTGGAGCCGGTGGAGGAGGACGCGGAGGTGCGCGGCGACCAGGGCACACCCACCACCGGCTTGCTCATGATCGTGCTGGGGCTCATCTTCATGAAGGGCAACAGTATCAAGGAGACCGAGGTCTGGGACTTCCTGCGGCGCCTCGGGGTGCACCCCACCAAGAAGCACGTCGTCTTCGGGGACCCCAAGAAGCTCATCACCGAGGATTTCGTGAGGCAGCGGTACCTGGAGTACCGGCGCATCCCGCACACGGACCCTGTGGACTACGAGCTCCAATGGGGCCCGCGCACCAACCTGGAGACCAGCAAGATGAAGGTGCTCAAGTTCGTGGCCAAAGTCCACAACCAGGACCCGAAGGACTGGCCAGCGCAATACTTCGAGGCTTTGGCTGACGAGGAGGCCAGGGCCAGACCCCAGGCCTCAGGCGCGGGTCCAGCAGGCCCAGCCCCTTCCTCCTGAAATCTGAGACAGACCCCCTGGACCTTGAAGAAGGACAGGAACAGGAGGGAGCATCTTGCTTGTTTAAACGTGTTTAATAGCTTTAGGATGTGTTTGCAAACTTTTCTTGTAATATTGTAAGTCTCTTTGGTTCCAGATTTTCATTTATGAAAACCCTAGGGGGTGACTTGTTTTGGCTTACCCCTTTTTTTTCCCGCCCACGACCATCGGGGCCCACCAGTCCGGGGATGGTCCGCGCCTCCGCGACATGATGCAAATCCCAAGAACCGGGGCCGCCCCAGCTCCCAGGCCGAGCGGGGCGGCGGCGAGGAGGCCCCGAGCACGTCCCGCGGGCCGGGTGGCGCCGCGTCTCAAGGCGGCCGACGGGCCCAGGCCTCCCTACTGCCGGGGCCTCGCTCGCAGAAGCAGCTGGAAATGAAGGTGGCGGAGCTGGTGCAATTCCTGCTGATCAAGGACCAGAGGAAGATCCCGATCCGGCGCACCGACATCATGAAGCACGTAGTGGGCGACTACAAGGACGTGCTCCCCGAGCTGTTGCAGCGGGCGGCCGAGCGCCTGGAGTACGTGTTCGGGTACCGGCTGGTGGAGCTGGAGCCACGCAGCAACACCTACATCCTGGTCAACACGCTGGAGCCGGTGGAGGAGGACGCGGAGGTGCGCGGCGACCAGGGCACACCCACCACCGGCTTGCTCATGATCGTGCTGGGGCTCATCTTCATGAAGGGCAACAGTATCAAGGAGACCGAGGTCTGGGACTTCCTGCGGCGCCTCGGGGTGCACCCCACCAAGAAGCACGTCGTCTTCGGGGACCCCAAGAAGCTCATCACCGAGGATTTCGTGAGGCAGCGGTACCTGGAGTACCGGCGCATCCCGCACACGGACCCTGTGGACTACGAGCTCCAATGGGGCCCGCGCACCAACCTGGAGACCAGCAAGATGAAGGTGCTCAAGTTCGTGGCCAAAGTCCACAACCAGGACCCGAAGGACTGGCCAGCGCAATACTTCGAGGCTTTGGCTGACGAGGAGGCCAGGGCCAGACCCCAGGCCTCAGGCGCGGGTCCAGCAGGCCCAGCCCCTTCCTCCTGAAATCTGAGACAGACCCCCTGGACCTTGAAGAAGGACAGGAACAGGAGGGAGCATCTTGCTTGTTTAAACGTGTTTAATAGCTTTAGGATGTGTTTGCAAACTTTTCTTGTAATATTGTAAGTCTCTTTGGTTCCAGATTTTCATTTATGAAAACCCTAGGGGGTGACTTGTTTTGGCTTACTTCACTGCTTCCATTTTTGGGTGTAGAAATCTTGCCAGCTTTATAAAGCAAATTGGAAAGACTATGACCTGGAAATAGATACTTACGAAAAAACCCGTCTGTCAGTCAGTTGCTTTGATGCAGGGAAGTGGCTCCTGCCCCTGGCCTTTGGACTGCCCCTCTCTGTAGTGGAAAACAAAAATCTTTGCAAAGTGAAAATTAAAATGCAATTGTTTATATCCCTTTTTACCTTAACACAGTTGTTTTAAAAATATATTTTCTATGTATATAAGCATTGAGTCATTCTAGGCAATGCTGTTTTATAGTTTTTCCAAATAATTTTTTACATTGATAATTACTAGGTTGTGTGGCTGGCCATTTTGTTACAGTTTTGTTTTGTTTTTTTTGCTACTATAGTTATAATAAATACTTATTTTTGAAGCAGTTAAGCATTGTGCATTTATTTTACCAGTAAGTAAGTCATGAGAAATAAATTCATGACTTGAAAACCAGCATCTCACCAAAAAAAAAAAAAAGAGAGATTTTACCTCGTATCATTGAAGTAAATACTGTTTTGTGGAAGTTGATATATTTTTATATACTTGTGCATATTGGATCATGGTGTAAAATCTGTTTCTGTAGATCACAGAAAGGTTGATTCAAGTCTTAGTGATTAACCATGCCTACTCGAGAATCAGACTACCTGGGTTCAGGGTCTCTTTGTGCCTAACTTAGGAATTTAAGCAGGTTAATTAAGTTGTACACAGACCTTTCCTCACCTCTAAAATGGGTTGATGGTGCCTGTTACTCTGATAATTAGAAGCATACGTGAACTTCTTGGCAGAGATTTGTTCGTATTTGTTTTTTATTCTTGGCCTGAAAAGAGTGAAAGTTAGTTGCTCTGTCGTGTCCAGCTCTTTGCAACTCCATGGCCTGTAGCCTGTCCACGAAATTCTCCAGGCAAGAGTACTGGAGTTGCCATTTCCTACTCTGGGGAAGCTTCCTGACCCAGGGACTAAACCCAGATCTCCTGCATTGCAGGCAGGTTCTTTACCCTTTGAGCCACCATGGAAGCCCATTCTTGGCCTGGAGCGGTTAAAAAAAATATTTTTGAATGTTTTCTTTCACTATCGTATAAATCATTCCTCAAATTGGAATTGCTTGTTCAGAGATAATGACCATGTTCTTCTAGTCTGACTCTGCTGTATGGTTTATGGAAAAATATAGCTCCCAGTGGAGCACACATAAACAGAGAGAAAGCAAGATCCCCCCAGACTTGGAGTGAGGTGAACAGGGTATGGATGTCAAGGTTGTCTGGCAGACTGAATTCAAATTATGATTCATACTGTGTCAGCACGGTGGTCAGGGGTAGGGTTTAAGCTCTCAACTTCAGTTTCTTTCTACATATTATGGGAAAAATAATAACTATATCATGGTTTGTAGTGGCCTTTCATTGTATTTCTCCATAGCCTCTGGCAAAATGCTGTTTATATACAGAGAGAGATAAAACAGATAACTATTCAGTGGGAGAAAAGTATGATTGCGGAGGAAAGTCCTGCGAATTAACCATGCTATGAGGTAATACTTTTTTAAAATAATTAGATTGATTGGTGGATTGATCAGCATCTGAAAGAGTCTTGTGGGTATGTGGTGGTGTGGAGGAATGGGTTATATTAGTGAGTTTTACTTTATTCTGTTGAACTGGAATTTGGATCAATTTCAAACCAATGGAATAGTTGGTCCTTGATTGCAGTTTACTTCAGTGTATGAATTACCTTCTGGCTAAGCATTCTGCTCACTGACCATTTTCGCCTCTGTTGTGTTCCACTACTAGGTTTTCATCTGTACAGGAAAATATCGTTACCAGCATGCATCTTAGCCAAATATTTTACCCGCACTTTTCTCATAGTGTTAGTCACTCAGTCATGTCTGACTCTTTGTGACTCCATGGACTGTAGCCTGCCAGGCTCCTCTGTCCATATAATTTTCCAGGCAAGAGGACTGAAGTGGGACTTCCCTGGTGGTCCATTGGGTGAGGACACCGCCTTGCAGTACAAGGGGTGCCAGTTCGATCCCTGGCCTGGGAAGATCCTATGTGCCGTGGAGCGGCTGGACTGATGTGTCCAACTACCAAGCCAGCGCTCTGGAGCACATGCGCCCAGAGCTAGTGCTCTGCAGCAAGAGAGGCCACTACGATGGGAGGCCCACACAGGCCAAAGAAAAAAGATGGACAAAAAAAAAAAAAAGAAGCCAAAATTAAAAAAAAAAAAAAAGCCTGTGAGCCACAGCTGCTGAGCCCACACACATAGAACCCATGTTCCACAACAAGGGAAACCTCAATGAAAAACCTGTGCACCACAACAAAGGGAAAGTTTGCTTGCAATAATGAAGACTCAGCACAGCCACAAATAAATATTAAATACATACATAAAATTTTAAAACATGAAAAAATTTTATTGAGAATTATTTTATGTGCTAATGTATAGACTATCCTAGAAAATATTCCATGGGCACTTGTTCCAACAATATCAGTGCTTTGCTGATACTATTGGAATGTTCTGTATGTCTATAGGTTGGGTGATGTGTAGTATTGTATGGTTTATAGTGCAATATGTCCTGATTTCCTTGTTTTTATTTCTACCTAGATGAATTTTTTAGACATTGTTACAGCTGATGCCGTGACACCGATAGAGTGTGGCACCCCCAGATTCAGAGCTTGGTTACCTTGGGGCTCGTGCTTGGTCATGCACATTCTTTTTTTTTTAAAACCTTTATTTTACTTTTAACTTTTACAGAGTTTTGTTGTTTACAGATATGTATGTTCTCAGATTAGTCATATGTATATCCCCCCCTTCCCTCCCGACCATCACACAGCACCCCTGAAGGATCCCCTTTTCTCACAGAGCAATGACTAGAGCTATTTTCTTCACTTATGGTAGTACAGGCCTTCATGCTACTTCCTTTACGCCTCCCACCCTCTGTTCCTTCCCCACAATGTCCATATGTCCACTGTCCATGTCTGTCTTTCTGTCGCTTCACTGCATGTGCCATCATCACCATCCTACTAGATCCCATATATATGTGTTAATATACTGTATTTGTCCTTCTCTTTCTGACTGACTTCACTTTTGATGATACGTTCTAGATCCAGCCACCTCATTAGGGCTGATTCTTCTGCATTGGGTGAGGACACCGCCTTGCAGTACAAGGGGTGCCAGTTCGATCCCTGGCCTGGGAAGATCCTATGTGCCGTGGAGCGGCTGGACTGATGTGTCCAACTACCAAGCCAGCGCTCTGGAGCACATGCGCCCAGAGCTAGTGCTCTGCAGCAAGAGAGGCCACTACGATGGGAGGCCCACACAGGCCAAAGAAAAAAGATGGACAAACAAAAAAAAGAACCCAAAAAAAAAAAAAAAAGCCTGTGAGCCACAGCTGCTGAGCCCACACACATAGAACCCATGTTCCACAACAAGGGAAACCTCAATGAAAAACCTGTGCACCACAACAAAGGGAAAGTTTGCTTGCAATAATGAAGACTCAGCACAGCCACAAATAAATATTAAATACATACATAAAATTTTAAAACATGAAAAAATTTTATTGAGAATTATTTTATGTGCTAATGTATAGACTATCCTAGAAAATATTCCATGGGCACTTGTTCCAACAATATCAGTGCTTTGCTGATACTATTGGAATGTTCTGTATGTCTATAGGTTGGGTGATGTGTAGTATTGTATGGTTTATAGTGCAATATGTCCTGATTTCCTTGTTTTTATTTCTACCTAGATGAATTTTTTAGACATTGTTACAGCTGATGCCGTGACACCGATAGAGTGTGGCACCCCCAGATTCAGAGCTTGGTTACCTTGGGGCTCGTGCTTGGTCATGCACATTCTTTTTTTTTTAAAACCTTTATTTTACTTTTAACTTTTACAGAGTTTTGTTGTTTACAGATATGTATGTTCTCAGATTAGTCATATGTATATCCCCCCCTTCCCTCCCCTCCCGACCATCACACAGCACCCCTGAAGGATCCCCTTTTCTCACAGAGCAATGACTAGAGCTATTTTCTTCACTTATGGTAGTACAGGCCTTCATGCTACTTCCTTTACGCCTCCCACCCTCTGTTCCTTCCCCACAATGTCCATATGTCCACTGTCCATGTCTGTCTTTCTGTCGCTTCACTGCATGTGCCATCATCACCATCCTACTAGATCCCATATATATGTGTTAATATACTGTATTTGTCCTTCTCTTTCTGACTGACTTCACTTTTGATGATACGTTCTAGATCCAGCCACCTCATTAGGGCTGATTCTTCTGCATTTCTCTTTACAGCTGTGTAGTACTCCATTGTATATATGTACCAGAGCTTTTGGATCCATTCGTTCGTCGATGGACATCTAGGTTGCTTCCACGTTCTGGCTATTGCATAGAGAGCTGCAATGAACATTGGGGTACAGGTGCTTCTTTCAGTTTTGATTTCGTCAGGGTATAGGCCTAAGAGTGGGATTGCTGGGTCATATGGTGCTTCTATTTTTAGTTTTTTAAGAAATCTCCAGACTGTCTTCCATAGAGGCTGTATCAATTTACACTCCCACCAGCAATGCAGGAGTGTTCCCTTTTCTCCGCAGCCTCTCCAGCATTTATTGTCTGTCGATTTGTGGATGATGGCCATTCTGACGGGTGTGAGGTGATATCTCATTGTAGTTTTGATTTGCATTTCTCTAATTATTAGTGAAGTTGAGCATCGTTTCATGTGTTTTTGGGCCATCTGTATGTCATTGTTGGAGAGGTGTCTGTTTAGGTCCTTTTCCCATTTTTTGATTGGGTTGTTTGTTTTTCCAGTGCTGAGTTGTCTGAGTTGCTTGTAGATTTTGGAGATTAATTCTTTGTCTGTTGTTTCATTTGCTATGATTTTCTCCCACTCTGTGGGCTGTCTGTTCAGCTTTTTTGTAATTTCTTTAGCTGTACAAAAGCTTTTAAGTTTCATTAGGTCCCACATGTTCATTTGTCTTTTTACTTCTACTATTCTAGTAGGTGGGTCAGAGAAGATCTTGCTTTGATTGATGTCCTTGAGGGTTTTGCCTATATTCTCCTCTAAGAGTTTGATGGTTTCTGGCCTTACATTTAGGTCTTTCATCCATTTTGAGTTGATCTTTGTGTATGGTGTCAGGGTATGTTCCAACTTCATTTTCTTGCATGTAGCTGTCCAATTTTTCCAGCACCATTTGTTGAAGAGGCTGTCTTTGTCCCATTTTATATGTTCGCCTCCTTTGTCAAAAATAAGGTAGCCATAGGTGAGTGGCTTTATCTCTGGGTTCTCGATCTTGTTCCATTGGTCGATATTTCTGTTTTTGTGCCAGTACCATACTGTCTTGAGGACTGTTGCTTTGTAGTAGAGTCTGAAGTTGGGGAGACTGATCCCCCCAGCTCCATTCTTCTTCCTCAGGATTGCTTTGGCTATTCGAGGTCTTTTGTGTTTCCATATGAACTGTGTTATTCGCTGGTCTAGTTCTGTGAAGAATGTCATTGGAAGTTTGATAGGGATCGCATTGAATCTATAGATGACATTTGGTAGTATGATCATTTTCACAATATTGATTCTCCTGACCCAGGAACATGGAATATTTCTCCATCTGTTTAAGTCTTCTTTAATGTCTCTCATGAGTGTCTTGTAATTTTCTGTGTACAGTTCTTTTGTTTCTTTGGGTAGGTTTATTCCTAGGTATTTGATTCTTTTGGTTGCGATGGTGAAGGGAATTGCCTCTTTGATTTCATTTTCTGATTTTTCATTGTTCGTGTATAGGAATGCCAGTGATTTCTGTGTGTTGATTTTGTATCCTGCGACTTTGCTGAATTTGCTGATCAACTCTAGTAGTTTTGTAATAGTGTCTTTGGGATTTTCTATGTATAATATCATGTCATCTGCAAATAGAGAGAGTTTGAGTTCTTCTTTTCCAATCTGGATTCCTTTGATTTCTTTCTCTTCTCTTATTGCTGTTGCTAGAACTTCCAGGACTATGTTGAATAAGAGTGGTGAAAGTGGACACCCTTGTCTTGTTCCTGATCTTAGAGGGAATGCGTTGAGTTTTTCACCATAGAGGATAATGTTCGCTGTGGGCTTCTCATATATGGCTTTCACTATGTTAAGATAAGTTCCTTCTATGCCCATTTTTTGAAGAGTTTTTATCATAAATGGATGCTGTACTTTGTCAAAGGCTTTTTCTGCATCTATTGAGATGATCATGTGATTTTTGTCTTTCAATTTGTTGATATGGTGTATCACATTGATTGATTTGCAGATGTTGAAGAATCCTTGCATGCCTGGGATGAACCCAACTTGATCGTGATGTATGAGCTTTTTGATGTGTTGCTGAATTCTGTTTGCTAGGATTTTGTTGAGGATTTTGGCATCTAGATTCATCAGTGAAATTGGCCTATAATTTTCTTTTTTTGTGATGTCTTTGCCTGGCTTTGGTATCAGGGTGATGGTGGCCTGGTAGAATGTGTTTGGAAGTGTTCCTTCCTGGGCAATTTTTTGGAAGAGTTTTAGAAGGACAGGCATTAGCTCTTCTTTAAATGTTTGGTAGAATTCACTTGTGAAACCATCTGGCCCTGGGCTTGTATTTTTGGGTAGATTTTTGATCACAAGGTCGATTTCTGAGCTTGTGATGGGCTTGTTCATAGTTTCTATTTCTTCCTGGTTGAATCTTGGGAGATTAATCTTCTCTAAGAAGCTGTCCATTTCTTCCAGGTTGTCCAGTTTGTTGCCATAGAGTTGTTCATAATAGTCTCTTAGAATCCTTTGGATTTCTGCATTATCTGTTGTAATCTCTCCTTTTTCATTTTTGATTTTGGTGATCTGGTTCTTCTCTCTCTTTTTTTTGATGAGTCTGGCCAGTGGTGTGTCGATTTTATTGACTTTTTTGAAGAACCAGCTTTTTGTTTTATTTATCTTTACTACTGTTTCTTTTGTTTCTTTTTCATTTATTTCTGCTCTGATCTTTATGATTTCCCTTCTTCTGCTGGCTTTGGGGTGTTTTTGTTCTTCTTTCTCCACTTGTTTTAAGCGTTAAGGTAAGGTCGTCTGAGATTTTCCTAGTTTCTTGAGGTGGGATTGAATTGCTATAAACTTCCCTCTTAGAACTGCTTTTGCAGTATTCCATAGGTTTTGCACTGTCGTGTGTTCATTGTCATTTTCTTCTAGGAATTTTTTTATTTCTCCTTTGATTTCCTCGATGATCAGTTGGTTTTTTAGGTATGTGTTGTTTAATCTCCATGTGTTTGTGTTTTTAGCGGTTGTTTTCCTGTAGTTGATCTCTAGTCTCACTGCATTGTGGTCCAAGAAGATGGTTGATAGAATTTCAGTTTTCTTGAATTGACTGAGGATTGATTTGTGGCCCAAGATGTGGTCTATCCTGGAGAATGTTCCGTGAACACTTGAGAAGAAAGTGTATTCTTCTGCTTTGGGATGAAAAGTCCTAAAGATATCAATGAGGTCCATTTCTTCTAGTGTGGCATTTAAGGCTTGTGTTTCTTTATTAATTTTCTGTTTGGATGATCTGTCCATTGGTGTGAGAGGAGTGTTAAAGTCTCCTACTATGATTGTGTTACTGTCAGTGTCTTCTTTTATGTCTGAAAGTGTTTGTCTTATGTATTGGGGTGCTCCTGCATTGGGAGCATAGATATTTATGATTGTTATGTCTTCTTCTTGGATGGATCCCTTAATCATGATGTAGTGACCTGCCTTGTCTCTTAGAATCTTCTTTACTTTAAAATCTATTTTATCTGATATGAGGATTGCTACTCCAGCTTTCTTTTGATTTCCATTTGCATGGAATATCTTTTTCCAGCCTCTCACTTTCAGTCTATGAGTGTCTCTAGGTCTGAAGTGAGTTTCCTGGAGGCAGCATATGTATGGGTCGTGTTTTTGGATCCATTCAGCCACTCTGTGTCTTTTGGTTGGGGCATTTAGTCCATTGACATTCAAAGTAATTATTGACACAAATGATCCTATTGTCATCTTCTTAGATGTTATGATGGGTTTGTTTCGTGGATCTTCTCCTTTTATACTTGTTTTCTATATAAGTCCCTTTAACACTTGTTGTAAGGCTGGTTTGGTGTGACTAAATTCTTTTAATTTTGCTTGTCTGTAAAGCTTTTGATTTCTCCATCAATTTTGAAGGAGATCCTGGCAGGGTAGAGAATTCTTGGTTGCAGATTATTCTCTTTCAGCCGTTTAAATGTGTCCTGTCATTCCCTTCTGGCCTGCAGAGTTTCTGTTGAAAGATCAGCTGTTAAACGGATGGGCTTTCCCTTGTATGTCACTAGTTGCTTTTCCCTTGCTGCTTTGAGAATTCTGTCCTTGTGTTTAATTTGTGTTAGCTTCATCAATATGTGTCTTGGTGTGTTTCTTCTCGGATTGATTCTGTATGGTACTCTTTGTGCTTCTTGGACTTGACTGACTATTTCTTTTCCCATGTTGGGGAAATTTTCAACTATAATCTCTTCAAAAATTTTCTCATAGCCTTTCTTTTTTTCTTCTTCTTCTGGAACCCCTATAATTCGAATATTGGTGCGTTTGATATTATCCCAGAGGTCTCTGAGGCTGTCCTCTGCTCTTTTCATTCTTTGAGCTAGAGTCTGTTTTTCAGCAGTTACTTCCACCATTTTATCTTCCAGCTCACTTATCCAGTCTTCTGTCTCAGATACTCTGCTCTTGATTCCTTCTACAGTGTTTTTCCGTTCAGCAATTGAGTTGTTTGTCTCTGTTACTTTTTTGGTAAGTTCTTGTATTTCTTTATTCAGTGTGTTAGTTGTATCTTGCAATTTCTCTGAAATTCTGTTTTCAGTGTTTTTGATCATCTTTACTATCATTCTTCTGAAATCACTTTCAGAAAGTTTGTCCAAATTCTCTTCATTGATTTGATCTTGTGTGTTTGTGGATTGTTCCTTCACTTGTGTGGTATTTCTCTGACGTTTCATTGTTATTATTAATTTTTAAAAAACTGACTCTGTTTGGGATTTCCTTTTCCCAGACTTTGAGTTACGTCTGTTGGTGTTTGTTGTTTGGATGGGGCTTCTATTCTGGGTGATGCTGGTGATTGGGTGATGTCAGGACTTGCATACAAGTGATTACCTTTGTTGGCGTTATCACTTGTATACTGCTCTTTAGTGTTAGGCGTTCTCTAGTATTGTACAGTTTTGGAATCAGTGCACCCTCCTTAAAACCCCAGGGCTTGTTGCCTGACCAGGGAATGAAGATTTCACAGCTGGTTTGTTATGGCATTAAATGATATTAAAACATATATATGCAAATGAGAAACAGAAGGTATACCTTTGACAAATGGCAATTTAAAAATTATGCAAGTACTATCTAGCGTATTGAATTATACACATAAATATATACAGCTACAACATAACCCAAGCATTCCAATCAAAAATACAGTACAATACGTTAGCACGGCGAATACAGAAATCCAATGTATGTCACTAGTTGCTTTCCCTGTGCTGCTTTGAGAATTCTGTCCTTGTGTTTAATTTGTGTTAGCTTCATCAATATGTGTCTTGGTGTGTTTCTTCTCGGATTGATTCTGTATGGTACTCTTTGTGCTTCTTGGACTTGACTGACTATTTCTTTTCCCATGTTGGGGAAATTTTCAACTATAATCTCTTCAAAAATTTTCTCATAGCCTTTCTTTTTTTCTTCTTCTTCTGGAACCCCTATAATTCGAATATTGGTGCGTTTGATATTATCCCAGAGGTCTCTGAGGCTGTCCTCTGCTCTTTTCATTCTTTGAGCTAGAGTCTGTTTTTCAGCAGTTACTTCCACCATTTTATCTTCCAGCTCACTTATCCAGTCTTCTGTCTCAGATACTCTGCTCTTGATTCCTTCTACAGTGTTTTTCCGTTCAGCAATTGAGTTGTTTGTCTCTGTTACTTTTTTGGTAAGTTCTTGTATTTCTTTATTCAGTGTGTTAGTTGTATCTTGCAATTTCTCTGAAATTCTGTTTTCAGTGTTTTTGATCATCTTTACTATCATTCTTCTGAAATCACTTTCAGAAAGTTTGTCCAAATTCTCTTCATTGATTTGATCTTGTGTGTTTGTGGATTGTTCCTTCACTTGTGTGGTATTTCTCTGACGTTTCATTGTTATTATTAATTTTTAAAAAACTGACTCTGTTTGGGATTTCCTTTTCCCAGACTTTGAGTTACGTCTGTTGGTGTTTGTTGTTTGGATGGGGCTTCTATTCTGGGTGATGCTGGTGATTGGGTGATGTCAGGACTTGCATACAAGTGATTACCTTTGTTGGCGTTATCACTTGTATACTGCTCTTTAGTGTTAGGCGTTCTCTAGTATTGTACAGTTTTGGAATCAGTGCACCCTCCTTAAAACCCCAGGGCTTGTTGCCTGACCAGGGAATGAAGATTTCACAGCTGGTTTGTTATGGCATTAAATGATATTAAAACATATATATGCAAATGAGAAACAGAAGGTATACCTTTGACAAATGGCAATTTAAAAATTATGCAAGTACTATCTAGCGTATTGAATTATACACATAAATATATACAGCTACAACATAACCCAAGCATTCCAATCAAAAATACAGTACAATACGTTAGCACGGCGAATACAGAAATCCAAGAATGATATCCACCAGTTAATAAGCAAACTAAGTAGAGCACCAACTGAAGAATAATGCTAGAGCAGGATCCCCGTTGGGGATAAGGCAATGAGGACAGAACAGAGTAAGAAATATGCTGGGGAAAGGGAAAAAGAGAAAGGGAGGATAGAAGAGAAATATAGAAAAATATTGCAAAGTTAAATATAGGGAGATAAAGATTTGTATGTATTAGAATTTAGTGCTATAGGAAAGGAGTTTCAGAGAAAGCAAAGAATTATAGAGGAAGTAGTAGTACAAATGAGAAATTATTAAAAATTAAAAGATCTAAATTTTATAGAAAAATATAGAAAAACAAAGCAAAAATAATAAAAACAAACAAAACCCCCACAGAACCTTAAAAGGCCAATGGGGAACCAAAAGTTTATACCAAAATAAAATGTGTGGTTTAAAAGGAAAAAGAAAAAAAAAAATTATGTAAACTTGAATATATTCAGTCTTACTAATAAGATTAGTAGCTTCAATAGAATTCAGTGAAGGAAATGAACAGACCCACTCTCTCTCTCACACACACCCCCAAGAAAAGAAAAAAAAAAAAAAAGTGGTGGGTGCACTGAGTGGGTTTGGAAAAAAGAGAGAGAAAAAAAAAATTGAAACATAGTAATACAATACAAAAAATGAAATTTTAAAGTCCAGCAGTAACTCCAGCTTCAGACGAAACCTGAAAATAGTGTTTATGTTCTTCTGTCTCTTGCTGACTATTCAGGAATTATCAGTCTTTTTCTTGCCTCTGGCAGTGGTTGGATCTGAAGACCTCTTTGACTGCTTGTTTGTTTAGGCCTATTCCAGAATTAAAAGGCCCGCCCAGGCTGGCCCTGGGAGTTTCTTAATCCAAATCCCTTTTCTTGCTGGGTGGAGCTAAATTCCCTCCCTGTAGCTTGACCAGCAGCCCTGGAGTTTGACCAGCAGCCAAACTACAGTAGGGAAAATGGCGTCTGTTTCACAGAGGATTTATTCCCACACGCTCTATGGGAAGCACTTCCGCAGTGACCCCGACCCTGTTGCAGGCCACCGTCGACCCCCGCCACTGTGGGAGACGTCAGGTTACTCAGAGGTGAGTCTGGCTCAGTCTCATACAGGATCGCTATTCCTCTCTCCCGGATCACAGTGCGCAGAGACTTTCCAGTCCTCTTCGGCGACTCTGTGATCGGGTTAATGGTAACCTCCTCCAAAGGGAACTGAGTGCCGCCCTTCCGAGGCCTGCTCAAGGGCACTTCTAGCTCAAGGGGGCACCCGGACCCTCCAAAGCAGGTCTGGCTCAGTCCCTTGTGGGTGTCAGTGCTCCTCTCCCGGGTTTTGATCTGCAACAGGCTTTGCGCCTTTGGCCCGCCCAAAGTGCGATGGCGCCCCTCCTACCGTCTTGATGCGGCTTCTCCTTTGTTCTTCGATGTGGGGTGTCCTCTCTGTGATCAGATCCAACCTCCTTTTGTCGATGGTTTCCCAGGGACTCGTCGCAATTCAGGCGATTTTGCAGGAGAGATGAGTGCACGTCCTTCTACGCTGCCATCTTAGCCTAGATCCGGTCATGCACATTCTATAGGTGTGGACAAATAATACAATATCAATTATGCCTTATGCCACTGCAGGAAACCTAAGAGATGTGGGTGCCATCCCTGGCTCAGGTAGATAACATGGAGAAGGGAACGGCTACACATTCAGTATTCTTGCCTGGAGAATTGCATGGCTGGTCCATGGTGGGCAAAGAGTTGGACACAACTGAATGAACTCCAGCTTCAGACGAAACCTGAAAATAGTGTTTATGTTCTTCTGTCTCTTGCTGACTATTCAGGAATTATCAGTCTTTTTCTTGCCTCTGGCAGTGGTTGGATCTGAAGACCTCTTTGACTGCTTGTTTGTTTAGGCCTATTCCAGAATTAAAGGCCCGCCCAGGCTGGCCCTGGGAGTTTCTTAATCCAAATCCCTTTTCTTGCTGGGTGGAGCTAAATTCCCTCCCTGTAGCTTGACCAGCAGCCCTGGAGTTTGACCAGCAGCCAAACTACAGTAGGGAAAATGGCGTCTGTTTCACAGAGGATTTATTCCCACACGCTCTATGGGAAGCACTTCCGCAGTGACCCCGACCCTGTTGCAGGCCACCGTCGACCCCCGCCACTGTGGGAGACGTCAGGTTACTCAGAGGTGAGTCTGGCTCAGTCTCATACAGGATCGCTATTCCTCTCTCCCGGATCACAGTGCGCAGAGACTTTCCAGTCCTCTTCGGCGACTCTGTGATCGGGTTAATGGTAACCTCCTCCAAAGGGAACTGAGTGCCGCCCTTCCGAGGCCTGCTCAAGGGCACTTCTAGCTCAAGGGGGCACCCGGACCCTCCAAAGCAGGTCTGGCTCAGTCCCTTGTGGGTGTCAGTGCTCCTCTCCCGGGTTTTGATCTGCAACAGGCTTTGCGCCTTTGGCCCGCCCAAAGTGCGATGGCGCCCCTCCTACCGTCTTGATGCGGCTTCTCCTTTGTTCTTCGATGTGGGGTGTCCTCTCTGTGATCAGATCCAACCTCCTTTTGTCGATGGTTTCCCAGGGACTCGTCGCAATTCAGGCGATTTTGCAGGAGAGATGAGTGCACGTCCTTCTACGCTGCCATCTTAGCCTAGATCCGGTCATGCACATTCTATAGGTGTGGACAAATAATACAATATCAATTATGCCTTATGCCACTGCAGGAAACCTAAGAGATGTGGGTGCCATCCCTGGCTCAGGTAGATAACATGGAGAAGGGAACGGCTACACATTCAGTATTCTTGCCTGGAGAATTCCATGGCTCATCCATGGTGTTGCAAAGAGTTGGACACAACTGAATGACTTTCATATACATCACATACATTACCAGTGGTTAGGACTCAGAGCTTTCACTCCAGAGGGCCCCCGGTTCAGCACCTGGTCAGGAAACTAAGACCCAACAAGCTGCACAGTGTGGCCAAAAAAAAATAAAAATGCTACCTCTAGGAGAAAAGAGGAAGTAGAATGGATAAGGAATGAGTTAGAATAAAAGGTAGACTTATTTGAAACTCATGGATTTGACTTTAGGATCTGTCTATATAATTGCAAACAATATTAATGTAGAAAATCATCCCTGACAGGAAAAATTAGACACTAGGTTCCCAGACATTAGCATAACCACACATAAGGGAACCACGGTGACTCTCCACCACCATAATTTGGCTACTTATTCTTGCTAGAATGTTCTCTAAGGGTAAAGGAAACAAAAAAAATCTTGAACTGTTTTCAATGATCATGTTTTTGGTGGTAGTATTTTGTTATTGTTGTTCAGTGGTGAAGTCGTCCAACTTTTTGCACCCCAGGGACTGCAGCACACCAGGCTTCCCTGTCCTTCACTGTCTCCTGAGTTTGCTAAAACTTATGTCCATTGACTCAGTGATGCCATCCAACCATCTTATCCTCTCTCACCCCCTTCACCTTCTGCCCCGTATCTTTCCCAGCATCAGGGTCTTTTCCATTGTGTTGGCTCTTGGCATCAGATGGCCAGAGGATTGGAGCTTCAGTTTCAGCATCAGTCCTTCCACTGAACATTCAGGATTGATTTCCTTTCAGATGGACTGGTTTGATCTTCATGCACTCCAAGGGACTCTCGAGTCTTCTCTAGCACCAAGTTCAAAAGCATCAATGCTTCAGTGCTTGGCCTTCTTTATTGTCCAACTCTCACATCTGTATATGAGCACTGGAAAAACCATAGCTTTGACTATATGGCCTTTTGTTGGCAGAGTGCTGTCTATGCTTTTTAATATGGTGTCCAGGTTTGTCATAGCTTTTGCCACTGCAGGAAACCTAAGAGATGTGGGTGCCATCCCTGGCTCAGGTAGATAACATGGAGAAGGAACGGCTACACATTCAGTATTCTTGCCTGGAGAATTCCATGGCTCATCCATGGTGTTGCAAAGAGTTGGACACAACTGAATGACTTTCATATACATCACATACATTACCAGTGGTTAGGACTCAGAGCTTTCACTCCAGAGGGCCCCCGGTTCAGCACCTGGTCAGGAAACTAAGACCCAACAAGCTGCACAGTGTGGCCAAAAAAAAATAAAAATGCTACCTCTAGGAGAAAAGAGGAAGTAGAATGGATAAGGAATGAGTTAGAATAAAAGGTAGACTTATTTGAAACTCATGGATTTGACTTTAGGATCTGTCTATATAATTGCAAACAATATTAATGTAGAAAATCATCCCTGACAGGAAAAATTAGACACTAGGTTCCCAGACATTAGCATAACCACACATAAGGGAACCACGGTGACTCTCCACCACCATAATTTGGCTACTTATTCTTGCTAGAATGTTCTCTAAGGGTAAAGGAAACAAAAAAAATCTTGAACTGTTTTCAATGATCATGTTTTTGGTGGTAGTATTTTGTTATTGTTGTTCAGTGGTGAAGTCGTCCAACTTTTTGCACCCCAGGGACTGCAGCACACCAGGCTTCCCTGTCCTTCACTGTCTCCTGAGTTTGCTAAAACTTATGTCCATTGACTCAGTGATGCCATCCAACCATCTTATCCTCTCTCACCCCCTTCACCTTCTGCCCCGTATCTTTCCCAGCATCAGGGTCTTTTCCATTGTGTTGGCTCTTGGCATCAGATGGCCAGAGGATTGGAGCTTCAGTTTCAGCATCAGTCCTTCCACTGAACATTCAGGATTGATTTCCTTTCAGATGGACTGGTTTGATCTTCATGCACTCCAAGGGACTCTCGAGTCTTCTCTAGCACCAAGTTCAAAAGCATCAATGCTTCAGTGCTTGGCCTTCTTTATTGTCCAACTCTCACATCTGTATATGAGCACTGGAAAAACCATAGCTTTGACTATATGGCCTTTTGTTGGCAGAGTGCTGTCTATGCTTTTTAATATGGTGTCCAGGTTTGTCATAGCTTTTTACCAAGGAGCAAGCCTTTTTTTTTTTTTTAAATTTCGTGACTGTAGTCAATGTCCACAGTGATTTTGGAGCCCAAGAAAATGAAATCTGTCACTGCTTCTTGCTGTGAAGTGACGGGACTGGATGCCATGATCTTAGTTTTTTGGATGTTGAGTTTTAAGCCAGCTTTTTCACTCTTCTCTTTTACGTTCATCAAGAGGCTCTTTAGTTCCTCTTCATTTTCTGCCCTTAGAGTGGTATCATCTGCATATCTGGCATTGTTGATACTTCTCCCAGTAATATTCCACCTTGTGATTCATCCAGCTCAGCAAATTCACAAAATGTGCACACACAGGCAAGCAAGTATGTAGAAATGAGTTTACAAAAGATGTGAAAGTGGTCAGCACTCATGGACAGATAATCACTGCATTCCACCAGACAGAATTCACTTATATTTCTATTGCCAGAAATCATTGCATTACTGTGAGTAGTCTACATCTTCCTGAGTTGTAAAATAAAGACCAAAAGCACAGGTAAGACAGGTGTACTACACGGGATCCAGTATTGGTTTTCCCATTTCAAAATTTTCACACGTTTTCATGATACCTTCCTCCTTCTTAATCATATATATATATATTTAAAGTTTTGTTTCTTTAAGTGTGCTGAAATTATTAACTAGCCACATAGGATTGTGATTATTTTGCACATCTGGCAACGTATCAGCAAATTATTTTGAAATCTGGAATATAAATGGATCCTTTTATATGACATGTACCTTAGAGCAACAAAACAGTGAGGGAGAGTCTCCTATATCTTGATTTCCATGAATAGAGTAGAAATGGTAGCGTTAGACTAACACAAATTTGGAAACCCTAATAAACAAATGGACCTAAGCAGTCAAAGAAAACGGTTGCTAAGGAATAGAGACGCAGAAGTCGAAAACCGACTTGTGGATACAACGGGGGAAGCTGTGGGCAGGATGAATTGAAGGAGCAGCACTGCCCTGTAGACACCACCATGTGTAAAACAGACGGCTGGTGGGAAGTGCTGTTAAGCACAGGGAGCTCAGCTCAGGGCTCTCTGAGGACCTCGAGGGGCGGGATGGTGGGAAAGAGGCTCAATAGGGAGGGAGTATGTGTCTACTTATGACTGATTCCCATTGTTGTACGGCAGAAACCAACATGACATTAAAAGCAATTGCCCTCCAATTAAAAGTAAAAATAATAAATAAAAAATTTAAATGGCTGCTAAGATCACAGAGAGAATTTGATCAACCTTTGGATCTACCCATGAAATTACAAAAATTACAGAAGATGAAGAAACAGTAAGTGATAGGAGGAGAAGAGCAAAGTTTAGGTTGTAGGAAACTGTATAGGACTCGTGAACAGATTCCAAGGTAGCAGAATAGTGGGAGGAAAACCCCTTCATTAAAAAATATCTGAAATTCCAGAATAACTAATTTCACTGTATGGAACGCCTTTGTGTCTTGTATAACCTGATTCAAACAAAGTATGAAGAAAGTTTGAAACAAGGAAGTGTGAGTGCTATGAATTAAACACTTATATTTCTATTGCCAGAAATCATTGCATTACTGTGAGTAGTCTACATCTTCCTGAGTTGTAAAATAAAGACCAAAAGCACAGGTAAGACAGGTGTACTACACGGGATCCAGTATTGGTTTTCCCATTTCAAAATTTTCACACGTTTTCATGATACCTTCCTCCTTCTTAATCATATATATATATATTTAAAGTTTTGTTTCTTTAAGTGTGCTGAAATTATTAACTAGCCACATAGGATTGTGATTATTTTGCACATCTGGCAACGTATCAGCAAATTATTTTGAAATCTGGAATATAAATGGATCCTTTTATATGACATGTACCTTAGAGCAACAAAACAGTGAGGGAGAGTCTCCTATATCTTGATTTCCATGAATAGAGTAGAAATGGTAGCGTTAGACTAACACAAATTTGGAAACCCTAATAAACAAATGGACCTAAGCAGTCAAAGAAAACGGTTGCTAAGGAATAGAGACGCAGAAGTCGAAAACCGACTTGTGGATACAACGGGGGAAGCTGTGGGCAGGATGAATTGAAGGAGCAGCACTGCCCTGTAGACACCACCATGTGTAAAACAGACGGCTGGTGGGAAGTGCTGTTAAGCACAGGGAGCTCAGCTCAGGGCTCTCTGAGGACCTCGAGGGGGATGGTGGGAAAGAGGCTCAATAGGGAGGGAGTATGTGTCTACTTATGACTGATTCCCATTGTTGTACGGCAGAAACCAACATGACATTAAAAGCAATTGCCCTCCAATTAAAAGTAAAAATAATAAATAAAAAATTTAAATGGCTGCTAAGATCACAGAGAGAATTTGATCAACCTTTGGATCTACCCATGAAATTACAAAAATTACAGAAGATGAAGAAACAGTAAGTGATAGGAGGAGAAGAGCAAAGTTTAGGTTGTAGGAAACTGTATAGGACTCGTGAACAGATTCCAAGGTAGCAGAATAGTGGGAGGAAAACCCCTTCATTAAAAAATATCTGAAATTCCAGAATAACTAATTTCACTGTATGGAACGCCTTTGTGTCTTGTATAACCTGATTCAAACAAAGTATGAAGAAAGTTTGAAACAAGGAAGTGTGAGTGCTAAATATTTTATATTAAGGAAGTATTAATTTATTGAATTATTAAATATGATAATAATTGTAACAATTATTATAGATGTGGTGGCAAAGATACACTGAAATGCTTAAGGGTGAAATCATGTAATGTCTAATATTTGCTGTAAAATAGTCAGGAGGAGAGAGGGTATAAATGATAAAACTGACCATGAGTGAATGAATCACCCATGATTTATGGTGATGGGTGTAGAGGATTCGTTATACTGTTTCCTTGGGTTTTACATGTGTATGAAATCTTCCATAATAAAAATTAAAAGACATAAATTTAAGGACTTTAATTAATATTCTTTTGTCACTTGATTTTCTTTAGTAATTTATTATTTGTTTTTGAGATTATATGTCAATAACACTATGTTGAGACTATATAATGTATGGTATTCTCAAATTTAGCTTCTAAAATATTTCTGTATTTCAACTAAAATTGTGATTGCTGTTTATGACTTTTCAGACACTTTTGTCTATTTGATTTAAGATAATGTGATTTTGAAATTTTAACAAACTGCTTTCCTTGGAAACATAGAAATGTTATTCATGTGATTATTTGATCATCTGAAAGCTTTTTGAAAGGCAAATAATTTTTTCTCCAATGTCATGCAGCGAATGATCAATTTCTTGTCTGCTTCGTTTCCAGATAACCTTCTTCATGCTGCTCTCAGCGGTGTGTGTGATGCTGAACTTGGCCGGCTCAATCCTTTCCTGTCAGAATGCTCAACTCGTCAACTCCCTGGAAGGCTGTCAGTTGGTGAGTAATGAAAGGCAGACCTTTTGATAAAGGTCATGGGCTTTGATTTTGCATGAAAGTGATTTCAAAAATAATTTTACTGTATCCTTGGATTTATTCTGATGTTTTAGCGTTGTCTGTGGAATCCATGTTGATTCATTTGTTAAAGTTCTACCAAATCAGTAAGTGATAGGGGCTTTAAAACCTCGTGAACAGATTCCAAGGTAGCAGAATAGTGGGAGGAAAACCCTTCATTAAAATGTCTGAAATTCCAGAATAACTAATTTCACTGTATGGAACGCCTTTGTGTCTTGTATAACCTGATTCAAACAAAGTATGAAGAAAGTTTGAAACAAGGAAGTGTGAGTGCTAAATATTTTATATTAAGGAAGTATTAATTTATTGAATTATTAAATATGATAATAATTGTAACAATTATTATAGATGTGGTGGCAAAGATACACTGAAATGCTTAAGGGTGAAATCATGTAATGTCTAATATTTGCTGTAAAATAGTCAGGAGGAGAGAGGGTATAAATGATAAAACTGACCATGAGTGAATGAATCACCCATGATTTATGGTGATGGGTGTAGAGGATTCGTTATACTGTTTCCTTGGGTTTTACATGTGTATGAAATCTTCCATAATAAAAATTAAAAGACATAAATTTAAGGACTTTAATTAATATTCTTTTGTCACTTGATTTTCTTTAGTAATTTATTATTTGTTTTTGAGATTATATGTCAATAACACTATGTTGAGACTATATAATGTATGGTATTCTCAAATTTAGCTTCTAAAATATTTCTGTATTTCAACTAAAATTGTGATTGCTGTTTATGACTTTTCAGACACTTTTGTCTATTTGATTTAAGATAATGTGATTTTGAAATTTTAACAAACTGCTTTCCTTGGAAACATAGAAATGTTATTCATGTGATTATTTGATCATCTGAAAGCTTTTTGAAAGGCAAATAATTTTTTCTCCAATGTCATGCAGCGAATGATCAATTTCTTGTCTGCTTCGTTTCCAGATAACCTTCTTCATGCTGCTCTCAGCGGTGTGTGTGATGCTGAACTTGGCCGGCTCAATCCTTTCCTGTCAGAATGCTCAACTCGTCAACTCCCTGGAAGGCTGTCAGTTGGTGAGTAATGAAAGGCAGACCTTTTGATAAAGGTCATGGGCTTTGATTTTGCATGAAAGTGATTTCAAAAATAATTTTACTGTATCCTTGGATTTATTCTGATGTTTTAGCGTTGTCTGTGGAATCCATGTTGATTCATTTGTTAAAGTTCTACCAAATCATTGGTTCTATTAGTAAGTCAGTCAGTATATTAGTGTAACGCTATATTAGAATAGATGTCTTTAGTAACAATTATAATTTGACATTTGTTGCATTGATTTTTTTTCTCCACTGAAGTTTTTAAAATCAATTTTGTAAGTCAATTGTAAGTGCTGAGATATGTATAAGCTTGATAGTGAGTGCATCCAAACGATTTAGTTCTCATTTTCCAATTAGAGAAGAGAATTGTCTTTTTGATCCTGGAAAATTGTGGACAGTGTGCTGTGGACATGGGAGGGGGTGACTTTGGTTTGTTGAATGAAACCGTCATTTTTTATCTTGACTTGGCTCCTAATTCAGTTGTATTGAAACCTGTGTGTGGCATGTGGCTGGAGAGGAAATCAAAGTGTGTCCTATGACCCCTGACGTGACCCTGGCGGCTGGGTATGGGGGCACTGGCAGTCTTTAACTTAGAGCCGTGCCCCTCACAGCTGCCCCAGCACCGGCCCTATTACTGAGAGCGCAGGAACTGGGCTGAGCTGCTCCTGGAGTTTGGTAGTCAAGTGTCCAGTGTTCTTAGTTCATGCAGTTCTTCTCAGAAGAATAGGGAAAGGCATATATCCGCCATCTTTCTGGAAGCCAAAATGCTATTGATTTCTGTATATTTTGTATGTTGAAATTGTTAACTCTAAAAGTTTTTCCAGAATTATCTTTTAGTTTACAGGTGGACAGCCAGCCATATAAGCTGTGAAAATGAAGGTGCTTTCCCTTTGTTACGAATATTTATGCAGCAATTTTTTTCTTGACTTCATATGCTGATTGATATGATTTTCAGTTAGTACCTTGTGATGCAGTAGACTTTTTTAATGTATGCTTTTATTGGAGGAAAGTTGCTTTACAATGTTGTAACAGCATAACTCAGCCATAAGTATACATATATCACCTCCCTCTTGAGCCCCCTTCCCCCCCATCCCATCCCTCTAAGTATACTTCTTTTTTCCAGTTTTATTGTGATTTAATTGATATACAGCATTGTATCCAGGTGTACAGCATAACAATTTTTAAAAACTTTATTGGACTGTAGTTGTTTTACAGGATTGTGTTAGTATCTGCTGTACAGCAAAGTGTAACGCTATATTAGAATAGATGTCTTTAGTAACAATTATAATTTGACATTTGTTGCATTGATTTTTTTTCTCCACTGAAGTTTTTAAAATCAATTTTGTAAGTCAATTGTAAGTGCTGAGATATGTATAAGCTTGATAGTGAGTGCATCCAAACGATTTAGTTCTCATTTTCCAATTAGAGAAGAGAATTGTCTTTTTGATCCTGGAAAATTGTGGACAGTGTGCTGTGGACATGGGAGGGGGTGACTTTGGTTTGTTGAATGAAACCGTCATTTTTTATCTTGACTTGGCTCCTAATTCAGTTGTATTGAAACCTGTGTGTGGCATGTGGCTGGAGAGGAAATCAAAGTGTGTCCTATGACCCCTGACGTGACCCTGGCGGCTGGGTATGGGGGCACTGGCAGTCTTTAACTTAGAGCCGTGCCCCTCACAGCTGCCCCAGCACCGGCCCTATTACTGAGAGCGCAGGAACTGGGCTGAGCTGCTCCTGGAGTTTGGTAGTCAAGTGTCCAGTGTTCTTAGTTCATGCAGTTCTTCTCAGAAGAATAGGGAAAGGCATATATCCGCCATCTTTCTGGAAGCCAAAATGCTATTGATTTCTGTATATTTTGTATGTTGAAATTGTTAACTCTAAAAGTTTTTCCAGAATTATCTTTTAGTTTACAGGTGGACAGCCAGCCATATAAGCTGTGAAAATGAAGGTGCTTTCCCTTTGTTACGAATATTTATGCAGCAATTTTTTTTTCTTAACTTCATATGCTGATTGATATGATTTTCAGTTAGTACCTTGTGATGCAGTAGACTTTTTTAATGTATGCTTTTATTGGAGGAAAGTTGCTTTACAATGTTGTAACAGCATAACTCAGCCATAAGTATACATATATCACCTCCCTCTTGAGCCCCCTTCCCCCCCATCCCATCCCTCTAAGTATACTTCTTTTTTCCAGTTTTATTGTGATTTAATTGATATACAGCATTGTATCCAGGTGTACAGCATAACAATTTTTTAAAAAACTTTATTGGAATCTAGTTGTTTTACAATGTTGTGTTAGTATCTGCTGTACAGCAAAGTGGATCAGCTCTACATACGCACATATTGACCCTTTTCTTAGCTTCTTTCCCCATGCAGCGTAGCAATTTGACTTACATCATAAAGTGGTCATCATCATAAGTTTTGTGACTATCCATCAGTTCATATAGAAAACAGTTTTAAAAACAGTTTTAAAAAAACATTTCCCTTGTGATGAGAGCTCTACTCTCAAAACAACTTTCATATGTAACATGCAGCCGTGTTATTTATACTTACCATATTGTACATCCCTTTTGTCTCATAATTGGAGGTGTCTGCCTTTGCCTTCATCCAGTTCCCCCTCCTGCCGCCCTTGCCTCTGTGCCCACACATCCGATCTCTTTTCTGTGAGTGGTTGATGATCAGTAACCTACCACCCTGTGTTCATTCCTGTTACACAGCAGAGTGATGCGATCGTTCTCTACATTTCACAGTGACCGCTGTGGTCTAGTTATGCTGTGTCACATGCAAAGAGGTGACCTCATTACTGACTCTTCCCCACAGTGTATGTTTCATACCCATGATCCATTTATTTTGCAGCTGGAAGCTTGGACCTCTTAATCTCCCTCCTCCCCTCACCCCTCCCCTCTGGCAACCACCTGTTTGTTCTCTGAATTTATGATTCTGTTTCTGTTTATCTTTGTTAGTTTGTCTTGTTTTATAGGTGTCACGTGTAAATGAAATCATACAGTGTTTGACATTCTCTGCCCGACATGTTTAGCAATAGGTTTTTAAAATTTTTATTTATGTTTCATTGGAGGATAATTGCTTTACAGTATTTTTTTAAAGAGTAAATATATTTGCATTTATTAAATCTGAAAACAGATTTCCATTGGCAAAACCCAAATTTTATAATATTGTGTTGGTTTCTGCCATCCATCTGCATGAATGAGCCACAGGTATTTTAACCTAATCCCTGACTGTACCTCATAGATGCCCCATGGTCTCCAAAATAGCAGTAAGTATACATATATCACCTCCTCTTGAGCCCCTTCCCCATCCCATCCTCTAAGTATACTTCTTTTCCAGTTTTATTGTGATTTAATTGATATACAGCATTGTATCCAGGTGTACAGCATAACAATTTTTAAAAACTTTATTGGACTGTAGTTGTTTTACAGGATTGTGTTAGTATCTGCTGTACAGCAAAGTGGATCAGCTCTACATACGCACATATTGACCCTTTTCTTAGCTTCTTTCCCCATGCAGCGTAGCAATTTGACTTACATCATAAAGTGGTCATCATCATAAGTTTTGTGACTATCCATCAGTTCATATAGAAAACAGTTTTAAAAACAGTTTTAAAAAAACATTTCCCTTGTGATGAGAGCTCTACTCTCAAAACAACTTTCATATGTAACATGCAGCCGTGTTATTTATACTTACCATATTGTACATCCCTTTTGTCTCATAATTGGAGGTGTCTGCCTTTGCCTTCATCCAGTTCCCCCTCCTGCCGCCCTTGCCTCTGTGCCCACACATCCGATCTCTTTTCTGTGAGTGGTTGATGATCAGTAACCTACCACCCTGTGTTCATTCCTGTTACACAGCAGAGTGATGCGATCGTTCTCTACATTTCACAGTGACCGCTGTGGTCTAGTTATGCTGTGTCACATGCAAAGAGGTGACCTCATTACTGACTCTTCCCCACAGTGTATGTTTCATACCCATGATCCATTTATTTTGCAGCTGGAAGCTTGGACCTCTTAATCTCCCTCCTCCCCTCACCCCTCCCCTCTGGCAACCACCTGTTTGTTCTCTGAATTTATGATTCTGTTTCTGTTTATCTTTGTTAGTTTGTCTTGTTTTATAGGTGTCACGTGTAAATGAAATCATACAGTGTTTGACATTCTCTGCCCGACATGTTTAGCAATAGGTTTTTAAAATTTTTATTTATGTTTCATTGGAGGATAATTGCTTTACAGTATTTTTTTAAAGAGTAAATATATTTGCATTTATTAAATCTGAAAACAGATTTCCATTGGCAAAACCCAAATTTTATAATATTGTGTTGGTTTCTGCCATCCATCTGCATGAATGAGCCACAGGTATTTTAACCTAATCCCTGACTGTACCTCATAGATGCCCCATGGTCTCCAAAATAGCAGTAACATGGAACTTCCATATCATGTTTCCAGGTGAATCTGGACCAGCCTGGCCCCAATGTTACCACAGATTGGTGTTGACGATTTGCAGGGGCAGGAGGAGGCTAATAACAGCCCTCTTTTATACCCTTGTTTTCTTTCTGACTTTACAGGACAGACTAGATGGCTCACTGTTTAGTGTGGTTTTCCTGTTGAATTTCAGAGGGACACTTATGAATTGAAGGCATTTCCTCTAGCCTTTTTTAAACTGTGTTATTTATTTATTTTTATTTTTTTGCAAAGCCTTGTGGCCTGTGGGATCTTAGTTCCCGTACCAGGGATGAAACCCGAACCCTACCCCTGCAGTGAAGACACCCAGTCCTAACCTCTGGACCTCCAGGGAAGTCCCTAGCCTGGCTTTCTAAGATTTTTTTTTTTTTAAATGAAGAAGGCATTCATTGTATCATTGTCTTTTCAGCATCCGTGAACTTGATTATACAGCTTTCCTCTTCAGTTTCTTAATGTAGTGACATGCATTAATAGACTTCCTAATGCTGAACCACTCTCACATTTAAGAGCTAGGCCCTCAGTGGTCCAGGCACATCTAAGACATGTGTGTTATGCTGCATTTGAACTGCTGATGTTTTATTTAAGAGTTGGGGGTCTAATGTCATAAATGAGACTGACCTTCCGGTGCTCTCCTTGGGCAATTTTTATATGTGAGTTATTCTTACTATACAGAATGAACTCCGAGGCATCTGAGCTCTGTGTTCTGAAACAATTCAAGTAACTTGGAAATTATCCTCTTGCTTCATCCTGTACATTCCATTTCTTCTTTAGCAATAGGTTTTAAAATTTTTATTTATGTTTCATTGGAGGATAATTGCTTTACAGTATTTTTTTAAAGAGTAAATATATTTGCATTTATTAAATCTGAAAACAGATTTCCATTGGCAAAACCCAAATTTTATAATATTGTGTTGGTTTCTGCCATCCATCTGCATGAATGAGCCACAGGTATTTTAACCTAATCCCTGACTGTACCTCATAGATGCCCCATGGTCTCCAAAATAGCAGTAACATGGAACTTCCATATCATGTTTCCAGGTGAATCTGGACCAGCCTGGCCCCAATGTTACCACAGATTGGTGTTGACGATTTGCAGGGGCAGGAGGAGGCTAATAACAGCCCTCTTTTATACCCTTGTTTTCTTTCTGACTTTACAGGACAGACTAGATGGCTCACTGTTTAGTGTGGTTTTCCTGTTGAATTTCAGAGGGACACTTATGAATTGAAGGCATTTCCTCTAGCCTTTTTTAAACTGTGTTATTTATTTATTTTTATTTTTTTGCAAAGCCTTGTGGCCTGTGGGATCTTAGTTCCCGTACCAGGGATGAAACCCGAACCCTACCCCTGCAGTGAAGACACCCAGTCCTAACCTCTGGACCTCCAGGGAAGTCCCTAGCCTGGCTTTCTAAGATTTTTTTTTTTTTAAATGAAGAAGGCATTCATTGTATCATTGTCTTTTCAGCATCCGTGAACTTGATTATACAGCTTTCCTCTTCAGTTTCTTAATGTAGTGACATGCATTAATAGACTTCCTAATGCTGAACCACTCTCACATTTAAGAGCTAGGCCCTCAGTGGTCCAGGCACATCTAAGACATGTGTGTTATGCTGCATTTGAACTGCTGATGTTTTATTTAAGAGTTGGGGGTCTAATGTCATAAATGAGACTGACCTTCCGGTGCTCTCCTTGGGCAATTTTTATATGTGAGTTATTCTTACTATACAGAATGAACTCCGAGGCATCTGAGCTCTGTGTTCTGAAACAATTCAAGTAACTTGGAAATTATCCTCTTGCTTCATCCTGTACATTCCATTTCTTCTTTACCTGCACACCCTCATCTTTCGTGACTTCTCCCATCCTACCTATTCCATCCCACCCCAGCCGGGCTATTTAATGTCCCTTTTGCTCACATTCCTTTATTCCAAAGAGAGAGGGAGGCAGGAAGGGAAAAAGAGAAAGAAGAATGAAGGAAAGGAGGGAGGAAGAAATCATTGCTGAATGAATGATGAAAGAAATGCAACTCTTTTTCTCATGCATAAATACCTGAAGCGTGCTGCACTTTTTCAGCCTTAGCAACTTTGTCCTTGGAGTCAGTATCAGCAAGTGCTCCATCACCCCCGTCCCCGGGACGCTCTGTCACACACTTGTTCTGTTTGTGATGCCACTTGGCAGTGGGCGTCACAACAGTGCTTGTAGCTTGCTGTGTATGCACACCTGTCCCTGTGTGGCTGCTTCTCACGTTATCTGAGGCACTTGAAAAGTCATCTCAGTGTGTATGTGCACGTTTAGAGTTATTCTACCAGCTGTCGGTTGTTCATGGCTGACTTTAGGAAGCAGTGAAGAGTTAACTGAAACCAATAGGTCAGTCCCAGATTTAGATCATGCTGACAATTTATAATTGTAGGCATCCATTTGTTTGTGGGAATTCATAATTCAAAAAGGGCTATGCAGTTACCCGCGTTTCTTTCTTTCATTTTTTGCGAGTTAAGTTTTAGTGTGGGAAAATGATGACAGCAACCCGGGCGACAGCACCTCAGATGCTCTGAGAAACTGCACCCAGCCACGTTTTCCATCCCCAACTCCAGATACCTCTCCAGTTATTACAAACGAAAGAACATTCAATGGTTTGGCTTTGAAGTATGGCTAAACCTGATTGTTAAGAGAGAATCACAAATACATTCCAATTTACACAAGAAGAAGACATGAGAGTCTGGAGTAAGGAGCAAATTATATGTCAACTTCCGCTTGTTTCTCTGCCTTCACACTTTTTGTGGTGGACAATGAATGAGTGGATTGAAGATGAGAGCAAATGGACACATAGACTTACAGATCAAGCATGGAATTGAGAATTCGTCCGTGGTTGATCCTTGTATTTGAGAAATGGGAAAAGAGTGGAAGTCTGTATTAATCAACTCGTATAAACCAGAATCCCACAAATCCTGGCTTGTACATCCTGCATGGTGGATCTGGAAAACTCTCTTCTCAAAGCCCCATTAAAGTGGATTGAGAGACTTGTTTTGTTTTTAACATTACAATGAGCACCTCTAGAAATGTCACCAGCAAATTCTTTGTTTCCAGAATAGAAATGGAAGAGGTAGGATTCGTACAGAATTTTAAATTTAATTGAAAACATGTAATTTCTACTGAGAAATATCTGGACTCACATGAAGTTTTCAGAAATAAGAGAGAGCTTGTGGTGTGTGTGTGCGCGCTCAGTCATGTCCAACTCTTTGCAGCCCCAGGGACTGTAAGCCCCCAGGCTTCTCTGTCCATGGATTTCCCAGGCAGGACTGCTGGAGTGGGTTGCCATGCCCTCCTCCAGGGGATCTTCCTGGCCCAGGGATTGAACCGCGTCTCCTGCAGTGGCAGGCAGGTTCTTTAGCACTGAACCATCTGGAGCCCCTACTACTTTTATGAGCCAGTTATTTTAGTCCTCACTGCTGGGTCTGTCAGGACCACAGGTGGAGATCCTCAGTGGTCTGTTTGGCAGGAGGACCTTGCTTCCATGACTGTCTTATTCCTTCCAGAGCCTGTTAGAACTTTCTCTTGATGTTTGTAGCCACATTTATCACCAACACTCTCATCTCAAAATGGAAAGCACCCAGTAACCAAGCCAACACTAATTATGAAGCCATGGCCCTCAGAGGAGCCCCTCCGTAACCAGGGCAACCCTGATTCAGCTTCATCATAATGAGCAGTAAATGAGAAGAGGATGCAGCCTTCGGCTGGGCTTTTGGAAATGCCTGGCTTTATTAAAGATGAAAGAAAACTTAGCTGAAAATCCACAGGCCCACTTGAGGTTTCCTCAGCCACCATCTCCTCTCAGGTTTCCATTGTTGCCAAGAGCTGTAGGTTTTATTCTACTAATCATGGGTCAAGAAGAGTCTCAGCCTCTCTTTGCTTCACAAGAAATCCAGCATTGAACAGTTCTTTGCAGCTTGTCGTGATGACACAGTAGTGTCCCCTCTGCAGTAACACCATTTTAGTCCAACTGCATGTGAACCTGCCGTTATCATCTGCAAAAAGGTCTCACGGCTGACAGTGATTTGAAGGTCAACTCCAGATCCCAGAGTGCCCCGCAAAGAAGACATCCTCAGCAAAATAAAAGCTGAAATGTTTGAGCCAGCAGTTGTTTAGTCACTAAGTTATGTCCAACTCTCTACGACCCCGTGGATCGTAGCCCGCCAGGCTCCTCTGTCCATGGGATTTCACTCACAGAAATGCAGGACCACTCACGGAAATGCAGCAAGGACTGGGAGCTTCACTGCATCTGCCCCGACCACGTGGACCCAGATCCATCACCCGGCACTACTCAGGAGACCCAAGTATCAAGACCTGTAGGCTTCTTCTCCTGGACTGGATCCTTCTGTTTTCTTTCTTTTTTTTTTTTTAAAGACTTTTTCTTTTTTTGTAATTTTTTGGCCTCTAATTGGTTTTTTATTTATTTATTTTCATCCACCTTTATTCTTCGGCCTGTATTGTGTGGGCCTCCCATTGCAGTGGCCTCTTTCATTGCAGAGCACAGGTTCTGGGTGAATGCGCCCCCGAGCACCGGCTCGTAATTGGACACACGGTTGAGCCGCTCCCGCGGCATGTGGGATCTTCCCGGGCCAGGGATTGAACTGGTGCCTCTTGCACTTCAAGGCAGACTCTTTATCCACTGGACCACCAAGGAAGCCCTCCTTCTGTTTTCTGAACTGAGGCTTTGTGTGTATCAGGGAACAGCAGGGAGGGAGCTGGGAGGGGCAGGCATCCGCGCGATGAACCCTCTCCTCCACCTTCCCAGAGCTGCCAGCTATGCCCTCCTCCAGAGGGCCTGTCTTTCTCCTGGGGAGATGCCCTGGGATGGAGGGGTGGCCTCAGGGGCCTCTGGAGGTCCCAGTGCTCCAGGACCAGCCTCCCAGGCCCCGCTTCTGCCCCCACCCCTCCCAGGGCACCTCCTGCAACCAGGACCGCTACTCTGGGTCACAGTTAGCAGGCCTCTCCTAGAGGAACAATCTCTAGGGGAACGTGAGGATTGACCTGTTCTCAAGGGCATCAGGGGCTCACCCGGCAGGAGCACCAGTGATACTGTCCCCAGAGCTGCAAGATGCCTACTGCCAAAGCAGCAAGCTTACCGGACAAAGGGCGTGGGCGAGGTAAGGAGTCTGGCAGTTGCAGCCGGACAGCAGAGCGGGGGCACCTCGCCTCACAGAAGGGAGGAAACACACCCCTCGGCTACTGAGGATGAAGCCCTGTGCAGATGCACTCCAGGAGCCCAGAGCCCAGGAGCCTTGGGAGCCCTGAACTGGAAACTTCTCAAGCAGAGCCAGGAACTAAGATTTGTGTGTGCCGTTCCCCCATCTCACCCTCAAACCCCAGATGAGCCTCCCCTACCCTTGCCTGCACCCCAGAATTAGAGAGCATGGGTGTCCAGGTGCACTGCCCAGGTCCTCCCTCCTGGGCTCTTATCTGTATACGCACATACACACCCCTGCAGTGTGCTCACACCACTCAGGTGAAGAGGGCTCACCGGGGCTCCGAGCTGAGGGGCCTTTGTTTCACACTCACAGCGGCGCTCAAGCAGGGCTTTCTCGTGACACTGCAGGTCACAGCCCTTCTGTTGGACTGCAGACCAGAAAACAGTGAAAAAAGACCCTCTTCTTGGTGAATGGTTTGTTACATTCTAGGAATGGACCAACATGCGTTGACAGGCATCTGTGTCTGGAAACAGAATGATCCTGAGGTTTGGGGGCTGAGCCTGAGGGACACTATGGCCGTGCGATTGCCCCCACGGCTGGGGGCCTGGTGGGGAAGCAGTCCCCTACTCCTCCTCTCCCTTGTCTCCTGGTGGGCTCTTGGATGCGTCTGGTGTGGACGATGCAATGGATGTTGTTTGAGAAAGAAGGAGAAAGGTGGGTGTGGAGGGCAGGGACGTAGGCAGCTAGGTCCCTGGTCCCCCCCCCCCCCCCGTGTGGTGGTGACAGGCAGGACTAGATGAGAGACAGACTGAGGAGCCACACCGGAGAGAGGCCACTTCGGCTTCCTTACATGATGTAGTCATTTGTTTCGGTTGTGCCGGGTCTTTGTTGCCGTGCAGGCTCTCTCTAGGTGCAGTGAGCAGGGCCTGCTCTCTAGTTGTGGTGTGCGGGCTTCTCATGGCGGACTTTCTCTTGTCACAGAGCACAGGATCGGTAGTTGGGGTGAGTTGCAACTGGCTTAGTTGCTCCATGGCACGTGAGATCTTCCTGGACCAGGGATGGAACCTGTGTCCCTGCGTTAGCCGATGGACCTCTTCCCACCAGCAGAGCCGTTGCTTCATTGTCTAAAACACTATTTCCCAAGTTTGTTTGGCTCCAGAGCCTGGTTTTTGTCCTTCATGATGTTGCTCTTATTCCAGACATCCTAGCTTGGGTCTCTCTGGAACAGAAGAGCTCAACACGCCTTGTGTTTCTGTTGACCGTGTCCACCCTTTCTCCGCTTCTGCCAGCCAAGCTGGGCTCTGCGGCCATTACAGGGCTAACTAATGGCACCTCAGAGTCTGGCCCAAAAAACAGACTTATGTATTGTTAACAAAAGGTGGGGAGGTGAGGAATGCCCCACCCCAGCGGACTACGACAACCCCTGCAGCGTGCTCCCCCCACTCAGGTGCAGAGGGCTCACCGGGGCTCCGAGCTGAGGGGCCTTTGTTTCACACTCACAGCGGCGCTCAAGCAGGGCTTTCTCGTGACACTGCAGGTCACAGCCCTTCTGTTGGACTGCAGACCAGAAAACAGTGAAAAAAGACCCTCTTCTTGGTGAATGGTTTGTTACATTCTAGGAATGGACCAACATGCGTTGACAGGCATCTGTGTCTGGAAACAGAATGATCCTGAGGTTTGGGGGCTGAGCCTGAGGGACACTATGGCCGTGCGATTGCCCCCACGGCTGGGGGCCTGGTGGGGAAGCAGTCCCCTACTCCTCCTCTCCCTTGTCTCCTGGTGGGCTCTTGGATGCGTCTGGTGTGGACGATGCAATGGATGTTGTTTGAGAAAGAAGGAGAAAGGTGGGTGTGGAGGGCAGGGACGTGGCAGCTAGGTCCCTGGTCCCCCGTGTGGTGGTGACAGGCAGGACTAGATGAGAGACAGACTGAGGAGCCACACCGGAGAGAGGCCACTTCGGCTTCCTTACATGATGTAGTCATTTGTTTCGGTTGTGCCGGGTCTTTGTTGCCGTGCAGGCTCTCTCTAGGTGCAGTGAGCAGGGCCTGCTCTCTAGTTGTGGTGTGCGGGCTTCTCATGGCGGACTTTCTCTTGTCACAGAGCACAGGATCGGTAGTTGGGGTGAGTTGCAACTGGCTTAGTTGCTCCATGGCACGTGAGATCTTCCTGGACCAGGGATGGAACCTGTGTCCCTGCGTTAGCCGATGGACCTCTTCCCACCAGCAGAGCCGTTGCTTCATTGTCTAAAACACTATTTCCCAAGTTTGTTTGGCTCCAGAGCCTGGTTTTTGTCCTTCATGATGTTGCTCTTATTCCAGACATCCTAGCTTGGGTCTCTCTGGAACAGAAGAGCTCAACACGCCTTGTGTTTCTGTTGACCGTGTCCACCCTTTCTCCGCTTCTGCCAGCCAAGCTGGGCTCTGCGGCCATTACAGGGCTAACTAATGGCACCTCAGAGTCTGGCCCAAAAAACAGACTTATGTATTGTTAACAAAAGGTGGGGAGGTGAGGAATGCCCCACCCCCAGCGGTCTGGCTGGCTCCAGGCCTCTCCTGCAATGGGAACATCTCAAGACCAGTAGCCTCGTTTCCCTGATCAGCAGGGAGGCTGGTGTAGACATTCATAATTTATCAGCTTCTGCTGCCCTTGGAAGTGTCATTTGAACAAAAAGTCTTGTAAAGACTTTCAGGACAGCAGAAATTGTTGCCACATCCTGTGAACGTGACAACTGGCTCCCTGGCAGGGAGGTTACAATGGCCCCGTCAGATTCTGTGCTCAGATTGGCTCGCTCTCTCCTTCCATCTCTCTCTGTCTCTTTCTTTGTCTCTTGTCTCTCTCTCTCTATCTCTATCTCTTTGTGTCTCTCTCTCCCCCTATCTCTGTATCTGTCTGTCTCTCTCTGTGTGTCTCTCCCACTCTGACTTTCTCTGCCTGTTTCTCTCAAAGTGGCACTCATGGGATGAAAAATGTCAAATCTGTGCCCTCTGTGAGATTTATTATTCCATAAATAATTTGAGCATCTGTTGCAGGGGCAGCAGCTACATTAGCAGACAGACTATGATGAGATTAAGACCAAAATAAAGGTGAAATATCAGATGATATCAATAAAAAACAGGCCCTATTTTCCCTAGAAGTCAGGGAACATTTAAATCCTTCATTGTATGACTTTTATAACAAAAGGTCTATCTTCTGGTATTAGGTATCTTTCTCCTTAGGTGTTTTACACACACACACACACACACACACAATTTTAAAAAGATATGAAACCCTGGAGCCTCAACAGCCTTTGGGTTCTCAGGGAGTCGAGTTAGTGGGTGTCCCTTGGACCCTGTGGGACGTGTTCTGAAGTACAGAGAATGGAGCGGTGCTCACCGTCACCAGCAGCTTCATTGTCTAAAACACTATTTCCCAAGTTTGTTTGGCTCCAGAGCCTGGTTTTTGTCCTTCATGATGTTGCTCTTATTCCAGACATCCTAGCTTGGGTCTCTCTGGAACAGAAGAGCTCAACACGCCTTGTGTTTCTGTTGACCGTGTCCACCCTTTCTCCGCTTCTGCCAGCCAAGCTGGGCTCTGCGGCCATTACAGGGCTAACTAATGGCACCTCAGAGTCTGGCCCAAAAAACAGACTTATGTATTGTTAACAAAAGGTGGGGAGGTGAGGAATGCCCCACCCCCAGCGGTCTGGCTGGCTCCAGGCCTCTCCTGCAATGGGAACATCTCAAGACCAGTAGCCTCGTTTCCCTGATCAGCAGGGAGGCTGGTGTAGACATTCATAATTTATCAGCTTCTGCTGCCCTTGGAAGTGTCATTTGAACAAAAAGTCTTGTAAAGACTTTCAGGACAGCAGAAATTGTTGCCACATCCTGTGAACGTGACAACTGGCTCCCTGGCAGGGAGGTTACAATGGCCCCGTCAGATTCTGTGCTCAGATTGGCTCGCTCTCTCCTTCCATCTCTCTCTGTCTCTTTCTTTGTCTCTTGTCTCTCTCTCTCTATCTCTATCTCTTTGTGTCTCTCTCTCCCCCTATCTCTGTATCTGTCTGTCTCTCTCTGTGTGTCTCTCCCACTCTGACTTTCTCTGCCTGTTTCTCTCAAAGTGGCACTCATGGGATGAAAAATGTCAAATCTGTGCCCTCTGTGAGATTTATTATTCCATAAATAATTTGAGCATCTGTTGCAGGGGCAGCAGCTACATTAGCAGACAGACTATGATGAGATTAAGACCAAAATAAAGGTGAAATATCAGATGATATCAATAAAAAACAGGCCCTATTTTCCCCCCTAGAAGTCAGGGAACATTTAAATCCTTCATTGTATGACTTTTATAACAAAAGGTCTATCTTCTGGTATTAGGTATCTTTCTCCTTAGGTGTTTTACACACACACACACACACACACAATTTTAAAAAGATATGAAACCCTGGAGCCTCAACAGCCTTTGGGTTCTCAGGGAGTCGAGTTAGTGGGTGTCCCTTGGACCCTGTGGGACGTGTTCTGAAGTACAGAGAATGGAGCGGTGCTCACCGTCACCAGCAGCACGCCTGTGTTCCAACACACTTAGCTACGTGGAAAGTGGAATTCAGAAACATTGGTGCCCCATCACCATAAGGTTTCCTAGACAGAGGAAAACAGCATCATGAAAGCAGTGTAGGGACAAAATAAACATCTCTCGGTTTAAAGGTGTAAATTTAAAGTCTCATGAATTGGGAAGGACTCAGAAGAACAAGCCTAGTGGGAACCTTTAGGGTCCTGGCCTGTCTGAAGCCACTGGTGCTGGAAGAAAGCTGGTCAAACATGGCCTTGGCAACACCCCCCTCCCCCGACCCCCGTAGCTCCCCCCAAGTGTCAGGCTGGGCGTGGCTGGAGATCACACACGTGGGCCCCTGGGGGCCCTCCATTTCTTTTACACATAAGCCCTTTCTCCAGCCAGACACGCTGACGGCCCATAAATTAGGGGGCCCAGGCTGCCTTTTCATTGCTCCCTGCAGATTCATGTCAAATCACCGCAGAGCTCAGCCATGTGGGGCCCAGTGACCCGAGCACAGAGCGACATCCCGAGATAAATCTGCCAGTCCCCTCACACCAAGGCACCAAGGTCAGCGACCTCATCAGGAGCCTTCCAGAATTTGTCTCAGAATTAATCACAGCCTCAGTGGAACAACCTAAGGACAAGATTGATGTCAATGTCCTTTCCCTGGGGTTGCTGATGGTCACTCCATGTGATGAACCGTGCCCCGCCCCTGAGCCTGGCCTCTTCCTTCTCCCCCCAGGCAGGAAGCTGTCCTGCCATTTACGTGAGCACCCTCTAGTGTCAGTGCTGGGGTGAGACCATGGTTATGTGAGATGTGGGGGACCTACTCCTCCACAGAGCCAGGCTTTGTCCAGGTGCTAAGAGCAGGGACTCATGGAGTCCGGGCAGTGCCCCCTGCTGGAAGGCCGTGGCAAGTGCCAACTTCCAGGGGAGCTTGGGTGCCATAGGGTTCCAGGGGAAGGAGAGAGGAAATCACCTGCTTGGTGCCTTCCTTATGGCTTCCTTTTTATAAATAAATTAATGATGTATTGATTTTTCTTTGCGATAGGTCTTTTTTGCTGCACAGGCTTTCTCTAATTGCAGCGAGTGGGGGCGCTTCTCTGGTTGCAGCGCATGGCCCCTCGTGGTGGTGGCTTCTCATGGGGAGAATGGCTCTAGGGTGTGCCCAGGCTTTAGTGGTTGTGGCTTGCAGGCTTAGGTACCCCACAGGATGTAGGAGTTTAGTTCCCTGGCCAGGGATTGAACCTGCCTTCCCTGTAGTGGCCAGCGGATTCTCAGTCACTGGACCACCAGGGAAGTCCCTATGGCTTCCTTTGTGGGCTGATTGGACTCAAAGCCAGAGCAGCTTTGGAAGGATGTCCCATGTTCTTGGGGGCAGCTTACCTCCCCCCCACCAAGTGCGCATCATCGATACCCAGCCAAGCTGTTCCAACTGGAGTTCTCTCAGGACTCGGAATCTTTATCAGGTTCACCAGTGGGTGAGGGAGACCAGGGACCGCTGCCCAGCTGAGCATCTGTCTGAAAGAGATGGTAAATATGTCAAGCCATCTAGATGTCGCTGGCTGAGCTTACTGTCTGGTAAGGCATCCACTCCTCCCATTATCATTCTTTCCCTTTGGGGAATTTTATATGTGTTATTCCAAAACTTAGGACAAGATTGATGGTCAATGTCCTTTCTGCCAGTCCTCACACCAAGGCACCAAGGTCAGCGACCTCATCAGGAGCCTTCCAGAATTTGTCTCAGAATTAATCACAGCCTCAGTGGAACAACCTAAGGACAAGATTGATGTCAATGTCCTTTCCCTGGGGTTGCTGATGGTCACTCCATGTGATGAACCGTGCCCCGCCCTGAGCCTGGCCTCTTCCTTCTCCCCCCAGGCAGGAAGCTGTCCTGCCATTTACGTGAGCACCCTCTAGTGTCAGTGCTGGGGTGAGACCATGGTTATGTGAGATGTGGGGGACCTACTCCTCCACAGAGCCAGGCTTTGTCCAGGTGCTAAGAGCAGGGACTCATGGAGTCCGGGCAGTGCCCCCTGCTGGAAGGCCGTGGCAAGTGCCAACTTCCAGGGGAGCTTGGGTGCCATAGGGTTCCAGGGGAAGGAGAGAGGAAATCACCTGCTTGGTGCCTTCCTTATGGCTTCCTTTTTATAAATAAATTAATGATGTATTGATTTTTCTTTGCGATAGGTCTTTTTTGCTGCACAGGCTTTCTCTAATTGCAGCGAGTGGGGGCGCTTCTCTGGTTGCAGCGCATGGCCCCTCGTGGTGGTGGCTTCTCATGGGGAGAATGGCTCTAGGGTGTGCCCAGGCTTTAGTGGTTGTGGCTTGCAGGCTTAGGTACCCCACAGGATGTAGGAGTTTAGTTCCCTGGCCAGGGATTGAACCTGCCTTCCCTGTAGTGGCCAGCGGATTCTCAGTCACTGGACCACCAGGGAAGTCCCTATGGCTTCCTTTGTGGGCTGATTGGACTCAAAGCCAGAGCAGCTTTGGAAGGATGTCCCATGTTCTTGGGGGCAGCTTACCTCCCCCCCACCAAGTGCGCATCATCGATACCCAGCCAAGCTGTTCCAACTGGAGTTCTCTCCAGGACTCGGAATCTTTATCAGGTTCACCAGTGGGTGAGGGAGACCAGGGACCGCTGCCCAGCTGAGCATCTGTCTGAAAGAGATGGTAAATATGTCAAGCCATCTAGATGTCGCTGGCTGAGCTTACTGTCTGGTAAGGCATCCACTCCTCCCATTATCATTCTTTCCCTGTTTGGGGGCATAATTCTTGCATATGTGTTATTCCAAATAGTCTTTAAAACACTTCTGCACATCCACCCCACTGGGGCTCAGCTTGGATACCAGCATGCATGTGTGTCTGCTCAATCGTGTCTGACTCTTTATGACTCCACGGACTATAGCCCGCCAGGCTCCTCTGTCCATGGGATTCTCCAGGCAAGAATACTAGAGTGGGCTGCCATTCCCTCCCCCAGGGGATCTTCCTGACCCAGGAATTGAACCTGCATCTCCTGCTTTGGCAGGTGAATTCATTACCACGGAGCCACCTGTGCCTCTCTGGGAAGCCTGTGTTTGCGGGTTGTCATAGATCTCCACGTGGGAGCCAACTGTGCCCTCCATGGATTCAGGCCATATGTATCAGCCAGGGCTGTGAGTTGTGAAGAAACCAACTGGAGCTGTTTTCCATCTGAAGGAATTCTCATAGGACCAGCAATAGCTCAGTCTCTAGGATGACCAGAAATCAAATTCGAGGTCTCCAAAGCCAGGAAAGGAGCAAGGTCCCAAATCGCACTGAGAAACTGCTGTCGGGAGGGGGGCCTTGTCATCAGCCCTGGGCTTGCAGCTTATCCTGCTGACCATGGGCTCTGGGCGCGGCCCCTAGAGCCCCAGCTCCTGGCCTTCTGGCTGAAGTATGTGTCTGCTACTTGCAAGGCCAGGATGGAGCCAGCCCAGTGTGCACCTCAGTGCATCCCAAGTTCCCACCTCATCTCCTGCAGACGGGTCATGTTCCACGAGTGGAGCCTGGGGTGTCTGCCTGCTCTCTCGCTGCAGTGCTGGCTGGGGAAGCCTTCTGGGAAAAGCTGAGGATTCGCAAAGAAACTTTACAAACTGGGAGGAGGTCTCGGTGGTAGCAGGTGCCAGATAATTGATCCGTATCTCCTGTATCTGAGGGGTTTTTTTTTGCCATTTGATAGCACTGTGTAGCTTCACACAGTTCATTAAATTTCCATGTTTAATCTCTAAGTATCTTATATTTGTTATATCTGTTATCATTACTTTGCATAGGATATTTTTTGACCTGTTTTATTGATCCTTCATTTATTTATTTTCACCCATCTTAATTCTTTGGCCTGTGTGGGCCTTCCATCACAGTGGCTTCTCTTGTTGCAGAGCACCAGCTCTGGGCGCGTGCGCTCCAGAGCACTGGCTCATAATTGTACACACCCGTTCAGGCGCTCCGCGGTACGTGGGATCTTCCCATGCCAGGGATCGAACCAGTGCCCCCTGCACTGCAAGGCAGACTCTCTACCCACTGGACCACCAGGGAAGCCCTGCATAGAATATTTTTGCTATTTTTATTTTTAATTTGTTGTTACTAGGATCATATTTCTTATAACCAAGGTAAGAAATACTCTTAATTCCCATCATTTTTAGTATTGTCTTCGATTTTTTTAGATATTCAGTCACATTTGAAAAGAAAGACAGTTCTATCTTCTCCAATATTTACATAGCTTGCAGTAGTTTCTTGTCTTTAAATTAGCACGAACTCCTCAAACAATGCAGAATAGTAGCCCTGGATGTGGAGAATTCTGTGTCATTCTGATCCTGGTGGATTGCCTTCAGTATTTCTCCAGTTAAGATAGTATTTCTGGACTTCCCTGGTTGGTCCAGTGGTTAATCCACCAGCCAATGCAGGGGACACGGGTTCAATCCCTGGTCCGGGAAGATTCCACATGCAGTAGGGCAACCAAGCCTGTGCATCAGAACTACCAAAGGAAGCCCACCCACAAGGACCTACTTCAGCTCCCCAGATAAATAAATAAATGAATATTTTGAAAATGGTATTTGCTTTTGATATTTGCTTGGTAAAAGCCTTATCAGGTTTAAGTTGTTTTATTCTATTCTCCATTGACTTAGAGTTTTTCACTTATGCATACCTGCTAAATTTGCTGCAGTGGGTTTTTCTTTTTTTAATTTTTATTTTGATATATTAATCTCATATTTCTATGTACTTCTTTTTCTTGATTTTATTTATTTATTTTTGGCTCTTCTGGGCTTTCACTGCTGCTGCAGGCTCTTCTCTAGTTGCAGGGAGCAGGGGCTACTCTCTAGTTGAGATGAGCAGGCTTCTTGTTGCGGTGACTCCTCTTGTTGTGAAACTCGGACTCTAGGGCACACGGGCTCCATAGTTGTGGCTCTGAGGCTCTGAAGCACAAGCTCAACAGTTGTGGCTCACAGGCTTAGTTGCTCCGTAGCATGTGGGATCTTCCCAGATCAGGGATCGAACCCATGTCTCCTTTATTGTCAGGCGATCTCTTTGCCACTGAGCCACCAGGGAAGCCCGATGCAGTGTTTTTATGAAATCTGCTTATAGGATCGTATGAGTTTTCTCTTTTGGCTTGTCGATGAAACAGTTTCCTTATAGATTTGCTACTGTTGTAGAATCCTATTTCTAAAATGAAATTTGGGTATTTTTCAGGGTAACCTAGGTTTGGGGAACAAGTCAATACATAATGTTTAACAGAACTAAGTGTTCTCTCACCCTTGTGCTGCACAGCCAGGCAGGCCTGGGGCATAGTAATCAGAACACACACGCTGACCACTGGGGCCACTAAGCTTCCAGCGTCTGGACACATTTTCAGGAGATTCTTTCTGAGCACACAGCCAACCCGAAGGAAAGGGCAGCAGGAGACAGAGAAAGGCAACACTGAGACCGTTTCAGCAACTGGCGGCCACCATACCTGCTTTCAAGCCTGGAATTGTTTTGATTTAGGAATCTATAAATTCCCTTTCTTATTTAAGGCATGTAGACTTGGGTTGTATAGTTTGCATTCAAGAGTACTCATTTGTAGAGCAGTGGAATATAATTCTTTTAATACTGCATTGGACTCAATGAGCCACTATTTTACTTAGAATAGTTCTGGTTTTAAAAGGAGAAATTGACCTTTTGGTTTGTTGTGGGCAGGCGGGGAGCTTTTGTTTTTCCTTTTCAGGATTGTGGGTAAGGTTATGTTAGCTTTATAAGGTAACTGTGGTATGCATACCTGCTAAATTTGCTGCAGTGGGTTTTTCTTTTTTTAATTTTTATTTTGATATATTAATCTCATATTTCTATGTACTTCTTTTTCTTGATTTTATTTATTTATTTTTGGCTCTTCTGGGCTTTCACTGCTGCTGCAGGCTCTTCTCTAGTTGCAGGGAGCAGGGGCTACTCTCTAGTTGAGATGAGCAGGCTTCTTGTTGCGGTGACTCCTCTTGTTGTGAAACTCGGACTCTAGGGCACACGGGCTCCATAGTTGTGGCTCTGAGGCTCTGAAGCACAAGCTCAACAGTTGTGGCTCACAGGCTTAGTTGCTCCGTAGCATGTGGGATCTTCCCAGATCAGGGATCGAACCCATGTCTCCTTTATTGTCAGGCGATCTCTTTGCCACTGAGCCACCAGGGAAGCCCGATGCAGTGTTTTTATGAAATCTGCTTATAGGATCGTATGAGTTTTCTCTTTTGGCTTGTCGATGAAACAGTTTCCTTATAGATTTGCTACTGTTGTAGAATCCTATTTCTAAAATGAAATTTGGGTATTTTTCAGGGTAACCTAGGTTTGGGGAACAAGTCAATACATAATGTTTAACAGAACTAAGTGTTCTCTCACCCTTGTGCTGCACAGCCAGGCAGGCCTGGGGCATAGTAATCAGAACACACACGCTGACCACTGGGGCCACTAAGCTTCCAGCGTCTGGACACATTTTCAGGAGATTCTTTCTGAGCACACAGCCAACCCGAAGGAAAGGGCAGCAGGAGACAGAGAAAGGCAACACTGAGACCGTTTCAGCAACTGGCGGCCACCATACCTGCTTTCAAGCCTGGAATTGTTTTGATTTAGGAATCTATAAATTCCCTTTCTTATTTAAGGCATGTAGACTTGGGTTGTATAGTTTGCATTCAAGAGTACTCATTTGTAGAGCAGTGGAATATAATTCTTTTAATACTGCATTGGACTCAATGAGCCACTATTTTACTTAGAATAGTTCTGGTTTTAAAAGGAGAAATTGACCTTTTGGTTTGTTGTGGGCAGGCGGGGAGCTTTTGTTTTTCCTTTTCAGAATTGTGGGTAAGGTTATGTTAGCTTTATAAGGTAACTGTGGTATTTTCTGTTTTGTCTCTTGGTCTGAAATTGTTTTAAAATGTAGGAATTATCTTTTTTTTAAAGGTCAGATAGAACTCAGCCTGAAATACAATTTTGGACTTCCTAACCTCTTTTATAGTTATTGGTCTTTAGGTTTACTGCATCTTACAGACCCAGTAACATAGTAATATTTTGCTATGATAAGAAATTACCTGTGTCGTCTAGACTTTCAAATTTATAGCTGCAGAGCTACCCGTATTCTTTAATCTCACTGTGTGAGTGCACCCATGCTCAGTCACTTCAATCATGTCCAACTCTGTGTGACCCCATGGACTGTAGCCCACCAGGCTTCTATGTCCATGGGATTCTCCAGGCAAGAAGACTGGAGTGGGTTGTCATTTCCCTCTCCAGGGGAATCTTCCTGACCCAGGTATCTAGCACACATCTCTTGCATTGTCAGGTCGGTTCTTTACCACTGCACCACCTGGGAAGCCCTAACTTTATAGCTTAGGCTTCTTCAATTTTCTTTTTATTAATTGTTTTTAAAAAAAGGAATTTTAAATTATTCCTAATGGTATTTCTGATGGCTTTTGTGTGTTTAAAAAAACCTCATCTTAGAGTTAGTATTTAAAGAAAACAAGATAGGATGCTTGTCAAACGTGTTCCTCATCGTTACAAACCACGCGCCGGGTTCTGACCTTGAGCTCCGTCTGTGTCCCCACCGGGTTCTAACTGTGAGCTCCGTCTCTATCCCCTGTCTAGATCAAGTTCGACAGTGTGGAGGTGTGTGTCTGCTGTGAGATGCAGCACCAGCTTTCCGGCTGCAGCAACCTTGGGGAGACACTGAAGCTGAACCCACTGCGGGAGGACTGCAATGCTGTGCGGCTGACCTTGAAGGTGACCTGGGCTCCGCTCCCTCCCGCTCCGCCTCCCACCCCGTCCCCGAGAGGTCTCCTAGGAAGGCTTTATTAACTGTGTTCCTTTTCAGTTCTTGGTCCATGCAGCAGGGCACAGACAACAGGGAGCATTTTAACCAATTAGTGAAAGTCGCTCCATCATGTCCTACTGTTTCTGACCCGATGAACTGTAGCCCATCACGCTCCTCTGTCCATAGGATTCTCGAGACAAGAATGCTGGGGTGGGTAGCCCTACCCTTCTGCAGGGGATCTTCCCAACCCAGGGATTGAACCCTGGCCTCCTGCATTGCAGGTGGCTTCTTTACCATCTGTGCCACCAAGGAAGCCCCTTAAACCATTAGAGATTTCTGCTTTAAAGGGTTTTTTTGTTTTCTGAATTTTCGACTTTCACTATTTCACACTCTGCCTCCAACCTCTGGGAAGCCGGGCTGAATGGTTGAAAGAGGTCGTTCCCAGTATGGAAGTGAGGCATGTGGCTGCTTCTCCAGGCTGCTTCTCCAAACTTTTGTTTTACTGACGTCTAGTTGATTTACATGTTGGGTTTAAATTATGCTGTACAGCCAGTTGACTTAGTTATGCATATGTTCTTTTTCACTTTCTTTTCCATTATGGTTTATCATAGGATATTGAATAGAGTTCCCTGGGCTGTACTATAGGGCTGTGTTTATCCAGAGTGTGTGTAGTAGTTCGCATCTGCTAACCTCAGACTCCGAACCCTTCCCCCCTCAACTTCCCTCCTTCCCCCTTGGCAGCCACAAGTCTGTTTTCTATGTCTGTGAGTCTGTTTCTGGTTTATGGATATGCTTATTTGTGTCGTACTTTAGATTCCACATGTACGTGCTATCATATGGTATTTGTCTTTCTCTTTCTGACTTAGTATGATCATCTCTCGGTGCATCTATGCTGCTGCAAATGGCATGATTTCATTTTTTTTAATGACTGATCCAACAGTTCTTGTTGTTATACCATTGGGGAACAGATGGGTACTTACTTTGCCTTTTTAAAAGATATTTGGAGCAAGAAGTGTTATGGTCTCCCAGGGCAGTCTCTTCTGTGTCCAATCTCTGATTTATCTCTAATGGCATGGAAAAGTGTTCATTGCATTTCTTTCTTGTTCTCCCTACAAGTTTTTCCTGCTCCTAAAATTCAAAATTGGGCACTTACAAACGCATCTGAACAAAGAACCCAGTTCATCTCCTCTTTTCCCTGAATCTAAGCTGCTAAGCTTGTTCTGAAAGATGGCGAGCCAAGGTGCAAGGAGCCTTTGGTGGGAGGTGCTATTTTTCTAAGCACTCTGTAGCCCATCACGCTCCTCTGTCCATAGGATTCTCGAGACAAGAATGCTGGGGTGGGTAGCCCTACCCTTCTGCAGGGGATCTTCCCAACCCAGGGATTGAACCCTGGCCTCCTGCATTGCAGGTGGCTTCTTTACCATCTGTGCCACCAAGGAAGCCCCTTAAACCATTAGAGATTTCTGCTTTAAAGGGTTTTTTTGTTTTCTGAATTTTCGACTTTCACTATTTCACACTCTGCCTCCAACCTCTGGGAAGCCGGGCTGAATGGTTGAAAGAGGTCGTTCCCAGTATGGAAGTGAGGCATGTGGCTGCTTCTCCAGGCTGCTTCTCCAAACTTTTGTTTTACTGACGTCTAGTTGATTTACATGTTGGGTTTAAATTATGCTGTACAGCCAGTTGACTTAGTTATGCATATGTTCTTTTTCACTTTCTTTTCCATTATGGTTTATCATAGGATATTGAATAGAGTTCCCTGGGCTGTACTATAGGGCTGTGTTTATCCAGAGTGTGTGTAGTAGTTCGCATCTGCTAACCTCAGACTCCGAACCCTTCCCCCCTCAACTTCCCTCCTTCCCCCTTGGCAGCCACAAGTCTGTTTTCTATGTCTGTGAGTCTGTTTCTGGTTTATGGATATGCTTATTTGTGTCGTACTTTAGATTCCACATGTACGTGCTATCATATGGTATTTGTCTTTCTCTTTCTGACTTAGTATGATCATCTCTCGGTGCATCTATGCTGCTGCAAATGGCATGATTTCATTTTTTTTAATGACTGATCCAACAGTTCTTGTTGTTATACCATTGGGGAACAGATGGGTACTTACTTTGCCTTTTTAAAAGATATTTGGAGCAAGAAGTGTTATGGTCTCCCAGGGCAGTCTCTTCTGTGTCCAATCTCTGATTTATCTCTAATGGCATGGAAAAGTGTTCATTGCATTTCTTTCTTGTTCTCCCTACAAGTTTTTCCTGCTCCTAAAATTCAAAATTGGGCACTTACAAACGCATCTGAACAAAGAACCCAGTTCATCTCCTCTTTTCCCTGAATCTAAGCTGCTAAGCTTGTTCTGAAAGATGGCGAGCCAAGGTGCAAGGAGCCTTTGGTGGGAGGTGCTATGGTGTTTGTGTGCTAAGTCACTCAGTCGTGTCCAGCTCTCTGCAACCCCATAGACGGTAGCCCTCCAGGCTCCTTTCTCCATGGGATTCTCCAGGCAAGGATGCTGGAGTGGGATGCCATGCCCTCTTCCGGGGGATCTTCCCGACCCGGGGATTGAACGTGATTGAGTCTGTTATATCTCCCACTAGGGCAGGCAGATTCTTTCCTGCCAGCCTTACCTTATTTGTATAGGGGCCTGTAGTATGTGTTGGAGGGACACAGTATGTCGGGGTGTAGAGACTTCAGAAGACCGCTGGCTCCTAAGGGGGCCAGAATGTGGTGTCCCTCTGTGGCAATACCTCTAGTGGGTCTAACACAGGCATCGTTTTCAAATGCTGGCAATGGTGACCAGCCAGGCTGGAGAGCTCTCTGCACTCATGAATCCCTGCGCTCAGGGAAACTGGCTGGCAAAGGAGCAGTGGCTGCAGAGGATATGCCTGAGGCCCAATGTAGGAGGGCCCAGCCTAGCACCTGCCCTGGGTCACAGGGAGTGTGATCCCCGCTGCTTCTTCTGGGATGACGAGGAACCTCTCTGGAGCTCAGGAAAATGGTGGGGCTGCTGGCTCTCTGGTCCCCCAGATTGTTCTTGGTGTTGAGGACTCTGAAACCCCTACTCCCTGGGTCTCTTCCAGCCTTCTGACCACCTCTAAACCTGAGATCCTGGGGTGGACAGGAGGCAGACCAGTCTTTCTCAAACATAATGACTCCTACCTTGTACAAGTTCACTGCTCCACACTGTCATGGTGAGGCTAGGGGCCAGGGCAAGGGACACAGAGGGGACCCAGAACTCCATCATGCCCTGAGGGGTTCTCAGGATTGTAGACCTGTATGGTTAGCGAGTCCTGTTACCACTCGTGGGGTGGAGCGGGCAGCACATGTTCCCTCCTGGGTCCTTGAGCAAGCCTGCTGGGGGGCAGGTCTCCCCAGAGGGTCTTCAGCTCTCCCAGACTCAAGCACCTGCTCCCTGATGAGGGGGCTTGTCTGTGGGCATCCCATCATGAAGTTAGGGTTTCAGCATCTGCTTTCCCAAAGAACTGGGCAGTGGTGGGAACTGCTGCCCAGAGAGGTCCCCTTTCCCTTGTGGCTCAGACAGTAAAGAGGCTACCTACAATGCTGGAGACCTGGCTTCAATCTCTGGGTCAGGAAGATCCCCCGGAGGAGGGCACGGCAGCCCGCTGCAGCATCCTTGCCTGGAGAATCCCGTGGACAGAGGAGCCTGGGGGCTACAGTCCACAGGGCCGCTAAGAGTCAGACACGACCAAGCAACTACCACTTTCATTTTCTTTGCCTTCCTGAGAAGATAATATCTAGACTTTTTGAAAGATAAAAGAAATATCTAGACTTTTAAGTGACAAAATAAATGCTAAAAAGATGTTTAGTAGTTAGTTTAATGGTGGTCTTTGCCAAGTCAAACCCAGTGCAAGATGGTGACATATTTTCTGATCCATATTAACAGAAGTTTTAAAAGGTTACAAAAATTGGAATCGGAACTGATGGAACATGCCTCATCATGTGTTCATATGATATCCATCCCAACTTTATTCTTTATTGTATCCCCCATTATCGTGATGGTTTTATCATAATGATGTAATTCTAATTCAGAGCAGAGGTAAAGATCTTTGTTTGCTTCAAGTACCTGGTTTAATCTATGGAGCTATAGTAAATTACTCAAAGGAACCTTATCAGTGAATAAGGAGATAAAAGCTTTCCAGGAATCAATCAACTGTTGAGATTATAAGCTTTCTTCTCTGGAAAATCTTTTCTTTGTCTCTGAGGAAGTTAAATTTAGGGGGGGAAAATAGCAAGACAATTCCCTAAAATCCTAAGGACCAGAAAAATAGACTTATCATTTAATCTCAAGTATGCTGAAGAAATAAAAATGCTTCTGAGAATAAGCGAACAGTGATCTTCTGGGACCGGCACAAGTGTGGAGGCGGACAAGTCCAGAGTGGTCAGGGCAGGCAGCAGGCTGGACATCGGGGAAGAGCCGATGCTGCAGCTTAGGTCCACAGGCAGGACCCCTCCTCCTGGTGGGGAGGACAGGGATCAGGCCTTCTCTGGTTGGATGAGCACCCCTCCATGCTTTGGAAGGTGGTCTGTTTGGCTCAGGATTGCTGCCACGAACACTCAGCACTCTTCTGGGGACATCAAGAGTGACATTTGTCCACTTGCCTGGTCACCACAGGCCAGCCAGGCTGACACACAGGACAAGCCATGCCAGCACTGCTGTGACAGGACCTCGGAGGGGCCCCAGCCTCCCTGTCCCTCCCGCCACCCTCCCCTCGCTGCCCACCACCACACACCAGCATCCACGCTGCACGTCCCTGAGGGCACCCTGGCTTCAGGGCAAACCGTCCCAGAGCGTGCCTTGCAGAGTCTGTCTGGGCTCAGCGTGTGACCCTCTGGCCTGTCCTCTCCACCACAGCCATCTTGGCCTCCTCTAGTCTCCCACACAGGCTTGGGGGCTCCGTGCCTTGGGCTCTCGGCCCTCAACCCTCTCTGTGTCTGGAGGGCTCCTCCTTTTCTTGTCTGGGAGGCGGCTCCTCTTCGGTGTGATGGGCTCAGTTGTCCTTAGTATTTCTCCATCCCTCAGACTAGAACAGCCCCTGCCGTGGAAGCATGGAGTCATAACCCTGGACCAACAGGGAAGTCCAGACAGCAGGCCTTTTTGAAGATCTAAGGCAACACACTCTGTAAACATAGCTTCAGGATGCCCCTCCTCCTCCCAGATGGCTGCCCTGGACCCTCCCTAAGTGAACATACTGAAACCATCACCTGGGGATGTGCTGTGATACGGCTAATGAAAGGCGGCTTCCTGATGGTGGGGGGATGCAGGGCCTGTTGGTGGGCCACATGGCAGACCCCTCATAGGAGGACCCTTAGCCTTCAGCAGTCAGATGAGGACTCACAAGGAGGTGGTCCCCAGCCTTCCATCCTTGACTGCAGGATCTTGCGAGGCTCATGTCGGGGTCTGAGAGGACCATGATGAGGGCTGGTCTGAGGTGGTCCCAGGACGAGTAGTAATAGACCTGATCTTCACTCTACTCCCCAGACAAAACCAGGGGCCTCAGAGGAGCCCCATTGCCTTGCATGGGGGCAGAGAGCAGGCTGTGGCTTGCATCCACAACCTTGGGGAGACAGCAGGGAGCCCACTCCGGGAGACCAGAGGTTGTGTCTAAAGCACTTAGTTATGCTCAAGGCTCTGAATTAGCACCAGGATGCTGAGGGGAGGAGAGCTTTAAGAGGGAAATAGGCAGGATGGGAAATGTTTCAATAGTAATTGAATGACGCGGCCATTTGAAAGAATGCCTAAAACCAGCAGAAGGGATCCTGAAGGTAGAGGATTACTTGTAACAAAGGAGCCGGAGCCTCCCTGTCCCTCCCGCCACCCTCCCCTCGCTGCCCACCACCACACACCAGCATCCACGCTGCACGTCCCTGAGGGCACCCTGGCTTCAGGGCAAACCGTCCCAGAGCGTGCCTTGCAGAGTCTGTCTGGGCTCAGCGTGTGACCCTCTGGCCTGTCCTCTCCACCACAGCCATCTTGGCCTCCTCTAGTCTCCCACACAGGCTTGGGGGCTCCGTGCCTTGGGCTCTCGGCCCTCAACCCTCTCTGTGTCTGGAGGGCTCCTCCTTTTCTTGTCTGGGAGGCGGCTCCTCTTCGGTGTGATGGGCTCAGTTGTCCTTAGTATTTCTCCATCCCTCAGACTAGAACAGCCCCTGCCGTGGAAGCATGGAGTCATAACCCTGGACCAACAGGGAAGTCCAGACAGCGGGCCCTTTTTTGAAGATCTAAGGCAACACACTCTGTAAACATAGCTTCAGGATGCCCCTCCTCCTCCCAGATGGCTGCCCTGGACCCTCCCTAAGTGAACATACTGAAACCATCACCTGGGGATGTGCTGTGATACGGCTAATGAAAGGCGGCTTCCTGATGGTGGGGGGATGCAGGGCCTGTTGGTGGGCCACATGGCAGACCCCTCATAGGAGGACCCTTAGCCTTCAGCAGTCAGATGAGGACTCACAAGGAGGTGGTCCCCAGCCTTCCATCCTTGACTGCAGGATCTTGCGAGGCTCATGTCGGGGTCTGAGAGGACCATGATGAGGGCTGGTCTGAGGTGGTCCCAGGACGAGTAGTAATAGACCTGATCTTCACTCTACTCCCCAGACAAAACCAGGGGCCTCAGAGGAGCCCCATTGCCTTGCATGGGGGCAGAGAGCAGGCTGTGGCTTGCATCCACAACCTTGGGGAGACAGCAGGGAGCCCACTCCGGGAGACCAGAGGTTGTGTCTAAAGCACTTAGTTATGCTCAAGGCTCTGAATTAGCACCAGGATGCTGAGGGGAGGAGAGCTTTAAGAGGGAAATAGGCAGGATGGGAAATGTTTCAATAGTAATTGAATGACGCGGCCATTTGAAAGAATGCCTAAAACCAGCAGAAGGGATCCTGAAGGTAGAGGATTACTTGTAACAAAGGAGCCGGAGCAACAGGGGGAGGGGGGTATGGGTAGATTCTCTTGCTTGATCATGGTGGTGGTTTCTATGCAGGTGTACACACGTGTTAAAAAAATCATCCAACCTTGTGCTTAAGCTATGCGCACTCTGTCATACGTCAGTTACTCCTCAAGCTGTTGAATGTCTTGGTGAGGGATGAGTAGCAGGTGAAGCAGAGACCGGAAAGTTGGAGTCGGGCCAGTGCAGGCGTTCAGAGATGCATTCAGGGATCTGACCTCATTCAGAAGCCAGTACTCACTGGTTGTGGAAGCTCGAGGGAGGCAGGGGATGACCGTGGCAGAGCTGAGCAGAACTGCCTGGAGTGGCTTAGTGTCCACAGGCCTGAGAAACAGGGGCCACAGGACAGAGCCTTGACTGAGGGAGCGGAATTCCTGCCCGAGAGACAACTTAGTCAAAGGTGATGTGTAACAGTGGTCTTTTACACTTGACCCCAGAGCGGCTCTTCTGGGGGCCATCCTTTGTGACCCACTTTGCACGGCCTTTTTATTTGTTTCCTTATTTTTATTTTTTCTTGCGGTAGAGTTGATTTATTATGTTAGTCTCATCCAACTCTTGATGACCCCACGGACTGTAGCCCTCCAGGCTCCTCTGTCCATGGGAGTCTCCAGACAAGAGTACTGGAGTGGGTTGCCTTCTCCAGGGGATCTTCCTCACCCAGGGATTGAACTCACACCTCCAGGGATGAAACGCGCATCTCCTGCATTGGCAGGCAGATTCCTTCTCACTGAGCCAGCCAGAAAACTTGTTTGAACAGCACTATAAGGACCAGCCCTGTGGCCGTGAGCCTGGGTCTCCTGCTTGTCTTCTCAGTGGACACATTTACCAGGATGTAAGGAAAGTCCAGCTTCCTTTTACAAAACATTCCGTTTCTCTACAAAGGGAGACAGGGACTCACATTCTAATGGTGAAAGATGCCTTTGTTTCCAAATCCTTGCCAAGACTTCTCACCATAGAGCCTTCTGCTCTTGTCTTATATTGTCCATGTTTCGCTTTGAAAGAATGCCTAAAACCAGCAGAAGGGATCCTGAAGGTAGAGGATTACTTGTAACAAAGGAGCCGGAGCAACAGGGGGAGGGGGGTATGGGTAGATTCTCTTGCTTGATCATGGTGGTGGTTTCTATGCAGGTGTACACACGTGTTAAAAAAATCATCCAACCTTGTGCTTAAGCTATGCGCACTCTGTCATACGTCAGTTACTCCTCAAGCTGTTGAATGTCTTGGTGAGGGATGAGTAGCAGGTGAAGCAGAGACCGGAAAGTTGGAGTCGGGCCAGTGCAGGCGTTCAGAGATGCATTCAGGGATCTGACCTCATTCAGAAGCCAGTACTCACTGGTTGTGGAAGCTCGAGGGAGGCAGGGGATGACCGTGGCAGAGCTGAGCAGAACTGCCTGGAGTGGCTTAGTGTCCACAGGCCTGAGAAACAGGGGCCACAGGACAGAGCCTTGACTGAGGGAGCGGAATTCCTGCCCGAGAGACAACTTAGTCAAAGGTGATGTGTAACAGTGGTCTTTACACTTGACCCCAGAGCGGCTCTTCTGGGGGCCATCCTTTGTGACCCACTTTGCACGGCCTTTTTATTTGTTTCCTTATTTTTATTTTTTCTTGCGGTAGAGTTGATTTATTATGTTAGTCTCATCCAACTCTTGATGACCCCACGGACTGTAGCCCTCCAGGCTCCTCTGTCCATGGGAGTCTCCAGACAAGAGTACTGGAGTGGGTTGCCTTCTCCAGGGGATCTTCCTCACCCAGGGATTGAACTCACACCTCCAGGGATGAAACGCGCATCTCCTGCATTGGCAGGCAGATTCCTTCTCACTGAGCCAGCCAGAAAACTTGTTTGAACAGCACTATAAGGACCAGCCCTGTGGCCGTGAGCCTGGGTCTCCTGCTTGTCTTCTCAGTGGACACATTTACCAGGATGTAAGGAAAGTCCAGCTTCCCTTTTACAAAACATTCCGTTTCTCTACAAAGGGGAGACAGGGACTCACATTCTAATGGTGGGTGAAAAAGATGCCTTTGTTTCCGCCAAATCCTTGCCAAGACTTCTCACCATAGAGCCTTCTGCTCTTGTCTTATATTGTCCATGTATTGGCCGTTTGTGTTTCTCATCAGGGAATCTCCTCATTTTGTCTGTCTTCCTGGGGGATTCTCTGTTCCAAGCAATAACCTTAGGTGTAAGAATCTCGCGCACTCTGACTTATTGTGTAGTCTTGTCTGGGATGTCACTTTGCTTCTTTCAGGATGTCATTTTTCAGAGAGTTTTCAGTTTCAATGCAGTCAGATTCATTTCCTGTCTGAAGGGTGCTTTCTTTTTTTTTTTTTTTTGGCCACTTTCATTGGTCTTTCATTTATCCATTTTCATCCATCTTTTGTTCTTTGGCCCCTGTGGGCCTCCCATCGCAGTGGCCTCTGTTGTCACAGAGCACCAGCTCTGGGTGCACGCGCTCCAGAGCTCTGGCTCGGTAATTGGACACATCGGTCCAGCCGCTCCACGGCACGTAGGATCTTCCCAGGCCAGGGATCAAACTGGCGCCCCTTGCACTGCAAGGTGGTGTCCTTACCCACTGGACCACCAGGGAAGCCCAGGTGCTTTCTTTATTTTTATTCTTTTGGCTATTCTGGGTTTTCACTGCTCTTCTCTAGTTGCAGGAAGTGGAGGCTGCTCTCTAGTTGAGATGAGCAGGCATCTTATTGCAGTGACTTCTTTTGTGAAACTCAGCCTCTAGGGCCTATAGGCTTCAATATTTGCAGCACATAGGCTCCAGAGTTGTGGCTCACAGGGCACAGGTTCCGTAGTTGTGGCTCATGGGCTTAGTTGCTCCGTGGCATGTGGGATTTTCCTGGATCAGTGATCGAACCCATGTCTCCTTCATTGGCAAGAGAACTTTTCACCACAGAGCTACCAGGGAAGCCCTGAAGGGTGCTTTCTGTATTGTATTTAAGAAATACTTTTCCATCCTGAGGTCAGACAGATGTCCTGGACTTTTTCTCCTAAGTTTTAAAGCTTTGCTTTTCACAGTTAGTTCATGGACCTACCTGGGACTTGGTGATGCCTGCGGTATGAGGCATGAACCTAATTTTGTTTTTCACAGATAGACTATCCTCAGCTGTTACAGAACAGGCTAGTGGTCATTTAGGAGCATGGTTATATACTGTCTCCATCTAAAGGCATGTGTTTCTGGGGTCTCTTCTGTGTTGGTGTATACTTTGACTCATTGTTAGCAGTACATCATATTAAACACTTTTTTCTTTTTTCTGTATTAATCGTGTGTTTGGTAGGATCAGCCCCACTTTGTACTTCTGAAAATGATCTTGGCTCTTATTGGTCCTTTGTGGACCCTCCCTCAACTCCACCTCCCTCTTTCAGTTTCTCTCTCTCTCTTATACACAAAGCCATTCATCTGTAACTGCCTTTCATTTTTAGGTTAGTTTGCTGAGAATGGTCACTTTGGGTATATCTTTCCTCTTATTTAGCCGTCTATTGTGTTTTTCAAGAAAGCTGTTATAATTTTTGCTATACAGACTTGACCACCCTTGGTTAGGTACATTCCTAGATGCCATATAGTTTTGTCCCATATGGGAAAAGCAGAGTTTTTTGATGTACAGTTTCTGATTTTAAAATGTTTACATTGAGAAACCCATTTACTTCTGTTCATCGATCACACGTCCAGTTACCAGTAACTCCATTGACTCTGCTATCTGCCCGTAGATTGCTTGGAGTTTTCTGTTTAGTGGGTTACGTTATCTGAGAAGGATGGTGGTATGCTTCTTCCTTTCCAGTCTTTACGTTGCTTGTTGATGTTTCTTCATTTTCCTATCTTCTCGAGCTGGCGAGGGGTCTCCATCATAACACCAAATAGGGCTTGAGCCAGACATCCTTGTCTTCTTTCTGATTTATTTTACTTTATTTTTATTGAAGAATAGTTCATTTACAGTGTTGTGTTAGTTTCAGGTGTACAGCAGAGTGACTCAGATTCTTTCCCATGCTAGGTTTATACAAGATGTTGAGTATAGTTCTCTGTGCTAGACAGGAGATCCTTATTGTTTGCTTATTTTATTCCTTCCTGATTTTTCTTCTTGATTTTTTTTTAAATTCTTAGTTCTTTATTTTAAAGATTTTACAGAGTTTTGTTGTTCACCGACATGTATGTCCCCAGATCAGTCATATGCATATCCCTGGTCCCCCTCCCCCACCCAGTTCCCCCCATCTCACCCCTCCGGACCATCGCCCCAAGCCATTGTAAGCACTCCTATTCCCTTAGGACAATGACAATAGCTGTCTTTTCCATACGTGCCAGTATAGGTTTCCATGTTACTCCTTCTATGCCTCCCCCTCACTGTTTGTTCCCCACAATGTCCATATGTCTATTCTCTGTCTGTTTTTCCATGAGTTCACTGCGTGTGTTATCATGACCATCTTACTAGATTCCATATGTATGAGTTAGTATACTGTACTTGTCTTTCTCTTTTTGACTTACTTCACCTTTTATGATAGGTTCTAGAGCCAGCCACCTCATTAGGACTGAGTCTTCTGCATTTCTATTAACAGCTGAATAGTATTCCATTGTATATATGTACCAGAGCTTCTGGATCCATTCATTCGTCGATGGACATCTAGGTTGCTTCCATGTTCTGGCTATTGTATAGAGAGCTGCAATGAACATTGGGGTACAGGTGCTTCTTTCAGTTTTGATTTCATCAGGATATAAGCCTAAGAGTGGGACTTCTGGGTCATAGGGTGATTCTATTTTTAGTTTTTTAAGGAATCTCCAGACTGTCTTCCATAGAGGCTGTATCAATTGACATTCCCACCGGCACTGCAAGAGGGTTCCCTTTTCTCCACATCCTCTCCAGCATTTACTGTCTGTTGATTTATTGATGATGGCCATTCTGACGCGTGTGAGGTGATATCTCATTGTAGTTTTAATTTGCATTTCTCTAATAATAAGCAAAGTTGAGCATCGTTTCATGTGCTTTGGGGCCATCTGTATGTCCTCTTTGGGGAGGCGTCTCTTTAGATCTTTTTCCCATTTTTTGATTGGGTTGTTTGTTTTTCTGGTGCTGAGTTGTCTGAGTTGCTTGTAGATTTTGGAGGTTAATTCTTTGTCTGTTGTTTCATTTGCTATGATTTTCTCCCACTCTGTGGGGTGTCTGTTGAGCTTTTTTGTAATTTCTTTTGCTGTACAAAAGCTTTTAAGTTTCATAAGGTCCCACATGTTCATTTTTCTTCTTGATTTTTTTTTAAATTCTTAGTTCTTTATTTTAAAGATTTTACAGAGTTTTGTTGTTCACCGACATGTATGTCCCCAGATCAGTCATATGCATATCCCTGGTCCCCCTCCCCCACCCAGTTCCCCCCATCTCACCCCTCCGGACCATCGCCCCAAGCCATTGTAAGCACTCCTATTCCCTTAGGACAATGACAATAGCTGTCTTTTCCATACGTGCCAGTATAGGTTTCCATGTTACTCCTTCTATGCCTCCCCCTCACTGTTTGTTCCCCACAATGTCCATATGTCTATTCTCTGTCTGTTTTTCCATGAGTTCACTGCGTGTGTTATCATGACCATCTTACTAGATTCCATATGTATGAGTTAGTATACTGTACTTGTCTTTCTCTTTTTGACTTACTTCACCTTTTATGATAGGTTCTAGAGCCAGCCACCTCATTAGGACTGAGTCTTCTGCATTTCTATTAACAGCTGAATAGTATTCCATTGTATATATGTACCAGAGCTTCTGGATCCATTCATTCGTCGATGGACATCTAGGTTGCTTCCATGTTCTGGCTATTGTATAGAGAGCTGCAATGAACATTGGGGTACAGGTGCTTCTTTCAGTTTTGATTTCATCAGGATATAAGCCTAAGAGTGGGACTTCTGGGTCATAGGGTGATTCTATTTTTAGTTTTTTAAGGAATCTCCAGACTGTCTTCCATAGAGGCTGTATCAATTGACATTCCCACCGGCACTGCAAGAGGGTTCCCTTTTCTCCACATCCTCTCCAGCATTTACTGTCTGTTGATTTATTGATGATGGCCATTCTGACGCGTGTGAGGTGATATCTCATTGTAGTTTTAATTTGCATTTCTCTAATAATAAGCAAAGTTGAGCATCGTTTCATGTGCTTTGGGGCCATCTGTATGTCCTCTTTGGGGAGGCGTCTCTTTAGATCTTTTTCCCATTTTTTGATTGGGTTGTTTGTTTTTCCAGTGCTAAGTTGTCTGAGTTGCTTGTAGATTTTGGAGGTTAATTCTTTGTCTGTTGTTTCATTTGCTATGATTTTCTCCCACTCTGTGGGGTGTCTGTTGAGCTTTTTTGTAATTTCTTTTGCTGTACAAAAGCTTTTAAGTTTCATAAGGTCCCACATGTTCATTTTTCTTTTCAGTTCTGCTATTCTAGTACGTGGATCAGAGAAGATTTTGTTTTGATTTATGTCCTTGAGCATTTTGCCTATATTCTTCTCTAAGAGTTTGATGGTTTCTGGTCTTACATTTAGGTCTTGAATCCATTTTGAGTTGATCTTTGTGCATGGTGTCAGGGAATGTTCCAACTTCATTTTTTTGCATGTAGCTGTCCAATTTTCCCAGCACCACTTGTTGAAGAGGCTGCCTTTGTCCCATTTTATAGTTTTGCCTCCTTTGTCAAAAATAAGGTACCCATAGGTGTGTGGGTTTATCTCTGGGTTCTCGATCTTGTTCCATTGATCTGTAGTTCTGTTTTTGTGCCAGTACCATACTGTCTTGATGAGTGTTGCTTTGTAGTAGAGTCCGAAGTTACCGAGACTGATTCCTCCAGCTCCATTTTTCTTCCTCAGGATTGCTTTGGCTATTCGAGGTCTTTTGTGTTTCCATATGAACTGTGTTATTCTTTGGTCTAGTTCTGTGAAAAAAGTCAATGGTAGTTGGATAGGTACTGCATTGAATCTGTAGATGATATTTGGTAGTATGGTCATTTTCACAATATTGATTCGTCCGACCCAGGAACATGGATTATCTCTCCATCTGTTTAAGTCTTCTTTAATGTCTCTCATGAGTGTCTTGTAATTTTCTGTGTACAGTTCTTTTGTTTCCTTAGGTAGGTTTATTCCTAGATATTTGATTCTTTTGGTTGCAGTGGTGAAGGGGACTGCCTCTTTGATTTTGTTTTCTGATTTTTCATTGTTTGTGTATAGGAATGCCAGTGATTTCTGTGTGTTGACTTTGTATCCTGCGACTTTGCTGAATTCGCTGATCAACTCTAGTAGCTATGTAAGAATGTTTTTGGGGTTTTCTATGTATAACATCAAGTCGTCTGCAAAAAGAGAGAGCTTGATTTCTTCCTTTCCAATCTGGATTCCTTTGATTTCTTTCTCTTCTCTTATTGCTGTTGCTAGCACTTCCAGGACTATGTTGAATAGTAGTGGTAAAAGTGGACCCCCCTGTCTTGTTCCTGATCTTAGAGGGAATGCTTTCAGTTTTTCACCATTGAGGATAATGTTCACTGTGGGCTTCTCATATATGGCTTTTATTATGTTGAGATAGGTTCCCTCTATGCTCATTTTCTGAAGAGTTTTTATCATAAATGGATGCTGTACTTTGTCAAAGACTTTTTCTGCATCTACTGAGATGATCATGTGATTTTTGTCTCTCAATTTGTTGATGTGATGTATCACATTGATTTGCGGATATTGAAGCATCCTTGCATGCCTGGGATGAACCCGACTTGATCATGATGTATGAGTTTTTTGATGTGTCGTTGAATTCTGTTTGCTAGGATTTTGTTGAGGATCTTGGCATCTAAGTTCATCAGAGAAATTGGTCTGTAATTTTCCTTTTTTATGTTGTATTTGCCTGGCTTTGGTATCAGGGTGATGGTGGCCTCGTAGAATGTGTTTGGAAGTTTTCCTTCCTGTGCAATTTTTTGGAAGAGTTTTAGAAGGACAGGCATTAGCTCTTCTTTAAATGTTTGGTAGAATTTGGCTGTGAAGCCATCTGGCCCTGGGCTTTTTTTTTTTTTTTTTTGGTAGATTTTTAATCACAGATTCAATTTCTGAGCTTGTGATTGGGTTGTTCAAAGTTTCTGTTTCTTCCTGGCTCAGTCTTGAGAGATTAATCTTCCCCAAGAAACTGTTTATTTCTTCCAGGTTGTCCAGTTTGTTGCCATAGAGTTGTTCATAATAGTCTCTTAGAATCCTTTGAATTTCTGCATGGTCTGTTGTAATCTTTCCTTTTTCGTTTTTGATTTTGTTGATCTGGTTCTTCTCTCTCTTTTTCTTGATGAGTCTGGCCAGTGGCTTGTCAACTTTGTTTACCTTTTCGAAGAACCAGCTTTTTGTTTTATTTATCTTTACCATTGTTTCTTTTGTTTCTTTCTCATTTATTTCTTCTCTGATCCTAATGATTTCTCTTCTTCTGCTGGCTTTGGGGTGTTTTTGTTCTTCTTTCTCCAGTTGTTTTAAGCATAAGTTTAGGTTATCTGCTTCATATTTTCCTAATTTCTTGAGGTTGGATTGTATTGCTATAAATCTCCCTCTTAGAACTGCTTTTGCAGTATCCCATAAGTTTTGCACTGTTGTGTGTTCATTGTCATTTTCTTCTAGGAATTTTTAAATTTCTCCTTTGATTTCCTCAGTAATCAGTTGGTTTTTCAGGTATGTGTTGTTTAATCTCCATATGTTCGTGTTTTTAGCAGTTTTTTTTCCTGTAGTTGATCTGTAGTCTCATTGCATTGTGGTCCGAGAAGATGGTTGATATAATTTCAGTTTTCTTGAATTGACTGAGGTTAGATTTGTGGCCCAAGATGTGGTCTATCCTGGAGAATGTTCCATGAGCACTTGAGAAGAAAGTGTATTCTTCTGCTTTTGGATGGAACGTCCTAAAGATATCAATGAGATCCATCTCTTCTAGTGTGGCGCTTAAGGCTTGTGTTTATTAATTTTCTGTTTGGATGAGCTGTCCATTGGAGTGAGAGGAGTGTTAAAGTCTACTATTACTGTGTTATTGTTGATTTCTTCTTTTATATCTGAAAGTATCTGTCTTATGTACTGAGGTGCCCCTGTGTTGGTTGCGTAGATATTCATGACTGTTATGTCTTCCTCTTGGATAGATCCCTTAATCATGATGTAGTGACCTGCCTTGTCTCTTAGAATCTTCTTTACTTTAAAATCTATTTTGTCTGATATGAGGATTGCTACTCCAGCTTTCTTTTGATTTCCATTTGCATGGAATATCTTTTTCCAGCCTCTCACTTTCAGTCTATGAGTGTCTCTAGGTCTGAAGTGGGTCTCTGGTAAACAGCATATATATGGGTCTTGCGTCTGGATCCATTCAGCCAGCCTGTGTCGTTTGGTTGGAGCATTTAGTCCATTTACGTTCAAAGTAATTATTGATACGAATGTTCCTATTGTCATCTTCTTAGAAATTTGGGGTTTGATTTGTAGGACTTCTCCTACTCTTGTATTTATGGGCTATATCAAGCCCTTTAACACTTGTTGTAGGGTTGGTTTTGTGGTACAGAATTCTTTTTCTTTTTTTTTTTTTAAAGATTTATTTATTTATTTTGGGCGGGAATCGGGTTGGGGAGGGAGGGGAGCAGGTGGGCCACTTCTGTTGGTCTTTCATTTGTCTATTTTCATCTGTCTTTGTTCTTTGGCCCGTGTGGGCCTCCCATTGCAGTGGCCTCTGTCGCTGCAGAGCACTGGCTCAGGGCACATGCGCTCCAGAGCTCCAGCTCGGTAATTGGACACATGAGTCCAGCCGCTCCACGGCATGTGGGATTTTCCCAGGCCAGGGATTGAACCGGCGCCCCTGCAAGGTGGTGTCCTTACCCACTGGACCACCAGGGAAGCCCTACAGAATTCTTTTAGTTTTTGCCTGTCTGTGAAGCTTTTGACTTCACCATCAATTCTGAATAAGATTCTTGCTGGGGGCTTGCCCCTGCAGGTTGAGAGATCTGCAGTTAGACGTATGGGGTTTCCTTTATATGTTATTTGTTGTTTGCTCCTAACTGCTTTTAGTAATGTGTCTTTATATTTAGTCTGCGTTAGTTTGATTAGAATGTGCCTTGGTGTGTTTCTTCTGAGGTTTATCCTGTGTGGAACTCTTTGTGCTTCTTGGACTTAGTTGACTATTTCCTTTCCCATGCTAGGGATGTTTTCAACTATAACCTCTTCAAGAATTTTTTCATAGCCTTTCTTCCCCTCTTCTTCTTCTGGAACTCCTATAATTCTAATGTTGGTGTGTTTGATATCATCCCATAGGTCTCTAAGGCTATCCTAAATTCTTTTAATTCTTTCAGCTTTGTTCTGTTCTTCAGCACTTATTTCCACCAGTCTGTCTTCCAGCTCACTTATCCGTTTTTCTGCCTTTGATACTCTACTGTTGAGACCTTCTATAGTATTTTTGAGTTCAGCAATTGAGTTGGTGGTCTGTATTTGCTTATTTTTCATTTCTTGCATGTCTCTTCTCAGTGCACTAATTTTCTCTAATATTCTGTTTTCAGTGTTTTGAATCCTCATTAGTATAGCTTTTCTGAATTCTCTTTCAGATAATTTGTCTATCTCCTCCTCTGACATTTGAAGCTGTGTTTCTCTAGCTTGGTCCTTCACTTGTGCAGTGTTTCTCTGTAGTTTCATTGTTAGGTTAATTTTTGTTTCTTTGTGTGTGTCTGTGTGTGTAGAGTTCTTTTTCCCACCAGGCTTCTTGGTTGAATTCTCCCTTCCTTTGGGTTTCTGTCCTTGTAGAAGGGTTCAGTGGTTTGTGACTTGGGTGGTGTTAGGTCTTGTTTACAGGTGAATAATCTCTAGTGTTGTATGTTCTTTGATAGTGTGGGGTCTTGGAATCAGGGCTTCCACTCCGAGGATCCTTGGTTTGATGATTGGTCAGGGGGTGTAGGCTCTATGTCTGGTTTGCTGTGGTGTTCTGTGATATTAGTTCACATACTAGCATCTGAGGAGCAAGAGGTGCATCCCTATGGGTGACGGTCATAAAAGCATGCAGATGTTTTCTAACATAGTCGTAAGATATACATACATACACAGCAATACCTGCAACTGACCAGTCTTACAGAGATAAAGCATAGGAAAACTTTCTGGCAAACCAGCAATCAAAGATGATACTTGCCCATTAAGCTCTAAATTTATTAAAATAGTGCCTGGAAAAATAGATCCAGGGCAAGGTCCTGGCTTGGATAATTACAATGAGAGCAATTTTTAACTAGGACATGTGTTGGGGGTGAGGAGGAAGAGAGTGTATGGGTAATGAGAAGGAATAGACTCGTCTTGGAAGGATTTTATAGGGTTAGGTAGCACAGATTAGTGTGTTGTATTGTTTAGTGCAGCTGGAAGAGAATCGTGGAGACAGGAAGTTAGGAAATATTTATCTAGAGGATATTAGTAGATAGGAAAATTTTACATTTAGAACATAGAGGGAGAAAGCAGTGGCAAAGAGGAAAGAGAATTCGAAGTTTCCAAGAATTAAAATTAAAAAAAACTAAAATAAAATAAATGTCAAAAAAAGAAATTAAAGATTAAAAAGGGAAGAAAAAATTAATGAGACCAAAAAACAACAACAACAGAAATCAAACAGAACAAACAAACAAAAAAACCCAAACTAGACCAATCAATCAAATAAACAAAATAGTCTAGAACAAATAAACAAGCAAAAAAAGCTAAACACTGTCCCTGGTTTTTATCTTCTCATCTGCCTGTTGGAAACCAATCTGCTCTTGATGGTGGTGTCTTGATGGTGTAGTCTTTCCCATATAGCGCTGGTTGCTGTGGTTTCTGCTTTTGTTTTCAGCAAAACGAAGGCTTTGCTGCAAGCTTGGGTGCTGGTCGGGGTGGCGGGCTGATCCCAGTCCGTCGGGCGGGGGCCGCGGCGTGCGCAGTCCCGTGTTGGAGTGGGGCGCCCCGGCTCTACCGCGCACCCGCCGGTAGCCTCCAATACCTGCTCTTCTCCGAGCTTCCTCCGCTGCCCCTGCAGTTCCAGGGGTGCGCAGGCTCCTCCGTCGCTGGCACACGCGCACTGCTGGTTACGCGTCCAAGTCCCAAAGGCGGGCGCGAGCTTTCCCGTCAGCTGGAGCCTGGTCCCTGGTCAGCAACCCGTGGGCGACTTCCCCTCTCCATTCAGCAAGCCCTCCTCTAGGAGTGTTTGAACTTACCCGGCGCCAGGTGGAGCAGCGCGGCTTTCGTCCGGCGGCGCGGCACGACTTTCATTCAGGGGTGCGGCGCAGTTTTCGTCCGGCAGAAAGTCGCAATTTTCGTTTCTGCCGGTGATCCGGTCGGAATTTTCGCAATTTTCGCACTGAGTGGGGCCTTCTCTCCCCCTCTCCCCCGCAACGCTTTTCTCAGGCTCTCTCCTAGAGCACTTCCTAGCGCGCTTTCCTCCAGTCCGGCGCGGGGTTTGGGATAGAGGGTGCTCAGAACAGGAGCTCCGGGAAAGTTCTGGCTGTTCACTCTTTGACCCTCGCAGACCTAAGGAGTTCCTCTGTCGTTTAGCAGCTGGTTTGTTGTTGGTGTTTCATTTCTTGATTAGTTCTGGCGATTCTGTTGGGAAGCTGGTGAAATCTTCCCCTCATTCGTCCGCCATTCCCCCCATCTTATTGATTTTTATTTATTTTATTTCATCCATCTTTATTCTCCGGCCCCTCCACTTCGAAAAATTAATGAGACCAAAAAACAACAACAACAGAAATCAAACAGAACAAACAAACAAAAAAACCCAAACTAGACCAATCAATCAAATAAACAAAATAGTCTAGAACAAATAAACAAGCAAAAAAAGCTAAACACTGTCCCTGGTTTTTATCTTCTCATCTGCCTGTTGGAAACCAATCTGCTCTTGATGGTGGTGTCTTGATGGTGTAGTCTTTCCCATATAGCGCTGGTTGCTGTGGTTTCTGCTTTTGTTTTCAGCAAAACGAAGGCTTTGCTGCAAGCTTGGGTGCTGGTCGGGGTGGCGGGCTGATCCCAGTCCGTCGGGCGGGGGCCGCGGCGTGCGCAGTCCCGTGTTGGAGTGGGGCGCCCCGGCTCTACCGCGCACCCGCCGGTAGCCTCCAATACCTGCTCTTCTCCGAGCTTCCTCCGCTGCCCCTGCAGTTCCAGGGGTGCGCAGGCTCCTCCGTCGCTGGCACACGCGCACTGCTGGTTACGCGTCCAAGTCCCAAAGGCGGGCGCGAGCTTTCCCGTCAGCTGGAGCCTGGTCCCTGGTCAGCAACCCGTGGGCGACTTCCCCTCTCCATTCAGCAAGCCCTCCTCTAGGAGTGTTTGAACTTACCCGGCGCCAGGTGGAGCAGCGCGGCTTTCGTCCGGCGGCGCGGCACGACTTTCATTCAGGGGTGCGGCGCAGTTTTCGTCCGGCAGAAAGTCGCAATTTTCGTTTCTGCCGGTGATCCGGTCGGAATTTTCGCAATTTTCGCACTGAGTGGGGCCTTCTCTCCCCCTCTCCCCCGCAACGCTTTTCTCAGGCTCTCTCCTAGAGCACTTCCTAGCGCGCTTTCCTCCAGTCCGGCGCGGGGTTTGGGATAGAGGGTGCTCAGAACAGGAGCTCCGGGAAAGTTCTGGCTGTTCACTCTTTGACCCTCGCAGACCTAAGGAGTTCCTCTGTCGTTTAGCAGCTGGTTTGTTGTTGGTGTTTCATTTCTTGATTAGTTCTGGCGATTCTGTTGGGAAGCTGGTGAAATCTTCCCCTCATTCCTCCGCCATCTTGGCCCCCTCCATCTTATTGATTTTTTATTTATTTTATTTTTCATCCATCTTTATTCTCCGGCCTGTGTGGGCCTCCCATTGTGGTGGCCTCTGTCATTGCAGAGCACCGGCTCTGGTACATGCGCTTCAGAGCGCTGGCTTATGATTGGACACACAGGTCCAGCTGCACTGCGGTACATGGGATCTTCCCAGGCCAGGGATTGAACCAGTGCCCCTCGCACTGCAAGGCGGACTCTTTACCCACTCTTTAATAAATAATAGTCCATGACTATGCAGTAATAGGTAATAATGTTTGTTGGAATTTTCTGGGACTAAATAGTTTTATCCAGGCTTAGGGAATCCCATTTTACTACTACTTTGCTTAGAATTTACCATTAAATAGTCTTAAACTTTAGCAGATGCTGCATCTATTGAGATAAGTGTGTATGCTAAACTGTATGGGTATGTATTTATATATTTGTATCTTCATATATACGTGCAGATACATACACATGTATAGGCACATGCACGTGTATGCATACTTACTCAATAGATGCAGCATGTACTAAAATTTGACTTTCAGTATATATTTAATATTGCAGTATTGCAAAGGGCCGACTCATTGGAAAAGACCCTGATGCTAGGGAAGATTGAACTCAAAGGATATAATGGTTGGATGGCATCTTGAGTTTGAGCAAACTCTAGGAGATGCTGAAGGACAGGGAAGCCTGGCATGATGCAGTCCATGGGGTTGCAAAAAACTGGACATGACTGAGCAACTGTCAATCAACAACAGCAGCAATACTGTATAAATATGTATGTATATATACCCACGGGCTTCCTAGTTAGTGCAATAGTACAGAATCTACCTGCCAGTGCAGGCAACTCTTGTTCAATCCCTGAGTCAAAAAGATCCTTGAAGAAGGGATAGGCTACTCACTTCAGTATTCTTGCCTGGGAAATCCCATGGACAGAGGAGCTTGCTGGCCGCTGTCTAGAGGGTCACGAAGAGTCAGCCACGACTGAAAACCAGAGCATGTCAGAGGGCATTTAAGGAACATGGTCTAGTCTGGGCACATGAGGAAATGTTGTATTAGTTAAATACAGATGGAAAATGTTACTTTATTATAAATACTACCCAAGTCCCTAGGTGGCTGAAAGCTAATAAGACTCCCATTGTGGTGGCCTCTGTCATTGCAGAGCACCGGCTCTGGTACATGCGCTTCAGAGCGCTGGCTTATGATTGGACACACAGGTCCAGCTGCACTGCGGTACATGGGATCTTCCCAGGCCAGGGATTGAACCAGTGCCCCTCGCACTGCAAGGCGGACTCTTTACCCACTCTTTAATAAATAATAGTCCATGACTATGCAGTAATAGGTAATAATGTTTGTTGGAATTTTCTGGGACTAAATAGTTTTATCCAGGCTTAGGGAATCCCATTTTACTACTACTTTGCTTAGAATTTACCATTAAATAGTCTTAAACTTTAGCAGATGCTGCATCTATTGAGATAAGTGTGTATGCTAAACTGTATGGGTATGTATTTATATATTTGTATCTTCATATATACGTGCAGATACATACACATGTATAGGCACATGCACGTGTATGCATACTTACTCAATAGATGCAGCATGTACTAAAATTTGACTTTCAGTATATATTTAATATTGCAGTATTGCAAAGGGCCGACTCATTGGAAAAGACCCTGATGCTAGGGAAGATTGAACTCAAAGGATATAATGGTTGGATGGCATCTTGAGTTTGAGCAAACTCTAGGAGATGCTGAAGGACAGGGAAGCCTGGCATGATGCAGTCCATGGGGTTGCAAAAAACTGGACATGACTGAGCAACTGTCAATCAACAACAGCAGCAATACTGTATAAATATGTATGTATATATACCCACGGGCTTCCTAGTTAGTGCAATAGTACAGAATCTACCTGCCAGTGCAGGCAACTCTTGTTCAATCCCTGAGTCAAAAAGATCCTTGAAGAAGGGATAGGCTACTCACTTCAGTATTCTTGCCTGGGAAATCCCATGGACAGAGGAGCTTGCTGGCCGCTGTCTAGAGGGTCACGAAGAGTCAGCCACGACTGAAAACCAGAGCATGTCAGAGGGCATTTAAGGAACATGGTCTAGTCTGGGCACATGAGGAAATGTTGTATTAGTTAAATACAGATGGAAAATGTTACTTCTTATTATAAATACTACCCAAGTCCCTAGGTGGCTGAAAGCTAATAAGATATTTAAATTACTTCTCTAGGTATTTCCCTTGAGTGCTTCTTCATTCTTTTTGGCTTCATTCTTAATCTTCCTAGGCTTTAATCAAACTTTTGCTCACATTTAGCCTCTGGCAGGGAGGGGGTACTACAGCGAGTGGACAGAACCGTCCAGAGGTAGAGAAAGAACAGAGCAGTAGCAGGTATCCATGTGGACGTCAGAATTCTTGTCTTGCATCGGTTGAATGGTAGGAGTAATGATAAATAATTTGTTTAGACCATAATAGGGCATTCTGGACCAGGCATCTACTAATTCCTGGAGCTCTTTTCCTTAAGCATCTGTGGACAAGGCTTTAAAGTCCTATGCTGAACTCATCCTCTGGTGTTGGTGAGCAAATGTCGGTCCTCAGGTGACTAGCCATCTGTCATGGCTCATAGGTGGTGGTGGGAGTTGCCCTGAGGCCTGCAGTGAGCTCACTGGATGTAGCTGCGAGGGTTTCCTTTGCCAACCCCTAGAGGTTCATCTAACTTCAGTTTCAAATCTAGGCTCTCAGATGAGCAGATCAGGCCCCAGAGTGAATGAGGAGACTCACAAAGCCACACCCCCAGCAGGAGAGTGGGCCAGACACTTCCTGTCCAGGGATCTTTTGTGTGCTGGGGCTTCCCTAGTGGGTCAAATGGTTAAAAATTCACCTGTAGTGCAGGAGACCTGGGTTCCATCCCTGGGGTTGGGAAGATCCCCTGGAGAAGGGCATGGCAGCCCACTCTAGTATTCTTGCTTGGAGAATCCCATGGACAGAGGAGCCTAGGGGACTACAGCCCTGAGCAACTGAACATCAGCCACAACCGTGGCATGGGTGGCATTGCCGTGAACAGGAGTTAGTGCTCTGGCCTCCTATGGCCCTCTCCAAGCCCCCTCACCCGCCCCCACTGCCATCCTCCACTAGACCACCAGGTACATCCCACAAAGAGGAGCCATTGATATGTGCAACAACTCAATGAATAGCAAATCAAACTGAGCGGGAAAAAGACCCCATTTTTGGAAAGTCACATGCTTTATGCTCCCAGTTGTATCCTAGACTGGAAACAACAAAAGCATAAAATGAGAGACCAGACTAATGGTCGACAGAGGTCTAGACAGGGAGATTGAGTGGGGGCAGGAGAGAGAGGTGAGTGTGCCTGTAAAGGGCCACGTGGGTGGGGAGGGCAGACGCTTGTGCTCATGGAGATGTTCTGCGTGTTGACTATGTCATCGTCAATCTGGCTGTGATATCACACTGTAGTTTTGTAAGATGCTGCCATGCGGGAAACCAAACGAGGGGTGCCCAGGATCCCTCTATGGTTTCTTACAACTGCACGTGAATCTACAGGTATCTCGAGGAGTTTTAAAAACCTGGAATTTTATTTCTTATTCAAAATTCTCACTTACACGTTATAATTGACAAAGATGGTCTGTGTACTTACATCTTGGCAGTTTGAAGATTTTCTTAGACAGTGACTACCTAATAATTACTAAAATTGTAAAATACATCGCTTAGTATCTAATTTGATCAGCCATGTAGAAGAATAAACAAGTGTGTCTCTAAAAGACTACTTTTGATGGGAAAAAAAAGCTCCACAGAACAGTTGACTGCCCTCATCCCAGACCTCCACGGTGATGCTGATGCTGGGGATCCTGCCGTTGCCAGGACAACGCTGACCCCTCGGCCTCTGTCCCCACAGGAGCTGCTCTTCAGCGTGTGCGCCCTCAACGTCCTGTCCACCATCGTGTGTGCATTGGCCACAGCCATGTGCTGCATGCAGATGGTCTCTGCTGACGTCCTGCAGATGGTGAGTGGCAGATTCCTGGGCCTTCCATCCTGGGGTTGGGAAGATCCTGAAGGGCATGGCAGCCCACTCTAGTATTCTTGCTTGGAGAATCCCATGGACAGAGGAGCCTAGGGACTACAGCCCTGAGCAACTGAACATCAGCCACAACCGTGGCATGGGTGGCATTGCCGTGAACAGGAGTTAGTGCTCTGGCCTCCTATGGCCCTCTCCAAGCCCCCTCACCCGCCCCCACTGCCATCCTCCACTAGACCACCAGGTACATCCCACAAAGAGGAGCCATTGATATGTGCAACAACTCAATGAATAGCAAATCAAACTGAGCGGGAAAAAGACCCCATTTTTGGAAAGTCACATGCTTTATGCTCCCAGTTGTATCCTAGACTGGAAACAACAAAAGCATAAAATGAGAGACCAGACTAATGGTCGACAGAGGTCTAGACAGGGAGATTGAGTGGGGGCAGGGAGAGAGAGGTGAGTGTGCCTGTAAAGGGCCACGTGGGTGGGGAGGGCAGACGCTTGTGCTCATGGAGATGTTCTGCGTGTTGACTATGTCATCGTCAATCTGGCTGTGATATCACACTGTAGTTTTGTAAGATGCTGCCATGCGGGAAACCAAACGAGGGGTGCCCAGGATCCCTCTATGGTTTCTTACAACTGCACGTGAATCTACAGGTATCTCGAGGAGTTTTAAAAACCTGGAATTTTATTTCTTATTCAAAATTCTCACTTACACGTTATAATTGACAAAGATGGTCTGTGTACTTACATCTTGGCAGTTTGAAGATTTTCTTAGACAGTGACTACCTAATAATTACTAAAATTGTAAAATACATCGCTTAGTATCTAATTTGATCAGCCATGTAGAAGAATAAACAAGTGTGTCTCTAAAAGACTACTTTTGATGGGAAAAAAAAGCTCCACAGAACAGTTGACTGCCCTCATCCCAGACCTCCACGGTGATGCTGATGCTGGGGATCCTGCCGTTGCCAGGACAACGCTGACCCCTCGGCCTCTGTCCCCACAGGAGCTGCTCTTCAGCGTGTGCGCCCTCAACGTCCTGTCCACCATCGTGTGTGCATTGGCCACAGCCATGTGCTGCATGCAGATGGTCTCTGCTGACGTCCTGCAGATGGTGAGTGGCCCCTCCCCCAGCACACTCAGAAGGGCGGGCTCCGCCCCCTCCTCTAGCCAGACTGAGACCAAGGTAGCCTGGACAGAGCCGGCCTCCCACCAGGACAATCAGCCCTGACAGCACATGGCACTTGGAGAGCCTTGGACTCCCTCCACTCTGACCTCTGAAGGACAGAAGCCCGCACATTTGGTGCCGCTGATACATTTATTTTGGGTGCAGTTGGAGTGCTTGTTGATGGAGTCCAGCTACCATCACCTGCCTCGAGAGAGCCCCAGGTTTGGGCCCCTGGGTAACTGTGGTGACCGTCCTGGAGCCTGAGACTTCCTCCAGAGCCACGCACAGTCTCCAGGCTTCAGAGGCTACTTTTTATAAAAGTGTGGAAGTGTGGTCACTCAGTCATGTCTGACACTTTGTGACCTCATGGACGGTGGCCGGCCAGGCCCCTCTGTCCATGGGACTCTCCAGGCAATAATACTGGAGTGGGTTGCCATTTCCTCCTCCAAGTGATCTTCCTGACCCAGGGATGGAACCTGGGTGTCTTGCATTGCAAGCATCTGAGCCATCAGGGAAGCCCTTTACCTAAATATATGCATATGTATTTGACTGTGCTGGGTCTTGGTTGCAGCATGTGGAATCTTTAGTTGCAGCCTGTGGGATCTGGTTTCCTGACCAGGGATTGCACTCAGACCCCCTGAATTGGGAGTACAAAGTCTCAGCCACTGGACCACCAGGCAAGTCCCCAGATTTCACTTTTCATGAAGCAGGATTATCAGAAGATGAGCTCTTCTCAAATTGAAGAACTGCTCCCCTGCACGTTGCAGATTTGCTCATTAACCCTGAGCTCATAATCCAGTGGTGGGTCAGTGGCTGGCCATCCCTGGAGCCTCCCTCTGGCCAGGATCTTAGAGATGAGAAAGGGCTGGTCCTCAGGGGAGAGATGAAGCTAAGAGCAGAGGTCACACACTGATTAATACACAGTCAATAATAGTGACGGCTCTTCATTATTTGTGTGAATGGAACATGGCCGACTGCTCAGTGCGTTAACCACTTGAGGTAGCAAGACAAGAGGGTGTGATGTGAGGAAGCTGCTCTTCGTGCTGAGGGTAGTAAGCCTTCCCTGCTTCCCCGAGGTGTCTCCAGGCCCTGCCCTGCCTCCTCCCCAGCATTTCAAGCATCTCAGGAAAGAAAAGGCACACTGTTCTGTAGGAGCCAGTGTGATTTGTCCTTCTCCACCCAGCCCAGGGCATTTCATCAGTTCACGGAGCAGGGCCAGAGAGAATCATTAGCAAGGTGTTAAAAATTCATCTACTCTAATCGTGTGCAGCCTGTTGTCCCTGTGTCGATCCACACAGCTTTCACAGCTCGCCTAGCTTTCTGAGAGGCGGTGGTTTTCCAAAAAGCACCTAATTAAGTCGTTTGTCAGCTATGATGAACTCCTGGCCTCGCTTGCTGAGGCCTCATGTAGACAATTCTCTCTGTGTGTCGAGTGAAGGAAGATTAAGTGGCGTGGGGGTCCGCTCACCTTGGCAGACTTTACTGTTAATCTGGAAATATTACACCAATCAGACCAAACCAACCAAACCAGAGGACTGGAGATGCTGAAAGTTTGTGTTCTCCAGTTTCCAGAATTACCAACTAAATAAGAAGAGTGTCTGTCACTGCTATAACATCACACACACTGGAACGTGATGCACAGGCTCATTGGTGTTCCTCCGTGGGGGACCTGAGTGACCCATGTGTGTCTCTGTGACTTAGAACCCGAAACGATCATGGCTATCCCGCTGAGTCAGGAGAGAGAGAGCTGTAAGAATCCCTGCACTGGTCCCTGAGATGCAGGGCACGTCAGTGATTTGGCTATTTCTCTGAGTTGCTACTTGCTTCTGATAGGGGTTCTGTCTCTGCCTCTACAGAGGGTTCTTCTTGCACATACAGTTATAACTCTCTGGACCACCTGCGCTGAACCCCCTGGCCAGCCAGCCATGCCTCTCCATCCTGCTTAGAAGATGCGCTGCCTGCTGCCCCCGGCACAGCCTCCACCCCCCACCTCACCAGCGTTGTTTCTGCTCCCTGCAGTTGGGCCATCCGCTTTCCAAGGGTCATTGTAGCTGTCCCCAGACCAGTTCATGCCAGGGGTATGTGGACTATAAGCACATCCTCTAGTACGGGGTGAGCCCCGTAAATATAAGTACAAAAGAGAACTATTTAATTTACAACAAAATTGAGTGCTCTCAAAAGATACAGTGAAAGAGGGTTGCTAGATACGATTTAGATGTGAGTCAGATGACTCTAAGGGGCCAGTGTGATTTGTCCTTCTCCACCCAGCCCAGGGCATTTCATCAGTTCACGGAGCAGGGCCAGAGAGAATCATTAGCAAGGTGTTAAAAATTCATCTACTCTAATCGTGTGCAGCCTGTTGTCCCTGTGTCGATCCACACAGCTTTCACAGCTCGCCTAGCTTTCTGAGAGGCGGTGGTTTTCCAAAAAGCACCTAATTAAGTCGTTTGTCAGCTATGATGAACTCCTGGCCTCGCTTGCTGAGGCCTCATGTAGACAATTCTCTCTGTGTGTCGAGTGAAGGAAGATTAAGTGGCGTGGGGGTCCGCTCACCTTGGCAGACTTTACTGTTAATCTGGAAATATTACACCAATCAGACCAAACCAACCAAACCAGAGGACTGGAGATGCTGAAAGTTTGTGTTCTCCAGTTTCCAGAATTACCAACTAAATAAGAAGAGTGTCTGTCACTGCTATAACATCACACACACTGGAACGTGATGCACAGGCTCATTGGTGTTCCTCCGTGGGGGACCTGAGTGACCCATGTGTGTCTCTGTGACTTAGAACCCGAAACGATCATGGCTATCCCGCTGAGTCAGGAGAGAGAGAGCTGTAAGAATCCCTGCACTGGTCCCTGAGATGCAGGGCACGTCAGTGATTTGGCTATTTCTCTGAGTTGCTACTTGCTTCTGATAGGGGTTCTGTCTCTGCCTCTACAGAGGGTTCTTCTTGCACATACAGTTATAACTCTCTGGACCACCTGCGCTGAACCCCCTGGCCAGCCAGCCATGCCTCTCCATCCTGCTTAGAAGATGCGCTGCCTGCTGCCCCGGCACAGCCTCCACCCCCCACCTCACCAGCGTTGTTTCTGCTCCCTGCAGTTGGGCCATCCGCTTTCCAAGGGTCATTGTATCTGTCCCCAGACCAGTTCATGCCAGGGGTATGTGGACTATAAGCACATACTCTAGTACTGGGTGAGCCCCTTAAATATGAGTACAAAAAGAGAACTATTTAATTTACAACAAAATTGAGTGCTCTCAAAAGATACAGTGAAAGAGGGTTGCTAGATACGTATTTAGATGTGAGTCAGGTGACTCTAAGGGGCTGGGATAAAATCTAGGAAAAGTCTAGAGGTTGTCTGCACACACATTGCTACCTGACTGCCTTTAAGTTCTGGCTCTGCTGTAGAAACACAGACCTGGAAGGTTAGAGAATGTCTCACAGGTGTATTTTATGCGGGAAAAACCGTGGGGGCACTCCCATCAACAGACTGTGACTCATAGCAAAAGCCTTAACCTGCATGGAAGGAGCCCACACTTTTGTTCTTAGAATTTTTGAATAATTAATAATTTGGGGAGAGTTCATCTAATGAAGGCACGCCTGCAGGAGATGCAAATCGTTATGCCTATAGTCAAAATTTTATCAAACTGAATCCCTCTAATACAAACAGTGGCAGAAGATCATCTGATGATCAAATCTTGTTTATTGATACAGTTTTATGGAGAAAGCATTACCTCCACAGGCCTGTAATCTCATGTTTTTAGTTTTATTTCCTGCGTGTAATCTCAGTTTTCCATTTCTTCATTAACCTGTCTTCCTGCCCACTTACTTTATTGCCAGCCACCCAGCCTCAGGGACATCTTCACTATTACACACATCCCGCACCCCCCACCCCCCGCGCGGGCTTGTTAACTTCATCATGTGTCATTGTCATTTATGTTCTCCGTTTGGCCTACACCTTGTTCAAGTGGAGCTGCTTCAGAAGCAGGCAGGCTACCGTGCTTTCACAGACGTGGTGCTGTGGGCTTGCCCACGGAGCTAGGAAGGGCTGCTGGCCAGGCACGGAGGGATAAAGTGCCCCCCAGGAGTCCCCAGGTCACTCACTTCATCTACATCTCCTCCCCATCCAGCCCTCCTCAGACTCACAGGGACCTTCCTTGAGTTCTGGGTTCAGCACAAAGGTCTTCAGGTCATAGGTGCTACTTGCCTGTCAGACGAGGACCAGTGGGTGTCTGCTTGACCTAAAGAGCCACTTAACAGCAGACAGTCATAAAAATGATGCACACCTGCCATGAACATTGGACTTTGACTTTAAATATTCAAACGAGCGCCAGTCCTGGGGAGGCGCCGTGCTCTTGGAGTTGATTCTGGGTCTCTCTGGTGTATCAGGTTGTATTTCCTGCATCGCCTTCATGGAAGTCGCACCCTCTGTGGCTTCCAGATTTAGTTCTTTTCAGCTGGATTCAGCCGCGTGAAGCCATCTGCGTGGGTATTTTATGATCCTGACGACTGCTTGGCCAGGACCTACCTTGGCAGCAGTTTCTGCTTAGCTATGAAGTCTTTTCCAAAGCCTCCACTCGGTTTTCACTGAACAAGCAAGTTTTCTTGTCTGCACTCATATTTCATGGTAAATGATGGTAGTAACTAAAACTGGTCTGAGCCTGTTCGAGGAGGCACCCCTGCTCACCCGGGGCAGGTGGCAGGACCAGGGAAGAGCGGGGTGCCTGGGCAGGCGTCACTCCTGGGTCTAGCGCGTGGAGTGCGATGGGGGACGCTCCAGCTCGCCCACCAGAGGTCCATTTATTTATTTATTTATTTTATCTTTTAGGGGAATGGGGTGGGGAGGGAAGGGGACGGGTGGCCCACTTCTATTGGTCTTTCATTTCTCTATTTTCATCCATCTTTGTTCTTTGGCTTCTGTGGGCCTCCCATCGCGGTGGCCTCTGTCGTCACAGAGCACCGGCTCTGGGCGCATGTGCTTCAGAGCTCCGGCTCGGTAATTAGACACATCGGTCCAGCCACACCGCGGCACGTGGGATCTTCCCAGGCCAGGGATCAAACCGGCGCCCCTTGCACTGCAAGGCGGTGTCCTTACCCACTGGGCCACCAGGGAAGCCCCCAGAGGTCCGTTTAGAAACCTTTTCCTTAGCAGTAATCCTGCTCTTTCTACAAAGGGTGTACATGTTGCTTAGTCGCTTCAGTCAAGTCTCTTTGTGATCCTGTGCACTGCAGCCCGCCAGGCTCCTCTGTCCATGACATTCTCCAGGCAAGAACACTGGAGTGGGTTAGGGATCAAACCCACATCTCTTCTGTCTCTGGCATTAGGGGATAGCTTCTTTACCATTAGTGCGACCTGGGAAGCATGTACCTAGGCTGGGTCCTCCCCTCAGACCAGACCCAGGAGAATAGGCTTCTCTCTGGCAGAGTCTAAAATGCAAATTCCTCTTTTGAGGAGGAGGAGGGATGAACAGTGGTGCCCACGCCAGGTGGGTGAATGCCTCAGCCAGGTGCCAGCCTCACTCAGCTCACCAGGCACAGGTGTACCTTGGTCATCACAGGGACCGGCCGGGGCTTGTACAGGTGGCCCAGGGCAAGCAGAACCACCTGAGAAGGAAGTGATGCTTCAGGGCCCTCTTCCTCCCCAGCACCCCCAGAGGCCAAGTCGGCTCTGCATCTGGCCGTTACCCTCCAGATGGGCCCGCAGAGGGTGCATGCGGTCATCAGCCATGTCTGCCCATCTTGATGATGACCTGGAGGTCTTGGGTGAGAGGAGGTAGGATCCAGGGAGAGAGAACAGACTATATTTGGTGTTTGGACTTGATTCAAAGGGCGGATGAAGGAGTTTGAAGCATCTGTGGGTTAGTGGGTAAAGAGATTGGAAACTTGGCAGGATTCAGGGAGCAGACGTCCTGTAAAAAGTTTTAAAAGAGGGTGACCTCATCAGGTTAGATTAAACGTAACTTTTTAAAGAAGAACAGGAAGAAAAGCAAGGCAGAGGGATGAGTTAGACATCCTTGCAAGGAGGAACCCGGGGACTGCCTGGAGGCAGCAACAAGCAGGCGTGTGTTCACCTGTGGAGTGGATGCTCACAGAGCACCTGCAGCACCAGGCGAGGCTCAGAAATAAGACACAGATGGACTTCACGCCCGGGGCCTGGGAGGGGAAGGTCTCGCCCTTGAGATTTCAACACAGCTCACACAGGGAGGTGGTTGCTTACCCAGGGGTGGACAGCAGAGGAGCAAGTCGGGCCTGGGGGCTCCACAGCGACCATCCCATCGCCAGAGCACTCCCACCCTTAGAGCCGGAGGACAGAGGGGAGGAGGGGAGGGAGCAGTGAGAGGAACCCCCCTCCCTGGCTGCCTCTTTGCCTGATGCCCTCTCATGCCCCATGGGCAGAACCTAACAGGACTTCAGCCACTGGGAGCCTGTAGGGTGCAGCTCTCCACCCGTCTCAGAGCAGAGCCCAGTGCCAGTGACCCCGGGCCCCCAGACAGACGCTGCCTCCTCAGACAGACATGAGGAGTGTTGGGGCGATGTCAAGGTGACTAGTAGGCCTCTCGCTGTGGAAGTCGAGGAGCCGGATGAACGCTGCCAGATCTGAGGCGCGTCCACGAGGAGGGGCCAGCGCCGCCTGGAAAGGCCACCTGGAGTTCAGGGCAGAAACGGAGACTGCTGTTTAACCCTTAAGAAGCTTCCTGTGCATGTCCACATTAAGTCATTTAAACCTGCCAATAGGCTCTCCCGGACCTCCTCACCTCTCTCATTCCTGGTGGAATTGGACCTTCCAGAAGAAAGCGCTTTGCCTTTCGCGTTTTATGTTGTTGGTTTCTCTCATTCCTGACAGAGGCTAATTCCAAGTCCTCCCCCATGAGACCCCCACGGCCCTGGGCCTCATCCTGGCTTGTGCAGCGGCTAAGGAGTCACGGCCAGCAGACACCTCTGCCCTGCCCTTGCCGCGGATGCACCTGTGTCTCAGGCAGCTAAACGCACAAGCTACGGCTCCCCCCAGCCCAAGGCCAAGCCCGGGCTTTGTGTGTGAAGGCGGGAGCCATGTGCAGCCTGATGTGCCACATGTCCGGATCCAGAGCCTGCCGACCGCACAGCGTCAGACTGCATTCAGAATCACAACCTGCCTCGTGCGAAGATGCACCACGGGCCTGGCCTCCGTCAGCTCCAGATCTTTCCCCTGCTGCTGCCAGGAGACACATCCCACCACACGGCGTCAGCAGCGCTGCAGCTTGGCTCTGGCCCCCTCGCTGGCTACCCAGTGCCCCCAGAGTTAGGAATTAACTTCTAGAGCCTTACTGAAACTTGCTGTCACCTCTTCTTCTTGAACCCGGACCCCCTTCCTGCAAGCACCTCACTGAACTTCTCATCTTACAGGCCTGTCCTAACACAGCACCGCCATTAACCCTTTGTGGACTGCTGCACGTTCCTGCAGAGCTTGGAGAGGTCGCTGTTTCCTCGTAGAACTGTCCTTCCCTGGCAAGGACAGCTGACTCTGGTCCTTGTCTTGCCTGCTCTCCCACTGCCCCCCATGCAGTGGCAGGTCCCAGAGCATAGCATTCATTAGTCCAAAGTCTAGGGGAAAAACTGTAATTTAAAAAGACACATGCACTCCAGTGTTCCTTGCACTGCTGTTTTCAATAGCCAAGACATGGAAGCAGCCTGCAGGACTGTTAACAGATGAATGGATGAAGATGTGGTACATACACACAATGAAGTACTACTCAGCCACGAAAAAGAATGAGCCAGCGCCATTTGCAGCAGTGTGGATGGACCTGGACATTATCATGCTGAGTGAAGTAAGCCAGACAAAGACAAATACCACATGGTATCTCTTTTATGTGCAATCTACAATATGACACAAATGAACTGATCTACAAAACAGAATTAGACGCACAGGAAACAGACCTGTGGTTGCCGAGGAAGAGGAAGTACTGTCTTTAGTGTCCCCGCTCCGCCCCAGGGCAGGTACCCTCTGACCACAAGCTCTTCATCAGAGGAGGTAGGTCGGTGGTAGGAGGGGAGTGAAGTCTTCCCGGACTGTGCTTTGCTTCAGGAGACTCGGGTCTGCACAACAGCAAGGGAACCGAGTGTGACGAGGCTCTGGAGGGGACGGAATCCTCACAGATCTCTCATTCCATGAGTGTGTTTAGCTGGCTCCCTTGGTGGCTCAGAGACTAAAGTATCAGCCTGCACTGTGGGTTCCGTCCCTGGGTGGGGAATATTCCCCCAGAGAAGAAGAGAATGGCCACCACTCCAGTATTCTTGCCTGAGAGCCCCATGGACAGAGGAGCCTGGGGGGCTACAGTCCACGGGGTCACAGTCAGACGCGACTGAGCGACTAGCCCTTTAGCTGTTGTGGTTTGACAGGTTGAAATCCCTGAGCTCCACCGGCCTTGTTAAAGCTTCTGGGCTGTTAGCTTCATGAACCACAAGCCACACCCGGCGTCTGATCACCCAGAACCTCTCTGTCTTCTAGTTCCTTCCACAAAGGATGTCGTCCACCAGCCCGGCCTGCCTGACCCCCCACGGCACTGTGCTCCACCAGACCCTGGATTTCGACGAGTTTGTGCCCCCGCTGCCCCCTCCACCCTATTACCCTCCGGAGTACACCTGCACGCCCACCTCCGAGGCCCACAGGTGGGTGTGTCCGAGGACACCTCCCCCAGGGATGCTGGGTGGGGAGGGAGATGCTTCTCCATGAAGGTGAGCAGAGGGGAGGCAGGTGAAGGCTGAACGGTGCACCTGCCTGCAGAGTCCCAGGCGGGGTGACGCAGGGGGATGCGCCGAGCCCTGTGTGCTTCTGCTGGCCTCGCTGCCAGGCCTCAGGGGAAAGCCCGGCGGGGCCTATCCATGGGGCTCTCCAGGCAAGACCAGAGTGGGGTGCCTATTTCATAACTGTCGGGTGACAGTCATTTAATAGAATACATCACATTTCACTAACGATGGAATCAGCTGTAGGCTGGTTTTCATTGTCTCAGAAAAGGCCATTGCGTTGATGAACGTGCCAAGACCCTTCCAGCAAATAAAAAAAACAGGAAGGGAGGGTGAGGCTTCCATCCACGTCGGATCATTCTGGTTGCTCTGAGGCAAGGGCTCCTTCCCCTGAGGGTGACCTCACTCCCTCTGCTGCGCAGGGGCCTCCACCTGGATTTCGCCTCCTCCCCGTTCGGTGCTCTGTACGGCGTCGCCATCAACAGCCCCGGCCTGCTGTACCCCGCCGAGCTCCCGCCGCCCTATGAGGCTGTGGTGGGTCCAAGCCCCACCAGCCAGGTGAGCCCCTCGCCCCTGCAGAACCATTCCCTGTTCCCAGCCCAGCTGCCTGCGTGGGGGTCTCTCCCAGCCGTTCCGCACACCCGTGGGCGCGGGAGTCTCAGCCCTGCCAGAGGAGGAGGAGGCGGGGCCAGGGAGCACGTCCCGCAGAGACGACAGCCAGGCCCGACCCCATCTCTCTGCCGACATTCCTTGGCTCCCCTCGGCGGGTCTGGGGACATAGGGCACAGCGAGCCTGCACAGGCACTAACCAGGGTGGGGCTGCGGCCTGGCCCTGAGTACGCACCCAGAACCTCTCTGTCTTCTAGTTCCTTCCACAAAGGATGTCGTCCACCAGCCCGGCCTGCCTGACCCCCCACGGCACTGTGCTCCACCAGACCCTGGATTTCGACGAGTTTGTGCCCCCGCTGCCCCCTCCACCCTATTACCCTCCGGAGTACACCTGCACGCCCACCTCCGAGGCCCACAGGTGGGTGTGTCCGAGGACACCTCCCCCAGGGATGCTGGGTGGGGAGGGAGATGCTTCTCCATGAAGGTGAGCAGAGGGGAGGCAGGTGAAGGCTGAACGGTGCACCTGCCTGCAGAGTCCCAGGCGGGGTGACGCAGGGGGATGCGCCGAGCCCTGTGTGCTTCTGCTGGCCTCGCTGCCAGGCCTCAGGGGAAAGCCCGGCGGGGCCTATCCATGGGGCTCTCCAGGCAAGACCAGAGTGGGGTGCCTATTTCATAACTGTCGGGTGACAGTCATTTAATAGAATACATCACATTTCACTAACGATGGAATCAGCTGTAGGCTGGTTTTCATTGTCTCAGAAAAGGCCATTGCGTTGATGAACGTGCCAAGACCCTTCCAGCAAATAAAAAAAACAGGAAGGGAGGGTGAGGCTTCCATCCACGTCGGATCATTCTGGTTGCTCTGAGGCAAGGGCTCCTTCCCCTGAGGGTGACCTCACTCCCTCTGCTGCGCAGGGGCCTCCACCTGGATTTCGCCTCCTCCCCGTTCGGTGCTCTGTACGGCGTCGCCATCAACAGCCCCGGCCTGCTGTACCCCGCCGAGCTCCCGCCGCCCTATGAGGCTGTGGTGGGTCCAAGCCCCACCAGCCAGGTGAGCCCCTCGCCCCTGCAGAACCATTCCCTGTTCCCAGCCCAGCTGCCTGCGTGGGGGTCTCTCCCAGCCGTTCCGCACACCCGTGGGCGCGGGAGTCTCAGCCCTGCCAGAGGAGGAGGAGGCGGGGCCAGGGAGCACGTCCCGCAGAGACGACAGCCAGGCCCGACCCCATCTCTCTGCCGACATTCCTTGGCTCCCCTCGGCGGGTCTGGGGACATAGGGCACAGCGAGCCTGCACAGGCACTAACCAGGGTGGGGCTGCGGCCTGGCCCTGAGTACGCAGGGGGCTCTGGCCGGTGTCAGCTGCAGGCCACTGTCATAGTCAGGCGCCTGGCAGAGCCCATCTGGACCCCTGCTCCTGCCGGGGGCCTGGCGGCTACAGCCAGGAGGTGCCTGAGCTCAGCAGGCCCACACTCGGGACGCGCGGCCTTGGTTTCCTCATTTGTGAAGTGGGGTCGTAATAGAACCAGGTCCTTCAGGGTAAGCAGAATGCCTGTAAAGCACAGGACTGGGCACGTGGCCGGGTCTGACTTGGCGAAAGCTGCTTGCCCTTTCTGGGTACTGTCGTCACTGTCCTTGCCATCGCGTTGCCACTGCTGAGTATTGAGGGGCACCGGCCAGGGCAGCCACGTGAGCGCAGGGAAAGCTCGCGTGGGCCCCAGGGTGGATGAAGTGTTGGGGCCCCGGGGTGAGAACCGCAGGGATTGGAGAGTGAGTGGGCGGACGCAGCCATCCAGGGAGCAGGGGCTCCGGGGACGGGCTGCAGCCTCTCCTGGGTCCCACGCGCCGGGCAGAGGAGACGCACGCGGGACCCAGAGCCCTGGGGGCAGGGCTGCGAGGCCTCAGCAGCCATGGAGCTGCCCACCATCCCCCTGGAGGTGGTGCAGGCCCCGCCTCGCATGGGTGCCCTGTGAGACGGGCCCGCAGCGGGCAGGCTGGATGGCAGGGCTTGTGCATTCCCACCACGCCCTGAGGAGCAGTCCTGGGGACCCCTGCGCTGGGCTCAGCCTCAGGGCTGACTGGGGGCAGTGCTGTCTATAGGCAGTCAGGTCCTGGGGGCCGGGGGCCATGTGGCGGGAAGGGAAGGGGAGGGGAGATGCGGCCGCTCGGGTGCTGTGAGGCCCAGCAGGCTGGAGGGCTGCTCCTCGGGGTCCCGGGGGCTCCCTCAGGGCCTGTTCCCACCCAGAGGTCCTGAGGCCGTTGGCCCAGAAGGCAGAAGGATGTGGCCGGGATTGCTGACCGTTCCTCTGTCCGAGGAGGGATGGCAGGGGGACTGTCCTAGAGGGAGGCGGCGGCAGCGTGAGCCGTGTGGCTCTCGACGTGACGTACAGCGACCGGATTCTCTTGGACGTCTCCCTTTAAAGCGAAGCCAGGCATTCTGCCCCCCTGGTTCATTTTCTCTTCAGGATAAAAACAGTTCAAATCAATGTTGCCCGCTGGGCCCTTTGTGGGAGAGCCCATCTGGACCCCTGCTCCTGCCGGGGGCCTGGCGGCTACAGCCAGGAGGTGCCTGAGCTCAGCAGGCCCACACTCGGGACGCGCGGCCTTGGTTTCCTCATTTGTGAAGTGGGGTCGTAATAGAACCAGGTCCTTCAGGGTAAGCAGAATGCCTGTAAAGCACAGGACTGGGCACGTGGCCGGGTCTGACTTGGCGAAAGCTGCTTGCCCTTTCTGGGTACTGTCGTCACTGTCCTTGCCATCGCGTTGCCACTGCTGAGTATTGAGGGGCACCGGCCAGGGCAGCCACGTGAGCGCAGGGAAAGCTCGCGTGGGCCCCAGGGTGGATGAAGTGTTGGGGCCCCGGGGTGAGAACCGCAGGGATTGGAGAGTGAGTGGGCGGACGCAGCCATCCAGGGAGCAGGGGCTCCGGGGACGGGCTGCAGCCTCTCCTGGGTCCCACGCGCCGGGCAGAGGAGACGCACGCGGGACCCAGAGCCCTGGGGGCAGGGCTGCGAGGCCTCAGCAGCCATGGAGCTGCCCACCATCCCCCTGGAGGTGGTGCAGGCCCCGCCTCGCATGGGTGCCCTGTGAGACGGGCCCGCAGCGGGCAGGCTGGATGGCAGGGCTTGTGCATTCCCACCACGCCCTGAGGAGCAGTCCTGGGGACCCCTGCGCTGGGCTCAGCCTCAGGGCTGACTGGGGGCAGTGCTGTCTATAGGCAGTCAGGTCCTGGGGGCCGGGGGCCATGTGGCGGGAAGGGAAGGGGAGGGGAGATGCGGCCGCTCGGGTGCTGTGAGGCCCAGCAGGCTGGAGGGCTGCTCCTCGGGGTCCCGGGGGCTCCCTCAGGGCCTGTTCCCACCCAGAGGTCCTGAGGCCGTTGGCCCAGAAGGCAGAAGGATGTGGCCGGGATTGCTGACCGTTCCTCTGTCCGAGGAGGGATGGCAGGGGGACTGTCCTAGAGGGAGGCGGCGGCAGCGTGAGCCGTGTGGCTCTCGACGTGACGTACAGCGACCGGATTCTCTTGGACGTCTCCCTTTAAAGCGAAGCCAGGCATTCTGCCCCCCTGGTTTATTTTTCTCTTCAGGATAAAAACAGTTCAAATCAATGTTGTCAAGGGGCCCCTCTTCCTGGAAGGGCCATCAGAGCCCTGAGCGGAGCCCCGGGCCCTGCGGGCAGTGGGCAGGGATGCTGGTCCCTACATGGGTCCAGGGACCCCGGGCGCTGAGGCCTAGGCCAGTGGAAGCCGGCAAGTCAGGGAGGAGGCGGGTGCTCAGCCCCCAGGGAGGGGGTGGTTCCTGCAGAGGCTGGGAGGAAAGGGGATCAGCCCACTCGCTGGTCCTCGCTGGGTGCCAGGGTCATCAGAATACCCAAGGGAATGTCCACGACTGATGGGGTCTGAGGTTGGGGCCTTCGAGAGGTCAGGGTTCACTGCAGAGGTGGTCACTGAAGCCCTGGAGCCATGGGGGTGCGGGCCGAGGAGAGGGCATAGGTGGGGTCGGGGAAGCCAGTGCTCAGGGAGGAAGGTGCCTGGCAAGTGTTCCCCAGAGGCCGTGAAGGGCTGAGCCCCGTCCACCCGGCTCATCATCCAGGGGCTGCCGGTGACCTTGGCAGGAGCAGCGGCCGTGGGGGTGGGGGTGGGCAGGACTAGATGGCACGGGGGAAAGGAGGAGATGGGGTGTGAGGAGGGGAGCAGGGGTGTGTACACGGTTTCTAGGCTCCAGTGGGGATCCCAAGTCTGTGGAGGGCTTGCTCATCAAATGCAGCCGCTGGGCCAGCCCCCAGGGCTCCGGAGCCAGCGCCGGGGCTGCTAAGACTGGGCACAGCTCCCCAGTGCCCTCTGTGGCTGCTCCAGGGAAACACTTCGGGAGCTGGGGTCAGGGGCTCTGGCAAGGTGCTTCAAGAAGAGGCGGGATAGGAGGAGGTTGGGGCCGTGGGAAAAGGGAGAGAGCAGTTACCAAGGGGGTGTGCCAGGGCCGGGAGGGTGGGGCAGCTCCCCAGGGCCAGCGGACGGAGGGCCCTGGAAGGCAGGAGGGGCTGACCCCTGGAGGGCAGCTCAGCCAGTAACCAGCAGGGGCAGTGACCTGGCAGGGTGGCCGGGGAGCTGAAAGCTCCAGGAAGCCCTCAGGGCTGTGGGACTCTCCTTGGTCACCTTGAGGGTGGGAGAGACTCCTTCCATCTCCCTCTCCACGTCCTCCTCTGACCCCGCTCGCTGCCCCGCAGAGCTCTGGTCTCCCTGTGCCTGCGTCTCCGTAGTCCCTCATGTGCAGAGGAGAGGATCGGAGCGGCGATCCTCAGGTCTGTGTGCACCACCCTGTGGACAGCGGCGGGGCTGGAGCCAGCGGGAGGCCCCGGTGATGCTCCCGCTCGCCCGTTCAGGCCTCCGAGGACCCTGAGTGCAGAGAAGCGGCCTCTTGTTTGCGGGTGACAGTTGAGGCACCCACACTTGCACCTAGAAAGGTGTTGAATGTTTACAGTTGGATATTTTACTCTTTTTATCTGAAGAACAGACTGTATCAGAGGATGGTGGTGATAATACTTGTTCTGAGACCCACATGACTTCATTTCCCCAAAGTGTCAGGAATCCTTATAGTGGAGATTTCGTTCACGGGATTTGGGGGAGGAACTTCTCAAGGGCAAAGACCTCTCCTCAGGAACCACCAGATTACAAGCACCTGCAATCAGTCCTTCCCACTTGGAGCGTGTGCCCCACTTCCCCGCACCGCCTGTCTGACCCACAGCATCTGTGGTGAAGGGGCCACAGGCTGATCTTTCTGATCCCGTGGCCGCACTTTCCAATTCCACATACCGCCTTCCCAGGAACTGGCAAGTGCAGCCGCTGGGCCAGCCCCCAGGGCTCCGGAGCCAGCGCCGGGGCTGCTAAGACTGGGCACAGCTCCCCAGTGCCCTCTGTGGCTGCTCCAGGGAAACACTTCGGGAGCTGGGGTCAGGGGCTCTGGCAAGGTGCTTCAAGAAGAGGCGGGATAGGAGGAGGTTGGGGCCGTGGGAAAAGGGAGAGAGCAGTTACCAAGGGGGTGTGCCAGGGCCGGGAGGGTGGGGCAGCTCCCCAGGGCCAGCGGACGGAGGGCCCTGGAAGGCAGGAGGGGCTGACCCCTGGAGGGCAGCTCAGCCAGTAACCAGCAGGGGCAGTGACCTGGCAGGGTGGCCGGGGAGCTGAAAGCTCCAGGAAGCCCTCAGGGCTGTGGGACTCTCCTTGGTCACCTTGAGGGTGGGAGAGACTCCTTCCATCTCCCTCTCCACGTCCTCCTCTGACCCCGCTCGCTGCCCCGCAGAGCTCTGGTCTCCCTGTGCCTGCGTCTCCGTAGTCCCTCATGTGCAGAGGAGAGGATCGGAGCGGCGATCCTCAGGTCTGTGTGCACCACCCTGTGGACAGCGGCGGGGCTGGAGCCAGCGGGAGGCCCCGGTGATGCTCCCGCTCGCCCGTTCAGGCCTCCGAGGACCCTGAGTGCAGAGAAGCGGCCTCTTGTTTGCGGGTGACAGTTGAGGCACCCACACTTGCACCTAGAAAGGTGTTGAATGTTTACAGTTGGATATTTTACTCTTTTTATCTGAAGAACAGACTGTATCAGAGGATGGTGGTGATAATACTTGTTCTGAGACCCACATGACTTCATTTCCCCAAAGTGTCAGGAATCCTTATAGTGGAGATTTCGTTCACGGGATTTGGGGGAGGAACTTCTCAAGGGCAAAGACCTCTCCTCAGGAACCACCAGATTACAAGCACCTGCAATCAGTCCTTCCCACTTGGAGCGTGTGCCCCACTTCCCCGCACCGCCTGTCTGACCCACAGCATCTGTGGTGAAGGGGCCACAGGCTGATCTTTCTGATCCCGTGGCCGCACTTTCCAATTCCACATACTCCCCGCCTTCCCCAGGAACTGGCAAGTGAGGGGACTGGGAGCCCAGGAACCCCTCCAGCCCATGGAAGGGGCCCTGCACCTGCCAGCCGCTGCCTCTCCCAGGCAGCCCTCCCCGGCCTGGGCAGCCAGAAGCAGCCCCCTTACAGCCTCTTCTCTCTGGGAGAAGAGGAGATTAATCACACCCTTAAATAGGACAGATGCATATAAATTGCCTCTTTGTATCCTTCAAATAATGAGAGGAAGATGCCCGCCCCTCGAAAGCCCTGGAAAAGCAGGCCGGTGCTGAACAGGTCTGAGCAGGGCAGAGGGTGCTCATCTCAACAGGGTTTTAACTGGGGAGGACGAAAAGCACCCCCGTGACCCAGCGTGTTCATTTTGATAGCATGTTTCAGCCGCATTCAGGTTCCCTTCTGACTTGGGCTGCGACACGTTCTCGTCCCTGTGGCCCGAGGCTGGGGCACGATGGGACGCAGAGGGGTTCTTTCTACAGCAGGAATGTGGCTGAGGATTTGCTGGGCTGATGTCCTGAGTGGATGGCAGAGTGTTCCAGGCAGCGGGGTTGGAGAGGCGCGTGAGACCATGCGAGGTCCAGGATCTGGAGGTGAAGGAGGGCCCCTTCCTTGTGGTGACAGGACAGGGACGAGCGGGCTTCTCCGGGTGTCAGAGGAGGGGCCAGCTGGGCCAGCATGGGTGGATGGGGTGCGCGGACAAGGCAGCTCCTCGTGAGGGCCTGGGCAGGAAGAGGGCTCACGGGAATCCTGTGAGTGCAGATTGAGGGCCCCGGACACCCCACTGTGGAGCTTCCTGTGAACAGTTGAGCATCTGGGGTGAATGTGGCCCAGGAGGGCTTTGGGAATTGGTGACAGTGTGGCAGGTGGAACCAGAAGTCGTGAGAAAGGCGATGGACGTAACAGAGATGTGTCCAACCCCAAGCCCTCCACGTTACTATTGATATTTTTGAACTAAATGACCTTTACATTTAAAGATCTGTACGCCAAGTGTCTTGGAAGATTGCCTTGGGGCACAAACTCAGAATCTTAGTGCCCCTTGTCTTCGATTGCTGCTAGCTGATGGCCAAGGACAAACCTCTGTGAGCATGGGACGCCGCCAGCTGACCTCACCCAGGAGGAGAAGCTCATCACAGACACGGGACAGTTTCCACACAGGACGTCTTAGCCCCCAGGTTCCTAGAAGAAAGAAAGATGGGGTACTCGGCTTATTGGCCTAAAGGCCAACTGACTTCACTTACAAAAAGAGGTCAAAGCAGCGCATCTGGGATTAAATAAATGCAGGCCTTGGAGCATCCACGTTATGCCACACGTGTGGCCTCTCCACTCATGGCCCTCACACACTCTGTCCTGAAGGAGCTGTGTTACCGCTAACTTCAGATTTCAACTCCAGTTCTGTTTTAAATATATTTCTTCCACCAACTCTGTGTTTCATCACAATGCCAGAGGAAGAGAGCCGCCCTTCCCCTACAGCTGAGCTGCAGCAGGGTGGCCTTAGACGTCAGGGGGCCACATTCACGTTGAGCCCTTGACACCCTGCTCGCCAGAGTGATGGATGCCCCACTCCCAGGAGCTGTCTCCTGTCGACACCAGAGCTGACCGTGAGCCAAAGAGAAGCCAGTGCCGCTGCTGCAAAATATGACACAAATCCCATTTCCTCCTGACCTTGTCTTGCCTGTGTTTTGCTTCTCTTGTTTTATTTATATTTCTTTATTTCCAGATGTTTTTTAGTCTCAGCCCTGAAGTTGCCCTCTACAAAATGAAAAGAAAAGGAGTCCAATAGAAGGTTAGACACAGGAAGAGAGTCAGGAAAGAAAACGAACCTCGGGGCATTGTTCCTTTTTTGTGGTTTGGCAGGAGACTTTTTTTGTTTTAAAATATTTATTGGGCTGTGCTGGGTCTTAGTTGCCGAACATGGGTCTTTGATCTTCATTCGCAGCACACAGGATCTTGTGGTTGTTACAGCATGTGGGATCTTTAGTTGTAGCTTGTGAACTCTTAGTTGCAGCATGTGGGATCTAGTTCCCTGACCAGGGATTGAACCTGGGCCCTCTGCACTGGGAGCAAAGAGTCTTAGCCACTGGACCAGCAGGATGGTTCCTGGCAGGAAGATTGCCTTTGGGGCAACCAAACTCAGAATCTTAGTGCCCTTGTCTTCGATTGCTGCTAGCTGATGGCCAAGGACAAACCTCTGTGAGCATGGGACGCCGCCAGCTGACCTCACCCAGGAGGAGAAGCTCATCACAGACACGGGACAGTTTCCACACAGGACGCCTTAGCCCCCAGGTTCCTAGAAGAAAGAAAGATGGGGTACTCGGCTTATTGGCCTAAAGGCCAACTGACTTCACTTACAAAAAGAGGTCAAAGCAGCGCATCTGGGATTAAATAAATGCAGGCCTTGGAGCATCCACGTTATGCCACACGTGTGGCCTCTCCACTCATGGCCCTCACACACTCTGTCCTGAAGGAGCTGTGTTACCGCTAACTTCAGATTTCAACTCCAGTTCTGTTTTAAATATATTTCTTCCACCAACTCTGTGGTTCATCACAATGCCAGAGGAAGAGAGCCGCCTTCCCCTACAGCTGAGCTGCAGCAGGGTGGCCTTAGACGTCAGGGGGCCACATTCACGTTGAGCCCTTGACACCCTGCTCGCCAGAGTGATGGATGCCCCACTCCCAGGAGCTGTCTCCTGTCGACACCAGAGCTGACCGTGAGCCAAAGAGAAGCCAGTGCCGCTGCTGCAAAATATGACACAAATCCCATTTCCTCCTGACCTTGTCTTGCCTGTGTTTTGCTTCTCTTGTTTTATTTATATTTCTTTATTTCCAGATGTTTTTTAGTCTCAGCCCTGAAGTTGCCCTCTACAAAATGAAAAGAAAAGGAGTCCAATAGAAGGTTAGACACAGGAAGAGAGTCAGGAAAGAAAACGAACCTCGGGGCATTGTTCCTTTTTTGTGGTTTGGCAGGAGACTTTTTTTGTTTTAAAATATTTATTGGGCTGTGCTGGGTCTTAGTTGCCGAACATGGGTCTTTGATCTTCATTCGCAGCACACAGGATCTTGTGGTTGTTACAGCATGTGGGATCTTTAGTTGTAGCTTGTGAACTCTTAGTTGCAGCATGTGGGATCTAGTTCCCTGACCAGGGATTGAACCTGGGCCCTCTGCACTGGGAGCAAAGAGTCTTAGCCACTGGACCAGCAGGATGGTTCCTGGCAGGAGGTTCTTGACAGAGATTTCCCAGGCAGGTTACTGTGTGAATTCTCCTCGGCCCGACCCTCCCCGGGAGCGAGGAAGCAGAGTGCTGGATGGCCGTATGTGCACGTGGGATCCAGGGGACTGCTGGGACAGCTCTCTGTCCAGCCCCCGTGGCGCATAGCTCCCCGCTCTGGTGGAGTGGGGTGGAGTGGGGTGGGGTGGGGTGGGCGGGGCCAGCCCGCAGCCTGCTCCACAGTGACTTAAGTAGGTGCCTGACGTCAGCTTCCAACTGAGGCAGGGAGAGCAGGGAGGCAGAAATGTAATTACGGAGCTGGAACCAGACCAGCCTCAGGGGCCGCCTCACCTTCCCAGTCTCTGCCAGCTCCATATTGGTGAGCAGTCTTGAAATACCACAAGGACCCAGAGGTGGGTTTCATGAGATGGCACGGGGGCACACGCACGCGGGGTTCGTGCCTTCAGGCACACGGATGAGAGGAGAAGCGCTGTCGCTGTGCCCGGAGCAGGGCGCACATCAGTGTGCTAGCCTGGGGTGGCTGTCAGCCCTCAGGGGAGCAGATGGCCCCCTCCCTGCCCAGCAGGGGAGGCTGGTCTCTCCCCTCACACTCCCAGGCCTCTCTGGGCCAGACCGTCATTCAAGAAGAGAGCTGCAGAAGTGTGATGACTGTGCACCCTGATTCAAGCCTCATAGCCACCCCTCCACAGGACAGTGGATTCAAGGCCCCGTCTGCGCCTTATCCCCCGGCCGAGCTGCGGCAGGGAGGCTGCCTTGAGAGCAGCCTCCTGACCCCACAGGCGTGCAGAAGGCAGAGGGAAGGGTTGAACGTGTGCAGTGCCCACCGTGTGCAGACTGCTGGCCCAGGGCACTCGGTGCCACAGGTGTTGGTTCCCCCGCCTTTCTCTTCCTGGGGTGGGGGCAGGGAGAGGGGAGGGGTGGGGGCCAGTCTTTCTCCTCCTGGGGTGGGGGCAGGGCTGTCCTCCCACCTCTGGTGACTCAGGGACCCGCGTGACCTCTGTCAACCCCAGATGCTGCCCGTAAGTGGAAGGCAAGTGGGCTCAGCGTGGGCTCCCGGGAGCACGCGGTTCTGACTGCAGAAGGTCCGAGGAAGGGGCTTCGGTCTTGGAGATGGTCCCCCTGCCATCCACACATTTAGGGGAGAAGACTGCAGCCGTCCACATGCATGTGTCTCTGGAAAAGCTCTGGAGTCAGCCTGCCTTTCTGGAGGCGGCTGTGATGCACCCCAAGACAGCACATGACTCACTTCCTGTTTCTCGCCATAGCTCCCGAGTGTGGACCCCCAGGTGACTGAGCCCGGCTCCGGGGAGCCCAATGCCACCGCGGGCTTCAGCTCACAAGGTAACTGCATGCTTTTTGGTCTCAAATACTAGGATGGTGGTTTTCCAGGTGTGTCTCCTCCTTTTCCTTCTCTTCTCCTCCTGCTACCAAAGCTTCTGGAACCAGTCCTGCTGGGTACAGGGGAGGCTCCGCACGTCCTCCTTCCTGCTTCAGGGTCAGACCTGGGAGCCCCATGCTTTCCCCAGGGCAGGGGACTTTGTCCCACCCCCCGTGCTCAGTGCCCTTTCCCTCTCACTTCTTGTTCAGTTGCTAAGTCGTGTCCTATTCTGCAACTCTGCGGACAGCAGCACACCAGGCTTTCCTGTCCGTCACTGTCTCCTGGAGTTTGCTCAAACTCATGTCATTGAGTCAGTGATGCCATCCAACCATCTCATCCTCTATCGCCAGCTTCTCCTCCTGCCCTCAGTCTTTCCCAGCATCCGGGTCTTTTCCAGTGAGTCAGCTCTTCCCATCAGGGGGCCACAGGACTGGAGCTGCAGCTTCAGCATCAGTCCTTCCAATGAATAGTCAGGGCTGATTGCCTTTAGGATGGACTGGTTTGATCTTGATGCCCAAGGGACTCTCGGAAGTCTCCTCCAGCACCACAGTTTGAAAACATCTATTCTTTGGCGTTCAGCCTTCTTTATGCTCCAGCTCTCACATTCATACACGACTACTGGGAAAACTATAGCTTTGACTATACAGACCTTTGTCGGCAAAGTGATGTCTCTGCTTTTTAATATGCTGTCTGTGTTCCCTTCCAAGGAGCACGCATCTTTCCGTAGCAAATTTTGAATCAGCTCTCCTGTGTCTGCCCTGCTGGGATCTTGATAGGACTTGCATTAAACCTGTGCAGCTGTTTCTTTCCTTTTTTTAATCGATGTATAGTTGATTCACAATGTTGTGTTAGTTTCTGCTTTACCAAAAAGTGTATACATATATACACGTGTTTTGAATTATTTTCCATGATGGTTTTCCGTAGGAATAGTTTATCCAGCAGCACATGACTCAACTTCCTGCCTTTCTGGAGGCGGCTGTGATGCACCCCAAGACAGCACATGACTCACTTCCTGTTTCTCGCCATAGCTCCCGAGTGTGGACCCCCAGGTGACTGCGCCCGGCCCGGGAGCCCAATGCCACCGCGGGCTTCAGCTCACAAGGTAACTGCATGCTTTTGGTCTCAAATACTAGGATGGTGGTTTTCCAGGTGTGTCTCCTCCTTTTCCTTCTCTTCTCCTCCTGCTACCAAAGCTTCTGGAACCAGTCCTGCTGGGTACAGGGGAGGCTCCGCACGTCCTCCTTCCTGCTTCAGGGTCAGACCTGGGAGCCCCATGCTTTCCCCAGGGCAGGGGACTTTGTCCCACCCCCCGTGCTCAGTGCCCTTTCCCTCTCACTTCTTGTTCAGTTGCTAAGTCGTGTCCTATTCTGCAACTCTGCGGACAGCAGCACACCAGGCTTTCCTGTCCGTCACTGTCTCCTGGAGTTTGCTCAAACTCATGTCATTGAGTCAGTGATGCCATCCAACCATCTCATCCTCTATCGCCAGCTTCTCCTCCTGCCCTCAGTCTTTCCCAGCATCCGGGTCTTTTCCAGTGAGTCAGCTCTTCCCATCAGGGGGCCACAGGACTGGAGCTGCAGCTTCAGCATCAGTCCTTCCAATGAATAGTCAGGGCTGATTGCCTTTAGGATGGACTGGTTTGATCTTGATGCCCAAGGGACTCTCGGAAGTCTCCTCCAGCACCACAGTTTGAAAACATCTATTCTTTGGCGTTCAGCCTTCTTTATGCTCCAGCTCTCACATTCATACACGACTACTGGGAAAACTATAGCTTTGACTATACAGACCTTTGTCGGCAAAGTGATGTCTCTGCTTTTTAATATGCTGTCTGTGTTCCCTTCCAAGGAGCACGCATCTTTCCGTAGCAAATTTTGAATCAGCTCTCCTGTGTCTGCCCTGCTGGGATCTTGATAGGACTTGCATTAAACCTGTGCAGCTGTTTCTTTCCTTTTTTTAATCGATGTATAGTTGATTCACAATGTTGTGTTAGTTTCTGCTTTACCAAAAAGTGTATACATATATACACGTGTTTTGAATTATTTTCCATGATGGTTTTCCAGGATATTGAACGTAGGTCCGTGTGCCCTACAGTGGAACCTTGTTTTCTTATCCATCCTAGATATATGGTTTGCATCTGCTAATCCCAAGCTCCCAGTCTGCCCACCCTGACCCCCTGTCCACCTCAACAGCCACAAGTCTGATCTCGGTCTCTGAGTCGGCATCTGTTTCATGGATGAGTTCATTTGTGCAGCATTTTAGGGAATCATCATCTTTCTAAAGCTGAGTCTTCCGAGGTGTGAACACAGTTTGTCTCCGTGGATTTCGATCTTGGGTTTCATGGTATCATTCTCACCTACAGATCCTGGGCAGGTTTTCTTGGTGTGCCTGTTATGTGTCTCATGTTCTCCCGGGCAGCCGTCGACAGCACTGGGTTTGCACCTTTGGTTTCTGCATGTTCACGGTCACTACGTGTGACTGACTGTGACTCAGGGGATTCACTCGTGTGTTCACTTCAAATCCCGCAGCCTTGCTGAACGGACTTACTGTGTGCTCCATTGCTTCATTTGTGCCCGACTCTGCGACCCCATGGACCATAGCCTGCCAGGCTTCCCCCCGGAAGGGGAGAAAGGAGCAGACCTCACGACCTCTCCCACCCTCCACCCTGCCCCATGGGAGTTCTAATCATGTGACCCCCAGGCAGGCCACCCACTTGAATGTCTACTTCAGCCAGGAGGGTAGTGAAGAACTTCAGGGAAAGGCCCCAGGTGGTGAGGGAGAGAAGAGTGTGGGCAAGCGCTGCTTGGGCCCTGGTGTTGCACACAGGCGTGCTGGGTGTCCAGATCGACTCTGATCCAGCCCTGCCCGCGGGGCCACCGTGGAGAAGCAGGGGGTGGCCTGGCCTCACACCTGGACTGTCACGATCCCTTGGGGGCTTGTTCAAGCCCTGGTGCTGGGCCACCCCCGGAAAGGTCAGGGTTGGGCTGCCCCACCTGCCTGATGCGGGGGTGCCCTGCATGGGGGCAGGCAGGTTCTCAGGCCCACTGGAACCCGGCTGGGGTTCCCGGGTCCCTCAGAGCCCCCACCTCTCTGCACAGGCCCTGCCCATGGAGGACGTTAACGTCTCCCACCCTGGACACCCTGGATGTCCACTGGGACCCGGCTGGGGGTCCCAGATCCGTCAAAGCCCCCACCCCCTGCACGGACCCTGCCCATGGAGCATGTAATGCCCCCCGCCCCAGACGCCCTGGCTGGGAGATGCAGCTGGTTTCTGACTTGGCGTGTGTCCTGGAACTTGTGCCCCTTCTGGCTTGATTCCTAGAGCGTCGTCTGGTCCCTGCCCTTCTCCACACAGCCTCACACAATCAAGGCTTTTCCAGGCTCGGCATTTGGGGGGGGGGGCTGCGTCTGCCCTCGGGGAGGACTCTGGTGCACGCTCTCCCTTATGGGGACTCCTTGGTTGCCAGCACCAGCACTAAGGCAGGTCCCTTCCTTTCTTTGCAGCGCCGGACAGCTCCAGCCTCCTGGCCTCCGAGGGCACTGCTCTTCCGGACCTGAGTCACCCAACCCCCGACGGCCCAGCGGGCACCCCGCTGCCCACCCTGCATCCTCACCGTCCTGAGGGCCCACACAAGGGCGTGCAGGCACAGTCAGGTCCCAGGCATGTGGCCCGTTCGGCCAGCGACCCCACCTCATGCACGTCCAAGGCGGCAGGTACAGCGGCCCAGCCCCTGAGTCCCAGGGGGTGCTCATCTCTGCTTGGACCCCACAGGCCTTGTGTCCCCTGGGAGCAGAGTCTAGCCTTGGGTCTTGCCTCGGGCCGTGCGGGGAATCTGGCCTTGATGCCTAAAGCCTAGAAGTGGGGAGGGCAGTCTGCAGCCCCTGCTGTGCCCTCACTGGGCTGGCTGCTCTGGCTGGGGAGGTAAGGGGATATTTGGGAGGATGACAGCCTCCTGGGCGGGTCTGCCAGCCCCAGCCTCAGCCTTAGCCTCTAGGCTGTGCACCAGCTCTGGGGCCCTTGAAGGTCTCGGATCAGGCAGGGCCCATAGTCTGTGTCCGTCAGCCTGGGCTACATACACACTTGTGGGAAGTGTCTTCTGAGAGTCTGGTGGGACCTGGGTCTATGTCTCGGACAGTACTGGGGTGGCAGGTGTCCACCAGCCAGTGCCGCCAAGGATAGACACATGACCTGAGCACCCTCTGGCCAGATCAGCATTGCCCATGTGACATTAGTGTGGCCAGAACCCTCCCAGGCCAGGGGACTTGGCCCCAGGGGCCTGTGCCTCACAGCTCAACAGCATCTCTGGAGGTCTCGTACATCTTGGCGTCCTGGGCCTGTACCAGTAAAAGTTGGGGAGCCTCTGACCACAGTGACATCGCCAGGGACTTCTCCATACAGTGGAAGAACCTGGAAGAGGCCACTGGTGCCTGGACACATGGTCTTGTCCAGCTGCACCCCAAGTGGACTAGAGCCTGTCCCACCCCAGGAGACATGCGTATCCCCACGTATAGCTGGCATTACCCAGGCCAGTGCCCAAGGTGCCCCCTGGGAAGTTTGCCTCTGTGGCTCCTGGTCAGCACCCTCTCCCTCCATTCTGCGCCCCCCATCAGCTCACAGCTGACATCTCCCCCAGCACCTTCCCCTGGGGACACCCCGCAGCTGGCGTATTCCAGGTTCAGACGCCTCTAAGCCCGTTAGGCTACCACTGCCCACGTGGGGCTCCCTTCTCCCCACCCGCCCAGTGAAGCTCATGCTCTGCAGCCCCTGAGACATTAGGGATGGATCTGAAGAGCGGTGGCGGCTTGATTACAGGCCGTCAGCCTGAGTTCACCTCACTGCGCTGGTGCCTGCTTTGCAAGTGCCTCCTGGGCGCCCGGACCCCCAGATGCGCGTGGGGATGGGGATGAGGGGCACTGGGCTTGTCACTGGCACCAGCCGGCTGCCCTATGCGGGCCTGCACTGGGGAAGTGAGGGACTGGGCCCACCTGCCGCGGCGGGGACCGCCTGGGCTTAAGTGCAGGGGTCTCCGCTGCCAGCCTCACCTCTGAAGTCCGTCTCCTAAACGCAGGAGGGTCACCACAGTGTTCTCGGGAATTGGTCTCCCTGGTCTGTGTGTTGTTGACTGAATTCTCTTTCTGGTTAAGGTGACGCTCTGTCCTGCAGCCAGGACCTTGAAGCAGGACTGTGCCGGGCGGAGCTGGGGACGGGTGAGACACCCTTTTTCTGAAACCCTTCAATAACCGCTGTGTGGTGGGGGGACCTTGTCTCTTAACCCAGCCCCTCCCAAGGTCGCCCAGGCGCTTGGAAGCCCGGGCCCTCTGGGCTTTGGAAGATGGCCCTCCCCCCCTCCACTCTCCCGGCGGGACGTGTAGAGGCTGCGCTGGATTTATCACTGGTTCTACTGTGGTCGGCAGATTCTGTTTGGAGGGGAGACGCCCCCACCCCCCGTGTGAGCCTTGTACAGCTTCTCATGCTATGCCTTATTGTCAGCGCGCTCGCTGCCCGAAACACACCCCAGGCCACCCAGAATGTGTTTCCTTGGGTGACTTGAGATGTAGATCGGGCAGGTCTGGTCCTTGGCGAGTCGGCCTCAGCTGACCGCCTGGAGCTGGCTTTCTCCGGCAGGTAACTTCTGTGGGTCATCGGAGCGGCCGCAGCCCCATGGGAGCTTTTCCCACCCTGAGCCTGGGGCCCGGGGCCCTGGGCCTGCTGCCCCAAGAGGAGTGGCTGCTGTCCACCCTTTACGTGGGGACAGGCTCTCACTGCCCTCTGCCACCCCCAACTCTGCTCAGGGTAAAGGTCACTGACCTGAGGAAGGCTGAGAAGGGGCACCCACCCCACACTCCTCCTCGGCCTCTAGCTCGGAAATGCCAGCAGAGGACACAGACCCCACCCTGCCCCCGTCTTGCCAGCTGGCTCCACATCCCACCCTCCCATCGCCAGCCCTCTGACTGCGGCTGTGGCCCGTCTGGGTTAATGCAGGCTGAACTCAGGGCTGTGAGGGACAGAGAGACCCAGGCAGTGAGGGTCAGGCTGGAACTTGGGAATCCCAGCAGGGTCTGTTGCAGGCGTCCTTGTGTTTGCTTTTCAAGGCGTTTCTGGATGGCTGCCTTCTGTTCTGTGTCGGGTGTTTTCAGACTGTGTCGTTCCTGATTTTCAGCTTCCCTGGCTCACTCCCTCACGGCCGCCTGCGCCTGTCGGCAGCAGCTCTCGCCGCCCGGGGAACCGGACGCCTGGAAGGCGGACCCGCAGTCAACGCCAGAGGCCTTACAGACTGTCTCCAAAGAGCGACCACGCTCCTTAGTGGACAGCAAGGCCATCGCGGACGCCAGGGTCTTGGTGGCTAAGTTCTTGGAACACTCGAGTGGCTCCCTGCCCGCAGAGGTGAGGCATGTGGTGGGCTCGGCCCGCTCGGCCGTGCCCCGCGAGGAGCACCAGGTGGAGGAGGCCGTCCTCAGCGCCCATGTGCTGGACCAGCAGTGACAACTCCACCTGGGGCCACCCGGACACAGGTCTGGCGCCAGGTCCCTGCGGGAGTGCTGGGCCTGCAGGGAGGCTGTGGTCCAGGCTGGTCCCAGCGGGAAACAGCAGCTTCCCCCGGACAGGGGCCCCCCTCAGCTGTTCTCTGGGGTGTACTTCCTACGTAACCCGGTGACATAGCAGACGACTCTCCCGTGTCCCCGGTGAATCCTCAGTGCTGTCAAGCAGGTGGCATCTTGAACAAGCTGTGCGACAGGAATCTGGGGATGGGGACACACATGTAGCTGAAGACACAGAAGTGTCTTCTGGTCAGGGCCGTGGAGGAGCAGCATGCCCCGACTTAATCAGTGTTTGAAGGGTCTAGTGGGGCATCAGGCAGTGAGCTCCTTTCTCCCCTGACTTAGTCAGTGTTGGCGGGGGCGAAGGGGGCATCAGGCAGTGAGCCCCTATCCCCCTGTGGTTCATATCACGAGCCACCCTTTATCAGATGCTGAACATCAAGGAAACTCATTCTAGCCCCGCTAGCAGCCTGGGCCCAGCCTTCTGCCTGCGGCCAACAGGGCCATTGCCTCAGTGAACAGATATGAGGGACTTCCCAGTGGCCCGGCCAGTCTGGGAGCAGACGGCTGTGGCTAGGGGCTTTGAGGGACCCCTATCACCTTGTCTCCTTGGCAACCCCTCCCTGCTCCCCTCGCCCAGTCAGGGCATCTTCCCTGCTTCCTCTCTGGCTGCCTCTCCACTCCCTAACCTACTCAGCACAGAGCACTTTGTTCTGTAACAGTAAGCCTCCGTGGACACCCCTGGGGTTCTCCCGCATCTGCTCTGGCCAGAGTGGCCTCAGGGGTCTCTTGTGACCCAGAGCAGCCCCTTCCCCAGTCGGGCAGCAGCTGTGTCTGCTTTGGATGATACGGGCTGTCCAGCAGCTCTTTCCGTAAGCCACCCCCACTGAGTTGGGTGTGCAAAAGCTTCCTAGGGCGCCTGGGACCTTCCTGGTCCCCCTGCTACCTCCAGGAGTATGGCTCTGGCAGCCTCAGCAGCAGCTGCTTCCCAACCCCAGCCCCAAGCAGCACCATCCTTGAGGACTTCTGTGGCCGAGGGGACACCCGTGTCATTCTGGACTGTGACTGGTGAGCCAGCGTGGGACAAGGCAGCCAGAGCGCACAGTCCCCAGCCAGGAGCCCACGGGCCTGACACATGGAGTGTGGGGGGAGGACCAGGCAGGTGCCCAGTGCTGCCGGCTGTCCAGCAGCCCAGGGCCAGTGTGCTGGGGAGTAGGGACAGGGTGGTGGGGTATGTTTCCAGCCCAGACTCACCCGCCAGGGGCCGCGGGATTCCCAGACAGGAAGCTTGGGTGATGGTCAGCTGCACTTTGTTTCACTCATGTTACGTGGTCACAGCCTCACAGAGGTGATAACTGGACCAAGATCTAAATGAGGCCTCTGATGACAGCCAGGACGTCTCCCCTCGAGACAACCCAGAGACGCATTCAGGAGCACTTTACCCAGGCTGTAAAACGGAGATCTCTTAATGTTTCTCAGCTGAGGGCTTCTGAAGTCCCCAGAGCCACTCTGTCTGCAGGTAAATGAATGGTTTTCCAAGGGGCCTCCCCTGAGCCTCTCCGGCACCCCGGCCTTGGCCGCTGGGCCTTGGTGGGGTAGCGGCCGGAGCTTAGCAGGTTTTCAGGGGCTCACCGGGGTGGGGGGCCCACGTCAGGCTTGGGGGCTCCCACAGCAGGTCTCTGGGACTAGCCTGCAGGTCTCAAGACGTGGCTGTCACTCAAGGGAGGCCCGCCCAGGCGTCCCCCTGACTTCACAGGCATTGGGATCGTCCCTGAGCAGTGGGATGGGTGACCCCCAGGAGGCCATGGCGGGTGCTCTGTGTCCCTTTGCTGCAGGGGGACACGTCTCTGGCCTCTGGGCACCTGTTGCAGCCTGCACCTCCTCCTGGGTGCAGGTGGGCGCTCTGGCCCAAAGCTGGTCAACCAGGTGTCTCAGTGCCCTGTCCCATGGAGCTCATGCGCAGTGTTGTATCTGGATGAGGACGCTGCTCTGAGTCCTATGCCGCCAGGCTAGCACCTCCTGAGGCCTGGGGTTCACGTCAGCTCCCACGGGGGCTGGGCCCCCGGCTCCCAGGAAAGGTCCCGGGAAGAGAGGTGCCTGGTAGCAGGACAGGATCCAACTCCCCAGCCCCAGTACCTTTAACCCCACTCTGTTTGATGACAACCAGGAACCAGGGGCCCTGCATCGAGCACCCCGAGTGAGCCCAGGCTGTGTGGATGTGTGGCCACGGGGAAAGCTGGTTTCTCCTGCCACTGGTGCGCCCGCACCCACTCGGTCCTCCACTGTCCACCCTCGTTAACACGCCAGCGGGCAGGTCGCCAGGAGCTATGCTGGAAGTCGAGGCACAGAATGTCCCCTGCAAGGCGCCTGACCTATCCCCACCCCCCAGAGCGCTGGCTCGCCTCGGGACCAGAGCCTGGACACTGCCATCTGACCCCCCGCCCCCGGGGGTCACAGGGATGCTGAGCTGGAGGTGCGCTAGACCCCGACTCAGGCAAACAGAGGGGAGCTTATCCTTCACAAGGACTTACGGGCCCCTTCAGCTGGTGACAGCGATACAAATTCTTGACCCAAGGGCCCTCCCTCGAGACAACCCAGAGACATTCAGGAGCACTTTACCCAGGCTGTAAAACGGAGATCTCTTAATGTTTCTCAGCTGAGGGCTTCTGAAGTCCCCAGAGCCACTCTGTCTGCAGGTAAATGAATGGTTTTCAAGGGCCTCCCTGAGCCTCTCGGCACCCGGCCTTGGCCGCTGGGCCTTGGTGGGGTAGCGGCCGGAGCTTAGCAGGTTTTCAGGGGCTCACCGGGGTGGGGGGCCCACGTCAGGCTTGGGGGCTCCCACAGCAGGTCTCTGGGACTAGCCTGCAGGTCTCAAGACGTGGCTGTCACTCAAGGGAGGCCCGCCCAGGCGTCCCCCTGACTTCACAGGCATTGGGATCGTCCCTGAGCAGTGGGATGGGTGACCCCCAGGAGGCCATGGCGGGTGCTCTGTGTCCCTTTGCTGCAGGGGGACACGTCTCTGGCCTCTGGGCACCTGTTGCAGCCTGCACCTCCTCCTGGGTGCAGGTGGGCGCTCTGGCCCAAAGCTGGTCAACCAGGTGTCTCAGTGCCCTGTCCCATGGAGCTCATGCGCAGTGTTGTATCTGGATGAGGACGCTGCTCTGAGTCCTATGCCGCCAGGCTAGCACCTCCTGAGGCCTGGGGTTCACGTCAGCTCCCACGGGGCCTGGGCCCCCGGCTCCCAGGAAAGGTCCCGGGAAGAGAGGTGCCTGGTAGCAGGACAGGATCCAACTCCCCAGCCCCAGTACCTTTAACCCCACTCTGTTTGATGACAACCAGGAACCAGGGGCCCTGCATCGAGCACCCCGAGTGAGCCCAGGCTGTGTGGATGTGTGGCCACGGGGAAAGCTGGTTTCTCCTGCCACTGGTGCGCCCGCACCCACTCGGTCCTCCACTGTCCACCCTCGTTAACACGCCAGCGGGCAGGTCGCCAGGAGCTATGCTGGAAGTCGAGGCACAGAATGTCCCCTGCAAGGCGCCTGACCTATCCCCACCCCCCAGAGCGCTGGCTCGCCTCGGGACCAGAGCCTGGACACTGCCATCTGACCCCCCGCCCCCGGGGGTCACAGGGATGCTGAGCTGGAGGTGCGCTAGACCCCGACTCAGGCAAACAGAGGGGAGCTTATCCTTCACAAGGACTTACGGGCCCCTTCAGCTGGTGACAGCGATACAAATTAAATGCTTGTAACAAACCACGGAAAAGAAAGCTTATTTCAAATGGATGTTTTTCTCCCCTCAGCTGTATGAATCCAGAGAGGCTGCTAGGAAGGCAGAATTTATAGGAAATTGTTTTCAAGCCTGTTTGTACAACTGGCAGGCTATATTTAGTTAATGTACCTCAAGGTGTTTTCATAATGATCAGTGTTTTAATAAAAACTATTTCTGGCCTCTGTTTCTCTGAGGTCTGCCTAGGAAAGACACTGCGAGCCATGTGTTACTGCTGGTGACCAATCCTGAGCCAGGGTCATGCTGGGTGGCCAGCCAGGGAGTGTGACCATCCCTAGCCCCCAACTTCATTCCCTAACATACCTCTGGAGACCAGTAGCCCCTGGGGGCATTGGGGACAGGTAAGTGCCACGGATGCTGGCGCTCAGCTGTCCCTCCATGGGACACAGCCTGGTTTAGGGTTTAGCTGGCCCAAAGCTTTCATGTGTGTGTGTGATCATTTGATGGAACACCTGTCCCCATGTTGTTGGCCAGCCATGCATTTCCCCACTGGAGCCCATTCACCTACCTTGTCCTGGGCACTGCAGGGCCAGCCCCTTGGGCCCCCTGAGCCGAGGCCCCTGCTCTCCAGTGCTCATTGCAGAGTGTGGGCCGTCCCTGGCTAACGCCTCACAGCATGGAGCTGGGATCCTGGCCAGAGAAGAGGCCCTGCTCGTCCAGTGTCCTTGGCTAACATGCTGGACACAGCACCAGCTCCTGACCAAAGCCAACACTCACCTCGCCTCCCCACGTCACAGAACGTGGGACAAGGACAGTGACTACAGGGTGCGGTCACTGATGGTCAGCCCAGTTGTTGTTACTCAAGATGGGCAGCAGAGCCACCGAGGGGCAGGTGCTGTGGGTGGGCCAGCTTCCTGCTCTGTCCACGAACACAGGTGATTCCCATCTAAGAGAAGCCCGAGCCCCCTGCTCTCCCTCGTCCAGTTAGTGCCTGTGCCCCCAGACCTGGCGGGGAGACCCCTCAGGGCCAGGCCAAAAGGCACAGAGCTAAAGGGAAGCTGGGTGACCGCATCCCTGTCAACAAACCAGCTGCAGGACAGCTTTCCATCGTGACCTTGGGTTTATTAGTGGTATCCGCGAGTCTTCCCAAGGTCGGCGGCATGCAACACACAGGTCACCCTCGTCCAGTGGCCCCAGAGCTTAGTTACCACATGGTAAGGCTTCTTAAGTCACAGTGTATTCTTCAAGGCCTGGGCCCAAGAGAGAGACTTGCAGACAGAACGACGCTGCGCTCTCCGGGCGGGGCTAGACTACGCTGCACTTGATTTACACGCGCGGGACATGGCTGCTCGCAGCGACGCGCCGGGATGCGGGGCCTGGGACGGCAGGCGTCCAGTGTCCGGTGCAGGTCTGGTTTCCAAGGGGGAGCACGCGTGTGGATCCGTGTGCAGATGGCGGCGGCGACGAGGCGGCCGGCCCGTGGAGGGGGCTGTCCAGAGACCAGCGGACAGGTGGGCACGGGCAGCAGGCGTGGTCATGGATCTCTTCAGAAAGCCCTAATGTCTGAGGAGCGGCTCGTGGTCAGATGAAAGTGAAAACGCTGATGCTAAGTGTGGAGCCTTGAGGCCGAGGTGGTGGACATCGCCCTTTATGTCACTCAGGACCGTCTCCTTTCTCGGAAACACGATCGCCAGCTTCAGTGTCAGTTGCATCCTGAGAGCTGGCCTTCCACGCTCTGCTGCTGGGCACCCTCCCCCCGGAACCCTGAGCCCACCACTGGTGCCCACCTGGAGCTCGCTGTCCTTGAGGGGCTCCCTGCACGGCCACAGCCAGAGGTGCCCACGTCGCCCCTGCAAGACGGCTCCACACCACGCAGACGTACAGACAAGCCCTCACCCACCCCTGTGAGAAAACTCAGGATGCGGAAAACACTGGACTGTTCTACAGACGGCTTCCCGGGACTCTCCTGGGATAGACATACCCCTCTCTGTGGTGGCAGCTTCCTGCTCTTTGTCCACGAACACAGGTGATTCCCATCTAAGAGAAGCCCGAGCCCCCTGCTCTCCCTCGTCCAGTTAGTGCCTGTGCCCCCAGACCTGGCGGGGAGACCCCTCAGGGCCAGGCCAAAAGGCACAGAGCTAAAGGGAAGCTGGGTGACCGCATCCCTGTCAACAAACCAGCTGCAGGACAGCTTTCCATCGTGACCTTGGGTTTATTAGTGGTATCCGCGAGTCTTCCCAAGGTCGGCGGCATGCAACACACAGGTCACCCTCGTCCAGTGGCCCCAGAGCTTAGTTACCACATGGTAAGGCTTCTTAAGTCACAGTGTATTCTTCAAGGCCTGGGCCCAAGAGAGAGACTTGCAGACAGAACGACGCTGCGCTCTCCGGGCGGGGCTAGACTACGCTGCACTTGATTTACACGCGCGGGACATGGCTGCTCGCAGCGACGCGCCGGGATGCGGGGCCTGGGACGGCAGGCGTCCAGTGTCCGGTGCAGGTCTGGTTTCCAAGGGGGAGCACGCGTGTGGATCCGTGTGCAGATGGCGGCGGCGACGAGGCGGCCGGCCCGTGGAGGGGGCTGTCCAGAGACCAGCGGACAGGTGGGCACGGGCAGCAGGCGTGGTCATGGATCTCTTCAGAAAGCCCTAATGTCTGAGGAGCGGCTCGTGGTCAGATGAAAGTGAAAACGCTGATGCTAAGTGTGGAGCCTTGAGGCCGAGGTGGTGGACATCGCCCTTTATGTCACTCAGGACCGTCTCCTTTCTCGGAAACACGATCGCCAGCTTCAGTGTCAGTTGCATCCTGAGAGCTGGCCTTCCACGCTCTGCTGCTGGGCACCCTCCCCCCGGAACCCTGAGCCCACCACTGGTGCCCACCTGGAGCTCGCTGTCCTTGAGGGGCTCCCTGCACGGCCACAGCCAGAGGTGCCCACGTCGCCCCTGCAAGACGGCTCCACACCACGCAGACGTACAGACAAGCCCTCACCCACCCCTGTGAGAAAACTCAGGATGCGGAAAACACTGGACTGTTCTACAGACGGCTTCCCGGGACTCTCCTGGGATAGACATACCCCTCTCTGTCCATATAAGAAAAGAGGGTGGTGAGGGCATGTCTTTCAGGGGAGCCAGTGTCCTCGGGTGGGCTGTGGGGTCGGGGGTCGGGTCCCGGGTCCAGCTCCTGCTCCGCAGGGCGCAGGCAGGCGGGCGGCCTAGATGTACAGTGGGGTCTCCTGGCCTGTGAGCAGCCTGAACATGGCAGCAGGCATGGTCTTCATGTGGATCTGCCAATAAGAGAGAGACAGGGGCTGACTCGGCCCTCCCTGCCTCTTCCTCCTCCGCCCCTCCCTTCCAGGCAGCCCCGAAAACAAGCACTGGGGAGGCCAGCGGTGCCCAAGTGTCCTGAGCTCATCCTGTGTAAACTGCTGGCATCCACGGGGAAGGAAGAGTGACCTGCCTGTAGTCACCACCCCTATGGCACTTAGCATTTACTGCCCCTGCAGACGGTGACCTGGGCCTTCAGTGGGTATTCGCAAGGTCAAGGGCTGGTCTTCCCTTCAGCTCCAGCTGACACCTGGAGCATGAAAAGCTGGACTTTTCGGCTATGACCACAGGGAGGCCCACCGTGCGGGGTACACATTCCAGCTCCTGACAAGGCCCTGAGCTCCTCCCGCTACCTCTGAGCATCCTGCTCCCAAGGCCAGCCCAGACCCAGCCATGCCCAGGCCCCTGTGGGCGGCTGTGGCTCTAGGGGCCCGGCTGCGGGGGCGGGTGGTGCAGCCAGCCCCCAGGTCCACTCCCAAGTTGGGCAAGCAGCTCTGACGCCTTCTCTGACCAACCCTGACGGGTCAACCTGGCAGATAGTTTTTCTGGCCCCACCACCCACCCCTGTCCCAGCACCAGGATCTGTTGGATCTGTTTAGCTGTTCCCTCCCTCGTCAGCCTGCGAGGGCTTTTCCCATCAGAAGACTCATCTCTGTAATGCCTCAACTGGAAACCCACCCCCGAGGCCCAGCAAAACACCAGCTCTAGGTGATCAGTGACTCATTTCCCAGAAGTGTTCAACAGTGATGGAATATGCAGGCAGACCCTGTCACTCCCAGACCCAGCTGGTCCAGCGTAAGGTCCACCCAGGCTGAAGGGCTTCCCACGCTGGCCGCATCCCAGCCTCCCTGAAGTCCACCATTTCAGGCCGGGAGAGGCCGAAGTGTTTCTCCCACCACCAGCCCAGCTCCTGCACCAGCTCCCTACCCAACTGCCTCCCCGGGAGACGTGAGGCTGATAGCGCCACAGGGCAGCCGTGCCAAAGCCTCTACTTAGGAAAACTTGATTCTGTGTTCCCTGAAGCCATTTGTAAAAGGAGGCTAGACCGCTAGCCTTCCTTCCTAAGACCCGGCGTCAGCCCCAGCCTGTGCAGAGGAACCACACCGCACCCCCCAAGCCCTGGGACTTTCACAAAACCCAAGTAAGCCGTTGTGGCCTCAGGAAACGTGTCCTGACTAGAGGCAATCTGAAGGCACCCCAGGAGACAGCATCTGACTCCCCACTTGCCCCCAGGCAGCAAAACCATGCCCCTCCCACTGTCCCAGAGCCCACCCTCCCACACAGTCCCAGAGCCTGGGCCTTAGCCCCTGGGGTCCCTACCACCCTCAGAATCAAACTCAAGCTCCCCACCCAGCACCTGCCTTCAGACGTGTCCCCTGGGCCACCTGCCCCTCCACTCTGCCTTGCCTGCCCCTTCTGCACTGCGGTCACCCAGGCTTCTTCCAGGAGACACTCGCCCATTCACCCCGACTCCTGCTACACAAAGCCCTATACTTGGGAGGCACCTCTCAGGGTCTCTATTCTCCCCCTGAGGCACCCTGCTCCCTCCTGAGCTCCCCTCTGCACCCCACCTCCCCACGCCTGCCCATCTTCACACCAGCATCCTGCTGACGCCAAAGAGCCACAGAAAAGGGGTGTGAGCCCAGTTGAGAAGAGGGGCGGTGCAGCAAGGCCGGCCTGTCAGCCCCCACCCAGTCCCCACCAGCCTTTCAACCGCACAGAGAACCAGAGCGAGGAGGGGACACTGAGCCCCACCTGCCACAGGCTCACCTGCGGAGACACAGCCGGCTTGGCTGACCAGCTCCAAGGGGCTCTCCGGGGTCCCAGTGCGCCTACACGCCCTTGGGAATCCCACATGAGCTCCTAGACACATTTGGGCCCCGAGAGCCTGGTTCTGGCTTCCGGCAGTGACCTCTCACCTCTCCCACTGAGTTGGACAGTGCCTGGACGATCTTCTCATGGGCGGTAGCCACCACGCTCTGCCCGTTGATCTCGATGATGCGGTGGCCCACACGGACACCACCCCGCTCTGCGATGCCTCCACGCATGAGGCTGCAGATCTAAGTGACACAGGGTGAGGGGGGGTGTCTGGTCAGTACAGCGTCCCGACACTGCCCGCGAGCTCAAAACTGTGAGGCTAACGATTTAGAATGTGCTTGAAATGGCTGTGGGAGAACCTGTCCCCTCTGTCCCCAGGGCCCTGCTCCTGGATCCGGGCTGTACGCAGGTAAAGCCCATTCTGGAAGATTCCCCAGCAGCCACCCTGCTCCTCCTTCCAGCAAAGAGTCACTGCTCCGCAAATAGAAAGAGGAGGTGCAGCCTCCAGCTGGGTATATCCACTAAAGATCACAGGTCAGAAGGCGGGTTCCCTGCAGAGAGCAGAGCTGGAGAGAGAGCAGCCCCAGGGAGCAGGGGCCTGGCTGCACCGGGGGCCCCAGGGGGCCTGTGGGAGCCAGGGTGTGTGGGGGGGTGTGAACATGGCAGACGAGGGTGGGAGTGGGAGGAAGCAGGCCCAGCTGGGCTGCCTCATCCAACCCCAGGGGCAGGGGTGGCCTTCCTGAAAATGGCCACATGCGCCCTGGAGGTCTCCCCCATGTGTACACCCCACCCCCATCTACCCCACCGGCACTTTATCCTGGGTCCCTGGCTCCCAAGGGGGCTCCCAGCCATCCTACTGGAAGGCTGCCCTGCCCAGCTGTGTGTAAGGATGAGGAAGGCCATGCCAGAGCCCAGCGGGAGGAGGCCCGGGGGACCTCTGTCCCCAGAGGGCCCAGGACCCCACCCTGCGTCACCTAACAGCCTTGCTGAGCCCCCGGGGGCCTTGGTCCTCATAGTGTCCTCAACCCGAAAATGCCACCAGGACAGCTTTTGTCTCAGGTCCTCCTATGATTCCACTCAGCATCCTACGAGGTCAAGGGTCGGCCTGCCCACGGAGACACAGCCGGCTTGGCTGACCAGCTCAAGGGGCTCTCCGGGGTCCCAGTGCGCCTACACCCTTGGGAATCCACATGAGCTCCTAGAAAATTTGGGCCCCGAGAGCCTGGTTCTGGCTTCCGGCAGTGACCTCTCACCTCTCCCACTGAGTTGGACAGTGCCTGGACGATCTTCTCATGGGCGGTAGCCACCACGCTCTGCCCGTTGATCTCGATGATGCGGTGGCCCACACGGACACCACCCCGCTCTGCGATGCCTCCACGCATGAGGCTGCAGATCTAAGTGACACAGGGTGAGGGGGGGTGTCTGGTCAGTACAGCGTCCCGACACTGCCCGCGAGCTCAAAACTGTGAGGCTAACGATTTAGAATGTGCTTGAAATGGCTGTGGGAGAACCTGTCCCCTCTGTCCCCAGGGCCCTGCTCCTGGATCCGGGCTGTACGCAGGTAAAGCCCATTCTGGAAGATTCCCCAGCAGCCACCCTGCTCCTCCTTCCAGCAAAGAGTCACTGCTCCGCAAATAGAAAGAGGAGGTGCAGCCTCCAGCTGGGTATATCCACTAAAGATCACAGGTCAGAAGGCGGGTTCCCTGCAGAGAGCAGAGCTGGAGAGGGGCAGCCCCAGGGAGCAGGGGCCTGGCTGCACCAGGGGCCCCAGGGGCCTGTGGGAGCCAGGGTGTGTGGGGTGTGAACATGGCAGACGAGGGTGGGAGTGGGAGGAAGCAGGCCCAGCTGGGCTGCCTCATCCAACCCCAGGGGCAGGGGTGGCCTTCCTGAAAATGGCCACATGCGCCCTGGAGGTCTCCCCCATGTGTACACCCCACCCCCATCTACCCCACCGGCACTTTATCCTGGGTCCCTGGCTCCCAAGGGGGCTCCCAGCCATCCTACTGGAAGGCTGCCCTGCCCAGCTGTGTGTAAGGATGAGGAAGGCCATGCCAGAGCCCAGCGGGAGGAGGCCCGGGGGACCTCTGTCCCCAGAGGGCCCAGGACCCCACCCTGCGTCACCTAACAGCCTTGCTGAGCCCCCGGGGGCCTTGGTCCTCATAGTGTCCTCAACCCGAAAATGCCACCAGGACAGCTTTTGTCTCAGGTCCTCCTATGATTCCACTCAGCATCCTACGAGGTCAAGGGTCGGCCTGCCCACGGGAGGCCCAGGTGCAGGCAGGCCCTGCCCCCCACGCTGGGTTCTTTCATTCCCACTGTGAGTCTTGATGCCAAGAGGACCCCCCACATCCTGGGCTGACCGCTGCCCCCCTCACCTGGAACCCTACCTGTCACAGACCCCCATCCCATCACCAGCTGGGCTGCTGACGGGAGGAATGATTTGAAGGCAGAGACGGGGTGGGGGGACATCAGGCCCCAAGGACAAGCAGACGCCTCGGCCACCGCACAGGAGCCTGGCCCCGAGGGGAGAGCCAGCGTGAGGCACCCGGCCATTCCCCTCAGGACTCGCAGCGAGGCAGGGCTACATCCACCCACAGAGACCATAAGCCCGGCCCCCGACAGCAAGCTCCCAGGGCCATGCAGGAGGGACAGCCAGGCCCACGAGGCTGCCAGGCAAGGCAGGGGCAGTCCTCGCAGTCACAGGAGCAGGCCCGTCTCGGGCTTCCGGTCACCGACAGCCCAGCCCCCGACCCACACTGGACTGTGACCGAGTGAGAAAGCAGCTCCCGTCTGCTGAGACCTGGGGAGGGTCTGTCACAGCAGCGCGTGCACCCGAACCCAGAGGGTGGGGACGGAGGTGCCCTCAGCCCCTCCCAGCCCCTCCCAGCCCCAAGTGCCTCCCCACAGTCCTGCCCGAGACATGACGGGAGAAACTGTCTCCTGGGCAGTCCTGATTCTAGAACGCTCTCCTGTTGTGTTCCGGGGGGAGAGCGGGGGGACACACATCTCCCCCTCCCCCAGCACCATCTCCTCCTGGCGTGCTACTACTCAGCGCTGGCCTAAGCAGTGCAGGAAAGCTCAGCCTCCCCTCTGCCGTCTGCTGTCTGGCCACAGCCCTACCCGCGGGAACCTCCGGGAAAGAGAGCTGGCGCAGGTCAAAGAGATGTGGCGGGGCTTGGGAGGGAAGAACCCCACCCTGAGGGACAGGCAGCGTTTCAGCCAGACCAACATTCATTCAGCCTAGCATCACCCCCTCCTAGAAGCCCTCCTGCCTCTTTCATGCCTGACAGCACGGGAACCACACAGGCGGCTCTGAGTGGGCTAGTGAGCAAGCGAGCGAATGCACACAGGAATGAGCAGGTGTCCTGGCCGCAGAGGTGGGAGGGCTCCGGCCTTCATTCCACAGCAGGGGTCTGCAGAGACCACCACCACTGGGTTGGGGTACCTGGGGGTCTGGAGGGACCCAGTCCACGTGCACACTGGCCCGCCCGCCCTGCCTGGCCTGGGGGCTGGCAGCGGGGCCCACCGACCAAAACCTGCCCCATCAGACAGGAGCTGTTCTGGGGCAGTCGGCGGGGAATGGACAGCTAGGCCCTCCACGTGCACGGCAGACTCACAATGCCGTTCTGCACACTGAAGCCCAGCTGGTACTTGAGGTCCGGCCGCTTGATGAGGACGGTGGTGACGGGCGGGCAGCTGACGATGTTGAGCTTCACCTGCGTCTGGTTCTTCAGCCCCTGTGGAGCAGGAACGCGAGGCCCGCGTGAGCCCAAGAGGCTGCTAAGAGGCCACGCTCCAGGGCCGGATGCGAGCAAGCCAGCCGCAGGGCAGAGTCACGTGGGGATGGAGCCAGGCAGGCAGGCCCTTCCCAGCACCCACATCCCCCAGGGGCGAGGATGCAGGCGTCACCCCGACCCAACACAGGGGTGCCAGGCCCCCTGAGCTCTGGTGTGCTCCATTACTGCCCGGGAGCCGCAGCCCATAGAGGAGGTCCTCCGAGGGAGGCTTCCAGCCAACCTAACTTCAGCACCTTTGACTGAGGCCCCTTTGGGGTCTGTCTGTCTGGCTACACGGAACCCACTGGGTCACCAGGTCTAGGAATCAGCTCAGGGAGTTTCATCTGTGAGCGACGGGGGTGAGGGGAGGGTGGAGAGCCCCATCCCTCAGTCCTGAGACCACAGCGTATCATTTGACGGGACACCTGCAGGCCCTGGGATCAGATGGGGAGAGCAAGCCCCGACTCAGACCAAGGCAAGGGCGCCCAGGTGTGATTGTCAGAGAAAAGTCCCAGGCAAATGAGGACAAGTCACCTGACATCACGGGTCCTCACGCCTTGTCTAGGGTCGAGGTTCAGGAGCCAGCCAAGTGAGAGCAGGCGGCCTGTCCCTCGAGACCCCCACCAAGGGGCAGCCCAGGTCCCTCTCAGATGTCAGGAACATGGGCCAGTCTTGGGTTCAGAGCTCCTGGGCGGGGCTCTGGGCTCGGCCTCCCTGTGGGTTAGTGGGGATGACACAGCAGCGAGGACCAGGGAGGGGCCCGGAGCCCACCTTGATGATGCCCTGGCAGGTGGCCAGCGGCAGCCCCACCAGGCTGGTGCCGTTGATGGACATGATCTGGTCGCCGATGCTCAGCTTGCCCGAGCGGGCGGCCGGGCCCCCGTTCATCATGTTGGCCAGGATCACGGTGGGCAGGATGGAGCCCCAGCCCGACTCCACCACCACCACGCCCAGGATCTCACCCTTGAGCTTCTCCAGCTGCAGCTGCAAGGAAACCGGCAGAGTAGGAGGGCCCGTCTGAGATGGGGGCTGGCTCTGTCCAGCATCCATGGAAGGACTGGGCCCTCAGAACACAGGCCCCTCCTCCTGGCCCACCCGCCGTCCCCCTGGCCTTACCCAGTTCAGTCCCCAAACCCTTTCGGGTCCCACGCAACCATCCTGGAAACCCAGGGCACAGACCCTGCCCCCATCTCTAAGAGCAGCCTCCAGGCTCCCCTCACTGGCCCAGACCTAGGGGCCAGAGGTACATTCTCACGGTCCAGACACAAACCCTGCCAGGCCCCTACTCTCGTCTAGAAAAGCCCTGTTTCCTCTCTGTCTCGTGGATCGCTTGCAGAAAGCTTCCTGTCAAGCATTCGTCCATTCAGCAACAAGTCAGGCTCGTTCACCAACTCACAAGCCGTCAGGGCACAGGCCAGCCCAGGATTTGCTCCTCTGTCTCAGAAGAACTTTCTAGAGAGCCCCGAGCAAGCCCACGGGAGCCTGCCAAGGCCCCACTACGGGTGGCTTCCCAGCCCATTCTGCCAGCGTCTGAGCCCCCTACTGACAGCAGCATAAAGGACACAAGGCCAAGGTCACGGAAAGGGCTGTTCGCAGCTTCTCAGCTACAGCAGTGCCACATCTCACACACAAGCCCTCGCAGCGAAGGCGGGAGTCAAAGGGACAACGGCCGCACCCCAGGAAGGCGCGCCCTTGCCCCCAGCCCCAGGCATGGGGCACCCCTCCCCACCTTCCCGGGGTGCCCACCTCCTTGCAGTTCTCTGAGTTGGAGAAGTGGATGAGGTCGTCGTTGTACATCTCCTGGGTGTTGATGATGTCACTATACTCCTTCTGGCTCAGGTCCTCGGGGTTGATGCCGTTGGCCGCAGGAACTCCTGGTAGGCCACGCTGAAGGCCTGGCCGATGGACTGGGCGATGAGCTGGGCCTGGGGAGGCGGGGGGGACCAGCCGCTGGAGACAGGCAGGCACACAGGCCCAGAGGGGCGGCCCTGCCTGGGCTCCAAGGAGCCACAGAGAGCCTGGCCCGATCTCCCTGGGAAGCCCTTCTGCTGCCGGATGGCCTGCCTGCCCTGCCTGAGCCCCTTCAGACCCCTGACATCCTAAGACAAAGCCCAAGTCCAGTAAAGTCTAGGAAATCAGGGACTCTTTGCGCTCATGGCCCCACTTCTGTTGCTTTCGCGGGTGATGGGGCTGGCTTTCCCTTCCACCCATAGTGCTCCAAATGCAGACTGGAGGCACATCCTCCCAGGGAGCATTGCAGGGATGGTCAGTTCCCCACCCCGTATTTGTGTCTCCACAGCAGCAGGACCCCATCAGCCAGGGTGAGGGCCGGGCAAGTGCCCAGCCGCTCTCATCGGGGAGGTGGATGTGCTGGGCTGAGGCCAACAAGAAGCCTGGGCCCTTGGGGACACAGCACAGGGCAAGGCCCAGAGCACTTCACTTCTTTCTACTTCTTTTATAAAAAAGTAGAAAGAAGTACCAAGCGTCTGTAGGGCACAGGCCAGCCCAGGATTTGCTCCTCTGTCTCAGAAGAACTTTCTAGAGAGCCCCGAGCAAGCCCACGGGAGCCTGCCAAGGCCCCACTACGGGTGGCTTCCCAGCCCATTCTGCCAGCGTCTGAGCCCCCTACTGACAGCAGCATAAAGGACACAAGGCCAAGGTCACGGAAAGGGCTGTTCGCAGCTTCTCAGCTACAGCAGTGCCACATCTCACACACAAGCCCTCGCAGCGAAGGCGGGAGTCAAAGGGACAACGGCCGCACCCCAGGAAGGCGCGCCCTTGCCCCCAGCCCCAGGCATGGGGCACCCCTCCCCACCTTCCCGGGGTGCCCACCTCCTTGCAGTTCTCTGAGTTGGAGAAGTGGATGAGGTCGTCGTTGTACATCTCCTGGGTGTTGATGATGTCACTATACTCCTTCTGGCTCAGGTCCTCGGGGTTGATGCCGTTGGCCCGCAGGAACTCCTGGTAGGCCACGCTGAAGGCCTGGCCGATGGACTGGGCGATGAGCTGGGCCTGGGGAGGCGGGGGGGACCAGCCGCTGGAGACAGGCAGGCACACAGGCCCAGAGGGGCGGCCCTGCCTGGGCTCCAAGGAGCCACAGAGAGCCTGGCCCGATCTCCCTGGGAAGCCCTTCTGCTGCCGGATGGCCTGCCTGCCCTGCCTGAGCCCCTTCAAACCCCTGACATCCTAAGACAAAGCCCAAGTCCAGTAAAGTCTAGGAAATCAGGGACTCTTTGCGCTCATGGCCCCACTTCTGTTGCTTTCGCGGGTGATGGGGCTGGCTTTCCCTTCCACCCATAGTGCTCCAAATGCAGACTGGAGGCACATCCTCCCAGGGAGCATTGCAGGGATGGTCAGTTCCCCACCCCGTATTTGTGTCTCCACAGCAGCAGGACCCCATCAGCCAGGGTGAGGGCCGGGCAAGTGCCCAGCCGCTCTCATCGGGGAGGTGGATGTGCTGGGCTGAGGCCAACAAGAAGCCTGGGCCCTTGGGGACACAGCACAGGGCAAGGCCCAGAGCACTTCACTTCTTTCTACTTCTTTTATAAAAAAAAAAGTAGAAAGAAGTATGGATATATATATACTTCTTATGCATATATATATACTTTATATATACATATATATACATACACAATATATATGCATGCACACACACACACACACACACACACATATACACACACACGGCCATGGGCTTCCCAGGTGGTGCTAGTGGTAAAGAACCTGCCTGCCAATGCAGGAGATGTAAGAGACTTGGGTTTTATCCCCTGCATTAGGAAGATCCCCTGCAGAAGGACATGGCAACCCACTCCGGTATTCTTGCCTGGAGAATCCCACAAACAGAGGAGCCCTGCAGGTTACAGTCCATGGGGTCACACAGGGTCAGACACAACTGGAGCGACTTAACACACACATTTTTGACCATGCCACTCGGCAAGTGGGGTCTTAGTTCTCTGAACAGGGATCAAACCCCACCCCCTGCAGTGGAAGCACGGAGTCTTAACCACCGGACTACCTGGGAAGTTCCTGCACATCTTTCTACATCGACAGGACCACTTCCATGGCCTGGGTGGGAGCCCTGACCCTGCAGAGGTCAGACACTGAGCAGCACTGCCCAGCTGACATGCCACCTGCTGGTGTGCAGATGAAGGGCCTTGAGAGGCAAGGGCAAGCACCCAGCCAGGTGGCGGCAGGACAGCAGTGGGAACCTCAGCAAAACCTGGGGTCAACAGGACCTGAGGATGCGTGGGACTGAGGGTCTGGCCCACGTTCCATTCTTGCTCTTCACACAGCAGATGACTACACCCCTGTGAGAAGCCGGGCTGGGCAGGGACAGAGGCAGAGCTCAGCTGCGATGCTACCTCACAGCCCTCCCAAACTGGCATCGCATGGCCAATCCTACATCCTCCCAGGGAGCATTGCAGGATGGTCAGTTCCCCACCGTATTTGTGTCTCCACAGCAGCAGGACCCCATCAGCCAGGGTGAGGGCCGGGCAAGTGCCCAGCCGCTCTCATCGGGGAGGTGGATGTGCTGGGCTGAGGCCAACAAGAAGCCTGGGCCCTTGGGGACACAGCACAGGGCAAGGCCCAGAGCACTTCACTTCTTTCTACTTTTTTTTTTATAAAAGAAGTAGAAAGAAGTATGGATATATATATACTTCTTATGCATATATATATACTTTATATATACATATATATACATACACAATATATATGCATGCACACACACACACACACACACACACACATATACACACACACGGCCATGGGCTTCCCAGGTGGTGCTAGTGGTAAAGAACCTGCCTGCCAATGCAGGAGATGTAAGAGACTTGGGTTTTATCCCCTGCATTAGGAAGATCCCCTGCAGAAGGACATGGCAACCCACTCCGGTATTCTTGCCTGGAGAATCCCACAAACAGAGGAGCCCTGCAGGTTACAGTCCATGGGGTCACACAGGGTCAGACACAACTGGAGCGACTTAACACACACATTTTTGACCATGCCACTCGGCAAGTGGGGTCTTAGTTCTCTGAACAGGGATCAAACCCCACCCCCTGCAGTGGAAGCACGGAGTCTTAACCACCGGACTACCTGGGAAGTTCCTGCACATCTTTCTACATCGACAGGACCACTTCCATGGCCTGGGTGGGAGCCCTGACCCTGCAGAGGTCAGACACTGAGCAGCACTGCCCAGCTGACATGCCACCTGCTGGTGTGCAGATGAAGGGCCTTGAGAGGCAAGGGCAAGCACCCAGCCAGGTGGCGGCAGGACAGCAGTGGGAACCTCAGCAAAACCTGGGGTCAACAGGACCTGAGGATGCGTGGGACTGAGGGTCTGGCCCACGTTCCATTCTTGCTCTTCACACAGCAGATGACTACACCCCTGTGAGAAGCCGGGCTGGGCAGGGACAGAGGCAGAGCTCAGAGCGCTGCGATGCTACCTCACAGCCCTCCCAAACTGGGCTCCGAGCAGTCTGCATGGGGGTGCCCATGCCCACTCAGCAGGACCCAGCCCTGCTCGCCCCGTGGAGCAGCGTCCTAGCGGTGTGGCTACAATGCTCAGAGGGAGGACCAGTCGCAGGTATGGAGCCCCATGCCCACCAGGTGGCGCCACTAGCCCAGACGCCAGGAGAGATCAGTGGAGAGGCAGCTGGCCCTGGCTCAGGCCAAGCTGAGGATCCTGGCCTCCAGAAGGAGGCTGGTCAGAGGGTGGACGGTGGAGGAAGAGAGCGCCCTGAAGGCCTGGACCTACCCTGCCCATCTGGCCTCTCAGGTTTGCTGACACCAACTACCTCCAGGCCTCTGACAGGGTCCTCTAGCTGGCAAGTGCATCTGAGGGCATCACTTGATGCCCCGAGCCCACCCTCTGAGCTCTTCCTGGACAGCCTCCAGCCACCTGCGGGAGATCCTGGTGGGGGTGGGGTGGGGGTGGTCCTCGTCCCAGCTTTGTGGGGTGCACTCAGGTAACATTGGTGTCTTCCCACGAGCTGCTGGCTGTAGTCCCCCGTCCCCCATCCAGCCTTCTCCTGGCAGCCCTCCTCCCCAGTCCTAAAAGCTCTCCCTGACCGCCATGTCACAGCCAGGGCCGTGAGCCCAGGAGGAGGGCAGCCCCACAGGTCCGCCCCCGTGACTGGGGGCTGGCGATCTGAAGGAGCCTCTTGCGGGCGGGCGAAGCAGAGGGAGGCTGCCCCGTCCTCAGCACTCTGTGCCGGTCTCCACTTTACAGAGGGCAACAGAGACTCCAAGGGGGCCACCGAGGTCCACAGGGCCACCTTCCATGTACCCCTCTACTCACCCCAGGACACTTGGATACTTCACTCGCCCCAGCAGCCCTGCTGGCGGGGGCCACTGTTAAGGTCCAACGTTCCAGGCAGCCCAGAGGACCCCCCTCAACCTCCTGTCCCTCCCTCCACCACCTCCTGCCCTTCTGTTCCCTTCCGGGTCCCTTTCTCCCTCTTCCAGAATCAGAAAGATGCTCTCGTTCCACCCGAGAGAGGAGTCTGAGGGTTAATGGTCTCTTAGTGAGTTTGTGGTCTTCTAAACATCATAGTTACAGTTGACCCCTGAACAACACAGGGGTTACGGGCACTGACCCTCTGCATCATCTAAAAAAAATCTATGTCTAACTTATATAAAAGCTATGACGAACCTAGACAGCATATTAAAAAGCAGAGAAATCACTTTGCCAACAAAGGTCCCTGCAGTCAAAGCTGTGGTTTTCCCATTAGTCATGTATGGATATGAGAGTCAGACCATAAAGAAGGCTGAGCACTGAAGAACTGATGCTTTCAAACTGTGGTGCTGGAGAAGACTCTTGAGAGTCCCTTGGACTGCAAGGAGAGCAAACCAGTCAATCCTAAAGGAAATCAACCCTGAATATTCCTTGGAAAGACTGATGAAGAAGCTCCGATACTTTGGCCACCTGACGGGCAGACAACCCTGATGCTGCGAAAAACTGAAGCAGGAGAAGAGGGTGACAGAGGATGAGACAGTTGGATGGCATCATGGATTCAATGGACATGAGTTTGAGCAAACTCTGGGAGATGGTGAAGGACAGGAAAGACTGGGTGCAGTCCATAGGGTCACAAAGATTCATACACATCTTAGCGACTGAACAACAACTTATAATCCGCCATCCGTACCCATAGTTCCTCTGTGTCTGGGGTTTGGGCTCTGTCGACTCAGCTTGTGCAGCGCTGTAGCTCCTATCGCTACAGGCCCGCGGGTAAGCGGGCCCTCAAGTTCAAGCTCATGTTGTCCAAGGGTTCCACTGGATTTTATAGCCGTGAGCAAAGGCAGAGTGCCTCCCTGCTTGTGGCCCTGGCATGTGAGGGCCACCGAGTCCACAGGGCCACCTTCCATGTACCCCTCTACTCACCCCAGGACACTTGGATACTTCACTCGCCCCAGCAGCCCTGCTGGCGGGGGCCACTGTTAAGGTCCAACGTTCCAGGCAGCCCAGAGGACCCCCCTCAACCTCCTGTCCCTCCCTCCACCACCTCCTGCCCTTCTGTTCCCTTCCGGGTCCCTTTCTCCCTCTTCCAGAATCAGAAAGATGCTCTCGTTCCACCCGAGAGAGGAGTCTGAGGGTTAATGGTCTCTTAGTGAGTTTGTGGTCTTCTAAACATCATAGTTACAGTTGACCCCTGAACAACACAGGGGTTACGGGCACTGACCCTCTGCATCATCTAAAAAAAATCTATGTCTAACTTATATAAAAGCTATGACGAACCTAGACAGCATATTAAAAAGCAGAGAAATCACTTTGCCAACAAAGGTCCCTGCAGTCAAAGCTGTGGTTTTCCCATTAGTCATGTATGGATATGAGAGTCAGACCATAAAGAAGGCTGAGCACTGAAGAACTGATGCTTTCAAACTGTGGTGCTGGAGAAGACTCTTGAGAGTCCCTTGGACTGCAAGGAGAGCAAACCAGTCAATCCTAAAGGAAATCAACCCTGAATATTCCTTGGAAAGACTGATGAAGAAGCTCCGATACTTTGGCCACCTGACGGGCAGACAACCCTGATGCTGCGAAAAACTGAAGCAGGAGAAGAGGGTGACAGAGGATGAGACAGTTGGATGGCATCATGGATTCAATGGACATGAGTTTGAGCAAACTCTGGGAGATGGTGAAGGACAGGAAAGACTGGGTGCAGTCCATAGGGTCACAAAGATTCATACACATCTTAGCGACTGAACAACAACTTATAATCCGCCATCCGTACCCATAGTTCCTCTGTGTCTGGGGTTTGGGCTCTGTCGACTCAGCTTGTGCAGCGCTGTAGCTCCTATCGCTACAGGCCCGCGGGTAAGCGGGCCCTCAAGTTCAAGCTCATGTTGTCCAAGGGTTCCACTGGATTTTATAGCCGTGAGCAAAGGCAGAGTGCCTCCCTGCTTGTGGCCCTGGCATGTGGGGGTGAGCGCCTCAACAGAGGCGAGGGAGTCAGGGCTATTTGATTTGGGGAGTACAAAGTCTTGTCAAAGGACCTCGCCAGAGAGCGCCTCAGCCTATCTAACTCGGGTTCTGTTTACAAACAGCTCCTGAAAACCTCATTTCATGAAGTGCAATACAGCAATGCTGACAGTCTCTGCAAACTCACAGACTGTCAGGAAAACCGCTGCTTCCACTGGGAATGTCATGACACATGATACACGGTTTCCTGGGAGACCTCGGAGCCCGGAGGCCCTGCACTGCCTGGAGGAAACGTCACAGCTGCCCGTTTACTCACGTCCTCGGACTCGAACACGTGGCAGATCATCTTGTACTGCTTCTTCCCCTCCTGGGCCCCGGGGGTGGTCTCGATGCAGTCCTGGGAGGCCGAGCGCGGCATGCGGCGTCTGGCCATGAGCACCACGATGTTCCCAATGTCCGCGATGTAGGAGATGGTGCGCAGGGCGTGGTCCATCATGGTCTCCTGAGGGAAAGGGACAGGAAATGTGTTACAGGAAACAGAGCCCCAGAAATCCCTGAGTTTGGGGGTTCTCAGCCTCCATACTCCTGATGTTTGGGGCTGGACCATCCTGTACTGTGGGCTCTGGGGCACTGCAGGCTGTTCAGCAGAACCCCGGCCCACCCCCTCCACCAGACACCAGGGGCGTCTCTGCCATCCCCTGTGAGGACCACGCAGGTCTCCCACTGTGGGCTCTGAAGGACAAGTCTTCCTTATGGACAGAGGTCTTGAGGGTGGCGATTCTTCACAGTCAGTCTGCCGTCACCTGAGCCCCACAGCTTCCAAAATGATGCTGGCGGGGGCCCTGGGCCTGGTGGGGGAGGGGCAGCAGCTGAGGCCTGTCCCCACCCGACCAGAGGCCATGTGTTCGTCTGGAGCAGGATTCCCTTCCTGCAAGGCAAGCGCCTGGCCCAGATTTCCTGCCGAGCTGAGGGGAAGGCTTCAGAGTCAGTGCTGTCCAGGGACGGGTCCCTTCCAGGGGGCCGAGCAGCCTGCCTGACTCTGCTGGGTGGGGCCCCGCAGCCTTCCATCTGCCTCACAGGACCTTGGCAGGTCCATCGCTCTTGATGGCCTTCGCCATCTGGCAGGAACCCCCACATCCCAGCAGGGTTGCACATAGAGGCCCTGAGAATCTAACCAGCTGATCTGGTATGCCTTTGTCCTCTTTCCACAAAATAAAGTAGGGGGGCTTCCCTGGTGGTCCAGTGGGTAAGGACACCGCCTTGCAGTGCAAGGGGCGCTGGTTTGATCCCTGGCTTGGGAAGATTCCATGTGCCGCAGAGCGGCTGGACCGATGTGTCCAATTACCGAGCCGGAGTTCTGGAGCGCATGCGCCCAGAGCCCGCGCTCTGCAACAACAGAGGCCACTGTGATGGGAGGCCCACACGGGCCAAAGAACAAAGATGGGTGAAAATAGATAAATGAAAGACCAATAGAAGTGGCCCGCCCAAAAGGAAAAAAAAAGAAAGAAAATAGGGTGTTTCTACAATGTCCTCCGCCACTGCCTTCCTCATGGTAGCCACTTCTCACACCGGGCTCCCTGGAGCTGCTATGATTTCTGGTCAAGGCTGTGGGGGGCAGGGGTATCTCCCGAAGCTTGCTCAAACTCAGGTCCATTGGGTCAGTGATGCCATCCAACCATCTCATCCTCTGTCGTCCTCTCTCCTCCTGCCTTCTATTTTTCCCAGCATCAGGGTCTTTTCCAATGAGTCGGTTCTTCGTATCAAGCCAAAGTATGGGAGTGTCAGCATCAGTCCTTCCAATGAATATTCAGAGTTAATTTCCTTTAGGATTAACTGGTTTGATCTCCGTGCTGTCCAAGGAACTCTCCAGAGTCTTCTCCAGCACCACAACAAGACGCTTGCTCTTTGGAAGGGAAACTATGATAAACCTAAACAGCGTATTAAAAAGTAGAGACATCACTTTGCTGACAAAGGTCCATAGTCAAAGCTATGATTTCTCCAGCAGCCATGTGTGGATGTGAGAGCTGGGCCCTCCAGAAGGCTGAGCATCAATGAGTTGATGGTTTTGAACTGTGGTACACGAATTGTGGCTCCCTGAGTTCTGCCAAAGGAAGGCCACTGGGGGACAGAGAAGCCGGACCCAAAGGTCAGAGGGACAATGCACAGGCCAGAGGAGGGCCTCCATGACAGACCAGCAGCAGGACACAGGGGCTGGGAGGGGCGGCAGCAGGAGCCATGTCACAGTGTCACTGCTGCCCTGAGACACATCTGCTGCTGCCGCCGCGTCTGTCCCCAGCATCCTGCCCACTGGGTGCTCAGGGGCGGCACCAGCTCCTCCGCCCTCTGAGAGCCATCCTGTGACCCTCGCAGCAGTCTAGCAGCCGGCATGGTCCACACCAGGAGACAGTGAGTGAGACAGCACATTTGAGGGTGTCGGGAGCCATGTCCGCACTGTAGGCCGAGTCGGGGGCCAGTGAGCAGGACCCTACGGAGCAGGTCTCGCATAGGAGGCACTTGCATGAACTCTTGGCTTTTAAAAGTAGACCCTGCCCAAGTCGGCTCATTTCCAGGGCCCAGGACCAACGGCCCCCCAGCAGCGATGGACACAGCCAGCGCCCAGGTCTCATTTCTCATTTCAGGTCACTCCCCAGGGACCTGAACCACGGCTCCCTGGAGAGTGGCCAGTCCCAGCCCTGGGGCAGGAGCGCGAGGAGGCCTGGGAACATTTCCTTGTCTCAGGGACACCAGCCAAGACCGAGGGCGGGGTGCCAGGACAGCGTAGGCGAGCACCCAAGAGAACACCAATGGCAGGGGTTATGTGAAGTGCAAGTGTCAGACGCTCAGGCGTGTCTGGCTCTCTGTGACCCCGTGGACTGCAGCCCGCCAGGCTCCTCTGCCCATGGGGTTTCCCAGGCAAGAATGCTGGAGTGGGTTGCCATTTCCTTCTCCAGGGGACCTTCCCGACCCAGGGATCGAACTCGATCTCCCCCACTGCAGGCAGATTCTCCCCCATCTGCAGGCAGATGTCTGAGGCATCAGAGAAGCCTGACTGAGGGTGGGGGACGTGGTTTTTAGACAGGTTTAAGAAAAATCCAGGAGTCCACAGCGAGAAGGGAAAGAAAAAAAGCGGGGGAAAGAAGAAAGAAGCTTACGTACGGAAAACGCTAGGTAGTGAAACTTGGAACAGACAGAATGAGAAAACCAGCAGTTTGCATTTCTGACATTGTGACTGAGTCCGAAGGTCGTCACGCGGTCTGACACCAGTGACGCGCCTGGTGTCGCCATACACTTGAACAGCATGACACGGGGCCATCACTGTAGCACCTGGATGGCAAGGCCCACCCCGTCCCCAGCGTGAGCAAGACTTCCACATCTGTCCGCAGCTGTCTCCCTCCCTCTCTCCAGTTCTGCAAAGCTCATCCACCCATGCTCCCACCCCCCAGCCCCCAGCCCCCTCCACCTGGCTTTCCCATCTCCCTACAGCAGCAGGCTCGTGCTAAGACCCAGGCACAGGAAGACGAGAAGAATGGAGTCAGACACGAGCTGGGCACATGGTTCACAGGCAGGAAATCTCAGGACCCTCCCTGCTGGAGCGCCGCCACACCAAAGACCAAGGAACACTGGGGTTCTCTGCCCTCCAGCTCAATCCCCCAGCCGGGCCCACAGAGGCCTGGAGAGGGCCTGGGAACCCCGAGGATGAGCACGCAGCCCCCACCCTCTCTCCATCAAGTCTCTATTTCATGCCCGTTGCTGCTGCACCTGATCACCAGCCTCACCCGCCCAGCCTAAGGCTGTTGCCCACCCCGCCAAGCTCGCTCTGCATTCCATGGCAGGGGCCAGGGGATAGTCCCAGGGACGTGGTCTCAGCCTCACCGAGGGGATCTGCAGCTGGACCTGGCTCCCCCAGGAGATACTGGGCAAGATTGTAAAGCAGCATCTCCCCAGGCTCACCTGAGTGTCCGCATTTAACACCTTGATCCTCTGGGTGGAGATAAACAGATCCACTTCCGTCAGTGTCTGGGCATCTCCCTCAGAATTCTACGAAAGGATGGTGGAGACTGTTACAAACCTTAAAAAAAAAAAACTAACTCACACAAAGGCCTGACAATCTCACGAAGGACCCTGAGCGCCCCTAGAGGGAGAAGCTCGTTGGCAGGAGCAGCCATGGGAGTCTAAATGCGGGCCTCCCGAGCGAGCACATCTCTGCTAAGTGAGCTCTAGGGCGGTCTGCACAGGAGGGCGGTGGGGGGGCCATTTCCAGCAGGCTGAGCAGGAGGGGACCAGATGCTGGGGGCTCGTGCTAAGGCATCCGAAGCACAGCCCCCCACTCCTGGAGAAGCAGGCCTGCCTCCCCACCCTTTCAGAACACAGAGGATACACCCAGGCTGGTCCTGGAGCTATGTTTTTTGGATTCGGGATTCTAAGTATCACCAGGAAAAGGGGTGGGGGAGTTTTTCCTCACCAGTGGATTAGCTATCGCTGCATTTTCTTCTGGTTTAAAGTCACAGTCATGTCAACCTGCCCCACCCACCCTTCAGCACTGATCTGTTTCTGAAAACCCTAAGGGAGCAAGACCTCGACCAGACCGGGTGCCGCCCTCACAGGACACTGGAGAGGCCCCCACAAATGCCCGTCCTCTCCCGGCTACACCCATCATATGGCCGCTAGCAAACTGTAAAGGAACAGGGGCTGCCCCAACCAGGACAGAAAAAATGGTGATTTAATTCCTCAATAAAAAATCTGAAATCACGTCTGCCCCACCGCTGACCATTTCTCAAAAATTCTGAATTGCAGCGAAGCCCACTCAGCTCAATCCCCAGCCGGGCCCACAGAGGCCTGGAGGGCCTGGGAACCCGAGGATGAGCACGCAGCCCCACCCTCTCTCCATCAAGTCTCTATTTCATGCCCGTTGCTGCTGCACCTGATCACCAGCCTCACCCGCCCAGCCTAAGGCTGTTGCCCACCCGCCAAGCTCGCTCTGCATTCCATGGCAGGGGCCAGGGGATAGTCCCAGGGACGTGGTCTCAGCCTCACCGAGGGGATCTGCAGCTGGACCTGGCTCCCCCAGGAGATACTGGGCAAGATTGTAAAGCAGCATCTCCCCAGGCTCACCTGAGTGTCCGCATTTAACACCTTGATCCTCTGGGTGGAGATAAACAGATCCACTTCCGTCAGTGTCTGGGCATCTCCCTCAGAATTCTACGAAAGGATGGTGGAGACTGTTACAAACCTTAAAAAAAAAAAACTAACTCACACAAAGGCCTGACAATCTCACGAAGGACCCTGAGCGCCCCTAGAGGGAGAAGCTCGTTGGCAGGAGCAGCCATGGGAGTCTAAATGCGGGCCTCCCGAGCGAGCACATCTCTGCTAAGTGAGCTCTAGGGCGGTCTGCACAGGAGGGCGGTGGGGGGGCCATTTCCAGCAGGCTGAGCAGGAGGGGACCAGATGCTGGGGGCTCGTGCTAAGGCATCCGAAGCACAGCCCCCCACTCCTGGAGAAGCAGGCCTGCCTCCCCACCCTTTCAGAACACAGAGGATACACCCAGGCTGGTCCTGGAGCTATGTTTTTTGGATTCGGGATTCTAAGTATCACCAGGAAAAGGGGTGGGGGAGTTTTTCCTCACCAGTGGATTAGCTATCGCTGCATTTTCTTCTGGTTTAAAGTCACAGTCATGTCAACCTGCCCCACCCACCCTTCAGCACTGATCTGTTTCTGAAAACCCTAAGGGAGCAAGACCTCGACCAGACCGGGTGCCGCCCTCACAGGACACTGGAGAGGCCCCCACAAATGCCCGTCCTCTCCCGGCTACACCCATCATATGGCCGCTAGCAAACTGTAAAGGAACAGGGGCTGCCCCAACCAGGACAGAAAAAAAAAATGGTGATTTAATTCCTCAATAAAAAATCTGAAATCACGTCTGCCCCACCGCTGACCATTTCTCAAAAATTCTGAATTGCAGCGAAGCCCCAGGCAACAAAAATAATGGATAGTTTCACTCAATTTTCAAGGGAGAAGGTCCTCTGGACCCTCAGCCCACCATGGGGCAACATCACTTTTAATGGACTATAAACAGAAAAGTTTAACAGAGGTGAGAATCGTCTGCAGGAGGGTGGAGGAACCACTTCTCAGCTTTAAATATCAGGTTACAGTCTACAGTCACATGCATTGTAAAGGTTATATTCTAAGGCCATTGCTCAAAACCTTTGCAAAAGGTAGGTCTGACCAGAAGGAAGACACAAGAGTCCCAGGTGGACCTGAGTTTCAGGGGCCGTTTTGGAGGAAACTTGAGGGCGTGATACACTTGACGGGAGATCGGGGTGATCTCGGAGCTGGCTAGGCTCAAGCTGGGGGTGAATGTATGAGGCTGAAGCCTGATCAATAACGGGGGGTGGGTAAGTGGCCCATCAGACCTCCTGCTGCAAGAACGCAAAGAGAACACAGCAGCGCTGGTCCTACAGACCCAGACAACAAGAGCCTCGCCTGTCTGTGGATGGGGGCCACCCTCCCGTCAGTGGCAAGCCCCTGGGGTGGGCACTTTCCCATCATCGTCTGCCTGGCCAGCTGCAGGCAGACCAGCCAAGGGGCCTTGGCAATGACCCTGAACATCTCCCTGGTTGAGGGAAAGAACAATTCGTCATGGAGGTCACTGCTGAGCGCCTCAGCTGGCTGTGGATGTCTGGTCTGCCTGCACCCAACCCCCCTGGGCTCTCTGGACCTGAGGGTCAGGCTGGGGTCCACAGTGACCGTCTTGCTTCAGCTGCCCAGGGGGAACCGACTGTGGGTGGGGGGGAGGGTATCTCCTTGGGGAAAGCAGACTCCACTGCAGGTCTGCAAGGCCAGAACCACTCCGCTGTGCCGAGGGGGCACCCAGCACAAAGCCGGCTGAAGTAGAGGGCGGGTACGTGAGGTCCTGCCTGTCCTGCGGCTGAAGGAACCCAGCGAGGGGCCTCTGGGCGGACAGCAGGCATCATGGTGGGGGGTGGCTCACTGCAGCCGGAGGGTCCTCGGGCAGGCCACCAGAACACGGTGTCCACGCGGGCACAGTGCACTGACCCTCCTGCTCCCCAGGCAGAGCCAGGCCTGCATGGGGGGTGGTTGGAACACACCCGGCATTTACTACTGAACAAACGACTGAAGGTTGACCCAAGATGCTTTAAAGCCTGCCCGCGCTCCAGAAATTCCTCCGTGGAGAAAGCATTCCCTGGGCAGACCACACTTCTCATCATTCCGATTCAGTAATTAAACTTAATGAGCCTTTAACTATCAGGACAATTTAATTAACTCTGTGCAGGGGGCCTAGGCACTGAACGCATTGCACGGTCACAGCAGAGCCACATTTTAAAGTGTCTACACGAAACAGTGTCTACACAAAAAAACATCTACACCGAACAGCCACATCACGGCAGTGACCGTGTTCTAGTTCACTGAGATGCTAAAAAGGAAAAATGAAAAAGGGCAATGAATAAATGCTTCTGTGAGTGGGAGGCTTAAAAAAAAAAACAAACTCGAGATTTCATTCAAAAGTCTAACACTGACCTACCGAGGGAAGAGAAAGCCAGTTGCCACATCACTTCCGTTCCAAGGGATCCCCCGCCCCCTCCCAGTGCACAGGATGAGCCACAGACACACATGCAAACCCCACATCCTACACACCGCTTTCTTCTTGATTTTAGCAGCCTTCTGCATCCTCTGAGCAGCATGAAAGAGAAGGAAAAACAGGTGGGCACAGAGCCAAGGGAGGCTGGGTCACTCTGCCCTCTCCTGACCGGCGCTGGGGCCTCACGCCCGGAGCCCTTCCCCTCTGTCGAGGTGGTCAGAGTATGCGGTGGGCAAGGCTGCAGGGCCACAGGCGTCCACAGCCCTTCAGCAGCCTACAGGGCCGCCTCCTCAACCCCTGCGCCTCCCTCCTGACCCTGTTAGCTGTGCTGACTAGGTTCTGTCTTCCCCCTCCACCCGCCCCAGCCTAGCCGCACCACCCTTCAAACCATGCAATCTGATTGATGGGCACCCGGAGCTGTAGGTACGCCAAAGCTTTTCTTGAGGTCATGGATGTAAATAAAACATACATTTTTCTTTTTCTTTGTTCCACTTTCTATAATGACATTGGCACTAAAGATACACACTATCAAAATGCAACCAGAGGGGCTTCCCTGGTGGTCCAGTGAGTAAAGAGTCCACCTTGCAGTGCAAGGGGCACTGGTTTGATCCCTGGCCCAAGAAGATCCCACGTGCTGCAGAGCAGCTGGAGCAGTGTGCCAGCACTCTGAAGCACATGTGTCCAGAGCTGGTGCGCTGCAACGAGAGAGGCCACTGCAATGGGAGGCCCACACAGGCCAAAGAATAAAGATGGATAAAAATGAATAGATAAAGGACCAATAAAAGAGGCCAAAATTGGGCTTCCCTGGTGGTCCAGTGGGTAAGGACACCGCCTTGCAGTGCAAGGGGCGCTGGTTCGATCCCTGGCCTGGGAAGATCCCACGTGCCGTGGAGCGGCTGGACTGATGTGTCCAATTACCGAGCCGGAGCTCTGGAGCGCATGCGCCCAGAGCGGGTGCTCTGCAATGACAGACGCCACCGCGATGGGAGGTCCACAGGAGCCAAAGAACAAGGACGGATGAAGATAGACAAATGAAAGACCAATAGAAGTGGCCCGCCCGCTCCCCTCCCTCCTCAATCCAACTCCTGCCCAAAAGTAAATAAACAAATAAATCTTTAAAAAAAAAAAAAGAGGCCAAAATTTAAAAAATAAAAATGCAACCAGAGGCTCCACACACACACAGGTGTGACTGGAACGCTTCCAAACAACATTGTACTGATCACATTTCCAGGGCGAGGGGCCCAGCCGCAGGTCCTCACTGAGCAGCCTTCGCGACCCCTGCCAGTATTTCCCTCAGCACGGGTGGCACCTCAGACATGCCCGCTCTCACGCCCAGGGCTGAACCAGAGGACCAGATGGCACAGCTGGCCAGAGAGCCGTGTTACCCACCCCTCCAGTGCTCACTGCTGGGAGCCCGGCACTCCTGGCCTGCCTACCTTGACCCGGCTGACGGCCTCCTGTGCCTGCATCATCCGGATGTTTTTGGACGGGTTCCGCTCCGAGAGCAGCTGCGTGGAGCCCAGGTAGTTGGCTGCAAAGATGATCCCATCAATGAGGTCTTCTGGCTCACAGGGCCCTGGAACTGAGCGGGGACAGCCGTCAGCTTCAGCAAGGACAAGAGGACAAGACAGCAGGACCGGGGCCTTTGGGGCGGGGCGGGCTCCTGCCCCCGTCACCCCACAGTGCACAGTGCAAGTAACCACACCCTGGCCAGGAAGCCCTGCATACCCCGTGTCAGAAGGACCACGCCCCACGTTGGAAGGACCATGCCCCATGTCGGGAGGACCATGCTGGGCCAGGCAGCTGTCCCTCAGGCCCCTGGGCCTCCAAGGGGACAGCCCTGAGCTGCAACCCCAGGGCACCCTTCCCAAACATCCCCCCAACTGGCCCCAGAGCCCTGGGGACTCGGACGGCAAAGGGAACCGCCCAGTAGATTTGTGTCCTGGGGCTCCTGTGAGCCTGCAGCCCCTCACAAGCCTGTCTGGTGCCTCGTGCTCCATGTGCCCCAGTCCTGACTGGGGGATGTGGTCCCTGTTCCACCAGCTGCTTCAAGACCAGAGCTGTCAACAGCAAGATCTAGACCATTCCATCTCTTGAGCTGTTTAACACGAGAACCACTGGCCTCACGTGGCTTTTGAGAACTTGAACATGTTGGCTCGTGTGACAGAAGAAGCGAATTTTAAGGTTCACATGTAATCCTACTTAACCCAGGTTTGATCCCTGGGTTGGGAACCCGGCTCACTGCAGAGCACCCTTCTCCCCTGGAGGAGGACACGGCAACCCACTCCAGTATTCCTGCCTGGAGAATCCCATGGACAGAGAAGCCTGGTGGCTGCAGTCCATGGAGTCACAGAGTCAGACGCAACTGAGGCAACTTAGCACACACGCGCACACCATGCTGGCAGGTATCAACTCAGAAACACCACAGGTCAGCTCCTGTCCTGAGGGCACAGATTTGGGAGTCCTGGCATCATGCACCATGAATTCCGCTTTCTCCCACAGATCCTGACATCCTCTCCTTCAGCAGTGCCCAAAGGATGTACCTGGGGCCCCCATGGCTTCCTCCAGGAAGCCCTGACGACACATGTGGAATCCTCAACTAGACTGAGCGCGGCTGCACAGCCAGGGTCAAATCAGGCTGCCCCTTGCACCTGAGGTGCCTCAGTCCTTGCTCTGGACATGAACAACCTTCTCGCAGCTAGATAGGGCTGGAGGCTCCACGGGAGGGGTGATGGGGGGGTGATGGAGGGGGAGAGGAAGGCATGGGTGGAGTCGCTAGGACCCAGAGTAGTCTTGGTAAAGGCTGGATCCATCTGGGCGCCTAACAGATCTAGGGCCCACGTGGGGGCCCAGACGGGTTGTGAAGGTGCCCCACCCCAGGCAGTGGGGTCCACCACCCACACCATGGGCACCTGCTCCCTGGGAACAGGCCAGTGCAGGACTGGGGGCTCTGTTTCAAGGCCAGCAGATGCTGCCCCCTCTGTGGGGGGGATGTTTTGTCACTCAGGCCCTGCTCTTCCTTCAAACAGGTAACACTACACACGACCCTGCCTCCCGCACCGGCCCACCACTCAGACCCCCACCCGGCCCCAACCCAGGTCAGGAGGCAGAGAGGAGCAGCCAGAGTGTGGGGGTGCTTCAGCTTCACAGACACAGCTCTCAACTCCAACCCACAAACGCAGGAGCAGGGATCAGCTTCATTCCAAGGCTGAAGTGTCTGGCCATGAGTGTTTGAGCATAAACTGTTCTTACTTTGCTCAACTCCTGAACAAACCCAAAGCAGAGCCCACCAGAGGGAGACACAACAACACGGGACCAGACAGTGAGTTGAGAGCAGTCTGCCTCCCCAGAGGGGATTTCTCCTACTAACTCCCTTTGCGTGGCGTACACATATACACACGCGCGTGTACCAGAACCCTGCTGCGCAGCCTGGGGTGCTCTGCACAGAAGGAAGCCTTTGTGTGAAACACCCACTGGAGGATCACAGGTGCAGTGGCTTTTCTGATCAGGGAAGGGGCTCCAAAGCTGTGCCTTGCAGCCCCCGGCCTTGCCACCTTGGGATTATCCTGAGGGCAGGAGGCAGGCAGACAAGGCTTCCAGTGGCCTGGCCCCTAGTGGTCTCCTTCGGCTGTGTCTGCTGCCCCCTGAGCCCATGGAGTGGGTGACTTGTAGGAGGCAGAGCACAGCCTCAGACGGGGATGGGGGCAAGTCCAGAGAGCCACTAAGTGAGGCCCCTACCCTAACACACCAGACTCTGGGACAGCTTCTGCCCTATCCAGCCCCCGACAGGCCCATGAAGCAGATCTCAGGGGCCTAGTTTCACAAAGGACAGTCCACATGCAGTCAAGTATGGTGCCCAAGATGAACATCACTGATCTGGGCATGAAGCATTTCTAAGCCTTTGTCCCACAAAGCCCTGTGCTGTGACAGAAGACACGGAGCCCACAGGATGGCAGTCCCACAGTCACAAAGCAGATATGTCAGGACGGCCCCGGGAGAGGGCACAAAGGCAGGCCACAGTGGCCGGGAAGGAGCAGCAGGGAGACCCGCCCTCAGGAGGGTCGGGGGGCTGTCCTTGGAGCTGAGCTCTGGAGTGGCAGAGGGAATCAGCAAGCCACAGAAGGAGAGCAGAGAGCTCCTCAGGTCAAGGCAAGAGCAGGTGCAAAGGCCCCGGGGTGGCACAGAGACGTGGAGACTGTCGGGTGGAGGGGGTGAGCCAACGGTCAGGACAAGTCGAGGTTGCAACGCAAGTGCCAGCCAAATGCGAGAACTCTGGGACCACAGCCAGGACAGTCACTGTAGGCCGTCAGTCGGGAAACCTTTAGAGCAACTAGGCTGCAGACGGGCCAACAGCAGAAGGCCAGGAGGGAGAAAAGCTGGGAGGCTACTGCAGGAGTCCAGCAAGCGACAATGCTGACCGTGGTGGCGGTGAAGACGATGACGGCCATGCCAAGGATGATGGTGACGACGAGGAGGTGCTGGCAGAACAAGACGGTGCTGGTGGTGCTGGCGGTGGAAGGCAGGTGCTGGCAGAATCGTGAAGATGCTGGTGAGCGGTGGTGGTGCAGGACAGCATGATGCACCCACTGGAGGATCACAGGTGCAGTGGCTTTTCTGATCAGGGAAGGGGCTCCAAAGCTGTGCCTTGCAGCCCCCGGCCTTGCCACCTTGGGATTATCCTGAGGGCAGGAGGCAGGCAGACAAGGCTTCCAGTGGCCTGGCCCCTAGTGGTCTCCTTCGGCTGTGTCTGCTGCCCCCTGAGCCCATGGAGTGGGTGACTTGTAGGAGGCAGAGCACAGCCTCAGACGGGGATGGGGGCAAGTCCAGAGAGCCACTAAGTGAGGCCCCTACCCTAACACACCAGACTCTGGGACAGCTTCTGCCCTATCCAGCCCCCGACAGGCCCATGAAGCAGATCTCAGGGGCCTAGTTTCACAAAGGACAGTCCACATGCAGTCAAGTATGGTGCCCAAGATGAACATCACTGATCTGGGCATGAAGCATTTCTAAGCCTTTGTCCCACAAAGCCCTGTGCTGTGACAGAAGACACGGAGCCCACAGGATGGCAGTCCCACAGTCACAAAGCAGATATGTCAGGACGGCCCCGGGAGAGGGCACAAAGGCAGGCCACAGTGGCCGGGAAGGAGCAGCGGGGAGACCCGCCCTCAGGAGGGTCGGGGGGCTGTCCTTGGAGCTGAGCTCTGGAGTGGCAGAGGGAATCAGCAAGCCACAGAAGGAGAGCAGAGAGCTCCTCAGGTCAAGGCAAGAGCAGGTGCAAAGGCCCCGGGGTGGCACAGAGACGTGGAGACTGTCGGGTGGAGGGGGTGAGCCAACGGTCAGGACAAGTCGAGGTTGCAACGCAAGTGCCAGCCAAATGCGAGAACTCTGGGACCACAGCCAGGACAGTCACTGTAGGCCGTCAGTCGGGAAACCTTTAGAGCAACTAGGCTGCAGACGGGCCAACAGCAGAAGGCCAGGAGGGAGAAAAGCTGGGAGGCTACTGCAGGAGTCCAGCAAGCGACAATGCTGACCGTGGTGGCGGTGAAGACGATGACGGCCATGCCAAGGATGATGGTGACGACGAGGGAGGTGCTGGCAGAACAAGACGGTGCTGGTGGTGCTGGCGGTGGAAGGCAGCTGTGCTCCCCACTGCGCCGCCAGTGCAAGTCTGGGCGTGAAGATGCTGGTGACGGCGGTGGTGGTGCAGGACAGCATGATGATAAAGACAAATGACAGCAGCAGCCGGATCCACCCTGGAGGTTCAATCACCAGACCCAGAGGGGGCCTGGAGAGGAGGGCTGAGAAGCTGGCTACACACAGGGCTGGAAGGAGCTGCTATGACCCACCGAGGGAGCCCTGGGCGACGGCAGAGGGCTTCTGAGGTACCTGAGTGGCAGGAGCCCAGAGGCCCCCAGAGCAGCTCAGGAGTCCAGGGGAATGTGTGTCACTGCCAATGAAGCCACAGGCGGGCTCTGTCCAGGAACTGCTTCCCTACCTACAGCAACTCCCACCTGATCCCTGGGACACGGCTACAAGGCTGCTCACCGCTGCACCGACCAGAAACCACATAACCATCAGCCCATCCATCCAGGGGGACTGATTAATACCCCATCATATGGCCACGTCACTAACTCCTGTGCTGCCCGCCCCCTGCATGATTAGGTGGGGCTCCAGTTGTCTCTGCCAGGAAATTTACCAAGAAATGACATCTACCAAGAAGTCAGGGAGGAAGTGCAGACCCATGTGGCCAGTGCAACCTCTATATTTAAGAAGAAGGATTAAAATCAACTGTACATCAAAAAAAAAAAACATTTTTAAAGGCCTATAGATAGACTTACATATGCCCAGGACATTTCTGGCAGGATTCACAAGAAAGTTAACAGTGACTTCCAGCACAGAGAGAGACTAGGGGTCTGGACGTACAGACAGAAACAGGGAAGGCACACAGGGATTTACAGGGTGGAAATCACTTTTCATTCTTATGGCTCTTGGCCTGATCGAAGCACTTTACAGAAAAAGCTTAACCAATCTCTACTAGTGAATAGATGTTCCCATTTTAAGCCACGTCCAAGCCCTATTCACACTGACAAAATGGAGTCCCAGAGATGAAATCTAACAAGGTTTTATTTGTTTCTAACAAGGACATATCTTAGGGGTTTGCATAAGTCCTCCATGGGACGCTCTGCTCCCTCCTGACTCCCATCCTCCAGCCAACAGCACTCTGCACCCACAGGCCCTCCTGTCCATCCAGCCCTGCTCTGGGCTCGGGAGCCCTGCCCTGCAGCAGGCCGATGGGGAGGAGGTGAGTGCTGCCTCGGTTTAGGAGGCTCATCAGGAAAGGTTCATCCCAACTGCTTACTGTAAGAGCAAACCAAGGCTCAGATCTGAAGTGCCCACTGTGTGAAAACACCCCAGTGGCTTCCTCAGCACCATGAGGACCCAGGTAAGAAATGTGAGGACTTCAGTTTCCCAGGTTTTTAAATTCTTTACTAAAAAAGAAAACAAGGGTACCAAAGGTTTAAGTTACTTATTTCTGAAGATCAATTGACCTTGCTCCTTCCACAAATATTCATAAAAATCAATTACCAGATTATAGAAAGAATTCATAAACTTGACATTGTTGACCATAACCCACTAGCAAGAGAAGGAAGCAGGCAGGCAAAGAGAAAGACCTTGTTTTTCAGAAGTTCTTCAAGTGGTTCGTCAGAGGGCATCATAAAGGTATTGCCAAGGGTTCCCAGATGCGATGCAGACAAGTGCCAAGCAAGCACGTGCTCCCCACACCAGAAGTGATGCAGATCCGATCAGCTGAGGTTTTTCACGGAATATTAAAATGCAATCATAACCTCCTCCAAAGAGTCAGAAGAGGGGATGAAAATGAAGAGTCTTAAAAAAAATAGCAGTCTGAATTTAGATTCAATTATGTCCACCCTAATCAGAAGTGTTAGATTGCAATTAGCTGCTTATAAAGACACATTTCAATCTATTAATTCAATCATCAGTGTCACGTGTGAGGCCATTACTGAAGGTGTTATTAGATGGAATGTTCTCCGTGTGTGTACTAAGTCGTTTCAGTTGGGCCCAAGTCTTACAACCTTAGGGACCACAACCTGCCAGGCTCCTCTGATGGGATTCTCTAGGCAAGAATACTAGAGCAGATTGCCATGCACTCCTCCAGGGGATCTTCCCAAGCAAGGGACTGAACCTGAGTCTCTTATGTCTCCTGCATTGGCAGGTAGTTCTTAACCATTAGCACCACCTGGGAAACCTGAAATAGTCTACTCTTCCCTAATCAATTTGACTACCCTCTCCACACACCCACACCCCGGCCTGAAGATGTGGGTCCTTGTACTTTGCCTTATTAAAGAACTGCCCTCCCCTGGAAGGGGTGCTTTCTGCACAAACTTTGCAGGAGAAAACCAGAAGTGGAAGTCCTGTGCACACTGACATAAAAGTGCAACTGTCCCCGGAGAGAGAAAATTCAGTCACTTACCAGCCACAAAACTGGGAAATGAGGCCACCTTCTTTGTCTGTTAGGAAATATGAAAACACACACACACACCACAGTTGTAAGCAGTTGGCCTGTAAGGTCCAGGCTCAGATGATGCCGTAACATGAAAAGTTCAACCCATGAGTGACTGGTTTCCCCAAGAAGCCAGCTCCTCACAACGGAGCCACGTCATTTGGGCTCCATGATGTTTCGGTAGGGTGCATGTAGCCAATTCTTATGGAAAACTTGGGGTACAAAAAGCCATCAGCTAAGGCCTAGGGACCCCCAAAATAGTGTGCCACTGCTAGAAAGAACACACCCAGGGGCTCTCCAACTGGTAGCCGTGAGAATCCCCAGACACACCTTTTTATTTTTCAGCCATACAGTGCAGTATCAGGAATCAAACCCATGCCCTCGCCTCTAAGGCACATCTTTAAAAGCAAGATGAAACAGGGACTTCCCTGGGGGTCCAGGTTAGGGCTCCCCATTGTCATCACTGAGTCAATGGACATGAGTTTGAGCAAACTCTAGGAGATGGTGAGGGACAGGGAAGCCTGGAGTGCTACAGTCCATGGGGCTGCAAACAGTTAGACATGACTGAGCGACTGAACAACAGTAACGTTCATGGCAGGAGGTGCACGTTCGACTCCTGGTCAGGAAACTAAGATTCCACATGCTGGGCAGCATGGCCATAAATAAATACATACATAAAATATTTCAACAAATAAAAGAAAGATGCAGGAGATCAGACGCCACTGTATGTGTGGCCACAGTTACTTCAGCCAAGTTAGAAAACCTCATCCAGACCATGTAACCCAGAAAAGGCGAACAACTTGCTTGAGGCCTCATCTGAATTAGGAAGCAGGGCTTCCCTGGTGGTTCAGACGGTGAAGAATTCTCCTGCAGTGCAGGAGACCCGGGTTCAATCCCTGGGTTGGGACGAGCCACTTCGCTTTCAGGCCTCATTCTAACAACCTCCCCATCATGGCCGTGGGAGCTGATGGTAGTGCTTTTTAAAGCCATGGTATTGGTTCAGAACAGTGTTTATGGCAATTTCTGCAGACATTTTTGGTTGTCTCAACCTGGGGAGGAGGGCTGCTACCAGCATCGAGGGGGCAGAGGCTAGGGAGGTGTCTAAACATCCCACAGTGTAGAGGACAGCTCCACAAAGGAGGACCTGGCCCTGGATGTCCATGGTGCCACCTTCAGGAATCCTGCTTTAGAACGCCATAGTCAGGTAATGGGGTGAAGAGAGCTTCCGTCAAACCAGGGAGCATCAAGGAGCCCAAGCACCAAAGGGAACATATGGGCCCACAGTGGTGGCCACCTGAGTCAACGGGAAAGGGACTTCCCTTCCTCCCCCAGGGGCCACCTCCTCCTCCTGGAGGACCACCTGGTTTTGCCTGTCAGGATCTCCTGCCTCCCAGGCACTGGGTGGGACAAGAACCCCATGTGGAGGGTGACTCTGTGAATATGGGCCCCAGGGCAGGACTTTCACCCCTGGAAAATTACCTCCGGGACGTTGTTGTTGTCAACAGGTCCATTAAGATCAGAGCGCTGCTGTTTCCTCGGTTGCTCCAAACCGTTGCAAACCTGGAAACAGGAGAGTTAAAGATACAGGTGATGTCTTCACATGTTAGAGAAATTTTTAAAATAATTTTAAATAAATAAAATTTAAAAATTTAAAAAGAAACCAAGATATAAAACTGGACATACAATATGACACAGTTTTGTAAAATGCATGTGTACAGAGGCCCGTGTGCACGCCACGAAGGCACGCAGGTACACAGGTACATGTCGACACACAGACACAATTTTACTTTTCTGCCAATAACATGTATACTTTCATACTTCTCAGGGGTTATGTGAATCATGGTTTCTAACTTTATTACTCTTTCTAATTGTGGTAAAGCGCATGTGACAAAGTATTTGTCATCGCAACCGTTTGTGAGTGTCCCGGTTCTGAGGCACTAGGTACTTTCACGTAAAAGGGCAACCTCACCACCCGTCTCCAGAGCTCCTGTCCATCTGAATAAACCAAAACTCTCTCCCCATCAAACACTAAGTGCCTACTCCCACGGCCCCCAGCCCCTGGCACCCACCAGCTGTCTCTGTGAAGTTACTCAGTGGGGTTCATGTAAGTGAGCCCACACAAGGTCTGTCTCTTCCTGACTGGTCTATTTCACTGAGCATCACGTCTTCACGGTTCATCCTTGGTGGGGCAGGTGTGAGACTGTCCTTCCTTTTAAAGGCCAAGTAATATTCCACCATTTATAAAGACCACATTCTGTTCATCCACTCATCTGTCCACACACACCTGGATGGCTTCTATCTTTTGGCTTATTGTAATTAATGCTGCTAGGAACCGTGGGTGCACAAGCACCTCTTAGAGTTCCTGCCTTCAATTCTGTGGGTAAATATACACCCAGGGTGGCTTCCCAAGCGGCGCTAGTGGTACAGAATCCACCTGCCAGTGCAGGAGACGCAGAGACGCAGGTATGGGCTCTGGGTCAGGAAGACCGCCTGGAGAAGGAAATGGCGACCCCCTGCAGCATTCTTGCCTGGGAAATCCCATGGACAGAGGAGCCTGGAGGGCTGTAGTTCACAGGATCGCAAAGGGTCAGGCATGACTGAGCCTCAGCAGTAGAGGCAACAGATTAGACACCCGCAGCAGTGGGCTGCAGGATCGTTTGGTAACTTTACTTTTGGTCTTTGGAGGAACCACCAGACTGTTTCCACAGCAGCTAAACCATTTTACCTTCCCAGCAAGTGTCCAAAAGTTAAAATTATGTTTCTAAAAAACCCTGCTTAGTTCAACGCAAATTCTCAAATCCAAACTCTTTAGTAAATGCAAATTAATCCACCACTAGAAAAAAAAATGCCCCAAAGACACATCATAAGTCTTTTCTTAAAGAAGACATCCATCCAAAATTCCACTTACTTCAATGAACAGAATTTAAAGTTGAGGTATACTTTTTCTAATTAGTATCCTGTTCCATCCAGAAAAACCTCTCCTGATCCAAGCACTGAAACCGCAGTCCTAACTCCAAAGTAGGCTCTGGTGAGCCAGCACTGTCAGTCAAGTTCTAGAACCTTCTGGAAATAAATTATCAAGCAGGACTTCCCTGGTGGCTTGCTGTAAAGAATCTGCCTGCCAGTGTAGGGGACACAGGTGTGATCCCTAGTCAAGGAAGACCCCACATGCCACGGAGCAACTAAGCCCATGCACCACAACTACTGAGCCCAGGCTCTGCAACAAGAGCAGCCTCCACAATGAGGAGCCTTTGCACTGCAGCCAGAGAGCAGCCCCTGCACCTAGAGACAGCCTGCACCGCAGCGAAGACCCAGCACAGCCAAAAATACATGCATAAATAACCAAGTAGTGCCAAAGCAATCCTCAGGAAGAAGAATGGAGCTGGGGGGATCAGCCTCCCCAACTTCAGACTCTACTACAAAGCAACAGTCATCAAGACAGTATGGTACTGGCACAAAAACAGAAATATCGACCAATGGAACAAGATAGAGAACCCATAGATAAACCCACGCACCTATGGGTACCTTATTTTTGACAAAGGAGGCAAACATATAAAATGGGACAAAGACAGCCTCTTCAACAAATGGTGCTGGGAACATTGGACAGCTACATGCAAGAAAATGAAGTTGGAACATACCCTGACACCACACACAAAGATCAACTCAAAATGGATTAAAGACCTAAATGTAAGGCCAGAAACCATCAAACTCTTAGAGGAGAATATAGGCAAAACTCTCAAGGACATCAATCAAAGCAAGATCTTCTCTGACCCACCTACCAGAATAGTGGAACTAAAAAGACAAATGAACATATGGGACCTAATGAAACTTAAAAGCTTTTGTACAGCTAAAGAAATTACAAAAAAGCTCAACAGACACCCCACAGAGTGGGAGAAAATCATAGCAAATGAAACAACTGACAAAGAATTAATCTCCAAAATCTACAAGCAACTCAGACAACTCAGCACTGGAAAAATGAACAACCCAATCAAATAACGGGAAAAGGACCTAAACAGACACCTCTCCAACGATGACATACAGATGGCCCAAAAACACATGAAACGATGCTCAACTTCACTAATAATTAGAGAAATGCAAATCAAAACTACAATGAGATATCACCTCACACCCGTCAGAATGGCCATCATCCACAAATCGACAGACAATAAATGCTGGAGAGGCTGCGGAGAAAAGGGAACTCTCCTGCATTGCTGGTGGGAGTGTAAATTGATACAGCCTCTATGGAAGACAGTCTGGAGATTTCTTAAAAAACTAAAAATAGAAGCACCATATGACCCAGCAATCCCACTCTTAGACTTATACCCTGACAGAATCAAAACTGAAAGAAGCACCTGTACCCCAATGTTCATTGCAGCTCTCTATACAATAGCTAGAACATGGAAGGAACCTAGATGCCCATCGACGAACGAATGGATCCAAAAGCTCTGGTACATATATACAATGGAATACTACACAGCTGTAAAGAGAAATGCAGAAGAATCAACCCTAATGAGGTGGCTGGATCTAGAACGTATCATCAAAAGTGAAGTCAGTCAGAAAGAGAAGGACAAATACAGTATATTAACACATATATATGGAATCTAGTAGGATGGTGATGATGGCACATGCAGTGAAGCGACAGAAAGACAGACATGGACAGTGGACATATGGACATTGTGGGGAAGGAACAGTGGGTGGGAGGCGTAAAGGAAGTAGCATGAAGGCCTGTACTATCATAAGTGAAGAAAATAGTGATAGTCATTGCTCTGTGAGAAAAGGGGATCCTTCAGGAGTGCTGTGTGATGGTCGGGAGGGGAGGGAAGGGGGGGATATACCTATGACTAATCTGAGAACATACATATCTGTAAACAACAAAACTCTGTAAAAGTTAAAAGTAAAATAAAGGTTTTTAAAAAAAAAAACAAGTAGTAGCAATAGTGTAAGACATTAATAGGTTTATATTTATAAATAAATGTCTATTATTAACATGAATACACATTATACTTATATTTACCTTTTTTAAAAGTAAATAACGTATTTCTAAGACATTCTTCTATTATTTCTTAAGGAAGACAGCTGTTTAAAACTGTGAGTTCGGAGGGGTGGGGGGGATATACATATGACTAATCTGGAATCATACATATCTGTAAACAACAAAACTCTGTACAAGTAAAATAAAAATTAAAAAAAATAAATAAACAAAAATAAAAATGTGGGTTCTCACCAGACACCTGACCTGCCTGCACCTTGACTGTGGACTTATAGCCTCCAGAACTGAGAGAAATAAATGCATGCTGGTTTGTGATATTCTGATTTAGCAGCCTGAAAGGACTAAGATAACACTCCTTCCACGAACACTACAGCTTGGGCTAGCACCTCATTTTTCTGGCAGGATGAGGGCCATTGTGTGGGGTAACAGACTCACCAAGGAGCCAGACACACAGTGGGGAGAGCCCCTCCAGGACCGCTGCCCACCTGGGTCAGACACCCCTGAAGAGGTCTCCCTTCTGGGGGACACAGCTCCACGCTGGCCAGGGGAACCCAGGCTGGCTGGACATCAGCGCCTCACACCAGCCACCCTGTCCCCCCACCTCGCATGGGACCACTGCGCATCGTAACCACAGGTGACACAAGGTCTCAGGTCCATTTCTGAGAGCAGCTTCTCCCAAAGCCTCCACAGCTGGGACCCTTCCCTCCAGGCCAACATTTTCTCTAACGCCTTGGACCACTCATCACTATGGCAACCGCATCGCATGATAAACCGCCGGGGTTGTTTCTAGAGAGCCAGGGGGTGGCCTGTGCCGCTTCTCCTCGGGAAAGCCCATCTGCCGCTCAGATCTTCATTGCAGGGTCTGGCTGGGGGGCTTGTCAGCAGGGGTGCAGCGTCTGAAACAAATGTGGTCTGAGGCCCACATGGATGCGGGGCTCCTGGCATCTTAAAGGAAGACGCTGTCTAAATCCTTTTGTTCCCTCGCCCACAGCAGAGCAGCCAGGCACATCTCAAAATAAAATGCCGGGGCTTCCCCTGGTGGTCCAGTGGGTAAGGACACCGCCTTGCAGTGCAAGGGGCGCCGGTTCGATCCCTGGCCTGGGAAGATCCCACATGCCGCAGAGCGGCTGGACTGATGTGTCCAATCACCGAGCCGGAGCTCTGGAGTGCATGCGCCCAGAGCCGGTGCTCTGCGACGACAGATGCCACCGCGATGGGAGGCCCACAGGAGCCAAAGAACGAAGACTAATGAAAATAGAGAAATGAAGGACCAGTGGAAGTGGCCCGCCCACTCCCCTCCCTCCCCAACCCAACCCCCGCCCAAAATAAATAAATAAGTAAATAAATCTTTAAAAAAAATAAAATAAAATAAAATAAAATAAAATAAAATGCCGGCCAGGGTTGCCCCTGACTTTCACAGCCAACACGGAGAGCCAGGCCACATCTCTCACTTAGTAACTCCAGTGGACATCCTCCACCAGGGTGCCACCTGCTGGAACCTCAGTGGCCATCGCTGGGGAAGGGGTGAGTGAACTAAATTATGCTAATGTGGCAGGGACCCCCAAGACCTTCATGGAGCCCTGAGACCAGAGCACAATCTGGGGGCACATGCTGGGCACAAACACCAGGACCAGGGACAGCTGTTCAGGGCAGGGAGGACTTGCCTATAAGAAAAATACACTCACTGGAATCAACTCTTGTAATAAATGGGCTGCCATGGTGACTCAGTGGTAAAGAAGCCACCTGCCAATGCAGGAGATGTGTGTTTGGTCCCTGGGTTGGGAAGATCTCCTGGAGAAGGGAACAGCAGCCCCCTCCAGTCTTCTTGCCTGGGGAGCCCCGGTGAACAGAGGAGCCAGGCAGGCTACAGTCCGTGGGGTCGCAGAGTCAGGCCCGACTTGGCACACATGCACACACACAAGAAATATCTTGGCTCCAGCTGGTGAAACTGAAGCTCGAACTTTTTTAACCTGTCCATGCTAATCCTGTTGGCTGGATTAAACTGAAGATCCGGTGCTACAACCCAGGTGGCTTCTGATGGCATCACGGCAAAGAAGCACATGCCCACTCAGGCTCGCACCATCTGGAACAGAAGCCACGTGCTTCCAAGCGCGGTCCTGGATGACAAGCGCGTGAGTGACGGGAGGAAGCTCCATCAGGGACAGAGAGCACCGACGCAAGGCCACGGAAGCCACGGCCTCCCACAGGACTGTCCCACCTCCCCCAGACAGTGCTCCATGCCAGAGAGACACTCGGCCAGGGGTCAGCCTTCTCCAGGAGCCAAAGAACGAAGACTAATGAAAATAGAAAAATGAAGGACCAGTGGAAGTGGCCCGCCCGCTCCCTCCCTCCCCAACCCAACCCCCGCCCAAAATAAATAAATAAGTAAATAAATCTTTAAAAAAAATAAAATAAAATAAAATAAAATAAAATAAAATGCCGGCCAGGGTTGCCCCTGACTTTCACAGCCAACACGGAGAGCCAGGCCACATCTCTCACTTAGTAACTCCAGTGGACATCCTCCACCAGGGTGCCACCTGCTGGAACCTCAGTGGCCATCGCTGGGGAAGGGGTGAGTGAACTAAATTATGCTAATGTGGCAGGGACCCCCAAGACCTTCATGGAGCCCTGAGACCAGAGCACAATCTGGGGGCACATGCTGGGCACAAACACCAGGACCAGGGACAGCTGTTCAGGGCAGGGAGGACTTGCCTATAAGAAAAATACACTCACTGGAATCAACTCTTGTAATAAATGGGCTGCCATGGTGACTCAGTGGTAAAGAAGCCACCTGCCAATGCAGGAGATGTGTGTTTGGTCCCTGGGTTGGGAAGATCTCCTGGAGAAGGGAACAGCAGCCCCCTCCAGTCTTCTTGCCTGGGGAGCCCCGGTGAACAGAGGAGCCAGGCAGGCTACAGTCCGTGGGGTCGCAGAGTCAGGCCCGACTTGGCACACATGCACACACACAAGAAATATCTTGGCTCCAGCTGGTGAAACTGAAGCTCGAACTTTTTTAACCTGTCCATGCTAATCCTGTTGGCTGGATTAAACTGAAGATCCGGTGCTACAACCCAGGTGGCTTCTGATGGCATCACGGCAAAGAAGCACATGCCCACTCAGGCTCGCACCATCTGGAACAGAAGCCACGTGCTTCCAAGCGCGGTCCTGGATGACAAGCGCGTGAGTGACGGGGAGGGAAGCTCCATCAGGGACAGAGAGCACCGACGCAAGGCCACAGAAGCCACGGCCTCCCACAGGACTGTCCCACCTCCCCCAGACAGTGCTCCATGCCAGAGAGACACTCGGCCAGGGGTCAGCCTTCTCCAGGACTCGGTCTTTCTTGTTCTCAAAGCCATCAGTCATTCCAGCCAAGCTATGCCCTCCATTCAATCCAGGGTGGGGTTGGGGGGCTGGGACAGGGACACTGCAGATGCTCCAAGGGGCTGAGATGGGGCGTAGCCCACAGGTTCCTGGTGGGGTCCTTGACACTCTCCATGCCATCTCTCCAAGGTCCTTCACTCCATCGCCTGACAGACAGTGGCTGAGAGAAGACAGTGCTGGCCTGTTCCTTCCATTCCTCCTGGGACGCCGACCACTCCGTGATCCTCACCTGGAGGAGGTATCTTGGATAAAGTCTGTTCTTAAGGCCGTGATCCCTCCGGGAACGATCCATCCTTTTGAAGCTGATCTCTGGCTTAAGAGAATCATGGCGAGATCCACTGGGGAAGCCACTCGGGACCTGGCCTTAAACTCTGTGACTCGTCCGCTAAAACCTCCTCCACCACCAACACTGGGCCCCCCAGCGCTTCTCCATGCCATTGCTCACCCTCTTTCCACTGGGCTCTGGGAAGGGCGGCTGGTACCCAGGGAAGAGCAGAACCACACTTTTCTGAACTGGCCTCTGCGTTTCCATCCTCATTACTATTTCAGAAATACACTATGGGAGGCTGCCATAGTGATTCCCCTGATTCACCTGGGCAAAGTAGACTGAAATATTCTATAGAGGATTCTAGATGCCATTAGGTAATTTGTGATTCATAGGAAGAGGTCCTAGTGGTAAAGAAGCCACCTCCCAATGCAGGCGACGTGTGTTTGGTCCCTGGGTTGGGAAGATCACCTGGAGGAGGGAAGGGCAACCCATTCCAGTCTTGTTACCTGGAGAATCCCATGGACAGAGAAGCCTGGCAGGCTACAGTCCATGGGGTCACAAAGAGTCAGACATGACTGAAGCGACTTAGCACGCACACAAGAGGTCAGGATATCAACACTGACAGGAATTTAGAAGAGGTTGATGCCGACCCTCATGGATGACTTTGAAGGATTCAGACTTGAGTGGAGGAAGTCACCTGAGATGTGTTGGAAACAGTGAGAGAACTAGAATTAGAAGTGGAGCCTGAAGGTGGACTGAATCACTGCAAGCTTATAATGCAACTTGAACAGATGAGGTTTGCTTCTCACAGATGAACAAAGAAAGTGACTTCTTGGGAAGGAACCTAATCCTGGTGAAAGCGCTGTGAAGATTGTTGAAAGGACAATAGAGGATTTAGAATATTACATAAAGTTAGTTGATGAAGCAGCAGCAGAGTTTCAAAATTGGATTGGATTGACTCCAATTTTGAAAGAAATTCTATCGTGGGCAAAATGCTATTAAACTGCAGAGGATGAAACAGAGAAATTGTGAAAAGAAGAGTCCATCAACTGAAGTAAATTTCACTGTCATCTTTGGTTAAGAAATTGCCACGGCCACTTCAGCAGCCACTAGCCGGACAAGTCAGCAGCTGTCCACATCGAGGCCAGACCCTCCGCCAGGCAAAAAGATGATGACTCCTGAAGGTGCAGATGAGGCTTAGTATTTTTTAGCAATAAAGTATTCTTAAAAAGAATTTTTTAGATTTCTTTTTCTTTATTTTTGGCTGAGCTGGGTCTGGGTTGCTGTGTAGACTCTCTCTAATTGCAGCGACCAGGGGCTATTCTCTAGTTGAAGTGCTCAGGCTTCTCATTCCACTGGCTTCTCTTGTTGTCAAGCACGGGCTCTAGAGCGCAGGTTCCGTAGTTGTGGCACACAGGCTTAGTTGCCCCGAGGCATTGAGGAGCGTCCCGGACCAAGGATCGAGCCCATGTCCCCTGCATTGGCAGGCAGATTCTTATCCACTGGACTAGCACGGAAGCCCTAAGGTACTCTTTTTTGGCAGGGGGGAGGGGTAGGGGGACAGGCAGGCCACTTCTATTGGTCCTTCATTTTTATCTATTTTCAATCATCTTTTTGTTCTTTGGCCCGTGTGAGAGTGGCCTCTGTTGTCTCAGGCTACAGTCCATGGGGTCACAAAGAGTCAGACATGACTGAAGCGACTTAGCACGCACACAAGAGGTCAGGATATCAACACTGACAGGAATTTAGAAGAGGTTGATGCCGACCCTCATGGATGACTTTGAAGGATTCAGACTTGAGTGGAGGAAGTCACCTGAGATGTGTTGGAAACAGTGAGAGAACTAGAATTAGAAGTGGAGCCTGAAGGTGGACTGAATCACTGCAAGCTTATAATGCAACTTGAACAGATGAGGTTTGCTTCTCACAGATGAACAAAGAAAGTGACTTCTTGGGAAGGAACCTAATCCTGGTGAAAGCGCTGTGAAGATTGTTGAAAGGACAATAGAGGATTTAGAATATTACATAAAGTTAGTTGATGAAGCAGCAGAGTTTCAAAATTGGATTGGATTGACTCCAATTTTGAAAGAAATTCTATCGTGGGCAAAATGCTATTAAACTGCAGAGGATGAAACAGAGAAATTGTGAAAAGAAGAGTCCATCAACTGAAGTAAATTTCACTGTCATCTTTGGTTAAGAAATTGCCACGGCCACTTCAGCAGCCACTAGCCGGACAAGTCAGCAGCTGTCCACATCGAGGCCAGACCCTCCGCCAGGCAAAAAGATGATGACTCCTGAAGGTGCAGATGAGGCTTAGTATTTTTTAGCAATAAAGTATTCTTAAAAAGAATTTTTTAGATTTCTTTTTCTTTATTTTTGGCTGAGCTGGGTCTGGGTTGCTGTGTAGACTCTCTCTAATTGCAGCGACCAGGGGCTATTCTCTAGTTGAAGTGCTCAGGCTTCTCATTCCACTGGCTTCTCTTGTTGTCAAGCACGGGCTCTAGAGCGCAGGTTCCGTAGTTGTGGCACACAGGCTTAGTTGCCCCGAGGCATTGAGGAGCGTCCCGGACCAAGGATCGAGCCCATGTCCCCTGCATTGGCAGGCAGATTCTTATCCACTGGACTAGCACGGAAGCCCTAAGGTACTCTTTTTTGGCAGGGGGGAGGGGTAGGGGGACAGGCAGGCCACTTCTATTGGTCCTTCATTTTTATCTATTTTCAATCATCTTTTTGTTCTTTGGCCCGTGTGGACCTCCCATCGCAGTGGCCTCTGTTGTCTCAGAGCACTGGCGCTGGGCACATGCGCTCCAGAGCTCCGGCTCAGTAATTGGACACATCGGTCCAGCACTCCGCGGCACGTGGGATCTTCCCAGGTCAGGGATTGAACCAGCGTCCCTTGCACTGCAAGGCGGTGTCCATACCTATTGGACCTTCCCACCAGGGAAGCCCCTAAGGTACTCTTAAATTAAGGGATGTTTGTTGTTTTCTAGATGTTATTGCACATCACCTAACGGACACAGCATAATGTAGACATAACCTTCAGATGCACTGAGACATCAAGACACATGTGCAACCTGCTTCACTCAGACCACAACATCTCAGGGGTCTGCTTGCACAGGGAGAAAGCAGACTTGTCATTACGAGGGGCTGCAGGGAGGGGACATTGGGGACTATTTGGTCCAGTGGCTAAAACTCCTAATACAGGGGGTCTGGATTCAATCTCTGGTCAGGGAACCAGATCCCAAATGCCCCAAGTAAGACCCAGTGCAGCCAAATACAAATAAATATTTAAAAAATAATGAGGGTGGTTTTCTTTAGGGTTGAGGAAAACATTCTAGAACTGAGAGATGGTGGCTGTACAACACAGAGGTTGATGCCGCTGAGCCGTACTCTCTGAAACGGTCAGAACGGTACATTTCACGTATGTGCCTATAGCTACGCTTTTAAAGGAACAGGGAATGAAGGACAGACAGAGCCCTCGAAAGATGGAAAACACGTTTCTTCTGTCTTTTCGACTACAGCGTTAGACTCCTGCATGGAGGTCCTGGCCAGCTGGTTCAGGACTAGCCCTCCCCAGGCACTCAAGGGCCCAGGGGAAGGGGGCCGGGCCGCCCAGACCCAGTGGCAAGAACACAGACTCTTCTCTCCAGCACCTGCCCCACACCCTGGGGGTCACAGTCAATCCGAATTCCCTCCTGGGGAAGGAAGAGGCCCCTGGCTCCAGGCAGAGATACAAACCCAGGGAGTGCCGCATGTGATTTAGCTCAGTTCTCAAAGGAGAAAAGCTCCATGACCCCCTGGGGGCCGCCAGGCTGCCGCTCCCACAGACTCTAGGAGTTTGCTACACACACATCCTCCCCGCTGGTCACTGCAAGGTGAGGAGCCCTGTGTGCGCAGTTTAATGACAGTGAGCCTCCAAGGTGAAGAGCAATCTCTTCGTCTTACAGCAGGCTCTGGCCAGGGGCTCCCAAGAATCCCAAGACCCTCCCTGTTCCCCTCTCAGCCTAGAGACCCCCCACCCGTTCTGGGGCAGCGAGGGTGGTATCAGATAAATGGAGGAAACCGAGGCACCCAGGTCAGAAGGAAACCAGATGAGGATGCTCAGTCAGTGCTTGAATTCCAGCTTCAAGGCACTTACTTTGTTTAACTCCTGCTTGTCCATAGAGACTGCCGTTCCCAGCACAGAACTGCCAAGACAGCTCTCTGGTCTACGGGCAGGAACAGGCGTTCTCTGCTGCAATCAATACGATTAGTCCTGGACTTCTCTGGTGATCCAGTAGTTAGGAATCCACCGGCCAATGCAGGGGATGCAGGTCTGATCCCTGGTCCAGGAACTAAGATTCCACATGCCTTGGAGCAGGTAAGCCTGTGCGCCACAACTACCCAGCCCACTTGCTGCCGCTACTGCAGCCCGCGAGCTCTAGGCTGCAACAAGAGCAGCCTCCACAATGAGAGACCCCATACCACAACTAGAGAGCGGTCCCCACCTGCCTTTATGTAAAAGCCCAGCAGGATTAAGAACCTGGGGTCCACCCTACCTGGTGGGGATCATGGACACAGAATGTATTGTTTGTGTGATACGGGTTACACGGGCTCAGACTATCTCGACTTGGTTTCAGAGGATTCAAATTGGCTCCAGCTGGTAAACAGGACTCTCCAGGCACTCAGGCCCGGAAGGGGCCAGACCCAGTGGCAAGAACACAGACTCTTCTCTCCAGCACCTGCCCCACACCCTGGGGGTCACAGTCAATCCGAATTCCCTCCTGGGGAAGGAAGAGGCCCCTGGCTCCAGGCAGAGATACAAACCCAGGGAGTGCCGCATGTGATTTAGCTCAGTTCTCAAAGGAGAAAAGCTCCATGACCCCCTGGGGGCCGCCAGGCTGCCGCTCCCACAGACTCTAGGAGTTTGCTACACACACATCCTCCCCGCTGGTCACTGCAAGGTGAGGAGCCCTGTGTGCGCAGTTTAATGACAGTGAGCCTCCAAGGTGAAGAGCAATCTCTTCGTCTTACAGCAGGCTCTGGCCAGGGGCTCCCAAGAATCCCAAGACCCTCCCTGTTCCCCTCTCAGCCTAGAGACCCCCCACCCGTTCTGGGGCAGCGAGGGTGGTATCAGATAAATGGAGGAAACCGAGGCACCCAGGTCAGAAGGAAACCAGATGAGGATGCTCAGTCAGTGCTTGAATTCCAGCTTCAAGGCACTTACTTTGTTTAACTCCTGCTTGTCCATAGAGACTGCCGTTCCCAGCACAGAACTGCCAAGACAGCTCTCTGGTCTACGGGCAGGAACAGGCGTTCTCTGCTGCAATCAATACGATTAGTCCTGGACTTCTCTGGTGATCCAGTAGTTAGGAATCCACCGGCCAATGCAGGGGATGCAGGTCTGATCCCTGGTCCAGGAACTAAGATTCCACATGCCTTGGAGCAGGTAAGCCTGTGCGCCACAACTACCCAGCCCACTTGCTGCCGCTACTGCAGCCCGCGAGCTCTAGGCTGCAACAAGAGCAGCCTCCACAATGAGAGACCCCATACCACAACTAGAGAGCGGTCCCCACCTGCCTTTATGTAAAAGCCCAGCAGGATTAAGAACCTGGGGTCCACCCTACCTGGTGGGGATCATGGACACAGAATGTATTGTTTGTGTGATACGGGTTACACGGGCTCAGACTATCTCGACTTGGTTTCAGAGGATTCAAATTGGCTCCAGCTGGTAAACAGGACCAGAGCCTCTTCTTGTCCATTACACATATGATAAAATGTATCATTTTAACCAATTGTAGGCAGACCGTTAAGTTGCATTAGAATATTCAGTGATGTACGATCATCACCATCTGGCCACAGAATTCTTCATCATCCCCAGTGGAAGCTCTGCCTCCATTAAACACTAACACCGTACCCCCCAATCATGACAACCCCCAGTTGACTTCTGTCTCTATGGAGCTAATTAATCTAGATAGCTCTCTTAGGTGAAATCATACAGGAGTTGATTTTGTGTGACTGACTACTTTCACTCAGCACAGTGGCCTCAGGGTTCATCCCTGTTGTAGCATTTCCTTTCTCTTTAGGGATGAATAATATTCCACTCTATCATATGTATTAATCTTTTTTGGGTCACTGTAACGGTGGCTCAGAAGAGAAATAAATTTTCCCACAAATACTGAAAAAGATCATCCCACTGTGATCTCTGAATTTGTGCCAAAGAATCGATATTTGTGGTGACTTGGAATCCTTGGGCTTACTTTGCTGTTTCACCTTTCTTTGCATCTAAAAGGGGGTTAGAAATGAAGTATTAATCAGATATTAGGCAAGAAAAACCCAGGTAGCAAGTCTACTTCATGACATCTCCCATGATTGGCAAATTCAACATGGCAAGAACTCTGACCTGCCACTACCCTTGTATCTAGAGTGGGTTTTGAGGACTGGTGAATGACTACATTACCCCTCATTGCTTGAAATTAACATTCACATTTCTAACAGTGACCAGCATGCACTCTTCTCTATACTGGGGTCTCCATGAACGAACACATGAATGAATGAATAATGCAGAAGAAAATAAACAGATCACAGCAAGGAAGATCCTTAATTTTCAAGGGCTCCCTTGGTGACTCAGATGGTAAAGAATTTGCCTGCAATGTGGGAGACCCAGGTTCCATGCCTGAGTCAGAAAGATTCCCTGAAGAAGGAAATGGCAATCTGCTCCAGTATCCTTGTCTGGAGGATCTCATGAACAGAGGAGCCTAGGGGGCTACAGACTGTGGGGTTGCAAAGAGTCAGACAGGACTGAGCAACTAATGCACACAGAGGAAGAAGCAGCCACAGGGGCCAGAGGACCCCAAGAAGCATTGGAGACCTGGCTCGGGTAGGGGTGGTCTGGGTTTAAGCTCTTCTGAGAATACTGTACTGGGTGAGTCCACATCAGGGCATAACTGTCTATAGCCTAAGACTCAGAGGCTCTTAGAGTGATGTCAGTGGCAAAGGTTCCCCAGGAGGTGCCAGGGGGTGCTTTGTGGGGAAGTGTGAGACCCAAAGTCTAAGTGGGAGGGGTCAGAGGAAAGGCCACACAAGAGCCCCAACGGAGGCAGTATCCGAGGTTGTCTGCAAGGATTTGGGCCAATGAAGAAGAGGACCGACCAAGGAGTCAACGGGCAGCATCCCCAAGAGCCATCTTCCTCCAAGCTGACGTGGTGCCCCCAGTGCTGTCCTGAGCCACAGCCCCTCATCCAAGGTCTAGCTCAAGCTCACTGACCTGTCCGACCTGGCTGCAGCCAGCGCAGCATAGCACAGGTGGCCAGCCATGGAGTAGGCCTGGCGATGTGTCAGCACCAAGGACAGTGCACAGCCAGCTTAGTAACCATTCCTGAACAGGACCACCTGTTTGCTGCTGAAACCAACTGGAGGGACCAGGCCGGCCCAGATCCAGGCATCCGTTCATGCCAGCTGTCTGGCCCTGGGGTCCGTCTCAGGTGGAGAAATCACCGTCTCTCCAGTGAAGGCTGACGGTGGTCCTGGCAGGGTCTGGAGTCCACCCTTGGTCCTGGGGCTCCATCCTGGGCCACAGCCCCTTCTCAGCCTTTCTGGGCTGTCCGTGGCATGCTCGGATTCAGGGTTGAGAGCTCGTCTTGGCTGGCTTCCTATCCTACCAGGCCGTGTCTTTTTTAGTAACCAATTCACACTGACCGCGATTGGAGTGCTTTGGGGTACAAAGCCCATGACTGCCACCGCCACGCTGTCTCATCTCTGAATCGCATGCTTGGCCCTGTGGTCATTCTCCCTGAACAGAAGCTGTTGCTGTATCTTCTCCCACAGAGCCCTGCACTTCCTGGGGAATGTTATGTGACTGCAAGGGATGTGTCTCGAGCCGCCGGTACATGTAGGGGGTGCTCACGGTGCCTGAGGACAGGAGACGTAGGAGTGCTGGCACTCATCCATTTCTCTGTCCCCTGAAATCTGGCCTGGACACACATACACATACACGCGGGTGCAATCTGAGTCAAAACGATGCAATCCTGGCCCACCGGTGGCAGGCACCCTCTCCCTCAGCACCTGCCCTTATAGACGATGCCCCCCTAGCCCTGGTGCCCCCAGTCAGGAGCCTCTGCCTTGGTCATACCTGAGCTGTTCAGTGCACACAGAATTGTACACTAACAATTCTGAACACCCCAAATTGAAGGAACAGGAACACCCTGCAAGTGAAGATGACAACTTACGCTTAACAATCTTTTAGAAAAAAGGGCCATCAAAGGGAAGTTCCAGAAACCTAAGGGCAAGTCAGCAAGACTTGCTGCCCACCCACAAGCTCTCACTTCTTCAAGATCTCAAATGCATAAACTCCTCTGGGGGACAAATCACATGCACAAAGACTTACAAAATGTGAAAGCTCCCTTATGCAGTGGAATGTTAGCCATAACAAGAAACAAAACTGGGTCATTTGTAGAGACATGGACGGACCTAGAGTCTGTTATACTGAGTGAAGTAAGTCAGAATGAGAAAAACAAATATCAAATAGTAGTGCTCAGCTGGGTGCTCTGTGATGACCTAGATGGATGGGATGGGGCTGGGGGAGGCTCAAGAGGGAGGGAATATATGTATACATATGGCTGATTCACTTTATTGTACAGCAGAAATAACATAACATTGCAAAGCAAGTCTATCTCAATTTAAAATATGTATATGAAAGCAACTCATTTCATTCGTCCACAGAATTAGCCAAATAGAAGTTCTTTTCCATGCATCTAATAATCACACCTTTTTTAAAATATACATATATTTTTTTAAAAAGGCATCTTTTCAAAAGTGTTCATTAGAATGCACACTTTGCTATAATTAAAGGAAAACATAGTTATGATGAAAGTTACTGGCCTCATTAGCATGCATTTCTTCTCCAAGTCTCTGTCAAACCTTGAAACAACTATTTGCAAAATGGTTATTTACAGCTAATTGCCCATCACACCAAAGCCCCGCGGCTTGTGGAGACCGGTCACTGGATTCATGCCCCCACCCCCACCGTGAAATGCACTCGGGTCACTGCCCCTTGCCGCTGGACTGTCCTCAACCACTGACCGTGGCTGCCTGCCCTTGCCAACAGTACCAGAGCCTAGCAAGGGTCCACCTGCCTGAAGAAACCACCTGGGGAGGGGCGACAGCCTCAGGGACCGCCCCGATAGGGGAAGAACCAGAGCAGGCAGACCAAGGACCTAACCTCTGCTGGGGGTGGGGGAGCGGAGCTGGGGGTCTCCTGAGAGCCCTGGCTGCCTATCAGCCTCGACAAGATCTCCTCGGCATTCACCACGGCCTCTGATGGGTGAACAGCAGTGGCCGGGATGTCCACACATAACTGAGCGAGAGCTGGCCCGCGGGATCTGCGGGCCACACTGGCAACTCCGCTGTCTGTCTGCACCCTCCCTTGACTTCCCCAGGGCCGGCCGGAATCCTACCTCCTCTTGGGGCCACTTGGGCCTCTCCTCGGGGCTCCTGGTCTTGGTCTTGAAGCTCCTCTGGGGGTCGGTGGGGTGCTTGGCCTCAGGAGGGAGGTTCAGTGATTTGGGCCTGCCCTCGTGTCTGCTGGGGCCATGGCCGGGCTCGGCAGAGGGGCAGGCCTCCGGGGAGTCCCCGGGCCCCGGCTCGAGCCCCCGTGGCGGGGGTGGCGCATGCTCGGGGCTGGCCTCGCCGCCACTGGTGATGCTGCTCATGCTCAGGCTCATCTTGATCTCAGCCACAATCTGGTCGATGTCCTCCTCCTGGTCCTCCGGGTCCCCTTCCCGGCGCCTTGGGGGGTAGGGGGACGTGCTGCCTGCATTCCCATTGGCCTCAGCGGGGTAGTAGTCCTGGTAGGCCTCCTCACTGGCGCAGTAGTGGACGCCCTCTTCCTGGTCCCGGGCCTCCAGAGTGGAGGCCTCATCCTCGGGCATGGGGAGGGGGCCGTCCCGGTAGCCGGGGCTGCCCGGAGGACCATGCAGGTGGGGGCCCGTGGGCTCCGTCCAGTCCTCCAGTGCCTCCTGGCACTCATCTGTCTCCAGCAGGTGTGCGTTGGGTGCCAGGCAGCCCTCCCCGTCACAGTCCAGGCCCTGCAGGTAGCTGTCATCCTCGGGGCAGTAGCGGATGTAGTAGGTGATACCCCCCTCTTCCTCCTCGGCCAGCCCCTCGTCATAGTCCTCCTCCTCTGAGGTGTTGTTCACATAGTCTGAACTCGAGTCCCCATCTGGGCTCTGGTCAGGGCCGCCCGGCTCGGCAGGCGCCGGGCTCTCAGGCCGCAGGGCCGCCAGCTCCAGGCCCGTGGGCACGTACTCCTCCAGGGCCAGCTCCGCGTCTGCGCTCTCGGGCTCAGGGCCCGGCCTCACCCTGTGGTCCAGCATGCCGCTCGCCGCGCTCTGACGCTTCCGGTGGGCCATGGCAGGGCTCACGCGGCCATCATCACCAGAAGGCAGCCACTGCAGGGAACAAGGGGAACAGGACCGTCAGAACCCTGCCCAGCACAGCCGATCCAAGGAGCATGCCTGGGAGATGGAACCCATGTCTGTTCAGATGACATGACATCCCAACCCTGGGACTTGGGGGTAGGGACCAGTGCATGCCCTGCCGGAGAAACAGGAGAGCACCAGGGACGGAGGGGCAAATGGACCCCGAGGACTCCCCAGGACGCCTGTCACTTTCCCCAACTTCCCACTCTCTCATGACGTGTCTGTTGTATTTAACTGGCGCATAGTTCAGTTACAATGTTGTGCTAGTTTCTGGTGCACAGCCGCAAAGTGATTCAGTATTCCGTGGTAAATCTGCGTACAACACAGGAGACCCAGGCTCGAGCCCTGAGTCAGGAAGATCTCCTGGAGAAGGGAACAGCTACCCACTCCAGGATTCTTGCCTAGAGAATCCCATGGACAAAGGAGCCTGGAGGGCTCCAGTCTATGGGACTGCAAAGACTTGGACATGACTGAGTAACTTAGCATGTCTGCACAGGGTAAAGTAAGTCAGAAAGAAGAAACAAATACCATATATTTAGGAAAACACCTTTGCCTTTTAACCAGGGCTGGCCCAGGCAGCCTTTTAACCAGGGCTGGCCGAGACAGGCATGAACCTCATCTCAGGCACAAAATTTAGCAGGGTGCCAAAAAACTCAGGAGTCAAAACAGAGGCAATTTTAATATGACTTCAAAAATAAAAAATTGCCCTTCCCTGGTGGTCCAGTGGGTAAGGAGTCTGCTTTGCAGTGCAAGGGTCACCAGTTCGAGCCCTGGCCTGGGAAGATCCCACATGCAGTGGAGCGGCTGGACCAGTGTGTCCAATTATGAGCCAACGCTCTGGAGCACATGTGCCCAGAGCCGGTGCTCTGCAACGAGAGAGACCACTGCGATGGGAGGCCCACACAGGCCAAAGAATTAAGATGGATGAAAATAAATAAAAATGAAGGACCAATAAAAGGCCAAAGTTTAAAAAAAAATTAATGCCAAAAAATCCACAATGAACAAGATATCAAAGTGTTAAGGAGAAGATCACTACTACTGATTTTGTTTCTTTGGGCCTCAGGCTCCAATGGGCTGTACTGGCCTCTGTGAATCATCTTTTTTTTTTTTTTTTAAAGTTTTCCCCATTAAAGACTTCCCTGGTGGCCCTGTGGTAAAGAATCCACCTGCACAATGCAAGAGACACAGGTTTGATCCCTGGTCTGGGAAGATACCACATACTGAAGAGCAGCTAAGCCCGGGAATCACAACTACTGAGCCTTTATGCCCTAGAGCTGGTGCTCTGCAACAAGAGAGGCCACTCTACTCAGAAGCTCTCACATTGCACCAGAGAGTAGCCCTTGCCCACCACAACCAGAGAAAAGACCATGCAGCACGGAAGACTCAGCACAGCCAAATATTAGTGAATAAATAAATAAAATTACATATAAGAAAAAAACCACCTTCCAATGCAGGGGACTAGGGTTTGATTCCTGGTCAGAAAACTATTAATAAGATTCTACCTACTGGGAGGCAACTAAGCTCGTGCCTCACAACTAGAGAAAGCCCACCTGCCACAGAAAAGACCCGACAGAGCCAACAATTTTTTTTAAAAAAATTTTCTCCGTTAAATATAGTGCTGTTGTTAGCTTCTCCAGTGCAATGATGCAAACTGTTCTCTTGTCCATGGATACAAATGGAAGGACTCACGATGGCCGCCCAGGACAGCACCTGCATTGCTGAAAGGTCTGCACAATTAACCTATGGGACACTTGTGGTATAAGAAAAAGGGCCTTCTGTTAAAGATGAAGACAGGAGGTCCTTGCTTCAATTCAGACTTCCATTCACTGTCAGACCCTGAGCACGATATTTACCAAAGGGCTGGCCTTCCCATCCTGCGAAACTGGAAACAATGGCTCTGCCTGCAGAGCCCAAAGTGGGTTAAACAGGACAGTAGCCCACACTGGCCTCCCTTCCATGAACGGTTGCTCACTGGCCTCCCTCCTGTGAACGCTCTTTTTCCTACTATATACAAGGAGTTGAGAATTAAAAAAAAAAAAGAATCAGTCATGCCACTCAGCATATGGGATCTTAGTTCCCCGACCAGAGATCGAACGCACATCCCCTGCATTGGCAGCACAGTCTTAACCCCTGGACCACAAAGGAATCCTGAGAAACACTGTAAATAAAACAGGAAGAAAGAGAATACAATAGAAACCCTCTACTTGATTTAATGGCTACACAGTATTTCCGACCCAGTAAACATTATCTAACTCTTCCCCTATTAAATACACAGTGTCTTATTTTTGTGCAATGAATAGTGTCTTGGTGTTTCCCTAAAGGTATGTTTAAGGCTTTTCTCTGCCCCCAAGAGCATTAAAACTTTTTGTTTTGTTTTGTTTTTCAATCCAAGGCCCAGGTCCTCAGAAAAGGCCCAGAAGGTGTGTGGCCAGGAAAATGTTCATCCCCGATGGTGGGAGCTGTAGGTAAACGCACTGAGGGGTTGTGTGTGTGTCTGTGTGTGTGTATGTATGTGTGTGTGTCCGAGTAGAAGGAACTGGCAAGCCACTCCAGTACTCTTGCCTGGAGAATTCCTGGACAGAGGAGCCTGGCAGGCTAGAGTCTATGGGGTTGCAAAGAGTTGAACACAACTGAGCGACTAACACACACACACATAGAACTGAAATATACTTGATTTATGATGTTGTATTAGTTTCTTCTGTACAATAAAGTAATTCACGCACACATGTTTTTTATAGTCTTTTCAACTACAGTTTCTCACAGGATGATGATACAGTTCCCTGGGCTATACTGTAGAACCTTGTTGTTTTACCCATCCTAGATATAAGAGTTTACATCTGCTAACCTCAAACTCCCAATCCTTGCCCCTCCACCCTCCTCGGCAACCACAACTCTGTTCTCTGTGTCTGTGAGTCTATTTCTGGATTGCAGATAGGTTCATTTGTATCACATTTCATATTTCATGAGGGCTACCCTGTGGCTCAGATGGTAAAGAATCTGCCTGCAATGCAGGAGGCCCAGGTTCAATCCTTGGGTCAGGAGAAGGGAAATGGCAACCCATTCCAATCTTCTTGCCTGGAGAATCCCAAGGATAGAGAAGCCTGGGGGTGCTGCAGTCCACGGGGTGGCACAGAGCTGGACGTGACTGAGGGAATGGCACTTCCACCGTCCTCATTCTAAGGCACGCTTTTCTTCACATGTAAGTGATATCATGTGGTATCTGTCTTTCTCTGTGTGACTTACTTCGCTTAGGATGATAATCTCTAGGTCTAGCCATGTTGCTGTAAATGGCATTGTTTTATTCCTTTTCATGAGTGAGCATATTCCATTTTATATATGTACCACATCTTCTTTATCCATTCATCTGATGATGGACATTTAGACTTCATCATATCTTGACTACTGTAAATAGTGCTTCTATGAACACAGGAGTGTAGGTATCTTTTCAAAATACAGTTTTCTCTAGATATACGCCCAAGAATGGGATTGTTGGATCACATGGCAACTCGATTTTTAATTTTTTCAGGAACTTCTATACTGGTTTGCCATAGTGGTTGTGCCAGTTTACATTCTCGTAAAATCTGATTAATCTTCTGATTCATCAAATTAAAGATATATTCTTCAGAAAAGACAGCCTGGAGGGACTTCTTTGGTGGTCCAGTGGTTAAGCATCTGCCTGCCAATGTAGGGTACATGGGTTCAATCCCTGGTCCAGTAAGGTCCCACATGCCAAAGGGCAACTAAGCCCACATGCTGCAGCTACTGAAACCTAAGCTCTAGAGTCCATGTTCTGCAACAAGAGAAATCCATACACTGCAAACTAGAAAAAGCCTGCACACAACAATGAAGACCCTTCACAGCCAAAAATAAAACTATTTAAATTTAAAAAAAGATCACCTGGGGCTTCCTTGGTGGCCCAGTGGGTAAAGAGTTCGCCTTGCAGTGCAAAGGGCACCAGTTTGATCCCTTACTCGGGAAGACCCCATGTGCCGCGGAGCGGCTGGACCGGTGTGTCCAGTTATGAGCCAGCGCTCTGGAGTGCATGCACTCAGAGCTGGTTCTCTGCAATGAGAGAGGCCACTGTAATGGGAGGTCCACACAGGCCAAAGAATAAAGATGGATGAAAATAAATATAAAAATAAAAGAGGCATGATGGGGAAAAATATTTTTTAATTAAAAAAATATAAAAGACCACCTGGGAACATACATGTAAAAATAAATTAATTAATTAATTAATTAAAAAAAAAAAAAGACCACCTGGAAAGCAACTCCAATGCTCAGGAGAAGCACAATCACCTGCTATGCATCCAAGGAATCAGGCCCTGTGTCCAGACATGGTTATTTCTAGAGCAGCTCATGAGCCAATGAGAATGCAGTCCTGCCATGGTGCTCACTGCTCGCCTCCTAGAATTTCCTCAGGAGACGTGAGAACTAAAGGCTCATGCTCAGCGATCCAGAGCTCCATGTCCTCCTTCTGAGCCACATTTCTCCTCTGCAAGAAGCATTAGCAGCTCTTGGAAGAGCTGGAAACACAGCAGACCATGATGACACATAGCGGTGCAGACAGCAATACAGGCTGAATGAAAACACTATCGTGCAAATGAGACACGGACTCAGCCAAAATGTCACTGGCCTCAATCTTGCTCCCAGCTGGGTCTCCCATGTTGTAAAGATAATATTCTTTTATTCCTCCCAGATAGAACACAGTTGCTCTGACTACACACAATAGAGGTTTAAACAGTCCTGGAGTCCACCTGTGCACTCAGCTCCAGCATCCCCAACCAGAGTGCCTGAGGAAGGATCTCGCTGCAAGATCACAGACAACCACGAGCTCTGAAATTAATTACACTTCAGAATCCTACATGAGCCAATAAATTAATCTTCAGAAACCCAGGCAGACAACCAATATCATCAAACAAGACTGTACCACCTAGCTTTGGTCACAGAGAGGTGGGCTTCTTTTTTTTTTTTTTTTTAATTGAGGCAAAAAAGGGCAAAAGCGTTGAGCGTGCACCAAGCCTCCAGGAGGGGCTCTCAGTTAAGCCAGTGTTATACATCTGCAAGACAATTATATGGCAATTAAAATATTTACAAAGAGTTTATTACATAAAATGCACTGTTATAATTTATCCACCACCAAATAAACAGAACAAACTGGGAAGAAGTGCATTAAAATTCCAGCAGAGGGCTGCCTTTGAGCGATGGGGACAGTGTAATTCACTTACCTGCTTTATTTCTAAGTATAGTACTTCTGGGGCTTCCCAGGGGGTGCTGGTGGTAAAGAACCATCCTGCCAACACAGGAGACACAAGAGTCACAGGTTCGATCCCTGGGTCGGAAAGATCGCCTGGAGGAGGGCATGGCGACCCACTCTAGTATTCTTGCCTAGAGAATCCCCTGGATGGAGAAGCCTGGTGGGCTATAGTCCATGGGGTCGCAAATAGTCGGACACAAGGAAGTGCCTTAGCGTGCGCACACACACACGCACACTGCTTCTATAGACAAATCATAAATGAAGAGGCACGTGTGGAGGGCATGGCCCCTGCAGCCGCACCTGTCAGCAGGCATCTCCTGAGAGGAAGCTGCGGATCTCAGCATCCCGTGAGAGAGTCCCAGCGTGTGGGTGGCAGAATATGTTCCGCCTGGGCTTTCCATTCGCCAGGTATCTGCCCCAACACACCTTACTCTCAGGATGAACGAAATGGAACATTTGATCCCTTAAATACAATTCTTTAGCGTGTTAGCTTGTACTGGGTTATAGCAATGCTGTGGTAGTTCCAGCTGCAGAGCGAAGGGACTCAGTCACTCATATCCATGTATCCATTCTCCACAAAACTCCCCTCCCATCCAGACTGACACATACCATGGAGCAGAGTTCCCTGTGCTAGACAGTAGGTCCCTGTATACAGCTGGCTATACATTTTAAATAGAGCACTCCAAACTCCCTGTCTCTCCCTCCATCCTTCACTAGTAGCCATAAGCTAGTTCTCTAAGTCTGTGAACCTGTTTTGTAAATAAGTTCATGTGTGTTGTTCCTGTTTAGATTCCACGTATAAGGGACGCCACATAGTTTTTTTCAAAGCTGTCAGCCCTTTTCCAGCAGTGAGTCTCCAGGAGCTGGTATTTTCCACAACCTACCAGGCACTCCACCCCTGTCACTGTGCTCACGTTGTAACAGCAATACGGCACCCAAGGGACTTCTCGGTAGCAGGTATTTGCTGTTCATATTAGTTATTCTTAACAGTAAGAGCTAATTCTCTCCCATGAGAACTGCTGGAGGCAGTGGTGACTTACCAAAGTCAGTCCCCCATCCCCACTCACTGTCAGGGAGAAAGCAACAGTCCAGACAAGGCAGCAATTAAACAAAATGAAACGTTTCCATCTTCATCTTTTTTCTCAACATGCCGGGGAAGGGGCTCAACTTCTACACGTGCCAAGACCTTGTGCTCAGAGCGGCACCACCAAATGTCCTGTACCACCTCTGTTCTCAGAGACAAGGAAAGCGTCTGAAAAGGTAGGCACAGGGTCCAGGGGGACCCTGCTGGCTCTCCTCCAAGTTTCTTATTTTCCTGTCACTTCCAAGGGCATGCATCACTGCAAAGATTTGAAAGAATCTATATCCATGTTATGGGCTGATTCCTGTCCCCCTATAAATTCATGTGTTTAATTTCTAACCCCCACTACCTTAGAATGTGACCATCTTTAGAAATGGAATTGTTGACAATATAATTAGTAAAGATAAAGTGACCAGAGTGGGCTGGCAGGCTGCAATTCATGGGGTCGCAAAGAGTCTGACACAACTTGGTGACTGACGAACAACAACACGTGTGGGATCTAATCCAATATGACTGGTGTCCTTATAAAGAGAGGGAATTTGAGGGACTTCCTGGGTGGTCCAGTGGTTAAGAGTCCGTCTTCCAACGCAGGTTTGATTCCTGGTCGGGGGACTAAGATCCACCTGAGCAACTAAGCCCAGGCACCAAAATTACTGAGCCTTCCCCATAGAACCCACCACCACAGCTAGAGAGCCCATGAGCTGCAACTAAGACCTCGCATAGCCAAATAAACAATCAGAAAACTAAAATTTTCATACAACAGCAGGATACAAATTCTATTCAAGTTCCCACAGACAATAAGCCAGGAGACACGAAAACATATCCAGGGACACAAAACAAGGTACAAAACTGTCATGGTCTAAAAGTCCTAAAACCACACAGCATCCGTCCTCTGATCACTGTGGAATTAGGTTAGAAACCAATATTTAAAGATAATTTAAAATAAGTCACATATTTTCAAGGGCAGTCATAAAAAAGGGAAAATTTGGAGGCAGGCACACAGGGATAAGGAACGGTGACAGTGAAGGCAGAGAGATACGGGGTAGGGCTGTTGTCTTGGGCCACTAAGTCGTGTCCAACTCTGTGCAACCCCGTGGACTGCAGCCTGCCGGGCCTCCCTGACCAGAGTGGAGAAAGACTGCCAACACCAGAAGCTGGTGACGAGACCCTGGACAGACCCTCCCTCAGAGCCCCTGGATGGAATCAAGCCTACAGACACCCAACCTCAGTCCCAGGCCTCCAGAGCTAAGACAACACACCCCTGTCCTTTACAGTGCTTGGTACAGCAGCCCTAGCAAACGGATAGCATCCTGAAGGATTCTGCACACACTATTCCAAGGAGTTCCCTTGTTTTTCATCTTCCAGAGAATTCTCCAGCATGTAATCAGGGTATCTCTGCACCCAGAGTCTGACCACTGTTTCAGCTGTTCATACAAAGTCCCCATCTTTCCATATAAAGGCTAGAATCATCTGGTTGATGTACAGTGGTCCACTCCCCATCCAGTTCCCAGCAGGATGTAAACCACAGGAATTTGATGGGGCATGCATCGAACCTGTGCATCAGTTTGGGGAGAATTAACGTCTTAAAACTATAATGAATCTTACAATGCATCAACATGATCTATCTTTTCAGTTCTTCAAGTGTTCTCTGATTTCTCTCATCAGTATTTACAGTTTTCAGCATACAAATCTTGTGCATGTTTTGTTATATATATATTCCTTTTCTCTTTTTTGATGCATTGTAAATGTTCATGTTCTTCTTACAATTGTTTTATAGATAGAGTATAGAAATATAACTGATTGTTGAACAGTGACCTTGCTAAATTCGTGTATTAATTCCAGGAGATTTTTGTAGAGGCCAAGGGACATTGTAGTCAGTAATGTAGTCTGCAAATAAGAGCTGGTTTTATGTATTTCTTTGCAATCTGCAAGCCATTTCTTTCTTTTCTTTGCCTTAGCACCCTGGCTAGGAGGTCCTGGATGGTGTGGAATGGGAAAGATGAGAGCCACTTGTCCTTGATCTGGGTGGAAAACAGGCTTCCACCACTACTGTGGTCTTGGCTGCAAATTATTTGTAGATGCTCTCTTTCAGTTGAAGATGGTTCCATTCCTTTGGGCTGAGAATTTTATTTATGACTATTTATTTATTTACTGCAAGGCGTGCAGGATCTTAGTCTGACAGGAATTGAACCTGGGCCCACGACAGTGAAAGCACCAAGACCTAACCAATAAACCACCAGGGAAATTCCAAGTTTTATTTATTTATTTATTTTCATGTTTTTTTATTTGGCTGTGCTGGGTCTTAGTTGTGGCATATCAGGTCTACTTTCCCAATCAGGGATTGATCAGGCCCATGCACTAGGAGCAGAGTTTTAGCCACTGAACAAGCAGGGAAGTCCCCTGAGCTTTATTTTTTTTAATCATAAATAGATTGAATTGTGACAAGTGCTTTTTCACCCCTGTGGAGATGTGCACGTGGTCTTCCTTCTTTACCCTGTTAACATGGTGGAACACACTGACTGAAGCTTGAATCCTGAAGAAGCCATGCATTCGTGGGAAATCCTCACTTGGCCATCATGTACTGTCCTTCGGCACTGCTGGGATCATTCTGCTACCATTACATTGTTAAGAATTTTTCATGTCTGTGTTCATAAGGGAGAATGGTTTATAACGGAATTCTACTATCTGTATCTTATATGAAGCAATGCTGGGCTCATGAAGTGAGCACAGAAACATTCTTGCCTCTTCTATTTTCTGAATAAGACTGTGCAGAATTGGTATTATTTCCTTCTTAAATGTTTCAGAGAATTCAGCAGTAAAATCATCTGGGTTTGTGATTTTCTATTTTGGAAGTTTTCTTAACCACACATTTGATGTCTATAAGAGAAAAATTCAGGTTCTCACATTCTTGAATGAGTTTCAGTCATTATTTCAGGAAATGGTTCACTTCTTAAGATGCAAGCTTAGAATGAGACCTTTATTCTCCCCTAATAGAGGCATTTAATTTCTCCATAAGCACCTGCATGTGTGCTTGGTTATTCAGTCATGTTTGACTCTTTGCAACCCCATGGACTGTAGTCCACCAGGCTCCTCTGTCCATGGACAAGGACAAGCAGATAGAGTGGTGTCTGCAAGCATTTCCTTTTTGGCCCCCTAGGAGGTCCTGGATGGTGTGGAATGGGAAAGATGAGAGCCACTTGTCCTTGATCTGGGTGGAAAACAGGCTTCCACCACTACTGTGGTCTTGGCTGCAAATTATTTGTAGATGCTCTCTTTCAGTTGAAGATGGTTCCATTCCTTTGGGCTGAGAATTTTATTTATGACTATTTATTTATTTACTGCAAGGCGTGCAGGATCTTAGTCTGACAGGAATTGAACCTGGGCCCACGACAGTGAAAGCACCAAGACCTAACCAATAAACCACCAGGGAAATTCCAAGTTTTATTTATTTATTTATTTTCATGTTTTTTTATTTGGCTGTGCTGGGTCTTAGTTGTGGCATATCAGGTCTACTTTCCCAATCAGGGATTGATCAGGCCCATGCACTAGGAGCAGAGTTTTAGCCACTGAACAAGCAGGGAAGTCCCCTGAGCTTTATTTTTTTTAATCATAAATAGATTGAATTGTGACAAGTGCTTTTTCACCCCTGTGGAGATGTGCACGTGGTCTTCCTTCTTTACCCTGTTAACATGGTGGAACACACTGACTGAAGCTTGAATCCTGAAGAAGCCATGCATTCGTGGGAAATCCTCACTTGGCCATCATGTACTGTCCTTCGGCACTGCTGGGATCATTCTGCTACCATTACATTGTTAAGAATTTTTCATGTCTGTGTTCATAAGGGAGAATGGTTTATAACGGAATTCTACTATCTGTATCTTATATGAAGCAATGCTGGGCTCATGAAGTGAGCACAGAAACATTCTTGCCTCTTCTATTTTCTGAATAAGACTGTGCAGAATTGGTATTATTTCCTTCTTAAATGTTTCAGAGAATTCAGCAGTAAAATCATCTGGGTTTGTGATTTTCTATTTTGGAAGTTTTCTTAACCACACATTTGATGTCTATAAGAGAAAAATTCAGGTTCTCACATTCTTGAATGAGTTTCAGTCATTATTTCAGGAAATGGTTCACTTCTTAAGATGCAAGCTTAGAATGAGACCTTTATTCTCCCCTAATAGAGGCATTTAATTTCTCCATAAGCACCTGCATGTGTGCTTGGTTATTCAGTCATGTTTGACTCTTTGCAACCCCATGGACTGTAGTCCACCAGGCTCCTCTGTCCATGGGACAAGGACAAGGCAAGAATAGAGTGTGTTGTCATTTCCTCCTCCAGGGGATCTTCCTGACCCAGCGATTGAACATGAGTCTCTTGCATCTCTTGCACTGGCAGTGGGTTCTTTACCATTAGTACCACCTGGGAAGCCCTGAATTCTTTAGGGTACTACCTTTTTTGCAACAATCCTTCATTAATTCCATCACTAGAATATAAGATGTTTCAAAATATTTCAAGAGCATTTCAACAAATGACAAATGTAATTCAAAATATCATTAAGAAAAAATATGATAGAACAATAAGTGTTCGTTCTATACTTATGAAACCAGAACCCCATGCATGACATGGGAAAGCATTACATTGCAAACAAACTACACTTAGAGCCCTCGAATATCCTTCAGCTATATCTCCCTTAATATAGACGCTTTCATTGCCAAGATTCTACTGAGAACAGAATACAGGCAAGTGGCATTTGCCTGTGTCCTGGGACGCAGGGACAGCTACAGGCCCTCCTCTCCTGTGAACCCACCCCCCTAGTCTCAACAGCTCCCCTGGAGGCACCACCCAGGCAAGGGCCAACCTGTGTCTCCCACAATCGCTCATTCACACCATCCTTCCCACATTTCTCTCCAGGCTGTCTGCCAGCCACCAACATTCTAGAACTTTCAGGGGAGAGGGAGTGTCGGGCACATCCACCAGCGATGGCTAAGATGAACCTTCCAGGATAAACAGCAGGAGGCATCACCACTTTGTGAACTGATTATCTTTTGAATAAGAGATCTCTCGGGATTTCTTTGAATAGCCAGCCTCTCCTGGCTTATTTAAAATGATTTAACTCTACTCATGTGTCATTTCCTTGCAAATGTTTCCTCTGGGGAAATAGGGAACTCGGGGCATATACTAGGTGAGCTGTTGTTCACTCAGTCGTGTCCGACTCTCTGTAAGCCCACAGACTGTAGCTCGCCAGGCTCCTCTGTCCATGGGATTCTCCAGGCGAGAATACTGGAGTGTGGTTGCCATTTCCTCCTCCAGGGGGTCTTCCTAACTCAGGGACTGAACCTGCGTCTCCTACACTGCAGGCAGATTCTGAGCCACCAGGGAAGCCCTTAGTAGGTGAGGGGGGATTACAAAAGAGATGATGTGGGAATCACCTGCCTGGCCTGGGGCAGCCCCTCGCTGGAGGACACCTGGGGTCTCTGCACCCCTGAAATCCCCACATAGGCTCCCTCGTCCTTGTCTGGGGAAAGGCCAGCTCCACCCCACACCCCTGTTTGAGTGTGTGCAGATGGCAGCTCCCCACCACCCCTCCACTGTGTTGGCTCAGCTGTGTCCTCCCTTGCTCCTGACTGATGTCTATTCCTCCCGGCAGGAGACCTGGCTCCCCGACTGCTTAGAAAAATATGATAGAACAATAAGTGTTCGTTCTATACTTATGAAACCAGAACCCCATGCATGACATGGGAAAGCATTACATTGCAAACAAACTACACTTAGAGCCCTCGAATATCCTTCAGCTATATCTCCCTTAATATAGACGCTTTCATTGCCAAGATTCTACTGAGAACAGAATACAGGCAAGTGGCATTTGCCTGTGTCCTGGGACGCAGGGACAGCTACAGGCCCTCCTCTCCTGTGAACCCACCCCCCTAGTCTCAACAGCTCCCCTGGAGGCACCACCCAGGCAAGGGCCAACCTGTGTCTCCCACAATCGCTCATTCACACCATCCTTCCCACATTTCTCTCCAGGCTGTCTGCCAGCCACCAACATTCTAGAACTTTCAGGGGAGAGGGAGTGTCGGGCACATCCACCAGCGATGGCTAAGATGAACCTTCCAGGATAAACAGCAGGAGGCATCACCACTTTGTGAACTGATTATCTTTTGAATAAGAGATCTCTCGGGATTTCTTTGAATAGCCAGCCTCTCCTGGCTTATTTAAAATGATTTAACTCTACTCATGTGTCATTTCCTTGCAAATGTTTCCTCTGGGGAAATAGGGAACTCGGGGCATATACTAGGTGAGCTGTTGTTCACTCAGTCGTGTCCGACTCTCTGTAAGCCCACAGACTGTAGCTCGCCAGGCTCCTCTGTCCATGGGATTCTCCAGGCGAGAATACTGGAGTGTGGTTGCCATTTCCTCCTCCAGGGGGTCTTCCTAACTCAGGGACTGAACCTGCGTCTCCTACACTGCAGGCAGATTCTGAGCCACCAGGGAAGCCCTTAGTAGGTGAGGGGGGATTACAAAAGAGATGATGTGGGAATCACCTGCCTGGCCTGGGGCAGCCCCTCGCTGGAGGACACCTGGGGTCTCTGCACCCCTGAAATCCCCACATAGGCTCCCTCGTCCTTGTCTGGGGAAAGGCCAGCTCCACCCCACACCCCTGTTTGAGTGTGTGCAGATGGCAGCTCCCCACCACCCCTCCACTGTGTTGGCTCAGCTGTGTCCTCCCTTGCTCCTGACTGATGTCTATTCCTCCCGGCAGGAGACCTGGCTCTCCCCGACTGCTTAGTAACACCCTAGGAAAGTCTGGGGAGGGGAGAGGCTGGTACTTACATATGAGGGCCCTGCCTTTGACTTCTCAAGACAAAAATTGAAAAAGATGCCCAGGCTGTCTGCCAGCAGTCTCAGCTGTGTGGCTGGCAGCTGACGGAGAAGTTGGGGGCAGAGTCCTCCTGTGCAGACTGAGGGAGGGACGAGGGGCTGGGCAGCCTCTGGCGAGGGCCCCGGGCCCTTCTCTGGGTATATCCATATATCCCCACCCTCTCCCGCTCCCCACGCTCACCCTACCCTTGAGGTCCTCCCAGAACATCAGGCTGACCTCTCTGGGCTCGACAACAGCTCCCCACCAGCTGTCTATTTCACACAGGGTGGTGTGTATAGGTCAACCCCAATCTCCCAATTCGATCCCACCTCTCCACCCCTCACCGTGTCCACACGTCCATTCTCCATCTCTGTGATTCTAACAGATGCCCGAGGAGGGCCGATGCTGCTGGCCTGGGACCAAACACTGACTACCACACTGGACAGGATGCTGGGCCACCTGCCTACCCTCCAGCCTTCGTATCTTTGGAATCAAGAATAAAAATCCCAGGACTTCTCAGGAAAACAGGTTTGCAGGTTTCAGGCCTGAGCGACTAATCATCACAGCTGTTTCAAGGTCCCCGATCACGCCTTCAGTTCTGTCTCTTTTCTGAACAGGAAAGAGAAAGAGGATTCGGAGCCACGACTGTAGCTCGCCAGGCTCCTCTGCCCGTGGGATTCTCCAGGCAAGCATACTGGAGTGTGGTTGCCATTTCCTCCTCCAGGGGGTCTTCCTAACTCAGGGACTGAACCTGCGTCTCCTACACTGCAGGCAGATTCTGAGCCACCAGGGAAGCCCTTAGTAGGTGAGGGGGGATTACAAAAGAGATGATGTGGGAATCACCTGCCTGGCCTGGGGCAGCCCCTCGCTGGAGGACACCTGGGGTCTCTGCACCCCTGAAATCCCCACATAGGCTCCCTCGTCCTTGTCTGGGGAAAGGCCAGCTCCACCCCACACCCCTGTTTGAGTGTGTGCAGATGGCAGCTCCCCACCACCCCTCCACTGTGTTGGCTCAGCTGTGTCCTCCCTTGCTCCTGACTGATGTCTATTCCTCCCGGCAGGAGACCTGGCTCTCCCCGACTGCTTAGTAACACCCTAGGAAAGTCTGGGGAGGGGAGAGGCTGGTACTTACATATGAGGGCCCTGCCTTTGACTTCTCAAGACAAAAATTGAAAAAGATGCCCAGGCTGTCTGCCAGCAGTCTCAGCTGTGTGGCTGGCAGCTGACGGAGAAGTTGGGGGCAGAGTCCTCCTGTGCAGACTGAGGGAGGGACGAGGGGCTGGGCAGCCTCTGGCGAGGGCCCCGGGCCCTTCTCTGGGTATATCCATATATCCCCACCCTCTCCCGCTCCCCACGCTCACCCTACCCTTGAGGTCCTCCCAGAACATCAGGCTGACCTCTCTGGGCTCGACAACAGCTCCCCACCAGCTGTCTATTTCACACAGGGTGGTGTGTATAGGTCAACCCCAATCTCCCAATTCGATCCCACCCTCTCCACCCCTCACCGTGTCCACACGTCCATTCTCCATCTCTGTGATTCTAACAGATGCCCGAGGAGGGCCGATGCTGCTGGCCTGGGACCAAACACTGACTACCACACTGGACAGGATGCTGGGCCACCTGCCTACCCTCCAGCCTTCGTATCTTTGGAATCAAGAATAAAAATCCCAGGACTTCTCAGGAAAACAGGTTTGCAGGTTTCAGGCCTGAGCGACTAATCATCACAGCTGTTTCAAGGTCCCCGATCACGCCTTCAGTTCTGTCTCTTTTCTGAACAGGAAAGAGAAAAGAGGAGTTCAAGGCCAGACCTGAGCCGGACAGTTTGGCTAAAGATGAAAAACGCTCCCCTCCCACAAAGAACAGGCAAGTCAGACTTCCCCATGCCCCATCTCCTCACGGCAGCTACAGAGTTCCTGCTGCCTGTGCCGTGGCTGAGTGTCTCTCTGGGGGTGCTGGCCACTCTCTCTGCGAGGCCAGCTGTGGGGAAGAGCGGGCTGCAGCTGGAGCACAGAGAACAGAATGGGACCTGCTGGCAATACTGATGAGAAGGCAGATTTTGACTTGGGCAGCACAGAGCTGCCTTTGGGATAAAGAGTCGAAAGAGACACATGGCTGGTCCCTGAATGTGAGGTTGTCCAATACAATGTTGTAAAGCAACTGTGCTCCAATAAAAGTTTTCCTAACGTGGCCATTACGAGCTGACGATGAGCCTGTAAAACGTACACGGTTCCTCTCTGATTAGGTGTGTATGACGCTGGGCCAGGGAGACCCTAAACAGAGAGAATGCACTTGAATTTCAACAAGACACATGGCAAGTCCTTCCTAACTTTCCCATGACTCAAAGTGAAATTTGCTGAGTTGGATGTGGCAAAATGAGATGGATTTGTGGCCAATTGGGTGGTAAGACCTAGAAGTCATCAATTCATGGATAAGCATCCACCTGTGGGGACTTCTCCAATGATCTGTTTGTGTTCAATTAGGGATAATGAGAAAGAAGACAGAAAAGCTCTTCAGAACTGCAGTGGACAGAAACCTGGAGGGAATCAGAAGTCAATGAACACAGGGTGGTAGGGACAAGGTCAAGTACATGCACAGAAAATCTTACATGCCCCGCTAGAGCCAGTGGAGCTGTGCCTGCACAGCCAGAGATGCTCATGTGAGTCACCAACCTCGTCCCAAGGCACTGCTCCTCTGCAAGCCCACTCTTATCGATGGAAGAGGCTTCCTTTCTTTAAGGATGAACCAAAATCTTGCACCAGTAACCACACTGCCCCTCAAACCCCAGGACTGAAAGGACCATTTTACACAGCTCTCCCTTCTGTTCCTTTCATCACAAGCTTTTATAATAAAGACTATTTTCTTCCACGATCATTATTGTTTCCCCCTGCCTTGAAGAGGAGGTGGAAGACAATCCTTTTATAGCCCTTGTGACGAAGGATAAAAATGAAGGAGATGCAAAGAATGATGTATGGCATATAAAATAGGCATTACAGGGCTTCCTTGGCAGTCACATCGTTAAGATTTCATCTTCCAAGCAGGGGGTGAGGGTTCAATCCCTGGGAAGGGAGCTAAGATCCTGTATGCCTCGTGGCAAACACACACGCACAAACAGAAGCAGTATTCTAACCAATTCGATAAAGACTTTTAAAGAGTCGAAAGAGACACATGGCTGGTCCCTGAATGTGAGGTTGTCCAATACAATGTTGTAAAGCAACTGTGCTCCAATAAAAGTTTTCCTAACGTGGCCATTACGAGCTGACGATGAGCCTGTAAAACGTACACGGTTCCTCTCTGATTAGGTGTGTATGACGCTGGGCCAGGGAGACCCTAAACAGAGAGAATGCACTTGAATTTCAACAAGACACATGGCAAGTCCTTCCTAACTTTCCCATGACTCAAAGTGAAATTTGCTGAGTTGGATGTGGCAAAATGAGATGGATTTGTGGCCAATTGGGTGGTAAGACCTAGAAGTCATCAATTCATGGATAAGCATCCACCTGTGGGGACTTCTCCAATGATCTGTTTGTGTTCAATTAGGGATAATGAGAAAGAAGACAGAAAAGCTCTTCAGAACTGCAGTGGACAGAAACCTGGAGGGAATCAGAAGTCAATGAACACAGGGTGGTAGGGACAAGGTCAAGTACATGCACAGAAAATCTTACATGCCCCGCTAGAGCCAGTGGAGCTGTGCCTGCACAGCCAGAGATGCTCATGTGAGTCACCAACCTCGTCCCAAGGCACTGCTCCTCTGCAAGCCCACTCTTATCGATGGAAGAGGCTTCCTTTCTTTAAGGATGAACCAAAATCTTGCACCAGTAACCACACTGCCCCTCAAACCCCAGGACTGAAAGGACCATTTTACACAGCTCTCCCTTCTGTTCCTTTCATCACAAGCTTTTATAATAAAGACTATTTTCTTCCACGATCATTATTGTTTCCCCCTGCCTTGAAGAGGAGGTGGAAGACAATCCTTTTATAGCCCTTGTGACGAAGGATAAAAATGAAGGAGATGCAAAGAATGATGTATGGCATATAAAATAGGCATTACAGGGCTTCCTTGGCAGTCACATCGTTAAGATTTCATCTTCCAAGCAGGGGGTGAGGGTTCAATCCCTGGGAAGGGAGCTAAGATCCTGTATGCCTCGTGGCAAACACACACGCACAAACAGAAGCAGTATTCTAACCAATTCGATAAAGACTTTTAAAATGGTCCGTATCAAAAAATGATAAACCTCTTGAAAAATATCAATAGATAAATAAAATGTGCATTACTTAGGTTATTTGATGTATGCGTGCAAAGCACGTTACAAGACATCATCATCCACCACTAGCGGGGAGAGTCAACAACACTGTCCTGAGAAGGTCAACTTTTGGTGGTGATGCCCCAGCTTGCGCCAGACGAATGCCTCCTCCCCAGCCAGTAACAGCTGGGACTTTTGATGAACTTTTAAATTTTCTATGGAAGCACCAGGGACCTGCCAAAGCACCTAGGACTTGAGGGCCTGAGATCCTGATGAGCAAGGAGGAGCAGTGAAATCAGCTTGGCATCCTGTGTGGCTCTTCTCTCCAAGGCAGCTGTGCACACATAACTGGTGGGAGCCAAGGGATGGAAAACCAGCAGGAAGTGGTGGTTGCCAGGCAACAGGGCCAAGTGGAAAAGAAAGTGAAAGTCGCTCAGAGGTGTCCAGCTCTTTGCGACCCCATGGACTGTAGCCCACCAGGCTGCTCGGCCCCTGAGATTTCCCAGGCAAGAATACTGGAGTGAGCTGTCATTTCCTTCTCCAGCGGATCTTCTCTGCCCAGGGATGGACCCCATATCTCCTGCGCTGGCAGGCAGATGCTTTATTGCTAAGCCAACAGAGAAGCACATGGACACAGCTTGGAGGCTGCAAACTCCAGCCCGGCCTACACCGCCCTCCAGAGGCTGGAAAAAAAAAGAGGAGGAAGTCAGGATTTACCTCTCAGCTAATCTATCCCCATAGCAGATGGATTTTTCTGATGTGCAATCTCATGGCATCCCAGGCGAGAGTTAATTTTCTTTGGCAAGGGACAGGTCTCAGCCTGGCACGCTTCGCAGCGGCCCACCATGGGATGCCTCTGCTTGGCTGCAGGACCCACAGCTGGGCTGGCAAGACTGGTATCGACAAACAAAAAACAGACAAACTTCCCAAACAGCCCCGCTCTTCCTTAGCCAGGGCTTGGGGAGGTCGCACAGATACCGGCGTCTTCATGGATGAACATAATGTTGGCGGTCGTCTCTGGGGACGACTCTCAGAATCAACCTAAGGTGAGTCACGTCACCGTCCCAAAGCACCCTGGCCACACCTGGAGACACTCTTGTGTTGGTATCTTGGGGATTCCTTTCTGTTGTCTCTGGCTTGGCTCTGCCTCCCAGAGAAAGGCGAGGTCACAGCTGGAAATGTCTGGATTCTTCTCCCTCCAGAAAATCAATAGCTTCCCTCCCCAGGTCCCTCTTCTTCTTCCCTCCTCGCTTCGGCCTTACACCTGCTGCTTCTGGACCACACTGAACATCAGTCTTCCATCCTCACTGAAGAATAACGCCTCGTTCCCACTGTTCACACTCTTTCTCCTCTCCCCAGCTTCTGAGGCAGTTTCCATGCAGAAAAAAAAAAAGCCTACATTCACTTTGTCTTTTAAAATCCTCCTTGGTATCCTGGCAGCCACCACCTGGCCATGGCCACCAAGAATCCAGAGCCCCTCCTTCCTCCTGGCTTCTGTCCACTTTCCAGTCAATCCCATTGGGCTCTGAGTTCACCCCGACCCGTGGTCTGACTCTCTGCTTCCAGCCACAGCTCAAAAGCTCCTCCATCCTTCCTGAAGCCAGGATCCAACCATTCTTTCCCACCTCCAAGAAGACCTACTCTCCCTCGAGGTCCTACCTCCAGCCCCCACCAACCACTCCCTCCCAGGACCCTCTGTACACTCTTCCCCCAGGGGTTCCCTTCAGGCTCCTTCTCCACCCCACAGCCTTTCCTGCAGCTACATCATCTCCCTATGGGGCCATATGAGGTGTCTTCAGGGCCCAGGCCTTCACCCCGGCACCCGCCTTCCACACTCATCCTGGGAGTCTGTCCCTGGCGAAGTCCTGACCAGGTTCTGTGTGTCCCTCTAAACAGGATGGTATGGCCCCTGCTACCTCACCCTCCCGCTCCTCCGTCTCATCGGGTCAGGTCCTGCCCTGCCCCCTCCGTCTGTGTCTCAGGAACATGCTCTCATCAACCAAGATGAATGGTCAAGACTCACTTCCGGGCTTCCCTGGTAGCTCAGTGGTGAAGAGTTCGCCTGCCAATGCAGGAGACAAAGATTCGATCCCTGAGCCGGGAAGATCCCACATGCCGTGGAGCAACTAAGCCCGTGAGCCGCAACGATTGAGCCTGTGCTCTAGAGTCTCAAGAGCCTCAACTATTGAACCCATGTGCCCTAGAGCCTGAGTTCCACAACAAGAGAAGTCACCACAACAAGAAGCCTGCTCACCTCAACTAGAGAGTAACCCCCACTCCCTGCAGCTAGAGAGGAGCCTGCAGCAGCAGTGAAAACCCAGAGTGGCCAAAAAACAACAAAAAGACTCACTTCCTACTGCATAGCCAACCACATTGACGGGTCTCCTCCCCTGGGGCACCGTCTTCACCTCCTTAACATTCAGGAAGTATAGCCACTAGAGGATTGGACACAATGCCCCCACCCCTACCCCCAGCGGCTGCCTACCAAACAGAGGGCAGGGGCTCCCTTCCAATCCCCCAGGAGGCCCTGTCCAGAAGCTGAGTCCTCAGTCGGAGCCCTGAGGCCAGGGCATGGTCGATGGTGTGGCCATCCCTGGGCGTGAGAGTCTCCGCCGCAGAGGGACCCAGGCAGGAGCACCAAGGGCATGTCCCAGCTCAGACCTTCACCTTGACACCACCACGCCATCCCCACGTTTCCCTTAGACACGTACACAACTGAAGGACAGTCTGTGGCGGACCGAGACGAGTCTACGGCAGCCACGACTGTATAATAGCACGGTTCCCGCCAGGACAACCTGCCCCATGGCAGGACCCCAGTGGTGTCGCTCAGGCACTGGAGAGATGGCTCCATAAATACATACACTGCTGGGATTCAGGCTCCTTCTCCACCCCACAGCCTTTCCTGCAGCTACATCATCTCCCTATGGGGCCATATGAGGTGTCTTCAGGGCCCAGGCCTTCACCCCGGCACCCGCCTTCCACACTCATCCTGGGAGTCTGTCCCTGGCGAAGTCCTGACCAGGTTCTGTGTGTCCCTCTAAACAGGATGGTATGGCCCCTGCTACCTCACCCTCCCGCTCCTCCGTCTCATCGGGTCAGGTCCTGCCCTGCCCCCTCCGTCTGTGTCTCAGGAACATGCTCTCATCAACCAAGATGAATGGTCAAGACTCACTTCCGGGCTTCCCTGGTAGCTCAGTGGTGAAGAGTTCGCCTGCCAATGCAGGAGACAAAGATTCGATCCCTGAGCCGGGAAGATCCCACATGCCGTGGAGCAACTAAGCCCGTGAGCCGCAACGATTGAGCCTGTGCTCTAGAGTCTCAAGAGCCTCAACTATTGAACCCATGTGCCCTAGAGCCTGAGTTCCACAACAAGAGAAGTCACCACAACAAGAAGCCTGCTCACCTCAACTAGAGAGTAACCCCCACTCCCTGCAGCTAGAGAGGAGCCTGCAGCAGCAGTGAAAACCCAGAGTGGCCAAAAAACAACAAAAAGACTCACTTCCTACTGCATAGCCAACCACATTGACGGGTCTCCTCCCCTGGGGCACCGTCTTCACCTCCTTAACATTCAGGAAGTATAGCCACTAGAGGATTGGACACAATGCCCCCACCCCTACCCCCAGCGGCTGCCTACCAAACAGAGGGCAGGGGCTCCCTTCCAATCCCCCAGGAGGCCCTGTCCAGAAGCTGAGTCCTCAGTCGGAGCCCTGAGGCCAGGGCATGGTCGATGGTGTGGCCATCCCTGGGCGTGAGAGTCTCCGCCGCAGAGGGACCCAGGCAGGAGCACCAAGGGCATGTCCCAGCTCAGACCTTCACCTTGACACCACCACGCCATCCCCACGTTTCCCTTAGACACGTACACAACTGAAGGACAGTCTGTGGCGGACCGAGACGAGTCTACGGCAGCCACGACTGTATAATAGCACGGTTCCCGCCAGGACAACCTGCCCCATGGCAGGACCCCAGTGGTGTCGCTCAGGCACTGGAGAGATGGCTCCATAAATACATACACTGCTGGGACTTCCCTTGGGGTCCAGGGGTCGAATCCACCTCCCAGTGCAGGGGAGAATTCCATCCCTGAGCCAGGAACTAAGATCCCACTTGCCTCAAGGCAACTAAGCCCTCATGCCACAACTAGAGAGCTGCGTGCTTTAGAGTCTGGGACCACACAGGAGAAACCTGCCCCTCAAGAAAGTCTGGGTACTGCAACGAAGACCCAACGTGGCCAAAATTTTCAAAATTAAAAAAACAAAACTGAAAAAACATATACAGGGCTTCCCTGGTGGTCCAGTGGCTAAGGACACCGCCTTGCAGTGCAAGGGGCGCCAGTTCGATCCCTGGCCTGGGAAGATCCCACGTGCTGCGGAGCGGCTGGACTGATGGGTCCCACTACCAAGCCAGCGCTCTGGAGCACATCCACCCAGAGCCAATGCTCTGCAGCGAGAGCGGCCACTGAGGTGGGAGGCCCACACAGCCAAAAGAACAAAGATGGACAAAAATAAATGGATGAAAGACCAACAGAACTGGCCAAAAAAAAAAAAACAACAAAAAAAACCAACATACGTTCTCAAGCAGTTTGAGCCCCAGCTAGGGGTAAAGACTGTTCTGACTTCAACCAGCATTTCCTGGTGGATCTAGAGGCATATGTAAAATACACTTGGAACATGAGGCATTAAGAAAATGGGGTGGGTTGCCTTTTTGCGGGACTAGTCAAGCCTTTAAGATGGCGTTCTTGGGTTCCAGGAGGGGCGGTCAATACACAGAGGATGTCCCCAGCTGGACCTGAACGTGGTTACCATATCTACGACCCTCTCCTGGGAGTCAACAGAACCTCACTGGAGAAGGCCAGTGCATACCTTCATGTAATTAATTAGACTGGATATAATTAGGTACATCTGAACATCGTTAATAAAAAATTACACACAGAAATGGCTCACTTCCATTTAATCACACAAATTATGCTGGGCTCTGAGGAGGCTCAAAGTGCTGTTTCTTGACACATTTTCATCTTTTAAAAGGTGTTGATTTCTCTCTAACGTGCAACTTTTAACCAAACAGCCCACCTTGGCAGGCCCAGTGGTGTCGCTCAGGCAGGGGGCTCAAAAACTAACTGCTGGGACTTCCTTGGGGTCCAGGGGTCGAATCCACCTCCCAGTGCAGGGAGAATTCCATCCCTGAGCCAGGAACTAAGATCCCACTTGCCTCAAGGCAACTAAGCCCTCATGCCACAACTAGAGAGCTGCGTGCTTTAGAGTCTGGGACCACACAGGAGAAACCTGCCCCTCAAGAAAGTCTGGGTACTGCAACGAAGACCCAACGTGGCCAAAATTTTCAAAATTAAAAAAACAAAACTGAAAAAACATATACAGGGCTTCCCTGGTGGTCCAGTGGCTAAGGACACCGCCTTGCAGTGCAAGGGGCGCCAGTTCGATCCCTGGCCTGGGAAGATCCCACGTGCTGCGGAGCGGCTGGACTGATGGGTCCCACTACCAAGCCAGCGCTCTGGAGCACATCCACCCAGAGCCAATGCTCTGCAGCGAGAGCGGCCACTGAGGTGGGAGGCCCACACAGCCAAAAGAACAAAGATGGACAAAAATAAATGGATGAAAGACCAACAGAACTGGCCAAAAAAAAAAAAAACAACAAAAAAAACCAACATACGTTCTCAAGCAGTTTGAGCCCCAGCTAGGGGTAAAGACTGTTCTGACTTCAACCAGCATTTCCTGGTGGATCTAGAGGCATATGTAAAATACACTTGGAACATGAGGCATTAAGAAAATGGGGTGGGTTGCCTTTTTGCGGGACTAGTCAAGCCTTTAAGATGGCGTTCTTGGGTTCCAGGAGGGGCGGTCAATACACAGAGGATGTCCCCAGCTGGACCTGAACGTGGTTACCATATCTACGACCCTCTCCTGGGAGTCAACAGAACCTCACTGGAGAAGGCCAGTGCATACCTTCATGTAATTAATTAGACTGGATATAATTAGGTACATCTGAACATCGTTAATAAAAAATTACACACAGAAATGGCTCACTTCCATTTAATCACACAAATTATGCTGGGCTCTGAGGGGAGGCTCAAAGTGCTGTTTCTTGACACATTTTTCATCTTTTAAAAAAAGGTGTTGATTTTTTTTCTCTCCTAACGTGCAACTTAAGGGAAAAAAAAGTTGGTGTCAGAGCAGGCGTTTCCAAGCAGCTGAGAACACACACCACGACGGGGAAACAATTGTAGGGGAAACCATTGTGGCGATTGCTCTCTGTCTGCTCCACGGAAGGAAGTGGCAGCCAGGGCGTGTTCATGGTGACCCCTCCCCATCTGGGATGCGGTGCTTTCTTAGGACCACGCCCCCGAGAGTCCCCACAGGACAGATGAGGGCAATGAGCATCTCAAAGTGTCAGAAACCAGAGTGACATGGTGGACACAGGCTTCCTGACCATCTATGATCCAGGAGGAACAGGAGAAGGGCCAGGCAACCACTCCAGTAGTTCTGTCTGGTAAGTCCTATGGACAGAGGAGCCTGGCAGGCTACAGTCTGTGGGGGAGCAAAGAGCCAGACAGGACTGAGCAACTACCACTTTTCATACAGACCCAAGGGCTTCCTGGGAGGCTCAGAAGGTAAAGAAGCTGCCTGCAATGCAGGAGACCCAGGTTTGATCCCTGGGTCAGTCAGGAAGATCCTCTGGAGAAGGGAATTGCTATCCACTCCAGTATTTTCCCTGGAGAATCCTGTGAACAGAAGAGCCTGGTAGCCTGTTGCCATGGGGTCACAAAGAGTCACACTTCACACAGGGACCCAGCTACCAAGGAAGGAAAGAACTGGGACAGCTGTGCAGCGCCACCCACGGCACAGCATCCCTCCAGTAAGACACACTTGTCTCACAGAGGTCAGAAGCCAAACCCCAGGCCACGCAAGACAACCTCTCATTTCTTACCGAAAACAAGCGGTCTGGTAAGGTCCTGAAAACCCTCCTGGCGATGAAATCTTTCTGGAATAAAACAGAAGAAAGGAGAGGAAATTATTTTGGTTTCAGAAATGGCATGGGTGCCCCTACAAAGCTCCTTTGGGTGTAGAAATTTCAATGAGGGAGAGGCTCTGAATACCTGAGAAAGTGAACTGATTCTAATTCTAATGAGATGATCAGAAATCACCCCGAAACAAATAATTAAAATGTTTTTTGGGCCATTCATCACATGACTGTTGCCTTTACATCGTGTTGGACAAATAAAGCAATGGCTTATGCACCGCTCTGGCTGGAGAGGCTGCCGGCATCTCAATGAAGCTCCTCAAAGCCCTCATGAATATGTATTTTCCCACAACAAAGCTTGACCCCACTCGTTGGCAGACCTGGTATTCTGGGACAATCTCAGAAGAGATGGGTGTGCGAGTGGGGGCTGGCAGGGGATGAAAGGAGATTAAAGGAATGAGAGAGAAGGCAGGCCACCCCGCCTCTCCCCTGCCCGGCTTCCCAGCCCACCCTTCCTCAGGGGCAGCGCAGTTTCAGGAAGAGAACAGGAAAGAGGACGTTCAGTCTCCTTGAACAGAGGATGCTTTGCAAGTGCGAGCTGCAGAGGAAAGCCAAAGAGTCAAGCACGTTAGATAGCAAGGCTACAGGCTGGATGGGGAGTTCACGGTGGAGGGCAGGAAGATGAGCAGGGACGGGAGCCAGGGGGGAGCCAAGAGGACGGCCTTACTGGGCTGAAAGGCTGCATTCACACTCCTTTCCCTCTCATTTGGCTGAAGACAGAATAAGTGATAAAGGAATTTTTTGGTTCCTTCCAAAACCACGACAACGGGCTTTCTCCTCACACCCCATCTCCTGGGAGCCTTCATGAAGAGTGGAGCTGGCCGGGGAGCCCACCCTCACTCTGGCCCTGAGTCTGCAGTCAGGGGATGGCGCTGTTCTTCAGTGAAGACAAGAGGTCTGGCTAACAGCTTCCACTTCATCACAAAGGTCCACTCTGGACTCAGTGCGCTCACTTTTCTAAGGAAGACCCAGGGCCCCTCTCATTCCCCTGGACAGACATTTCCAGCTATAGGGTGTAACTGGGGATCCTGGGGGTCACCCAAGACTGGTCCAGTGCATATGCCCTGGTCTAGATGTAAAAGAAAATGATGGGCAAGCCCACAGAAGGTGGTAGATGCTCCAAGTGTGACCATAATCCACACTGTGACCAAGATACAATGTGATGAAACTACTCCGTGACCAACCCACAAGGTGACCAAGACACACAGTGACCAGGCCACCACCACAGCTCCTAGTCTCCACTCAGTGCAGCAATGAGATGATCAGAAATCACCCCGAAACAAATAATTAAAATGTTTTTTGGGCCATTCATCACATGACTGTTGCCTTTACATCGTGTTGGACAAATAAAGCAATGGCTTATGCACCGCTCTGGCTGGAGAGGCTGCCGGCATCTCAATGAAGCTCCTCAAAGCCCTCATGAATATGTATTTTCCCACAACAAAGCTTGACCCCACTCGTTGGCAGACCTGGTATTCTGGGACAATCTCAGAAGAGATGGGTGTGCGAGTGGGGGCTGGCAGGGGATGAAAGGAGATTAAAGGAATGAGAGAGAAGGCAGGCCACCCCGCCTCTCCCCTGCCCGGCTTCCCAGCCCACCCTTCCTCAGGGGCAGCGCAGTTTCAGGAAGAGAACAGGAAAGAGGACGTTCAGTCTCCTTGAACAGAGGATGCTTTGCAAGTGCGAGCTGCAGAGGAAAGCCAAAGAGTCAAGCACGTTAGATAGCAAGGCTACAGGCTGGATGGGGAGTTCACGGTGGAGGGCAGGAAGATGAGCAGGGACGGGAGCCAGGGGGGAGCCAAGAGGACGGCCTTACTGGGCTGAAAGGCTGCATTCACACTCCTTTCCCTCTCATTTGGCTGAAGACAGAATAAGTGATAAAGGAATTTTTTGGTTCCTTCCAAAACCACGACAACGGGCTTTCTCCTCACACCCCATCTCCTGGGAGCCTTCATGAAGAGTGGAGCTGGCCGGGGAGCCCACCCTCACTCTGGCCCTGAGTCTGCAGTCAGGGGATGGCGCTGTTCTTCAGTGAAGACAAGAGGTCTGGCTAACAGCTTCCACTTCATCACAAAGGTCCACTCTGGACTCAGTGCGCTCACTTTTCTAAGGAAGACCCAGGGCCCCTCTCATTCCCCTGGACAGACATTTCCAGCTATAGGGTGTAACTGGGGATCCTGGGGGTCACCCAAGACTGGTCCAGTGCATATGCCCTGGTCTAGATGTAAAAGAAAATGATGGGCAAGCCCACAGAAGGTGGTAGATGCTCCAAGTGTGACCATAATCCACACTGTGACCAAGATACAATGTGATGAAACTACTCAGTGACCAAGCCACAAGGTGACCAAGACACACAGTGACCAGGCCACGACCACAGCTGCTAGTCTGCACTCAGTGCGAGCATGCATGCTAAGTTGCTTCAGTCGTGTCTGATTCCCTGTGACCCTGTGGACTGTAGCCCACCAGGTTCCTCTGTCCATGGGATTGTTCAGGCAAGAATACTGGAGTGGGTTGCCATGCCCTTCTCCGGGTGATCTTCTCAACCCAGGGATCAAACCCATGTGCCTCACAGCTCCTGTACAGGCAGCTGGGCTCTTTACCACCAGCGCCACCTGCAAATTGAGGATATTTGCCTCGCTAGTCAGTTACTTTCCAAGGGGCAAGTGCTTCTGCTGCCTCTCAGCTTCCTTCATGGCCTCCGCCTCGGCTCCATCATGTGTAGAATGGGGGCGTGGGGAACCACCTAACAGGAGTGGGGACGGTGAACGCCACAAACCATCCGGAGCCACTGGGGCCACAGCAACCTCAACAGCCTGCCCCCCTCCCACCAATCCCACCATCCGACCCCTGCAGGAGGAAGTGTCTGGGGGGTTAGTTGTCACACTGAAGGTCATGTCCAGGGACTTTCCTGGTGGTCCAGTGGCTAAGACTATACGCTACCACCTCAGGGGCCCCAGGTTAGATCCCTGATCAGAGAACTAAGATCCCACATGCCTCATGGTACGGCCAAAAAAGAAAGACACCGTGTCACGCCCAGGAGCAAGAACCCTCCCTGACAGTCAGGAGAGGGGCCTCAATTCCTTGCTGTGTTCCAGGTTCGCTCTGTGACCTTGAGAAGGTCACTCAGAAAGGTCACGGTCCTCCCTGAGTCTCCCCAACCCCAGCTCTGGCCAGCTGTGATCAAGGACAGCAAAGAAATGTCCAGAAGCCTCCGCACAGGCTGGAGACCCCTGCACCATCCCTCACGCACTCCCCTCCTCCAGCCGCCACCACCACCCCGACACGTCGTGGAAGGGCCTCGCCCAGAAGTCCAGCATCTCCCATTCCTCCGGGTCCAGAAGAACCCAGGGCAAGCCCACAGAAGGTGGTAGATGCTCCAAGTGTGACCATAATCCACACTGTGACCAAGATACAATGTGATGAAACTACTCAGTGACCAAGCCACAAGGTGACCAAGACACACAGTGACCAGGCCACGACCACAGCTGCTAGTCTGCACTCAGTGCGAGCATGCATGCTAAGTTGCTTCAGTCGTGTCTGATTCCCTGTGACCCTGTGGACTGTAGCCCACCAGGTTCCTCTGTCCATGGGATTGTTCAGGCAAGAATACTGGAGTGGGTTGCCATGCCCTTCTCCGGGTGATCTTCTCAACCCAGGGATCAAACCCATGTGCCTCACAGCTCCTGTACAGGCAGCTGGGCTCTTTACCACCAGCGCCACCTGCAAATTGAGGATATTTGCCTCGCTAGTCAGTTACTTTCCAAGGGGCAAGTGCTTCTGCTGCCTCTCAGCTTCCTTCATGGCCTCCGCCTCGGCTCCATCATGTGTAGAATGGGGGCGTGGGGAACCACCTAACAGGAGTGGGGACGGTGAACGCCACAAACCATCCGGAGCCACTGGGGCCACAGCAACCTCAACAGCCTGCCCCCCTCCCACCAATCCCACCATCCGACCCCTGCAGGAGGAAGTGTCTGGGGGGTTAGTTGTCACACTGAAGGTCATGTCCAGGGACTTTCCTGGTGGTCCAGTGGCTAAGACTATACGCTACCACCTCAGGGGCCCCAGGTTAGATCCCTGATCAGAGAACTAAGATCCCACATGCCTCATGGTACGGCCAAAAAAGAAAGACACCGTGTCACGCCCAGGAGCAAGAACCCTCCCTGACAGTCAGGAGAGGGGCCTCAATTCCTTGCTGTGTTCCAGGTTCGCTCTGTGACCTTGAGAAGGTCACTCAGAAAGGTCACGGTCCTCCCTGAGTCTCCCCAACCCCAGCTCTGGCCAGCTGTGATCAAGGACAGCAAAGAAATGTCCAGAAGCCTCCGCACAGGCTGGAGACCCCTGCACCATCCCTCACGCACTCCCCTCCTCCAGCCGCCACCACCACCCCGACACTCGTGGAGCGTGGAAGGGCTCCTCGCCCAGAAGTCCAGCATCTCCCATTCCTCCGGGTCCAGAAGAACCCAGGTCTCTCCCTCTCCTGCACCCCTGCCCCCATCTGCTAGCCCCTCAAAAGGACAGGGTCACCCACCGGTAGCCTGAGCACCCCACCCGCTCCCTGAGGTTCCCTTCAAGGACGCCCAAGCATCAACACTCTGTGGAAGGACAGCCAGCCCCTTACGTAAGGAAACAGGCTCAGTTTAGCCTTGGGTTTTAAGTGTCTATTTATAGCCCTCACGCGAGCACCCCTTGTGGATGGCGGGGTGTCAGGGTTCCAGGCTCCTGGCCACCACTCTTCATTAGCATTCCTTTCATGCTGGCCTTCTCTCCTGTTCCCAGCAGCATTTAACTCTGCAGCAAGGTCACCTACCGCCTGTACCCAGCACCACTTCTTGTTCTCTCTAAAGAAAAATATGAATTTTCTTTTCCCTGCGGCGATGCCTTGTCCCCACCCTCAGGGGTCTACTGACTTCCACCAGTTCCAACACAGCTGTGCTCTCCTCATGACCTGCATCTTCCGACAGATGGCTCACGTCAAAGACAAGTCCAGCAAAGTTGTGAGTAGGGGCATGCAGGAAGGCCTTGGGGGTCCGCTGTTGCCTCCCTGGTTGGCTCTGAGTCCACCCACCGCTTGACCAGGCACAGCGGCCAGAGGGGGTCCAAAGATTCAAATACGGGGCTTCCCCTGGTGGTCCAGTGGGTAAGGACACCGCCTTGCAGTGCAAGGGGCGCTGGTTCGAGCCCTGGCCTGGGAAGATCCCACGTGCCGCAGAGCGGCTGGACTGATGTGTCCAATGACCGAGCCGGAGCTCTGGAGCGCATGCGCCCAGAACCGGTGCTCTGCAGCGACAGACGCCACCGCGATGGGAGGCCCACAGGAGCCAAAGAACAAAGACGAATGAAAATAGAGAAATGGAAGACCAACAGAAGTGGCCCACCCACTCCCCTCCCTCCCCAACCCGACCCCCGCCCAAAAGTAAATAAATAAATAAATCTTTAAAAAAAGAAAAAAGATTCAAATATGATTTGGAATATTCAGACTTTTCTCTGCTGTATATGATCCGGCCCCTTCTGCTTCCCCAAATACTTGTCCCAGGTCTCTTCTGATCCCCTCAAGACGCATCCCAGGCCAGATCACCTGCTCTGTCCCTCTCGGCCACTCATGAATGGATGGAAATCCAAGGGCCTGCTCTTTCGGTAACTCACGGCCACTCCTGGAACAACCCTATCATCCCCATCAACCTCCAGGGAATGCAGGACACAGGTCTTCCCACAAGATTAGAACACGCCATCACTATCTAAGTGGTTGGTCCAGCCACAAGCTGGGTTTTTAGGGCCTCCAGTAGCCTGGCTACCCTGGAGAGACTGGAGGCAGGAAGTCCCAGGAGATGCTGTGGAGGCACTTCCTGTCCACATGCTGACAACTGGATCCTCCCAGGTCTGGGTTCCCCACCCTTGGAACCAGTGCAGAAGGAAAGGCAGGCCCTCTGCCCGCTGGCTCTGAGCCCACAGCAAAATTCCAGCACAGACAACATGGCCAGCCCAAAGCCCTTAGCCACCTGACTTCTAATGCCATGAAACTCAGTCCCCTCATGAATCCTGAGGCTGTGGCAAATGGTCTTTCATTTGGGGAGTAATTCCTCACAGATGCCATCCACACTGCCATCGGAGAGTCCCCGTGATTCTATGTGCACACTTCTGGCAATAAATTGGATCTCTGATCAAACAGAACACTTGAAATGTCACATTTCCAGACGCTTGGCAGATAAATTCTGAAGATTCCTGGGACTGGAGGGTTCGCAGATGTGCTGATGAAGGTGATCGACTGCCTTTGATACTACAGCCAGGGACCAGTGGGAGATCCCTGATCTAGGAAAAGCCTCCGGGAGAGCTGCCTTGGGAGCCCTGGAAGGAGGGATGCTGGTGGGAAAAGGGTCAGGACCAACTTTGATGAGCGTCTTTCTCACAAAGGTAAGGCAACTTCCACAGCTCCACAGACTGCCAGACCTGGGAGCTATCCTGAGGGGCAGCGAGGGAGGAGGACCTGGGGACAGAGGTCACCTGTCCACAGCAGAGGTGGGAAGTCTGCCTGGAAATACCCACACAGCCCACCACCCTGATATCCAGAACCAAATTTATTTCTCTAGCTGTGGCTGAATTCCCTTGAGTTAAACAGGCAACATGGGGCTTTGTAAGGGGCTGGGGCCTGGATACCCAGGTTGAGGGACACCTGGGACGCTGTGGGGTAGAGCAGGTGGGATGTGAGCAGCAGTAATATCCCAGGCTCCAGGAAGCCCTTGCTGACGGAGGACTCCAGCCACACCGAGTGGAAGCCCTGGGCGGGGGCTGGGAGGGGTGTGTGCAGAGCGCCATGACCATGGTCAGGTGCGTCAGAGGCAGATGTGAGCACATCACAGCCAGCTCAGGTGGGACTCCTGCCGGTCCCAGCCTGGTTACGGCAGCAGCCCTGAAAATCAGGTGTATGCGGAACTAGCAGGGCCTTTACATGAGGCAAAATTTGGAGTGGAGGTTCACACTCGCATGGCCCTCTTGGGCCAGCCCACGTGAACACAGAATTTGTCTGCACTTGGTTGCCTCACAGAGTAAAGAGTCGACTGGCAAAGGTCAGCATCTGGCAGGTAAACCATGGCTGAAAGTGGCTCCTGGGACCTGCTCTGGAGCTCAGCCAAGCTGCCTGGGGGATGCAGCAAAACAGTTCAGAGTCCCCTCAGATGTGGCTGGAACCACAGGGTGGAGGCGGGTGGACACTCGGTTAGGGCAGGATAAATGTGATTTATTGAGGGGCTTGGGTGGGGCCTAGGGGTCTGCTGCTTCCTGCAGGGTCACTGGGGACCATGCCAGAGGAGCACAGCAGGCTTATAACAGGACAGGGAAAGAACTGGGGACCCCAAGCACTTGGCCACAGACTAGCGACTGTGGGGAAACATTGGACGAACTCCAAGAGGGGCTCCAGGTACTCAGCACCCAGGTCATGGTACAAAGAGGACTCAGGGCTGGCAGACAGCAATGATAAAGTTGAGATGCTCCATGGAAGGGCACCAATGGGCTGTTCACAAATAAATACCTTCAATTGTGAATAACGGAGTCCCCTAGTGAGCTGCAAAGGGAAGTCTTCAAATGCTAATAATTCTGTTTATTGCTATAAATCCCCTCTTTGCTATTTGGCTCCTTCTGGGCAAGAAGTTGTGTCTTGAGCATCCAAAGTTCAAACCTTGAGATTCTCATTTGTGCAAACGTTTGGGGAACAGACTGGCTTTAAAGTCCACCTTTAGCAGTCGCCTAGTTTGAAAAGCAATTGTTTTGTTTGAGAAGGTGGGTTCTCAACATACTCTTAAAATACTGAATTGAAGATAACACACAAATCAACACCATTAAAATGGTCACACTCTCCTCTGGCAGAAGCTTAGCTTTCCAGCCACACCGAGTGGAGGGGGGGGTGTGTGCAGAGCGCCATGACCATGGTCAGGTGCGTCAGAGGCAGATGTGAGCACATCACAGCCAGCTCAGGTGGGACTCCTGCCGGTCCCAGCCTGGTTACGGCAGCAGCCCTGAAAATCAGGTGTATGCGGAACTAGCAGGGCCTTTACATGAGGCAAAATTTGGAGTGGAGGTTCACACTCGCATGGCCCTCTTGGGCCAGCCCACGTGAACACAGAATTTGTCTGCACTTGGTTGCCTCACAGAGTAAAGAGTCGACTGGCAAAGGTCAGCATCTGGCAGGTAAACCATGGCTGAAAGTGGCTCCTGGGACCTGCTCTGAGCTCAGCCAAGCTGCCTGGGGATGCAGCAAAACAGTTCAGAGTCCCCTCAGATGTGGCTGGAACCACAGGGTGGAGGCGGGTGGACACTCGGTTAGGGCAGGATAAATGTGATTTATTGAGGGGCTTGGGTGGGGCCTAGGGGTCTGCTGCTTCCTGCAGGGTCACTGGGGACCATGCCAGAGGAGCACAGCAGGCTTATAACAGGACAGGGAAAGAACTGGGGACCCCAAGCACTTGGCCACAGACTAGCGACTGTGGGGAAACATTGGACGAACTCCAAGAGGGGCTCCAGGTACTCAGCACCCAGGTCATGGTACAAAGAGGACTCAGGGCTGGCAGACAGCAATGATAAAGTTGAGATGCTCCATGGAAGGGCACCAATGGGCTGTTCACAAATAAATACCTTCAATTGTGAATAACGGAGTCCCCTAGTGAGCTGCAAAGGGAAGTCTTCAAATGCTAATAATTCTGTTTATTGCTATAAATCCCCTCTTTGCTATTTGGCTCCTTCTGGGCAAGAAGTTGTGTCTTGAGCATCCAAAGTTCAAACCTTGAGATTCTCATTTGTGCAAACGTTTGGGGAACAGACTGGCTTTAAAGTCCACCTTTAGCAGTCGCCTAGTTTGAAAAGCAATTGTTTTGTTTGAGAAGGTGGGTTCTCAACATACTCTTAAAATACTGAATTGAAGATAACACACAAATCAACACCATTAAAATGGTCACACTCTCCTCTGGCAGAAGCTTAGCTTTCAAAGCCTGGAAGGAGGGTCCATGGGGGATGCCAACATTCTGCCCCCAGATTCCTCATTTCCTGCTCCAGATTCCAACACGGAGACTTCCTACATGCTAAGTTTACTGAATGGGAACTATTCTCTCAAGTCCCCTTTGACTGGGCTGTTTACCCTCCTGGGGCTGAGAGACCACTCTGAGGGCACAGTCGGCAGCAGAGACGTGGGGTGGTTCTGTCCATGTCAAAGCCCAGAAATCTGCTATAAACCCTAACTGGCTCTGATGTTCAGTATCTCATCTTTTTCCCATTTGTTTTATGTAAAATCCTCCCTCAGGGTTCTACTGAATAAACCTGAGAGGTCCTCACCCGCCATGGAGCTAAGTGCTGGGTTGAATCCATGAAAGGGTGTCCTGATCGGACCGCCTCCTCATCCTCCATAAACTTGACCTGCAGCAGTAGACGATGACCGAGGACAGAAGCAGGGCTCCCCTGCTCTTTGTGGCGGCGGTGTTTACACTGTCACCCTGACATGTTTCTCTAGTGACCCTTGATAGCAAACCAGTCCTGTGTCCTGCACTCCTTGCTTGGTTCTGGAGAAGGAAAGGACAATTCAACACTGAGGTATGAAAGACCAGAACTCAGTGCTAGTGGAAAGCAGTCTACCAGGTCTGCACAGACCCTGGTTGAGGCAGTAGGGAAAGCTGAGCATTGAAACAAGCCCTCCCAATGGGCTGTTCACAAATAAATACCTTCAATTGTGAATAACGGAGTCCCCTAGTGAGCTGCAAAGGGAAGTCTTCAAATGCTAATAATTCTGTTTATTGCTATAAATCCCCTCTTTGCTATTTGGCTCCTTCTGGGCAAGAAGTTGTGTCTTGAGCATCCAAAGTTCAAACCTTGAGATTCTCATTTGTGCAAACGTTTGGGGAACAGACTGGCTTTAAAGTCCACCTTTAGCAGTCGCCTAGTTTGAAAAGCAATTGTTTTGTTTGAGAAGGTGGGTTCTCAACATACTCTTAAAATACTGAATTGAAGATAACACACAAATCAACACCATTAAAATGGTCACACTCTCCTCTGGCAGAAGCTTAGCTTTCAAAGCCTGGAAGGAGGGTCCATGGGGGATGCCAACATTCTGCCCCCAGATTCCTCATTTCCTGCTCCAGATTCCAACACGGAGACTTCCTACATGCTAAGTTTACTGAATGGGAACTATTCTCTCAAGTCCCCTTTGACTGGGCTGTTTACCCTCCTGGGGCTGAGAGACCACTCTGAGGGCACAGTCGGCAGCAGAGACGTGGGGTGGTTCTGTCCATGTCAAAGCCCAGAAATCTGCTATAAACCCTAACTGGCTCTGATGTTCAGTATCTCAACTTTTTCCACATTTGTTTTTATGTAAAATCCTCCCTCAGGGTTCTACTGAATAAACCTGAGAGGTCCTCACCCGCCATGGAGCTAAGTGCTGGGTTGAATCCATGAAAGGGTGTCCTGATCGGACCGCCTCCTCATCCTCCATAAACTTGACCTGCAGCAGTAGACGATGACCGAGGACAGAAGCAGGGCTCCCCTGCTCTTTGTGGCGGCGGTGTTTACACTGTCACCCTGACATGTTTCTCTAGTGACCCTTGATAGCAAACCAGTCCTGTGTCCTGCACTCCTTGCTTGGTTCTGGAGAAGGAAAGGACAATTCAACACTGAGGTATGAAAGACCAGAACTCAGTGCTAGTGGAAAGCAGTCTACCAGGTCTGCACAGACCCTGGTTGAGGCAGTAGGGAAAGCTGAGCATTGAAACAAGCCCTCCCAGCCTGGGTCAACCTGGCCCTCCTCTCTACTATTGCCCCCTAAGCAAAGGAAACTTGTCTTTGGACTGCAAGGTGCCTGATGCCTTCCAATTCCCCCATGGCCATCCCCTGGAGGGAGGCTGAGATTTCATTCTCTATTCAGACAACTCGGGGTGGGGGCGTGTACTCTGGAAGCAGAGATACTCCAGATGCTGGGAGCCAGAGAGAAGCCCTGCATGCCAATTGTATCAAAGGAGGGCCACTGGCAGGATGGGGGGTGTCCACACGGTCTGCAGCACCTGTGGCAGGGAGAGCCACTCCGTCCTCCCTGTGCTTCACAGTCAGGAGCTCTGGCTTCACAGCCGGGTACCTTCTCGTCCTCCCAGCACCACTGCAAGGGAGCAAAGCTGATCGTCAGCCCTATTTTATAGGCTGATAAAAGTGACTGAGGTCACAGAGGGAGTGCTGAGACTGCGGCTGAATCCCGGCACTGTCCCCCAAGCCAAGGCACTTACCTCCCACACGATGTCGGCAGGAAGAAACGGGGAAAAATGTTCATCATATATAAGCCAAAAGAAGGATCATTAAGAAATCAATAAGAATCAAGCCTTGGGGACTTTCCTGGTGGTCCAGAGGTTAAGAATCTGCCTTGCAATTCAGGGGACACGGGTTTGACCCCTGAGTGAAGAACTAAGGTTCCCCCGTGCCACAGGGATCTCTCCAGTCCAGGAGATTCTCCATCTTCATTCTCCATTCTCTTCTCCATTTCCTGGAGGAGGAAATGGCAACCCACTCCAGCATTCTTGCCTGTAGAATCCCATGGAGAGAGGAGCCTAGCAGGCTACAGTCCGTGGGGTTGCAAAGAGTTGGACACGGCAGAGCGACTGAGCATGCATGCCATAAGGCAACTAAGCCCACGAGGTGCAACTACTGAGGCCTGCATTCCACAACCAAGAGCTAAGGCAGCCAAATAAATACATAAGAACAAATACATAAGAACGAAAAAATGAGCAAAAGGCATGAATCACTAACTTACAGAATAATACGTACATGAAACAAATATATATGTAAACTTCATATAAATAAATGAAATGATATTCAATCTCACTGGCAGGCAGAGATATATAAACTAAGACCCCTTATAGATAGCCCTTTCCTCATCAGACAGACAAAAATTAAAAACACCTAACCATACCAAGTGTTGCCAAGGAATAGGACTAGGGGAACACACACACACACACATAACTGGCAGGACTGCTCATCCACAGACTCTCTTTGAAAAACACATTTCGCTGTCTTGAGAAAATGGGAAACTCTCACGTTCTCTCTTGAAACAACCGCCAGCCTTGCTAAATATTCTAGACAAATCTGGCTCATAGTGCCACAGGACACACTGGGTACTCCCAACAGCCGTGTCTGTTACATAAAGAAACGGGGGACACACCTGAACACCCACCGATGGAGAACAGACAGGTTATACATCACGTTCCTACCATAAGGTCCCACACAGCTGCAAAAGGGTCCAAACAACAGCTACCCATTTCTCCATGACTGAATCTCACACACATGAGGCGCAACAAAAAGGCGAGCTAGAGGAAAAACATGCATGTGGCTATCAGTCACCTCGTGCTTTGAGACATGCAGCCCTCACAGGCATGGGTGTGCTGACAGACACAGAGAATGTAAACACCAACTCTCACAGCAGTTGCCTCTGTGGGGGGACAGGCGGCTGCCGGCAGGGAGAGGCTGCAGAGAACTGCTCACTGTGCTGGATTCACACGTGTCCACAAGTTCTCACACACTCCCCTCAAAAGGTAGAACCCATTTCTTCCCTGGCCGAGGACTGGGAGTAACCCGCCTCTAGAGAGTCAAGCACCATCCTTACATCACTGGCTCTGGGGAACGTTGGCCATCATGCTGTGAGGACGCCCTGGCAGCATCATGGACAGGTCCACATGGCCAAGCACTGAGGCCTCCTGCCAACAGCCACGTGGATCCTCCAAGGGCTACAGCCCCAGCACACATCTTGACCTTGACCCTGAGCCTAGGGAGCTGACCCCGAGGGCTAAGCTGCTCCCAGATCCCTGATGTACAGACTCCATGTAGAAGCTAATAAATTGGGGTGGAGGGGAGGAGGTAGAAAAGGAGAGCTTTACTGCTTTGCCAGGCAAAGGGGGACAAAGCAGGCTCCTGCCCTGAAAACTCTGTGACCCAACCCAGGAAGGATTGGTGAGGAGTTCCATAGCAATGGTTCAAGGGCAGAGTCACTGATAAGGATCAGGGTGTGTGCAGGACCTGGGTTCCTTCTTTTTTAAAATTAATTTTTATTGGAGTATAGTTGCTTTACAACATTGTGTAATCTTCTACAGTAAAGCAAAGTGAATCAGCTGTAAGTATTCATATATCCCCTCTTTTTTTGCTTGTTTTAAATTTATTTTTAATTGGAGGATAACTGCTTTACAATGTTGTGTTAGCTTCTGCCGTGCAACAATGCGAATCAGTTACATGGATATATGTATTCCCCTTCACCTTGAGCCTCCTTCCCCCAGTCCCAGCCATTGAGGCTGTTCCTTCTTTTTTTGGATTTCCTTCTCCTTTAAGTCTCCACAGAGCACTGACTGGAGATCCCTGAGCAGTACAGTAGGTTCTCTTTAGATATCTGTTATACACAATGCAGAAAATAAATGCTGACTGTTTTACACCACCACGTGTTGGGATAAATGGTTACACAGAAATAGATAAACAACCCAGTAACGCTCTCCACTTTAAGCAGACAGGTGTTCACCACTTTAATCTTTTTACCTTTAATATGCTGAATGTTTTATAATAAAAATGTAATGCGAAAGACTTAAATCAATGTTGGTTAATAATTGCAAATGGTGGGGCTTCCCTGGTGGTCCAGTGGGTAAGGACACCGCCTTGCAGTGCAAGGGGTGCCGGTTCAATCCCTAGCCTGGGAGCATCCCATGTGCTGTGGAGCAGCTGGACAGAAGTGTCCAACTACCAAGCCAGAGCTCTGGATTGCATGCACCCGAGCTGGTGCTCTGTAGCGACAGAGGCCACTGTGAAGGGAGGCCCACACAGGCCAAAGAACAAAGATGGATGAAAATAGATAAATGAAAGACCAATAGAAGTGGCCAAAACAGTAATAATTGCAAATGGTGGATTGCAAAAGACAGGAAACTGTGACAGACATGCCCTTCTTTCCTCTGGGGGACTGCAGAAAGGCATCTCTTCTGGGGACATAAGCGTTAGTCACTCAGCTGTGTCCGACTCTTTGTGACTGGAGCCAGGTAGGTTCCTCTGCCAATGGGATTGTCCAGGCAAGAATACTGGAGTGGGTTGCCATTCCCTTCTCCAGGGGATCTTCCCAACCCTAATATCGAGCCTAGGCCTTCTGCATGGCAGGCAGATTCTTTACCACCTGAGCCACTAGGGAAGCCCACTCCGGGGACATAAGGAACTCACAAAAGCCCCTGGAAGGGGTAGAGAGTCACCAGAAATGTGATTAGACTCTACTAGGCTAAGAGAGTATGTTCCTGAGCTCGAGAAATTCCTCCAGTGGGAATGCAAGGCCAGGGTGTCGGCAGCACTCGGGTTGGCCGCCCCCCTCCCCTACAGCCTGCAGCCATCACAGGGCAGGGCAGCCAGAAGCCAGGATCTGGACGCCTCTCGCTCCTGCAGGACCCAAACAGCAGGACACTGTTTAGACATGGCTGAACTGGTCAGAGTCAACTAGTCCAGTTAAAGCAGCCAGACTGGTCATGTTGAGCCATTCTGTCAGTCCTGAAGGACCACCAGAGAACTACTCAAGACCACTCATTTTAATTATTTAATCCATTCATTAATTGAGCCACATCGAGTCTAGGTGGCAGTGTGTGAGATCTACTACTTCTCTGAACCCGTGGCCCTCTGCATTGGGAGCACAGAGTCTTAGCCCCTTGGATTACTGGAGGAGTCCCAAAGCCACTTATTTTCAATCTTAATATTTAAGGGCTTAAATCCAAAATCTCACACATGGTCTGTTCCTCAACTAGCTCGTTCAAAGAAGAACTATGGGGGCTTCCCTGGTGACCAGTGGCCAGGAAGATCCCACATGCCACGGAGCAGCTGGACCAGTGTGTCCAATTATGAGCCAGTGCTCTGGAGTGCATGGGCCCAGAGTAGGTGCTCTGCAACGAGAGAGGCCACTACAATGGGAGGCCCATGCTGGCCAAAGAATAAAGATGGATAAAAATAAATGGATAAAAAAAAAATAAAAGAGACCAAAATTAAAAGAAAAAAAATCAGTGAGGGACCGTGTGCAACCTCAGGGCCCTGTGACTGCACTGAGGCAGAAACCCCGCCCCTGGTAACGCCCTGGCCTCAACTGGCAGGTTGGGGCCCAGACAGTCATGCTGGGTCACTGGACCATGATGCCCCACCTCTCCTGGTCTGCCAGCCAGCCAGGACCTCATTCAGATATGAGCCCAAGAGGCATGTGATGTCCCCAAACCTGCCTGCCATGGCCACCTCGAGCTCCGCCAAGGTAGGTCCTAGAGAGTCAGGGCAGGAAGCCGCCTGGAGCTGGACGGCACCCTGGCAGCTCAGTCAACCCTGGAGACGGTGTCGCACATAGAAATGCTGCACTTCCCAGGTGACTCAGTGGTTAGGAACCCGCCTTCCAACGTAACAGACGTGGGTTTGATCCCTGGGTCAGGAAGATCCCTGGAGAAGGACATGATAACCCACTCCAGTACTCTTGCCTGGGATTCCCCCCATGGACAGAGGAGCCTTGCAGGCTATACTCCATGGGGTTGCAAAAAGTTGGACATGACTTAGCAGCTAAACAACAACTAAAGCCAAAGAAAGAATGAGAAAGGTAAATAATAGCCAATCTAAACAGCTGTAAAAATCCTAAAGAACACATTAGCCAACTCAACCCAGCATCTCTAAGCAAACACATCATGATGAAGCACATGATCAGCACATGAACAGATCATCTTAGTCAATGCGGAAACACCACTTTGTAACATTCAACGGGAGTCATAATTAAAGAGAGAGGGACTTGCAGTGATGGAGGACCAGGAGGGGATGTTCAACAGACAGCGGGCATCTACCACAAGCCTGCAGTCAATCTCCTTCTGCCTGGGAGACCCTAGACTCAGCCCACAGGAAGGAACAGGACACACACTTGGAGCATGGCTGTTCCTGCCTGAAGCTGTCCTGCCACCCAACCAAAGAAATCGGAAAACAAAAAAGAAATCAAAGGATGACCACTGGAACTGACAAGGTCCAACTGGCTTTATTTGCAGGGGACACGTGGTTCACAGAGAAAAGCCAACAGATTCTACAAACGACCCAGCAAGGGATCAACACACACACTCAACAATCACAAAAGGTTGTTTTCAAAGAGACATCCCTTGGATGGCAGTCAAAAATAGACACCAAGGAATCCACCTAATATATATTTAAAAAAAAAAAAAAAAGCAAGACCTCACAGAAAAATACCTATGAGGAAGACTCCATAAAAATGTCAAACATGCAGGGCTCAGAGAGCATCCACATACTAGGCAAGGGGACGCCACCCTCCTCTCCAAAACAGGAAGCTCCTGCACTCAGGATCCCTGATCCTTGACCCTCTGTGCCTCTTCATTGGGCTGCTCACCTGTATCCTCATCACATCTGTTAATACACTGGTAAACATTTCCTGAGTGTTCCCTGAGTTATGTGAGCTGCAAAATTAACCAACCCCTAGAAGGGAGCCACGGGAGCCTCCTATTTGGAGTCAACAGGGTCAGAAGTGCGGGTGACAACCTGGTCTAGGCACTGGCATCTGCAACGGTGTAGTGCAGTTCTGGAGGACGAAGCCCTCGCCCCGTGGGGCCTGATGCCCCTTCCAGGGAGACGGTGCCAGAAACAGCGTGAACTGTAGCACACCCGGCCAGCGTAGCACAGGGTTGCTCAGTGCGGAGGTGCCACCCGTGCCTGGTGTCAGAAGTGTGGGCGCGGCAAGAGTGTGACCGTGAAGGAGAAACCAGTTCAGCTATCCAGCTGTCCCCAGACCGTGTTTTGTTTTGTTTGCTTACGTTTTGGCTGTACCGCATGGCATGCGGGATCCTAGTTCTCTGACCAGGGACCTAACCTGTGTCCCCTGCGGCGGAAGCACAGAGTCTCAACCAGTGGACCGGTTTGGGTTTTTTTTATTTTTTAAGCTTTTCCTTGCTAACGTTTTATTCAGGAATTTTCCATCAGTTTTCCTAGGTGAAACTGGCGTGTTCTCTTACTGAATGATCTTGATGTTTCCATCTTTTTCTACACACCACAGTAAAGCAGGCAGCATTCAGAGTTATCCATTCGTTGAAGATTTGATAGCATTCTCCTGTGAAGCTACAGAGGATTGGAGGCTTTCCTATTCATTTCCATGGAAATTGGTTTGTTTACACTTTATGTGTCCACTGGGGTCAGTCTAGGTAATTACATTTTCTTAGAAACGTACCCTATTTTTTTTTTAATTTTGGCCTCTTTTTATTGACTTTTTATTTATTTATTTTTCATCCATCTTTATTCTTCAGCCTATGTGGGCTTCCCACTGCAGTGGCCTCCCTAGTTGCAGAGCACCTACTCTGGGCTCATGCTCTCCAGAGCGCTGGCTTATAATTGGACACACCAGACCAGCCCCTTGCCCCAGCCCCTGGTACCCCTTGCACTGCAAGGTGGATTCTTTACCCACTGGACCATCAGGAAAGCCTGAAAAGTACCCTTTTTAAACCCAGGTGCACACTTATTTGCTCAGGAATGTAAAAGCGGCTTCTGGTGATTTTATTTTTTTTTTTTTCACCAGGCTCTGTTTTGTTGGTTACTTTCAAATTTTCATGTTTTATTTTGAGTCTTCAGATTATCTCTCTCTCATAATTAGATTAACATGATTTGTCCACATGATTTTTCTCCTAAGAATCAAGATTCATATTTTTTAATAAGCTTTTTTGACGAGGACCATTTTAAAGTTTTCATTAAATTTGTGACAATATTGGTCTTACATTTTTGTTTTTTGGGAGCCCTGAGGCATGTGGCATCTTAGCTCCCTGACCAAAGATCAAACTTGCACCATCCATGTTAGAAGGCTAAGACTTAACCACTGGACCACCAGGGAAGTCCCAAAATTCCTGTGCTGATCAGTTCCCTTGGTTTTCTCTGTTCTAATTCACACACTTCTGCCTAAGCCAGTTTACTGGCCTGTCTGATCCACATCTTGAGTTGGATGTGGAATTCATTTCATTTAAATTTTATTTATGTGTCCCCTGCGGGAAGCACAGAGTCTCAACCAGTGGACCGGTTTGGGTTTTTTTTATTTTTTAAGCTTTTCCTTGCTAACGTTTTATTCAGGAATTTTCCATCAGTTTTCCTAGGTGAAACTGGCGTGTTCTCTTACTGAATGATCTTGATGTTTCCATCTTTTTCTACACACCACAGTAAAGCAGGCAGCATTCAGAGTTATCCATTCGTTGAAGATTTGATAGCATTCTCCTGTGAAGCTACAGAGGATTGGAGGCTTTCCTATTCATTTCCATGGAAATTGGTTTGTTTACACTTTATGTGTCCACTGGGGTCAGTCTAGGTAATTACATTTTCTTAGAAACGTACCCTATTTTTTTTTTAATTTTGGCCTCTTTTTATTGACTTTTTATTTATTTATTTTTCATCCATCTTTATTCTTCAGCCTATGTGGGCTTCCCACTGCAGTGGCCTCCCTAGTTGCAGAGCACCTACTCTGGGCTCATGCTCTCCAGAGCGCTGGCTTATAATTGGACACACCAGACCAGCCCCTTGCCCCAGTCCGTGATCCCCCTTGCACTGCAAGGTGGATTCTTTACCCACTGGACCATCAGGAAAGCCTGAAAAGTACCCTTTTTAAACCCAGGTGCACACTTATTTGCTCAGGAATGTAAAAGCGGCTTCTGGTGATTTTATTTTTTTTTTTTTCACCAGGCTCTGTTTTGTTGGTTACTTTCAAATTTTCATGTTTTATTTTGAGTCTTCAGATTATCTCTCTCTCATAATTAGATTAACATGATTTGTCCACATGATTTTTCTCCTAAGAATCAAGATTCATATTTTTTAATAAGCTTTTTTGACGAGGACCATTTTAAAGTTTTCATTAAATTTGTGACAATATTGGTCTTACATTTTTGTTTTTTGGGAGCCCTGAGGCATGTGGCATCTTAGCTCCCTGACCAAAGATCAAACTTGCACCATCCATGTTAGAAGGCTAAGACTTAACCACTGGACCACCAGGGGAAATCCCAAAATTCCTGTGCTGATCAGTTCCCTTGGTTTTCTCTGTTCTAATTCACACACTTCTGCCTAAGCCAGTTTACTGGCCTGTCTGATCCACATCTTGAGTTGGATGTGGAATTCATTTCATTTAAATTTTATATCAAAGCCATAACCACAGATGTATGAACATCCCCTAGGTGGACGTATTTATTTCCAGTATCATCATATTCTAGAAATTATGCAATCTGGCTTTGTATCTTTCACCCAGGAACGTACTGAACGGAGTTTAATGTTCTGATTTCCCAGGCTGAAGGTTCTCTATCTTACGTTAACAGTGAGTTGAACTGCACTGCGGTGACAGAATGTTGTTTGCACATTTCCACGTTATGGAACCTACAGAAGCTCTCTTTGTAAAGGAATCCACAACAGCTTTCATAAATGTTCCATGTGTTCTGGGAACAAGGCCTTCCCAGGTGGTGCTAGTGGTCAAGAACCTGCCTGCCAACGCGAGAGACACAAGAGATGTAAGCTCCATCCCTGGGCTGGGAAGATCACTGGAGGAGGGCATGGCAACCCATTCCAGTATTATTTTATTTTCATAATTTTTTTGTCTGTAAATCACTGTTTATTTCTCATCCATCTTTATAGTCTTTGGCCTGTGTGGGCCTCCCATTCCAGTGGCCTCTCTCGTTGCAGAGCACTGGCTCTGGGCACACGCGCTCCAGAGCCCTGGCTCATAATTGGACACACCGGTTCAGATGCTAAACAGCACGTGGGATCTTCCCGGGCCAGGGATCAAACTGGTGCTCCCTGCACTGCAAGACAGACTCTTTACCCACTAGACCACCAGGAAAGCCCCATTCCAGTATTCTTATCTGCAGAATACCATGGACAGAGGAGCCTGACGGGCTACGGTGCTTGGGGAACCCAATTGTCAAGAAATAATTTGCTTTTTGAGGACCATTTTAAAGTTTTCATTAAATTTGTGACAATATTGGTCTTACATTTTTGTTTTTTGGGAGCCCTGAGGCATGTGGCATCTTAGCTCCCTGACCAAAGATCAAACTTGCACCATCCATGTTAGAAGGCTAAGACTTAACCACTGGACCACCAGGGAAGTCCCAAAATTCCTGTGCTGATCAGTTCCCTTGGTTTTCTCTGTTCTAATTCACACACTTCTGCCTAAGCCAGTTTACTGGCCTGTCTGATCCACATCTTGAGTTGGATGTGGAATTCATTTCATTTAAATTTTATATCAAAGCCATAACCACAGATGTATGAACATCCCCTAGGTGGACGTATTTATTTCCAGTATCATCATATTCTAGAAATTATGCAATCTGGCTTTGTATCTTTCACCCAGGAACGTACTGAACGGAGTTTAATGTTCTGATTTCCCAGGCTGAAGGTTCTCTATCTTACGTTAACAGTGAGTTGAACTGCACTGCGGTGACAGAATGTTGTTTGCACATTTCCACGTTATGGAACCTACAGAAGCTCTCTTTGTAAAGGAATCCACAACAGCTTTCATAAATGTTCCATGTGTTCTGGGAACAAGGCCTTCCCAGGTGGTGCTAGTGGTCAAGAACCTGCCTGCCAACGCGAGAGACACAAGAGATGTAAGCTCCATCCCTGGGCTGGGAAGATCACTGGAGGAGGGCATGGCAACCCATTCCAGTATTATTTTATTTTCATAATTTTTTTTTGTCTGTAAATCACTGTTTATTTCTCATCCATCTTTATAGTCTTTGGCCTGTGTGGGCCTCCCATTCCAGTGGCCTCTCTCGTTGCAGAGCACTGGCTCTGGGCACACGCGCTCCAGAGCCCTGGCTCATAATTGGACACACCGGTTCAGATGCTAAACAGCACGTGGGATCTTCCCGGGCCAGGGATCAAACTGGTGCTCCCTGCACTGCAAGACAGACTCTTTACCCACTAGACCACCAGGAAAGCCCCATTCCAGTATTCTTATCTGCAGAATACCATGGACAGAGGAGCCTGACGGGCTACGGTGCTTGGGGCCACACAGAGTTGAGCTGTAGTATCTATAGTTGTGGTACAAAGTCTGGTATGCTGTGGGCATATTTCATGCATCCCTGTGGCATGTCTAGGATGCAGAGCGGATGCCCAGCTCTCTCTGGAACCAGCACATTTCTCCATGCCTCCTGCTCCACGTGGTCTCCACTTCATGGAGGTTCTGTGGAGCCCTGTATCAAGGGCTTCCCTGGTGCCTCAGTGGTAAAGAATTTCCCTGCAGTGCAGGAGACTGGATTCAAAACCTGGGTTGGGAAGATCCCCTGGAAAAGGAAATGGCTACCCACTCCAGTATTCTTGCCTGAAGAATCCCATGGACAGAGGAGCAAGTCACTATCTATGGCGTCACAAGGAGCCGTACATGACTGGGTGGCTCACACTATCACTTTCATACCAAGGTCACAGGACAAAAATCTCTGGAACTGACCAAGCCCCATAGGAACTGTTGCCACGAGCCTCCAGATCTAAACTGGCCACCAAATGCATACATTCCGAAAGCACAGTGATAGGATCCAGGGGTAGAGGGGAGCCAGTGAGGAGGGGAGGGGTGTCAGTGTTCAGTGGGAACAGTCTCCATTCAGGAAGGTGAACAGTTTAGGAGATCGAGGCTGGTGGGAGCTGGACAGGGTGCATCGTGGCACTGGACTGTACTGGTGAGCACGGTTAAACTCCCATGTTTTATGTGATGCGACGTTTATCACAATAAAAAGCACTACGGAATAAAATAAAAATGGACATCTGAGATCTGCCCAAGACCAATTCTATCCAGTCCTCAGGAACGAGTCACGGGCGTCTGTGTTTAGAAATGCTCTCCATGAGGCAGGGACGTGCGGCCAAGGTTGAGAATTGTAGAGTACTGCTTTATGTTCTCATGAGCAACAATCTCCTTCTTTCCACCCCAGCCACCTCCCCTAGGGCGGAGTTCCTCCAGTTGGAAGCCCCTCTGGGTGGAAGCCCCTCTGGGTGGCCCCTTCTTACCCAAAGGCACTCCATCCTCAACCAGCTCAGGGCCTACTTCTTTTCCACGTTGCTGAAATGCGTATTTTTCACCAGATTCATGGAGGTATAATTTACATAGCACACAATTCACCCATTCTAAGCGGTGAGGATTTTCAGCGAATGCATTCAGACGCTCAGCCGGCACCACAATGCAGTCTTAGAACATCTCCATCAACCCCCACCAACGCTCCTCTCCAGGCTTACCCCCCAACCCTGGACAACCACGAATCTGCTCTCTCCCTATAATTAGGCCTTTTCTGGAAGCATCGTATAAATGGAACAGTGCAATATGTGTCCTTTTGTATCTGGCATCTTTCACTCAGCACAGTGTTTCTGAGCCAGCTGGGTATTTTTAAATGTACAGGGGGATTTGGTATTTAAAGGAATGCTGGCTGAAACCATGGACAGAGGAGCAAGTCACTATCTATGGCGTCACAGGAGGTGACTGGGTGGCTCACACTATCACTTTCATACCAAGGTCACAGGACAAAAATCTCTGGAACTGACCAAGCCCCATAGGAACTGTTGCCACGAGCCTCCAGATCTAAACTGGCCACCAAATGCATACATTCCGAAAGCACAGTGATAGGATCCAGGGGTAGAGGGGAGCCAGTGAGGAGGGGAGGGGTGTCAGTGTTCAGTGGGAACAGTCTCCATTCAGGAAGGTGAACAGTTTAGGAGATCGAGGCTGGTGGGAGCTGGACAGGGTGCATCGTGGCACTGGACTGTACTGGTGAGCACGGTTAAACTCCCATGTTTTATGTGATGCGACGTTTATCACAATAAAAAGCACTACGGAATAAAATAAAAATGGACATCTGAGATCTGCCCAAGACCAATTCTATCCAGTCCTCAGGAACGAGTCACGGGCGTCTGTGTTTAGAAATGCTCTCCATGAGGCAGGGACGTGCGGCCAAGGTTGAGAATTGTAGAGTACTGCTTTATGTTCTCATGAGCAACAATCTCCTTCTTTCCACCCCAGCCACCTCCCCTAGGGCGGAGTTCCTCCAGTTGGAAGCCCCTCTGGGTGGAAGCCCCTCTGGGTGGCCCCCTTCTTACCCAAAGGCACTCCATCCTCAACCAGCTCAGGGCCTACTTCTTTTCCACGTTGCTGAAATGCGTATTTTTCACCAGATTCATGGAGGTATAATTTACATAGCACACAATTCACCCATTCTAAGCGGTGAGGATTTTCAGCGAATGCATTCAGACGCTCAGCCGGCACCACAATGCAGTCTTAGAACATCTCCATCAACCCCCACCAACGCTCCTCTCCAGGCTTACCCCCCAACCCTGGACAACCACGAATCTGCTCTCTCCCTATAATTAGGCCTTTTCTGGAAGCATCGTATAAATGGAACAGTGCAATATGTGTCCTTTTGTATCTGGCATCTTTCACTCAGCACAGTGTTTCTGAGCCAGCTGGGTATTTTTAAATGTACAGGGGGATTTGGTATTTAAAGGAATGCTGGCTGAAACCAGCCATAAGCAAATGACTCACTCCTCCACGTGACTCCTCCTCCCCCTTGCTTCTTTATCTTTTAAGAAGAATGGTGTTTGCATCCTCAGTCCTCTCCAGCCAGGCTTGCTCCCGCTCCCAAGGTGGCCTGAGTCCCTTCCAAGTGACAGATTTGGCTTGACTCTGCAATACTGCTTTTTTGGGTTTTTTGTAGTTTTTTTTCCTACAAGTCAGGTGCCATAAACATTCAAAAAATCCATCTTTTTAGAAGTACGTTTACAACATCAAAAGAATTCAGCTGAAATATGAACCTTTCTATTTACAATTTGTATACAGATTAACCAAACCACAAACAAATGTTAAGTGATAACAATATAATGGATAAACATCCAGATTCTTAATAACATCTTCCTGTGTTTGTTTTTAACTTACCATTATACTAAGTAATCCACACAGAGTTTGGGAGTATAGTACCTCCCTTCTCCTCTATTTACATCACAAAGCCATACCATGCCTGAAGCCTTGGACTCCAAACCAGGAGCCCAGGTTCACGGAACAATCCAAGGTTTAGAGCACTCATCTGCCTGGCCACCACTGCCGGGAGACTATCTTATATGTTACAACCCTGATGGGTGAAGAAACCCTGGGTCTTGTCAACGCACAAGTCACCAATAGACCAGCACTCACAAGGTTATGTCCCAAGAATGCCCAGTGGGGACCCCTGCCCTGGGAGCTGACGCAGAGTCACACAAGGACAAGCAGCCTTCCCCAGGCACCTGGGGGTGCTTAGGGGAACACCTATTCTAATTCAAATCATTCACAGGTCCCTACAGATAGAACCAGCTTTCCTATTTCACTTCTTTGTTATCTACAGTTACAACCATGACTGTAAAACTGGCTTCTCAGACCTCGTAATTACCCAGAAGAAATCCCACAAAAGACACACTTACCTGAATAGAGCAGGTGGGCAGCAACAATCAAATCTCTCTAATAGAGCTGATGTTCCTCCTGGGGTAATTTAAATGAGCTGCAATGGTACAGTCATTAAAATTAATTATGACAGTCTTCAAAAAATGCTACAGAAGGGGGGTCAGAGGACGGGTGCTCATAGAGGCTCTTTGGAGAGTTAATGGATGCGACCTTGGCTAGACCCGTAACCATCCACGGCTCAGGCTTCTCGCCACAAGATGACATGCATGTTGCAAAGAACCACGGCTTACTCATGGCGGGGACTCACAGGCCGACCATGAGATCCATGCACCAGGCAGCAACCAGAATTTAAAAACAAAGTAGAATACTGTAAAGAAGACTGTCAACGAATTGATGCCTTTGAACTGTGGTGCTGGAGGAGACTCTTGAGAGTCCATTGGACAACAAGGAGATCAAACCAATTCATCCTAAACATAACCAACCCTGAGAATTCACTGGAAGGACTGATGCTGAAGTTGAAGCTCCAGTCCTTTGGCCACCAATGCAAAGAGCCAATTCACTGGAAAAGACCCTGTTTCTGGGAAAGACTGAGGGCAGGATAAGCGGGCAGCAGGGGATGAGATGGTTAGATGGCATCACCGACTCAAAGGGCATGAGTTTGAGCAAACTCAGGGAGACAGAGAAGCCTGGTGTGCTATAGTCCATGGGGTCACAAAAAGTTGGATATGACTGAGTGACTGAACAATAACAACAAGAATATTATACACGGGCTTCCCTGGTGGTTCAGTGGGTAAGGACACCGTCTTGCAGTGCAAGGGGCACCAGTTTGATCCCTGGCCTGGGAGGATCCCATGTGCTGTGGAGCAGCTCGACCGATGTGTCCAACTACCAAGCCAGAGCTCTGGAGTGCATGCACCCAGAGCGGTGCTCTGTAGCGACAGAGGCCACTGCAATGGGAGGCCCTCACAGGCCAAAGAACAAAAAAAAAACACAGGTCCCTACAGATAGAACCAGCTTTCCTATTTCACTTCTTTGTTATCTACAGTTACAACCATGACTGTAAAACTGGCTTCTCAGACCTCGTAATTACCCAGAAGAAATCCCACAAAAGACACACTTACCTGAATAGAGCAGGTGGGCAGCAACAATCAAATCTCTCTAATAGAGCTGATGTTCCTCCTGGGGTAATTTAAATGAGCTGCAATGGTACAGTCATTAAAATTAATTATGACAGTCTTCAAAAAATGCTACATAAGGTGGGTCAGATGACGGGTGCTCATAGAGGCTCTTTGGAGAGTTAATGGATGCGACCTTGGCTAGACCCGTAACCATCCACGGCTCAGGCTTCTCGCCACAAGATGACATGCATGTTGCAAAGAACCACGGCTTACTCATGGCGGGGACTCACAGGCCGACCATGAGATCCATGCACCAGGCAGCAACCAGAATTTAAAAACAAAGTAGAATACTGTAAAGAAGACTGTCAACGAATTGATGCCTTTGAACTGTGGTGCTGGAGGAGACTCTTGAGAGTCCATTGGACAACAAGGAGATCAAACCAATTCATCCTAAACATAACCAACCCTGAGAATTCACTGGAAGGACTGATGCTGAAGTTGAAGCTCCAGTCCTTTGGCCACCAATGCAAAGAGCCAATTCACTGGAAAAGACCCTGTTTCTGGGAAAGACTGAGGGCAGGATAAGCGGGCAGCAGGGGATGAGATGGTTAGATGGCATCACCGACTCAAAGGGCATGAGTTTGAGCAAACTCAGGGAGACAGAGAAGCCTGGTGTGCTATAGTCCATGGGGTCACAAAAAGTTGGATATGACTGAGTGACTGAACAATAACAACAAGAATATTATACACGGGCTTCCCTGGTGGTTCAGTGGGTAAGGACACCGTCTTGCAGTGCAAGGGGCACCAGTTTGATCCCTGGCCTGGGAGGATCCCATGTGCTGTGGAGCAGCTCGACCGATGTGTCCAACTACCAAGCCAGAGCTCTGGAGTGCATGCACCCAGAGCCGGTGCTCTGCAGTGACAGAGGCCACTGCAATGGGAGGCCCTCACAGGCCAAAGAACAAAGATGGATGGAAAATAAATGAAAGACCAATAGAAGTGGCCAAAAAAATAAAAAAGAATTATTATACAGAATGCATCACCTCAAATGGGTTTAAAAACTGTTTCCTGGAACGTCTGTTTGAGACCTGTAATGTATATATGTCTTTGGTGGTGGTGATGTAGAATGTCTTTTTTACTGTGATACAAAATCAAACTGTCTGGACTTCCCTGGTGATCCAGTGGTTAAGAATCGACCTGCCAATTCTAGGGACATGAATTCAATCCCTGGTCCAGGAAGATCCCACATGCTATGGAGCAACGAAACCTTTGAGCCACTGAGTCTGAGAGTCCTGCAGTCTATGCTCTGCAACAAGAGAAAGTGGGAGCCCACACACCCCGACTAGAGAAAGTCCACGCACAGGAATGAAGGCCCAGCCCAGCCAACAAATAAACAAATAAATAAAATTTAAATTTTTTTTTAAATAATAAAAATTAAATGTTTGAGAAAGACCTACGATTCCACATTTCAGTCAATGCAACAAACACCCACAGAGAAGGACAGTGTAGGGAAGGCCTGGGGTTTGGGACAACCATCCGTGACAGGGGTCGGCGGTGGGTGGCCGTGCCTCTGGCCTGACTAGAGGAAACCAAGTCCAGCTGTCGGTGCCCACATGCAACCGCCCTGAAGCCAGAGAGGTCAAGCGATCTGCACTTAGCAAGGCCCTGGGTCCGGAGGACGTGGCGGGCCGGTGTAGCAGGAAGCTGCCTGATTGCTCCTGGTGGGGCCAAGACTCGAACCAGTTCTAAGCGGGCCGTCTGCAGGGGCTTATGGACAGGGGAACGTGTGGACCTACATCTGAAGAACGTGATGACGCTGACCGGGTAGATTCTGTTGGAAAGTTTTAGGAAGTCAAGTCCAGCAAGGAGCAGGTGAGGAGGGCTTTCCTTAATGAGACCAAGGCGAGGGGGTGGGCACTGGAAGATTCTGAAATTAAGTGACAAGATCTAAGTTAAGTTTTAAAGCAGTCATTGTAAATCAACCATACTCCAATAAATTTTTTAAAAAATAAAAGGATGGGCCTAGAGATGATCATACTAAATGAAGTCAGAGAAAGAGTGATATCAATGATATCACTCATATGTGGAGTCTATTTTTTTTCTAATGATACAAACATAGTCATTTATAAAACAGTAACAGGCTCACAGACATAGAAAACAAACTTATGGGTTCCCAAAAGAGAAAGGTGGAGGTGAGGGATAGATTGCATCATAATGGAAACTGTTCCTGAGTCTTGAGACCTGTAATGTATATATGTCTTTGGTGGTGGTGATGTAGAATGTCTTTTACTGAAAAAAGTCTGACTTCCCTGGTGATCCAGTGGTTAAGAATCGACCTGCCAATTCTAGGGACATGAATTCAATCCCTGGTCCAGGAAGATCCCACATGCTATGGAGCAACGGAACCTTTGAGCCACTGAGTCTGAGAGTCCTGCAGTCTATGCTCTGCAACAAGAGAAAGTGGGAGCCCACACACCCGACTAGAGAAAGTCCACGACAGGAATGAAGGCCCAGCCCAGCCAACAAATAAACAAATAAATAAAATTTAAATTTTTTTTTAAATAATAAAAATTAAATGTTTGAGAAAGACCTACGATTCCACATTTCAGTCAATGCAACAAACACCCACAGAGAAGGACAGTGTAGGGAAGGCCTGGGGTTTGGGACAACCATCCGTGACAGGGGTCGGCGGTGGGTGGCCGTGCCTCTGGCCTGACTAGAGGAAACCAAGTCCAGCTGTCGGTGCCCACATGCAACCGCCCTGAAGCCAGAGAGGTCAAGCGATCTGCACTTAGCAAGGCCCTGGGTCCGGAGGACGTGGCGGGCCGGTGTAGCAGGAAGCTGCCTGATTGCTCCTGGTGGGGCCAAGACTCGAACCAGTTCTAAGCGGGCCGTCTGCAGGGGCTTATGGACAGGGGAACGTGTGGACCTACATCTGAAGAACGTGATGACGCTGACCGGGTAGATTCTGTTGGAAAGTTTTAGGAAGTCAAGTCCAGCAAGGAGCAGGTGAGGAGGGGCTTTCCTTAATGAGACCAAGGCGAGGGGGTGGGCACTGGAAGATTCTGAAATTAAGTGACAAGATCTAAGTTAAGTTTTAAAGCAGTCATTGTAAATCAACCATACTCCAATAAATTTTTTAAAAAATAAAAGGATGGGCCTAGAGATGATCATACTAAATGAAGTCAGAGAAAGAGTGATATCAATGATATCACTCATATGTGGAGTCTATTTTTTTTCTAATGATACAAACATAGTCATTTATAAAACAGTAACAGGCTCACAGACATAGAAAACAAACTTATGGGTTCCCAAAAGAGAAAGGTGGGGGTGAGGGATAGATTAGGAACACGGAATTAACATACCCACACTACTATATATAAAATAGATAACAAACAAGGACCTACAGTATAAAACAGGGAACTATCCTTGATATCCTGTGATAGCCTCTATGGCAAAAAAATCTTAAAAAAGAATGGATACCTGTGTATGTATAGCTAAATCACTTTGCTGTAAACGTGAAACCAACACAGCACTGTGCATCAACTATACTTCAATACTTAAAAAAAAAAAAAAATGCAGTAACCCAGCTGCCGTAGGGAGGCAGACCTGGCTGAAAAGGTGTGGCTCAGGGTAGACAGGGGAGCCCCGAGGGAGGGCGAGAGTCCAGTGAGGAGATGGCGGGGGGCTGTGCGGGCGGTGAGCAGCGTGGATGGTGAGCGGGGACGGGATGCTGGAAGAGACGATATGCAGGATTTGAGAGGAAAACGGGAGACAAGACTGACTCCAAGGCTACTGTCCTAGCCCCTGGAAGGACGGAGCTGTCGTTCACTACGACGAGCGCTGACAGTGAGGAACAGGTCAGCACCCGCCGAGCTGGGGCCTCTGCACCTCATCGAGAGACGACACACAAGTCCAGTGTTCAGGAGAGAAGTCAGGAGAAAGACAGGAGTTTGGAATTGTTCAGCCTATGATGAGCTTAGTGCCACAAGACTGAGTGAGGTCAGCGTGTGAGTGGATCAAGCAGAGGAGAGGCCAGCAGGTGGATTCACTCAGAGATCAGCAGGGGGACTGAGCCACGTGGAAAGAAAATCCCAGGCACAGGCCACCCAGGAGCCAAGGGAAGAAGCCAAGGGAGGAAGGGGGAGGACCACAGAGTCTGGGTTTCCTTAATTTGAGACCAAGGCGAGGGGGTGGGCACTGGAAGATTCTGAAATTAAGTGACAAGATCTAAGTTAAGTTTTAAAGCAGTCATTGTAAATCAACCATACTCCAATAAATTTTTTAAAAAATAAAAGGATGGGCCTAGAGATGATCATACTAAATGAAGTCAGAGAAAGAGTGATATCAATGATATCACTCATATGTGGAGTCTATTTTTTTTCTAATGATACAAACATAGTCATTTATAAAACAGTAACAGGCTCACAGACATAGAAAACAAACTTATGGGTTCCCAAAAGAGAAAGGTGGGGGTGAGGGATAGATTAGGAACACGGAATTAACATACCCACACTACTATATATAAAATAGATAACAAACAAGGACCTACAGTATAAAACAGGGAACTATCCTTGATATCCTGTGATAGCCTCTATGGCAAAAAAATCTTAAAAAAGAATGGATACCTGTGTATGTATAGCTAAATCACTTTGCTGTAAACGTGAAACCAACACAGCACTGTGCATCAACTATACTTCAATACTTAAAAAAAAAAAAAAATGCAGTAACCCAGCTGCCGTAGGGAGGCAGACCTGGCTGAAAAGGTGTGGCTCAGGGTAGACAGGGGAGCCCCGAGGGAGGGCGAGAGTCCAGTGAGGAGATGGCGGGGGGCTGTGCGGGCGGTGAGCAGCGTGGATGGTGAGCGGGGACGGGATGCTGGAAGAGACGATATGCAGGATTTGAGAGGAAAACGGGAGACAAGACTGACTCCAAGGCTACTGTCCTAGCCCCTGGAAGGACGGAGCTGTCGTTCACTACGACGAGCGCTGACAGTGAGGAACAGGTCAGCACCCGCCGAGCTGGGGCCTCTGCACCTCATCGAGAGACGACACACAAGTCCAGTGTTCAGGAGAGAAGTCAGGAGAAAGACAGGAGTTTGGAATTGTTCAGCCTATGATGAGCTTAGTGCCACAAGACTGAGTGAGGTCAGCGTGTGAGTGGATCAAGCAGAGGAGAGGCCAGCAGGTGGATTCACTCAGAGATCAGCAGGGGGACTGAGCCACGTGGAAAGAAAATCCCAGGCACAGGCCACCCAGGAGCCAAGGGAAGAAGCCAAGGGAGGAAGAGGAGGACAAATGTGTGACAGGTCTAGGGAGGAGGGGACGTGGAGGTCCAGGTGACCACAGAGTCTGTAGAGGCATCAGCAGAACGGGGGACATCTGACTGGGGCAGGTTTCAGACAGAAAGGGAGGGGAGGAACTGGGAAAAGCCAGTAGAGACAACGCCTCCCAGAACTCTCCAGCAAAACAAGGCAGAAAAATAGGACAGAAGAAGGAAGCAGAAGTGGGAGCAGGAGGCAGGTCTCTTTTCTCAGGTGCAAAAGAGGATCCAGCCGAGAGAAGGAAGCGGAGCTGCGAGGAGGAAGCGGAGCTGGGGCAGCGGGGAGTTCCAGCGGAGGCACCTGGCACTGAAACGGAGTGGGTGGTTCAGAGCGGATGCGTTCTTTCCAGCCTCAGGCAGAGCGGGAAGGATGTGGGCACAGATGCCGGCGGGAGTGAGGTGGTGCTGGCGGAACGAGGTGAAGAGGGGGTGGGGCTCTGAACCAGCACATGAGTCCTCTTTCTTCAGAAAGTCTGGAGCCCGCGAAACCTGAATGGGGGCTGGGATTCCAGGCTGAGGGAGAGTTCAAGTCACGCGGGCCAAGGGAATAACAGGCCCATGCAGGGACCAAGAAGATCAGCTCACCTCCTAATCAACCTCAATACCTGCGTCAGAACAAGACCCCAACCTTGGACTCTGATCGTAAAAACTGAGTCATTTTTTTTTAATTGATTTCCAATGTTCTGTTAATTTCTGCTGTGTGGAAAAGTGATTCTGTTATACATACACATTATTTTTATATTCTTTTCCACTATGTTTTATCACGGATACTGGATACAGTTCTGTGCTATACAGTAGGAGCTTGTTGTTGATCCAGTTTCTCTGTAAAAGCTTACATCTGCTAACCCCAACCTCCCACTCCATCCCATTTTTATTAGCTACTTGAAGTTGGGGGGAAAAAAAAGCCATGTCATTGCTGTAAAGTTCTGTTTCTCTACTTGAACACTGCCAGGAGTTATCCTGCTTTTCCTAGGATTGCTAAAAAGACCAATAAATGCATGTACAAGTTCTTCAAACTGTAGGGACACAGTAAAATATAATTTTTATAGAGTAAGACAACATGCAAAACAGTAAAATAATTCAAGCATGCATCAAATAAAAAACAGTAAGTTTACTCTGACAGGTCTCACCAGGGTGATCAGGAAGCACCTTCACAGCAGTTGGAATTGGGTTTGAGACCTTATTTCTTAAACTGGGTGGTAATTACCCAGATTTTCCCTCAGACAGGTCTGGAGAGGCTGAGGCCAGGTGACCACAGAGTCTGTAGAGGCATCAGCAGAACGGGGGACATCTGACTGGGGCAGGTTTCAGACAGAAAGGGAGGGGAGGAACTGGGAAAAGCCAGTAGAGACAACGCCTCCCAGAACTCTCCAGCAAAACAAGGCAGAAAAATAGGACAGAAGAAGGAAGCAGAAGTGGGAGCAGAGGCAGGTCTCTTTTCTCAGGTGCAAAAGAGGATCCAGCCGAGAGAAGGAAGCGGAGCTGCGAGGAGGAAGCGGAGCTGGGGCAGCGGGGAGTTCCAGCGGAGGCACCTGGCACTGAAACGGAGTGGGTGGTTCAGAGCGGATGCGTTCTTTCCAGCCTCAGGCAGAGCGGGAAGGATGTGGGCACAGATGCCGGCGGGAGTGAGGTGGTGCTGGCGGAACGAGGTGAAGAGGGGGTGGGGCTCTGAACCAGCACATGAGTCCTCTTTCTTCAGAAAGTCTGGAGCCCGCGAAACCTGAATGGGGGCTGGGATTCCAGGCTGAGGGAGAGTTCAAGTCACGCGGGCCAAGGGAATAACAGGCCCATGCAGGGACCAAGAAGATCAGCTCACCTCCTAATCAACCTCAATACCTGCGTCAGAACAAGACCCCAACCTTGGACTCTGATCGTAAAAACTGAGTCATTTTTTTTTAATTGATTTCCAATGTTCTGTTAATTTCTGCTGTGTGGAAAAGTGATTCTGTTATACATACACATTATTTTTATATTCTTTTCCACTATGTTTTATCACGGATACTGGATACAGTTCTGTGCTATACAGTAGGAGCTTGTTGTTGATCCAGTTTCTCTGTAAAAGCTTACATCTGCTAACCCCAACCTCCCACTCCATCCCATTTTTATTAGCTACTTGAAGTTGGGGGGAAAAAAAAGCCATGTCATTGCTGTAAAGTTCTGTTTCTCTACTTGAACACTGCCAGGAGTTATCCTGCTTTTCCTAGGATTGCTAAAAAGACCAATAAATGCATGTACAAGTTCTTCAAACTGTAGGGACACAGTAAAATATAATTTTTATAGAGTAAGACAACATGCAAAACAGTAAAATAATTCAAGCATGCATCAAATAAAAAACAGTAAGTTTACTCTGACAGGTCTCACCAGGGTGATCAGGAAGCACCTTCACAGCAGTTGGAATTGGGTTTGGAGACCTTATTTCTTAAACTGGGTGGTAATTACCCAGATTTTCCCCTCATTGTTGCTCTATGTATTTTCTGTGTACCTTAAAAATATTCTTTCAGCCTTCTACGTCTTTTGTTTACCCCTGCTCAACACACTCAGCGTTTGATTTTTCCTTTCGATCTTGGATCCTGTAGGGCTGACTCCTGAGTCATCAGGGGGCTGGATCCAGGACTTGGCTATCAGGTGGGATCACATTCAAAGTAAGGAGATGGGGCCTGATGGTCCAGTGATTAGGACTTTGCGTTCCAATGCAGGGGGTGCAGGTTTGATCCCATATGCCTTGTGACCAAAAAACCAAAACATAAAGCAGAAGCAATATTGCAACCAATTCAATAAAGACTTCAAAAAAGGTTCACATCAAAAGAAAATCTTAGAGCTTCCCTGGTAGTCCAGTGGGTAAAGAATCCGCTTTGCAGTACAAGGGGCACCAGTTCGATCCCTGGCCTGGGAAGATCCCATGTGCCATGCAGCAGTTGGACCAATGTGTCCAATTACGAGCCGGAGCTCTGGAGCACATGTGACCAGAGCCATGCTCTGCAATGAGAGAGGTCACTGCAATGGGAGGCCCATGCAGACCAAAGAATAAAAACGATGGATGAAAAATAAGTGATTACTTAGAGGCAAAAAAAAAAAGGAAAATCTAAAAAACAAAAAGCAAGAGAGGATACATAGGTGAAGATGAGTATACCCTCTGCATCTGGATTCCGTCTCCTCAGGGTCTAGAAGCAGAGGCAACCTCAATCACAATCAGCACCCTTGGCACACAGACCCTGGTTTCTAAACACCATTCTCTAATAAAAGGAACCAGGGATTCTTGGAGAAGCAGCAGAGTCTAGGGCTGGGAAAGCCTAAGCTGAGCCGGAGCATCTTGTGACAGAAAGCAAGGAGCTATTCAAATGACGAAAGGACAGGGGCATGTCAGGGAGACATGGGAACCAACTGAAAGAGCCTCCAGTGGTCAAAGCTCAACCATTTAGGCAACAAAATACACAGTGTGGGTCTGCATTATAAACCAAAGTATAAAATACATACCCATTAGTGCATACCACGAGTCCATATTTATAAAATAAATATCCATGATACAAATAAAACTGGAATAAATAAATCAGGGGAGGAAAACAGATGAGTCTCTGATACAGAAAAATTAGACATAATCAATGTAGATCTTCTCCCATCAAGGCAGTTGAGCATGACTGCCCACTTCTTAATGTGGACCGGCAGTCTGACTTCTTTCCAAGGTGGATTTTGGAAAGGGGGTGGAGTTACCTCACAGCAGAGAAACCAGGCAAAGACTACATCAGCCAGCAGTCAAGGTCGAGGTCAACAGTAATCCATCACGGTGAGAGCTCTGTCGGGCTGGATCCGGGGACTTGGCTATCAGGTGGGGGATCACATTCAAAGTAAGGAGATGGGGCCTGATGGTCCAGTGATTAGGACTTTGCGTTCCAATGCAGGGGGTGCAGGTTTGATCCCATATGCCTTGTGACCAAAAAACCAAAACATAAAGCAGAAGCAATATTGCAACCAATTCAATAAAGACTTCAAAAAAGGTTCACATCAAAAGAAAATCTTAGAGCTTCCCTGGTAGTCCAGTGGGTAAAGAATCCGCTTTGCAGTACAAGGGGCACCAGTTCGATCCCTGGCCTGGGAAGATCCCATGTGCCATGCAGCAGTTGGACCAATGTGTCCAATTACGAGCCGGAGCTCTGGAGCACATGTGACCAGAGCCATGCTCTGCAATGAGAGAGGTCACTGCAATGGGAGGCCCATGCAGACCAAAGAATAAAAACGATGGATGAAAAATAAGTGATTACTTAGAGGCAAAAAAAAAAAAAGGAAAATCTAAAAAACAAAAAGCAAGAGAGGATACATAGGTGAAGATGAGTATACCCTCTGCATCTGGATTCCGTCTCCTCAGGGTCTAGAAGCAGAGGCAACCTCAATCACAATCAGCACCCTTGGCACACAGACCCTGGTTTCTAAACACCATTCTCTAATAAAAGGAACCAGGGATTCTTGGAGAAGCAGCAGAGTCTAGGGCTGGGAAAGCCTAAGCTGAGCCGGAGCATCTTGTGACAGAAAGCAAGGAGCTATTCAAATGACGAAAGGACAGGGGCATGTCAGGGAGACATGGGAACCAACTGAAAGAGCCTCCAGTGGTCAAAGCTCAACCATTTAGGCAACAAAATACACAGTGTGGGTCTGCATTATAAACCAAAGTATAAAATACATACCCATTAGTGCATACCACGAGTCCATATTTATAAAATAAATATCCATGATACAAATAAAACTGGAATAAATAAATCAGGGGAGGAAAACAGATGAGTCTCTGATACAGAAAAATTAGACATAATCAATGTAGATCTTCTCCCATCAAGGCAGTTGAGCATGACTGCCCACTTCTTAATGTGGACCGGCAGTCTGACTTCTTTCCAAGGTGGATTTTGGAAAGGGGGTGGAGTTACCTCACAGCAGAGAAACCAGGCAAAGACTACATCAGCCAGCAGTCAAGGTCGAGGTCAACAGTAATCCATCACGGTGAGAGCTAAGACCTCTGCCATATGAGGAGAATGGCACCCCATCTCTGTGGTCTTTCTCCCCCAAACCCAGTCTAACCATGAGAAAAACACCAGAGAAGTCAAAACGGAGGGATATTCTACCTAATACCAGGCCAGTTCTCCTCAAAATGATCAAGGTAATCAAAAACAAGGAAGGTCAGAAACTGTCACAGCCTGGAGGAGGTTAGGGAGACAAGACAATCAAGCGTAACGCAGTGCCCTGCGTGAGGTTCTGGGACGGAAAGGGGACATGAGCTAAAAATTAAGGACATAAAGGGGCCTTTCAGGTAGTGCTACAGGTAAAGAATCACTTGCCAATGCAGGTTCGATCCCTGGGTCAGGAAGATTCCCTGGAGGGCATGGCAACTCACTCCAGTATTTCTGCCTAGACAATCCCAGGGGCAGAGGAGCCTGGGGGGCTACAGTCCATGGGACTGCAAGAGCTGGGCACAACTCAAGTGACAGTACACACGCACACAGGACATATGAGCACACGGGGGTGGCCCATCCAGTGAGCCCGGTCTCCAGGCAAAACCCTGGACCTCTGTAACCGTCAGACCAACTCAGGGCTGTCATGAAAATGAAGTAGATTCAACAGGCAGACACCTCTGAACAAGGACAACTCTCGCGTGGAAAACAGCAGGCTGTCACCTCTTTCCAGCGTGCAAGGACCCAGATTTCCATCCGCCATCCAGAGGGCTGTGCTCCCCACACCTCATTTGGCTCTGCAACTCTGTGGCTCATTCTGCTAATTATTCTCTAAATGTGCGGGTGTTCCTTGAAAAGCTGCTTTATTGATAAACAAGTTGCCCGACAGCAAACCTTAGAGCAGAAATATTAGCATCAAAAGCTTCCAATTCAAACACTGGCCATTCAGAGGAAAAGCACATAAATGGACTAGCACATAATCCCTGGGTTGGAGGATAAATCCATCATTGGCTCCCAGCAATATTTATGACCGAGCTTTTTAATCTCTGGAGGTGCATTTTTAGCGCTAAAACAGCTACGATTTTAAGGCCAATTTTATGACACTACGGAGCCACGAGGTCTGGTCCCAAGGTGGCTGTGCGCCTGAATCTTTCCATCCTTGATAGTGGGGTCAGGCTACCGAACCCCTTGCTGGGGTCCTGGCCATGGAGGTGGAGCTGGTCAGAAAAAGCACAGGAGCCTGCAGAGTCCAGGCTCAGGGCAGCCGGCTCCTCCCGAGGCTGGGGGACCCAGGGCTGGTGGCAGGAGAGACAGGGCGCAGTGACCACTCCCTGACGCTCTGCAGAGAAAGTACAGCCCCTAGGAACAGCCGGGTCCTCTCTGGCCCAGCACACACACCTGGCCACGCCCACGAGAACGGACAGGCAGTCACATCCTGGGCAGGGCCAGCACACCCTGGTGCCTGCTCATTGCTCCCAGAGGAGCTGCCGTGGAGCTGCCGTGCATTCCAGTAGATGTCTCCTGCTAACAACCCAGCATGGATCATTCCAGAAGAGCAGCAGGCAGCACACTCGCCTCCCAAAAGCAGCCAGTGCACCGAGGCAGGGAAAAAAGATCTGGTGCCCCAGTCAGACCCCCATTATTCACCTCAACCCCCTCAAGAGGACACACAAGGCACGCAGAAGGGAATCAGTGGATCCATGGACTCACGGGCTTGCTAAAAGCTTTGGGTCTGGAGTGGGAAGCGAGAGGGAGGGAGGGATAGAGCGAGGGATGCAGCCATGTCTGAGGAGGGGATGCGGGAGGTGGGGCAGCAGATGAGCCCCTAACTGGGGTGGAGGGGGCCTCATCTGTGTGCCCAGCGACCAACTTCACCCAGCCCAGACGAATGTTCTTGGGTCAGGAGGAGGCGGGCTGTTTACAACCCTGGATACTCACCTCCCAGCTGAGTCCCCCATTCCTAACCCATCAGATGGGACCAACAGTGCCACCCCAAAGGACTTATCTAGAGGGTTCCCCAGGACCAGTGTCCCCAGTAAGACACAGGGACCAGCCAGGAAGGAGATAGAGGGGTGGCTGAACCAGAACAGAGCCCAGGGCGGGAGAGGAGGCTCTCATGTTCCAGCCCCCGAGAGTCCACCTGGCCACAGAGCCAGCTGTTGGGAGGCCTCAACACTCCTGAGGCCTAGCTCCCTCAGAACTGACACATCCCAAAGCTTGAGGAGCTTCAAGAGGGAGCAGGGAAAGTATACGTTCTTGATTCCATTAGCTCTGTCCTGTAATTCTGGGTGAGTCACCATATTTACACATTAGAGAGCTGAGAAGAGTGCAGAGGCGCTCCCACAGCAGCCTCTCGCAGGGGCCCGAGTGCCCCCGCCCGCCCCTCAGGGGCTCTGGGCAGGTCCATCAGCAACCTTGCACTCTGGCTGAGCTAACCCAGGCCTGCCCGGCCACCTGACTTATCCAGGGGCCACGTGGCCAGGATTGCAGAACAGCCACCAACATGTTGCTTCAGTTGGGTCAGACTCTTTTGTGACCCCATGGATCATAGCGCACCAGGTCCTCTGTCGATGGGATGGAGTGGGCTGCTATGCCCTTCTCCAGGATTGAACCCACAACTCATCATGTTTCCCTCACTGGTAGGGAGGTTCTTTGCCACCAGCGCCACCTGGGAAGCCCTGGTACATGCCTAGTAAACACCCAGGTAACCCCAGCCAGGTAAGGAGACAGACCATGCGGGCTGCCCCTAAGGCCTCCTCGATGTTGCTCAAAGACCAAGCCCCCACCAAGTGTGCCCTAACCACCTCGACTGCCTGGGCATCCTGCCTCACCTCTTCTGGCCACTCTCCAGTGAACGCCCAGCCCTCAATGCTGAGTGCATCACCTTCAGTCCATCGGCTCTGCTTCTACTTCTCTTCTTTCCCTTGCAATTCATTCACCACAGACACCGAATCATTTGTGGGAGAGCCTTTCCCTTGGCTGGAATTCTAATGGCTGTTCCTATAGCTGAGCAGAGCACTGTCCCTGGTCCTCTGGGCCCCAGCAGACTGGAGGTGGGACATGGAGGCTATATGGGATTCAGATTTGAATTTGGAGGCAAACGACTTCCTGGGCAATATGGCGCCCTTCCTCAAGAGGCCAGGAACTCCGGATGCCCCGTCCATCTCTGCCATGCCCCCTGGCACCAGTACCGCCACCCTGGCTGTCTGTTCGTGCCTCCACATGCTGGCCCTTTCTGTAGGTGGAAACCCCATCACCAGCCACTGGGCTGCCCAGTGGTGCAGCTCGTATAGGGAAGCAAGATAAAGAGTTCAGTCTTTCCTGTTGGTTACCAAAGTTCCAAAACATTATTCTCCAAAGGTGACCAATTAGGTCGTTATGTTTTGTCTTCCTTAGCATCATTCACAAGTGACAGAAAACTCTAATTTGAAAAGATATATGCAACCCAGTGTTCACTGCAGCCCTAGCTACAACAGCCAGCATGGGGAAGCAAGTTAAGTGCCCATCAACAGATGAGTGGATAAAGAAGATGCAGTACATATATACTATCGACTACTACTCAGCCATAAGCAAGAATAAAACAATGCTTCTTGCAGCAACATGGAGGGACCTAGAGATGGCCATACCAGGTGAAGTCAGACAGAAAAGGAGAAAGACCAGATGCTATCACTTACTGGGCTTCCCTCGTGGTGCTAATGGTAAAGAGCCCACCTGCCAAGGCAGGAGACACAAGAGACAGAGGTTTGACTCCTCAGTCAGGAAGATCTCCTGGAAGAGGAAATGGAAATCTGGTCCCAGTATCCTTGCCAGAAAAATCCCCTGGACAGAGGAGCCTGGAGGGCTACAGTCCATGGGGTTTCAAAGAGTCAGACGTGATAGAAGTGATGAAGCACACACACATGCATCATTCACGTGTAGAATATAAAAGATACAAGCTATCTTGACTTTAACAGAATTTTTTAAAATAAAAAATACAAAGTTTCCAAAACAGAAATAGACTCACAGACACAGAAAACAAGCTTATGGTTACTCTAGGAGAAAGGGAAGAGAGATAAGTTAGGAGTTTGGGGTTACCATATGCACACTACTATATATAAAATGGATAATTAACAAGGACCTACTGTACAGCACAGGAAACTCTATTCAATAGTCTATAACAACCTATAATAGAAAGGAATCTGAAAAAGAATAGATATATGTATGTCTATAACTGAATCACTGAGCTGTATATCTGAAATTAACACAATGCTGTAAATCAACTCTACTCAAAAAAAAAAAAGGAATTCCAGATTTACACTTCTTAGGTACATTTCAATCTGCTGCAGTCTTTCCTTTCACTGATGTTCAAACTGTCCCATCTTTGGTCTCTTCAAGTCCCAGGTCCATTGAATACCGTCCTAGTGGGTCTGACTATTCCTCTGCTCTGACAAAATTACAACTAGTCTAGTTCCATTCTTGACCCAGGATCTTCTGTTTGTCCAAGGAGTCCTAGTTTCTTTCAGTATAAAACTGAATTTCAAGACCACTGTCAAGGGCCTGAGTATCTTCCTGCTGTTGGTTAGGCGACCGACTCCTCCCACCTCTCTGGAACACACTGGCTAGGGGAGGCCAGAGTTCGTGTAGTGGGAAGAGAGTTTCAGCTTCACAAGATGGAAACAGCTCTGCACAGGATGGTGGTGATTCAGACATGGAGGGACCTAGAGATGGCCATACCAGGTGAAGTCAGACAGAAAAGGAGAAAGACCAGATGCTATCACTTACTGGGCTTCCTCGTGGTGCTAATGGTAAAGAGCCCACCTGCCAAGGCAGGAGACACAAGAGACAGAGGTTTGACTCCTCAGTCAGGAAGATCTCCTGGAAGAGGAAATGGAAATCTGGTCCCAGTATCCTTGCCAGAAAAATCCCCTGGACAGAGGAGCCTGGAGGGCTACAGTCCATGGGGTTTCAAAGAGTCAGACGTGATAGAAGTGATGAAGCACACACACATGCATCATTCACGTGTAGAATATAAAAGATACAAGCTATCTTGACTTTAACAGAATTTTTTAAAATAAAAAATACAAAGTTTCCAAAACAGAAATAGACTCACAGACACAGAAAACAAGCTTATGGTTACTCTAGGAGAAAGGGAAGAGAGATAAGTTAGGAGTTTGGGGTTACCATATGCACACTACTATATATAAAATGGATAATTAACAAGGACCTACTGTACAGCACAGGAAACTCTATTCAATAGTCTATAACAACCTATAATAGAAAGGAATCTGAAAAAGAATAGATATATGTATGTCTATAACTGAATCACTGAGCTGTATATCTGAAATTAACACAATGCTGTAAATCAACTCTACTCAAAAAAAAAAAAAAAAGGAATTCCAGATTTACACTTCTTAGGTACATTTCAATCTGCTGCAGTCTTTCCTTTCACTGATGTTCAAACTGTCCCATCTTTGGTCTCTTCAAGTCCCAGGTCCATTGAATACCGTCCTAGTGGGTCTGACTATTCCTCTGCTCTGACAAAATTACAACTAGTCTAGTTCCATTCTTGACCCAGGATCTTCTGTTTGTCCAAGGAGTCCTAGTTTCTTTCAGTATAAAACTGAATTTCAAGACCACTGTCAAGGGCCTGAGTATCTTCCTGCTGTTGGTTAGGCGACCGACTCCTCCCACCTCTCTGGAACACACTGGCTAGGGGGAGGGCCAGGGGAGTTCACGTGTAGTGGGAAGAGAGTTTCAGCTTCACAAGATGGAAACAGCTCTGCACAGGGATGGTGGTGATGACTGCAAGCAAGATGAATGTGCTTCACGTCACAGAACTGAACACTTGAACATGAGGAAGAGCAGCAATGTGATGTTTTGTGTATTTTACCACAGTTTGAAAAAAAGCACTGAATATAATTAAAGTTTATGCAATACTCACTCAACAGTAGGATACAAATTCTATTGAGATTCCCATAGACTATAAACTAGGAGACACTGGAACATATTCAGGGACATAAGATAAGGTGCAAAAAAATAATGTTGAATGGATTCACAGTGTTTTTCAGGTCTACTGTATCCATCTACTTCTCTGTATACTTACTCTATTAATTATTGAGAATTTCATATTGAAACTCCAGCTAAAAGTCTCATTTACTCAAAAAACAATTCTAATATACAGTGGAATGATACGTAATTTTGGCCTGTGTTTTCCAAGTCTCCTATAAATGTGTTAACATACTTTCAGAACTGAAAACATGAAAAAAGAGAAATAAATAAATTAACAGCATTGAATTTTTTTCAATAAGTAAGTCTCACACAAAAGTCAACACTGTCCGGGAATGTTGTTCGTTCACTAGTGAGCAACTGTGGGTGAGGATTAACTAAATTTATTTCAGGGTCAGTCTTCACCAGCTTCAAAGTGTTTAGGACATAAATACTGCATGAGTCCAGTTCAGTCGCTCAGTCGTGTCTGACTCTTTGTCACCCCAGGACTGTAGCACGTCAGGCTTCCCTGTCCTTCACCGTCTCCCAGAGCTTGCTCAAACTCATTTCCATTGACTCAGTGATGTCATCCAACCATCTTGTCCTCTGTCGTCCCTTTCTCATTTTGCCTTCTATTTTTCCCAACATCAGCTCTCTTGCAATGAGTTGTCTCTTTGCATCAGGCAGCCAAAAGTATTGGAGCTTCAGCCTCGGCATCCTTCCTTCCAATGAATATTCAGGGTGTATCTCCCTTAGGATTGACTGGTTTGATCTCCTTGCCGTCCAAAGACTTCAAGTCGAAGAATTTCAGCTTCACCGTTTAGGCGACCGACTACTCCCACCTCTCTGGAACACACTGGCTAGGGGGAGGGCCAGGGGAGTTCACGTGTAGTGGGAAGAGAGTTTCAGCTTCACAAGATGGAAACAGCTCTGCACAGGGATGGTGGTGATGACTGCAAGCAAGATGAATGTGCTTCACGTCACAGAACTGAACACTTGAACATGAGGAAGAGCAGCAATGTGATGTTTTGTGTATTTTACCACAGTTTGAAAAAAAGCACTGAATATAATTAAAGTTTATGCAATACTCACTCAACAGTAGGATACAAATTCTATTGAGATTCCCATAGACTATAAACTAGGAGACACTGGAACATATTCAGGGACATAAGATAAGGTGCAAAAAAATAATGTTGAATGGATTCACAGTGTTTTTCAGGTCTACTGTATCCATCTACTTCTCTGTATACTTACTCTATTAATTATTGAGAATTTCATATTGAAACTCCAGCTAAAAGTCTCATTTACTCAAAAAACAATTCTAATATACAGTGGAATGATACGTAATTTTGGCCTGTGTTTTCCAAGTCTCCTATAAATGTGTTAACATACTTTCAGAACTGAAAACATGAAAAAAGAGAAATAAATAAATTAACAGCATTGAATTTTTTCAATAAGTAAGTCTCACACAAAAGTCAACACTGTCCGGGAATGTTGTTCGTTCACTAGTGAGCAACTGTGGGTGAGGATTAACTAAATTTATTTCAGGGTCAGTCTTCACCAGCTTCAAAGTGTTTAGGACATAAATACTGCATGAGTCCAGTTCAGTCGCTCAGTCGTGTCTGACTCTTTGTCACCCCAGGACTGTAGCACGTCAGGCTTCCCTGTCCTTCACCGTCTCCCAGAGCTTGCTCAAACTCATTTCCATTGACTCAGTGATGTCATCCAACCATCTTGTCCTCTGTCGTCCCTTTCTCATTTTGCCTTCTATTTTTCCCAACATCAGCTCTCTTGCAATGAGTTGTCTCTTTGCATCAGGCAGCCAAAAGTATTGGAGCTTCAGCCTCGGCATCCTTCCTTCCAATGAATATTCAGGGTGTATCTCCCTTAGGATTGACTGGTTTGATCTCCTTGCGGTCCAAGGGACTCTCAAGAGCCTTCTTCAACAGCACAGTTCAACGACATCAATTCTTCAGCACTCAGCTTTCTTTACAGTCCAGCTCTCACGTCCATACAGGACTACTGGCAAAACCGTAGCTTTGACTATACTGACTTTTGTTAGCAAAGTGATGTCTCTACTTTTGAATACGCCGTCTAGGTTTGTCATGGCTTTTCTTCCAAGGAGCAAGCATCTTTTAATTTTAATTTGCAATCCAGAGCTGCAGTGATTTTGGAACCCAAGATAATACTACATCATCCTGCCCTAGTTATTTAATAAGCAGAGCTGTTAGGTAGTTCCTTTGTCCTGGAGACACTGTGAAATTAAGGCAACATCCAGGGTGCTATGATCTGAGAAAGTTTAGGAACCTCTCAACTGATGGATCCTAGGAAAGAGTCTGGTTTCTTCTCATCATAACTAACTCCATGGCTATATAATCTAGCAATCCCATTTTGGGGCAAATATCCAGAGACAACCATTCTTTGAAAGGATATGTGCACCCCAGTGTTCACAGTCGCCTTTCTATCAACAGCCAGAACATGGAAGTAACCTAGAGATCCACTGACAGATGAATGGATAAACAAGAGATGGCACACATATACAATGGAATATTACTCAGCTGTAAAAAAGAATAAAGTAGGGCTTCCCTGGTGGTTCAGTGGGTAAAGAGTCCGCCTTGCAGTGCAAGGGGCGCCAGTTTGATCCCTGGCACGGGAAGATTGCATGCCAGAGCGGCTGGACCAGCATGTCCAATTACGAGCCAGTGCTCTGGAGCACATGTGCCCAGAGCTGGTGCTCTGCAACAAGAGGCCGCCATGATGGGAGGCCCACATCTCCCCAGAGCTTGCTCAATCTCATTTCCATTGACTCAGTGATGTCATCCAACCATCTTGTCCTCTGTCGTCCCTTTCTCATTTTGCCTTCTATTTTTCCCAACATCAGCTCTCTTGCAATGAGTTGTCTCTTTGCATCAGGCAGCCAAAAGTATTGGAGCTTCAGCCTCGGCATCCTTCCTTCCAATGAATATTCAGGGTGTATCTCCCTTAGGATTGACTGGTTTGATCTCCTTGCGGTCCAAGGGACTCTCAAGAGCCTTCTTCAACAGCACAGTTCAACGACATCAATTCTTCAGCACTCAGCTTTCTTTACAGTCCAGCTCTCACGTCCATACAGGACTACTGGCAAAACCGTAGCTTTGACTATACTGACTTTTGTTAGCAAAGTGATGTCTCTACTTTTGAATACGCCGTCTAGGTTTGTCATGGCTTTTCTTCCAAGGAGCAAGCATCTTTTAATTTTAATTTGCAATCCAGAGCTGCAGTGATTTTGGAACCCAAGATAATACTACATCATCCTGCCCTAGTTATTTAATAAGCAGAGCTGTTAGGTAGTTCCTTTGTCCTGGAGACACTGTGAAATTAAGGCAACATCCAGGGTGCTATGATCTGAGAAAGTTTAGGAACCTCTCAACTGATGGATCCTAGGAAAGAGTCTGGTTTCTTCTCATCATAACTAACTCCATGGCTATATAATCTAGCAATCCCATTTTGGGGCAAATATCCAGAGACAACCATTCTTTGAAAGGATATGTGCACCCCAGTGTTCACAGTCGCCTTTCTATCAACAGCCAGAACATGGAAGTAACCTAGAGATCCACTGACAGATGAATGGATAAACAAGAGATGGCACACATATACAATGGAATATTACTCAGCTGTAAAAAAGAATAAAGTAGGGCTTCCCTGGTGGTTCAGTGGGTAAAGAGTCCGCCTTGCAGTGCAAGGGGCGCCAGTTTGATCCCTGGCACGGGAAGATTTCATGTGCCGCAGAGCGGCTGGACCAGCATGTCCAATTACGAGCCAGTGCTCTGGAGCACATGTGCCCAGAGCTGGTGCTCTGCAACAAGAGAGGCCGCCATGATGGGAGGCCCACATGGGCAGAAGAATTGAGATGGATGAAAATAAGTAAATGAGGGACAAATAAAAGAGGAAAATTTCAAAAAATTAAAAAAAAAAAAAGAATGAAGTAAGGCCATTCACAGCAACACAGATGCAAGTAGAGGTTATCCTACTAAGAGACAGAGAAAGACAAATAGCACATGACATCACTTACATGTGGAATCCAAAACAGAATGCAAATGAACTCATCTATGAAACAGAACAGACTCACAGACATAGAGAAAAGACCTGTGGTTGCCAAAGGGGAGGCAGGGAAGGGATGGAGCAGGGGTTTGGGGCTAGAAGATGCACACTGGCCCATCTAGGATGGATAAACAAGGTCCTACCCTATAACACAGGGAACTATAGGCAATACCCTGTGGTTAATCATAATGGAAAAGAATATGAAAAAGAAAGCACACATGTGTATACTTAAATCACTCTGCTGTATGGCAGAAATTAACACAACACTGTAAATCAACTAGACCTCAATAAAATAAAAAATTACTCCATATCCTCCCTGGCTTTAGGATCGCTGCTCAGTTGTCCTGAGATTTACATGTGGGACCCTCGGTGGTGTAGTCTCAGGACCAAGCACAGTGCCCTCCGAGGCCCAGCCCTCCCAGGGCACGCATGCTCCACCATCCAGCCAGCAGTGGGCAGAGCCAGGCAGCAAGCCCGTCTGTGATGTGTGAATCCAGCCATGACAGGGTGCCCTAGAGGTGCCGCCGTCCTGCGGGGGCCAGTGCACCTGACCCTGACCATCTGCACCCAGCCTTAGGCCGCAGCCCCCACAGCTGGGCAAGCAGACAGAACGTGCCTTCCCAGCCCAGGTCCCCTTCTGATGTGCCTCCAGCCAGGACCCAGCGGCGCCTGGGCCTGGTACAATGGGCACAGGCTGGCCTCGAGGCCAGCGCCCGGCACATGCAGGGGCGTCCTGGGTGGCACGGGAGCCTGGTGTCCTGCGGGCACGGCCAGGAGGAGCTGAACGGCGCTTCGCCTTTGGTCCGCTGCCTCCTCTTTCTGCATAAACATACCTGTGAGGTGTATACCACCACCATTCCCACTGCACAGACAGGAAGGAGGGGAGGCTGAGGCTCAGAGGTGGGGGCTCCCGGGAGCGCCAGAGGCGGGGCAGAATGAGGATAAAATAAGTAATGGGCAAATAAAGAGGAAAATTTCAAAAAATTAAAAAAAAAAAAAGAATGAAGTAAGGCCATTCACAGCAACACAGATGCAAGTAGAGGTTATCCTACTAAGAGACAGAGAAAGACAAATAGCACATGACATCACTTACATGTGGAATCCAAAACAGAATGCAAATGAACTCATCTATGAAACAGAACAGACTCACAGACATAGAGAAAAGACCTGTGGTTGCCAAAGGGGAGGCAGGGAAGGGATGGAGCAGGGGTTTGGGGCTAGAAGATGCACACTGGCCCATCTAGGATGGATAAACAAGGTCCTACCCTATAACACAGGGAACTATAGGCAATACCCTGTGGTTAATCATAATGGAAAAGAATATGAAAAAGAAAGCACACATGTGTATACTTAAATCACTCTGCTGTATGGCAGAAATTAACACAACACTGTAAATCAACTAGACCTCAATAAAATAAAAAATTACTCCATATCCTCCCTGGCTTTAGGATCGCTGCTCAGTTGTCCTGAGATTTACATGTGGGACCCTCGGTGGTGTAGTCTCAGGACCAAGCACAGTGCCCTCCGAGGCCCAGCCCTCCCAGGGCACGCATGCTCCACCATCCAGCCAGCAGTGGGCAGAGCCAGGCAGCAAGCCCGTCTGTGATGTGTGAATCCAGCCATGACAGGGTGCCCTAGAGGTGCCGCCGTCCTGCGGGGGCCAGTGCACCTGACCCTGACCATCTGCACCCAGCCTTAGGCCGCAGCCCCCACAGCTGGGCAAGCAGACAGAACGTGCCTTCCCAGCCCAGGTCCCCTTCTGATGTGCCTCCAGCCAGGACCCAGCGGCGCCTGGGCCTGGTACAATGGGCACAGGCTGGCCTCGAGGCCAGCGCCCGGCACATGCAGGGGCGTCCTGGGTGGCACGGGAGCCTGGTGTCCTGCGGGCACGGCCAGGAGGAGCTGAACGGCGCTTCGCCTTTGGTCCGCTGCCTCCTCTTTCTGCATAAACATACCTGTGAGGTGTATACCACCACCATTCCCACTGCACAGACAGGAAGGAGGGGAGGCTGAGGCTCAGAGGTGGGGGCTCCCGGGAGCGCCAGAGGCAGCAGGAGGAGAAGCCAGGATCTGTCTCTCCGTCTGCTCTCTTGTCCTCCTCCGTCATCAGGGTGCCACCCCTACTGCTACCTGCCCTCACTCATCATCATCAGACCCCAACCTACCCCTCCCCACGCCCAGGTCCCTCTCTGGTTCCTTTTCACTCCACCTGCCTGCCTGCCCAAGGGCTCTGTGAACACTAACCATTGCCAGCTGGCTCTCATCCCCGGGTGCTGATCCATGGCGAGGAACTCAGAAGACATCTGGCATCCAATGTGTGCTAATGCGTGGGTGTGATTACCTTGTGCAGGGAGCTGCCCGGGACCCCAGGGGATGAGGCAGCCTCTGGGCTGAGTCAGCCACCCACCGTGTTCACACAGCCTCGGGGACAGGCTGGGGTGCTCTGCTCTCCAAAACACAAGGATCCTTCTCCTGCCATTGGTTTCATATCCCTGAGAAGGGGGACCCCAGCCCCCAACATGGAGCCGATGTGGAAGGTCACAGGAGGCCGGCTTCCTGAGGAATGAGAGCCCATGGCCTCTACTTGAAGCATCTTCCTGGAGAAATAAAATGCACCAGTAGGGTTGAGGGGCAGTAAAGCCAAAGGAGGCCATGCAAGATGTCGTGTCCCCATCACACATGGGGAGGCAGACGGCTGCCAGAGACCCCAGGGTCACTGCAAAATCACATTCTCTATTTCCAGCTAGACTGAAACACCTCCAAGGAGAAAAGCATTTCCCTTCATTTTTTTTTTTTAAGATTTATTTATTTATTTATTTTGCGGGGATGGGGTGGGGAGGGAGGGGAGCAGGCAGGCTACTTCTATTGGTCTTTCATTTGTCTATTTTCATCCATCTTTGTTCTCTGGTCCATGTGGGCCTCCCATCATGGTGGCCTCTGTCGTCACAGAGCAGCGGCTCTGGGCGCATGCGCTCCAGAGCTCCGGCTCGGTAATTGGACACATCGGTCCAGCCGCTCCGCGGCACGTGGGATCTTCCCAGGCCAGGGATCGAACCAGCGCCCCTTGCACTGCAAGGCAGGGTCCTTACCCACTGGACCACCAGGGAAGCCCATCCCTTCATTTTTATCTGATTTATTCGATCAGAAAAACAGACAGCAGAACTACACCAAGGCCTCCAACGTGAACCGAACCCACATACTGCACAGCAGATCCTGGCCAGGTCACACAGGCTCCTGCTTGGTCACCCGGAGTTAACAAAGCAGTGCTCCAAGTGAACTACTGACGCTTGAAGATCACATAGAGACCTGAGTTACAAACAGAGACAGACTCACAGACTCGGAGAATGAACTTAGGGTTCCCAGGGGAAGGGTTGGATGGAGGGATAGATGGGGAGTTTGGGATGGGCATGTACACATGGTTATATTTAAAATGGATCACCAACAAGGACCTACTATACAGCATAGGGAACTCTGCTCAGTGTTACGTGGTGACCTAGGTGGGGAAACATTTGAAAAAGAACAGATCAACGTATATGCAGAATTGAGTGGCTTTGTTTTGCACCTGAAACTAACACAACACTGTTAATAACTGTGTTGTGCTCCGTCGCTCAGTCCTGTCCGACTCTCTGTGAGCCCCTGCATGGTAGCCCACCAGGCTCCTCTGTCCGTGGGATTCTCCAGGCAAGAAAACTGGAGTGGGTGGCCGTACCCTCCTCCTGCGGATTTTCCAGACCCAGGGATCAAACCTGCATCTCTTAAGTCTACTGCATTGGCAGCCAGGCTGTTTGCCGTTAGTGCCACCTGGGAAGCCCCATTAATAACTCTACTCCAATATAAAATAAACAATGTTTTTACTCCTATGACAAACCAAAAAAAAGAATACACACACATATAACTGCGTCATTTTGCTGTGTAGTGGTCATTAACATAACACTGCAAATCAACTCCAATAAAGAATTCAAAATCTATTGACATATTTTGAAAGAGTGTGATCTAATACAGTATCGATCTAGACAGAAATGGCTATCTTCTCTTGGATAAGTAGAGGACCTGAAGTAGGGAATAAGGCGGTTGGTTCCTGCCCTGACACACTCCCTGTACTCTCGGCCGAGACCAGCAGGGTCTCCCGTGGGGCCTGTCCTGTCCACGCTGGAATCTACCTGAGCTGCACAGAGGCTGTGAGCCCCGCTGATTGCCCCCCATCTCCACTTCAGCTCCACCTTCAAGACCTTGGACTGCAGCCTTAACCTTCAGCCCCCTCTGGTAATAACCCCCAGGATGACCTCTGTGCCCAGAGAGGGTCACGCCAAGGCCCTCAACTTTGCTGCCCCTGGAATCCCTCGGGGACAATTTCAAGGCTACCTGCCTGGACCCCAGTCTGCAGGTTCCCTGCCCAGGCGAGATGCTCCACAGCCCACAGCCAGCGGGGCCAGGCGTGGTCCACGTCACACCTGCGGAGTTGGCAGGTGAAGAAGGCAGGCTGGGCAGGCAGCATGGACACAGGGCAAGTCGGGTGGCAGAGGACCCAGGGGTCCAGGCCACCACACAGGGCTCTGCCTTCCTTAAGGAGACTCTGATTAAGGGAAGCATCAACCAACATAAAAGTTCAAGGCAGTATGGCGTTAGAGAACTAAGTCCTTCTCCTTCCAACTCAGCCTGCGGGGATGGAGGAGCCCTGCTTTCTTCCTTGATGAGGGGACTGGGTCTGTGTGGGGCACGGCCCTGGACAACCCACTCGACGCCCGCCGTGCCCGTGAGGACCTCACTGTGGGGACAGCTGGTCAGTGTGACAAGCAGGTCATGCCCTTGTCCTCAGCCTCCACCCCTGTTCAAGGCCTGCCTCCCCGCCATCCACCCTTCTGCAGGCGACACACCGTGGACCAGCCACGGCAGCATCCAGGCAGCAGGACAGGTGTGAGTCGAGCCCATGAGGTCCGTGATTTCTCTTTGCTGTATTCGTCTGTGACAGCCATGCCCAGCACGTGCCTGGGGAAGAGGAGGGTAGGAAGGAGGGCGAGCAAAAAGGCTGGCTCCCTGCAGAGCCCACAGCACAGCCGGGCAGGTGGTCCCAAAAGAACTGCGTCGGTGGGAATGCCTCCACGTCCATTTCCGCTTCTATTCCTTAGAAACAGAACTTGGACCTTAAGGTGAACTACACCTTCTCCCAGTACTATCGTATGACCAGAAATGGCTATCTTCTCTTGGATAAGTAGAGGACCTGAAGTAGGGAATAAGGCGGTTGGTTCCTGCCCTGACACACTCCCTGTACTCTCGGCCGAGACCAGCAGGGTCTCCCGTGGGGCCTGTCCTGTCCACGCTGGAATCTACCTGAGCTGCACAGAGGCTGTGAGCCCCGCTGATTGCCCCCCATCTCCACTTCAGCTCCACCTTCAAGACCTTGGACTGCAGCCTTAACCTTCAGCCCCCTCTGGTAATAACCCCCAGGATGACCTCTGTGCCCAGAGAGGGTCACGCCAAGGCCCTCAACTTTGCTGCCCCTGGAATCCCTCGGGGACAATTTCAAGGCTACCTGCCTGGACCCCAGTCTGCAGGTTCCCTGCCCAGGCGAGATGCTCCACAGCCCACAGCCAGCGGGGCCAGGCGTGGTCCACGTCACACCTGCGGAGTTGGCAGGTGAAGAAGGCAGGCTGGGCAGGCAGCATGGACACAGGGCAAGTCGGGTGGCAGAGGACCCAGGGGTCCAGGCCACCACACAGGGCTCTGCCTTCCTTAAGGAGACTCTGATTAAGGGAAGCATCAACCAACATAAAAGTTCAAGGCAGTATGGCGTTAGAGAACTAAGTCCTTCTCCTTCCAACTCAGCCTGCGGGGATGGAGGAGCCCTGCTTTCTTCCTTGATGAGGGGACTGGGTCTGTGTGGGGCACGGCCCTGGACAACCCACTCGACGCCCGCCGTGCCCGTGAGGACCTCACTGTGGGGACAGCTGGTCAGTGTGACAAGCAGGTCATGCCCTTGTCCTCAGCCTCCACCCCTGTTCAAGGCCTGCCTCCCCGCCATCCACCCTTCTGCAGGCGACACACCGTGGACCAGCCACGGCAGCATCCAGGCAGCAGGACAGGTGTGAGTCGAGCCCATGAGGTCCGTGATTTCTCTTTGCTGTATTCGTCTGTGACAGCCATGCCCAGCACGTGCCTGGGGAAGAGGAGGGTAGGAAGGAGGGCGAGCAAAAAGGCTGGCTCCCTGCAGAGCCCACAGCACAGCCGGGCAGGTGGTCCCAAAAGAACTGCGTCGGTGGGAATGCCTCCACGTCCATTTCCGCTTCTATTCCTTAGAAACAGAACTTGGACCTTAAGGTGAACTACACCTTCTCCCATTCAGCTAGCTTTTGGCCAGAAGGATAGAAACAAGACTGCCAAACATAATCCTTAAAGGCAGCTTGCTCAGCTTGGAGGCCGGCCCCTTTTGCTCACCCTTTCTCCTGCTACTGCCTGGAACACAACCTGATGGCTGGAGCTCTAGCAGCCATCCTGGAGCACAAGATGCTTTGCGATGAAAGCCATATCTCAAGGCAGTGGAGCAAAAAGACACAAGAGGTCACTGTTCGTAATAATTTCATGAAGCTGCCCACCTACGGGCATTTTTTTACCTGCCATTTTTTTATTTTGCTTTTTCACTTTTACAGAGTTTTGTTGTTCTATGGACTTCTTTTAACTGAAACACTAACTTCTTTCTTGTTACAGATACTGTTACTTTGTAGCCAGGTTTAATCCTAAGTGATAGAACAAGGCTCCTATTTCCCAGAGCAGGTCCTGCAGTTCAGGGCACTCTGCATTCTTTTCCCTTTTCTCAGGCCTCACTCAGTGATAGAAACTCTGTCGCTGGATGGCCCTAGGCAGTCTGGCCACCCGCTGCAGCCTGGAGTAGCCCTGCAGGTGTGACCATCTTCTACGGTTCCGGTGGTGCTTCTGGGGGCAAAGCCCTGAGACTGACAAGTGACAGCTTTGAGTCACCATGGGTCGCCACGACAAAAAACGCTCAGTGGAGGATGAGCCCACACAGGTATCTGAGAGATCACACCCACCTGGGCCCTGGGAACTTCACTGGTCACGTCTTGGCTTTTGTTTCCCTCTTCCTTATCTCATCAGGACCGGCATTCCAGTCACCAGCCCTCAACAACAGGGTCTCCCCAGCACACAGTCCAAGCTCCTCACCCTCGTCCCCAAGGCTAGAGGATGGCCACCTGCTTGTTCCTCCCTTCTCCCCAGCACTTGGCTCCTGAGTCCTCGGACCCGACCTGGTCCCAGCACGGGCAGCTCTCTGCAGACCCAGGATCCACCCTGCCCTGCATCTTTCCAGGCTGGTCTCCTCTGGCACATGCCTCCATGTATGATCAGTTTTTCCAGAACCTTCTCTAGTGCTCTGTGCTGCAGTTCATATGGGCCACCCTCCTTGGGTTCCAGCGTCAGATACCAGGTTTGGGGGTCTCTGGGGGTAGGAACCGTCTGTCATTACTACTCCTTCTGCAGAAGATGGGCTGGCACACGGCTGAGAGGGGAGGGTACAGTGCGCTAGAGAAAAGACCTCCACAGGTCGACTGTGTAACCTGTCAGCTCCCCGACCCCAAGGCCCCAACTCAGACCAGTGAGCTGTGGGCTCACAGACTCTTTCCCCAGGTCAGCAGACGTGAGACCTTCACAGCTGAGGCTGCAGACGGGGCTTGCCTTGCTCTGGGACCATTTCCCAGCAGACAGGGCCTGCATGGCAGCCCCGCCCCACAGCCCATCTCTTGCAATGGGTAAGGCCTTTGTCTGAAAAGGCTTCATTCTTACTCCTGCTGCAGGCAAGGGATGCCTGGCCTTACAGTCCAGGACCAAAATGGACAGCACTGGCCAGAGAGGACGCTGGTCACTTCTGCTGGTGAGACAGGATGACCTCGCCTGGAACGTCCACCATCCTCCACTACCAGGAACCCAGTCCTCCTGCCACAGGCCCCTGCCAGAAGGTGAGGTCGTCAGCCCTGAGGGATGGAGAGAGCATCGCAGAGCCCAGGTGCAGCTCCGGGGCTGCCGCGGCAGGTCCTCACGCCCTCAAGGTCCGAGACGAGCCCTGCCCTCCCAGCCGCACCCTGCATGGTCCAGGTGCTGCCAGAGTTGTCCACACCCGCTCGCCGGGGGAAGAAGCACCATTGGTGGGACAGGGCTCTCTGCCTGCAGCAGGGAGGTAGGGACCCCCTCCACTCTCTGTGACTTGTGGGCCCCTGCCCGAGTGCAGAGTCCACCTGCCGGGCTCACTGGGCTACAGACACGGGCAGCACCTCTGTGCCTGGCCCAGCCCAGCCTGGACGGCCCGTGACAGCGGTGCCTCGTCAGCGATGCTGCTGACGGGTATGTCCAATGAAACACACTGAGCCCAGAAGTGCCACAAACACCTGCCAGCAGCACTGTGAGTCGTGCCCGGGCCATGACAGGCACAAGAAGGACCAAGCAGGGCCTGTCTGGACAGCAGGCAGGGGCCTCCTCTCCTCTGAGCTGCCCCTGCCCGGTGCTCTGTAGGATGGAAGGAGGGATGGGCAGGGACCCCTCAGGATGGCCAGCTGGAAGTCAACAGGGACACGGCAGAGAGGCCCGCTGGGCAGCTGCAAAGGCCCTGGGGTCACTCCCCTTCTGGGCCCACAGGCCTGGTACATGCTCGTCACAGCACTACTCCCCCTCATGGCTGCCCAGGCCTGGCAGCTGCCCGCATCCTTTGCATGAGCAGGGAGAGGCCGTCTGTGCTCTTCTCAGACATTCTGGGGAGGGCTGTCCTCAGGTCCTAAACCCCTCTGCCATGGGTTGACCCCTCACCATGACCACGGATCCTGGGCATAGAGCCTGGGTTTGCACGGGGTCCATCCAGGAGACCCAGGGTTTGGAAGAGCTCCCAGTGAATCTGACGCCCGCGCCTGCCAGCACCACCTCCAGAGCCTGCCAGTGCGGGATGCTCCAAGACCTCACCCACCCACCCCTCCGGGCCTCCCCACCTCCGCCACCTCCCCGCCCCCTCATCCCATGTCACCAGCTCAGGCTATGGCACAGTGACCACGTGGCCTTGGCTTCCTGGGACCTGGCAGCACCAGATTCAGAAAGGAGGGATAGATTTGGCTCATGCTACGTTTAGCAGGGCTCTGCCTGCAGCCTCACCTGGAGCCAGGCTGAGGGCTGGGTGAGAGGCAGACTTGCCACGGAAGCTGTCCCTACCCCTCTCCACCAGGGCCCCGCGCACCCCCAGGGCCTTCCTCCAGACAACATCTGTGCATTATAATATGTCTTCCCAAAATATCACCCTGCAATTATTTCCAGAGGCTTAAATGGGATCCCCAAATACATACAATTAAGACTAAAATGGGTAATTTTACATTAGTGCTAATTTGAATAAACACAAAGCTTTCCCATCTCCAAGCCAAACGTAGACAACCACCTCCCAATTAACCCTCAGGCGCCACCAGACCCCAGGAACAACCACTCCGGACCCTCACAAGGAGAAACAACTCGTGGAATGCATGACGCTCCCTCAGCCACCTCCAGAAACTGTCTTAACTGTCCAACTTTGCAAAGTGAGGGTGTCTCTCCAGCCACCTCCTGAAGCAGCTGTGCGGCTGTAGGGTGATGACCTGAGCACCCCCACCCCATCAAGGGCAGGAGGTCACCCCTGCCCTGCAGCACTATGCAGAAGTGCCAGGCTCCCTCTGATCCAACCCCGGAGAACGCGTGTCTGAGCGTTAGACAGGAGTCCGTGCTTGGCCCTAGAAGAGGTCCCCTTCCTGCACCCGTTCTGTGAAAAGAAGACACACAGCCCTCCCTGCACTGCCCGCTCCCACCACTGGTCAGGCTCCAGAGAGAGGGAAGATGCTCCAAACGGTCCAGGATAACTCACTTTTGTTCCTGAAATGAGACGGTTCCTGGGGCCGAAAAACTCCGAGAACATGTCGTTGCTTCAGAACAACAGAAAGTTCAAGGCCTCTCAGAAGGACCCTTTGGGCAGAGAAAGTACTAGCCCCCGGGGCAAGTTTGGAGGGACAGTGGGTGTAGGGGGGAGAAAGCTACGCTTCCTCCTTTACTAGCAGCCGGGGTGATTCAATGTGGTGGAGATAGTGACCTCCAGCTCTGACGTTTTGGGGAGATGCCAAACCCACACAGGGTCCAAGCCAAGACACACCCCTCTCCAACAGGCTGGGCCTGGTGTCCTCCGGCCACAAGATTCCACACGCACTGGATGCACACACACTTTGTTCTCTGGCACCTCAAACCCAGTTCAGAACCACAGAAAATACTGTTACGTCCCTCATCCGGGCAGGATCACAGCTCTACCGGGGACCCCCAGCTTGGGGTCAGCACTGCCCTCTCAGGGTCAGTGTGGCCTGGCCTCTCAAGCTTCTGAGGGTAGAAGCAGCCCTGACTCTTGGCCTGCATACGGAAACACCCCAGCTATGATCATACAGAGGTCAGTAGTCTGTGTTGTGTGGAATCACCCCAGTAGCAGTGCCGCACTTGTCCCCAGGACATACCTGAACACCCATTTCCACCTGCGCTGGTGGGGCTGGGGCTGGGCCCTCGGAACCAACCACTCCGGCCCCTCACAAGGAGAAACAACTCGTGGAATGCATGACGCTCCCTCAGCCACCTCCAGAAACTGTCTTAACTGTCCAACTTTGCAAAGTGAGGGTGTCTCTCCAGCCACCTCCTGAAGCAGCTGTGCGGCTGTAGGGTGATGACCTGAGCACCCCCACCCCATCAAGGGCAGGAGGTCACCCCTGCCCTGCAGCACTATGCAGAAGTGCCAGGCTCCCTCTGATCCAACCCCGGAGAACGCGTGTCTGAGCGTTAGACAGGAGTCCGTGCTTGGCCCTAGAAGAGGTCCCCTTCCTGCACCCGTTCTGTGAAAAGAAGACACACAGCCCTCCCTGCACTGCCCGCTCCCACCACTGGTCAGGCTCCAGAGAGAGGGAAGATGCTCCAAACGGTCCAGGATAACTCACTTTTGTTCCTGAAATGAGACGGTTCCTGGGGCCGAAAAACTCCGAGAACATGTCGTTGCTTCAGAACAACAGAAAGTTCAAGGCCTCTCAGAAGGACCCTTTGGGCAGAGAAAGTACTAGCCCCCGGGGCAAGTTTGGAGGGACAGTGGGTGTAGGGGGGAGAAAGCTACGCTTCCTCCTTTACTAGCAGCCGGGGTGATTCAATGTGGTGGAGATAGTGACCTCCAGCTCTGACGTTTTGGGGAGATGCCAAACCCACACAGGGTCCAAGCCAAGACACACCCCTCTCCAACAGGCTGGGCCTGGTGTCCTCCGGCCACAAGATTCCACACGCACTGGATGCACACACACTTTGTTCTCTGGCACCTCAAACCCAGTTCAGAACCACAGAAAATACTGTTACGTCCCTCATCCGGGCAGGATCACAGCTCTACCGGGGACCCCCAGCTTGGGGTCAGCACTGCCCTCTCAGGGTCAGTGTGGCCTGGCCTCTCAAGCTTCTGAGGGTAGAAGCAGCCCTGACTCTTGGCCTGCATACGGAAACACCCCAGCTATGATCATACAGAGGTCAGTAGTCTGTGTTGTGTGGAATCACCCCAGTAGCAGTGCCGCACTTGTCCCCAGGACATACCTGAACACCCATTTCCACCTGCGCTGGTGGGGCTGGGGGCTGGGCCCTCGGAGAGGTGGGGGCAGGGTCTCTGGGGCCACCATGGCGAACTGGCCACTTTCCCCTTGTCCTAACTTCTGCAGATGCAAGTGGGCCAATACCACCCTCTGAGAAAACAACCGCGATAAACGCTTCCATTTGAGCAAAACGGCAACATCATCTTTAGCGAGTGGGCGGCGGAGCCAGGCTGCCTCATACAAGAAAACTCTGGTCTTTAGGAATACATGTTTTTTCCCTTCCCCTGATGCAATTAGGAAAATAATATTTTTTACACTTGCAATTAAGAGCAGAACAGATGGCAACGGTTTAAAAATCTGTTCATGAGACGATGCCAGGGTTTGGGGGGTGGGGGGCGTTGTTGACGAGACATGGAGGACACAGAGACTGTTTTTCTCGCTGGGTGGGAGGTCCACTATTGGGATCCCCAAGACGAAGGACCCCAAGATCACTGTTGTGATCCCCTACTGGGGATGTGGCGGGGTGGGAAAGAAGGTTCATCCACAGTAAGAGGGCAAAACAGCAGGTGATTCAGTGCCAGCAGGGAAGCCCACCTGCTTGTGACCTGGCCCCTGCGGCCCCAGGAGGCTTCAGCCCAGCACCCCACAGGCACCATCATCACCATCCCGTGCTCCCCAGGCCATTCCTTCCATCCACTGAGGACTGCCAGAGCCTCCCAAATATGGGCTCCTGCCTCAGTGCCTCAGATTCATCTGACCACAACACACGAGAGAAATCCAACAAACCCTGGCCATCACCACAACCATTGCCACGGCTTGGCCTCCTTATCCCTTTTGGTTGATTCATTCAGGATCTACTGAAACCACGCTGAACTCTGCGGGGCTCCTGGGCACAAAAGCCTTTCTCTGTCCCCCACTTCTTGATTAGAGAAAATAGGCATCGTTCAGCACCCATGACTCTCCCTGAGTTCCAATGGATAAGTTCAAGCAGTTGCTAATTAGGGATGGGAGGGGAGGAGGAGATAAGGGAGACACAGTCAAGAAACTAGAGCGCGGAGACTTCCCTGGTGGCCCAGTGGTTAAGACTGTGCTTTCCATGCAGGGGGCCAGGGTTCCATCCCCGATTAGAGAACTAAGACCTTGCACTACACAACTAAGAGTTCTCATGCTGCAACTAAAAGCTCCCGCAGCCTCAGCAAAGACTGAAGATTCTGTGCGCTGAGACTAGGACTAGCGCAGTCAAAGAAATAAATATTTTTAAAAAAGGAAGAAGAAGAAGAAGTAGATTTAAAAAGAGAGAGAGAGAGAGAGAGAGAGAGAGAGAGAGAGAAGCAGCAGTGCAGCCCTGGGGCTGGGTCCCAGCCCCTCAGGGATACACACTAGCACACCATTGAGCTCTGCAGGAACTAACAGTCCCCCCACCCAGACGGACGGTGGAATGAGGATGTGGCCCCTGGTGACTTCGGTCAACTAAAGCTTGGAATCGATTCACTTCTTGCCCCAATTCTATGCTGCGTTCTCCTCTGCTCATACTCTCTCAGGAATATGCATGTACCCTCAGCTTAAAACCTCCCCAGTTCTGCTGCTGGGGAGATGCTGCTTTGGGAAAGATTCCTGGTGTTCCTCACTTGCTGCAGGCAATAATAAATCCCTCCTTCTCCCAGGCTTTGACTTGGTTGTGTCTGTTGGCTTGACACCCACCAAGACAGGAACCCAGTTTGGGGGTGACACTCCCCTTCCCCCATACCTTCTCAACACACCAACAGGGTTCCTGCCTGATCACAGGGGATTCCAACTGAAAGAGCTCCAAGACCAGCCTCTCTCTGAGAACCAGGGCTGTAAGAAGCTCAGCGTCCAGAGCGGAGGCCAAACCAAGGCACTGGAGGTCTCTGATGCCTACAGCTTCAGCAGACGTGACACATGCTCCTAACACGTGCTTAGTCACTCAGTCGTGTCCGACTCTTTGCAACCCCTTGGTCTATAGCCCACCAGGCTCCTCTATCCGTGGGATTTTTCAGGCAAGAATCCTGGAGTGGGTTTCCATTCCCTTCTCCAGGGAAGTTTCCTCACCCAGGGATCAACCCACATCTCTTGCATCTCATGGACTACAGGCATATTCTTTACCCACTGAGCCATCAGGGAAGCCCTAACTCCTAATGAAATTTATACTAATTCTCATGAGAAAGTCCTTCTGTCTCAGTTCCATTGTCTACTGTAATATATCTGGCTTTCAACAACAAATTAGAAAGCATGTCAAAAGGCAAAAAAATCATTTTTAAAAGACCCATACTCTAAAGAGATAAAGTAAGCATTCTAACCAGTAACATATGAATCATAGTTACAGATTTTGGAATGATTAGACTGAAAATTTAAAGTAACCATGATTCATATGTTACAGGCTCTAACGGCAAAAGTAGACAGCATGCAGGAACAGATGGGAAATGTAAGCAGAGCGATGAAGAGTCCAAGAAAGAATTCAGAAGAGGTGCTAGAAATTGTTTGAGAAATGGTTATAAAAAGGAAGAAAGGCAGCTTCCCTGGTGGTCCAGTGGGTAAAGAGTCCACCTTGCAGTGCAAGGGGCACTGGTTTGATTTGATCCCTGGCCAGGGAAGATCCCATGTGGTGCAGAGTGGCTGGACCAGTGTGTCCAATTACGAGCCAGTGCTCTGGAGCGCGTGCACCCAGAGCCCGTGCTCTGCAACGAGAGGGGCCACTGCAATAGGAGGCCAGACAGGCCAAAGAATAAAGATGGATGAAAAATAAATAAACAACCAATAAAAGAGGCCAAAATTTAAATATATATATATGTATAAAAGGAAGAAAGCCTTTGAGGGGTCATCAGCAGACTCAACACGGCCAACGGGAATGCTGGAAAGCATTGTCCATCAGAACAGAATTAAACTAAAAATCAATACAGGAAGACGGTCAAACATCTGGAAATTAAACATCATCATTCTAAACAACACATGGATCAACAAGGAAATATCAAAAGAACTTCTTTCAATTGTTTTAACTAAATGAAAATAAAAATACCACTTGTCAAAATTTCCATAATGTAACAAATACCGTACTTCGACAAAAATACATAGCATTAAACATATACATTAGAAAAGAAGAAAGTATAAAATCAATAGCCTAAGTTTCTACCTCGGGAAACAAAATAAAGAGAAACTGAAGCCTAAAACAAGCAGAAGAAATATCATAAAATTAGATCATAAATCAGTTAAATTGAAAACAAGAAAAAAAAGAGAGAAACTCAATGAACCTGAAATCTATTTTATTGACCAGTGAGCTCCATCGCACAGGCATGTCCACCTCTCTGTGACCTCCTCCACTGGAGCACGCCAGGCTCCTCCGTCCATGGATTTTTCCAGGCAAAAACACTGGAGAGAGTTGCTATTTCCTACTGCAAGAGATCTTTCCAACCCAAGGATCAAACCCACGTCTCTTGTGTCTCCTGCTTTGGCAGGTGGGTTTTTTACCATGGTGCCACCATACTGACCAGGCTAACTAAGAAAACAAGATCCAAACTACCAGTATCCAAAAAGAGGAGTCATCAACACTGATCTCACAGAAGAGGATAACGCTATCCCACTAAAAGGAAGGTGTGATTACCTCAAACTATGAAAAGAACTCTGAGACCCCAGATTCGATCATCTGGATAAAACTGACCAATTCCTTAAGAGACACGTACTGGCAAAACTCACAAGAGGAGAGATCAACACAGAATAGCCATGTGCAGTTTTTAAACTGAATAAATAGTTAATAACCTTCCAAAAAGGACTTGGCAGCCCCAGATAGCTTTTCTGCTGAACTGTACCAAATGTTTAAGGAAGAAAGGCTACGATTCTCTGCCATCTATTGCAGAAATCAGAAGGGAACGGACACATGCTAACTCATTCTCTGAGGTCAGCATTCCCTAATATTGCCCACCTCCCCCTAACAGGAAGGGGGCCATGGTGCCACTTAGACAGCCACGCCGCAGAAGGGGACCCAGTGGGTCTGAGAGCAGAGAGGACAGATGACGGGCAATGTGTGTCTGCTCCAGGTGCCTTGTCCTCTAGGGACGCCCAGAACTCGTCGTGCTCATCAATTTGTCGAAATAGAACACGGTGAGAAACTTCAGTGCCACTGCCCCAAAGCTCCTGCTGGAGAAAGATGGGAAGCCGCTTAGCTGTCCTCTGGCCCCACCCAGCCTGAGAGCACAGACGCTCTGACGTGCAAGGGGCCCACTCACCCAGAAGCCGCAGGGGCCCCTGGACCCTGGGCCATCCGCAGGTTGGTCCTGGCCTCACTGCGGGCTCCCCCACAAGCTGCAGCGATGACGGATCCTCCAGAGACTGAAACGGAAGAGCACACAAGGGTCAGGTGGCTGAGCACCCAGACTGCTCAGGGGTAAACAGAAGCACGTTCTCTGATGAGGTGCCAATTACCATCACCAATCAACAAAGCTCCCTGTTCTTGTTGATGTCCAGTCACTCCATCATGTCTGATTCTTTGCGACCCCAAAGACGGCAGCCCAACAGGCTCCTCTGTCCACGGGATTCTCCAGGCAAGAACACTGGAGTGGGTTGCCTGGTCCTTCTCCAGGGGATCTTCACAGGAACTGAACCAAGGCCATGTGCATTGCAGGTGGATTTTTTACTGTATGAGTCACCAGGGAAACCCTTAGACTCCAAAGGGCACTCCTTAAGACAGGAAGTCGCTAAGGAGACATGGATACAACCAATGAACCAGTCAAACAAAAGGCTGGCGGTCTGAGTCATTATGCTTTGGTTGAGACCCACAGAACGTACAACACAGAGAGTAAACTAACCCTAATTTCATTAATAATGATAGACAATAATGACAGTGTATCCATATTGGCTCATCAGTGGTAACCAATGCATCATACTAACACTAAGATGCTAACAACAGGGAGACAAGGGGGTGGGAGGGTCACAGGCCATCTGGAACTTTCTGCTCAACTTTCCTGTAAACCTAAAACTGCTGAAATAATTACACCTCATTAATTTTCAAAACTATGCTGGCTGATATTCAGAAGGCTGAATGTAAGTATGGATATAACTGAGGAGCTGATGGGTAAACAGGAAGATGGAGCTACAAGATTCTCCCAGAATGCACTGCCAGCAGACCCCCGGCAGCCATCCCAGGGTGGGCTTCTCCTGACTTTGATGAGAGGCGCTGGGATCCAGGAGCATCCTTCCCTTCCCCATCAGCATGGTCTCCCTCTCTCCAATTGGGGAGCTTTAGTAAATTCTCAGGCTTCTCATTGTCCATCTCACCTTTCCCCAACATTGCCTTAGCGGGGCGGCGGGGTGGGGGCGGCGGGTAGGAGGGTGACAGCACAGGAAACCTTAGAAACCACGTCAACCTTTGCCTGGGTCCTCGGCCTCTCCTCCCAGACTATGGTTTTCCCAGACTGGCCTGAGGGAGAACCACTCTCTTTATTTAGCTATTGGTGGTGAATTTCTTCTTTGCTGGTTTCTCCTTTAAAAAAAGAAAATTTATTACTTTAGAAGGAGTCCCAGTATAGCCTTTCAAAAAAGCAATTCCACCTTCTCTATCAAAATTTAAATATGCATATCCTTTTACCCAAAAGCTCCATTTCCAGGAGGACTCACATACATATGAAATATGTGAGTGTGGGGAGCTTCACTGCAGCAGTCTTTTTAAAAACTGGAAGCAACCGAAGTGCCCATAAATAGGAGACTGGTTAAATAAATTAGGGCAGGGTCCACAAGCCAGAGTACACTGAGACTTCTTTAAGAGGCAGCCAATGTGCACCGACCAAGAGAAATCTTAATAGCCTAGGACTGAGTGAAAATGGCAAGTGAGCTAAAAGTATGTAGAGTATGTGTGTGTGTGTGTGCCTGAATGTGTGTATTTGTGTGTCTCTGTGTACCTGTGTATTTCTGTGTCTATGTGTGTGTCTCTGTGTTTATTTGTGTCTCAGTGTTCATTTGTGTGTGTGTCTGTGTGTTTGTGTCTCAGTGTTCATTGGTGTGTATGTGTGTGTGTACACAAGGTATAGACACAGCAAGCCAGCTAGACAATGTATACACGTCTGCAGTTCAAGCGTGGATGCAAAGGCAAACAGAACAGCCCGAAGGGCTCCCGCGAATGCCACTAGTGCTTCCTCCATGGACGACGTGGAATTGAACATAAGGCCACAGAGGCGTCACTTTTACTCTAGTAAACACATGCTTGCTGGTCAGGTCTTTTATCAAAACGCATTTCCTATCCAGCAGCACTAAGATGAGACCCACAGTCTGTGCGTTCAGGAGTTTCATATTCTAACTGAAGGTCAGCTGAGAGGGAGGAAGGGAGCAGGGAGTGGGTCTTCCCTGACTTTGGGCCTGGGCCAGGAGCATCCTTCCTTCCCCATCAGCATGGTCTCTCTCTCCAATTGGGGAGCTTTAGTAAATTCTCAGGCTTCTCATTGTCCATCTCACCTTTCCCCAACATTGCCTTAGCGGGGCGGCGGGGGTGGGGGCGGCGGGTAGGAGGGCGTGACAGCACAGGAAACCTTAGAAACCACGTCAACCTCTGCCTGGGTCCTCGGCCTCTCCTCCCAGACTATGGTTTTCCCAGACTGGCCTGAGGGAGAACCACTCTCTTTATTTAGCTATTGGTGGTGAATTTCTTCTTTGCTGGTTTCTCCTTTAAAAAAAGAAAATTTATTACTTTAGAAGGAGTCCCAGTATAGCCTTTCAAAAAAGCAATTCCACCTTCTCTATCAAAATTTAAATATGCATATCCTTTTACCCAAAAGCTCCATTTCCAGGAGGACTCACATACATATGAAATATGTGAGTGTGGGGAGCTTCACTGCAGCAGTCTTTTTAAAAACTGGAAGCAACCGAAGTGCCCATAAATAGGAGACTGGTTAAATAAATTAGGGCAGGGTCCACAAGCCAGAGTACACTGAGACTTCTTTAAGAGGCAGCCAATGTGCACCGACCAAGAGAAATCTTAATAGCCTAGGACTGAGTGAAAATGGCAAGTGAGCTAAAAGTATGTAGAGTATGTGTGTGTGTGTGCCTGAATGTGTGTATTTGTGTGTCTCTGTGTACCTGTGTATTTCTGTGTCTATGTGTGTGTCTCTGTGTTTATTTGTGTCTCAGTGTTCATTTGTGTGTGTGTCTGTGTGTTTGTGTCTCAGTGTTCATTGGTGTGTATGTGTGTGTACACAAGGTATAGACACAGCAAGCCAGCTAGACAATGTATACACGTCTGCAGTTCAAGCGTGGATGCAAAGGCAAACAGAACAGCCCGAAGGGCTCCCGCGAATGCCACTAGTGCTTCCTCCATGGACGACGTGGAATTGAACATAAGGCCACAGAGGCGTCACTTTTACTCTAGTAAACACATGCTTGCTGGTCAGGTCTTTTATCAAAACGCATTTCCTATCCAGCAGCACTAAGATGAGACCCACAGTCTGTGCGTTCAGGAGTTTCATATTCTAACTGAAGGTCAGCTGAGAGGGAGGAAGGGAGCAGGGAGTGGGGGAGGCCGCAGCGGCCCAAGGCTCCTTGGGAAGGAAGATCAGCCCTGGGCAGAGAGGATGAGAACATACACGGCACAGGATACCTGGGAACAGAGACAGGGAGTGCCCTCTGCTGCTCTACGTCCTCACCTGACTCCACAGTCCCACACAGCAGGCCCATCACCCTGTGCCCGACCTACCCTCAGAGTCCCCCACAAAGGGCAGGGATGCTGTCTTGGGAGGGGTGGACCCATGGGCTTTAAGCCTGGCCTCTGAACCAGTGAGTAGGGCCCGCCCTGTCTGTCCAGAGGGTCCTGTCTTTAGTCCTGGCCCATAACACAGCCAACTGCAGCGTGACGCATCCAAATGGCAAGTGACAAAACCCAGTGGTCCTGCTCCCAACAGTGTTGATGTGCTGGGTACCAGAACATAAGCTCCCCAGCACATGGCGGCCGGTGCCTCAGCCACTGAGGAGCATGGCACACGGCAGCGGTTCCACAAGCAGTTGCTGAATGATGGGTGAATGGTTTGGCCATCGCGTGGATGGATGTTGCATAGCTTTGATATGTCACAAAACACATAATGCACATTTTAGAAGTAAATGCACATACAAGATACTCAAGGTACCTTTGAGCAAAAGGCCAAGAGAACAATGGATAAAAATTCAGAGACACTGGGAACGGGGGCTCATCTTCTGACATCCCTGAAGCCTGCGACGACTGCCAGGTAACCATATGAAGGTGCCCGGATGCAACAAAGCCGCACCCCCAGTCCCCAGAGAATTGAGAATCTGCAGCGTAAAGAGAAACAGTCTTCAGAGGCTGCCCACACACCCAGCTCCCCAGCCTGCTCACCCACCCTCGCCTGGGTCACTAGCCCACAGCTGGAACTCAGGCTTCTCACGTGTCTTCATCTCACCTCTGCAATGTTGGGCCGTCTCAGGCTGGATGTGGGCTGTGAATAGAGCCGGGAGCCTGACCCCGCCCCCTCCCAGGTTCCAAATCCTCATGTCCCTGAGGCTACCGCTTCCCAACTTCCAACTTCAAAGTGCCAGGGACAGATCTGTGAACATCCCACACTTCCTAATCCGGCAGATATTCTCAGAAGTAGCAAGCTCCTTCTCTGGCCCTTCCTTGAAACAGCCTGTCTTTTCCATGAGACAAAATGATGCTGAGTGGGGTCTCCGTGATCCAAATATGAATACCAAAAACACTTCTGGGTCTTCCAAGTGGCAACAAAAAATATTTACAATAATTTGATGTCAAGTCCATTTAACAGAATTCGAGATAGCTCAGGCAAATCCACCAGGAGATGAAATCAATGAGCACTGAAAAATTTTAACGGATGGAGCAACATACGTAGGATGAGGGGAAAATCACTTCAGAGCTGCACAGAATCTTCAAAGACGGTGCTCTTGAAATCTCTTTTAAAACAATATGATCCACTAATCCAAATTAACTCTAGCGACATCTGCCTTCAGCAGCTCGCAGAACACATGCAGGCTCACTATCCTCCTTGGAATGACGACGTCAAGGAAGCTCTATTTTCATCTTTCCAGCACTGGAGTCTCCCATCTGCACTGCTCACAGCTCCCTTTCTGACAAGAAGAGCTGCTGTTGTTCAGTCGCTCAGTCGTGTCTGACTCTTTGCAACTCCGTGGACTGCAGCACACCAGGCTTCCCTGTCCTCCACTAGACCCCAAAATTTGCTCAAACTCATGTCCACTGAGTCAAGGATACCACCCAACCATCTCATCCTCTGCCGCCCCTTTCTCCTTTTGCCTTTGATCTTTCTGAGAAACAGGGTTTTTTCCAACGAATCGGCTCCAATGAGAAGCACACATATGTCCAAATGGGCTCGGGGCAGTGAGCGGACAGCGCACCAAGCTGCCACAGTATGGGGTGGGCAAAGGGACCATCTTGGAAGACACCTTTTGTTTTTCTAAGTGGGCAACATTTCTGAATAGCTTAAGCAGGATGTGTTTTGATGTTTAAAGCTCTATTGAATTGAAGAGAAAGAACCCATGCCTGGCTCCATATAGAACAAGGGAATGTGACTACCCCCCAGACTGTCAGAGAATGAAGCTCGCTCTCTGATCCTGCAGAGCAGCCCTGGGTCTGGGCACCTTATCTCTGCCAAGCAGGCCGCAGGCAAGCCGCTCCACACAGCCCCACGTGAGCTGCAGATGCCAGCAACGTGCTATCGTCTTTGTTCAGGGGAAGCAAAGCTGGTGGCTGTGTTCTTTCTTCCCAACAATACCTAATTGCTGCTGTCTTTCCCTGGGGGCTGGTCCCCCTGGATGCAGCAGGAATGCAGCCAACAGAACCTAAATTGTGCAGCTCACAGGCTCCTCCCTGGCTCAGGGCTCAGGACACTAAGCTCCCAACTCATGATGCAGAATCCTGGGCACAGAGGATCTTCTACTTCCATACGCATTCCTAGGAAGTCACAAGTATTATTTTTTTGGCAATGCCACACAGCACATGGGATCTTAGCTCCCCAACCAAGGCTCAAATCCACGCCCTCTGTGTTGGAAGGCAAAGTCTTAACCTCTGGACCACCAGTGTGATCCTTGAAGTCAGAATTAAAATCACATCTTCTCCTGGTCCTTTTAAAACACAAACACAATTAATCAATGCTTCTCACTGAAAAACTAGAAAATGTAAGTTATTCATTTAGTGATCCTCTTTCTTGGAAAAGAACCCCATTTATCACACTGAGACAGTCCCTAAAAATCAACACTTACGATGCTTGAAAGTATCTGAAGTTTTATATCATCTTCTATCAAGCCATTCAGTAGAAAGCAAACTATCTCAAGCTGATGCACTATTAGAAAGCATATGAAACTACCAAATAGATACAGTTCTAAAAAAATGAAAAGAGAAACACTGCTTCATTGCTATATACAGAATCTCCAACGACGATGCTCTGGAAACCAGCCATGGTTTTGATGTCTCTGAAAACAAATCATGAACTTCCCTGGGGGTCCAGCGGTTAAGCCTACACTCCCAATGCAGGGGACCTGGATTCAAACCCTGGTCAGGGAGCTAAATCCCACGTGCTGCAACTAAGACCCAGAATAGCCAAATAGATGCATAAATAAAAGTATATTCTAAAAAGTTCTTCAGGTGGCTATTTCCATCTAAGTAATTTTTTTTTGTGGCCACTTCTATCGGTCTTTCATTTATTTCCATCTTTCTTCTTTGGCCTGTGTGGGCCTCCCATGGCAGTGGCCTCTTTCGCTGCAAAGCACCGGCTCTGGGCACATGCGCTCCAGAGCTCTGGCTCAGTAGTTGAACACATTGGTCCAGATGCTCCACGGCACGCGGGATCTTCCCAGGCCAGATCAAACTGGCACCCCTTGCACTGCAAGGCAGTGTCCTTACCCACTGGATCACCAGGGAAGCCCCCATCTAAGTAATATTTTTAAGAATAATCAACTAAATACCTCTTAGTAACTTTATTTAGTGTTTATTTTGGCTGTGCTGGGCCTTCATTGCTGCATAGGCTTTTCTCTAGTTGCTGAGAGCAGGGACTCTGCTTTAGCTGCAGCTTGTGGTCTTCTCACTGTGGTGGCTTCTCCTGGTGCGGGCAAAGCATGAGCTCTAGGGCACATGGGCTTCAGAAGTTGTGCTTCCTGGGCTTTACAGCACAGATTCAGATGCTGTGGGGCAGGAGTTTAGCTGTCCCAAAGCATGTGTGATCTTCCCGGACCAGGGATCAAACTTAGGTCTTGGGCTTCCCTGGTGGTCCAGTGGCTAAGGACACCGCCCTGCAGTGCAAGGGGCACCAGTTCGATCCCTGGCCTGGGAAGATCCCACGTGCCGCGGAGCAGCAGGACTGATGTGTCCAACTACCGAGCCGGAGCTCTGAAGCGCATGAGCCCCGAGCCAGTGCTCTACAACGAGAGAGGCCACTGCTATGGGAGGCCCACACAGGCCAAAGAACAAAGACAGAAATAAATGAAAGACCAATAGAAATGGTCAAAAAATCCCCCCAAAACTTGGGTCTCCTGCACTGGCAGATGAGTTACTTACCCTTGGCACCAGGGAAGACTCTAAAGAATATCTTGTAGACTCCATTCCTGGATATATTATCAACTCCAGACAAATGGATTCACGTGCTCATACCAGAAGTGACACTTGAAGGTCCTCCCGGGTTCTTGTGCAGCTATAGTCACAGAAGCCATGGTGGGAGATCCCACGCTGACAAAGGGCTCGGGCAGAAACATCCTCCCGAGAACCCTCCACCCTAATTCTGGCAATTAGTCTGTGACCATGCAGCCTAAAGGATGAACACAAGCTCTTGGCTTTTTTTAACTTCTCAAAGCCCCGGTCAGAAGCCATTCTGCACCTGGTCTTGCCACCCTCGGAAGGCGGAGGGGGACTGGCTCCCAAGACTATCTGCATCACATGGGGATTCCCCAAGCATCTGCTCAAAGCTGGGGTGAGCACCAGTGCGGCTAGCCCACAGCAGATTATGGGCAGAGAGTATGAACCACGGAGACTGAGCTGCACCACCTCGCTCTACTACATGACATATTCTTGTGATGTGTGTGTTAACACAATATAAAAACTCAAACAATAGGTATCCTTGATATCAGAAGACAGAGATATTAGAAGACAACAGCTATCTCATCATCTGATGCTCACAGGTTTTCTCCACCCACAGAGGAGCCTCAGGGCTGGGGAAACCCAAAGAGAAGGCTGTCTCAACAACAACTTTGGTGGAAGGATGAGCAGCAGCAAGCAGGGCCCTATGGGGAGCCTGGGCACAAGGCCCTCCTGTGTCCCCCATCTCTTTCAGAACAAGAAACAGCCCTCATTCAGCCTCCATGACCTTCCCTGAGTTCCAAAGAGAAGATTCGAGTGGTTGTTAATCAGCGAAGGGAGCAGATGGGGCACCAGGAAGAAAGAGTCAAGGTAAACATCAGTGCGGCTGTGAAGCAAGGCCCTCGTTCCTCACTGAGGACTATACTCCAATGATGTCTTTAGCTGCCTGGCAAATACTAAACCCCCTCCAGGTGGGAGAGGTTAGCAATTAACAATGGCACAGAGCCCACCAGCAGGGAGACCCCAGACCAGTGGGAACCTGAAGGCTGATGACGCTGACTCCTGTTGACCTCAGGACCAGCCCATCAGAAGAATGTCCATGAGCTGATCACACCCTCTTTTACTGTAAAACTTCTCACTCTCCTCTCCAAGTTGGGACACACTGTTTAGAAGGCATGAGCCTGCTGGGCCTCGCTTTGCCTGGCAAAGCAATAAAGCTTTCCTTTTTGACTTCACCCAAAAGGGTCTCCAAGACTCAATTCAGCACGGGTGGACAGAGAAAATGAGTTTTCGGCATTGTTGTCAAGGAACAAGGAGCCAGACTCACTCCAGGAGGATGAGGTGGGAGGCAGAGCATCTCTGAATGGTGAGGAGCCCAGTTTCTCATCAAAATCATGGAGAACTACAAGCACCTTATAGGAGGTGTCAGGCAGGGACTGTAGAAAATCCAGGGGCTCCAGCCTCATTCAGAAGCCCAGTCTCACACTCACAGGGTACCTGACAGAGGCCAGAGGTGTAATTTATGGTTTATTATATTTATTTTTATTTACTTACTTGTTTGGTCACTCTGGATCTTAGCTACTGTGTGTGGGATCTTTAGCTGCAGCATGAGTTTATAGTTCTCTGACCAGGGATCAAACCCGGGCTCTCTGCACTGGGAACAAGGAGTCTTAGCTACTGGACCACCAGTGAAGTCCCCAAAGGCCTAATTTATGTTTTACCAAAGGTAAAGTGGATTTTTAAACAACATGAAGACTTTTCAACAGATTTTGGAAATGAAAGGGCTCCCATATGCATGGGTCAAGACAAGATTCTTTCAGATGCTTCCAAAACTCCATCAAGGTTGGTTCAAATAGAAAACCCCTGCCTCTGGTCTCTGGCCCTCGGGAAAGGAAGATTTTATGGTTGAAAGGGCCACTGGGGTCTCCCAAGTTGAGATACCAGGCAGCCCAGATACACTCTGACCCTGGAGCATTTCATAAGCCAGCTGTGGGGAGGCAGTCCTGTGGACCGTGGAATCCCTGTGCTCCAAGGTCAGTGAAAGCAAACAGTTTTGTTGCAGAGAATGGCCAGGCCCCGCCAGGTTCTCTGGGGCCTGTGCTTCCATCCCACCTGGCCCCACCTGCCTCTGCATCCCTGCCAGCATCTCTGGCCATCATGGGGACCGTGAAACGATGCTCTGCCTTGCTCCTGGATGGGGGAGTTCAAATCCGAACAACTCGGCCCTGCACAAAAAATGTTTCTGCACAGAATGCAGCAAAATGAAAGCTGCACAGGGCCCGAGTCCAACCTGGGCCCCTCCTTCACCCTCTCCACTTGGGCCGTGGCTGGCCCGTCCCTCGGTGCATGCAGGTGGCCTCAGACCTGAGCCAGGATGCACAGTGGGGCCAAGGCCATGAAGCAGGCTTCAGCGACACATTTTCCATTAAGCGAAAGAAAAATGGGCAATTGTGAGCAGTCATACGAATGCAGTGAAATGCTGTTACAGTCCAATCATTTGAAATAAAACCCAACCCATTAGGAGCACTGTAATTGTAGCCCATTCTGCTTTGGATAAGACCAATGGTTGGAAAATAAGGGCTTAAAACTGATAATCAAAAGGCTGCCCATCAGTGATTCCCGGGAAATGCGGTGCATACAAGAAGGTGTTACACCCACACAAAGACTGGTCCCCAACCCACACCAAGAATCCTAAAGTCACCTTAGATCTCAAATTTATGAGTAACACACAATGATATTTAAATAAGTCCTTAAGAATACTGCACTGCCTAAGGTATCAGACTTCAAGGACGCCACCTCTCCAGGTAAGGGGGACCTGACAAAGCTACCCCCCCACCACGTAAAACTGCCAGCCCCTTTCCATCGCTCAGATTACAAACTGCATGGATTTCCCTGGTGGTCCAGGGGTTAGCACTTGGCACTTTCACTGCAGAGGGTGTGGGGTGGATCCCTGGTCAGGGAGCTAAGATCCTGCAAGCTGAATGGCACTGGTAAAAATAATACTACTAATAACAGCTAGAATACAGATTCTAGAACCCATCCCAAACTGTGGAAGGACCCCAACAAAATAGGGCTTCCCTGGTGGCTCAGATGGCAAAGAATCTGCTTGCAATGCAAGGAGACCTGGGTTCGAGCGCTGGGTCGGGAAGATTTCCTAGAGAAGGAAATGAAAACCCACCCCAGTTTTCTTGTCTGGAAAATGCCACGGACACAGGAGCCTGGTGGGCTTTGATCCACGGGGTCGCAAAGAGTCAAACATGACTGAGCGACAGAACTGAATCAGCCCCCTGGGGCAACTCCCTCTGGCCTCTCACCTGGGTCCTGCATCCATTCCCACATGCTGGGGGCCACTTTCTGTCCACAGTGGACGTCCTCTTCCTACCCCTGGCCATCCCTCCAACCAGAGTCGCTGGTACCCCAGAGAAAGACTGGATCTTCTTGCTCATTGCTCCCCTACTAAATTATGACATGGCTGGCCTGGTTCTGCTTCCATCGGCTCTGAAGACACCACAGAGTCCTGCCGATTCTGCCCGCATGGCACCGTCCTGCAAGGAGACGAAGTGAGCCTGGACAAGGCCAGAAATGGAGTGTCAGGGACCACCATGGGGAACGGGTTCCTGAAAGATGGGATGCCAAAAATCAAAACACCCACAGCTGCGGGCAGGCTCTAGCGACATAAGACCTTTATGAGAAGGCAACAGCTGAAAAACAGAGATGCTGTATCTCTATACACAGAAATAATAATGAACGAATACATAGAAACTGCATCTCAGAAAATAATGTGTGCCCAAAGAAGGTTCAAAACCGTTCCTGAATGTCAGAATCTTAGCAGTGGGGACCTCCTTGGTGGTCCAGTGTCTAAGAGCCCATGCTCCCAATGCAGGCAGCCTGGGTTCATTCCCTGATCGGGGAACTAGATTCCCCACACTATAAGTAAGACCTAGCACAGTCAAATAAATAACATAACTGAAAAAAAATAAATGCCGCAAATTTAAAAATAATCTCAGCAGTGAAAGAGACATGCTTGTCTACACCCAATGCTGCAGACCTGGAGGACGGGAGCCGCGGCAGAGAGCGCTGGGCCTCGCCAGACACCCCTCATCCTGACTGGACCTCCATCAGATGGCTTCTGGCTTCTAAGACTCTCGGGATGTGAGAATGAGGCTGAGGAGACGAGCACTTTAAAATTCATTACTAGCAGGTTCCCACGGACTTTGCTTCCCTGCACAGGAAACAGTCCATTTTTCCAAACACTTGCTGAAAAGTCCAATTTGGGAGAACTGATGTAGATTGTTCCATTTTGGGTTTTTCAACTGGAGGAAATGTTAAAATTCTTCCTTCCAGCTCAACAGAGCGAATTCATGAATCTGCTGCTTCTGAGAAAGGAGGACAAAGACCCTCCTGGGGCCGCAGAATCTGGCAGCAGCTTCTCCTTGGATTCTCAGGGCAGCCAACGGTGTCCGGGGGACAGGCCACCGCGCATCCCACGGTGGCGACCAGCCTGACCCATGTGCGGGGGCAGTACCAGGTGGTTCAGGAACAGGCCTGGGCCTCAATGCATTCGCCAAATCATAAGGAAAATACAATTTTCTTTCTTTAGTTTTTGGCTACATCCTGCAGCAGGTGGGATCTTAGCTCCCAGACCAGAGATCAAATCTACGACCCCTGCATTGGAAGTGTGGAGTCTTAACCACTGGACCACTGGAGAAGTCCCCAATATAAGACATTTTAAACATAAATAATGATGTGTGGACACAAAACAACAAACTGGCTCAAAACTGGGAAAAGAGAACATCAAGGCTGTATATGGTCACCCTGTGTCTTTAACCTATATGCAGAGTACATCGACAACTTAGGAACTAAACAACAAATGGCTTGTGAGCCTAGGGTTCGGGTCCCCCACCCGGGGAGTCAGCGCCCTAGCGCCCCCAGCATAGGGTGGAGTTCTCTCAGGGAAGGGATTTCTTCTGGAAGAACTTCGTCACCCCTCAGCATCAGCCTGAGTGTCCCGGGGAACCCTCTGAAGCTCCCACAGATGAGGGCTGGGAGTCCATCAGGATGGAGCCAGAGCACGCTGAGGCTCCGCAGCCCTGCCCCGCCTCCCTCGCATCTACACGGACCACCTCGAAGAGACCACTGTGCGGCGGGTCTCATCCGTTTCAGATGGCGCGGGCCCCGGTGAGGGCATGACGACCACACACGGGACCTAGCCCAGAGCAAGTCGTGTGGCCTGTGAGGCCAAAGCTGTCACCAGGTGGGCAACTGACGGACAGTCTCCCAGCACAGCTGGAGGGGAAGGAGGGGCTGGGAGAGCTGTGGGCACAGACAGCAAGACCGCCAGGACCTTGGTAAGCTGGGCAGGGTGGCCTGGAAGGCACCGGGCAGGGGGGCCCACAGAACCCCAGCTAAAATTTCTGGGCTGACCCAAGGAGTTCTTCACACAGACCTCTCCCACACTCTCCTCCTCAAGCTCTCTGGTTTCCACTCTCTGCAGACCATGTGACCCTCAGGTGCTCAGACTGTCTGTGTCTGGTTTTCCAGGCACTTTTGATCCGGGGACCAGGCCACGCGCATCCCACGGTGGCGACCAGCCTGACCCATGTGCGGGGGCAGTACCAGGTGGTTCAGGAACAGGCCTGGGCCTCAATGCATTCGCCAAATCATAAGGAAAATACAATTTTCTTTCTTTAGTTTTTGGCTACATCCTGCAGCAGGTGGGATCTTAGCTCCCAGACCAGAGATCAAATCTACGACCCCTGCATTGGAAGTGTGGAGTCTTAACCACTGGACCACTGGAGAAGTCCCCAATATAAGACATTTTAAACATAAATAATGATGTGTGGACACAAAACAACAAACTGGCTCAAAACTGGGAAAAGAGAACATCAAGGCTGTATATGGTCACCCTGTGTCTTTAACCTATATGCAGAGTACATCGACAACTTAGGAACTAAACAACAAATGGCTTGTGAGCCTAGGGTTCGGGTCCCCCACCCGGGGAGTCAGCGCCCTAGCGCCCCCAGCATAGGGTGGAGTTCTCTCAGGGAAGGGATTTCTTCTGGAAGAACTTCGTCACCCCTCAGCATCAGCCTGAGTGTCCCGGGGAACCCTCTGAAGCTCCCACAGATGAGGGCTGGGAGTCCATCAGGATGGAGCCAGAGCACGCTGAGGCTCCGCAGCCCTGCCCCGCCTCCCTCGCATCTACACGGACCACCTCGAAGAGACCACTGTGCGGCGGGTCTCATCCGTTTCAGATGGCGCGGGCCCCGGTGAGGGCATGACGACCACACACGGGACCTAGCCCAGAGCAAGTCGTGTGGCCTGTGAGGCCAAAGCTGTCACCAGGTGGGCAACTGACGGACAGTCTCCCAGCACAGCTGGAGGGGAAGGAGGGGCTGGGAGAGCTGTGGGCACAGACAGCAAGACCGCCAGGACCTTGGTAAGCTGGGCAGGGTGGCCTGGAAGGCACCGGGCAGGGGGGCCCACAGAACCCCCAGCTAAAATTTCTGGGCTGACCCAAGGAGTTCTTCACACAGACCTCTCCCCACACTCTCCTCCTCAAGCTCTCTGGTTTTCCACTCTCTGCAGACCATGTGACCCTCAGGTGCTCAGACTGTCTGTGTCTGGTTTTCCTAAGGGCACGGCTCCTTCTCTGTGCAGGAAGGAAAACTCCCCTCACAGAGAGTACATGCCTGTATCCGCTACCTGCGTGTACATCTCAGCATCCTACCTGGGCTTACGGATGCTGATTTCACTGTGAAAACGCAGTGTGCATCTACATGTTAATAAGCACTTGTTGGAACAGCCCCATTTAATCATCTCACATCAAATTCATCCTGATTTTGATATTATTGTTGCAGCAGGAAAAGAAAGCACGAGTCAGTCTGTTGAAAGTCCTCCTTGAAGATCCCAAGATGCTGTACTGCTCTTTTCCTCCCCATTTTCCAGTGACACTTAATACAGGCACTCAAAAGTTCCTTATTGTGAATTAGAACCCACTCAGACAAGCCACACGCAAATCTAGAAATGAGACGCTGTCTTTGCAGCAGCCTGGATGGACCTAGAGACGATCATACTAATTGAAGTCAGAAAGAGGAAGACAAATACCATGATACTTACATGCGGCATCTAAACTATGGCACAAACGAACCTACCTACAAAACAGACTCACAGACACAGAGAACTCACCTGGGTTACCAAGGGGGAGGGAGATGAGGGAGGGAAGGCCTGGGAGATTGGAATTAGGAAATGCTAACTAGTATATAAAGGATGGGTAACCAACAAGGCCCTCCTAGACAGCACAGGGAGCTCTGCTCAATGGTAGGTGGCAGCCTGGACGGCAGGGGAGTCTCGGGGAGAACAGATACATGCATGTGCACGGCTGAGGCCCTTCACTGTCCACCTGAAACTACCACACCATTGTTAATCAGCTATATGCCAATACGAAATAAAAAGCTTTTAAAAAGATGTATAATTCTCTTTATGTGATCATAAGTAAAAAGAAAACATCCTGTGATAAACCATAACAGAAAAGAATATGAAAAAAATGTATATATGTATGATTGAGTCACTCTGCTGTATAGCAGAAATTAGCACAACACTGTAAATCAATTCTTCTTCAATAAAATTCTTAAAAAAGAAAGAAACAAAGAAATGGGACACTGGCAGCCCACTGGCAGCCTTGCACCCTCCTGGTGGCCCCTCTGATCACCATCTCCCAAGGGCACCCCAACCTCCTGCCCCACACAGGAGACTCGCCCGCTGCCCCCCCATCCCGGGAGCCGTGTGGGAGGAGCCAGGGGCCCCAGGGTCTGGGCTTCTGGCTCCGCGTTACGTGGCAGGCCTCCTCCAGGCCGCCGCACACTTGCACACCTGCATGTCTGCCTTCTGTGTGTGACGAGCCTTAGCGTTTGGAGCAAGGCTGCCGGGGAACCTCTCATCGTCTGGAGCTTGGCGGTGACTACCACGCTGCCACAGACGCTCTAGCACGTGTGTCTTGGCGGCTCTGTTAGTTTCCTGTGGCCCGTGGAACATGCGGCCCCAGACACGTGGCTTTAAATGACTCAGGTTCAGGATACTGGGGGTCCGGAGGCAGGTTCAGAGGCTGAGATCGAGGTGTCAACAAGAGGCTCCAGGTGACCACCCCACCAGCATCCCTTGACCTGTGGCCACATCACTCCCGCCTCAGCCTCCGTTGGTCACTGCCTTCCCTCTCCTCTGCTGCTCTCTCAGAAGGACCCTTGCAGGGAATTCTCTGGCGGCCCAGTGGCTAGGACTCAGAGTTCTCGCTGGCAGGGCCCTGGGATCTATCCCTGGTCGAGGAACTAAGATCCCACAAGCAGAAGGTGGCACAGCCAAAAAAAAAAAAAAAAGACAAAGACAAATATATGTAACATACAACATGTGTACCAGCAGTTTGGAAGTGAAATGAGTGTTCATTGCTTGGTCATGTCCAACTCTTTGCGACTCCATGAACTGTAGCCTGCCAGGCTGACCAAAAAGGGGAGCTGCTGGAAGACACGTTCTTTCTATAGATTTATTATTTGGGGCTATGCTGGGTCTTTGGGGCTGTGCATGCTTTTCTCGAGTTGCATCAAACGGGGGCTGCTCTCGAGCTGTGGTGTAAGGGGTTCTCACTATGGTAGCCTCCTTTGTTGCATTGGCTTAGTTGCTCTGTGGCAGATGGCATCTTCCAGAACCAGGGATCAAACCTGTGTTCCCTGCATTGGCAGGCAGACATTTTACCCCTTGACCACCAAGGATTGCAAGGATGTCTTAGGAACTAAGACATCTTCCCATCACTACCCAGAAGATGAACAGCCCTTCAGAACCCGAATAGGGAAGCCAGGGCAGGAGATGCAAGTGCCCAGGGTTTTGGGGTCCCAGACAGGAGCCCTCCGGGACTCCCCTCCAAATAGCTCACCAGCCTTTGGAGAACCCTGGAGCCCAGCTTCCTTACCTGTAGCCTAGCTCTCCCTCCTTCCCTGTGCCCCCTGCTCTCTATCTGGATGGTGCAGGACTCGGTTCCCCTCCCTACAGAAGCCAGAAAGCCCCCAGGAGCCCTGGCAATGGGACAAGGGTAGCCGCCTGGTGGGAAGGATGGCCAGGCCACCTCAACCCAGATCCCTCTAGACTTCCACACTCTCTGACAACTGGACAGAGGCCTTCCAGTCATCTTTTGTCCTCCGGAACAGGTCAGCGGGGCCACAAGGGTTAACTCCATGTAAGCGCATGAGTAATGTGAGTCAAGGACTGCCAGGGATTGTGTCGTTCTTGCAGAGGAACGGTGGCAATTTAATCGAGAAAGGCTGTAAACCTCTAAAGGGTAAAATTAAACATCTGAGCTAGCAAGGCCGGGACGTGGACGCAGCAGCCTCCCCCAGGGTCAGGTGGGGGTTCGCCCTGTCCCCTTCCTGAGCCTCCATGCGTCTCCACTGCCCCCACCCCTGCTCTCAGCACACCCACTCCTCATCCTTCACTGCCCAAAGCTGACTGGCGAAAACACCTCCTAGACATGGCTGGACATCACTGGCCAGAGTGCATGCCACCCATCTGCTCTGCCCCAACCACAGGAAGACGCCCCACACCTCCAAGGCCACTCAAGTCCCTAATGATCAGGATCCACCATCTCCTGCTCTGACCTGCCCAAACCACGTTATCCCACTGTCCTCCATACCAGTACCTGCCTCCAGGCTGGCCCTCTGCGGGGCCTCTGCTGAGCTCTGGATGGGCAAACCCACCCACCTTCCAGGTAGGTCCCTAGGGCAAGGGATGTCTTAGGGATCAAACCTGTGTTCCCTGCATTGGCAGGCAGACATTTTACCCCTTGACCACCAAGGATTGCAAGGATGTCTTAGGAACTAAGACATCTTCCCATCACTACCCAGAAGATGAACAGCCCTTCAGAACCCGAATAGGGAAGCCAGGGCAGGAGATGCAAGTGCCCAGGGTTTTGGGGTCCCAGACAGGAGCCCTCCGGGACTCCCCTCCAAATAGCTCACCAGCCTTTGGAGAACCCTGGAGCCCAGCTTCCTTACCTGTAGCCTAGCTCTCCCTCCTTCCCTGTGCCCCCTGCTCTCTATCTGGATGGTGCAGGACTCGGTTCCCCTCCCTACAGAAGCCAGAAAGCCCCCAGGAGCCCTGGCAATGGGACAAGGGTAGCCGCCTGGTGGGAAGGATGGCCAGGCCACCTCAACCCAGATCCCTCTAGACTTCCACACTCTCTGACAACTGGACAGAGGCCTTCCAGTCATCTTTTGTCCTCCGGAACAGGTCAGCGGGGCCACAAGGGTTAACTCCATGTAAGCGCATGAGTAATGTGAGTCAAGGACTGCCAGGGATTGTGTCGTTCTTGCAGAGGAACGGTGGCAATTTAATCGAGAAAGGCTGTAAACCTCTAAAGGGTAAAATTAAACATCTGAGCTAGCAAGGCCGGGACGTGGACGCAGCAGCCTCCCCCAGGGTCAGGTGGGGGTTCGCCCTGTCCCCTTCCTGAGCCTCCATGCGTCTCCACTGCCCCCACCCCTGCTCTCAGCACACCCACTCCTCATCCTTCACTGCCCAAAGCTGACTGGCGAAAACACCTCCTAGACATGGCTGGACATCACTGGCCAGAGTGCATGCCACCCATCTGCTCTGCCCCAACCACAGGAAGACGCCCCACACCTCCAAGGCCACTCAAGTCCCTAATGATCAGGATCCACCATCTCCTGCTCTGACCTGCCCAAACCACGTTATCCCACTGTCCTCCATACCAGTACCTGCCTCCAGGCTGGCCCCTCTGCCTGGAGGCTCTTCTGGCCTGAGCTCTGGATGGGCAAACCCACCCACACTTCCAGGATGAGGTCCCTGACCCTAGTCTCCCCCACCCCACACTGGGCACTCAGACCTCCAGCCTGAGCTGCTCTGGGAGTGCTCTGAGACCAGAATCACACTCGGGGTCTGATCCTCAAGCAGCACCCCTCCATTCCTGTCCTGACTACACCCAGCTCCAGAGAGGGGTCAGAAGGATGGAACAGAGCAGGTGCTCAGGAAATACCTGTTGGATGGATGTTCGGAAGGAGGGATGGATGGATAGATGGATGGATGGATGGATAGGTGGACAGCTGGATAGCTGGATAGATGGATGGATGTGTGGGTGGACACATACACGGACAGTTGGATGGATGGATGGATGGATGGGTGGATGGATGGAAGGACGGATATACAGATGGTTGCATGGATGACTGGGTGGAGCTCCCAGCCAAGGGGCTCGAGGGTAACGAAGAGAAGGGCATGTCCCCAGTGCTAGCACTGCAGAGACCTCACAGGTTAGAGGGCTAGGAGGACGTGCTAAGGGCTGCCTTTAAGTGCCTGACACCCTTTTGCTTCCACCAACGGACAAGTCCTCTCATATAGCGTACGAAAGGAGTAACACACGCAGAGCTAAAGCAGCGTCCTCAAAGCAAGGAGTGATGAGCACGCTGCTGCAGCTGCAGGCCCCAGAGCCGCTCCCCACGAGGCCAACGGAGGAGGGAGGTGCCTCTGCCTCGGGGGGCGGGAGCAGGAGGCCACAGCTACCCGAGCTGCACTGTTCTCACTGCTGATTAAGCACAGACCAGCCTGTGATCAAGAAGAAAACCGGTCCTTGAGGAAATGGGCCCTGTCCCTTCCTGAGCCTCCATGCGTCTCCACTGCCCCCACCCCTGCTCTCAGCACACCCACTCCTCATCCTTCACTGCCCAAAGCTGACTGGCGAAAACACCTCCTAGACATGGCTGGACATCACTGGCCAGAGTGCATGCCACCCATCTGCTCTGCCCCAACCACAGGAAGACGCCCCACACCTCCAAGGCCACTCAAGTCCCTAATGATCAGGATCCACCATCTCCTGCTCTGACCTGCCCAAACCACGTTATCCCACTGTCCTCCATACCAGTACCTGCCTCCAGGCTGGCCCCTCTGCCTGGAGGCTCTTCTGGCCTGAGCTCTGGATGGGCAAACCCACCCACACTTCCAGGATGAGGTCCCTGACCCTAGTCTCCCCCACCCCACACTGGGCACTCAGACCTCCAGCCTGAGCTGCTCTGGGAGTGCTCTGAGACCAGAATCACACTCGGGGTCTGATCCTCAAGCAGCACCCCTCCATTCCTGTCCTGACTACACCCAGCTCCAGAGAGGGGTCAGAAGGATGGAACAGAGCAGGTGCTCAGGAAATACCTGTTGGATGGATGTTCGGAAGGAGGGATGGATGGATAGATGGATGGATGGATGGATAGGTGGACAGCTGGATAGCTGGATAGATGGATGGATGTGTGGGTGGACACATACACGGACAGTTGGATGGATGGATGGATGGATGGGTGGATGGATGGAAGGACGGATATACAGATGGTTGCATGGATGACTGGGTGGAGCTCCCAGCCAAGGGGCTCGAGGGTAACGAAGAGAAGGGCATGTCCCCAGTGCTAGCACTGCAGAGACCTCACAGGTTAGAGGGCTAGGAGGACGTGCTAAGGGCTGCCTTTAAGTGCCTGACACCCTTTTGCTTCCACCAACGGACAAGTCCTCTCATATAGCGTACGAAAGGAGTAACACACGCAGAGCTAAAGCAGCGTCCTCAAAGCAAGGAGTGATGAGCACGCTGCTGCAGCTGCAGGCCCCAGAGCCGCTCCCCACGAGGCCAACGGAGGAGGGAGGTGCCTCTGCCTCGGGGAGCGGGGAGCAGGGAGGCCACAGCTACCCGAGCTGCACTGTTCTCACTGCTGATTAAGCACAGACCAGCCTGTGATCAAGAAGAAAACCGGTCCTTGAGGAAATGCAATTAACTGAAAAGCTGAAACCTGTGAGAGCCCAAAAGAGACCCAAAATCAAGCGTTCTCCGTCGAGAGGGGCTCCTTCTCTGAGTCTCCAACCCACGAAACAGTGCAGGGACGTCCCCCCGAGAGCAGAACGCAGATGGCACGTCCACTCTGCCACGCACCTGCTCTCTTCCATCTGCCCCTCAAAGGGAGAGGTCACGAGCAGAAACTTCTGTATTGGACATGGAGGAAGACATGTCCAGGAGGGGCTGAGGTCAGGCCTGCCGCAGGGACTCATCATCGTGAGGTCAGGACCCGTGGCCAGGACTCACCCTCCAGCGGTCAGGCGCCAGGACCCACTGAGGCCAGCAGGGACCAGCTACAGACCCAAGGACTGCCTGGTGTCAGGGCCTGGCAGGCGAGCTGGCATTCGCACACACAGACACGCACACGCAACCTGGTGACTGGCACCGGGCGGGCACTCTGCTGTAACAGAGGCTCCCACACACGCGCCTTTCTCACGCTGTCCTCACTGCCGCGGCCGGCTGGCAAGCGGGAAGAGCAGGCCTCTGTGCGCCCCTCTTGGGAGGAGGCCCTCACTGACCTGGAGGTTCAGCGGTGGCTGGAGGCTTCCTGGAGCTCCCGATGCCCCATCCCTGACAGCTGTCATTGGCTCTGGGTGACACGCACAAATCACATCTGTGCCCATCATCAGATCCAGAGACCCAGGAACGAAAACCACGTCTCATTTGGGCAACGTGCACACTTGTGACCCAGGGTGGAGGCTGAGAAATCCATCATCGCTGAACACAGGCACCAGCTCAGCAAACGGGTCTCCTACTTTCCAAACAACAGTTTTTTTCCAACATTTCAACAGACCAACCAGGGAAAACTGCACTACATTTCTTTTTCAAAGTTTAAACTTTTTATTTTGTATTGGGGTATAGCTGATTAGCAATGTGATAGTTTCAGGTAAACAGTGAAGGGACTCAGCCACACACATACATGTATCCACTCTCCCCCAAACTCCCTCCCCAGCCAGGCTGCCGCATAACATTGAGCAGAATCCTGTGTGCTATACAGAAGTCCTTGTTGGCTACGTACTTTAGAAGACATTCTTTTAATGAAAATTAGCGATGCATGGCAATTCAGAGAAATTCATGTTTAGAGCTGCCTTGCTGGAGAATCAATTCCACAAATGTAAAACCAATCCAATGAGAAATAAATAAATACATGTGTTTTTAAAAAATACTGCCATATAGGACTTCCCCGGTGGTCCAGTAGGTAGAGTCCACCTTGCAGTGCAGGGGACGCCGGTTCGATCCCTGGCCTGGGAAGATCCCATGTGGCGCGGAGCAGCTGGACCGGTGTGTCCAATTGCGAACCAGCATTCTGAAGCACATGAGCCCAGAGCTGGTGCTTTGCAACCAGAGTCCACTGCAAAGAGAGGCCCACATGGGCCAAAGAATAAAGATGGATGAAAATAAATAAATAAATAACCTATAAAAGAGGCCAAAAATTAAAAAAAAAAAGAATTAAAAAAAAATACTGCCATACACAGGGTTATGAGCAACCTGGGACACAAGTGAGTAACTGAACAACAACAAATCATACATAGACACCTATCTATCTCCCAACTGAAAATTCTAAATGCCTCTAGCTTCCCAGGTGGAGCTAGTGGTAAAGAACCCACCTGCCAATGCAGGAGACATAAGAGACACGGGTACAATCCCTGGGTCAGGAAGATCCCCTGAAGGAGGAAATGGCAACCCATTCCGGTTTTATTTTTTTATTATTATTACTTTCCCCCGCCCCATCATGCCTCTTTTTTTTTTTAACATTTATTTTCATCCAACTTTTATTCTTTGGCATGTGTGGGCCTCTCACTGTGGTGGCCTCTCTTGTTGCAGAGCACTGGCTCTGGGCACATGTGCCCCAGAACTGCTGGCTCACAACTGGACACACTGGTCCAGCTGCTCCATGGAACGTGGGATCTTCCTGGGCCAGGGATCGAACCAGTGCCCCTTGCACTGCAAGGCAGACTCTCCACCCACTGGACCACCAGGGAAGCCCCCATTCCAGTATTCTTGCTTGAAGAATCCCATGGACAGAGAAGCCTGGTGGGCTGCAGTCCACGGGGTCACAAGGAATCAGACACAACTGAAGCAGGTTAGCACAAATGCCACTCCTACTTGCTGACCATTAGCTGATTAGAATTTGTTGAGAACAAGTACCTGTGCATCTCACAGATGAGCCTCTTTTAGCTGAGTTCAGGGGCAGGAAGTGCAAAGAACCCACGTACCTCTGAGTACAAAGAGGAAAACACCTTACAAACCCAGCAATGATGTTGGCGGTTGCACTGGACACCAAGTTCCCAGGCCCTCTTGCTGCCCCAAGAGAGGCCCTGGGTCACTTGTGATGTGTCCATGACTCCCCAACCACCCACAAGAGCTCAGGTCCACGTTTCACTCCCCCGCCCCCAAGCTCGTCTAGGCAGAGGCTGAACGCAAGAAAGAGCCCACCTGCCATGGCAGGAGACACGAATTCGATCCCTGGGTCGGGAAGATCCCCTGGAGAAGCGAAAGGCCACCTACTCCAGTATTCTTCCTTGGAGAATCCCAGGGACAGAGGAGCCTGGCAGGCTACAGTCCATGAGGTTTCAAAGAGTTGGACAGGACTGAGTGACTTGAGTATACACATGGATGGATCTATCACAGAATTGATCACAAGCCCTACTCACACCCACCCAGGTGAACAACAGACCTGATGCAAACTGGGCTCCAGGGGGTACTGGGGGTGAGGAGGCAGGGAGGATGGAGGGAGGGTTGCAGGGGATGGGGGTCACGGGCTCTGCACGCTCGCCAACTAGTCCCAGCAATGCCTGAATCAGCAGCCACCTCGGGCAAGTCACCACTGCCTGATCCTTGGCCTCCTCGCCAAGTGAAGACCTGCCTCTCGTGCTCAGTAACCAACTATTTAAAACAGCACACATAGAGGAAGAGAAGGCGACTCACAGACAGGCCCAGGGAGGTCCCGTGGTTAAGACTTCACACTTCCAAGGCAAGGTATGCGGGTTCAGTTCCTGGAACTGGGATCCCACGTGCCTCGGAAGCCAAAAACCCAGAACAACAACAACTGAACCAATACAGTAACAAAGAAAGACTTCTAAATACATGGTCTCTCCACCCACTGGACCACCAGGAAGCCCCCATTCCAGTATTCTTGCTTGAAGAATCCCATGGACAGAGAAGCCTGGTGGGCTGCAGTCCACGGGGTCACAAGGAATCAGACACAACTGAAGCAGGTTAGCACAAATGCCACTCCTACTTGCTGACCATTAGCTGATTAGAATTTGTTGAGAACAAGTACCTGTGCATCTCACAGATGAGCCTCTTTTAGCTGAGTTCAGGGGCAGGAAGTGCAAAGAACCCACGTACCTCTGAGTACAAAGAGGAAAACACCTTACAAACCCAGCAATGATGTTGGCGGTTGCACTGGACACCAAGTTCCCAGGCCCTCTTGCTGCCCCAAGAGAGGCCCTGGGTCACTTGTGATGTGTCCATGACTCCCCAACCACCCACAAGAGCTCAGGTCCACGTTTCACTCCCCCGCCCCCAAGCTCGTCTAGGCAGAGGCTGAACGCAAGAAAGAGCCCACCTGCCATGGCAGGAGACACGAATTCGATCCCTGGGTCGGGAAGATCCCCTGGAGAAGCGAAAGGCCACCTACTCCAGTATTCTTCCTTGGAGAATCCCAGGGACAGAGGAGCCTGGCAGGCTACAGTCCATGAGGTTTCAAAGAGTTGGACAGGACTGAGTGACTTGAGTATACACATGGATGGATCTATCACAGAATTGATCACAAGCCCTACTCACACCCACCCAGGTGAACAACAGACCTGATGCAAACTGGGCTCCAGGGGGTACTGGGGGTGAGGAGGCAGGGAGGATGGAGGGAGGGTTGCAGGGGATGGGGGTCACGGGCTCTGCACGCTCGCCAACTAGTCCCAGCAATGCCTGAATCAGCAGCCACCTCGGGCAAGTCACCACTGCCTGATCCTTGGCCTCCTCGCCAAGTGAAGACCTGCCTCTCGTGCTCAGTAACCAACTATTTAAAACAGCACACATAGAGGAAGAGAAGGCGACTCACAGACAGGCCCAGGGAGGTCCCGTGGTTAAGACTTCACACTTCCAAGGCAAGGTATGCGGGTTCAGTTCCTGGAACTGGGATCCCACGTGCCTCGGAAGCCAAAAACCCAGAACAACAACAACTGAACCAATACAGTAACAAAGAAAGACTTCTAAATACATGGTCCACAACCAAAGAATCTTTAAAAAGGAAGTAACGTGTTTCACCTCAGTCCCTTTCTCCATCCAAAACCACTTTCAGAGGCCAGAGCACTTCCGTTTTCAGAAAACCCATACAATGCAAACACCTCTGAGGCAGGGACACGCCAGCACCTCAAGCCCGTGATTTTCCTTCCCTAATTTTGACCCTTCATGCACAAACCACAGAGGCAGCCCCATACATGAGAACAATGCCTGAGAGTGTAAGAAGCACGACATTCTCTCTCGAGACTGCACAGAAGCCGGCAAAGTGGACCCTCCCCACCCCCACACTACAGGAGAAGCCACAGTCAGCCCGTGGCCACCGGCACCCACAAAGCTCTGGCCGAGTACCAACATCTCAAATCCGTTCAGGGTTGGACCTCGTCTGGGCTCCTGACCACCTGGGCGAGAGCTATCAGGTGCCTGGGACAGATCCTGAGAAAGGTGCCCAGGACCAGCAGCTCACCCCAGGCCCCAGAGATGGAGGGTAGAGCCTTCCTCTTTATAAAACCAGAGCACCACCCCCACCCCACTCCGCCACCAGCGGAGCCAGAACACAGGCTGAGAGAATCAGACAGGACAGGTCAGCACAAAGGGACAGGCAGAGGGCCCACCACTCTCTCCTGCCTGTCCATACAGGCAAGGTTCTGCAGGGCCCTGGTGCTCAGAGGAAGTGAGCAGCAGAATGCCAGACTTGTGCTGGAAGGAAGCACTGCTCCTGGGGTCTCATTCATTCATTCATTCATTCATCTAACAAGTTGTGCTGAGGGTCTACGGGTGCCAATCATTATTCTTGCTCCAGGGACACAGTCTTTTATGTTGGAGCGGTAGGGGACAGAATAAACAGTCTATACATGACAAATTGTGTTAGGTCCTAAGAAGAAACACAATGCAGGGTGAACGTGAAAGGCAGAAGTGAGGCTAATTTATGTAGGGTGTTAACATGCAAAAAGAAGTGAGAGTGCAAGCCCAGTGGACATCTGGAGGAGGTACATGCCATGGAGAGGGAAGGGCAGGTGCAAAGGCCCTGAGGTAGGCAGGAGCTTGGCAGACTTGGCAACAGAGGGAAAAGAAGGGCAAAGCCTGTATTCGCCTAGGATGATCAAGGATGGACACGGGCCAAGGTGGCAGGTGGGGATAACGCAAAGCAAGCTTGGGCAGCGAGCCTGCCCGACAGCACAGTTGGGAGCAAGGAAGCGAACATATTAAAAAGAAAAAGGAAAAATCCATGCTGAGCATATGGAGTGGGCACTGGGAAGTCACTGCAGGCTCGAGGAACACCAGTTCAGCCCAGCCCAACCTGGGACACCCTGCGGCTGGCACAGAAATCACATATCAGGTAGCAACAGCACCTGCCTAACAGAGGGCTCTCAAGCAGGCTCGGGAATCTCAGGTACCGCAGAGGCAGCCCGGCTGCGTGACACCAAGGTCACTGTCCCCCCTGGTTCTCTCGTGCACCCGAGAGGATCAGGAGAGTGGAGGGCTGGCCGAGGGAGAGGCAGAGGCGCCCACGAGGGCTGAGTCAGCCCGTGCCTGCAGGCTGCACCGAAGCATCAGCTGGAGCCAACCCAGGTGGTGGGTAGGGTCATGGGAGGGGAGAGACCAAAGAATCCCCTCAGTGGGCCCCAAGCCGACCACAACCCCCGACCTGGCAATGGGCCCCACTCGGTGAGCGATCATCTCAGATGTGACCAACGGGACGGAGCCACATGACAGTCAGTGTCCAGGTCACTCTCCACCCCTGCCACAGGGCAGGGCTCAGCAACCCTAGCTCTCTGCCACTCTCTCAAGGCCAAGGCCAGGCTTCTTTCTGTCACTTATTCCAAAAGGAAGGTCTCCGGGCCAGCTTAAGGTCTCGGTGGCCACTGCTCCCAGCCCTCCCGACTTTCTGGATACAAATGTTTCTCCAAGACTTCAGATGCCAGGGTCATCAGAGGCCTTGACCTGCTGAGTCAAGGCCTGGGGACGGGTGGCTGTGCCATAGGCCTCGATGCCCACCCTGCCCCTCCATAGGCCTTGGGGGGCTCCCCAAGACAAAGCCCAGCTGGAGGCAAAGCTCCCGCCACACGAGCAGCTCCGGAGTTCCTCTGCTGTGTCTAGGAAACTTCAAGGAGTTTCAGCACTGCCTCTCAGCTCCAGGGGTGTGACTGGTGTCTTTTACAATTATCTTTTATTTTTATCCCGCATTTCTGAGCTCAGTTGGCAAACTGGATTATTTATGCGCCTCCATTTCACAATCCATCCCCACCAATTATCCCTGTGAGACTAATACTTAAAAAAGAAAGAAAAAGGGTAGAAGTATCAAGGGAGAGTCCTGCAGACAAGCTAACAGACCTCGAGTCTGCCCGGGTACCTGAGAACAGAGCAAGGGGGCCAGAGAGCAAGAAACTGACCACACAAGCTTTGTCCGCTGGCCAGCGCCCAACCCACCGCTCACGCTCATTTGCGAGTGCTCGCGAGCGCGCACACACACACCCCTCATCTCGTTCAGCCCACACTTCTCGAAAGCAGTGAAGCCCAGTACCCTGGAGATGGAGAGGCAGGCGGTGGGGGAGGGGCCTGAACTTGCTCCCCGACCAATGAGCAAAGACCTGGAGAGACCGGTCCCAGAGCAGACTCTCAGGGCACCCCATCACTGGGCCACTCCCCAGACCAGGTCCAGCTCTGGAGACCTGTCCAAGGGTCTCTCTGCCAGGGCCATGGTGCCCACCTGGGAAATGGCCCGCTCAGCAAGTTGACCCCCCAGCATGCTCTAAGTCGCCCATGAACGCCCTGGACACCACCCTGAGTGGCGGCAACCTCGGAGGCCCAGGCCATGCTCTGCTCAGGGGCAGCCCCTCCTCCTGAGTGCAGATGCAGGCGGCACCTACAGTTTCCCAGCAGGGAGGGCACAGGGCAGGGCATCCTGGCAGCTCTTGACCAGGGACCCCACCACATCCCCCGAGGGGTGGACGCTGCCCAAGAGAAGGTGAGACCCCCTCCCACCTCACCTCACCAGAAGGACCACCAGTCCAGAAGCCTGAGAAAGGAGCCCCTCAGGAGGCTCTAGGTACCTGCAGAGCAAACCAAAGTGCACCCCCAGGAAAAGCTGTGCCCGGTTCCCACCCTGGAAGCCTGCAGGCCATTATTCCTAAAACCACTGTTCTTCTCAGGGAGAGATGGGAGGGAGCGGGGGAGTTCTCAGAAAGCGGGCAGAAGCTGAAGAAGTCAGGGACAGCTCAGCCCATGGCCTGAAGGGCACAAAGGAGAGGCCCAGTTTGGGGCTGACCGTCCCCACGCCATTTGTGAGCTGGTTTAACCAGATCGGTGGTTGGCCCCTGTCAGGCCCGATCCAAATAGATGTGAAAAAATTAAGTCTTCCTTCTGCAAGTAAATACTAAGTTGAGACAAGCAGGCACAGTCTGAGCGTCCACGCTCAGCGAGCCTGGGGCAGGGTGGGTCCCTCGCGACTCTGCGCCTGACACCCGGGCCAGGCAAGCTGCCCCATCCCAGCGCACCCGCCTCGGCACACCAAGGCCCGAGGCCCGGCCTGCCCGGGGCACAGCCCAGCTCGGAGGCGGGCGGGAGTGGGGGGTGGGGCGGGGGCGGCAGGCCGAACGGTGGGGGGAAGGGGCTGGGCCGGTGGGGCAGGTCCGCGCCGTGCCGCGCCCCCAGCCCCGCGCCGGCCGCCCAGGGGAACCGGGCTGTGGAATTTTTAATTGAGCAGTTTCTCCCGCTGGGCCTCGTTATAAAGGGGGGGAAAGGAGGGCTCGAAGACCGGGGCTCGGCTTCCCCGGAGGCTGAGAGCCCAGAAACGACCCCAAACTCGGGAGTCGCCGCCCCGCACGGGGACTCAGAACGCTCCAGCCGCCAGGCCAGCCCGGCGGGACCCGAGCCGGCAGTCGCCGCCCACCCGCGCCCCTGGTCTGCCCTCGGCCCCGCCGCGCCCGCCCGCCAGTCCAGAGAGCCGGTCCGCGCCCCAGAACCCCGCGGCGCCCCCGGCCCTCAGCGCCGCCCGTTCGCGCCCCCCGCGCCAGCCCCGGCGCCCCCAGGCTGCGGCCGCCTAGGGCCGCCCGGACCCCTGCTTACCTGGCCGGAGCGCCGGCCGCGAGGGTGCACGGCCGCCGCCGCTCTGTCCCCGAGGCCGAGCGCGGGGCCGCCGCCGCCGCAGCTCTTTGTGAGCCGCGCACAGAGATGCTGCCGAGCCCGGGAAGCTGGATAGCGGCGGGCGCGCCCCGGACGCGGCGTGCGGCACGCAGTGCCGCCCCTGCCCGGCGCACGCGGCGCGACTCGCGGGCGCTCCCCGCACCGGCCTGCGGCTGGACGCCCGCCCCGCCCCGGCCTCGCCCGGCGCCCCGCGAGAGCGCGCGGCGGGAGGACCAGGAGGGCGACAAAGAGGTGTGCGCGCCCACCCCTCCCCGAGCCCGCGCCCTGACACTCGGCGGGCGGGCGCACCTGGGGTCCGAGTCCTGCGGGGCCGGCCTCGGGGCCGGGGGTCGGAGCCCAGCTCCGGAGGCCGCGGCGCCTCACCGCCCGGGGCCCTGGGGAGCACAGAGGCCCCGGCGCGCCCAGCACCCGCAGGATGGGGAGCCGCTGGGGTCTGGTCCTCTGGCGGGTGGAACAGGTGACAGCGAGGCAATCCCGCGCGGGCACCTGCCCCGGGCGCCGCGCTGCCCCCTGGCGGGCTCCCGAGCGCCTGCGCCGGAGGATCCTGGAGACCGCGCCCAGCTGGGCCTCGCGGTTGCCTGCAGGAAGGAACCGCAGGCCAGAAGCCCATGCCTGGATCATGGGCTGCGTGCCAGGTCTCTGGGAGCCATCCCATCATCCGGTTTCCAAGATCCTGTGCAGCCTTGGCCGGACCACCGGCCTCCCCTCCCCGAGGGCCTCGCCCCAGCCCTTTCCCTCCTTGTTGTCCTAAACGGAGAAGGACCCAAACACTGGCTACTTGAAGCTCCCCACACACATCCCAAGGAGAAGAAGTGATGCACCTCGCAGTGTGAATAATCTCCCTCCCGGAAGTCCTGGATGGTTGTGCTGGAGACGCTGGTGTCCCCTTTGACCCCTCTGGCTCTTTCATTCAGTCCCACGCAGCCTTGGTAACCTGTGGGCCAGTGTGAAAGGTGCCTGTCTGGCCGGAACTGGGCGCTGGTGCCTCTTTCCCTCAAATTCTGATGATTGCCTTCTGTGGTCTCCTTGCTTGGCTGGATTAGGGTGCCGTGGGGCTGTGACGGGGTGGGGCCTTTCAGAAGAGGGGCAATGCCAGAGGGAAGAGGAGGCCTGGGCAGGACTGGAACCCTGACAAGGAGATTCCGGAAAAGCTGAGTCTCCAACCAGATCAGAACAGACTTGGTGTGGCCTTCCTGGGGTGACTTCTGTGGGCCTGTCTCTCTCCCTTCCCTAACTTCCTCTCCTGCCCCCAACACTCCCGGTGGCCCAGAGGCAGAGCCTCCAGTTGGGGTGGGTGGTGCCCTGGTAGGGCAGCTTCCTTGAAGCAGGCGTCCCCTTTCCCCTGAGCTGTCTCTGCTGTTTGAATTCCCCTCTTCCCACAGGCACACTGTGGGACAGCCACCAGGGTTCGACTCCAGCCCTGCATGGGCCAGCAATAGTGGCTGACAGGCACAGTCCACAGGGTCAAAGGCACTGCCTCAGCCTCACTCAGGAAGTCTGTGGGGCTCAAGCCAACCATCTCTATTCAGATATATAAAAAAAAAAATCTTGAGGTAGGGAAGGCCCTTCTCAGTGTCCCACAGAACTGAAAAGCCATCACGTAAAAGAATGCTAAATTTGACTTCAGAAAAATCCCTGCATGGCGATCACCACCATCAGAAAAGTCAGCATCAAACCTGGAGAAAGATATTGGCAACTCATTTCACCAAGAGTTAATTTCCCTCATAGGTGAATAGCATCTAGAAATAAATAAGAAAAAAAGGACAGCTCAACAGCAAAGGCAGACAAAGTGGCAGACAGTTCACAGGAAAGGAGATCCAAAGGACTTCCAAATGTCTGAAAAGACTTCCTCCTTATTTAGAGTGAGAAATGCAAATTAACCCTACATGACTTTTCCAAAAGCACCAAGACACTTTATTTAACTAGCCATTTCATGTGAATAATCTCCCTCCCGGAAGTCCTGGATGGTTGTGCTGGAGACGCTGGTGTCCCCTTTGACCCCTCTGGCTCTTTCATTCAGTCCCACGCAGCCTTGGTAACCTGTGGGCCAGTGTGAAAGGTGCCTGTCTGGCCGGAACTGGGCGCTGGTGCCTCTTTCCCTCAAATTCTGATGATTGCCTTCTGTGGTCTCCTTGCTTGGCTGGATTAGGGTGCCGTGGGGCTGTGACGGGGTGGGGCCTTTCAGAAGAGGGGCAATGCCAGAGGGAAGAGGAGGCCTGGGCAGGACTGGAACCCTGACAAGGAGATTCCGGAAAAGCTGAGTCTCCAACCAGATCAGAACAGACTTGGTGTGGCCTTCCTGGGGTGACTTCTGTGGGCCTGTCTCTCTCCCTTCCCTAACTTCCTCTCTTGCCCCCAACACTCCCGGTGGCCCAGAGGGCAGAGCCTCCAGTTGGGGTGGGGTGGTGCCCTGGTAGGGCAGCTTCCTTGAAGCAGGCGTCCCCTTTCCCCTGAGCTGTCTCTGCTGTTTGAATTCCCCTCTTCCCACAGGCACACTGTGGGACAGCCACCAGGGTTCGACTCCAGCCCTGCATGGGCCAGCAATAGTGGCTGACAGGCACAGTCCACAGGGTCAAAGGCACTGCCTCAGCCTCACTCAGGAAGTCTGTGGGGCTCAAGCCAACCATCTCTATTCAGATATATAAAAAAAAAAATCTTGAGGTAGGGAAGGCCCTTCTCAGTGTCCCACAGAACTGAAAAGCCATCACGTAAAAGAATGCTAAATTTGACTTCAGAAAAATCCCTGCATGGCGATCACCACCATCAGAAAAGTCAGCATCAAACCTGGAGAAAGATATTGGCAACTCATTTCACCAAGAGTTAATTTCCCTCATAGGTGAATAGCATCTAGAAATAAATAAGAAAAAAAGGACAGCTCAACAGCAAAGGCAGACAAAGTGGCAGACAGTTCACAGGAAAGGAGATCCAAAGGACTTCCAAATGTCTGAAAAGACTTCCTCCTTATTTAGAGTGAGAAATGCAAATTAACCCTACATGACTTTTTCCAAAAGCACCAAGACACAGTATGTTCCAGAAAGAGGAAAAATGAACTCCTTCACTACCCTGGGAAGCGTAAACCAGCATAACTTCTGTGGAGGAATATTGGATCATACCTATCAAAATTACAAATGCATAAGCTCTTTGACCTTAGAGCTCTATGTCTGGGAGTTTGTAGACAGGTAGACCACACATGTGCAAGCTAGCCATAGTATTTTGCAGTTATTCATTGCATTGTTTATGTCACAGATGACTGCAAACAGCCTCCATATTCATGAATAGGGGACTGTTAAAAGACCTGAGGGCATGGGGCTTCCCTGGCAGCTCAGGGCTAAAGACACTGCCTGCCAACGCAGGAGATCTGGGTCGAGCTCTGATGCATGAGGATCCCACATGCCACGGAGCAGCTAAGCCCAAGCACGACAACTACTGAGCCTGTGCTCTGGAGCCTGGATACCACAATTACTGAGCCCACATGCCATAACTGCTGAGGCCTGCGTGCCCTGAAGCTCGCGTAAGCACCGGCCATCTCTTGGCAAAACCCTGCCCAGGACCTGGAGCCACTGTGTCATTTCTGGGAATGTGGCAGACAGGGGTGGACAGGCCTGGTCCAGAGTGGCTGAGGCACAACCTGCCCAGAGCCTCCTCCCAGGTTCCAGGGGGAGGGGTCGCTGCTGCTCTACCAGTGACCACAGGCTCAGCCTCTTAAAATACCACAGACTGACTCTCTTATAGACTCGTGGGCCACACATCAGACACAGATCTCAGTGAGCCACACAGCTGGGTATGGGTAGGGCAAGACCCTCTGGGGCTCTGAAAAGCCATCACGTAAAAGAATGCTAAATTTGACTTCAGAAAAATCCCTGCATGGCGATCACCACCATCAGAAAAGTCAGCATCAAACCTGGAGAAAGATATTGGCAACTCATTTCACCAAGAGTTAATTTCCCTCATAGGTGAATAGCATCTAGAAATAAATAAGAAAAAAAGGACAGCTCAACAGCAAAGGCAGACAAAGTGGCAGACAGTTCACAGGAAAGGAGATCCAAAGGACTTCCAAATGTCTGAAAAGACTTCCTCCTTATTTAGAGTGAGAAATGCAAATTAACCCTACATGACTTTTCCAAAAGCACCAAGACACAGTATGTTCCAGAAAGAGGAAAAATGAACTCCTTCACTACCCTGGGAAGCGTAAACCAGCATAACTTCTGTGGAGGAATATTGGATCATACCTATCAAAATTACAAATGCATAAGCTCTTTGACCTTAGAGCTCTATGTCTGGGAGTTTGTAGACAGGTAGACCACACATGTGCAAGCTAGCCATAGTATTTTGCAGTTATTCATTGCATTGTTTATGTCACAGATGACTGCAAACAGCCTCCATATTCATGAATAGGGGACTGTTAAAAGACCTGAGGGCATGGGGCTTCCCTGGCAGCTCAGGGCTAAAGACACTGCCTGCCAACGCAGGAGATCTGGGTCGAGCTCTGATGCATGAGGATCCCACATGCCACGGAGCAGCTAAGCCCAAGCACGACAACTACTGAGCCTGTGCTCTGGAGCCTGGATACCACAATTACTGAGCCCACATGCCATAACTGCTGAGGCCTGCGTGCCCTGAAGCTCGCGTAAGCACCGGCCATCTCTTGGCAAAACCCTGCCCAGGACCTGGAGCCACTGTGTCATTTCTGGGAATGTGGCAGACAGGGGTGGACAGGCCTGGTCCAGAGTGGCTGAGGCACAACCTGCCCAGAGCCTCCTCCCAGGTTCCAGGGGGAGGGGTCGCTGCTGCTCTACCAGTGACCACAGGCTCAGCCTCTTAAAATACCACAGACTGACTCTCTTATAGACTCGTGGGCCACACATCAGACACAGATCTCAGTGAGCCACACAGCTGGGTATGGGTAGGGCAAGACCCTCTGGGGGCTCTCGGGATAGACTCTGCACCCTGGCCTTCTCCAGCTTCCAGAAGCCCCTCATTCCTTGGCTCGTGGCCAAGAACAGTGCATATCTGCAGCCCTGCTCTGGCTTCCTGTGTGTCTGACCACCGGTGAGAAACATTCTTTGCTTTTAAGAATTCAGTGTATGTCAAAAAAACAAATAACCCAGTCTGCCACAGCATGTCAGCTGGGTGCGCAGAGAATACCAGATGTGACGAGACATTAAGAAACACACACACACACATAGACAGAGAGAAAGAATGGGAACGGGGTCTCAAGACCTCTTGGGTCAAAGCATTGAACACATTCACTAGTCCGCTTTTCTTGAGCGCTTAAGCATCCAGGTGTTTGCAGGGAATGATATTAGCATGGGCTGAGACCCACTCACAGCCCTGATCAATAATCACCCTCGTACATACAGATGGCCAAAAAACACATGAAACGATGCTCAACCTCGCTTATAATTAGAGAAATGCAAATCAAAACTACAATGAGATATCACCTCATACCCGTCAGAATGGCCATTATCCACAAATCTACAGACAATAAATGCTGGAGAGGGTGTAGAGAAGAGGGAACACTCTTGCATTGCAGGTGGGAAAGTAAATTGATACAGCCGCTATGGAAAACAGTATGGAGATTTCTTAAAAAGCTAAAAATAGAAGCACAATACAACCCAGCAATCCCACTCTTAGGCTTATACCCTGATGAAATTAAATCTGAAAGAAGCACCTGTACCCCAATGTTCATTGCAGCACTCTATACAATAGCTAGAACATGGAAGCAACCTAGATGTCCATCGACAAATGAATGGATACAAAAGCTCTGGTACATATATACAATGGAATACTACACAGCTGTTAAATGCAGAAGACTCAGTCCTAATGAGGTGGCTGGATCTAGAACCTATCATAAAAAGTGAAGTCAGTCAAAAAGATAAGGACAGGAGGAGCCGCCGGAACCCACCGCCGCGAGGAGCCGCGGACGCCGCGAGGAAAGCCGCGGCGCGGGTAAGTTCAGCCACTCCAACTGGAGGGCTTGCTGAACGGAGAGGGGAAGTCGTCCACGGGTTGCTGACCAGGGACCGGGCACGAGTTGGACGGGAAAGCTCGCGTCCGCCTTTGGGACTTAGACACGTGTGCGTGTGCCAGTGGTGGAGGAGCCTGCGCTCCCCTAGAGCTGCTGCAGCAGCGGAGGAAGCCAGGGAAAGAGCAGGGATTGGAGACTACAAGCGAGTGCGCGGTAGAGCCGGGGCGCCGCCCTCCTACACGGGACTGCGCGCGCCGCGGCCTCCGCCCGACTGACTGGGATCAGCCCACCTTCCCGGCCAGCACCCAGTATGGCAGCAAAGCCCTCATTTTGCTGAACACAAAAACAGAAACCACAGCAGCCGGCACTATAAGGGAAAGACTACGCCATCAAGACACCACCATCAAGAGCAGATTGGTGTCCAACAGGCAGATGAGAAGATAAAAACCAAGGACAGTATTTACCTTTTTTTTCTTATTTATTTATTTTTTTTCCTTTTCTTCTACTTGTTTGTGGTGGACCATTTTGCTTATTTAATTGATTGGTCTGGTTTGGGGTTTATTAGTTTCTTTGTCTATTGGGGTTTTTTGGGGTTTTTTTTTTTGTAGTTTTCATTTGTTTGATTTATGTGTTTTTTCTTTGTTTTTCGGTCTCTTATTAATTTTTTCTGCTCTTTTTAATTTTTAACTTTTTTTGACTTTTATTGCATTTTTTTAACTTTAATTTTAATTCTTGAAAACCTCTAATTCTCTTTTCTCTTTCCTCTTTCCCACTGCTTTCTTCCTCTATGTTCTAAATGTAAAACATTTTCCTAGCTACCAATATCCTCTAGATAAATTATTTCCTATCTTCCTGTCTCCACTATTCACTTCGAAATACACTAAACAATACACACACTAATCTTTGCTACCTAATCCTATAAAATACTTCCAAGACGAATCTTATCCTTTTTATTACTTATAGACTCTCCTCCTTGTCACCCCGAACACATGTCCTAATTTAAAATTGCTCACATTGTAATTATCCAAGCCAGGATCTTGTGCTAGATCTATTATTCAGGAACTATTTCAATCAATTCAAAGCTCAATGGGCAAGTATCATCTGTGATTGCATGAATTGCTAGAAAGATTTCCTGTGCCTTATCTCTGTAAAACTGGTCAGTTGTGGGGATTGCTGTATATGTATGTATTTCTTACGATTATGTTAGAAAACATCTGCATGCTTTTATGACTGTCACTCATCAGGAATGCACCTCTTGTTCCTCAGATGCTAGTATGTAAACTAGTATCACGGAACACCATAGCAAACCAGACATAGAGCCTACACCCCCTGACCAATCATCAAACCAAGGATCCTCGAAGTGGAAGCCCTGATTCCAAGACCCCACACTATCAAAGAACATACAACACTACAGATTATTCACCTGTAAACAAGGTCTAACACCACCCAAGACACAAACCACTGAACCCTTCTACAAGGACAGAAACCCAAAGGAAGGGAGAATTCAACCAAGAAGCCTGGTGGGAATAAGAACTCCATGCACGCAGACACACACAAAGAAACAAAAATTAACCTAATAATGAAACGTCAGAGAAACACTGTACAAATGAAGGACCAAGCTAGAGAAACACTGCTTCAAATGACAGAGGAGGAGATAGACAAACTATCTGAAAGAGAATTCAGAAAAGCTATACTAATGCGGATGCAAAACACCGAAAACAGAATATTAGAGGAACTTAGTGCATTGAGAAGAGACATGCAAGAAATGAAAAATAAGCAAATGGAGACAACTAACTCAATTGCTAAACTCAAAAATACTATAGAAGGTCTCAACAGTAGAGTATCAGAGGCTGAAGAACGGATAAGTGAGCTGGAAGACAGAATGGTGGAAATAAGTGCTGAAGAACAGAACAAAGCCCAAAGAATTAAAAGAACTGAGGATAGCCTCAGAGACCTATGGGACAATATCAAACGCAACAACATTAGAATTACAGGAGTTCCAGAAGAAGAAGAAGAGAAGAAAGACTATGAAAAAATTCTTGAAGAGGTTATAGTTGAAAACTTCCCCAGCATGGGAAAGGAGATAGTCAACCAAGTCCAGGAGGCACAAAGAGTTCCACATAGGATAAACCTCAGAAGAAACACACCAAGGCACATTCTAATCAAACTAACGCAGACTAAATATAAAGACAGATTACTAAAAGCAGCTAGGAGCAAACAACAAATAACATATAAAGGAAACCCCATACATTTAACTGCGAATCTCTCAACAGAAACCTTACAGGCCAGAAGAGAATGGCAAGATACATTTAAATGGCTAAAAGAGAACAACCTCCAACCAAGAATTCTCTACCCAGCAAGAATCTCATTCAAAATCGATGGTGAAGTCAAAAGCTTCACAGACAAGCAAAAACTAAAAGAATTCTGTACCACAAAACCAGCCCTACAAGTGTTAAACGGCCTGATATAGCCAATAAATACAAGAGTAGGAGAAGCCTTACAAATCAAACCCCAAATTTCTAAGAAGATGACAATAGGAACATTCGTATCAATAATTACTTTGAATGTAAATGGACTAAATGCTCCAACCAAACGACATAGGCTGGCTGAATGGATCCAGAAGCAAGACCCATATATATGCTGTTTACAAGAGACCCACTTCAGACCTAGAGACACTCATAGACTGAAAGTGAAAGGCTGGAAAAAGACATTCCATGCAAATGGAAATCAAAAGAAAGCTGGAGTAGCAATCCTTATATCAGACAAAATAGACTTTAAAGTAAAGAAGATTCTAAGAGACAAGGCAGGTCACTACATCATGATTAAGGGATCTATCCAAGAGGAAGACATAACAGTCATGAATATCTACACACCCAACGCAGGGGCACCTCAATGCATAAGACAGATACTTTCAGACATAAAAGAAGAAATCAATAATAACACAGTAATAGTAGGAGACTTTAACACTCCTCTCACACCAATGGACAGATCAACAAAACAGAAAATTAACAAAGAAACACAAGCCTTAAATGCCACACTAGAAGAAATGGACCTCATCGATATCTTTAGGACGTTCCATCCAAAAGCAGAAGAATACACTTTCTTCTCAAGTGCTCACGGAACATTCTCCAGGATAGACCACATCTTGGGCCACAAATCAAGCCTCGGTCAGTTCAAGAAAACCGAAATTATATCAACTATCTTCTCGGACCATAGTACAATGAGACTACAGATCAACTACCGGGAAAAAAAAAAACCCTAAAAACACAAACACATGGAGATTAAACAATACTTACCAAAAAAACCAACTGATCAATGAGGAAATCAAAGGAGAAATTAAACAATTCCTAGAAGAAAATGACAATGAACACACGACAGTGCAAAACCTATGGGATACTGCAAAAGCAGTTCTAAGAGGGAAATTTATAGCAATACAATCCCACCTCAAGAAACTAGGAAAATATGAAGCAGATGACCTAACCCTCCGCTTAAAACAGTTGGAGAAAGAAGAACAAAAGCATCCCAAAGCCAGCAGAAGAAGAGAAATCATAAAGATCAGAGCAGAAATAAATGAGAAAGAAACAAAAGAAACAATAGTAAAGATAAATAAAACAAAAGCTGGTTCTTTGAAAAGGTAAACAAAATTGACAAGCCACGGGCCAGACTAAACAAAATAGAACCAGAAGCAAGACCCATATATATGCTGTTTACAAGAGACCCACTTCAGACCTAGAGACACTCATAGACTGAAAGTGAAAGGCTGGAAAAAGACATTCCATGCAAATGGAAATCAAAAGAAAGCTGGAGTAGCAATCCTTATATCAGACAAAATAGACTTTAAAGTAAAGAAGATTCTAAGAGACAAGGCAGGTCACTACATCATGATTAAGGGATCTATCCAAGAGGAAGACATAACAGTCATGAATATCTACACACCCAACGCAGGGGCACCTCAATGCATAAGACAGATACTTTCAGACATAAAAGAAGAAATCAATAATAACACAGTAATAGTAGGAGACTTTAACACTCCTCTCACACCAATGGACAGATCAACAAAACAGAAAATTAACAAAGAAACACAAGCCTTAAATGCCACACTAGAAGAAATGGACCTCATCGATATCTTTAGGACGTTCCATCCAAAAGCAGAAGAATACACTTTCTTCTCAAGTGCTCACGGAACATTCTCCAGGATAGACCACATCTTGGGCCACAAATCAAGCCTCGGTCAGTTCAAGAAAACCGAAATTATATCAACTATCTTCTCGGACCATAGTACAATGAGACTACAGATCAACTACCGGGAAAAAAAAAAACCCTAAAAACACAAACACATGGAGATTAAACAATACTTACCAAAAAAACCAACTGATCAATGAGGAAATCAAAGGAGAAATTAAACAATTCCTAGAAGAAAATGACAATGAACACACGACAGTGCAAAACCTATGGGATACTGCAAAAGCAGTTCTAAGAGGGAAATTTATAGCAATACAATCCCACCTCAAGAAACTAGGAAAATATGAAGCAGATGACCTAACCCTCCGCTTAAAACAGTTGGAGAAAGAAGAACAAAAGCATCCCAAAGCCAGCAGAAGAAGAGAAATCATAAAGATCAGAGCAGAAATAAATGAAAAAGAAACAAAAGAAACAATAGTAAAGATAAATAAAACAAAAAGCTGGTTCTTTGAAAAGGTAAACAAAATTGACAAGCCACTGGCCAGACTCATTAAGAAAAAGAGAGAGAAGAACCAGATCAACAAAATCAAAAACGAAAAAGGAGAGATTACAACAGATAATGCAGAAATCCAAAGGATTCTAAGAGACTATTATGAGCAACTCTATGGCAACAAACTGGACAACCTGGAAGAAATGGACAGTTTCTTGGACAGGATTAATCTCCCAAGACTGAGCCAGGAAGAAACAGAAACTTTGAACAACCCAATCACAAGCTCAGAAATCGACTTTGTGATTAAAAATCTACCCAAAAATAAAAGCCCAGGGTCAGATGGCTTCACAGCTGAATTCTACCAAACATTTAAAGAAGAGCTAATGCCTGTCCTTCTAAAACTCTTCCAAAAAATTGCCCAGGAAGGAACACTTCCAAACACATTCTACGAGGCCACCATCACCCTGATACCCAAACCAGGCCAAGACAACACAAAAAAGGAAAACTATAGGCCAATTTCACTGATGAACTTAGATGCCAAGATCCTCAACAAAATCCTAGCAAACAGAATTCAACGACACATCAAAAAACTCATACATCATGATCAAGTCGGGTTCATTCCAGGCATGCAAGGCTTCTTCAACATCTGCAAATCAATCAACGTGATACACCATATCAACAAGTTGAAAGACAAAAATCACATGATCATTTCAATAGATGCAGAAAAAGCCTTCGACAAAGTACAACATCCATTTATGATCAAAACTCTTCAGAAAATGGGCATAGAAGGAACTTATCTTAACATAGTGAAAGCCATATATGAGAAGTCTACAGTGAGCATTATTGTTAGTGGTGAAAAATTGAAAGCATTCCCTCTAAGATCAGGAACAAGACAGGGGTGCCCACTTTCACCACTACTATTCAACATAGTCCTGGAAGTGCTAGCAACAGCAGTAAGAGAAGAGAACGAAATCAAAGGAATCCATATTGGAAAGGAAGAAGTCAAGCTCTCTCTTTTTGCAGATGACATGATATTATACATAGAAAATCCCAAAGACATGGTTACAAAGATACTAGAGCTAATCAAGGAATTCAGCAAAGTCGCAGGATATAAAGTCAACACACAGAAGTCACTGGCATTCCTATACACAAACAATGAAAAATCAGCAACAAAATCAAAACGAAAAAGGAGAGATTACAACAGATAATGCAGAAATCCAAAGGATTCTAAGAGACTATTATGAGCAACTCTATGGCAACAAACTGGACAACCTGGAAGAAATGGACAGTTTCTTGGACAGGATTAATCTCCCAAGACTGAGCCAGGAAGAAACAGAAACTTTGAACAACCCAATCACAAGCTCAGAAATCGACTTTGTGATTAAAAATCTACCCAAAAATAAAAGCCCAGGGTCAGATGGCTTCACAGCTGAATTCTACCAAACATTTAAAGAAGAGCTAATGCCTGTCCTTCTAAAACTCTTCCAAAAAATTGCCCAGGAAGGAACACTTCCAAACACATTCTACGAGGCCACCATCACCCTGATACCCAAACCAGGCCAAGACAACACAAAAAAGGAAAACTATAGGCCAATTTCACTGATGAACTTAGATGCCAAGATCCTCAACAAAATCCTAGCAAACAGAATTCAACGACACATCAAAAAACTCATACATCATGATCAAGTCGGGTTCATTCCAGGCATGCAAGGCTTCTTCAACATCTGCAAATCAATCAACGTGATACACCATATCAACAAGTTGAAAGACAAAAATCACATGATCATTTCAATAGATGCAGAAAAAGCCTTCGACAAAGTACAACATCCATTTATGATCAAAACTCTTCAGAAAATGGGCATAGAAGGAACTTATCTTAACATAGTGAAAGCCATATATGAGAAGTCTACAGTGAGCATTATTGTTAGTGGTGAAAAATTGAAAGCATTCCCTCTAAGATCAGGAACAAGACAGGGGTGCCCACTTTCACCACTACTATTCAACATAGTCCTGGAAGTGCTAGCAACAGCAGTAAGAGAAGAGAACGAAATCAAAGGAATCCATATTGGAAAGGAAGAAGTCAAGCTCTCTCTTTTTGCAGATGACATGATATTATACATAGAAAATCCCAAAGACATGGTTACAAAGATACTAGAGCTAATCAAGGAATTCAGCAAAGTCGCAGGATATAAAGTCAACACACAGAAGTCACTGGCATTCCTATACACAAACAATGAAAAATCAGAAAATGAAATCAAAGAGGCAATCCCCTTCACCATCGCAACCAAAAGAATCAAATATCTAGGAATAAACCTGCCCAAAGAAACAAAAGAACTGTACACAGAAAATTACAAGACACTCATGAGAGACATTAAAGAAGACTTAAACAGATGGAGAGATATTCAATGTTCCTGGATCGGAAGAATCAATATTGTGAAAATGACCATACTACCAAATATCATCTACAGATTCAATGCAATACCTATTCAACTCCCATTGACATTTTTCACAGAACTAGACCAAAGAATCACACAGTTCATATGGAAACACAAAAGACCTAGAATAGCCAAAGCAATCCTGAGGAAGAAGAATGGAGTTGGAGGGATCAGCCTCCCTAACTTCAGACTCTACTACAAAGCAACAGTCATCAAGACAGTATGGTACTGGCACAAAAACAGAACTATAGATCAATGGAACAAGATCGAGAACCCAGAGATAAAGCCCCGTTCCTATGGGTACCTTATTTTTGACAAAGGAGGAGAAACTATAAAATTGGAGAAAGACAGCCTCTTCAACAAATGGTGCTGGGAAAATTGGACAGCTACATGCAAAAAAATGAAGTTGGAACATTCCCTGACCCCATACACAAAGATCAACTCAAAATGGATTAAAGACCTAAATGTAAGACCAGAAACCATCAAACTCTTAGAGGAGAATATAGGCAAAACCCTCAAGGACATCAATCAAAGCAAGATCTTCTCTGACCCACCTACTAAAATAGTGGAACTGAAAAGAAAAGTCAACATGTGGGACCTCATGAAACTTAAAAGCTTTTGTACAGCAAAAGAAATCACCAAAAAGTTGAACAGACACCCCACAGAATGGGAGAAAATCATAGCAAATGAAACAACAGACAAAGAACTAATCTCCAAAATCTACAAGCAACTCAGACAACTCAACACAGGGAAAACGAAGAACCCAATCAAAAAATGGGAAAAAGATCTAAAGAGACGCCTCTCCAAAGAGGACATACAGATGGCCCAAAAATACATGAAATGATGCTCAACCTCGCTTATTATTAGAGAAATGCAAATTAAAATCACAATGAGATACCACCTCACACCTGTCAGAATGGCCATCATCAACAAATCAACAGACAACAAGTGCTGGAGAGGGTGTGGAGAAAAAGGAACCCTCTTGCAGTGCCGGTGGGAATGTAAATTAATACAACCTCTATGGAAGACAATATGGAGATTCCTTAAAAAACTAAAAATAGAAGCACCCTATGACCCAGCAATCCCACTATTAGGCCTATATCCTGATGAAATCAAAACTGAAAGAGGCACCTGTACCCCAATGTTCATTGCAGCTCTCTATACAATAGCCAGAACATGGAAGCAACCTAGATGTCCATCGACAAATGAATGGATCCAGAAGCTCTGGTACATATATACAATGGAATACTATTCAGCTGTTAAAAGAAATGCAGAAGACTCAGTCCTAATGAGGTGGCTGGCTCTAGAACCTATCATAAAAAGTGAAGTAAATCAAAAAGAGAAAGACAAGTATAGTATACTAACTCATATATATGGGATCTAGTAAGAAGGTCATGATAACATACGTAGCGAACTTATGAAAAAACAGAGAATAGACATAAAGACATTGTGGAGACCGAACAGTGGGAGGGAGGCATGGAGGGAGTAACATGGAAGCCTATACTGTCATGTGTGAAAAGATAGCTATTGTCATTGTGCTAAAGGAGTACCTACAACCACTTGGAGTGATGGCCATACACAAAGATCAACTCAAAATGGATTAAAGACCTAAATGTAAGACCAGAAACCATCAAACTCTTAGAGGAGAATATAGGCAAAACCCTCAAGGACATCAATCAAAGCAAGATCTTCTCTGACCCACCTACTAAAATAGTGGAACTGAAAAGAAAAGTCAACATGTGGGACCTCATGAAACTTAAAAGCTTTTGTACAGCAAAAGAAATCACCAAAAAGTTGAACAGACACCCCACAGAATGGGAGAAAATCATAGCAAATGAAACAACAGACAAAGAACTAATCTCCAAAATCTACAAGCAACTCAGACAACTCAACACAGGGAAAACGAAGAACCCAATCAAAAAATGGGAAAAAGATCTAAAGAGACGCCTCTCCAAAGAGGACATACAGATGGCCCAAAAATACATGAAATGATGCTCAACCTCGCTTATTATTAGAGAAATGCAAATTAAAATCACAATGAGATACCACCTCACACCTGTCAGAATGGCCATCATCAACAAATCAACAGACAACAAGTGCTGGAGAGGGTGTGGAGAAAAAGGAACCCTCTTGCAGTGCCGGTGGGAATGTAAATTAATACAACCTCTATGGAAGACAATATGGAGATTCCTTAAAAAACAAAAAATAGAAGCACCCTATGACCCAGCAATCCCACTATTAGGCCTATATCCTGATGAAATCAAAACTGAAAGAGGCACCTGTACCCCAATGTTCATTGCAGCTCTCTATACAATAGCCAGAACATGGAAGCAACCTAGATGTCCATCGACAAATGAATGGATCCAGAAGCTCTGGTACATATATACAATGGAATACTATTCAGCTGTTAAAAGAAATGCAGAAGACTCAGTCCTAATGAGGTGGCTGGCTCTAGAACCTATCATAAAAAGTGAAGTAAATCAAAAAGAGAAAGACAAGTATAGTATACTAACTCATATATATGGGATCTAGTAAGAAGGTCATGATAACATACGTAGCGAACTTATGAAAAAACAGAGAATAGACATAAAGACATTGTGGAGACCGAACAGTGGGAGGGAGGCATGGAGGGAGTAACATGGAAGCCTATACTGTCATGTGTGGAAAAGATAGCTATTGTCATTGTGCTAGGGGAATAGGAGTACCTACAACCACTTGGAGTGATGGTCTGGAGGGTTGGGAGGGGGGGAACTGGGTGGGGGGAGGGTCCAAGGATATGCATATGAGTGATCTGGGAACATACATGTAAAAAAATAAATAAATAAATAAATAAATTTTAAAAAAAAGAGAAGGACAAATACAATATACTAGCACATATGTATGGAATCTAGTAGGATAATAGTGATAACATATGCAGCGAAGCGATGGAAAAACAGACATGGACAGTAGACATATGGACATTGAGGGGAATGAACAATGGGTGGGAGGCATAAAGGAAGTAGCATGAAGGTCTGTACTATCACATGTGAAAAAAAATAGCTATTGTCATTGTGCTGTGATAAAAGGGGATCCTGCAGGGGTGCTGTGTGATGGTCTGGAGGGGTGGGATGGGGGAATATATATATGACTAATCTGGGATCATACATATCTGTAAACAACAAAACTCTGTTAAAGTAAAATAGAAATTAAAAAGAAAAAAAAAAAATCACCCTTGTGACTCTTAAGTCGCTTACATTATCTCCTTAATGGAAAGGGCGCACTACAGCTGGGGGTGGGGGGAGGCAACTAGACCGGCAGGAAGTGAAGGAGTCTGGTCCGTGTGCGCGCACAGCGTTCTAACGTGCGCTGACCCTGCAGATCGCCCACCTGCAGCTGGTCAGTATCACCTCCGCTCATGAGCCCATGTGAATCCAATCAGCCTGCTTTTGTCTTAGTTCTTTCATCTCCAAGATGGTTTTCTCCTGGTTCAGCCACAGCTGCAAAAACCTCCACTGGTTTCCCCACACCAGTCAAAAATATGAGCAGGAGACCTAAACAGACATTTCTCCAAAGAAGACACACGGATGGCCAAAAGGCACATGGGAAGATGCTCAGCACCACTAATTATTAGAGAAATGCAAATCAGAACTACAGTAAGATACCACCTTACACTGGTAAGAATGTCCAACAATAAAAATGAAGATTTAGTAACTTAAAATTAAAATTTTAAAAATTAAAGTTAAAAAAGAAATTTAAATAATTAAAAAGTTAAAATTTGAAATTATAAAGAATAAATGCTGGAGAGGGTGGGAGAAAAGAGAACCCTCATACTGTTGGTGGGAATGTAAACTGGTGCAATCACTATGGAAAACAGTATGGAAGTTTCTCAAAAAATTAAAAGTATAGTTGTAGAGTTGCCATATGATTCAGCAATGCCATATGATTCCCACTCCTGGGTGTATATCTGGAGAAAACCATAACTTAAAAAGATACATGCAACCCAATATACACTGCAGCACTATTTGCAATACCCAACACAGAATGTCCACTGACAGAGGAATGAATAAAGATGTGGATTTTACATATACAATGGAATATTATTCAACCATACAAAAGAATGAAATTGTGCATCTGTAGCAACATTGACCAAGAGATGGTCGATAATTGTAAAGAAACAATATAGCTATTGTCATTGTGCTGTGATAAAAGGGGATCCTGCAGGGGTGCTGTGTGATGGTCTGGAGGGGTGGGATGGGGGAATATATATATGACTAATCTGGGATCATACATATCTGTAAACAACAAAACTCTGTTAAAGTAAAATAGAAATTAAAAAGAAAAAAAAAAAATCACCCTTGTGACTCTTAAGTCGCTTACATTATCTCCTTAATGGAAAGGGCGCACTACAGCTGGGGGTGGGGGGAGGCAACTAGACCGGCAGGAAGTGAAGGAGTCTGGTCCGTGTGCGCGCACAGCGTTCTAACGTGCGCTGACCCTGCAGATCGCCCACCTGCAGCTGGTCAGTATCACCTCCGCTCATGAGCCCATGTGAATCCAATCAGCCTGCTTTTGTCTTAGTTCTTTCATCTCCAAGATGGTTTTCTCCTGGTTCAGCCACAGCTGCAAAAACCTCCACTGGTTTCCCCACACCAGTCAAAAATATGAGCAGGAGACCTAAACAGACATTTCTCCAAAGAAGACACACGGATGGCCAAAAGGCACATGGGAAGATGCTCAGCACCACTAATTATTAGAGAAATGCAAATCAGAACTACAGTAAGATACCACCTTACACTGGTCAGAATGTCCATCATTAAAAATGAAGATTTAGTAACTTAAAATTGAAATTTTAAAAATTAAAGTTAAAAAAGAAATTTAAATAATTAAAAAGTTAAAATTTGAAATTATAAAGAATAAATGCTGGAGAGGGTGTGGAGAAAAGAGAACCCTCATACTGTTGGTGGGAATGTAAACTGGTGCAATCACTATGGAAAACAGTATGGAAGTTTCTCAAAAAATTAAAAGTATAGTTGTAGAGTTGCCATATGATTCAGCAATGCCATATGATTCCCACTCCTGGGTGTATATCTGGAGAAAACCGTAACTTAAAAAGATACATGCAACCCAATATACACTGCAGCACTATTTGCAATACCCAACACAGAACAACCTAAATGTCCACTGACAGAGGAATGAATAAAGATGTGGATTTTACATATACAATGGAATATTATTCAACCATACAAAAGAATGAAATTGTGCATCTGTAGCAACATTGACCAAGAGATGGTCGTATTAAGTAAGTCAGATAAAGACAAATATCATGTGATATCACTCACATGTGGAATCTAATATTAAAAATAATACAAATGAACTTACTTAAAAAACAAAAACAGATTCATAGACATAGAAAACAAACTTATTGTTACCAAAAGGGAAGCATCCAGGAGGGATAAATTAGGAGCTTGGGATTAACATACACACACTGCGATACATAAAATAGATAAACAACAAGGATCTGCCGTATAGCTCAGGGAGCTCTACTCAATATTCTGTAGTAATCTGTATGGGGAACGAATCTGAAAAAAAAAGAATATATCTACATGTATAACTGAATATGTTGAACACCTGAAACTAACAGAGCTATACTCCAATTAATACAAAAAAAAAAACAAAAAAACCTCAAGTGATTCAATTCTGCCCACCAGAGAATCTAGGGAAATTTGACTGTCTGGAGGCCCTTCACCCTATCTGTGGTGGATACGCAGTGTCCGGAGGATGTGGGCAGTCTCAGGGGCCATTGTTCTGCCTACACAGGGCACACCAAACTAGAAACATCTGTTCCAAGCAGCAGTGTGGGGCTCAATGACCCCAGCCAAGCCAGGACTCAGCCTGGGACTCTGACCCTGGGTTGGTATCTCTCCTCCCATAACCTCGGTTTCCTCCACTGTAAAATGGGGAAGTCCCATAACTTGCTTTATGGGCTGGTCCATAAGACTTTGATGGCACAGGTGCATCTCTGAACTCAACGTGTGACAAGTTGCAAATTGTGTTGGTCACCGTTACCATCACGGGGGTAAAATGGCGACGTCCTCCAGTGACGGTTTTCATCTGCCTGGAATTTCTCTGAAAACGTTAACCTCGGCTCCATCCACGTGGTTTAGGTGAGGCTGAGTTGCCTCAAATGACAATGAGAATCCTTACTTCTTCTTCAGAGAAGAGTTGTGAGAATTGATCTCATCATCAATCATATCTCTTTGAAAAATTCCTTGTGCCAGACACTGAGAAACCCAGAATTCAAAAGATGTGGATTTTACATATACAATGGAATATTATTCAACCATACAAAAAATGAAATTGTGCATCTGTAGCAACATTGACCAAGAGATGGTCGTATTAAGTAAGTCAGATAAAGACAAATATCATGTGATATCACTCACATGTGGAATCTAATATTAAAAATAATACAAATGAACTTACTTAAAAAACAAAAACAGATTCATAGACATAGAAAACAAACTTATTGTTACCAAAAGGGAAGCATCCAGGAGGGATAAATTAGGAGCTTGGGATTAACATACACACACTGCGATACATAAAATAGATAAACAACAAGGATCTGCCGTATAGCTCAGGGAGCTCTACTCAATATTCTGTAGTAATCTGTATGGGGAACGAATCTGAAAAAAAAAGAATATATCTACATGTATAACTGAATATGTTGAACACCTGAAACTAACAGAGCTATACTCCAATTAAAAACAAAAACAAAAACAAAAAAACCTCAAGTGATTCAATTCTGCCCACCAGAGAATCTAGGGAAATTTGACTGTCTGGAGGCCCTTCACCCTATCTGTGGTGGATACGCAGTGTCCGGAGGATGTGGGCAGTCTCAGGGGCCATTGTTCTGCCTACACAGGGCACACCAAACTAGAAACATCTGTTCCAAGCAGCAGTGTGGGGCTCAATGACCCCAGCCAAGCCAGGACTCAGCCTGGGACTCTGACCCTGGGTTGGTATCTCTCCTCCCCATAACCTCGGTTTCCTCCACTGTAAAATGGGGAAGTCCCATAACTTGCTTTATGGGCTGGTCCATAAGACTTTGATGGCACAGGTGCATCTCTGAACTCAACGTGTGACAAGTTGCAAATTGTGTTGGTCACCGTTACCATCACGGGGGTAAAATGGCGACGTCCTCCAGTGACGGTTTTCATCTGCCTGGAATTTCTCTGAAAACGTTAACCTCGGCTCCATCCACGTGGTTTAGGTGAGGCTGAGTTGCCTCAAATGACAATGAGAATCCTTACTTCTTCTTCAGAGAAGAGTTGTGAGAATTGATCTCATCATCAATCATATCTCTTTGAAAAAATTCCTTGTGCCAGACACTGAGAAACCCAGAATTCAAAAAAGACACATGCAACCCAATGTCATAGCAGCACTGTTTACAGTAACCAGGACACAGAAACAGTCTAAACATCCAACGACAGAGGAATGGATAAAGATGTGGTACATACATACGATAGAATATTATTCAACCATGAAAAGGGATGAAATAGGGTCATTTGTAGAGATATGGATAGACCTGGAGTCTGTCACGCAGAGCGCAGGAAGTCAGAAAGAGAAAAATAAATATCCTATATTAACACATGTACATGGAATATAGAAAAATGGTACCAATGAACCTATTTGCAGGGAAGGAATAGAGATGCAGACATAGAGGTTGGACTTGTGGACCCAGCAGAGCAAGGAGAGAGTGAGACAAACCGAGAGAATGTCACTGACATAAATACATTACCATGTGTAAAATCGCTATTGGGAAGCTGCTGTAGCACAGGGAGCTCAGCTCAGTGCTCTGTGATGACCCAGGTGGGTGAGTGGAGGGGTGGGAAGGGATGTCCAAGATGGAGGGGATAGATGTATACATCTGTAGACATCTGGCTAACTCACGTTGCTGTACAGCAGAAAATAACTCAACATGTAAAGCAACTATATTTCAATTTTTTTTTTTGAAGTACCTGGGCCACTGGCTGCAGCAACGGCAAACTGGCTAGAGCCCGGCTCTTGGAACGTGAGCAGCAAAGGCCCTCGTGGGGGCAGACGGCCGGGCAGCCTGCACTGACGGGGTCGCAGGAGGCGCAGCCCAGGAGGACGGAATGAGGCTGGGCCGAGCGGATGAGAGATGCTGACACCAGAGCCCTCGCCCAGGGCTTGGCTGCTGCAGCGGAAACGACTTAACCATCGGCTTGTTTGGCTCTCATGAATCCTCCTATCCTGCTGAACCAATTCTGTGTTTAGCTCTGTTTTTTTTTTTTTTTTAAAGATTTATTTATTTATTTATTTTGGTGGGGGTGGGATGCGGAGGGAGAGGGGTGGGCGGGCCACTTCTATTGGTCTTTCATTTGTCCATTTTCATCCATCTTTGTTCTTTGGCCTGTGTGGGCCTCCCATCGCGGTGGCCTCTGTTGTCGCAGAGCACTGGCTCTGGGTTCATGCACTCCAGAGCTCCGGCTTGGTAATTGGACACATCAGTCCAGTTGCTCCGCGGCATGTGGGATTTTCCCAGGCCAGGGATCGAACCGGTGCCCCTTGCACTGCAAGGCGGTGTCCTTACCCACTGGACCACCAGGGAAGCCCTAGCTCTCTGTTTTGACAACAGCCAGTGTGAGTTCTGTTTCCCCTCCTGGATCCTGATTCACGCAACCCAGGTACCAGCCATTGGCCTCAGAAAGACTCTCTGAGATAGACTCTACTAAGTGTCCTGGGCCCCAGATGCAGCACTGAGCTCTTTCTCTTGTGGTTTTTTTTTTTTTTTTTCCCCTAAGTTTTTTTGATGTGAACCATTTTAAAGGCTTTGTTGAATTTATTACAATATTGCTTCTTCTTTTTTTTTTTTTCATGTTTTGGTTTTTGGCCAGGAGGCATATGGGATTTTAGCCCCCCAATCAGGAATAAAACCCACACCCCTGCACTGGACAGCCACGTCCTAACCACTGGAACACCAGGAAATTCCCTCACTAAGCTCTTGATAGTGGGAAACAAAGTGCCTCTCATCCAGGCCACGTGTTTCCAGGTGGTTCAGTGGTAAAGAATCCACCTGCCAATGTAGGAAATGCTGGTTCGATCCCTGGGCCAGGAAGATCGCCTGGAGAAGGACATGGCAACCCACTCCAGTATTCTTCCCTGGGAAATCCCGTGGGCAGAGGAGCCTGGTGGGCTACAGTCCACAGGGTCTCAAAGAATCAAAGAAAACTAAGCAACGAAACCCAGCAATCCAGGCTGCACTGGGCCACACAATGAGTCAAACAGCCGCCTGCCGTGGCTACGGATGTCACCCTTACTGAAGCCAGAGCCCAGAGCAGGGTAGCAGCGGGGAGGGAAGAGAGGGGCAGGTGACCTGAGCCCTTAATGACAGTTGGGGGACTGGGTGGCCAGTTGTAACTGCACCATAGACCCAGCAGCAAGAAAAATGACATACTCCGAGCTAAAATTTGGAGCTTAGAGAAAACCAGATAATTTCTGTTGTGCCCTTCCGAGAGTCTGTCCTTTACTGTAGTCATAGAGATAACCTTGCCAAAAATCAGACACGGGCTTTGTGAATATGGCAGAATTACAACGTCTGTTGAAGTCAGAGGCTTGACAAGTGTCCTGTGTGCTCGTGACTTGGAAAAGAGCAGGACCCTGAGGGTGGGAGGCACTGTCTGCGTAGAGGCCGGGGAACAAGGACCTTGACCCTTGAGTCTGTCTGGACCGGAGTCTGCTTCAGGCTAGTGGGAGCAGACTGCTGACCTGCGTCTCGGGGATCAGCCTCTCTTGCCTAAAGATCTTGTGCATGCTCTCTCCAGCTCTGCCCCGGGAGAGATCCCTGCCGAGATGGCCCTGGTGTTCTTGGTGATGGTGGGATTCCGCAGGGGCACAGACCACAGACAAGGGGGCACATGCTGCAATGGGCAGGAAAACGGGGTAACCAGGACACTCTGACCCACATGACCTCTGGTGGTGGCTAGTGGACCCCAAATAATGAACAAGCAGCAGCCCCGCTTCCAGACAGAAGTTAGTTCCCAGATCCAGAGGCCCTTGATGAAAGAGGAGGCCGGGCGTCGTGAAGAAGGGTCCTGCTAGGTTGCTGCAGATAAGTGCAGTAAATCCAGCTCTGACTCCTCCCCGGAGGGAAGGTCACCTATGCCCTGGAGGAAAGGGAACGCTGAGACCTGTGGAGGTGGCTGGAGGTTGTCTCAGAAGCCATGCCTTTCCTTGGATGTGTTCAGAGAGCCCTTAGAAAGCAAAATGCACCGGGGCTCTAGAGCCAAAGCTGGGGCTTGAGGTCCTCAGGAGAGGGACGTTTGGGCCTGAGTCTGGCCGAGGTGGGTCTAGCCAGCCTGTCGGCCCGCCCTGCAGCCCTCCCCGTGGCACCACACCCAGGGCCCCCTGCAGAGTGCACAGGTGGGCTCCCCTGATCCGGGGACCAGACAGTCATCACAGGAAAAGCCAAGCATCTGCGGCTCTCCCCAGGGACCCTCATCCAGGTGGCCAGTTGTAACTGCACCATAGACCCAGCAGCAAGAAAAATGACATACTCCGAGCTAAAATTTGGAGCTTAGAGAAACCAGATAATTTCTGTTGTGCCCTTCCGAGAGTCTGTCCTTTACTGTAGTCATAGAGATAACCTTGCCAAAAATCAGACACGGGCTTTGTGAATATGGCAGAATTACAACGTCTGTTGAAGTCAGAGGCTTGACAAGTGTCCTGTGTGCTCGTGACTTGGAAAAGAGCAGGACCCTGAGGGTGGGAGGCACTGTCTGCGTAGAGGCCGGGGAACAAGGACCTTGACCCTTGAGTCTGTCTGGACCGGAGTCTGCTTCAGGCTAGTGGGAGCAGACTGCTGACCTGCGTCTCGGGGATCAGCCTCTCTTGCCTAAAGATCTTGTGCATGCTCTCTCCAGCTCTGCCCCGGGAGAGATCCCTGCCGAGATGGCCCTGGTGTTCTTGGTGATGGTGGGATTCCGCAGGGGCACAGACCACAGACAAGGGGGCACATGCTGCAATGGGCAGGAAAACGGGGTAACCAGGACACTCTGACCCACATGACCTCTGGTGGTGGCTAGTGGACCCCAAATAATGAACAAGCAGCAGCCCCGCTTCCAGACAGAAGTTAGTTCCCAGATCCAGAGGCCCTTGATGAAAGAGGAGGCCGGGCGTCGTGAAGAAGGGTCCTGCTAGGTTGCTGCAGATAAGTGCAGTAAATCCAGCTCTGACTCCTCCCCGGAGGGAAGGTCACCTATGCCCTGGAGGAAAGGGAACGCTGAGACCTGTGGAGGTGGCTGGAGGTTGTCTCAGAAGCCATGCCTTTCCTTGGATGTGTTCAGAGAGCCCTTAGAAAGCAAAATGCACCGGGGCTCTAGAGCCAAAGCTGGGGCTTGAGGTCCTCAGGAGAGGGACGTTTGGGCCTGAGTCTGGCCGAGGTGGGTCTAGCCAGCCTGTCGGCCCGCCCTGCAGCCCTCCCCGTGGCACCACACCCAGGGCCCCCTGCAGAGTGCACAGGTGGGCTCCCCTGATCCGGGGACCAGACAGTCATCACAGGAAAAGCCAAGCATCTGCGGCTCTCCCCAGGGACCCTCATCCAGACAGGGCGCTCCACCCAGGGGGGACTGCAAAGCTCACACCCTCGCCAGAGCCTGCAGGAGGGGGCAGGAGGCAAGCCTTCCCAGCCCCGATGTACCTGCTTCTCAGGCCCATGCCAATGGCATGTGAATCTTGGGGCGTGACAGCAGATTGTCATAAACCGAATCTGGTGGCGACTCCAGAGTAGCTGCTGCCCCCGATGTGGTTGACAACTACTGCAGATGTGTGTCCACGTGCAGCCAGATGGCCTCCCCCACACCTGCTGTGCTTCTTGGTCACACGCTGTCTCCTCCTCCACGGCCCCCAGCTCTCATGGGGGCAAAGCCGGCTAACATTTTCATTTCTGAGTGAGAACAGAACTGAGCTAACATGAGCCTGCACTAAGGGGGCAGCTGACCAAGAACAGGAGGGAAGACTGTGGGCCACGTGGGATTAATCCCTGCTGGCCCCTCAGACTCTCCTCCACCGTCTCCCTCCAGGCTCTGTGCCTGGGAACCTGGTGTTTGTGGACCGTATCAGTGGGCTCCCCAGCTCGCAGTTGGTTTGCCTGATGGGAAGTTCAGACAGAGGCTGGAGGGATGCACAGCATGGTGCTGGTGGATCTTCCCAGGCCCCTTCCTCCCACAGCGCTGGGAATGGCTGCCATTTCCTTCCAGGGAAGCTGCAGCCCCTGCCTCCCAGCCCCCTCGCCCCCAGCCGCAGGTCTCCTTGGATTCCAGCAATCATCCTCGCCTGGCCTAGAGGTGCCAACTGCCCCTTGCCAGCCCACGCTAGGCAGTCTGCTTCTCCTCACTCTGCCCCACCTCTGTCAACAGCCCTTTTCCTGAATGTTCTTCGTTTGCCTCTTTGGAAAGTACCATCTGTGTCTGGCTGGGACCTTGACCTATTCAAGGAAATGGATGGGGATTCATCCACTTAGCTATGTATTGAGTGGTTCCCATGTAATTAGCACCTGCTGTTGGAGAAACCAGGATTATGCTCTCAGACAAACGCTCAGAGCTGCCAGGAGGTGAAGGCATTGGCCTCTCCCCAGGGACCCTCATCCAGACAGGGCGCTCCACCCAGGGGGACTGCAAAGCTCACACCTCGCCAGAGCCTGCAGGAGGGGGCAGGAGGCAAGCCTTCCCAGCCCCGATGTACCTGCTTCTCAGGCCCATGCCAATGGCATGTGAATCTTGGGGCGTGACAGCAGATTGTCATAAACCGAATCTGGTGGCGACTCCAGAGTAGCTGCTGCCCCCGATGTGGTTGACAACTACTGCAGATGTGTGTCCACGTGCAGCCAGATGGCCTCCCCCACACCTGCTGTGCTTCTTGGTCACACGCTGTCTCCTCCTCCACGGCCCCCAGCTCTCATGGGGCAAAGCCGGCTAACATTTTCATTTCTGAGTGAGAACAGAACTGAGCTAACATGAGCCTGCACTAAGGGGGCAGCTGACCAAGAACAGGAGGGAAGACTGTGGGCCACGTGGGATTAATCCCTGCTGGCCCCTCAGACTCTCCTCCACCGTCTCCCTCCAGGCTCTGTGCCTGGGAACCTGGTGTTTGTGGACCGTATCAGTGGGCTCCCCAGCTCGCAGTTGGTTTGCCTGATGGGAAGTTCAGACAGAGGCTGGAGGGATGCACAGCATGGTGCTGGTGGATCTTCCCAGGCCCCTTCCTCCCACAGCGCTGGGAATGGCTGCCATTTCCTTCCAGGGAAGCTGCAGCCCCTGCCTCCCAGCCCCCTCGCCCCCAGCCGCAGGTCTCCTTGGATTCCAGCAATCATCCTCGCCTGGCCTAGAGGTGCCAACTGCCCCTTGCCAGCCCACGCTAGGCAGTCTGCTTCTCCTCACTCTGCCCCACCTCTGTCAACAGCCCTTTTCCTGAATGTTCTTCGTTTGCCTCTTTGGAAAGTACCATCTGTGTCTGGCTGGGACCTTGACCTATTCAAGGAAATGGATGGGGATTCATCCACTTAGCTATGTATTGAGTGGTTCCCATGTAATTAGCACCTGCTGTTGGAGAAACCAGGAAGCAGAACAGATTATGCTCTCAGACAAACGCTCAGAGCTGCCAGGAGGTGAAGGCATTGGTCCATCAGTCATACAGACAAAGGAATAGGACAAAGGCTCCTGGTGCGGGAGGGACCTGGGCTCTCTTATCGAGCCAAAGCTCCAGGCAATGCAGCTGGCAGGAGCCTTACGAATGTTTGGGGAACTTAAAAAAAAAAAAGCTTGGGCAGAGTTTATCATAAATGGGTATGGGTTTTGTCAAAAGCTTTTCCTGCATCTATTGAGATGATCATATGACTTTCGTTCTTCAGTTTGGTGATGTGATCCATCACACCAATTGAGCTGTGAATACTGAAAAATCCTTGCATCCCTGGGACAAAACCCCACTTGATCATGGTGTGTGAGCCTTTTCACGTATTGTTGGAGTCAGTTTACTAGTTTACTTTGCTGAGGATATTTGCATCTATGTTCATCACTGATATTTGCCTGGAATTTTCTCTTTTTTTGTGGTGTCTTTGCTTGGTTTGGGTATCAGGGAGATGGTGGCCTCAGAGAATGAGTTTGGGAGGGTTCCTTCCTCTGCAATTTTTTGGAAGAGTTTCAGAAGGATAGGCGTTATTTCTTCTCTAAATATTTGACAGAATTCACCTGTGAAGCCAGCTCATCCTGGACTTTTGTTTGTTGGGTGTTTTTTAATCACAATTTCAGAAGATGTGAAATATATACATATGGACATACGTACAACGGACTATTACTCAGCCATAAAAAAATTGAAATAATGCCATTTGCAGTACTAGAGATTATCATATTAAATGAAGTAAGTCAGAAAGAGAAAGACACATATCATATGATAGCAATTATATGTGAAATCTAAAACATGACACAAATGAACTAATTTCCAAAACAAACTCATAGACACGGAAAACAAACTCGTGGTTACCAAGGGGGAAGGGGAAAGAATAGATTGAGAATTAGGAACTAACATATATTTTCAGGCAGCCAATAAACAAATAGAGGAATTAAAACAAAATAATACAAAAATAAATGAAAGTATTCCAAAGTGAAACATTTAAAACTAAAATGGATAATCAACAAGGACCTACAGTAGTACACAGGGAACTCTGCTCAATGTTCTATAATGACCTAAATGGGAAAAGAATGTGAAAAAGATTAGATACATGTATATGTATAAATGAATCACTTTGCTGTACACCTGAACCTAACACAGCATATAAATCAACTATACTCCAATATAAAACTTATTTAAAACAAGAAAGAAAGGCGTATGCAGAAGGGTTGGGGGAATGCAGGAGGGGATATTCAGGCATCAGGCCAGCCCTACGAGGTCTCACAAAAACTTCATCTAGGATGAGGAAAGGCAAAGCCATGGGAGCACGTGCAGGTGGCCTCTCTGCCCTCCTGACCCACATCTCCTGAGACTCATGCCCCAAGGGATCCCGTCCCTTTTGGGTGAACTGGACTGGCTGACTCACTTCTAGTGAACAGAACACCGTAGCAGAGATGGATTCAGCTCTGAGGCTGTCATACAAAGACTGTGGCTTCTCCCCTGGACAGTCTCTCTTGTTCTCTCTCTCAACTCATCAGCTGCCTCTGGGGTGCCCTGAGTGGTGAGGATCCAGAGGAGGTCACAGATAAGGCTGCAGCAGGTGCCCCAGTCCCAGCCCAGCTTTAAGGGAGCCACAGCTCCTAGAGTTTAGCGACAACCTCTAAAGAGGCCATGGCCAGGGCTCACAGCTAAGGCATCTCCAGACTCCTGATCCACAGAAACCTGGCAGACAGGGCCCGGGAGAGGGGAGGTACATATTTTGTTATTTGAAGTCACAAAATCTTGGGGTAACTTGTCCAAATAACAGGCAACTAAATTAACGTATATGCATTAGGGAGCTGGCATATTTAATTCAGTCAGTAAAGAATGAGGAACTCCTATATGTGTGTTGTAGGTGCTGACATCATGCACCTGATACATTTTTATGTAGTTATTTTGGGGGAATAACACTGTACCATGATTTGAAACTGAACTAACAGAGGACTGAGGGGAGGGCCCTTCCCCTCAGACACCAGCCACCTCACCAGGGCTCAGCATTAATAGTTTGGTGGAGGGGTACAATTCCAGAGAGAGGTGACAAAGGCACAAACAAAGGCACACAGATCCACAGCACCATTCCGCAATTTATTTTAATGTAACCATTTTTCTTAAAAAAATAAAAAAGAATTGCATGTCTGTACAGAAAGAATTTCCTGTTTCTCACAGCTAGATACAATGTCATGATAAGAGTATACCCTTATGCCTCTTAACCTGCCCCCTATTGATAAGCCTTTAGGTTATTTCCAATCCTTTGCTCTTACAAACAATGGTACAACAAATAATTATCATGTAACACTTGGCCTTCTAGGGTAAATCACTAAAAATCGATGCCTAAGTATGCAAATATACATCGTTGATAAACATTGTCAAAACACCATGACAATGGTTACACAGACACTTCCTAAAGTCGTGGCCATCAGCAGCAGGCACGTGCCTGCCTGCTCCCCCCACCCCCACCCCCACCCCGGAGCTTTCACCAACCGAGGCCTGAAGTTATCCTTCCCATATGAAGGGAAGGGGGCTGGCCACTCTTCGGACCTGTTCAATAGCTGCAGAGACGATGACAGGTGTGACTGCGAAAAAATAATAAGAAAATTAAAAGAATAAGCACACAGTCGGGCTGTCAAGAATTTAGAACGGACCAGAGCCGGGGCGCTGAGCCCAGACGAAGGGGATGGAGCGCACCAGATGGTCCAGAGCTGCTACAGACTCAATAAAGGGGCCTTTGTAAGGACGGGAGCGCGCAGGCGCGCTGGGGAGCAGGCTGGGCGAGGAGGTGGGGTAGGAGGAGGTGCCAGGATTTGCCTTCAGACTCCGACTCCTGCAAGTTGAGGAAGATGCTGCCCTTGGCCGGGACCAGGACAGCGATGCTGAAGGAGGACCAGGTTTGTGGCGGAAGCACAAATGTGGGTCTCACCGTTACTAGGAGACCATTAACTTCTCGCACTTACACTCTATGCGGTGCCTTCCTCCCACACCGGAGCAGAGCTTCACATTATAACATGTATCCTGGATTTCACATATTTAAAATACCACGCTAGTTAGCCTGTCGATGACATGTTCATTCTTTCTCTGCGCGTCTACAGAGTGATGAGGAATCACGTGGGCCAGCAGGCGGGTGGCTGGGGAGCCCGAGTCCCCTATTCAGGCCTGGAGGCAACTGCAGGGAGCGAGGGTGGACAGGGCTCCCGGAGATTGCCTTTCTTCCCTCGGTCAAGCCAGTGGGGAGCATGCAAAGCTCTTCGGCTTTCTGCTTCTGGGGGCCCTCTGATCCAGGCTGTGTGGTATAAATCTTCTCTCAGAGGCCGTGATCCCACCAGTTCCAGCTGGAGGAGAGAATCTCTGTGATGCTTCACCACCAGCACCACCTGGGAAGCCCTGTGAAAAAGAAAAAAGAGTGACTTTAAGTTCTCTATGTATAGAGCTTCTTGGGGAGAAAAAGACCAGCTCTTTAAGACACCAAGTAAAAGGATGGTGCGGCTTTACCTGGTGACCCCACGCTTCTCCCAGCCCTGCAGCGGTGACTCCTTGCTGAGCTGTCCCTGAGCCAGCAAGATCAGAGACGTCCTCCGCTTTCCTGGCTTTGAGGCTTCGAAAGCAAGACCCGGGGCTAACAGAGCAAGAGGAGCACCGTCCTGCTCTCTGTCTGGGGCCGCAGCTCTCAGGTGGTGCTCTCCCACCAACTGACCTGGTTTGACGTGAAAACTCTCAGGCTTCACCCCAGACCTGCAAAATTGGGGTTTCTCGAGGCCAAGTCCAGACACTTTCAACACTCTGTAGGGGATTCTTTTCTTAATCTTTATTTGTATATTGCAGTTTAGCCGATTAACAATGTTGTGATAGTTTCAGGTGGACAGCAAAGGGACTCAGCCCTGCATGTAGACAGATCCATTCTCCCCAAACTGCCCTCCATCCAGGCTGCCACAGGACAGAGCCGAGTTCCCTGTGCTCTGCTGTAGGTCCTTGTTGGTGATCCATTTTAAATACAGCAGTGCGTACGTGTCCATCCCAAACTCCCTGCATGTCCCTTCCCCACTGGTGACCATAGTTCCTTCTCCAAGTCTGTGAATCTCTTTCTGTTTTGTGAAGAGTTCATTAGTAATATTTCTTTTGAGATTCTGTGTATAAATGGTGTCCTAGGATATTTCTCCTTCTCTGTCTGACTTGCCTCACTCAGTGTGACGATCTCTAGCTCCATCCCTATCACCCTGCAGGGGATTCTGCACACAGAAATTTGAGACCTGCTGGCGGAGAGGGTCCACAGACTTCAACGTGCAGCAGTGGAAGCAGGACAGGCGAGGGACCTCCTGGGCCTAGGGGCTTCACAGAGCTCCCCAGGGAGCAGGGCTGGGAGGGGGGAATAGACAGTACACCCAGCTAGGGAACCCCAGCCCAGGACAAACTGAGCTGAGACCTGGAGGTTGACTAGAGATCCAGGAATCACAGTCCCTGCCCCAAGCAGACACCAGCAGGGAGGGCTGAGCAGGTCAGAGAGGAGACCCTCATGGAGCTCCCAGCCTGAGACAGAGGACCCCTGTGAGGCCTGGACGCCGCTTCGACCCCGCCACCCCTACTACGGTCAGCAGCCAGGTTTGGCTCCTGGCCTCTGAAGTGTTACTATCTAGTGGGCTCAACCAACCGAAAAAGTCTATTGTCAAGAGAACAGCTTGACCCCAATTTGAACTCTTAGCTCGACTCCTCACAGACATGGCAGCTCTCCGGGGCTCAACCTGGATGGGGACCAGCACTGCGACTGGAAGGGTCCACGATGCTTACTTCTCGGGCTCTCTCCCTTGAACAAAATCTTGTGGAGTCTGACTGATCACACACACGTGCCCTGGGTGCAAGCAAGGCTGAGCTGGTTTCTGCCTCTGGGAGACATGAGCTCAAAGGATGAGATAAGACGTCCCTCCAAACCTAGAAACTTAGGAAAGGTCTTAAGAAGATGCTGAGGAGCCGTTCAGAAGCACGAAAATGTTCTTCAATGGGCAGGAACAGTTTAGAAAGAAAAAATGTAATAGAAAACAAAAAATAAGGTATTGGAAGAAAGTTCAAACATCACTGTACCCACAATAAATATGAATGTGTTCATCCACCTATCGCTACACGTCACAGAAAGGCTGTGCAAATGATTAAAAATATGAAAGAATATATTTCCAGTCATAATAAAAGTAAATGAGATGTACACTAAAACTACAAGAATGTACTTATTCTTGAATAACTACAAAGTAAAAGATACACAATGTGAGATGCTTGTCAGGATGTGCTTTCGAGGAGCTCTCATCCACTGTTCGTGGGAGTATCGATTGGTACAGCCATTTCTGGAAACCATTCAGCAATACCTACGAAAGCTGAAGATCCACCATGGAACTCAAAACCAAAAATGTGTGTAAAGATGTTCGTCATAGTACTATTTATAATAGCTATTATCTGACAGCAACCTAAATGTCCATCACAAGTAGCACAGATAAATAAATTGTAATATATTTATACAATACAATATGATAAAGCAATAAAATTAAACTACAGCTTCACCCAATAACATCCACAATTTACAAGAGATGAGCCCCACAAACATATTTAGGACCATGTGAAGCCAGATCCCAAATGACATATGCTGTATAATTTCATCCACATAAAGCTGAAATTTAGGGAAATCTAACTAAATTGAGCTTCCCCAATACTATAAATTAATAGATACAGATAGCTAGTCACCCTGAAAGGAAATCTACTCTGAATATTCATTGGAAGGACTGATGCTGAAGCTCCCATACTTTGCTCACCTGATGCGAAGAGACGACTCGTTGGAAAAGAGACTGATGCTGGGAAAGATTGCAGGCAGGGGGAGAAGGGGACAACAGAAGATGACATGGCTGGATGATAGCACTAACTCAATGGACATGAGTTTGAGCAAGCTCCAGGAGATGGTGAAGGACAGGAAAGTCTGGCATTCTGCAGTCCATGGGGTCTCAAAGAGTCAGACACAGCTTAGCAACTGAACAACAGCAATAACAAATGACTTGTGAGCCCAGCGTTTGAATCCCCTGTCCATGGAGTCAGTGCTCCAGCATCCCAGTTAGGGGTGGGGTGCTCTTAAGGAAGGGATATCTCCCGGAAGAACATTCAGGGTTGATTTCTTTTACGATTAACTGATTTGATCTCCTTGCTGTCCAAGGGACTCCCAAGAGTCCTCTCCAGCACAATTCAAAGCATCAGTTTTTGGCAAAGGCTATACGCTACACGTCACAGAAAGGCTGTGCAAATGATTAAAAATATGAAAGAATATATTTCCAGTCATAATAAAAGTAAATGAGATGTACACTAAAACTACAAGAATGTACTTATTCTTGAATAACTACAAAGAAAAAGATACACAATGTGAGATGCTTGTCAGGATGTGCTTTCGAGGAGCTCTCATCCACTGTTCGTGGGAGTATCGATTGGTACAGCCATTTCTGGAAACCATTCAGCAATACCTACGAAAGCTGAAGATCCACCATGGAACTCAAAACCAAAAATGTGTGTAAAGATGTTCGTCATAGTACTATTTATAATAGCTATTATCTGACAGCAACCTAAATGTCCATCACAAGTAGCACAGATAAATAAATTGTAATATATTTATACAATACAATATGATAAAGCAATAAAATTAAACTACAGCTTCACCCAATAACATCCACAATTTACAAGAGATGACCCCAACAAACATATTTAGGACCATGTGAAGCCAGATCCCAAATGACATATGCTGTATAATTTCATCCACATAAAGCTGAAATTTAGGGAAATCTAACTAAATTGAGCTTCCCCAATACTATAAATTAATAGATACAGATAGCTAGTCACCCTGAAAGGAAATCTACTCTGAATATTCATTGGAAGGACTGATGCTGAAGCTCCCATACTTTGCTCACCTGATGCGAAGAGACGACTCGTTGGAAAAGAGACTGATGCTGGGAAAGATTGCAGGCAGGGGGAGAAGGGGACAACAGAAGATGACATGGCTGGATGATAGCACTAACTCAATGGACATGAGTTTGAGCAAGCTCCAGGAGATGGTGAAGGACAGGAAAGTCTGGCATTCTGCAGTCCATGGGGTCTCAAAGAGTCAGACACAGCTTAGCAACTGAACAACAGCAATAACAAATGACTTGTGAGCCCAGCGTTTGAATCCCCTGTCCATGGAGTCAGTGCTCCAGCATCCCAGTTAGGGGTGGGGTGCTCTTAAGGAAGGGATATCTCCCGGAAGAACATTCAGGGTTGATTTCTTTTACGATTAACTGATTTGATCTCCTTGCTGTCCAAGGGACTCCCAAGAGTCCTCTCCAGCACAATTCAAAGCATCAGTTTTTTGGCACTCAGCCTTCTTTATGGTCCAGCTCTCACATCCATACAGGACTACTAGAAAAATCATAGCTTTGACTATACAGACCTTTGTCAGCGAAACGATGTCTTTGCTTTTCAATACACTGTCTAGGTTTGTCATAGCTTTTCTTCCAAGAAACAAGTGTCTTCTAATTTTATGGCTACAGTTACCATCTACAGTGATTTTGAAGCCCAAGAAGAGGAACTCTGCCCCTGGTTCCACTTTTTTCCCTTCTACTTGCCATGAAGTGAGAAAAACCAGGTGCCATCTGTTGCCACGGTGAAAGGGTTTTACCTCGATTTGAGACTTAAGGGCCCAGACCTGATCAAACCCTGCTTGGAACTTGAACCCGTGTGACTGGGGCTTGAATTCCAGCCAAAACCCTGTTTGGGACTTGAACCCACGAGACTGGGGCTTGAACCTAGCCAAAACCGGTTTGGGATTTGAACCCACGTGACTAAGGCTTAACCCCAGTCAAAACCCTGTCTGGGAACCCACGCGGCCGGGACTTAATCCAGCACTCACCCAATGTCTGGACGCACCGAGGCTCCGGTTCTTCCTGCCTCAATGCAGGAAGAATTCAGCGAGAAGCAGAGTGATAGACAAGAAAAGGATTTATTAGGAGAGGGTACTTGTAAGCAGTGCAAACGGGCAGGCAGGAAAGCTCTGCTCTGCTCTCCCCTCAATTGAGTGGACAGCCATATATATAGGATAGTAGAAGACCACGCCCCTCAAGTAGACACATCTGCAAGGTATACATCATTAGTACCTTCTTCGCCAGCTCCTCCTTCATCAGCTGTTTATATCCAGTCAAGCCTGCTTTCCTGAACAAGGAGCAGCTCTCCTGAGTTCTCGTCAACTCACTGGCCTCCCAACCTTTCTCAGGTCTCACCCTTCTACCTACCACCCCCTAGTAGGACTCTACAACTACCTACCTGTTCTACTCTGTCCCTATCAATAGTGTGTATATGATTTTTTATTTTATTTTTTCCATAGTGTGTATATGTCTATCCAAATGTCCTAATGTATCCCTCCTGTTTCCTTTATTATTTATTTTTATTTTTTAAATTATTTTTTAAATTATTTATTTATTTATTTATTTATTTTTGGCTATTCTGGGTTTTCACTACGGCTGCAGGCTCTTCTCTAGAAGCAGGGAGTAGGGGCTACTCTCTAGTTGAGGTGAGCAGGCTTCTTATTGCAGTGACTTCTCTTGTTGTGGAACTTGGGCTCTAGGGCACATGAACTTCAATAGTTGTGGCACATGGGTTCAACAGTTGCGGCTCCGAGGCTCTAGAGCACAGGCTCCATAGTTGTGGCTCCTGGGTTTAGCTGCTGCGCAGCATGTGGGATCTTCTCGGGTCAGGGATAAAACCCATGTCTCCTGCATTGGCAGGTGAACTCTTAACCACCGAACCACCAGGGAAGCCCCTAAGTTTCCTTTTTGATATTCATAAGTTTGTTTTCTAAGTCTGTGAGTCTGTTTCTGTTTTGTAAATCAGTTTACTAGTACTAATTGATAGATTCCATCATGGGACATCATGGGAGTTGTCACTCTCTCTTGGACTCACTTCACTTTGTATGATAATCTGTCTGTTAGTACATGTTGCTGCAAATGGCATTAGTTCACTTCTTTTAGTGACTGAAGAGTATTCCCTGGTATATCTGTACTACATAATCTTTGTTTTTCTCTCAGTGGACATTCTGGTGGATTCTCTTTCTTGACTATTGTAAATAGTGCTGCCTTGAAAACAGGGGTGCATGAGTTGTTTTGAAGTATGGCTTTTTTCAGATCTAAGCCCAAGAGTGGGATTATTGAACATATGTAACTTTATGCTTAAGGTTTCTTTTGGGGGTGTGCTGGGTCTTCATTGCTGTGCTTGCTTTTCTCTAATTGTGGTGAGTGGGGCTCGTCTCTGGTTGTGGTGTGGACTTCTCATTGCAGTGGTGCTTCTTGTTGCAGAGCATGGGCTGTAAAGCATTGGCTTCCGCAGTTGCAGCTCCTGGGCTCTAGAGCAGTTTTCAGTAGTTGTGGCACATGGGCTTAGTTGCTCTGTGTCATGTGAGATCTTCCTGGAGCAGGGATGGAACCCGTGTCTTCTGCATTGGCAGGTGGATTCTTTACCACTGCGGCACCAGGGGAGTCCTTTGTTTAGGTTTTTAAGGAACCTTCATACTGCTCTCCACAGTGGGCTGCACCAGGTTACATCCCCACCGCAGCAGAGGAGCATTCCCTTTCCCGCACGCCCCGCCCAACACTTACTCTTTGTAGATAATCTGTTGGCAGTGGCTGTTCTGACCAGTGGAGGTGATACCTCATTGACATTTTGATTAGTATCTCTTTAATAATTAGTGATGTTGGGTATTGTTCCATGTGCATCTATTTTATACAGTGTGAGGAAAGTTTCCTTTCACAGTTGGCTTCTAGAGCATCCACCCTGGTTTGAATGGGGCATTTCTTGAGGGCAGGTGCCATTCATTTACAGCCCCTCAGGAGGATCAAGTGCCACTCAGCACGTCTTGGAGTTGTTGTTACGGGAAACGACCACAAGGGGGCAGCATTTCCTTGTGCCCCACTGGTTCCACAGGCATCCAGAGCCTTAGGGGAAGTCCTGTTCTTGGATTGTAGGTTAGGGTAGAATGGCCAGAAGAAAGGCCCAAGGCTTGGGTCCTGTGACTTCCTACCCCTTACCGTTTCTCCCACAAACACATCCTGGATCCTGCAACACCACTCTGCGGAGGCCGCTGTCATTGGTAGGTGGGGTGACCCTAAGGAAGGATACTGGAGCTGGAAATCCCAGCCCAAGGGACACATGGAGCCCAGGTCGCTTCTCAGAGCTCTTCCAGCCCGGAGGCTCCAGCGTCCTTCGGGTGCAGTCGGCCTCGTTTCTCTGCAGAAGGGCTGCCTGGATCTGAAGGCTGTGGGCTTGTGCAGAGGCGACAGGCACACAAGGTCATGGAGGGGGTCCTTCACTGGCATCTGCTCCCCAGCTCTCAACAGTCCAAACCTGCTCAGGCTCTAGGGATGTGATGCCAGCTCAGGTCAACACGCCCTGAGGGGAATAAAGTCAGCATTTCTTTTTTTAAAGTATATTTTCAATGTTGTGGATATTTTCTTTTAGACATGGGCTCTAGAGCAGTTTTCAGTAGTTGTGGCACATGGGCTTAGTTGCTCTGTGTCATGTGAGATCTTCCTGGAGCAGGGATGGAACCCGTGTCTTCTGCATTGGCAGGTGGATTCTTTACCACTGCGGCACCAGGGGAGTCCTTTGTTTAGGTTTTTAAGGAACCTTCATACTGCTCTCCACAGTGGGCTGCACCAGGTTACATCCCCACCGCAGCAGAGGAGCATTCCCTTTCCCGCACGCCCCGCCCAACACTTACTCTTTGTAGATAATCTGTTGGCAGTGGCTGTTCTGACCAGTGGAGGTGATACCTCATTGACATTTTGATTAGTATCTCTTTAATAATTAGTGATGTTGGGTATTGTTCCATGTGCATCTATTTTATACAGTGTGAGGAAAGTTTCCTTTCACAGTTGGCTTCTAGAGCATCCACCCTGGTTTGAATGGGGCATTTCTTGAGGGCAGGTGCCATTCATTTACAGCCCCTCAGGAGGATCAAGTGCCACTCAGCACGTCTTGGAGTTGTTGTTACGGGAAACGACCACAAGGGGGCAGCATTTCCTTGTGCCCCACTGGTTCCACAGGCATCCAGAGCCTTAGGGGAAGTCCTGTTCTTGGATTGTAGGTTAGGGTAGAATGGCCAGAAGAAAGGCCCAAGGCTTGGGTCCTGTGACTTCCTACCCCTTACCGTTTCTCCCACAAACACATCCTGGATCCTGCAACACCACTCTGGAGGCCGCTGTCATTGGTAGGTGGGGTGACCCTAAGGAAGGATACTGGAGCTGGAAATCCCAGCCCAAGGGACACATGGAGCCCAGGTCGCTTCTCAGAGCTCTTCCAGCCCGGAGGCTCCAGCGTCCTTCGGGTGCAGTCGGCCTCGTTTCTCTGCAGAAGGGCTGCCTGGATCTGAAGGCTGTGGGCTTGTGCAGAGGCGACAGGCACACAAGGTCATGGAGGGGGTCCTTCACTGGCATCTGCTCCCCAGCTCTCAACAGTCCAAACCTGCTCAGGCTCTAGGGATGTGATGCCAGCTCAGGTCAACACGCCCTGAGGGGAATAAAGTCAGCATTTCTTTTTTAAAGTATATTTTAAATTGAAGTACATAGGTGATTTTCAATGTTGTGGATATTTTTTTCTTTTAGACTCACAACAACTGCATTCAGTTATGCATGCATCATGCTAAGTCACTTCAGTCGTGCCGGACTTTGAGACCCCATGGACTGTAGCCCACCAGGCCCCTCTGTCTGTGGGGTTCTCCAGGCAAGAATACTGGATCCTCCTCCAGAGGATCTTCCCCATCCGGGGATCAATCCCTTGTCTCCTGCAGCTACTGCGTTGGCAGGTGGATTCTTTACCTACGGAGCCTCCTAGGAAGCACTCACTTATACATAGACGTATACATGGGGTTCGGGAAGAGTCTTTTCCTATTTAGGTTATTACAGAGTACTGCGTAGGATTCCGTGTGCTATACAGTGGGCCCTTTTTGATTACTTTAAAAAATAATAGAGTGTATTTGTTAATCTGAAGCAGCTAACTTCTCCCTGCCCCCTCACCACATCTTTTGGTAGTAATATATTTTTTTCCTAACTCTGTGAGGCTGTTTCTGTTTAGTAAATAAGTTCCTTTGTATCCATTTTTCAAGTCTACCTAGAAGTGACATCACAGGATACTTGCCTCTCCCTGTCTCCATAACTTCACTTAGTGTGATTATCTCTAGATTACTTTCCTGTGGCTGGAATGGCACAATTTCACCTTTGTTTGTGGCTGAGTGATGTCTCATTGTGTCTGTGTACCCTGTCTTCTTCATGTGTTCATCTGTCCTTCTGCACTTAGGGAGCTTCTGCGTCTTGGCTAGCGTCCACAGGGCTGCCATGGTCATTGGGGTGCTGGTGTCTTTCAAAATGTTGGTTTTCTCTGGATCTTTGCCTAGATGTCAGATTGCTGGGTCACATGAACTTCACGTTTAGTTTTTTGAGGAACCTGTTCTCCCTAGTGGATGAACCGATTCACATTCCCACCAACAGTGTAGGGGTTTACTTGTCTCCACACCGTCTCCAGCATTTATTGTTGTAGACTTTCTGAGGTGGCCATTCTGACTGGTGTGAGGTGACATTTCATTGTACTTTGGATTTGCCTTCCTCTAAGAATTACTGGTGCTGAGCATCTTTTCATGTGCTTTATGGTCATCTCTATGCCTTCTCTGGAGAAATGTCCATTAAGATCTTTGACCCATTTTTTTTTTGGCCACTTCTATTGATCTTTCATTTATCTATTTACACCCATATTTGTTCTTTGGCCTGTGTGGGCCTCCCATCACAGTGGCCTCTCTTGCTGCAGAGCACTGGCTCTGGGTGCATGCGCTCCAGAGCGCTGGCTCGTAGTTGGACACTCCGGTCCAGCCAACATGGGATCTTCCCAGGTCAGGGATTGAACTGGCTCCCCTTGCACTGCAAGGCAGACTCTCTCCCCAGTGGACCACCAGGAAAGCCCCGGAGTTTATTTTTGCATACGGCATTAGGGAGTGTTCTAATTTCATTCTCGTTTCCTTATATCAGGAACCTGTACACTACCCTCCACAGTGGCTGCTCCCAATTCCATTCCCAGCATCAGTGTAGGAGGGCTCCTTCTTCTTCTTCCCCTTTCCAGCATTTATTGTCTGTAGGGTTTGTGACAGTGGCCATTCTGACCCGTGTGAAGTGATACCTTGTTGTCATTTTGATTTGCATTTCTCTAATATTTACCAGTGTTGACATCTTTTCATGTGATTTTTTTTAAAAAAATGGTATGAGTTAGGGCTTCCCTGGTGGCCCAGTGGGTAAAGTGTCCACCTTGCAGTGCAAGGGGCACTTGTTTGATCCCTGGCCAGGAAAGATCCCACATGCCACAGATCAGATGGACCGGTGTGTCCAAGTATGAGCCAGCGCTCTGGAGCACATGTGCCCAGAGCCGGTGCTCTGCAGTGAGAGAGGCCACTGCCATGGGAGGCCCACACAGGCCAAAGAATAAAGATGGATGAAAATAAATAAATTAAAAAAAAAATAAAAGGCCAAAAAAAAAAAAAAGGTGTGGGTTAAATTTCCCTCTTGACATTGGCTCCTTAACCATCTGCATTGTCTTGAATTCTTTTTCGCTGACCACCCCTAGGACATTTCAGGTGGAGGTGTTTTGTTTTGTTTTTAACTATAGCAGGCAGGCTTGTGAATATGAAGTGCCCGTCTGTTCGTTTTTAAGTTGTTGCTTTGCCAAATGGCCACAAGGTGGCAGCAAGTCCCTTTCTTTCTCCTGTTTTTGTCATTTGTTATTTTATACTGGAGTAGTCTGTCTACCTATGGCAGATTCAGGCTGATGTGGGGCAGGAAACAACAAAACTCCGTAAAAAATAAATGTAAAAAAAAAAAAAGAAAAAAGAAATACTGGATTAGAGTTGATTTCTGATGTGTGGTTTTAGGTTTACAGACACTTGAGCCGTGTATCTATTCTTGTTCAGGGTTTTTTCCCCATATAGGTGATGCCAGTGTGTTCAGTGGAGTTCCTGTGCTTGTTCAAAATAGTGTCTGTGTTAATTCCAAACTCTAAATTGATCCCTAACATTTTCGTATTTGAGTATGATGAGTTATTTTTGCATACGGCATTAGGGAGTGTTCTAATTTCATTCTCGTTTCCTTATATCAGGAACCTGTACACTACCCTCCACAGTGGCTGCTCCCAATTCCATTCCCAGCATCAGTGTAGGAGGGCTCCTTCTTCTTCTTCCCCTTTCCAGCATTTATTGTCTGTAGGGTTTGTGACAGTGGCCATTCTGACCCGTGTGAAGTGATACCTTGTTGTCATTTTGATTTGCATTTCTCTAATATTTACCAGTGTTGACATCTTTTCATGTGATTTTTTTTAAAAAAATGGTATGAGTTAGGGCTTCCCTGGTGGCCCAGTGGGTAAAGTGTCCACCTTGCAGTGCAAGGCACTTGTTTGATCCCTGGCCAGGAAAGATCCCACATGCCACAGATCAGATGGACCGGTGTGTCCAAGTATGAGCCAGCGCTCTGGAGCACATGTGCCCAGAGCCGGTGCTCTGCAGTGAGAGAGGCCACTGCCATGGGAGGCCCACACAGGCCAAAGAATAAAGATGGATGAAAATAAATAAATTAAAAAAAAAATAAAAGGCCAAAAAAAAAAAAAAGGTGTGGGTTAAATTTCCCTCTTGACATTGGCTCCTTAACCATCTGCATTGTCTTGAATTCTTTTTCGCTGACCACCCCTAGGACATTTCAGGTGGAGGTGTTTTGTTTTGTTTTTAACTATAGCAGGCAGGCTTGTGAATATGAAGTGCCCGTCTGTTCGTTTTTAAGTTGTTGCTTTGCCAAATGGCCACAAGGTGGCAGCAAGTCCCTTTCTTTCTCCTGTTTTTGTCATTTGTTATTTTATACTGGAGTAGTCTGTCTACCTATGGCAGATTCAGGCTGATGTGGGGCAGGAAACAACAAAACTCCGTAAAAAATAAATGTAAAAAAAAAAAAAGAAAAAAGAAATACTGGATTAGAGTTGATTTCTGATGTGTGGTTTTAGGTTTACAGACACTTGAGCCGTGTATCTATTCTTGTTCAGGGTTTTTTCCCCATATAGGTGATGCCAGTGTGTTCAGTGGAGTTCCCTGTGCTGTTCATTATGTCCTTTCAGATCATCTATTTGATATATATTAGTGTGTCTGTGTTAATTCCAAACTCTAAATTGATCCCTAACATTTTCGTATGATAATCGTTAAGTGGGTTTCCCACATTGATGAGTTAGCAAGACCCTTTAAGTTAATGTGTCCAGAGATAAGAAAGGGAGCTACAAACAAACAAAAAACAGACGGAACGAGCTAGGACCAGGATGGCAAAGGATCTGACCTCCAACAGACCCCAGGCTCATTGTATGTTGATTTTACTGTATTGTCATATTCAGAGACGCAGGTACCTTTGGCCCTGACAGAAAGTGAAGGACTTAAATAAAAAGGATGAAACAATTAGGGGAAAAAAAAGGATAAAACAGGGGGTGGTACCCCCTCCCTCGGAAAAGCCCCTTCCCTTCCCCAGTGGACAAACACATGCTTCGGCACATTCGTCCTCCTCTGTGTTTACTCTGAAGAGTTAAATCTCTCCAGTAGGTGAAAAGCTGACCTGTGAGCTCACCCCGCTTCTCCATTCTTTGGCCTCTGGATAAAGCCTGTGCAGTTTGCTCTCAGATTTGGTTTTGGGAATCGCCTGCTTGAAGCAGAATGGAAAACAGAACCCCTCCACACCCAGCAGAGAGCCTCGGCCAGACAAGGGACCGAACACGTCCGCACTGTGACTTCACGAGGTGACAGTCTGTGCGGGGACCGCGGTCCCTGTGGGGTGAGTGGAGGCCCCTGCGGCCACGGCCCGGCTCTGTGGCAGCGCGGCCCCTCACGGGCCGGGACCACGTGGCCGTCCCCACACCTGACCCCACCCGTTAGTCGTGACTCCGTGGCACTGGCGGCCAGTCAGGAGGGACCAGAGGTGGCGCTGGGAGTCAGATCAGACGTGCCTGTTCACGGGCAGGGGGCATACTGAGGATTAGGACTTTGTGTCTAGAAAACACACTGAGCCACCAGAAGCCGATGTGCGCTGTGGCCTGGCAGCCCGCCTGCGGGGTGAGCTCTGCCCGGACGCTGGCTTGGAAGCGTCTGTGCAGGTGACAGCCACACCCGGCTTCATCACCAAGCCCTCGGGGCCTCCCTGGAGGGCACAGCCGGACCCGCGCTCCACGGGCTCCCCGACCCAGGGCCTGCAGGGCCAGCGCTGGCAGGGCCTAGGAACAAGAGCGGTCAGTCCAGCAGCGCTGCTCAGCTCCTCCTCCCCAGTGACCAGGAGAGGAAAGGCCGTGGAGTACGAGGCCAGCACAGGCAAAGCTCGATGCACCCCCTCCGGGGGACTCCCAGCTCTGGCCTGCTGACTCAGGCCCACCGTCTGTCCCTCCTGGTGCCCACGTCTCACGAGCCCACTCGGCACGGCCTACTGACCTCTCACACTGGATGGGCCCAGGCAGGGGTTCAGGGCCCCCACAGAGTGTCCTGGTTCTCATCTCATCCCAGTGCGGCCCACGGGGGAGTCACCAAGCTAGTCTGCGGGCTGCACACAAAGATGCTCGCTCACAGGCCCTTCCCACGAGCATGGGAGCAGGCCCCCGCAGGGCCCACCTAGGCAGGCACCCTGCAGGGCTTGGAACCCAGGAGCCATGCACCGAGCCCTCGTTGCAGAGCACCCAGCCCACCTGTTGGTCAGACCTGGCTGTGAGCCCCTCAGAGCAGGACCTGAACGAACAAACACAGCTGCTCCTGAACAGGTCTGGGACCCTGGGCTTCCTTCCTCCAGCAGGCCTTCCAGAGGTTTCCACCAGGCCCCCTGTCTCCACCCACCAGCCCTCACCTCCCTGACTCCTGGGTTCCTCTCATCAGGAGAGGGGCTGCTTGAAATTCTCTCCCACTCGTTGGCCAGAGGAAAGGATTAGAACACCAGCCAGAGCTGCAGCCCCGTGTCCATCCTGACCCTCAGGACCCACACCTGTTGCTTGGACCTGGCCGGCACGACAAGGCCCAAGTTCTGCATCCGGGAGCCGTTGGTGGGCGAGGATTGGCTGACCTGACCCCGCTGGCGAGCCCTTCCCAGGTGCACCTGGGTCGAGGTCTATATAAGCGTCAGGGTGTAAGGGCACCTGTGGCCGTCCCTGATGTCGTCTGCCTGTCGGAAGCCGCGGAGCCGGGCTGGTGCGAGGGCCTCGAGGGTCGCTGTGTGTGAGCCTGTGAGCCAGTCTTTTCTAGACCAGGTAAGGCAGAGGTGTGTCGCCCGTACCTGCTGTTGGAAGCCTCCCCAGGCAGGGGTGAGGAAACAGGGAAAAAGGCATGGGAAGGGGTAACTGAAGTAGGGTAACAGCTTCCAAAAGAGCCGCCGGAGTCAGGACTCTCCTGCCTGGCCTGCGGGAGCCAACTCGGCGGCGTGCTGTCTCTGGGGTGTCTCCCAACCCTTTCTTCCTGCCGGTAGGGTCTCTGCACCTGTACAGGTGTTTTACCTGGGAGGAGTGGACAGAGATCAAGGGCAGCTGGCCTAGGCTCAGCTAACATTGACTCAGAGATGCCCCGTCATGGTCTACCAGCTTGCCAGTGAGGACACTTATTGGGGAGCTGGGGGGCCGTGGTGGGCTGCCGGCTACTTGCGAGGACGTCCTGACTCTGTCCATCTTCAGAGTTGTTCGTCTGTTTCGCAAGGGTCCTGAGAGTTTTTACCTGTGTGACTGGTGCATTCTTAATTGGCGATGCCTTGGTCAGGACTAGATACTCAGTCCACCTCCTGTCCAGATGGAGGAACCTGGGGAGGCGTGTGCAGCTGGCCCCCACAGGGACAGGCTTCAGACTTGAGACCTCAACATTTTGGGGCTCAGCCCCTGCTTTAGGATTCTGGGGTCCCAGGACTGACTCTGAGGGTTCTGGGAGCCAGGCTCCTTCTGCCTTGAGGGAGACCCACACTTCTGGGACCCCACAGAGCAGGGTCTGGGCGACTGCTCTGTGGCTTCTCAAACAAACGACCACAGGCCGAGTGGTTTAAACAACAGACATTCGTCCTCCCCTGTCCTGGAGACCAGACCCCCATGATCAAGGGGTTGCGGGGCTGAAGTCCCTCCAGAGGCTCCAGGGTAGGATTCTTCCTGCCTTTTCCAGCTTCTGATATGTCCAGGGGTCCCTGGGCCTGTGGCCCCCTCCCTCCCATCTCTATCGGATGATGGCCATTCTAACCAGCGGGAGAGGGTTCCTCGTGTAGTTTTTGGTTGGTATTGATTTAATAGTGAGGCCGAGTGTCTTTCCAGGTGCTTGATTCCCATAGACCTAGACGTACGTATGTTCTTTCTCAGGTTCTTTGCCCGTATAGGCTATTACAGAGTGTTGAGTGAAGTCCTTGTACTCTGCACTGGGTCCTTGTGGATGACTTTATAAAGAATGGTGTGTATGTGGATCTGAGCCGGCTTGTTTCTCCCTGCCCTCCTCTTTTCCTTCTTGGGAACCATCAGTGTCTTTTCTAAGTCTGTGAGGCCATTTCTCTTTGGCAAAGAAGTTCACTCGGTTTCCATTTTTGGATTCCACCTAGAAGTGACATCATAGGATTTCCATCTTGCCCTGTCTCTCCTACTTCACTTAGAATGATCGTCTCTATCTTCTTCCCTGTGGCTGGAAATGGCATTCCTGGCTTCCCCTTAATGGCTAAGTGATGCTTCATTGTGTCCAGGTACCCCATCTTCTTCATCTATTCCCCTGTTTTCCACACTTAAATGGTGTCCATGTCTAGTCTATGGTACCTAGGGCAGCTGTGATCATAGGGGTGCAGGTATCTTTTCAAGTTTTGGTTTTCTCCCTGCTTACACCCAGGTGTGGGCTTGCTGGAGCCTACGGTGTTTCTATGGTTATTTTTTTTTTTAATTTTTTTTAAAGAACCTTCGTACTCTTTGCCAAGTGGGTGTACTGATTTACACTCCCAACGATGCATCTTTCAGCAACCTGGCTGGGTGCTGGCCGATCCAGGAGGCTGGTCTCTGTGAACTCGGATGAACTGAGTTTCTCACCTAGGAAGCGGGAAGCCTGGAGCAGTCATAAGCTGCCGCAAGCTCCTAGAGACCCCAGGTTTGCCTGGCGTGCTCAGTCACTCAGTTGTGTTGGGCTCTTTTGTGAACCCATGGACAGTAGCCTGCCAGGCTCCTCTGCCCATGGGATTCCCAAGCAAGAATACTGGAGTGGGGACTTTCCTGGTGGTCCAGTGGGTAAAGAGTCTGCCTGGCAGTGCAGGGGGCACCAGTCTGATCCCTAGCCCGGAAGATCCCATGTGCTGTGGAGCGGCTGGACCGGTGTGTCTAATTACGAGCCAGCGCTCTAGAGGGCATGTGCCCTGAGCCGGTGCTCTGCAGCAAGAGAGGCCACTGCAATGGGAGGCCCACACAGGCCAAAGAATATAAAGATGGATGAACATAAATAAATAAATAAACCAAAAAAGGAGGCCAAAGGTTTTTTTTAAAAAAAATACTGGAGTGAGTTGCCATTTCCTTGTCCAGGGCATCTTCCTGACCCAGGGATCAAACCCAAGTCAATGCAAGCTGATTCTTTACCTCGAGACACCTTCAGACAAATCATCAGACACAAACACAGAGCCCTGTGGGTCGCTAGGTAAACAGCGCTCAGGAAAAGCCAGGCCTGGCCCTGCCCATTTGGCTATGAGACAGAGTCTGATTCCGTTCAGCTTTGTTTTTATCCAAGGCTTTGGTCACAGGCCCGGTTGTCTCTGTTGAGAATCTTCCTTCCCGTAAACTCCCGCTGAGTTCTGAGGCTCTGCGGTTCTCCAGGGAACCGACACTGGTGCATAAGATGGGACAGGGTTTTTCTCATGAAGGAACCCTCCTTTCATGTCTGCTTACGACCGGGCTCCATCCGTGACTCCGCGTAGCAGCGTCTGATTAAATGCCCAACCTGTCCTGGGGCGAGACACACCTAATTGCCCTGCTTCCTTTCTCCTGTGATGATGGAGGAAAGCCCCGCTCATTTTGTACGCATGGGAAAGAGACGAGGTTACTGTTTGGATCTGAAAACTTTGTTGTCCTGACAGCATGACGCAGTGCAGGTGATCTGCACCATGGTTGCCAGGCACCTTTGAAGGCAGAACCAGGCTTTCGGTGCCAGACCGTGGTACGTGGAGAGAGGTAGTCCCAGCCTGGCTTATAGGTAATGTTACACACACAACCGGGCGTATTTCTTCCCCAAACACTAGATGAACGCCATAAATGGAAACCATTTGTCACTAAAGATCTCAGCGTGAGTGATGTCCTAGACCTGCCCCAAGGCTTTTCTCAAGGTAGAAGGAGAAAACATGCCTCCCCGTACAGCTGCTTCTGTGGAACTTTCTGCCTTTGACCGTGTAGGGGGACAGGAAGGGCCTGGCCCAGGCGTCAGGAGCCTATTTGTGATGGATTTGGCTATGACCTAGCTGGGTTACATTGCAGACGCCACTCCTCTGGCCTCAGTTGCAATGGATGTTAATACAAGAGTGATCTCCTTTCCACCCTCCCTTTCTCCTTGCCTCTTCCCCTCCCCCTCCTTGTTTTCCTTTTTTTCTGTGTGTGTTTTTGCTTTTGGCTGTGCTGAGTCTTCGTGGCTGCTTGAGCTTTCTCTAGCTACCACAAGCAGGGGCTCCTCTCTAGTTGTGGTGTGTGGGCTTCTCACTGTGGTGGCTTCTCCTGTGGAGTTCGGAGCTCTAGGGCACACAGGCTCAGTAGCTGCAGCACACCAGCTTAGCTGGCCCTCAGCCTGTGGGATCTTCCCGGGCCAAGGATTGAACCTGTGTACCCTGTCCTGGCAGGAGAATTCCCAATCACTGGACCACTGGGGATTGGTCTAGTGGTTGGAAATTTTTAAATATTTTTTTATGAAAACTTTCCATTTTGAACATAACTAACTAGAGAGAATAGTAAGAAAGTAGCCCTGCATGTACTCCTCACTAGCTTCAAATAACTATCATAGAACACATTGTCTTTCATGTTTTCTTCCACTTACCCCTCGGCCCCAAGCTTGTGTGTGTGTGTTCAGTCATGAAGTTGTGTCTGACTCTGCCACTCCATAAACTGAAGCCCGCCAGGCTCCTCTGTCCATGGGATTCTTCAGGCAAGAATACTGGAGTGGGCAGCCATTCCCTTCTCCAGGGGATCTTCCCAACCCAAGGATCGAACCCATGTCTCCTGCATTGCAGGCAGATTCTTTACCACTAAGCCACTGGGGCCTCCACACCCCCATCTTATTGGAAAGCAAATTCTTAAACATCAGTAATTTCGTCTATGTATATTTCAGGATTATCTGACTTATCGATTGTTGCAATCTGGATGCTTGAAACAGGACTACTCTATTAAATTGAGATGCTGTAGGTTGACAGTTTGGGCTGGAACCAACTGGACCGTTCTTCTGTTGGTTCTACCTGGCCCGCTCACGTGGAAGCAGTTAACTGGTGACTTGGTTGTGGCCAGACAGTCTGTGATGGCCTCACATGTCTGGCAACTGGCCTGGATGCCTCCGTTGTCCACACGTGCCCTCCAATTGGTTAGTTGTCATAGGGGCAGTGTTCCATGAGTTTCCAGCGGCAAGAGCAGCCAAGCCCAAATGGGCAGCTACTTTCCAAGCCTCTGCTTGTGTCATACTTACTAAAGTCCCATTTGCCAAAACAGGTCATGTAGCCCTGTACAAGCAGGGGAGAAATGGGGTTAGTAACTCGTTGGGGACTGTTACTGCAGCAATCTGCTATAAGAAAATATTTTCCTAAAATGTAAACCCCTTCCCTTTTAACATAACCACCACTCCATGATCAAAGTCTACCAAATTGGCTACAGATCTTTAACATGGACAGCGAGAACTTCCAGATGTACAAGCCGGATTGAGAAAAGGCAGAGGAACCAGAGATCAAATTGCCGACATCCGTTGGATCATAGAAAGAGCAAGAGAATTCCAGGAAAACATGTATTCTGGTTCATTGATTATACTAAAGCCTTTGACTGTGTGGATCACAACAAACTTTGGAAAATTCTGAAAGAGATGGGAATACCAGGCCACCCGGCCTGCCTCCTGCAAAACTAGTAGGCAGGCCGAGAAACAACAGTTAGAACTGGACATGGAACAACGGACTGGTTCCAAGTTGGGAAGGGAGTAAGTCAAGGCTGTATATTGTCACCCTGCTTACTTAACGTATATGCAGAGTGCATCATGCACAGAGTTCTGTCTGCAGCTTCTCGTCTGTTGCTCCCACAGGTCCCTAGGTCCCTTGGCTGGTCCTTCCCTGTCTTATTCATAGAGGTCAGCCCTGCCCACACTGTACTGTCATTGGCTTTGGGGACATTCTTAAATTCAGCCTCTACCTTCCCACCCATAACTAGCAAACGCATCCTCTGCAGGTATCAGACGCTCAACAAATAAGATGTTGAAAACAGCTAAATGAAGAAGGTTTTGTCTACAGGTAATTGCAGCTTCTGCTCGTCACTGTAAAAATCGCAATCGCAGCAGCCAGAACCCGGGCCTTACAAGATGCAGCATTCTTTTGTTTACAAGGGACTGGGGGCCGCTGGGGATTTTCCAACTGTGGGAAATAAACACCCCCCAAGGCCCACAGCTGCCATGTGGCCAGGCCAGCGCCAGCCCAGGTCTTCTGGCAGGGAGCAAAGGGCATGGTCACCTGTCTTTTCTGTGACACAGGGACAGGTGGGTGGCCAGATGGCTTAGTTGTCATAGGGCAGTGTTCCATGAGTTTCCAGCGGCAAGAGCAGCCAAGCCCAAATGGGCAGCTACTTTCCAAGCCTCTGCTTGTGTCATACTTACTAAAGTCCCATTTGCCAAAACAGGTCATGTAGCCCTGTACAAGCAGGGAGAAATGGGGTTAGTAACTCGTTGGGGACTGTTACTGCAGCAATCTGCTATAAGAAAATATTTTCCTAAAATGTAAACCCCTTCCCTTTTAACATAACCACCACTCCATGATCAAAGTCTACCAAATTGGCTACAGATCTTTAACATGGACAGCGAGAACTTCCAGATGTACAAGCCGGATTGAGAAAAGGCAGAGGAACCAGAGATCAAATTGCCGACATCCGTTGGATCATAGAAAGAGCAAGGGAAATCCAGAAAAACATCTATTTCTGCTTCAGTGATTATACTAAAGCCTTTGACTGTGTGGATCACAACAAACTGTGGAAAATTCTGAAAGAGATGGGAATACCAGACCACCCGGCCTGCCTCCTGCAAAACTAGTAGGCAGGCCGAGAAACAACAGTTAGAACTGGACATGGAACAACGGACTGGTTCCAAGTTGGGAAGGGAGTAAGTCAAGGCTGTATATTGTCACCCTGCTTACTTAACGTATATGCAGAGTGCATCATGCACAGAGTTCTGTCTGCAGCTTCTCGTCTGTTGCTCCCACAGGTCCCTAGGTCCCTTGGCTGGTCCTTCCCTGTCTTATTCATAGAGGTCAGCCCTGCCCACACTGTACTGTCATTGGCTTTGGGGACATTCTTAAATTCAGCCTCTACCTTCCCACCCATAACTAGCAAACGCATCCTCTGCAGGTATCAGACGCTCAACAAATAAGATGTTGAAAACAGCTAAATGAAGAAGGTTTTGTCTACAGGTAATTGCAGCTTCTGCTCGTCACTGTAAAAATCGCAATCGCAGCAGCCAGAACCCGGGCCTTACAAGATGCAGCATTCTTTTGTTTACAAGGGACTGGGGGCCGCTGGGGATTTTCCAACTGTGGGAAATAAACACCCCCCAAGGCCCACAGCTGCCATGTGGCCAGGCCAGCGCCAGCCCAGGTCTTCTGGCAGGGAGCAAAGGGCATGGTCACCTGTCTTTTCTGTGACACAGGGACAGGTGGGTGGCCAGATGGCCACAGGAAGGACAAAAGCCACCCTGCCTTCCTGGGCTGCTCTCTCAACACAGGTGATCATCCGAGCTTCCGTTAAGGGGCTCAGTTTCTCCTGCGCCTGCACGCTTGCCTTTAATCCTGATTTAGGATGCTGCCCAACGCAGGATGCTTAAACCCAGGGAATGGACAGGAGTAATAACATTTGGGCTTAGAGCGACGTTAATTCTGTCCACTCTTTAGGGTCTGGAGCTCTCAGGGAGCACAGGTGTCTCCCCGCACATGTAAGGCCACGAGCTCTGCTGGGCTCTGTGTACGCACTGTGTTCCCCGGCCATTCCCAGCCTGCGCTCCCCAAGGCAGAGCTCTCCGCCAAACTCTTGACCTTCCTTTGGGCATGGCCACATGGAGACTCTTTTCCTCATTGGCTCCAAACCTGCAACGCCTTTCTGAGTCCTGACAAGCCAAGGGGCACACTGTTGACTTAAATAGTCACAACCTAATAGTTGAGAGTTATGTTTTATTTGGCAAGAAGTTTTCTGACTTCAAGCATGGGAGGCAGCATTTCAAGTAACCTTGACAGAACTGCTCCAACAGTCTTACTCAGAGCTTTGCGATCATGTGGACGCATGTCTCTTGGACACAGATGGCCAAGAGGCGGATTTTTGAATATTCATAAAAGCAGCCTTTGGCCTTCTGTCCCAAGCAACTTTCTTTGCCCATTTATTTTTCCTCCAAAATTTTTTGAAAAAGAAAATAAATAGCATATGTATACCTAAAAATAGGGGACATATGTCTACCTATGGCAGATTCAGGTTGATGTGGGGCAGTAAACAACAAAACTCTGTTAAAAAAAAAAAAAGATGTAAATTGAAAATGTGCCAAAAAAAAATAGCACCTGAAATCTCAAGGCTCTGAGATAATGAGCATTACCATTTTTTTACACATACAACACACACATGCACACACAGGCACACACATTTACATTAGTGGAATCTCATCAACATTCATTATCATAAAAAAAGAAACCTTAAGTGCCTTTTGAGTTCAGAGTTTTCCTTCTGACTTTCTCTCTCCTTTCTGGCTCCCCACCTCCCTAATCTCTCTTCATCTCATATGGACCTCTGGTTAAACATGGAGAATTGAAAAGTCTGCATTAACCTCTACTCTCTTCCCAAACTCTGCCAAAATTACAGTAGATGGATGACAAAGGCATTATCCCTAATGACCTAGAGCTCCACAGGATAGGGGAGAGCCCTCGGGAAACACCCAGGACACGTGGGAAGCAGGAGAGCAGCCGGCTTGACCACCATCCTTGATTCAGCAGAGGCCTTCTATGGAAAGCACACAGGCTGACTGGCCCCTGGGGACCCCAGACATTTCAGTTATTGGGGGCCATCCGACATCTTTTGGGAAAATAGAAAATCAGAAGCAATTTTAAGCCCAGGAAACAACTGAATCTCCAGGTGGTCTCCTTCACCTCTTGAGTGACTTCCTGTCCCTCTCCTGGTATGAAACAGGAGGGAAGGGGGCAGGACACAACTTTAGAAGAGTGATGGAGGGGCTTCTCTGGTGGCTCAGTGGTGAAGAACTTGCCTGCCAATGCAGGAGACACAGGTTCAATCCCTGATCCAGGAAGATCCCACATGCTTCAGAGCAACTAAGTCTAGGAACCACAACTATTTAGCCCACATGCCACAACTACTGAAACTCGTGTGCCCTAGAGCCTGTGCTCTGCAACAAGAGAAGCCACTGCAATGAGAAGCCTGCTCACTGCAACTAGAGAATTCTGCCCTTGTGCAGCAACGAACAGCCAGAACAACCAAAAATAAATAAAATTATTTTTAAAAGGAGTTACTTTATAGGAAAAATGCGCAGATGCTGATGCTATCAGAAACATACCCCTGCCCCTCCCTGGAATGGAAACCAGTTACTCTTAGATAAATTTCAGGAGAAAGTTACAGAAACGAAACAAGAACTGGCTGGAACCAACTAGGCCCAAGATGGGCTTCCCTGGTGGCTCAGATGGTAAAAAAAATCTGCCTGTAGTGCGAGAAACCTGGGTTTGATCCCTGGGTTGGGGAGATCCTCTAGAGACGGGAATGGCAACCCACTCCAGTATTCCTGCCTGGATAATTCTATGGGCAGAGGAGTCTGGCAGGTAGTCCATGGAGTTGAAAAGAGTCAGACACAACTAAGCAAGTAACTCTTCATCTCATATGGATGAACAAATTGAAAAGTCTGCATTAACCTCTACTCTTCCCAAACTCTGCCAAAATTACAGTAGATGGATGACAAAGGCATTATCCCTAATGACCTAGAGCTCCACAGGATAGGGGAGAGCCCTCGGGAAACACCCAGGACACGTGGGAAGCAGGAGAGCAGCCGGCTTGACCACCATCCTTGATTCAGCAGAGGCCTTCTATGGAAAGCACACAGGCTGACTGGCCCCTGGGGACCCCAGACATTTCAGTTATTGGGGGCCATCCGACATCTTTTGGGAAAATAGAAAATCAGAAGCAATTTTAAGCCCAGGAAACAACTGAATCTCCAGGTGGTCTCCTTCACCTCTTGAGTGACTTCCTGTCCCTCTCCTGGTATGAAACAGGAGGGAAGGGGGCAGGACACAACTTTAGAAGAGTGATGGAGGGGCTTCTCTGGTGGCTCAGTGGTGAAGAACTTGCCTGCCAATGCAGGAGACACAGGTTCAATCCCTGATCCAGGAAGATCCCACATGCTTCAGAGCAACTAAGTCTAGGAACCACAACTATTTAGCCCACATGCCACAACTACTGAAACTCGTGTGCCCTAGAGCCTGTGCTCTGCAACAAGAGAAGCCACTGCAATGAGAAGCCTGCTCACTGCAACTAGAGAATTCTGCCCTTGTGCAGCAACGAACAGCCAGAACAACCAAAAATAAATAAAATTATTTTTAAAAGGAGTTACTTTATAGGAAAAATGCGCAGATGCTGATGCTATCAGAAACATACCCCTGCCCCTCCCTGGAATGGAAACCAGTTACTCTTAGATAAATTTCAGGAGAAAGTTACAGAAACGAAACAAGAACTGGCTGGAACCAACTAGGCCCAAGATGGGCTTCCCTGGTGGCTCAGATGGTAAAAAAAATCTGCCTGTAGTGCGAGAAACCTGGGTTTGATCCCTGGGTTGGGGAGATCCTCTAGAGACGGGAATGGCAACCCACTCCAGTATTCCTGCCTGGATAATTCTATGGGCAGAGGAGTCTGGCAGGTAGTCCATGGAGTTGAAAAGAGTCAGACACAACTAAGCAAGTAACACAGACGTGTCTAGATGGTGGAAGGTTCAGCCTGCAGTAGACCTTGAGCCTCTTCGTAGGCTCATTGTGACACATTAGCTAAAGGACACACCCGCCAGCCCAAGACAGGTGCCAGTTGCCATGGCAACAACCAGGAAAGCCCATATAAGAGTTCTTTTACCAATTCTATATCTGATTTAACTATTTTTCCTTTGAATGACACTGATTTTGTTTCTAGGTTTAAAAAATTTTTTTGCTACTACCAATACACACACACACACACACACACACACACACACACATTTTAAATAGAGCTTTAATTTCTGTGGGATAAATCCCAGAGAGAGTTACTAGTCAACAAATATGTATACTTTTTAAAAAATTAGTATTTATTTATCTATTTTTGGCTGTTCTGGATTTTCACTGCTGCCTCAGGCTCTTCTCTAGTTACAGGGGATGTGGGTTACCCTCTAGTTGAGGTGAGCAGACTTCTTGTTGCAGTGACTTCTCTTGTTGTAGAACTTGGTCTCTAGGGCACACGGGCTCAATGGTTGGGGCTCTGAGGCCATAGAGCACAGGCTCAACAGTTGTGGCTCACAAGCTTAGATGCTCCACAGCATGTGGAATCCTCCTGAATCAGGGGTCGAACTCATGTCTTCTGCATTGGCAGACGAACTCTTCACCACTGAGCTACCAGGGAAGCCTAAATAAATATGTGTACTTTTAAAATAATATACTAAATTCATTTTACTTATTGATTTTAATAGTAGAGTTAGACAGACTTCTGAAAAGTACTAAAGCAATACATAGAAACGAAACAAGAACTGGCTGGAACCAACTAGGCCCAAGATGGGCTTCCTGGTGGCTCAGATGGTAAAAAATCTGCCTGTAGTGCGAGAAACCTGGGTTTGATCCCTGGGTTGGGGAGATCCTCTAGAGACGGGAATGGCAACCCACTCCAGTATTCCTGCCTGGATAATTCTATGGGCAGAGGAGTCTGGCAGGTAGTCCATGGAGTTGAAAAGAGTCAGACACAACTAAGCAAGTAACACAGACGTGTCTAGATGGTGGAAGGTTCAGCCTGCAGTAGACCTTGAGCCTCTTCGTAGGCTCATTGTGACACATTAGCTAAAGGACACACCCGCCAGCCCAAGACAGGTGCCAGTTGCCATGGCAACAACCAGGAAAGCCCATATAAGAGTTCTTTTACCAATTCTATATCTGATTTAACTATTTTTCCTTTGAATGACACTGATTTTGTTTCTAGGTTTAAAAAATTTTTTTGCTACTACCAATACACACACACACACACACACACACACACACACACATTTTAAATAGAGCTTTAATTTCTGTGGGATAAATCCCAGAGAGAGTTACTAGTCAACAAATATGTATACTTTTTAAAAAATTAGTATTTATTTATCTATTTTTGGCTGTTCTGGATTTTCACTGCTGCCTCAGGCTCTTCTCTAGTTACAGGGGATGTGGGTTACCCTCTAGTTGAGGTGAGCAGACTTCTTGTTGCAGTGACTTCTCTTGTTGTAGAACTTGGTCTCTAGGGCACACGGGCTCAATGGTTGGGGCTCTGAGGCCATAGAGCACAGGCTCAACAGTTGTGGCTCACAAGCTTAGATGCTCCACAGCATGTGGAATCCTCCTGAATCAGGGGTCGAACTCATGTCTTCTGCATTGGCAGACGAACTCTTCACCACTGAGCTACCAGGGAAGCCTAAATAAATATGTGTACTTTTAAAATAATATACTAAATTCATTTTACTTATTGATTTTAATAGTAGAGTTAGACAGACTTCTGAAAAGTACTAAAGCAATACATGAGAATATACATTTCGTTAAGATCTCCTTTCATGTTCTTCAGTAAAATTCTGTCACTTTCGTCACAGATCTTACAAATCTGTTGCTAGGATTGAGAGGTGCTTTGCCGTTTCTTTAGCAATTTGATGAAAATTATTGTCTCACTGGAACTTCCCAGGTGATGCTAGTGATAAAGAACCTGCCTGCTAGTGCAGGAGATGTAAGGGACACTTATGGATTCCACCCCTGGGTTGGGAAGATCCTCTGGAGACAGGAATGGCAACCCACTCCAATATTCTTGCGTGGGGAGTCCTATGGACCAAGGAGCCAGGCAGCCACCCCTGAAATAACCGTGACAGAGAGGCCCTTGCAGAGCACTCGGAGCGCCAGCCCCGACTGGACAGGCCACCAACAAGGATGTCCATAGAAGGCCATGTTGCCAGGTTAATGGGAGAAAGCCCACGCCCAGGGCTCCGGGCAGGAGCTGGGACCCAAGGGGCCAGGCCTTGGTGTTGGTCTTGCTTCCGAACTCAGGAGTCTGGTGTCCCACTGGGGTGGGGGCCTCCTGCAGCTGTGAGTGCCTGTCCCCATCTGCACCTTTCTGCTCGGCACACCCAAATCCCTCCCGTGTGAGCATCCTTTGCAGCCACCACTTTCTCAAAGTGGATTTACTTTCAATCGCCATTTGCTAAATCTCCCCCTCTAAACCTTTGGGGGATGGAGGGATTAAGCCTGATTACAGATGTTATAGAAGCGCCGGGGGCCCCGGGATGGGAGTCCAGCAGGAGGGCAGCTGGAACCTGCGCCTACTCCTCCTGGGCTGACCAGTGCCCTGTGTGGCCCCAGGCGCTGGACTTTCTTGCCTGGCCCTGCAGGGCCACTTGGGGACTCTGCCTCCGCACCCCATCCCGGGAGGCGGGAGACAGGCTCATGGGCTCCGTGAGGAAGATGAGCAGACGAACTCTTCACCACTGAGCTACCAGGAAGCCTAAATAAATATGTGTACTTTTAAAATAATATACTAAATTCATTTTACTTATTGATTTTAATAGTAGAGTTAGACAGACTTCTGAAAAGTACTAAAGCAATACATGAGAATATACATTTCGTTAAGATCTCCTTTCATGTTCTTCAGTAAAATTCTGTCACTTTCGTCACAGATCTTACAAATCTGTTGCTAGGATTGAGAGGTGCTTTGCCGTTTCTTTAGCAATTTGATGAAAATTATTGTCTCACTGGAACTTCCCAGGTGATGCTAGTGATAAAGAACCTGCCTGCTAGTGCAGGAGATGTAAGGGACACTTATGGATTCCACCCCTGGGTTGGGAAGATCCTCTGGAGACAGGAATGGCAACCCACTCCAATATTCTTGCGTGGGGAGTCCTATGGACCAAGGAGCCAGGCAGCCACCCCTGAAATAACCGTGACAGAGAGGCCCTTGCAGAGCACTCGGAGCGCCAGCCCCGACTGGACAGGCCACCAACAAGGATGTCCATAGAAGGCCATGTTGCCAGGTTAATGGGAGAAAGCCCACGCCCAGGGCTCCGGGCAGGAGCTGGGACCCAAGGGGCCAGGCCTTGGTGTTGGTCTTGCTTCCGAACTCAGGAGTCTGGTGTCCCACTGGGGTGGGGGCCTCCTGCAGCTGTGAGTGCCTGTCCCCATCTGCACCTTTCTGCTCGGCACACCCAAATCCCTCCCGTGTGAGCATCCTTTGCAGCCACCACTTTCTCAAAGTGGATTTACTTTCAATCGCCATTTGCTAAATCTCCCCCTCTAAACCTTTGGGGGATGGAGGGATTAAGCCTGATTACAGATGTTATAGAAGCGCCGGGGGCCCCGGGATGGGAGTCCAGCAGGAGGGCAGCTGGAACCTGCGCCTACTCCTCCTGGGCTGACCAGTGCCCTGTGTGGCCCCAGGCGCTGGACTTTCTTGCCTGGCCCTGCAGGGCCACTTGGGGACTCTGCCTCCGCACCCCATCCCGGGAGGCGGGAGACAGGCTCATGGGCTCCGTGAGGAAGATGAGCAGCTCGTTCAAGAGGGGCTCACTCAAGAGCTCCACGTCGGGGTCACAGAAGGTGAGCAGGTGGGGAGGCATCTGCACGGAGGGGACGCTGCCCTCCGGCTGACCCGTCTCGGAGCGCCTGGGGCGGGTGGGGATGGGCACCCGAGACTAGAGCTCTGGCCTCAGGACCGCTCCTCACCCTTCCTGTCGCTGTGTCTGCCGCTGGATCTCATACTCGCTTCCCCCCCTGACGCTGTCCCCTCAGCTGTGGGGGTCTTGCCTCCAAGTTCACCTTCATTCCTCACCACATGTCTGTGGGAGGGGCACATGGACATGGGGGATCCCTCAGTGAGGACCAGAGGTGCTTCAGAGGCCCCGGGGACTCAGAGCAGACTGAGGGGAAGGGATTGTGGTGCCCCCGTCCCTGGGCCCCATTCAGTGCCCTGCAAGGAGGTGTGCCAACTTGAGCCCTATGCGAGGTTTTCCCTGGTGACTGGACTGGGGGTCTGAGCACCCAGGGCTACCTTAAATGACCTTCTGAGTGCAGGGGCCCTGGAAAGGCCAGCGTCTGACCCTTCTCTCCTGATACCAGTCAGAGGAGTGGTGAGATCCAGCCAGGAGCCCATCCTGGGCCACTGGGGGCCTCTGGACCCCTTGCCTCCGAGGCTCAGGGAGGGGGATCTCCGTTTTTGCCAGGGGTGCCCATTGAAGGCCGAGGGTGAGGGAGGCAGCGGAGGTGCCATAGAGCGTGAGCAGGAGCCCACCCTGTGTGGGTGGTGAGGACGTGCCCCTCCCTCAGGCCCGCTCCAGCACCCGCATGCAGGCAGGGCTCCAGGGCCTGGGCCTCAGCCAGGAAGGCTCATTCTCACCTGGACGCAGAAGGGGTGTCTCTGGGCTCCCCAAGATCCAGGTTCCCGGCTGTAAACTGGGTGGGCAGGTGTGGGCCAGTCTCTTACATCCTATAAGCCTGAAGATGCAAACAGAACAGACAAAAGGCTTTCTCTTCTAAATAGTTAGTGCTTCCCTGTTTCAGAGACAGGAAGGATGTGTCCCTTCGGGGCTCCGTGGGGCACCCCTCAGCTTGTATGCGTGTGTGAGTCAGAGTCCTTGGCAGGGACGGCACACACCCATTTTTTCTGCAAGATCAACAACCACAAACCCGCCGCATCATTTGGCAGAAACCAGAGACCTGAGTGCAGCCGGGGTCAATGTGACCCCTCCTCCTGAACCAGGCATTCATACTGTTCTTGCTAGTAAACTCGGAAAAGGAACAGGCTCTTGTTGTTCTTGAAGATAATGTCCCCTTTTGATCGATGCCTGATGCTGGTGATGGGGCGGGAGCAGGGGACGCCCCAAATGGTTAAGAGGCAGGGTCTGTACTCAGGGATTTCTGCTCAAGGTTGAAAAACGGCTCCTCCCTAGTACGCACACTCGCAGCCTTCACGACAGGACGACACATTGTCAGGGGCAAATCCAAGAACCAAAGTCCAGTCCCACTTCCCACTTCCGAGGAGTGAGTGCCAAACTCCTAGAAAGGCTGCATGTGGTGAAGAGTCTGGAGGGCATTGTTTGCCCTTTTTACCACAGCCATCAAGCTGAAAAGCGTAATTGTTGATAGAAGAATGGACGACTGTTCCTCTGGCCTTTAAGGAAGCTGCTCTTTATGGAGGTGCTAGGAAGCACCCCCAAATCACACAGGCAGATAGTGCACTGTGTTTGTTCTGTTTTCCTATATACTTAGCCCTCCTTCGATCGCTAGCTCGGGGTCAGGTCCCTATTTACTAACCAAGAGTCACCTTCCTCTGCCTGTGTTTGCTGAAATACACCAACTGTCCCCCAGAGAAAAAGACCAACACAAGGCACAGTGTGTAGAGCCTCCCTGGAGTCATCTTGTTGTCAAAGGCAGATCTGTCCCTTAGTCCTTGTCTAGTCAGCTCCTCCCACCTCCAAGGCTCTTTCTGTGGTCTTAGGCACAGCCAGCAGGCAGTCCTGGGCGATGTACCAAACCCGGTAGTCTTTGGGGCTCCTCAGTTGCCATTCAGAGTGGTCCCTTTTCCAGAAAAAGTCTTGTATGTTCATGCAGGAGGTTGAAACCGCCTATGTGGGATCCCTCGTCTGTATGTTTGTCTCCGTCTCCATTTTATTCAACTAAAAGATGCAGACGACACTTAGAACACAAGCAGGGGTCCTAAACACAATGAAATAATAGTCTAGCCCAACGATGACACACCGGAGTCTACCTTGAAAAGGTAGTCCATGTGCTCAAGGGAAGGTGCAAAAACGCTTGTCAGCCCTGCATGCTGCAGAACGTCAGAAAGAACCAGACCGTCTGTCTAGGAGGATGAGGATCAGCTTCTGTCTATTCAAACAAAGGAATACTCTACTGCAGTTGAATAACCAAACCACTCATCTCAACACGGAGGCTCTGGATAAAAAATTTTTTAAAAATCCTGAAAGCACACTCTTTATTGAAATTCTAGAACACAGGAAAGCTCCACATGAATACATGTGGTTTATTCAATGTGGAGACAGTTAGTTGTATCTGTAAAGTGCTGTTTTGCCCCCTCCCGCTTTCCTTCTTTTTAAAGAGAGGAAAAAACAAAAAAAACGAAGGGCCTATGGAAAGTCAAAACACCTGTAACAGAAGGACTAGGGTCACGCTTAAGGGCTCTGATTTGAAATCCGAGCATGTTTCATGGTTTTCCCTTTTACCACAGCCATCAAGCTGAAACGCGTAATTGTTGATAGAAGAATGGACGACTGTTCCTCTGGCCTTCCAGGAAGATGCCCTTTATGGCGGTGCTCGGAAGCCCCCCCCCATCAAACAGGCAGATAGTGCCCTGTGTTTGTTCTGTTTTCCTATATACTTAGCCCTCCTTCGATCGCTAGCTCGGGGTCAGGTCCCTATTTACTAACCAAGAGTCACCTTCCTCTGCCTGTGTTTGCTGAAATACACCAACTGTCCCCCAGAGAAAAAGACCAACACAAGGCACAGTGTGTAGAGCCTCCCTGGAGTCATCTTGTTGTCAAAGGCAGATCTGTCCCTTAGTCCTTGTCTAGTCAGCTCCTCCCACCTCCAAGGCTCTTTCTGTGGTCTTAGGCACAGCCAGCAGGCAGTCCTGGGCGATGTACCAAACCCGGTAGTCTTTGGGGCTCCTCAGTTGCCATTCAGAGTGGTCCCTTTTCCAGAAAAAGTCTTGTATGTTCATGCAGGAGGTTGAAACCGCCTATGTGGGATCCCTCGTCTGTATGTTTGTCTCCGTCTCCATTTTATTCAACTAAAAGATGCAGACGACACTTAGAACACAAGCAGGGGTCCTAAACACAATGAAATAATAGTCTAGCCCAACGATGACACACCGGAGTCTACCTTGAAAAGGTAGTCCATGTGCTCAAGGGAAGGTGCAAAAACGCTTGTCAGCCCTGCATGCTGCAGAACGTCAGAAAGAACCAGACCGTCTGTCTAGGAGGATGAGGATCAGCTTCTGTCTATTCAAACAAAGGAATACTCTACTGCAGTTGAATAACCAAACCACTCATCTCAACACGGAGGCTCTGGATAAAAAATTTTTTAAAAATCCTGAAAGCACACTCTTTATTGAAATTCTAGAACACAGGAAAGCTCCACATGAATACATGTGGTTTATTCAATGTGGAGACAGTTAGTTGTATCTGTAAAGTGCTGTTTTGCCCCCTCCCGCTTTCCTTCTTTTTAAAGAGAGGAAAAAACAAAACAAAATAAAACGAAGGGCCTATGGAAAGTCAAAACACCTGTAACAGAAGGACTAGGGGTCTACGCTTATCTGTTGCGTTAGCCGGGTCTCTGATTTAGAAATCCGAGGCATGTTTTCATGGTTTCCAAAAAAGCTGTGCTCATGCTTTGTCTTTTGAATGTCACAACATAGGGTTTTATCCATCAATCCATTCAAATGTTGCCGGAAGCCTACTCCATGCCGGACACTGGGCGGGGCCCTGTGAATGAAGGCACACAGACTTAGCTGCTGTGAAGCTGGTGGTAGAGTGGGAGGGATGGCGTGCAAACAGTGTCTTAGGAGAGAGAAAGATCAGGTTGGGTAGGTGGCCATCTAACTGAGAGCTTCTGCCTAGGTGACCTTTATACTCATGCCTTCAGTTTCAGAAGGATTCAGCTGTTCAATGAGCTGACAGATCATTCCAAGCCAAAAAAAAATTATCCTTATCCTTTTAAAGGAGGCCATGGGGGCAGTGAGGGTAAACCCAAGTGTCCTGACCTGGGGCTGCCCCACACAGGATGAATATAAGCGAGGACAAAGCACACTACAAAGACAGGCTGAGAGGGGTCTCCTGTAAACCCACCCTGAGCATGCGGGCGGGGGTCACGGCCACGGGTCTCGCCTTAGAGCAGCGGTGGCAGCGGGGGTGTGCCCGGCTGCGGGAGAGGCTGTCACCTCGAGGACCTTCAGCACTAGGACCAGATCCAGCGCCCCACGGTTCTGCCTCCCCACTTCTCAGAGGCCTTCCTGGAGCCCAGGGCATCGTGTGCACTGCACAGCCTGCATCTGGAATCCAGTTTACACGCAGAATTCCATGTGTGTGCTGGGCGCAGCTGCTCAGACACGGCCGACTCTTTGTGACCCCAGGCTCCTCTGTCCGTGGGATTCTCCAGGCAAGAATACTGGAGCAGGTTGCCGCTGCCCCCTGGAGCTGAGTTCTGTCTGTAAATCCAAACAGTCTTCATCCCCAAGCAGGAAGGGCCCAGCTCCCTGCTCCATCGTGTGAAGGAGCGAGCTGCCTCCCACCCCCACCGGCCTCTCCATGGCTGCCCCGTCAAATGCGAAACAAAATCTGAAATCCGATTGTTGGGAGTGGCCAGTTGTTGTTATATTTTCAATCCATTATAGACCAGTTCTTTCATAGAATGCAATAAAGATGAATTATTAAACAATGATATTTTTAAAAGATATACAAAATTCAAGCTTTCAGGCTTTAGCAAAATTATTTAATGTAACATTCATTCAAACTGCTGCATCGACGTGGCCCTCATTGCAGCCTTCACAGTCTCAGCCCTGGACTGGGGGCACACTTTGAGTACAAGGGTCCAGGAGACTACACGTCCCCTTTAATCCCTGCTGCCATCCTGGGAAGTAGGGGTGCTGGTTTTCTTGAGGCTGAGGGAGATTCTCAGAATGGAGCCGAGCTGGGGAGCCACAATCCGGGCCCTGTCTTTCCCCAGGCGCCATGGTGCCAGACCCACCAACGTCTGAGCTGGGCAGGGGGGCTCCCAGAGTTCTGGGGGCCCCTGGGCCCAAGCACAGGCCCCAGGTCCCATGCCCACACCTGAGCAGAGTTCCCCAGGCTGCCACTATGGGAGAAGAGCCTGGGTGACGTGGCTGAGAGCCCTTGAGTTGAGGGGCATGTCACTGGGCCCCCAGCCTGAGGACAGGCCAGCCACCCTTCACACACATGCTGACCGGTGTTCACGGGGAAGTGTGGTGAGCCCCGCTCTTGGGCCTGTCGGGTCGTCCACCCCAGCTGGAAGGGCCCAGGTTCGTTGATTAGACGCCGCATTGTTCTGTAGCCACCCCGTTATCCCAGGGGCAGAAAGGTCATGGGCTGGTCGGTTAAGTCGCTCAGTCGTGTCCGACTCTTTGCTGCCTTGTGGACTGCAGCACACCAGGCTTCCCTGCCCTTCACCATCTCTCAGAGCTTGCTCAAACATTGCTGAGGCCCACTCTAGTTACACAGAGCAAGTTATTGCCGAGTTCCTGGCAAAAACTCCGTTTCTGAAAACCAGCCAGAGGCACTCCCTCCTTAATCCAAACTGGAATGCTGTTTTCTCGGGCATTTCCGTGCAGTCGCTGGGGATCACAGCCAGACGGCGCTGCTCAGAGGCCAGGGCCACTCTTGTGGCTGTGAGGACTTCTAAACAAAATCTGAAATCCGATTGTTGGGAGTGGCCAGTTGTTGTTATATTTTCAATCCATTATAGACCAGTTCTTTCATAGAATGCAATAAAGATGAATTATTAAACAATGATATTTTTAAAAGATATACAAAATTCAAGCTTTCAGGCTTTAGCAAAATTATTTAATGTAACATTCATTCAAACTGCTGCATCGACGTGGCCCTCATTGCAGCCTTCACAGTCTCAGCCCTGGACTGGGGGCACACTTTGAGTACAAGGGTCCAGGAGACTACACGTCCCCTTTAATCCCTGCTGCCATCCTGGGAAGTAGGGGTGCTGGTTTTCTTGAGGCTGAGGGAGATTCTCAGAATGGAGCCGAGCTGGGGAGCCACAATCCGGGCCCTGTCTTTCCCCAGGCGCCATGGTGCCAGACCCACCAACGTCTGAGCTGGGCAGGGGGGCTCCCAGAGTTCTGGGGGCCCCTGGGCCCAAGCACAGGCCCCAGGTCCCATGCCCACACCTGAGCAGAGTTCCCCAGGCTGCCACTATGGGAGAAGAGCCTGGGTGACGTGGCTGAGAGCCCTTGAGTTGAGGGGCATGTCACTGGGCCCCCAGCCTGAGGACAGGCCAGCCACCCTTCACACACATGCTGACCGGTGTTCACGGGGAAGTGTGGTGAGCCCCGCTCTTGGGCCTGTCGGGTCGTCCACCCCAGCTGGAAGGGCCCAGGTTCGTTGATTAGACGCCGCATTGTTCTGTAGCCACCCCGTTATCCCAGGGGCAGAAAGGTCATGGGCTGGTCGGTTAAGTCGCTCAGTCGTGTCCGACTCTTTGCTGCCTTGTGGACTGCAGCACACCAGGCTTCCCTGCCCTTCACCATCTCTCAGAGCTTGCTCAAACATTGCTGAGGCCCACTCTAGTTACACAGAGCAAGTTATTGCCGAGTTCCTGGCAAAAACTCCGTTTCTGAAAACCAGCCAGAGGCACTCCCTCCTTAATCCAAACTGGAATGCTGTTTTCTCGGGCATTTCCGTGCAGTCGCTGGGGATCACAGCCAGACGGCGCTGCTCAGAGGCCAGGGCCACTCTTGTGGCTGTGAGGACTTCTAAAGCTCACCCACCATCACCCCAGAGCCGGCGGGGGCCTCTGGTCTTGCTCTGTCCACTTCTGGGGTTCCCAATGCCATCCAGAACATCCTCAAAGACTCAGCGGCATCCCAAGCAGACAGCGACCTAGAAACTTCTGTGTCCTCCAGAGTGGGCCAGAGCCCTGGGGGAAGGTCTCTCCTCCAGCTCCTTTGTCACTCCTCTCTTCACTCTCCTTCACCCCAGCCCCCACTCAGGTCCCCGCGACTGCCCTCTTCCCCCAACAGGCCCCTCCCAGGTAGAACGGTGATGCTGGCAGTCAAGCTGACCAACTTTTCCCCAGCATCCCTGTGTGCGCTTCTCCTGCCTGTAAAGGGTCCAGCTATGTGTCAGCATGTGGGGGCTTCTTCTATTTCTAGTGTGGTATTCGGGCATCTGCTGACTGCGCCCAGTCACAGAAGGCCCCTGGTGCGTACCCCAGGAACCTCACTCCTAGAGAGCCCCCCAGCCACCCTGGGTGCGGTCTGTGTGCTGGTCAACCAGACAGCTGCCCCCCTGCTCCTCGCAAGTTTCTGGGGAAGGGCTAAAAACAAGTCTCTGGAGGGGGCAGGATTAGCTTCCTGGATCAGAATCAAGTCACAGGAGCAGCCCTCCCTTGCCTGGGTGTCAGACTTCTGACACTTGTAAGGACAGTGCCTGCCAGCACCTCTTTGCATCTTTCTGTTCTCACATGGGGTGGTTGAGGCGTTTCTGTGACAGACTAGCTTCTCCCCTTCCCAGAACAGAGCTGACCCTGCACCGTGAGAAGCCCACAGACAAATACAACCCCATGATGACCAGCTAGGAAGCTGTTGGTGCCAGTGTGTTGTGGTTCTTGGTTCTCTGCAAACCCACCAGGGTGTTAGGAAAGCCATCCCTCCCAGCAAGCACGTATTAGCCCTGTTGAGTGCTGCCAGGGCCTCTTGGCTCAAATCAGAAAACCATACTGCTGTCTGGGGCATCCAGAAGGGTAATCCCAGCCCTGTTGCAGTGCTGCCAGGGCCACTCTTGTGGCTGTGAGGACTTCTAAAGCTCACCCACCATCACCCCAGAGCCGGCGGGGGCCTCTGGTCTTGCTCTGTCCACTTCTGGGGTTCCCAATGCCATCCAGAACATCCTCAAAGACTCAGCGGCATCCCAAGCAGACAGCGACCTAGAAACTTCTGTGTCCTCCAGAGTGGGCCAGAGCCCTGGGGGAAGGTCTCTCCTCCAGCTCCTTTGTCACTCCTCTCTTCACTCTCCTTCACCCCAGCCCCCACTCAGGTCCCCGCGACTGCCCTCTTCCCCCAACAGGCCCCTCCCAGGTAGAACGGTGATGCTGGCAGTCAAGCTGACCAACTTTTCCCCAGCATCCCTGTGTGCGCTTCTCCTGCCTGTAAAGGGTCCAGCTATGTGTCAGCATGTGGGGGCTTCTTCTATTTCTAGTGTGGTATTCGGGCATCTGCTGACTGCGCCCAGTCACAGAAGGCCCCTGGTGCGTACCCCAGGAACCTCACTCCTAGAGAGCCCCCCAGCCACCCTGGGTGCGGTCTGTGTGCTGGTCAACCAGACAGCTGCCCCCCTGCTCCTCGCAAGTTTCTGGGGAAGGGCTAAAAACAAGTCTCTGGAGGGGGCAGGATTAGCTTCCTGGATCAGAATCAAGTCACAGGAGCAGCCCTCCCTTGCCTGGGTGTCAGACTTCTGACACTTGTAAGGACAGTGCCTGCCAGCACCTCTTTGCATCTTTCTGTTCTCACATGGGGTGGTTGAGGCGTTTCTGTGACAGACTAGCTTCTCCCCTTCCCAGAACAGAGCTGACCCTGCACCGTGAGAAGCCCACAGACAAATACAACCCCATGATGACCAGCTAGGAAGCTGTTGGTGCCAGTGTGTTGTGGTTCTTGGTTCTCTGCAAACCCACCAGGGTGTTAGGAAAGCCATCCCTCCCCAGCAAGCACGTATTAGCCCTGTTGAGTGCTGCCAGGGCCTCTTGGCTCAAATCAGAAAACCATACTGCTGTCTGGGGCATCCAGAAGGGTCACCCGGACCAGGTGCCAGCTAAGGAGAGTCACAGAGCAGTTGAGGGCAGAGCCTTGGGGCAGGGCTGTGAGTCTATGGTGGTCCCAGGGGAGGAGGCGTTGAGCAAGGCCTGAAGACAGGTGGCTCCAATGGTACAGAATCCACCTGCAGTGCAGGAGACCTGAGTTCAATCTCAGGGTCGGGAAGATCCCTGGAGAAGGAAATGGCAACCCACTCCAGTATTCTTGCCTGGAGAATCCCACAGACAGAGGATCCTGACGGGCTACAGTTCATGGGGTCGCAAAGCATCAGACATGATTGAGCACACACTCATGCATAGGAGTTTACTGCAGTTGGTTTTGACCTGTTATGAAGGTTTTTAACTCAACAGTAAAAGAAAGACTGAGATTTGGGATGGAGGGTGGGATCTGTTGAGCTGATTGTCGCTGAGTTAGACTGGATTTCACTTTCCTCCACGGGCTTGAACAGCGCAGTGCATCAGTGCCTTCTGACTTTATGCGGTGCTGTGCCGTGTATTTCATACTGGCAGGCTAGGGAACACACAGAATCGTGGTCCCTGGGGCTGCCTGCTGCCTTGGACACACCAGAGTCCTTGTCAGCACCCATGGGCCCCTGCTGTCCATCCCTCCTCACCCTACATCCAGAGGAAGCAGCCCAAGCCCCTGCCCCCACCCCCTGCCCTGCTGAGAAAATTGGCTGGGACCCCACCAGCCAAGCCCTGAGACTGGGAAGTACACAGGCGGAGGGGTTAATAGGAGGAATCATCTTTACTCAGACAGAACCCCACCGTTCTCATCACTCATGCCTGCGACGCTCCTTCACTCTCCTGGGGCCTCCCTGTGACCCAGCAGGTCTAGAGCCAAGTCTACCTTGCTTTTCTGGGTATTTCACCCCATGTGTGTATGTTGGGGTCTTTCTCTCCCTCCGCTCCCTGTCCACCAAGCTATGTGCGTGTAACACAGCATTGTGATCGTTGTGCTCCAGTGAGCAGGCAGCAGAGCCTGTGCACACAATGCGTACATGTGTCTCGGAGGCTTGTCAGGGCCCTGGAAATAGAAAACCATACTGCTGTCTGGGGCATCCAGAAGGGTCACCCGGACCAGGTGCCAGCTAAGGAGAGTCACAGAGCAGTTGAGGGCAGAGCCTTGGGGCAGGGCTGTGAGTCTATGGTGGTCCCAGGGGAGGAGGCGTTGAGCAAGGCCTGAAGACAGGTGGCTCCAATGGTACAGAATCCACCTGCAGTGCAGGAGACCTGAGTTCAATCTCAGGGTCGGGAAGATCCCTGGAGAAGGAAATGGCAACCCACTCCAGTATTCTTGCCTGGAGAATCCCACAGACAGAGGATCCTGACGGGCTACAGTTCATGGGGTCGCAAAGCATCAGACATGATTGAGCACACACTCATGCATAGGAGTTTACTGCAGTTGGTTTTGACCTGTTATGAAGGTTTTTAACTCAACAGTAAAAGAAAGACTGAGATTTGGGATGGAGGGTGGGATCTGTTGAGCTGATTGTCGCTGAGTTAGACTGGATTTCACTTTCCTCCACGGGCTTGAACAGCGCAGTGCATCAGTGCCTTCTGACTTTATGCGGTGCTGTGCCGTGTATTTCATACTGGCAGGCTAGGGAACACACAGAATCGTGGTCCCTGGGGCTGCCTGCTGCCTTGGACACACCAGAGTCCTTGTCAGCACCCATGGGCCCCTGCTGTCCATCCCTCCTCACCCTACATCCAGAGGAAGCAGCCCAAGCCCCTGCCCCCACCCCCTGCCCTGCTGAGAAAATTGGCTGGGACCCCACCAGCCAAGCCCTGAGACTGGGAAGTACACAGGCGGAGGGGTTAATAGGAGGAATCATCTTTACTCAGACAGAACCCCACCGTTCTCATCACTCATGCCTGCGACGCTCCTTCACTCTCCTGGGGCCTCCCTGTGACCCAGCAGGTCTAGAGCCAAGTCTACCTTGCTTTTCTGGGTATTTCACCCCATGTGTGTATGTTGGGGGTCTTTCTCTCCCCTCCGCTCCCCTGTCCACCAAGCTATGTGCGTGTAACACAGCATTGTGATCGTTGTGCTCCAGTGAGCAGGCAGCAGAGCCTGTGCACACAATGCGTACATGTGTCTCGGAGGCTTGTCAGGGTTCGCCTCTAAAGATGGGGTCAGAATGAACACGCTCCTCTGTGTTTGGAGATGGAGATGATTTAAGACTCTTGGACAGCCCAGTTGCTTCATTTGAGGAAACCGAGGTCCAGAAAAATGGCGACCTGCTGGGCCTGGCTGGGCCTCCCTGGCCTCACAAGGCCATGCCCCACACTGTCCCCCTCAGTCCCCTGACACAGGCTCCCTCTTTGCTCCCATCCACAGGTCCTGCCGCCTGAGGACCTTGCACCAGCTGCCCCCGAAGCCTCACCTATTCACTCCCTCGGACGTCCCTTCTGTGGCCAGACACCCCCTAATTCCTCTCTTTACATGACAAGTCTGCTGGTTTATCAAGTTCAATCTGACCAGAGTGACTGCTCCAGAGAGCAGGGCTGTGTCCAGCTGGGCGACCCAGTTTTTCAAAACTGCAGCCAGAGCATGGGAGGGGGTCTCCCCATGGTGGGAGATGAGCCCTCCGTGGGGTCTGACTTTTCACTGTACTCCTTGATGTTCTTTCATTTCAGCGCCTTTCTTTTTGACTTTTGTTTTTTTTTAATGTGGCACATTTTTTAAAAAAGTCTTCATTGGATTTGTCACAGTATTGCTTCTGTTTAGTGTTTCAGTTTCTGGGCTGCGAGTCATGAGGGATCTTAGCCCCTCAACCGTTGGAGCCACACGCCCTGCATTGGAAGGCAGGGTTGTTTTTTTTTTTTAAAGATTTGTGGGGGGGGGTGCGGGGGTTGGGTTGGGGAGGGAGGGGAGTGGGCGGGCCACTTTTATTGGTGTTTCATTTCTCTGTTTTCATCCATTATTTTCTTTGGCTCCTGCGAGCCTCCCATCGCGGTGGCCTCTGTTGTCGCAGAGCACGGCTCTGGGCGCATGCACTCCAGAGCTCCGGCTCGGTGATTGGACACATCGGTCCAGCCACTCCGCGGCACGTGGGATCTTCCCAGGCCAGGGATCGAACCGGCTCCCCTTGCACTGCAAGGCGGTGTCCTTATCCACTGGACCACCAGGGGAAGCTGGAAGGCAGGGTTTTAACCACTGGACCACCAGGGAAGTCCTCTCCTTGCCTTTTTTGTTTTGTTTGTTTTTTCAGCCAGATTCCCACCATTGGCCTTTCCCCTCCCTCTGTTGTTAAACAGACTCTGGTACCAAAGAAGAGCAAGGTGCATCTGCACTTGAGCTCCCTGGCCCGGAAGGAGCGGGGTGCAGGCTTCTCCCCTAGGAAGGAATGCGGCACCCATCCACCCCTGCTTCCCCAGGGGTCTCCTATCCCCTCAGACCCTTGAAGAAAATATGCTTTTTAATGCTGGTAATTGTGGTCAATAGCGAAGGGGGCCTCTGGCTGGAGATCTGGGGGGCACTTCTTTGCTTGGTAGCTTTAGCCATTCTAGTGCCGTGTGAGGCTGGGTGGTCGTGACTAAAAGAGGCTGACGATGCCCTGCCTGATCATTTACCAGCTGGGCAGGGCCGATGCTGGAACCACGGATCAGTGACCTGAGTGTGCAGTGTCCTGGGGAGGGGAGAGCGAGGCCTTAGGCTGGGTTGAGAAGCTCCCCACTGCATCCTCCGCTCGTCCTGTGGTTGTGCTAAGTGGCCTTTCTGCTCTTGGACCCCACGAAAGCCTCTGTTCGCTTTCCCTAGGTTCCTGGAGTGACCTCCACCGCTGGGGAAAGGGCATGAGACCTGCTTGGGAGACGCAGGCCCGTGGCTGGGAGGTCAGAGGTGGAGGAGCCGCTCAGGGGCCGCGGAGTCCTTGGGAGGAAGAGTGGACACAGGAGGCCAGGCAGTCGTGGTGGTGCTGGGGGTGGGGGTGTGGATGCGCCTGGGGGCCTGCTGGATCCCTAGCAATGCTGAGGCAGGGGGCGGGAGCGCAGTTCAAGGGTAATCCACGTAATGGTTGGGGGATGCGATGTGGCAGCTGGAGGGCTAATGCTCCTTAATATCTGCTTTCGTGTGATTAATGGCTGTGGATAAATCCTTGAGCCTGGGAAAGCGGGTGCGGCAGCTAAGCCTGGCGGAGAGCCTCGCTCTGGGTTGTGTTGGGAGCGGGAAGTCACTCAGCTATTTACATTTTTTAAAAAAATATTCATTTATTTATTTGACTGTGCTGGGTCTTAGTTGCAGTATGTGGGATCTAGCTCCCTGACCAGGGATCGAACCCAGGCCCCCTCCACTGGGAGCCTAGAGTCTTAGCCACTGGACCACCAGAGAAGCCCCTCACTCAGCTATTTACATTTTAGCGGAACTGTTTGAGGACAGCCACCAAGCCATCATCTGAGAAATGGTAAAAACTGAATAATCACAGAGGAGGGACCTGAATGCAGGCTGCACCAGTGGTAACACCTCCAGCATCCTGTCCCGGGATCAGCTCCACGTCTTTCCTCTGCACGGGGTCTCTCACCAGGACTCTGCAAGCAGTAGAATCTGTGCAGACAAGGCAGACACCAGGCAGGGCATTAGGCAGGTCCTGGAGGTCTCAGCGGTGCCTGGCATTGACCCTTCAGCTGCTGGGTCATACAGTGGTGCCCACGGTCTCAGGGGAGGCACTAGGGCACCTGGGCTCTGGGCAGTGACTATTTTCTAACCTGTATGGAGGCATCCTGATATGCTCCCATCTGGAAGTGCATCCGTGCTGAAGACCAGCTCTGCCTGTGGTGTGCAGGAGGCGGATGCTTGGTTCCTAAAATCACAGGTGAGAACGCTCAAGCTCAGACGACCCAGGAACTGGCCAGTGTCCCCTCCCATCCAGGCACGGCTGCATTTGGTATTCCTTTCCCTTCTGCCAAGTTGGTCTGCTGCAACCGTCATCGCCCCAAGGTGACACTCTCTCATCCTCCTATGTTGCTTAACCTCCGGCGGGGAGTGACACGGCACCCAGGAGGCAGCTGTCCTGGCGGGAGGAGCCGCTGTCTCTCTCCCTAGAACAGTGAGCTGCGCAGAGACGTCTGTCTGTGCCCGGGGAGCCTGACTGCTGTACTCCTTGAGCACATCCTGCCTCCTCCTCCTTCCTGGTTCTTGGGGGCAGGGGTGGGGCAGGGGCGTTCTCACGGCACCTGCTCACTCCCTACAGGCATCCAGTTTCCATACCAACGTCTGGGGCTGCCCCAAGAGTGAGCACAGAGAGCTGGCAATGCCCAGGCTCTCCTGAACGTGTGCCAGACTTTAAGTCAGGACTGAAATCTTTTTAGGGGAAAAGACCTTTAAAAAAATTGATTGGAGTATACTTGATTTACAATGTTGTGTTAGGTGCACAGCAAAGTGAATCAGTTATACGTATACATATAACTCAGTTTTTTAAAGATTCTTTTCCTATATAGGTCATTATAGAATATTGAGTAGGGTTCCTAGTGCTGTACAGCAGGTTCTTATTATTTATTTATTTTTAAATTTTGGCCTGTTTTTACTCTTTATTCTTCGGCCTGTGTGGCCTCCCATTGCAGTGGCCTCTCTCGATGCAGAGCACCAGCTCCGAATGCATGCACTCCAGAGCGCTGGCTCATAATTTGACACACCAGTCCAGCTGCTCCGTGGCACGTGGGATCTTGCCAGGCCAGGGATCGAACCGGTGCCCCCTGCACTGCAAGGCAGACTCTTTACCCACTGGACCCCCAGGGAAGCCCTGTTATTTATTTTATGTCATAGTGTGTATATGTCAGTTCCAGTGTCTCAATGTATCCCTCCCCCAGCCCATGTCCTTTACCCTATAGGCGCCTCCATTCTTCTGTATAAGACCCTGCTAATCCATGGGTTGAGGTTGAACCACTGAAAATCTGCCGTTTGTATGGGCTAAAAACAGCCAAATGGCCACCATTTCAGGTTGTTTCAGAGAACTGGAGCTCTATTTAAATAGAGCCAGAGCTCTGACCGTGGAGTCCTGTGTGCCCAGGAGGGGGCAGCAGAGAGCTGAGCCGGCACAGCACGGGTCCCCAAGGCACGGCTGAGGTGGTCCATGAAGCCACTTCCAACTTCCTCTTGAGCCTGGATCCTGTCCTGAGTGGAGTTTCCAGAGGCGGGGCTGCCTTCTGCCCGTCCACCTCTGCCAGCCAGAGAGGCTGGTGGCCCCAAGGCACTGGAAGTGGAAATTGCTGGCCCAAGCTTTTGGTTTTATTTATTTTCTCTACTAATTCTCTGTTTCATTTCAATGATTTCCGTTCAGATTTTTATTATTTCTTTTCTTGTGTTAGATTTCATTTGTTATTCTTTCTTTAGTTTCCTAAAGTGGAAGTTTAGATTATTAATTTTTTATATTCTTTCTTTTAAATAATAAACTCATCAAGACTCTATACTTCCACCTCAGTACTCCTTTTGCTGCATCCCACAGACTTTGACTTGCTGTTGTTCAATCGGAAGTCGTGTCTGATTCTTTGCGACCCCATGGACTGCAGTATGCCAGGCTTCCCTGTCCTCCACTGTCTCCCGGAGTTTGCTCAAACTCACATCCATTGAGTCAGTGATGGCATCCTATTATCTCATCCTCTGCTGCCCCCTTCTCCTCCTGCCCTCAGTCTTTCCCAGCATCAGGGTCTTCTCCAATGAGTCAGCTCTTTGTATCAGGTGGCCAGAGTATTGGAGCTTCACCTTCAGTATCAGTCCTTACAATGAATATTCAGGGTTGATTTCCTTTAGGATTGATCTCCTTGCTGTCCTGGGGACTCTCAAGAGTCTTCTCCAGCACCACAGTTAGAAAACATCAGTTCTTTGGTGCCCAGCCTTCTTTATTGTCTGACTCTCACAATCATGTGTGACTATCAGATAAACCATAGCCTTGACTATGTGAACCTTTCTTGGCAAAGTGATGTCTGCTTTTAAATACACTGTCTAGGTTGATTAGATGTTCAGTCTGCCAGGGAGCCCATCAAAGGCATTGTTCATTGCTGTTAGAGTGCATTTGCTTTGATTTCTTTTAGATTCTTTCTCAGAGTTCCTTTTTAGAATTTCCATCTGTTGGCATATATTATTACTCCTCTATTTTTGCCGTCATTTTTCCCCAGTAGAGCCATTTGTGTAAAATCGTATTACTTTAAACTCCCAGTCTGATGACTCCAGAATCTTTGCTGTATCTGAGTCTGGTTATGACTTCCTGAGTGGATCCGTGGGGTTCGGGGCTGCCTTCTGCCCGTCCACCTCTGCCAGCCAGAGAGGCTGGTGGCCCCAAGGCACTGGAAGTGGAAATTGCTGGCCCAAGCTTTTGGTTTTATTTATTTTCTCTACTAATTCTCTGTTTCATTTCAATGATTTCCGTTCAGATTTTTATTATTTCTTTTCTTGTGTTAGATTTCATTTGTTATTCTTTCTTTAGTTTCCTAAAGTGGAAGTTTAGATTATTAATTTTTTATATTCTTTCTTTTAAATAATAAACTCATCAAGACTCTATACTTCCACCTCAGTACTCCTTTTGCTGCATCCCACAGACTTTGACTTGCTGTTGTTCAATCGGAAGTCGTGTCTGATTCTTTGCGACCCCATGGACTGCAGTATGCCAGGCTTCCCTGTCCTCCACTGTCTCCCGGAGTTTGCTCAAACTCACATCCATTGAGTCAGTGATGGCATCCTATTATCTCATCCTCTGCTGCCCCCTTCTCCTCCTGCCCTCAGTCTTTCCCAGCATCAGGGTCTTCTCCAATGAGTCAGCTCTTTGTATCAGGTGGCCAGAGTATTGGAGCTTCACCTTCAGTATCAGTCCTTACAATGAATATTCAGGGTTGATTTCCTTTAGGATTGATCTCCTTGCTGTCCTGGGGACTCTCAAGAGTCTTCTCCAGCACCACAGTTAGAAAACATCAGTTCTTTGGTGCCCAGCCTTCTTTATTGTCTGACTCTCACAATCATGTGTGACTATCAGATAAACCATAGCCTTGACTATGTGAACCTTTCTTGGCAAAGTGATGTCTGCTTTTAAATACACTGTCTAGGTTGATTAGATGTTCAGTCTGCCAGGGAGCCCATCAAAGGCATTGTTCATTGCTGTTAGAGTGCATTTGCTTTGATTTCTTTTAGATTCTTTCTCAGAGTTCCTTTTTAGAATTTCCATCTGTTGGCATATATTATTACTCCTCTATTTTTGCCCGTCATTTTTTCCCCCAGTAGAGCCATTTGTGTAAAATCGTATTACTTTAAACTCCCAGTCTGATGACTCCAGAATCTTTGCTGTATCTGAGTCTGGTTATGTTGTTTCTTTTGTCTCTTCAGGTTATTTTTCCTTGCCTTTCCGCATGCTGTGTAATTGTGGAAAGCCAGACATGTTATATTGGATAATAAGAGCTGAGGTTCATACCACTTTAGTTCGAGGGTTTATATTTATCTGGCTTGGAGTTTCACGGTGTTCGCTCTTTATTGTAGTCCTCAATGTCTAAGGCTTTACTTGCCTCGTCTGTGTGTGTGTGTGTGTGTGTGTGTGTGTGTGTTTGTGTGTACATGTACGTGTTTGGTCTCCCTGTTGTCTTTGAGATCCCTTGAGAGTCCTGAGAGCCTGAGCCTTGTGGTGCACTCAGCTGGAGCCCTTTTATTCTACAGGAACCGGCCGTGATGGGTGGGAAGTTATGAGGTGTGAGGGTATAGAGAAGCACTCTGTCCTCCTGAGGTCAGGTCTTGTCTCAGTGCGCCTGCGCCCAGGCCCAACCCCCATAGGTGCTGCTTGGCTTTCTTCTCCTACTTACACAAGGCAGGAAGACTGAAGGGGGTTAGAGTGATGAATTTTATGTTTATATAGTTTGCCACAATAAAATTTTTATTTAGCATGTGTTATAGACAGGTAAAAATAGATGGGGGCAAAGAGGAGGAGGAGATGCTAGTTCCTCATAAAGGAGCCTCAGGGCTATCTGGACGTGTCGTGGAGAAGCCACCTGTATCTCCTCATGCCAGATTAGACTCTAGCCCATCCCCACAGTTTACTAAACCACTAGGTCAGGCATCTCCCCACTTCCCCGTGCCCCACGGTGACCTGACGCGAGGCCCTGGTTTCCAGCCTGGCAGAGCAGAGCCCTCAGGAGTATTTCCACTTCTGAACATCTACTCATAGTTACCCGCACAGACACAAGAATCTTCAGATGCAGGTGCTGTCCATTTTGGAGATATGGAAACTGAGGAGGCTGCCAGGGGCAGGAGGGGGTTTTATCTTACACCTGCTTGGGATTTTAAAATGTTTGCACCATGTGGATATATGAACTACAGAAAAATTAAATACTTTGGCCACCTGAAGCAAAGAGCAGACTCACGGAATAGACCCTGATGCTGGGACAGATTGAGGGCAGGAAGAGAAGAGGGCAACAGAGGATGAGATGGTTGGATGGCATCACTGACTTCCCAAACCCTCTCCTGTGACAGTGGCTCTAAGACACACGCAGAGGTATCTCAGAACGGGGGACCAGGCTCAACGAGTGTGGAGAATGCTGGGTCACATGAAAGTAAAGAGGCCTCTTGGTTGTAGGGCTTCTCAGAGGCTTTCACATCCTGACATGTGAATCTCTAAGAGGAAAATACTATACACAGAATGGTCCCAGTTGGTCCATGTGGGATCATTTTTTGAGAATGTCCAAGCTCTGAGAAGCCCAGTTTAGAAGTTTAGGGAATATTGTTCTGGAGCGAATGCGATTCTCTAAGGAGCAACATCACTGAATTAGGAACCCGTCAGAGTCGGGACATTCATCTTCATCCAAGTGACTTGAAAACAAAATTTAATTGGTACTTTGCAGGGAGGGAACTGGGCGTGCTGGGAAGGAGAAGCCTCAGCTAGCAGAGTTTCCCAGCACTGGGGGAAATCTGGGACTCCTTGCTAGCACTCTTTAGCTAGCGTGTTTGTTGTCTGCTCGCTTTCTGAATCAACCGGAAAAGAAATGGTGACCTGAAAAAAGTGGAGTGATTCAGCCCTAAGGAAGAAGGAAATTCTGTGGTGCCCTCCCTGCCTCCTCTGCAGCCTTCCACGACTCGGATGGACCTGGAGGGCATTATGCTAAGTGAACTAAGTCAGAGAAGTATGAACAGTGCATGATCTCACTTCTGTGTGGAGTCTTTAAACCTTTTTAGACTCTCAGAGAAACAAGGTGGTGATTACTAGGGACTGGGTGATGGAGGGAATGGGGAGAAGCTGGTCGAAGTGTAGAAAGCTGCAGTTTAAGGTGAGCAAATTTGAGTATCCCATGTATGGTGTGGAGATTATAGTAATGATATCAAGTCACATGCCTGCGTGTTGGGAAGAAAGTAGACCTTAAATGTTCTCACCACAAAAGAAAAGAAATGGTAACTATATGACAGGGTGGAGATGGGAGCTAATGCTGTGGGGCAAGCATTTTGCGACTTACTAGCATATCAGATCAGCACTTGTACACCTTAAATTATACGACATTGTGTGTCAATTATATCTCAATAAATCTGGAAAAAAATAAACATGATAAGAGACCTTGGAACAGGGGAAGGACATTAGATCAAAAAAAACCTAAGTTGAAACTAAAAAAAAAAGTCTAAACTTAGTTTTTGATGGAAACCTCTATACTGTTTTCCCTAGTGGCTGTATCGATTTACATTCCCACCAGCAGTGTAGGAGGGGTCTCTTTTCTCCATACCCCTTCTAACATTCCTTGTTTGAAGATTTCTGATGGTGGCCTTTCTGACTGGTGTGAGGTGATACCTCATTGTAGTTTTGCATTTCTCTACTAATGGGTGATACTGAGCATTTTTTCCTGTGCCTCCTGGCCATCTCTATGTCTTCTTTGGAGAAATGTCTATTTAGGTCGTCCACCCATTTTTTGCTTGGATTGTTTGTTTGTTTTTCCACAGGGAGCTCAGGGTGCTCTGTGATGACTGAGGAATGGGAATGGAGGTGGGAGGGAGGCTCCCTAGGGAGGGGAGGTGTGTATACACATGGCTGATTCACGTTGTTGTACAGCAGAAATCAGCACAACATTGTAAAGAAATCATGTTCCAATAAAAATAAAAGACTTTTAGAACTAAGGAAATCTGAATAAAGCATAACCTTTAGTCAGTGATAATATGTCAATATTGGCTCATTAACAATAGCAGTATACCACAGTGTAAGGGACTTTCGCAGGTGGCAAGTGGTAAAGAATCCACCTGCCAATGCAGGAGACGCAGGTTCCATCTCAGGGTTTGGAAGATACCTTGAAGAAGGAAATGGCTACCCAACTCCAGTATTCTTGCCTGGAAAATTCCATGAACAGAAGAACCTGGTGGGCCACAGTCCCTAGGGTCTCACAGAATCAGACACAACTTAGCAACTGAACAAACAACAACAATAATGTATGCCACATATACACACATTTATATCCTAGTATAGTTAAAGTCGCTCAGTCGTGTCCGACTCTTTGTGACAAAGCCATGGGCAAGTCATGGGATTTTCCAGGCCAGAATACTGGAGTGGGGAGCCTTTCCCTTCTCCTGGGGATCTTCCCAACCCAGGGATCGAACCCTGGTCTCCCACATTGCAGGCGGATTCTTTACTGTTTAAGCCACCAGAGAAGCCCCCAAATCCTTGTATAAATGGGCCATAACAGTATGTTAATATTATTAGGAATGTACAGGGGAAATGGAAACTCTCTACTGTTGTTAACTAAAAAAGATGAACAACTTGAGAGTTGTGAGTGAAGCTTTATCTGGGGCAAATGAGGACTGCAGCCTGGGAGGCAACATCTCAGAGAGCTCTGAGAGACTGCTCCAGAGAGGCAGCAGGGGGGAAATCAATAGATAAGGTTTTGATAAAGGGGGTGGGGTTTCAATACCAGTAAGCACTCGTTTTACAAAGCGGGTTTCGGTTAGTCACAAGAATCTGATTCACCATGAAGGGATTTAGTGCTTTTCTAAATATGAGGAGATGCAGGGATTGAGATCATAAAATCTGTTTCTGAAAACATCTGCCTGTCTCAAGACCTGACCCACCAGATCCTCTGGAGCACAGAGTGCCTCGCTCCATCCTGCGCTCCCTCGGGGGTGTCGAGAGTCAGTCGCTGTCGCAGCCCAGGGGTCAACCTCCGCAGTGGTGGCTGGCAAACGCCCTGCTGTCAGTCGTTGGCAGTGTGATTGGTAAATGCCAATTTGTAGTTGGCACCGTCTTCTCAATCTTTCTGTAAATCTAAAACTGTTTTTAAAAATAAAATCTATTAAAATTTCTTCTTCTAAAGTAGCATGCCAGAATCTTTCCTGCTGTTTCCAGAGCCAGACTGTACTCACCATAAGCTCTGTGCTCTCACACCGTCACCATCCTCCAGGGCGTCCTGCCTGGGCCTGTTTTTCAGAGACTTTCGGGGAGATTTTTATCAAAAGATTAAAAATCCAAGACTTGCTGAGAATGAAAACAAGATTCAAATGACAAGACTCAGATCGTGTCAAAAAATAATGTATGCCATATACACACATTTATATCCTAGTATAGTTAAAGTCGCTCAGTCGTGTCCGACTCTTTGTGACAAAGCCATGGGCAAGTCATGGGATTTTCCAGGCCAGAATACTGGAGTGGGGAGCCTTTCCCTTCTCCTGGGGATCTTCCCAACCCAGGGATCGAACCCTGGTCTCCCACATTGCAGGCGGATTCTTTACTGTTTAAGCCACCAGAGAAGCCCCCAAATCCTTGTATAAATGGGCCATAACAGTATGTTAATATTATTAGGAATGTACAGGGGAAATGGAAACTCTCTACTGTTGTTAACTAAAAAAGATGAACAACTTGAGAGTTGTGAGTGAAGTTTTATTTGGGGCAAAATGAGGACTGCAGCCTGGGAGGCAACATCTCAGAGAGCTCTGAGAGACTGCTCCAGAGAGGCAGCAGGGGGGAAATCAATAGATAAGGTTTTGATAAAGGGGGTGGGGTTTCAATACCAGTAAGCACTCGTTTTACAAAGCGGGTTTCGGTTAGTCACAAGAATCTGATTCACCATGAAGGGATTTAGTGCTTTTCTAAATATGAGGAGATGCAGGGATTGAGATCATAAAATCTGTTTCTGAAAACATCTGCCTGTCTCAAGACCTGACCCACCAGATCCTCTGGAGCACAGAGTGCCTCGCTCCATCCTGCGCTCCCTCGGGGGTGTCGAGAGTCAGTCGCTGTCGCAGCCCAGGGGTCAACCTCCGCAGTGGTGGCTGGCAAACGCCCTGCTGTCAGTCGTTGGCAGTGTGATTGGTAAATGCCAATTTGTAGTTGGCACCGTCTTCTCAATCTTTCTGTAAATCTAAAACTGTTTTTAAAAATAAAATCTATTAAAATTTCTTCTTCTAAAGTAGCATGCCAGAATCTTTCCTGCTGTTTCCAGAGCCAGACTGTACTCACCATAAGCTCTGTGCTCTCACACCGGTCACCATCCTCCAGGGCGTCCTGCCTGGGCCTGTTTTTCAGAGACTTTCGGGGAGATTTTTATCAAAAGATTAAAAATCCAAGACTTGCTGAGAATGAAAACAAGATTCAAATGACAAGAGTACTTGACTCTCAGAATGTTTTGTTTGAAGCCTTACTGAGATTTATAGGATGGGCCTAAAATTTTTGTTTTGGTGCAGTCTTTTCCTTCATTGGTTAATTGCAGCCAAATTGGTTGAAAGCTGGATTTTAGTCAGTGTGAAGCATTGCTCAGAAGAGATGAGGCTCATAGAAGATGACCTCCAAGACCATTACGAGCGCTCCCTTTCCAGCGAGGTGTGAGGTAGAAATAACTGAGGGGCCAGGGGACCAGGACGAGGCCCGTGCGTAGAACGTGTCTGCTCTAAGGCATCTTTCAGGGCCCAGCAGTGAGAAGGCACAGCCGACTTCCTGAGGCTCCAAGTCCTCCTCTCATCTCCCAGTGAGTCTGTCCTATTGTAGTCGGCTGCTACAAACAAGGTCAGATGGAGGCACAGCAACTTCCTGCGTGGTTCCCGCCTGAACCTCTCCTCAGAAACACAGACATCTCAAAGGAAGACACAACCACGTTGACTTCCCCCTAACTGGACCCACACTTCGGGAGCTGCACCATCGCTCCAACATGAAGACTGAAGGAGCATTAGCCCTGGGCTCAGAATTTGTAAGAAGTACCCTCCTCGGTCTCACCAGAGGGCAGAAGATGAATTCAGAAGTGGATCGATTCCAGCGCTGTGATGTGCTGGGGCTTCTCACCTGTGGTTGCTGGGTCTGCAGGTTAACCAGATGTCAGGAATCTGGAGCGAAGGAAGAAAAGGGCTCTCTCTTGGACATTTCTAGAAGCTCCACCCGTGACCAGGCCCGTGACCAGGCCCATGCCCAGAAGCACAAGGTACATGCCCTCTTGTACCCAGAATGGCCACCACAGTGCCTGGCATTTATGGACAGTGACTGCAGCCATGAAATTAGGAGACACTTGCTCCCTGGAAGAAAAGCTATGAGAAACCTAGACAGCGCATTAAAAAGCTGAGATATTATTTTGTCAACAAAGGCCCATATAGTCAAAGTTATGGTCTTTCCAGTAGTCATGTACAGATGTGAGTTGGACCATAAAAAGCTTTCAAACTGTGTGCTGGAAAAGACTCTAAGAGCTCCCTGGACTGGAAGGAGATCTAACTAGTCAATCCTAAAGGAAATCAGACCTGAATATATTCACTGAATGACTGTTGCTGAAGCTCCAATACTTTGGCCACCTGATGCAAAGAGACGACTTACTGGAAAAGACCCTGATGCTGGAAAGACTTAAGGCAAAAAGGAGAAGGGGCAGCAGAGGATGAGAGGGGTAGATAGCATCATTGACTCAATGGACGTGAATCGGACCAAACTTGCGGAGAAAGTGAAGGACAGGGGAGCCTGGTGAGGTGCAGTCCGTGGGGTCTCAAAGAGTCAGACAGGACTTAGCAACTGAATCACACCACTTGTATGAGGCTTCTACAAAGCTTTGAGACAGTTGGTCATTTCCACCACAAAATCACCAGCTTTCTTTTCACTGCAGAGATTATTCTGGAAATAAGCATAGTCAATGTTTGGCAGGTTTTGTTTCTGTTTTTTTTCTTTTTTTGCCCATGTGCTTGTGATTCCGGGACATATCATCTGCCAACATTGCAACATAACCCACTGAGAAGACAAAATAAAAATAAAAGAGGGAAAACCCAGAATAGCCAAAGATGAATAAATACATAGAATTTTTTAAAAATCTAAAAAATAAAATAAATTAAAAGAGAAGAAAAAAAGGAAAGTTAAAGAGAAAGCTCCCAGGATCAGACAGGAAGCTGTTGTCCAGTGGGCTCCCTGGGCCCGTGTCCGCCTCTGCAGAGGGACCCGCCTCCAGCCCCCACCAGCCTGGAGCCAGGTGGAGAGGAGGAGGGCATGCGAAAAGGCTGCTGCCGATGTTCAACTATTGACCAACGAATACCCTTTGGAGAGTGACCAATGCATCTTGGTCTAGGTGGCCCCTGAGGCTCATCAGAAAGACCCTCTGCCTTCCAGACAGAGATGGGAGCAGTAGCTTCCTAGCCCTGAATCCCAAATATCTGAAGGTCTTCTTTCCCCTAAGTGGAAAAACTTTCCTTGTTTTTTTGTTAGTCAGTGAAGGATTTCCAGAGCCATGGAGACAGTATTTATGGTGATCAAAGGTATTGATGGACCTGCTAGTCTCTGCCTGATCTAGTTATCCACGTATTTATTTTTATATATTTAATTTTATATATTTTATCCTCAGTCACAACATCAAAGATCTTCATGTCCACTCTGGCCTTCCTCATGTGTGGGGGCATTGTTCTATGACATGGGAGTTTAATTTACAAAGCAAACGTATTTGTTTCATCCATCTGCTACTTCAACTTTATTTCAAAGGTTCTGCCAATGGAGTCACTCATAAGTGGACACTACCTGGTTTTAAAATGTATGTGAAAAAATCAGGAAACTGAACAGTAAACACTCAGCCCTGCAGCCATTCCAGCAGCAGTAGAGTCTGTCAAGCAGGTACAAGTCGGGCCTCAAATGGGACTGTGAGAAGGCCTTCGGGACAGGCCTGCAGAGTCAGGATTCACACGCCTTGTCCTGGCCAGTTCTGGCCCAAGCCCTCAGCACTCTTCAGGGTTCTCCCACCTGACCCTGGACAACGAGGGGGAAAAACAGAGCAAAGTAAACCCAAATTAAGCAGAAAGAAGAAAAGAAGACTAGGATAGAAGGAAGTAAAATAGAGAATAAAAAAAATAATAGAAGAAATCAATGAAACTAAAAGCTGTTTTCCTGGAAAGATCCACAAAGTTGATAATTTATCTAGACTAACCAAGAAAAACAGAGAGAAGACTCAAGTTAGTAAAATCGAGAGTGAAAGACAGGATATCACCACTGACCTTCTGGAAATAAAAGGGAAGATTTTAGGAAAAATCAAAAAATAAATTAAAAGCCCAGAGGTAATGAACAAATTCCTGAAAAGACACAAATTATTGAGAGTGGTTCAAGAAGAAATTGAAAAATCTGAATAGATCTATGAAAAGTAAAGAGACTGAACTATTAATTGTTAAACTTGCCACAAAGAAAGCCCCAGGCTTAGATGGTTTCACTTGTGAATTCCACCAAAGTTGTAAAGGAGAATATCAATCTTTCGACCCTCTGTTCCAGACAGAGATGGGAGCAGTAGCTTCCTAGCCCTGAATCCCAATTTCTGAAGGTCTTCTTTCCCTAAGTGGAAAAACTTTCCTTGTTTTGTTAGTCAGTGAAGGATTTCCAGAGCCATGGAGACAGTATTTATGGTGATCAAAGGTATTGATGGACCTGCTAGTCTCTGCCTGATCTAGTTATCCACGTATTTATTTTTATATATTTAATTTTATATATTTTATCCTCAGTCACAACATCAAAGATCTTCATGTCCACTCTGGCCTTCCTCATGTGTGGGGGCATTGTTCTATGACATGGGAGTTTAATTTACAAAGCAAACGTATTTGTTTCATCCATCTGCTACTTCAACTTTATTTCAAAGGTTCTGCCAATGGAGTCACTCATAAGTGGACACTACCTGGTTTTAAAATGTATGTGAAAAAATCAGGAAACTGAACAGTAAACACTCAGCCCTGCAGCCATTCCAGCAGCAGTAGAGTCTGTCAAGCAGGTACAAGTCGGGCCTCAAATGGGACTGTGAGAAGGCCTTCGGGACAGGCCTGCAGAGTCAGGATTCACACGCCTTGTCCTGGCCAGTTCTGGCCCAAGCCCTCAGCACTCTTCAGGGTTCTCCCACCTGACCCTGGACAACTAGGGGGAAAAAACAGAGCAAAGTAAACCCAAATTAAGCAGAAAGAAGAAAAGAAGACTAGGATAGAAGGAAGTAAAATAGAGAATAAAAAAAATAATAGAAGAAATCAATGAAACTAAAAGCTGTTTTCCTGGAAAGATCCACAAAGTTGATAATTTATCTAGACTAACCAAGAAAAACAGAGAGAAGACTCAAGTTAGTAAAATCGAGAGTGAAAGACAGGATATCACCACTGACCTTCTGGAAATAAAAGGGAAGATTTTAGGAAAAATCAAAAAATAAATTAAAAGCCCAGAGGTAATGAACAAATTCCTGAAAAGACACAAATTATTGAGAGTGGTTCAAGAAGAAATTGAAAAATCTGAATAGATCTATGAAAAGTAAAGAGACTGAACTATTAATTGTTAAACTTGCCACAAAGAAAGCCCCAGGCTTAGATGGTTTCACTTGTGAATTCCACCAAAGTTGTAAAGGAGAATATCAATCTTTCAGCCACTCTTACAGAAAATAGAAGGTAAAATGTTTCTCAAGTCATTCTATGAAGCCAGAATTACCCTCATCAAAAAAGAAAAAGAAAAACAGACAGTATCATCGCAAGAAAAGAAAACTGTCCTTACTAAGACACAATTTCTTAATAAGATGGAACAAAAAATCCAAAAGTTTAACAACACGTTCTGTAGACAAATCTGTGGGGAAACAGCTCTCAGAAAATGCTGGTGGAAACACAATGCTGGGACAGCCTCTACGGAGGGAAATTTTGCAGTGTTAGCAAAATTACGTGTGCATTTACCCTTAATCCCAGTAATTTGCCTTCTAGGAAACTAACCTACAGATGACTGGCAAAATGCAAAAGGACACACAGCAAAGTTTTTTGTTGCTATGTGATTTGTGAAGACCGAAACCCACCTAAGTGTGTGTCTGATTGAATCAATTTTCATGAATTCACTCAAGGATTCAGGTTACACAGCTACAAAAAAGGGATGAGACATAGCTAAGGCATGTCCCCCAAAGTGGAGCATTTAAGTGCCTAAGCAAGGTGGGAAAGTGTACAGGCCTCTACCATTTCCATGAAGAAGATACAGGTATCTGTAGAGACACAGGATGAATATTAGATACTAGTACTCAAATGTAGAAAGAAGAAAACAAGACATATTTTTAAATTCACTGGGAGGCTTCCCCAGTGGTCCAGTGGGTAGGGACACCACCTTGCAGTGCAAGGGGCACCGGTTTGATCCCTGGCCTGGGAATATCCCACGTGCTGTGGAGCGGCTAGACTGACGTGTCCATCTACCGAGCCGGAGCTCTGGAGCACATGGGCCTGGAGCCGGTGCTCTGCAACGAGAGAAGCCACTGCGATGGGAGGCCCCCACAGGCCAAAGAACAAAGATAAATAAATGAAAGACCAGTATAAGTAGCCAAAAAAAGAAAAATTCACTGGGGGAATAGGGCAGCCAGATACTTCTGAGAAAAACTTCTGTGCAGTTTTGACTTTGCAGTAATGTAAACCGTTTTATAATTATAAACCATTAGATGGTTTCACTTGTGAATTCCACCAAAGTTGTAAAGGAGAATATCAATCTTTCAGCCACTCTTACAGAAAATAGAAGGTAAAATGTTTCTCAAGTCATTCTATGAAGCCAGAATTACCCTCATCAAAAAAGAAAAAGAAAAACAGACAGTATCATCGCAAGAAAAGAAAACTGTCCTTACTAAGACACAATTTCTTAATAAGATGGAACAAAAAATCCAAAAGTTTAACAACACGTTCTGTAGACAAATCTGTGGGGAAACAGCTCTCAGAAAATGCTGGTGGAAACACAATGCTGGGACAGCCTCTACGGAGGGAAATTTTGCAGTGTTAGCAAAATTACGTGTGCATTTACCCTTAATCCCAGTAATTTGCCTTCTAGGAAACTAACCTACAGATGACTGGCAAAATGCAAAAGGACACACAGCAAAGTTTTTTGTTGCTATGTGATTTGTGAAGACCGAAACCCACCTAAGTGTGTGTCTGATTGAATCAATTTTCATGAATTCACTCAAGGATTCAGGTTACACAGCTACAAAAAAGGGATGAGACATAGCTAAGGCATGTCCCCCAAAGTGGAGCATTTAAGTGCCTAAGCAAGGTGGGAAAGTGTACAGGCCTCTACCATTTCCATGAAGAAGATACAGGTATCTGTAGAGACACAGGATGAATATTAGATACTAGTACTCAAATGTAGAAAGAAGAAAACAAGACATATTTTTAAATTCACTGGGAGGCTTCCCCAGTGGTCCAGTGGGTAGGGACACCACCTTGCAGTGCAAGGGGCACCGGTTTGATCCCTGGCCTGGGAATATCCCACGTGCTGTGGAGCGGCTAGACTGACGTGTCCATCTACCGAGCCGGAGCTCTGGAGCACATGGGCCTGGAGCCGGTGCTCTGCAACGAGAGAAGCCACTGCGATGGGAGGCCCCCACAGGCCAAAGAACAAAGATAAATAAATGAAAGACCAGTATAAGTAGCCAAAAAAAGAAAAATTCACTGGGAAGGAAATAGGGCAGCCAGATACTTCTGAGAAAAACTTCTGTGCAGTTTTGACTTTGCAGTAATGTAAACCGTTTTTATAATTATAAACCAAAGTTAAATTGAGAAGCCGGTTTCTAAAAACCCAAGGGAAAATTCCATATGTGGACCCAACTGTGTATCATCTTTGCAGGGTAACCACACAGGGCAGAATCATTTTAAGTGATTTTTAAACCCTGATGGGGTGTACCTCAGGCCAGAAAGAACAATAAAACATTGTAAACTGCTTTCAGTAAGTGTATGGCCCACAGTAATGTTGATCTTGTTGCTCTGAAACTATACCTAAGCTAAAGCAACAGAGAAATCATATAAGACAGCACAAATAAAAAGACGCAAATAGAACCAAGGACTTTAAGTAAAATCACTGTTTCTGAATTTAAATTGAAAATTATCAGTATAAACTCATGATCAGTTTTCTTTTATGTATATTACATAAATTATATATGTGATAAAAATCACATATATTTTTATTAACATAACCTGTTCCTTTCTGGTTCTTTTTTTCTAAGTATGTTTTTAGAGCTGGAATCAAACCATACATAAAATGTTTATTTTCTTCCTAGGACTAATCATCTTGAAAATTAATATATTAAAATATAATAATCTTTTAAAATTAATATGTTTTATTCAACCCCGAGCATCCAAAATATCATTTCAACATGCGATTAGTTAAAAACAGGATCGCCAATCTTGGCCATCGCCTGTATTTTAAGCTGAGATCACATCTCAGTTTGGATGAGCACGTTTCAAGTGCTCAGTCAGCAAGAAGATGGGGCTGGGGCCACTGTGTTGCACGTGGTCGTCCCAGGGGGCCAGCCTCATCGTGCTGGCTCTGGGGAGGACGGGTATTGGCTTGCAGAGGTCTGGGGAACCCATTCTCTCCATCTTTTTTTGCTGGGGGGTGCAGGTTGGGGTGGGAGCAGGGCAGGTGAGCCACTTCTATTGGTCTTTCATTATCTATTTTCATCCATCTTTGTTCTTTGGCCCATGTGGGCCTCGCATCGCAGTGGCCTCTGTTGCCGCAGAGCACCGGCTCTGGGCACATGCACTCCAGAGCTCCGGCTCGGTAATTGGACACATCGGTCCAGCCGCTCCGCGGCAAGTGGGATCCTCCCAGGCCAGGGATCGAACCGGCGCCCCTTGCACTGCAAGGCAGTGTCCCTACCCACTGGAGCACCAGGGAAGCCCTTCATTCTCTCCATCTTATCTGACTTCAAGAAGAGCCCGTGTAACCAGTGACAGTCGTGTCTACTGGCTGCAGAGACACTTATTGGCTGGCTGGGATGGGGCTGATCCTTAGCACGTTTTGCAGTCACACTGGCACTGGTCGTAGAGGCTGCCGCAGGGAGGACGGTAGGCTGGCCAGGCGGTGGGGCCTCCCTGGTTTCTCCAGTCTGATTCCCGATGCCCCAGGAGCGCCCAGTACCCATAATTCTGCCTGGACCCACAGAGTCAGACCTACAGTTGCCTGCAGCGTCCCCTCTGCCCAGAGAGACTCCTGCTAGAAGCCGTGAGTCTACCAGGCCTGTAGTCTACAGGGCACAGCACCCCGCTGCTGGGCCAGAGCTGCCACAGGCTGGGCCCTGCTGCCTCACTCCCGGGCTATGTGCAAGGACAAAACACAACCAAAGTCACACTTCACCCCACCTGGGCACCCACTCTGCTGGGCCAAGGCCGTCAACCTTTAGGGGGCAGAGACCTGAGAGACGCTGCTGAAAGTAGAGGATGGACTGCCCCCCAGGCCCTCTCAACAATTCTGTGTCAATATCCCAACTTCGTGGGCTCCCTGAGCCCCTGGGCATCCCCCAGGTATAGGTCACCCTCCTGCAGTTGTGGGGACGACAGGCCCTATGGGATGGACATGACAGCCTGGACCAGTTAGGGTCCTGCCTGCCTCCATGCTGTCTGGGCAAGCAGCCTGGACTCATATGAGCCTCAGTCTCCTCATAGGACAGTAAAATGGGAACTGTCCTAACAGCCCTCAGGTCCAGCCTGCCCGCATCGCTGTTAGCTCCTCTGTGTTGACTGAGGGATACCAGACTGAAAAGACTTGCTGGTGTTGAGAGGGGTGGGCTCCCTGTGTGAGGGTCATAGATGGGAGAATTTCAGGGCTTGGGTTTCTTCCTGCCCAGCTGAGAAAGCTCACTGATTATTGGACTAACCATGTGCATCATCACAGCAAACCTCAGAAGCTCTCAGTCCAGAAGCAGTTATGGAGTGACTGTGGACCCAAATCCCTCGGGCTGAGGGTGGAGTGGGGACATGGGGCTGAGGGACACCCACACAGGGCTGACAGTCACGTGGGACTCACGCCGCCCTCGCCCTGGGGTCCACCTCGACCTCTGGCCTAGCCTCAGAGAACATGAAAGGATCAGGGGTGATTAGGGCATCGCCCACATGACAAGGGGCTGCTGAAAGAGCCTTCTGTCCAATTGTCTCAATTATGCAAACGGTGCTGACATTTCTATCAGGAGGCGCTGCTGGGGGAAGGGTCACTTCAAAGAGAAATTTCTCACTCCCCCTTCCCCAGTCCCTAGGGCTGCTTTCATGGCACCCACATTGAACAGGTTGGTGGGTAGGATTTCCTTTCTGGGCCTGGGAGCGAGGTCACGAGACCGTAGCCTCATGGGGATCATGAGGGCTCAGCACGGGGCTCACATGCTCCTCATGTGGACACCCCCTTTTAAAGGGTGGGCCCTCCTCAGCCAGCCTCCTGCCTGGCCAGAGGAGGAGCCAAGAGGAGGCTGGGGCCCCGCGCTGCAGCAGGTAAGCCCCGGTGTGGGGAAGGGTTGCAGGTGCCCTGCAGCAGCTGAGCTCAGGGTTGGGGAAGCCCAGGTGTGGGGCTCTGCTTCCCAGGGCAGCAGCTCCCCTCCTGCTGACGCTGGCTGGACAAGGTCATATGGGAAGGGCCAGGGAATCCATGCTCCCTGAGGGGACATGTTCCATGGAGCCGGCCACCACCAGGTTCCAGCGTCTAAGTGCAGGTGCCAGGAGGCTGCTGAGCGGCCCCAGCTCCAGGGCTCAGCCTCCTGGCCTCCACTTCCTAGCATCTTACCTCCATCCCCTGCTTCCTGGAGAATGTGCCTCTTTCTCTTGGTAAGAATGTCCCTGTAAGCTTTTCTCAGCTGATATTTTATTTAGTTAAAACCTTGGGGGAAAGATTGCTTGGCTGTGAAGGAAGGTGGAGATTCCTTCTCAGTGCCAAGGGTAGGGGTGATGGAGCTGGTTTCCAGAAGGCAGTTCACCTGCCAGTGCAGGAGACCCAGGAGACCTGGGTTTGATCTTTGGATGAGGAAGATCCCCTGGAGGAGGAAATGGCACCCACTCCACTATTCTTGCCTGGGAAATCCCATAGATGGAGGAGACTGACAGACTACAGTCTATGGGGTCACCAAGAGTCACACCTGACCGAGCACATATGCATGCCCAGGTCCGACAATTGCACTACTGGGGATCCATCCTAAGGAAATAATCCCAAAGGATTAATGTAACCAGAAGCCAATGTTCATAGAACACTGTTTATTCTAGGAAACTGTTTCCTCTCACTGTTTACTTTACTGTGAGACATGGGGACAATTCAAATGCCCCAAATAGAGGACTGGGCAGATAACTTATGGTCTAGTCACAAGATGAAACATAATGTAGTCACTTTTTTAGACTTTTTTAAAAATGTGGACCACTTTAAAAGTCTTTACTGAATTTTTTACTATCAGTATTGCTTCTGTTTATGTTTGGGGTTTGGGGTCTCAGGCCACTGGGGATCTTAGCTCCCTAACCAGGGGCCAAACTTGCCTCCTGCATTGGCAATCAAAATATGAACCACTGGACCACCACGGAGTCCTTGTAATGGAGTTGCTTTTTAAATGATGAAGAAGAATGAATAACAAGGCAGGATGATCACATTTTTCATTACAGACAGACAGACACACATGCGCACACATGCCTTCTCTATCCATAGGAAAAAGCCAAGGAGTATGTTGAAGAGCTAGTCATTATTTTAGATGAAGTCTGTATGCATGATGTTTATTCCTTTGTACATTTCTTTTGTTTTAACAATATTTGATAACAAACTCATCATCCATTTGTTACCCAATTTTTTAAAAAAACTTAGAAAATACTAGTAGAAATAGTGGGGGCGTGAGGAAGGTTGAAACTATTCACAGGAATTGTTCCTGGTTGGCCAAGGTAGGAGTGTCCCTGTAAGCTTTTCTCAGCTGATATTTTATTTAGTTAAAACCTTGGGGAAAGATTGCTTGGCTGTGAAGGAAGGTGGAGATTCCTTCTCAGTGCCAAGGGTAGGGGTGATGGAGCTGGTTTCAGAAGGCAGTTCACCTGCCAGTGCAGGAGACCCAGGAGACCTGGGTTTGATCTTTGGATGAGGAAGATCCCCTGGAGGAGGAAATGGCACCCACTCCACTATTCTTGCCTGGGAAATCCCATAGATGGAGGAGACTGACAGACTACAGTCTATGGGGTCACCAAGAGTCACACCTGACCGAGCACATATGCATGCCCAGGTCCGACAATTGCACTACTGGGGATCCATCCTAAGGAAATAATCCCAAAGGATTAATGTAACCAGAAGCCAATGTTCATAGAACACTGTTTATTCTAGGAAACTGTTTCCTCTCACTGTTTACTTTACTGTGAGACATGGGGACAATTCAAATGCCCCAAATAGAGGACTGGGCAGATAACTTATGGTCTAGTCACAAGATGAAACATAATGTAGTCACTTTTTTAGACTTTTTTAAAAATGTGGACCACTTTAAAAGTCTTTACTGAATTTTTTACTATCAGTATTGCTTCTGTTTATGTTTGGGGTTTGGGGTCTCAGGCCACTGGGGATCTTAGCTCCCTAACCAGGGGCCAAACTTGCCTCCTGCATTGGCAATCAAAATATGAACCACTGGACCACCACGGAGTCCTTGTAATGGAGTTGCTTTTTAAATGATGAAGAAGAATGAATAACAAGGCAGGATGATCACATTTTTCATTACAGACAGACAGACACACATGCGCACACATGCCTTCTCTATCCATAGGAAAAAGCCAAGGAGTATGTTGAAGAGCTAGTCATTATTTTAGATGAAGTCTGTATGCATGATGTTTATTCCTTTGTACATTTCTTTTGTTTTAACAATATTTGATAACAAACTCATCATCCATTTGTTACCCAATTTTTTAAAAAAACTTAGAAAATACTAGTAGAAATAGTGGGGGCGTGAGGAAGGTTGAAACTATTCACAGGAATTGTTCCTGGTTGGCCAAGGTAGGAGACAGGAATAAAAGAGGGGAGAGAGGTTGGGAGAAAAAAAGAGCCGACTTGTTGGATCTGAATTAAGTGTTTTGGGAGGAATTAAAAGGGAAGATCGGCCTCACTGGTAGTGGATCTGAGTAATACAGGTCTGATTTGGGGGAAGGGTTGTCTTTGGCAATGTTCACCAAATTACATTTTGCAAACTATTGAGCAGAAGTTTTTCTAATATATATAATTGTGTTTATTTATTTATGGCTGTGCTGAGTCTTCATTGCTGCAGGGGTTTTCCTGTAGCTGCAGTGAGCGGGGGCTGCTCTCTAGCTATGATGTGTGGGCTTCTCATTATGGCGGCTTCCTTTGTGGCAGAGCATGGGCTCTAGGGCACACAGGCTTCCGTGCTTGCCATTCCTGGGCTCTAGATACAGGTTCGGCCACTGTGGTGCAGGGGCTTAGTTGCTCCACAGCATGTGGAATCCTTTCCAACCAGGGACTGAATCTGCCGTGTCTCCTGCCTTGGCAGGTGGGTTCTTCCCCACTGAGCCCAGGGACTGAGTCTGTCTCCTGCACTGGTAGGCTCTTACGCACTGAGCCCAGGAAGCCCCTCAAGCAGCGGTTTCACCTGTGGCGTTTGCAGTGGTATTTGTCCCACAAAGTGGTAGCTCACCGCCATGTATTTGAGACCCTGAAAGTGTCACTGGGAACGTGAACCAGCGCCGAGGCAGTTTGCTGTCGTGGTTTATGTTTTATGAGTTATTTTCCAGGGGAAGTCTGGGGTTGTGTTTGGTTTGGCTCTTTCACAACTTCATTTATTTGCTTTGAAAAGTTGATAAGTACAAGACACAGAATGACATGCAGGCGTTGTAAGCGATTGGTCTTCATTCTGAACACAGTGAAAACAAGGCAGACTTTCTATTAACATACAGTCCTCTGAAATTGGAGCCTTTGGTACTTTTTATTTTTAATTTTGGCCTCTTTTATTGGTTTTTAATTTGTTTTCATCCATCATTACTCTTTGGCCTGTGTGGGCCTCCCACTGCAGCGGCCTTTTCCGGTGCAAAGCACTGGCTCTGGGCGCATGTGCTCCAGAGCACTGGCTCATACTTGGACACACTGGTCCATCTGCTCTACGGCATGTTGGATCTCCTGGGCCAGGGACTGAACTGGTGCCCCTTGCACTGCAAGGTGGACTCTTTACCCACCAGACCACCAGGGAAGCCCTGCCTACGGTATTTTTAGAAAATTCTCTTTCGTTTTGTTTGAAAATGTTTTCAAGATGTCCCCTAATTGTATGTGTGTTTTTGTGTGTTAAAGTTCCAGACCCAGGAAAATAGAAGCCCTCATCCAGGGGACTAAGGAGACCCAGCCCTTGACCTAGAAATTCGTAGGTTCAGTATTTTAACACCCCATTAAAAAGACAGTCACCAGGCATGCATTAATATGCAGACAGATCTGACCTGTCCCTCTTTTACTAGCTTTAAAAAAAAAAAAAAAAAAACATTATTTATGTATTTATTTGGCTGCACTGGGTCTTAGTTGCAGCATGTGGGATCTAGTTCCCTGACCAGGGATGGAACCTGGGCCCCCTGAATTGAGAGCTCAGAGTCTTAGCCCATGGCCCCCCAGGAAAGTTCTTCTGCTTGAATAGTAGACTCAGCAATCAGTGAATTGATGGTCACTTCCATTGGGAGCCCCCAGGGTCTCAGAAACAGCTGGCCCATCACCCCAGGCCCATGTCGTACACAGCAACAGGCTTCCCAGGCTCCCAAAGAAAGCTCCTACTGGAATTTATCTCTGTTTTCCAGAAACTGTGTCTTCAATTGCTACCCAGTGGGTGGGGGAAGGATGTGCCGATGACGATGCTAGCGATGTTCTAAGGAAATGAGCTAATGTCAGCCCCACATCTCCCACAGCCGCCTGGGCCTTCTCGTTTCGGGGTGCCTCCCCCACTGCTTCTGGCTCTCGCCCTCCCCATCTGCCCTCTCCACTTCTGTTCACCAAGGGCTGGTCACATGCCCCAAGGTAAAGGCAACACTGAGCTGACAGGGGGCCTCCCTCCATGGGCCATGGCCTCTGTGAAGACAGGGCATCAGACAGGGCAGATCCACTAGGTGGGGGAGGCACAAAGCATTCTGGCCAGACAGCATGGCAACAGCATTCTTTTGGGTTTGTTCCCTGTTGTAAAGTGACGTATGAATATATCACGTTGTAGTCACATAGCCAGGCAGAAGAGTCAGGTGCAGGTTCTCCTGGGCCAGGGACTGAACTGGTCCCCTCCCTAAGGTGGACTCTTTACCCACCAGACCACCAGGGAAGCCCTGCCTACGGTATTTTTAGAAAATTCTCTTTCGTTTTGTTTGAAAATGTTTTCAAGATGTCCCCTAATTGTATGTGTGTTTTTGTGTGTTAAAGTTCCAGACCCAGGAAAATAGAAGCCCTCATCCAGGGGACTAAGGAGACCCAGCCCTTGACCTAGAAATTCGTAGGTTCAGTATTTTAACACCCCCATTAAAAAGACAGTCACCAGGCATGCATTAATATGCAGACAGATCTGACCTGTCCCTCTTTTACTAGCTTTAAAAAAAAAAAAAAAAAAACATTATTTATGTATTTATTTGGCTGCACTGGGTCTTAGTTGCAGCATGTGGGATCTAGTTCCCTGACCAGGGATGGAACCTGGGCCCCCTGAATTGAGAGCTCAGAGTCTTAGCCCATGGCCCCCCAGGAAAGTTCTTCTGCTTGAATAGTAGACTCAGCAATCAGTGAATTGATGGTCACTTCCATTGGGAGCCCCCAGGGTCTCAGAAACAGCTGGCCCATCACCCCAGGCCCATGTCGTAAAAGCAACAGGCTTCCCAGGCTCCCAAAGAAAGCTCCTACTGGAATTTATCTCTGTTTTCCAGAAACTGTGTCTTCAATTGCTACTCAGTGGGTGGGGGAAGGATGTGCCGATGACGATGCTAGCGATGTTCTAAGGAAATGAGCTAATGTCAGCCCCACATCTCCCACAGCCGCCTGGGCCTTCTCGTTTCGGGGTGCCTCCCCCACTGCTTCTGGCTCTCGCCCTCCCCATCTGCCCTCTCCACTTCTGTTCACCAAGGGCTGGTCACATGCCCCAAGGTAAAGGCAACACTGAGCTGACAGGGGGCCTCCCTCCATGGGCCATGGCCTCTGTGAAGACAGGGCATCAGACAGGGCAGATCCACTAGGTGGGGGAGGCACAAAGCATTCTGGCCAGACAGCATGGCAACAGCATTCTTTTGGGTTTGTTCCCTGTTGTAAAGTGACGTATGAATATATCACGTTGTAGTCACATAGCCAGGCAGAAGAGTCAGGTGCAGGTTCTGCTTCCCCACTTCTGCTAGCCCCTCTCACCCACTGCTGACAATGCTTGGTGGTTTGAGGTCTCTTGCTCTGGACCAGTGCTGCCCAGTCACCCGTGCTGCAGACATCGTTTCATTATTTTTCCTTAATTATCTTTCTTTCTTTTTTGGCTATGCCTTGTGGCATGCGGGATCTTAGTTCCCCAACCAGGTATTGAACCCACTCCCCCTGAAGTGGAAGCTCAGAGTCTTAACCACTGGACCCGGAGGGAAGTCCCCAGGCATCATTTTACACTGTAGAGTAGCTGCATCCAAAAAAAAGTGAAGCCATGTTTTGAAAAATTAGTGAAATTAATACAGAAACAGATTGAACTCAATATATCCCCAATATGATCATTTCAATATGTAGTCAACATAAAAAGCATATTAGTGAGACACCCTGTATGAATAAGAAGTCTTCAAAATCTTGCCAAACTCCTTGTCTTTCTTATGAGGGGGATGGTTGGGCAGTGCTGCAGAGGACGTGGGATCTTAGTTTCCCTACCGGGGATCAAATCCTGCATTGGAAGGTGAAGTCTAAACCACTGCACCACCAGGGACATCTCCACTTTTCTTTCTAAGGTCTAAGGTTAGACTCATATCAGATGCTGGCTTCCTGTTTTACACATAAATTCGCAGCACATGCCAGCTCAGACCAGCCAGACTCCAGACGCTCCATGAGCCAGCTGAGGCTGCCAGGCGGTGCTCTAGACATTTACACCCCAGGGTTGGTTCTTGTACAGCTGGATTGTGCCAGAAAGATCTTACTACAACTCCTTTTGATTCATAATAGAGATAGTTTTGTTCTCTCTAGCCTCCTTAAAAGAGGACCTCAAAAGCATCTGCCTATTTGGGAGGAGCATCTTTTGACTTGGCCAAAGCAGACAGATGTGTGATGAGCGACAGAGCCGTGCTGGGGTCCAGGCCTCTTGGAGAACAGGGCATCAGACAGGGCAGATCCACTAGGTGGGGGAGGCACAAAGCATTCTGGCCAGACAGCATGGCAACAGCATTCTTTTGGGTTTGTTCCCTGTTGTAAAGTGACGTATGAATATATCACGTTGTAGTCACATAGCCAGGCAGAAGAGTCAGGTGCAGGTTCTGCTTCCCCACTTCTGCTAGCCCCTCTCACCCACTGCTGACAATGCTTGGTGGTTTGAGGTCTCTTGCTCTGGACCAGTGCTGCCCAGTCACCCGTGCTGCAGACATCGTTTCATTATTTTTCCTTAATTATCTTTCTTTCTTTTTTGGCTATGCCTTGTGGCATGCGGGATCTTAGTTCCCCAACCAGGTATTGAACCCACTCCCCCTGAAGTGGAAGCTCAGAGTCTTAACCACTGGACCCGGAGGGAAGTCCCCAGGCATCATTTTACACTGTAGAGTAGCTGCATCCAAAAAAAAGTGAAGCCATGTTTTGAAAAATTAGTGAAATTAATACAGAAACAGATTGAACTCAATATATCCCCAATATGATCATTTCAATATGTAGTCAACATAAAAAGCATATTAGTGAGACACCCTGTATGAATAAGAAGTCTTCAAAATCTTGCCAAACTCCTTGTCTTTCTTATGAGGGGGATGGTTGGGCAGTGCTGCAGAGGACGTGGGATCTTAGTTTCCCTACCGGGGATCAAATCCTGCATTGGAAGGTGAAGTCTAAACCACTGCACCACCAGGGACATCTCCACTTTTCTTTCTAAGGTCTAAGGTTAGACTCATATCAGATGCTGGCTTCCTGTTTCACACATAAATTTGCAGCACATGCCAGCTCAGACCAGCCAGACTCCAGACGCTCCATGAGCCAGCTGAGGCTGCCAGGCGGTGCTCTAGACATTTACACCCCAGGGTTGGTTCTTGTACAGCTGGATTGTGCCAGAAAGATCTTACTACAACTCCTTTTTGATTCATAATAGAGATAGTTTTGTTCTCTCTAGCCTCCTTAAAAAGAGGACCTCAAAAGCATCTGCCTATTTGGGAGGAGCATCTTTTGACTTGGCCAAAGCAGACAGATGTGTGATGAGCGACAGAGCCGTGCTGGGGGGTCAGGCCAGCCACCTCCCCGGGAGACTGGCTGAGCTGGTGGCTCCACAAGGCTGCTTTGTCCTCTCTCTCTCGAAGCCCCTCGGTTCCCAGTTGTTGTTACTTAGTCGCTCAGTCATGTCTGACTCTTTGTGACCTATGGACAGCGGGACGCCAGGCTTCCCTGCCCTCTGCCATCTCCCAGAGTTTGCTCAAACTCATGTCCATTACGTCAGTGAGGCCATCCAACTGTCACCTCCCCTTCACAGCCTGTCTCCTCATCGTGAAACCACAGTGAGGGAGCTGTGGTCTCCACGTGGCCCCGTCCGCACTGCCCCTTGGCTTGAGTAGGCCTCCCTGTGCCATCACAGCAGAGAAGGGGACCTGGCATTCCTCCTTGTCCTGCTCTCCCCTCTTCAAGAGAAAGTTCCCCATCTCTCCGGTGTGTGGGGACCCGCTGTCCCCTGCAGCTGAGTGGGACATCTGTCAGCCCCAGTCCCCACGTCCCCAGGGCGGTCCAGACCAGCTGGAGGCCAAGGTCTTCACACATGGGACCTCCCTCTCGGTTCATAACAGCAGCAAATTCTTCTCCTCAGACAAGGGTCAAACCAAGTCCACGTGTGGGCCCTGCAGCCCCGGATGAGCACGAGAGGCGTCTGCTCTAACTAGACACATGAGACCAGCGGTTTCTGTCGGCTAAATTGATCCACAAATCAGCATTTCACTGTGGCCTTTGCTGTTAATTTTGGACCGGGATCAAATCCTGCATTGGAAGGTGAAGTCTAAACCACTGCACCACCAGGGACATCTCCACTTTTCTTTCTAAGGTCTAAGGTTAGACTCATATCAGATGCTGGCTTCCTGTTTTACATAAATTGCAGCACATGCCAGGTCAGACCAGCCAGACTCCAGACGCTCCTTGAGCCTGCTGAGGCTGCCAGGCGGTGCTCTAGACATTTACACCCCAGGGTAGGCTCTTGTACAGCTGGGTTGTGCCAGAAAGATCTTACTACAACCCCTTTTTTGATTCATAATAGAGATAGTTTTGTTCTCTCTAGCCTCCTTAAAAAGAGGACCTCAAAAGCATCTGCCTATTTGGGAGGAGCATCTTTTGACTTGGCCAAAGCAGACAGATGTGTGATGAGCGACAGAGCCGTGCTGGGGGGTCAGGCCAGCCACCTCCCCGGGAGACTGGCTGAGCTGGTGGCTCCACAAGGCTGCTTTGTCCTCTCTCTCTCGAAGCCCCTCGGTTCCCAGTTGTTGTTACTTAGTCGCTCAGTCATGTCTGACTCTTTGTGACCTATGGACAGCGGGACGCCAGGCTTCCCTGCCCTCTGCCATCTCCCAGAGTTTGCTCAAACTCATGTCCATTACGTCAGTGAGGCCATCCAACTGTCACCTCCCCTTCACAGCCTGTCTCCTCATCGTGAAACCACAGTGAGGGAGCTGTGGTCTCCACGTGGCCCCGTCCGCACTGCCCCTTGGCTTGAGTAGGCCTCACTGTGCCATCACAGCAGAGAAGGGGACCTGGCATTCCTCCTTGTCCTGCTCTCCCCTCTTCAAGAGAAAGTTCCCCATCTCTCCGGTGTGTGGGGACCCGCTGTCCCCTGCAGCTGAGTGGGACATCTGTCAGCCCCAGTCCCCACGTCCCCAGGGCGGTCCAGACCAGCTGGAGGCCAAGGTCTTCACACATGGGACCTCCCTCTCGGTTCATAACAGCAGCAAATTCTTCTCCTGAGACAAGGGTCAAACCAAGTCCACGTGTGGGCCCCGTGCAGCCCCGGATGAGCACGAGAGGCGTCTGCTCTAAATAGACACATGAGACCAGCGGTTTCTGTCGGCTAAATTGATCCACAAATCAGCATTTCACTGTGGCCTTTGCTGTTAATTTTGGCTCCAGAAGCAGGGCCACTGAGTAAACAGAGACTCGCCCAGCAGCAAACCAGCTCTTAGTTCCCAAGCCACTTCCTGCGGCCAAGGCCAGGCCTCCCTGCTGCCCGGCCCCTCCCTCACCACCCGCTCTGGGCCTCCTCCAGCCCTGCCCTCTGCAGGGTGGGCCCTGCAGCCTGCCCCTCTCGCCCACCCCTCCATATAGGCCCCTTCCCATCCACAAGGACGGGTTCCAGAGCATCCAGATGCCCCTCTCCCGTCCCGGGGAACTTCTGGAGGGAGAGGGGAGTGGGGCTGGCTGTCTACACTTCCTCCAGCCTTTGTTCTAAATCCAGAGAAGAGTCCCCAGGCTGACCTGATCATGAGTATCCGGTGGCCAGCCCCCAGGTTGTACAAAGGTTCAGTTCAGTTCACTTGCTCAGTTGTGTCCGCCTCTTTGTGACCCTATGGATGGCAAAGGGTGTGTGACTCTGGATGGCAGCACGCGAGGCTTCCCTGTCCTTCACCATCTCCCAGAATTTTTTCAAACTTATGTCCGTTGACTCAGTGATGCCATGCAACCATCTCCTCCTCTGCCGTCCCCTTCTCCTTTTGCCTTCTGTTTTTCCCAGCATCAGACTTTTTCCCAATGAGTTGTCTTTTCAAATCAGGAGGCCAAAGTAGCAGACACTTCTTTCTTTTTTCTTTCCTTTCTTTAAATACAAAACAAAAAATGAGCCATCAGGTCCACCAGCACACTCCCTCTGACCTGCCTCCCACAGCCTGGCCAGCCCACTGTGGACACATGGTCCTCAGCAGGGCCCTGAGACACTGTGTCCTCCGCCTCCCTGGCCTTGGGTCCCCAGCTTCCCTCCTTGCTTCCTGCGGCCTCTCCACCAGCAATCTTGGTGATTCCCATGATCTGGAGCTATCAGGATAGCGCTGTCCCCTGAGTCCCATTCATGCAACCAGCTGGCCCCTTTTGCCTCCTGGCAGGTCCAGTGGGCACCTGCAGCCTAAGTGTCCACGGCAGGGGTCTGGGCTGTCTCTCCCAAGCCTGGGCCTGCGTGGCCCCACCTCCATAAACGGCACCACTCCCCCACCCAGCTTCACCAGCCAGAAAGCCAGGGTCGTATCAGCCCCCACCTCTGCCTCCATCAGCCTCAGGCCAAATAGCTGGCCCGACCAAAGAGCAGGCTCTCCCATCTGCCTGCTCCTGAGCCTTCCCCAGGCAAAATAAACTGACTAGCGGCCACACCAGGAATTCAGGCAAGGCTTTATTCCTTTTATGATTAGTATTGTTGTTAATCTATCTTATTATTAGTTATTATTGTATCATTAGTGTTTGTTCATCTCTTACTGCACCTAATTTATAAATTAAACTTTATCATAGGTATGTATGTATGGTAAAACCCATAGTCTACCCTAAGTTTGGTTCTATCTGGGTTTCAGGCATCCACAAGGGAGCTCCTAGAATGTTAACCCCTGTAGATAAGGGAAGGGGGCTATCAGAATGACCAGGATTCCATTTAAATGTGTGTGTGTGCTTAGTTGCTCAATCACATCTGACTCTTTGCGACCCCATGGACTGTAGCCCACTAGGCTCCTCTCCACGGAATTCCACAGGCAAGGATATGGGAGTGGGTTGCCATTCCCTTCTCCAGGGATCTTCCCACCCAGGTATGGAACCTGAGTCTTCTGGGTTATCCCGTGGCCCTTCTCCTTTTGCCTTCTGTTTTTCCCAGCATCAGACTTTTTCCCAATGAGTTGTCTTTTCAAATCAGGAGGCCAAAGTAGCAGACACTTCTTTCTTTTTTCTTTCCTTTCTTTAAATACAAAACAAAAAATGAGCCATCAGGTCCACCAGCACACTCCCTCTGACCTGCCTCCCACAGCCTGGCCAGCCCACTGTGGACACATGGTCCTCAGCAGGGCCCTGAGACACTGTGTCCTCCGCCTCCCTGGCCTTGGGTCCCCAGCTGCCCTCCTTGCTTCCTGCGGCCTCTCCACCAGCAATCTTGGTGATTCCCATGATCTGGAGCTATCAGGATAGCGCTGTCCCCTGAGTCCCATTCATGCAACCAGCTGGCCCCTTTTGCCTCCTGGCAGGTCCAGTGGGCACCTGCAGCCTAAGTGTCCACGGCAGGGGTCTGGGCTGTCTCTCCCAAGCCTGGGCCTGCGTGGCCCCACCTCCATAAACGGCACCACTCCCCCACCCAGCTTCACCAGCCAGAAAGCCAGGGTCGTATCAGCCCCCACCTCTGCCTCCATCAGCCTCAGGCCAAATAGCTGGCCCGACCAAAGAGCAGGCTCTCCCATCTGCCTGCTCCTGAGCCTTCCCCAGGCAAAATAAACTGACTAGCGGCCACACCAGGAATTCAGGCAAGGCTTTATTCCTTTTATGATTAGTATTGTTGTTAATCTATCTTATTATTAGTTATTATTGTATCATTAGTGTTTGTTCATCTCTTACTGCACCTAATTTATAAATTAAACTTTATCATAGGTATGTATGTATGGTAAAACCCATAGTCTACCCTAAGTTTGGTTCTATCTGGGTTTCAGGCATCCACAAGGGAGCTCCTAGAATGTTAACCCCTGTAGATAAGGGAAGGGGGCTATCAGAATGACCAGGATTCCATTTAAATGTGTGTGTGTGCTTAGTTGCTCAATCACATCTGACTCTTTGCGACCCCATGGACTGTAGCCCACTAGGCTCCTCTCTCCACGGAATTCCACAGGCAAGGATATGGGAGTGGGTTGCCATTCCCTTCTCCAGGGGATCTTCCCCACCCAGGTATGGAACCTGAGTCTTCTGTAGAACTTCCCAAATACTCCCTAAGTATTATCCCAGCTGAAGTTCAGAAGTAGGCAAGGCACTCTCCTGTTCAGAAAGGGTAAATTTGCAGCTCAGTGAGGTGGGCAATGTGCCTGCATCCCCTCACGCAGCCTCCTGTGCTCTCTGGGGTGGACTGTAATCCCCAGGGCAGGTGTTCCCATTACCCTGCCCCCAAGGCATTTCAAAGAACCATTTCTTCTCTGGAAAAAAAAAAAAAAAATACACCTTCTCAATTCCTGTAAAAAATAAAGTAACCATTTGTGAAGGACAGGATGACTTCAGATAAGTGGCTGAGACCTAGCCTGGGGGCTGGGGGACCTGGTGTGCTTATGAAGAAGCCCAGGAGGCTCTGCTTCCTCTCGCCCCAGTCCCTGCCTTTCCTTAATCCCAGAGCCTGACTCAGCCCTGGAGTGTCCTCGGGCGGGCCGGCCCCGGAGGACTGTTTACCAAAGGGGCCTCCACCCATTGCCTCTCACCTGCATCTGCCTCTGAGGCTGAGCTCGCCCACGTGAGCTGAGGCTCTCCCGGTGACCTGGGTGACCTCCTGCTCTGTGTGCCCTGTTGCCAGTGGGGGCCCGAGGTGGCATCGTCCCACCTGGGCTACTGCATCACTCCTTAGTCACCAGGGAACAGTGAGTACCTCCCTTCTACCGAGCACTCCTGCAGGGGACTCAGCAGGGCTGTGGCTCCTGTGGGAAAAGGTCAGAGGAAAGACGGAGCTGGTGTAGGAACAGTGTGCAGGAGCTGGGGACAGCGAGTCAGAGAGCTCCCTGCAGGGCCTCTTGAGCACAGCCTGGGTGCTGTGGGGCATTGTTGTTGTTCAGTCACTCAGTCATGTCTGACTCTTTGTGACTCGGTGGATGGCAGCACACCAGGCTTACCTGTCCTTCACCCTCTCCTGGAGTTTGCTCAAACTCATGTCCACTGAGTCGGTAATGCCATCAGACCATCTTATCCTCTGTTGGTTCTCTTCTCCTCCTGCCCTCAATCTTTCCCAGCATCAGGGTTTCTCCAGTGAGTCAGCTCTTTGCATCAGGTGGCCAAAAGTATTGGAGCTTCAGCTTCAGCATCAGTCCTTCCAATGAATATTCAGGGTTGATTTCCTTTAGGATGGACTGGTTTGATCTCCTTGCAGTCCAGGGGACTCTCAAGAGTCTTCTCCAGCACCACTGATTGAAGGCATCAATTCTTCAGTGGTTCAACTCTCACATGACCACTGCAAAAAGCATAGGTTTTGTCAGCAAAGTGATGTTTCTGCTTTTGAATATGCTGTCTAGGCTTGTCATAGCTTTTCTTCCAAGGAGCAAATGTCTTTTAAATTCATGGCTGCAGTCACAGCTGCCTGTGAGGCACAACAGCAGGCAAAAGAGTGAGTGGAGCTCTTGTTCATCCTTGGAAGATTCTAGAACATTTCTGGAGACTAAGCAGTAACATTGATAGTATCACCGACTCAATGGACATGCATCTGAGCAAACCCTGGGAGACAGTGAAGGACACAGAGGCCTGAGGTGCTGCAGTCCATGGGAAAATGAGCACCTGAACAACAAGCATTTCCAAAGGGGCCTCCACCCATTGCCTCTCACCTGCATCTGCCTCTGAGGCTGAGCTCGCCCACGTGAGCTGAGGCTCTCCCGGTGACCTGGGTGACCTCCTGCTCTGTGTGCCCTGTTGCCAGTGGGGGCCCGAGGTGGCATCGTCCCACCTGGGCTACTGCATCACTCCTTAGTCACCAGGGAACAGTGAGTACCTCCCTTCTACCGAGCACTCCTGCAGGGGACTCAGCAGGGCTGTGGCTCCTGTGGGAAAAGGTCAGAGGAAAGACGGAGCTGGTGTAGGAACAGTGTGCAGGAGCTGGGGACAGCGAGTCAGAGAGCTCCCTGCAGGGCCTCTTGAGCACAGCCTGGGTGCTGTGGGGCATTGTTGTTGTTCAGTCACTCAGTCATGTCTGACTCTTTGTGACTCGGTGGATGGCAGCACACCAGGCTTACCTGTCCTTCACCCTCTCCTGGAGTTTGCTCAAACTCATGTCCACTGAGTCGGTAATGCCATCAGACCATCTTATCCTCTGTTGGTTCTCTTCTCCTCCTGCCCTCAATCTTTCCCAGCATCAGGGTTTCTCCAGTGAGTCAGCTCTTTGCATCAGGTGGCCAAAAGTATTGGAGCTTCAGCTTCAGCATCAGTCCTTCCAATGAATATTCAGGGTTGATTTCCTTTAGGATGGACTGGTTTGATCTCCTTGCAGTCCAGGGGACTCTCAAGAGTCTTCTCCAGCACCACTGATTGAAGGCATCAATTCTTCAGTGGTTCAACTCTCACATGACCACTGCAAAAAGCATAGGTTTTGTCAGCAAAGTGATGTTTCTGCTTTTGAATATGCTGTCTAGGCTTGTCATAGCTTTTCTTCCAAGGAGCAAATGTCTTTTAAATTCATGGCTGCAGTCACAGCTGCCTGTGAGGCACAACAGCAGGCAAAAGAGTGAGTGGAGCTCTTGTTCATCCTTGGAAGATTCTAGAACATTTCTGGAGACTAAGCAGTAACATTGATAGTATCACCGACTCAATGGACATGCATCTGAGCAAACCCTGGGAGACAGTGAAGGACACAGAGGCCTGAGGTGCTGCAGTCCATGGGATCAAAAAGAGTTGGACACAACTGAGCACCTGAACAACAAGCAGTAACTTGGAATTGAGGCTATTCTTTTTTTCTTTTTTTTTAAGATTTATTTATTTATTTATTTATTGGGGGGGGGATGGGGAGGGAGGGGAGCAGGCGGGCTACTTCTATTGGTCTTTCATTTGTCTGTTTTCATCCATTTTTGTTCTTTGGCCCATGTGAACCTCCCATCGCGGTGGCCTCTGTTGTCGCAGAACGCTGGCTCTGGGCGCATGTGCCCCAGAGCTCCGGCTCGGTAATTGGACACATCAGTCCAGCCGCTCCGCGGCACATGGGATCTTCCCAGGCCAGGGATCCAACCAGCGCCCCTTGCACTGCAAGGCGGTGTACTTACCCACTGGACCACCAGGGAAGCCCGGAATTGAGGCTATTCTTAACTAAACGTAAAAAATATAAAAAGAAAAATCAAGAGTTAATGCTAAAGCAAAGCCTTTCTTTCCCCAGGGAAAGTATCGTAGTCACATGTTAGCTTTTTCAATAGGAAAAAAAAAATGGATTTTCAGTGAAACTGAGGGAAGTGAGTCAAGCCTGCAGCCAGCTGCTGCTTTTGCCCAGGGCCACAAGGAGAGCCAGGGCTGGATGCCCTGAGAAGTGTCCTCCCAAATTGGGGGAGGAGATGTGAGGCTGATGCCCCTGGAGGCCCACAGATGCCCCGCGCCTGCAGGAACAGAGCCTGGAGGCCCTGGGCCGTGGGGGTGTTTGAGCACTGTTCATGACAGAACAGACGTGAACACGTCACCACTGTGTGGTCCAGCTCCTCACCCACCTCAGCGTGCAAAACCCTGCGGGCAGATGGCTCGTCCCCCTTGTGATGACAGGGGCCTGTGCCTAGCTGTTCAAGGGGCTGGACACTGGCTTTCTGATTTCCCACGTGCGAGCATGTATAGTCGCTAAGTAATGTGGGAGTCTTTGCAACCCCACTATATAGCCTGGCAGGCTCCTCTGTCCACGGGATTCGTCAGGTAAGAATATCGGAGTGGGTTGCCATTTCCTTCTCCAGGGGATCTTCCCCACTGAGGGATCAAACCTGGGGATCCTGCAACTCCTACACTGGCAGATGGATTCTTTACCGCTGCTCCACCTGGGAAGCCCCCACTGATTTCCCACAGGGCATTGTTAACAGTTTTCTGGGAAGGGCCACTTGTTGGCTCCTTAGGCAGGAGTGGGGTACGAGCACTGGGAGGAAGGGTTTGTGGGCCCAGTGGAGGGGGCGGGGTCTAGAGAGGGATCAGAGAGTGGGAGACAGAGATGGGGCGGGGCTGAGGGCGGGGCCAAGGCCAAGGCCAGAGAGTGAAGGATTTTTCAGGGCCGTGTCTCTGGCCCCTGTAACTGTTCCCCAGACTTTCCTTGTCTTTCGCAACCTTGGGACTTTTAAAGCTGTAGGTCAGTTTCATTTTCAGGGTGCTCCTCATTGTGGGTTGTCTAAGGTTTACTTTTTATTAGCTTCAGATTTTTGGCAATATTTGTTCTTCTCTGTGTTTCATCTGGAGCCTTGTGGTGAATCTGGGTTTCGCTGCTGGTGACAGCTGACTTTATTTTAGGGGTATCACCAGCTTTCTCCACGGTCAGGTTACTCACTTCCCCTCTGTGATGAATAGATATCTGTGGGAGATGCTGTGAAATGATATAAGTGCACTGTTATCTTGCAAATCTTCACCCATGACTTGCAGCTTTCATCAGAGATCCTTGATGGTTGCCAAATGGTGATTTTCTTTCTTTGTGTTTTAATATTTGTTTATTTGACTGTGCCAGGTCTTAGCTGTGGTATGGGGATCTAGTTCCCTCACCAGGGGCGGGACCCGGGCCCCCTGCATTGGGAGCACAGAGTCTTAGTCACTGGACCTCTCGGAGCATCCTCAAATGGTGACTTTCTAGTTCCTTGATTCCTCCTACATTTATTAGGTGACTAAAAAATGGAAAAAGAGATTCCCCATTCCTGTATGTATTTATACCATCGTGGGTTCATGGATCCTTATTTCAGTCATAGGGTTACAGTTCTTTTTCTGATCACTGAGTTTCATGCTTTCATCCCAGATAAAGCCAGCAAGAGCCAGGCGCTTCTGTGCTTTCTGACACATTCCCACGCAGAAAGTAAACACTGCCTTCCTTTCTGGCACTAGACATTCCGAGCACTTCTTGTACTTTCTCTGCCCCAGATCTGGGTTCAGTCATTTGTCCACAGAGCCCTGGCTGGTTTTAGTGGAGAATGCCAGTTAGAAGTTGGGTAAACGCCGGATGTGGGGAAGGGCCACTTGTTGGCTCCTTAGGCAGGAGTGGGGTACGAGCACTGGGAGGAAGGGTTTGTGGGCCCAGTGGAGGGGGCGGGGTCTAGAGAGGGATCAGAGAGTGGGAGACAGAGATGGGGCGGGGCTGAGGGCGGGGCCAAGGCCAAGGCCAGAGAGTGAAGGATTTTTCAGGGCCGTGTCTCTGGCCCCTGTAACTGTTCCCCAGACTTTCCTTGTCTTTCGCAACCTTGGGACTTTTAAAGCTGTAGGTCAGTTTCATTTTCAGGGTGCTCCTCATTGTGGGTTGTCTAAGGTTTACTTTTTATTAGCTTCAGATTTTTGGCAATATTTGTTCTTCTCTGTGTTTCATCTGGAGCCTTGTGGTGAATCTGGGTTTCGCTGCTGGTGACAGCTGACTTTATTTTAGGGGTATCACCAGCTTTCTCCACGGTCAGGTTACTCACTTCCCCTCTGTGATGAATAGATATCTGTGGGAGATGCTGTGAAATGATATAAGTGCACTGTTATCTTGCAAATCTTCACCCATGACTTGCAGCTTTCATCAGAGATCCTTGATGGTTGCCAAATGGTGATTTTCTTTCTTTGTGTTTTAATATTTGTTTATTTGACTGTGCCAGGTCTTAGCTGTGGTATGGGGATCTAGTTCCCTCACCAGGGGCGGGACCCGGGCCCCCTGCATTGGGAGCACAGAGTCTTAGTCACTGGACCTCTCGGAGCATCCTCAAATGGTGACTTTCTAGTTCCTTGATTCCTCCTACATTTATTAGGTGACTAAAAAATGGAAAAAGAGATTCCCCATTCCTGTATGTATTTATACCATCGTGGGTTCATGGATCCTTATTTCAGTCATAGGGTTACAGTTCTTTTTCTGATCACTGAGTTTCATGCTTTCATCCCAGATAAAGCCAGCAAGAGCCAGGCGCTTCTGTGCTTTCTGACACATTCCCACGCAGAAAGTAAACACTGCCTTCCTTTCTGGCACTAGACATTCCGAGCACTTCTTGTACTTTCTCTGCCCCAGATCTGGGTTCAGTCATTTGTCCACAGAGCCCTGGCTGGTTTTAGTGGAGAATGCCAGTTAGAAGCAAATATTTGCACACTGAAGTATGCTCCCTTCTGTCAGTGTATTAGTAGGCCCTTTCAGTGGCTCAAGCCAGGAAATAAATCTACATACGTATATATGGTTGGTCAGCAGGCAACCCCAGTAACCCCAGTCTCCTGAGCTCTGGGCTTTGCGCACCCGTGTTGGTCCCAGCCTATGGACAGTGATGCTCCCAGCGAGGCTTGCCCAGGGCGCTCACCCAGGCCTGCATCACCAGCAGGACGCTCCGTGGACATCTCCCTGTGGAGACTCACATCGTGGCTGCCCCAGCCCTTGTGGTTAGCATTCTGATGGCCAGACACACTGCAAAAAACACCAAGGGAGTATCAAGGAACAGAGCTATTAGTCACAGGTCCTGCTGGGTCCATGGCACACCCGAGGGATGGCTACACACCCAGGTTATACACTGACATCATTCAGATTTTTAAAGGGGAGATCTTAGATCCACACAGAAAACCCCACATGGATGCTCGTGGCATCTTTATGTGGAATGGCTGAAGCTTAGATACAACCTGCCTTAGAGACCGATGGGTAAATTAACTGTGGCCCAGCCAGACGAAGGACTAAAGAAAAGTATTCTCACTCATAGAAAGGCATGGTGGAAGCTGACACGCACAGAACTGAGGGAAAGAAGCCAGCCGAAAAGGACTTCCTGCTGGATGGCTCCAATAGCACACACTGTTGGAGAAGGGGCAGCTCGGGGCGACAGTGGAAAGCTTAGCGGTTTCCAGGGGTTGGGAGGAGACCGGGATGACTGGGCGGAGCACAGATGGCCTTTAGGGCAGTGAAAATGCCTTGAATGACACTGTAATGGTGGGTACAGGTCATTTTAATTTACCAAACCACAGACTACGATGCTGAGAATGAAGTAGCACGTGTGCTCGACTTCGAGGGGCTGATGACGTGTCAGCGGAGGCTGGACCTTGGTGAAAGAGGCACCACCCTCGTGGAGAAGGCTTACAAGGAGGGAGGGGCGGGGGTTATGGGAAGTCTCTGTACTGCCCCTTCAGTTTTGTTATAAACCTAAAAAGACTCTAAAAAAATAGTCTCTATTTTTTAAAAAATTAAGTCAAAGTACAGTTGATTTACAACATTTATGTCTATGTTGTAAGTAAGTTCACTTGAATCACTGTTTTAGTTTCCACATACAAGCGATATCATGTATCTGTCTGGCTTACTTCACTAAGTATGACAGAAAAATAAAGTCTTTAAAAAAAATTGAGCAGGGTGCCAGGTATGGGTGCCTCCTTCCCACCTGGGTCCCCGAGGCCTCCAGATTTCTAACCAGTGAACCAGAACATCTGCTTCTGGGATGTTTCCCCACGTGGGGCTTATTTTCCAGCAAGTGTACCTGCATATCTACATGTCTCCCCTTTAACAGGATGGTGATAACTGTAGAAATTATCCTGGGGCTTGCCTTTTCACTTGCTATAGCTCTGCTGGGAAAGACCGAGGGCAGGAGGAGAAGGAGGCACGAGGAGGAGAGCACGAGATGGTTGGATGGCCTCACTGACTCAAAGGACATGAGTTTAAGCAAACTCCAGGGAAGGACAGGGACACCTGGCGTGCTGCAGCCCATGGGGTCGCAAAGAGTCAGACGCGACTGAGCGACTGAACAACAACAGTGCCCCACAGCGTCCAGGCTTTTTGTTACTGAGGGAACGAGAGCGTGCCTATTCTTTTATCCATCTATCTGTCTATCTATCTATCTATCTATTCTCTCAGAGAATTGCCTAGATGACTATTCTACGATTCAGGTAACAATCCCCAATTCATCAACAGTAGGTGACTCCCAGCCTTCTGCTATCACAGACACTCATGCAGTAAATAACTGTGGGTGTGTGTCAGTTTGTTCAGATATATTGATAGAATAAAATCCTAAAAATGGTATGTTGAAAGATAGGAGCTTTGTACAAAATAAAAATAATTTAAAATTTTTAAAAAGAAGAAAAGGAAGTAAAAAAAAATGGATAGGAGCTTTGTAATTATGACAAATGATTGCCAGATTACCCTCGATGGAACGGGTATCAACTTCTGGCCCCAGCATCACTGTTACATGAGTATTCATTTCTTCACAATCTTCCATATGTTTAATTATAAAAATAGCAGGCAGTGAATCTGAGCATTGGTTAGAAACATTACTTGTAAAATGACTGTAGTGAGCTGGATCTGGAAGTCTAGAGAAGCTGGGGATCTTTTTTTTTTAACTTTTTTTTTTTTTTGGCCACTTCTATTGGTCTTTCATTTGTTTATTTTCATCCACCTTTGTTCAATGGCCTGTGTGGGCCTCCCATCACAGTGGCTCTTCCATTGCAGAGCACCGGCTCTGGGCGCATGTGCTTCAGAGCTCCAGCTCGGTAGTTGGATACATTGGTCCAGCTGCTCCACAGCACATGGAATCTTCCCAGGCCAGGGATCAAACTGGTGCCCCTTGCACTACAAGGTGGTGTGCTTACCCACTGGACCACCAGGGAAGCACAGATGGGGTTCTTTAAAAAAAAAAAAAATGCTATCAAATTCCTGTTTTGTGTTTTTAATTGAAAGATGTTTTGAACTTCCTATGTTGGTAAGCCATTATTGATTCATTTTTAAAAATTTTTATTTATTTATTTATTTTTGGCTATTCTGGGGTTTCACTGCTGCCACAGGCTCTTCTCTAGTTGCAGAGAGTGGGGGCTACTCTCTAGTTGAAGTGAGCAGGCTTCTTGTTGCGGTGACTTCTCTTATTGTGGAACTCAGGTCGTAGGGCACACGGGCTTCAGTAGTTGCAGCACATGGGCTCCATAGTTGCCGTTCCGAGGCTCTAGAGCACAGGCTCAGTAGTTGTGACTTATGGGCTTAGTTGCTCTGCAGCATGTGGGATCTTCCCAGATCAGGAATTGGACCCATGTCTCCTGCACTGGCAGGTGAACTCTTTACCACTGAGCTACCAGGGGAGTCCAAGATGGGATTCTTGGGAGCAAATCAAAAACCTGGTCAGAGTGACTCCCTGGTGGTCCAGTGGTTAAGTCTTCACCTTCCAATGCAGGGGAGTAGGGTTCGATCCCTGGTCAGGGATCCCACATGCCTCGAGGCCAAAAAACCAAGATGTAAAAAGTAAGCAATATTGTAACAAATTCAATGAAGACTTCAAAAATGGCCCACCCAAAAATGAAAAACCCAAAGACCTGGTCAGAGACTGACCAATTTTGTCAGCTTCTCCAGTCACTCAGGTCCACATCTGACTCTGCAGAATCTTCCATATGTTTAATTATAAATAGCAGGCAGTGAATCTGAGCATTGGTTAGAAACATTACTTGTAAAATGACTGTAGTGAGCTGGATCTGGAAGTCTAGAGAAGCTGGGGATCTTTTTTTTTTAACTTTTTTTTTTTTTTGGCCACTTCTATTGGTCTTTCATTTGTTTATTTTCATCCACCTTTGTTCAATGGCCTGTGTGGGCCTCCCATCACAGTGGCTCTTCCATTGCAGAGCACCGGCTCTGGGCGCATGTGCTTCAGAGCTCCAGCTCGGTAGTTGGATACATTGGTCCAGCTGCTCCACAGCACATGGAATCTTCCCAGGCCAGGGATCAAACTGGTGCCCCTTGCACTACAAGGTGGTGTGCTTACCCACTGGACCACCAGGGAAGCACAGATGGGGTTCTTTAAAAAAAAAAAAAATGCTATCAAATTCCTGTTTTGTGTTTTTAATTGAAAGATGTTTTGAACTTCCTATGTTGGTAAGCCATTATTGATTCATTTTTAAAAATTTTTATTTATTTATTTCTTTTTGGCTATTCTGGGTTTTCACTGCTGCCACAGGCTCTTCTCTAATTGCAGAGAGTGGGGGCTACTCTCTAGTTGAAGTGAGCAGGCTTCTTGTTGCAGTGACTTTTCTTGATGTGGAACTTGCTTTAGGGCACACTGGCTTCAGTAGTGTGGCACATGGGCTCAATAGTTGCCGTTCCGAGGCTCTAGAGCACAGGCTCAGTAGTTGTGACTTATGGGCTTAGTTGCTCTGCAGCATGTGGGATCTTCCCAGATCAGGAATTGGACCCATGTCTCCTGCACTGGCAGGTGAACTCTTTACCACTGAGCTACCAGGGGAGTCCAAGATGGGATTCTTGGGAGCAAATCAAAAACCTGGTCAGAGTGACTCCCTGGTGGTCCAGTGGTTAAGTCTTCACCTTCCAATGCAGGGGAGTAGGGTTCGATCCCTGGTCAGGGATCCCACATGCCTCGAGGCCAAAAAACCAAGATGTAAAAAGTAAGCAATATTGTAACAAATTCAATGAAGACTTCAAAAATGGCCCACCCAAAAATGAAAAACCCAAAGACCTGGTCAGAGACTGACCAATTTTGTCAGCTTCTCCAGTCACTCAGGTCCACATCTGACTCTGCAGGGCAGTGACTGACCCCAGGACACCATCGTTCCCCTTCCACAGACTCCAACTGGCAAGCAAAACCTGGGTTTCATAGCCCTGAATACATTCTTCTGAGCCATTCCTCTTGAAAGGAAACAGAGCAAAGATCTTGAAAGGCTTGCGTCCACCATTTTTGAAGGTGTGTATTCAGATGTTTTAGGCAGACTCCCTGTTACTACTCATTTTGAAAAAGAATAAACTCCGAGGATGGTTTGGGAATACTTCTGTTTAGTGTTCACTCTTTCTTTATTCTCTTGCAGGGACAGAAAGCTTGGATAGAAAAAACCTTTTGCAAGCGAGAATGTATCTTTGTCATTCCCAGCACTAAAGACCCTAACAGGTAAATTGCAAGCCATAATTGAAACATTCAAAGTAGCCCTTGTCCACTAGCGGCCAGCAGCTGTTCTTCTGGTGTTTAGTGGGGTTGGGGAAGGAGGAGTCAAGGATGTCCGGAACCTGTTCTCCACATGAGTCATTAACCGGTGAGTCACCTGGGCTATAAGCTCCTCTCTCAGGATGCAGATGACCAAAATAATCTACAGATTCAATGCAGAATTTCAGCCGACTTCTTTATGGAAATCGATAAGCTGACTGATATGGAATTGCAAAGGGCCCAGAATAGTCAAAATAGTCTTATTGGAAAAAAAAAAAAAAAAAAAGGAATGGGCTTCTCTGGTGGTCCAGTGGGTAAGGACACTGCCTTGCAGTGCAAGGGGCGCTGGTTCGTTCCCTGGTCTGGGAAGATCCCATGTGCAATGGAGCGGCTGGACGGATGTGTCCAATTATGGAGCCAGAGCTCTGGAGTGCATGTGCCTAGAGCTGGTGCTCTGCAGTGACAGACGCCACAGCGATGGGAGGCCCACACAGGCCAAAGAACAAAGATGGATGAAAATAAATAAATGAAAGACCAATAGAAGTGGCCAAAAAAAAAGGAGGAACTTAAAAGAAAAATAGGAGGACACATATTACCTGATTTCAAAACTTACTACAGACCTACACTAATCAAGGTAGTGTGGTTCTGGCCTAAGGGTGGACATACAGACCCATGAAATAGAACGGAGAGTCGGTTCTTCAGCAAGGCTTCCTAACCCAGTGGGAAGGGTTAGTCTCCTGGTCAAATGATGCTGAAACAACTAGACATCAAGGTGCAGGGGAATGGCTTTATGTCCCTAACTCCCACCATATATAAAAATTAAAATCCATCACATGTCAAATGTAAGAGCTTAAACTATAAAGCTCTTAGACAAAAACATGGGAGTAAATCTTCATGACCTTGGCTGTGGCAAATGATTCTTTGATTTGACATCAAAAGTATGAGCAACAAAACAGATACATTTTCAATGTTACTTGTGTAATGTTTTCCTAAAGCAATTGAAGAATTCAACAGTATTGAAAAACTCCTGCAGGTCCACTCTATATCATGGATTGCCTTTGTCACAGAATGTTCAGTGATCGATGACCATAATCATATTGTCAAGACACCAAAAAGAATTAAAATATGTTCAGTGAGGAAGGCAGCCTCCAATGTATTTAAAATAATCTGTGGTAGAAATACAGATATGCTGATTATCTGGACAAGAACACTGTAAGGGGTATTTCTGTCTCCAGTAAAGCTGGATGTGGAAGGTGTCAGTCTGCTCCTGTTCAGGTTAATGTGTCTTAAGGCAGAGAATGTTCTAGAAAGACTGAGCTTTGTTTTTGTTTTCAGGTGTTGCTGCGGCCAGCTCACCAACCAGCACATCCCTCCTCTGCCCAGTGTAACAGCCGGCAAAAATGGAGAGGAAAACAAGCTGGTGGAGGCTCAGCCCGAAAAGTGGTCCGTCAGCCTTGCAGTGCAAGGCGCTGGTTCGTTCCCTGGTCTGGGAAGATCCCATGTGCAATGGAGCGGCTGGACGGATGTGTCCAATTATGGAGCCAGAGCTCTGGAGTGCATGTGCCTAGAGCTGGTGCTCTGCAGTGACAGACGCCACAGCGATGGGAGGCCCACACAGGCCAAAGAACAAAGATGGATGAAAATAAATAAATGAAAGACCAATAGAAGTGGCCAAAAAAAAAGGAGGAACTTAAAAGAAAAATAGGAGGACACATATTACCTGATTTCAAAACTTACTACAGACCTACACTAATCAAGGTAGTGTGGTTCTGGCCTAAGGGTGGACATACAGACCCATGAAATAGAACGGAGAGTCGGTTCTTCAGCAAGGCTTCCTAACCCAGTGGGAAGGGTTAGTCTCCTGGTCAAATGATGCTGAAACAACTAGACATCAAGGTGCAGGGGAATGGCTTTATGTCCCTAACTCCCACCATATATAAAAATTAAAATCCATCACATGTCAAATGTAAGAGCTTAAACTATAAAGCTCTTAGACAAAAACATGGGAGTAAATCTTCATGACCTTGGCTGTGGCAAATGATTCTTTGATTTGACATCAAAAGTATGAGCAACAAAACAGATACATTTTCAATGTTACTTGTGTAATGTTTTCCTAAAGCAATTGAAGAATTCAACAGTATTGAAAAACTCCTGCAGGTCCACTCTATATCATGGATTGCCTTTGTCACAGAATGTTCAGTGATCGATGACCATAATCATATTGTCAAGACACCAAAAAGAATTAAAATATGTTCAGTGAGGAAGGCAGCCTCCAATGTATTTAAAATAATCTGTGGTAGAAATACAGATATGCTGATTATCTGGACAAGAACACTGTAAGGGGTATTTCTGTCTCCAGTAAAGCTGGATGTGGAAGGTGTCAGTCTGCTCCTGTTCAGGTTAATGTGTCTTAAGGCAGAGAATGTTCTAGAAAGACTGAGCTTTGTTTTTGTTTTCAGGTGTTGCTGCGGCCAGCTCACCAACCAGCACATCCCTCCTCTGCCCAGTGTAACAGCCGGCAAAAATGGAGAGGAAAACAAGCTGGTGGAGGCTCAGCCCGAAAAGTGGTCCGTCAGCAAACACACCCAGAGCTACCCGACAGATTCCTACGGGATTCTTGAATTCCAGGGCGGCGGATACTCCAACAAAGCCATGGTAAGAGAGGCCTTGGGAAGGGGTACCACTGAGCCACAGCCTCCATGAGACGCCCAGCCTCCCAGACTGTAGACACCTAGGTCTTCTTTCAGGGACGTGTCACAGTCTTCCTAGAGTTTTCATTGCGAGGATAAGAAATATATATGCACACTTGACTTTTTAGCCATGAGATTTGGAAACTGGGCACCATGATAAAGAATACCTGCTGTGGGAGCTCAGTTGTGTCTGACTCTTGGCGACCCCCCGAACTGTAGCTCACACCAGGCTCCTTTGTCCATGGGATTTCCCAGGCAAGAATACTGAAGTGGGTTGCCATTCCCTTCTCCAGGGGATCTTCCTGACCCAGGGGTCGAACCCACATCTCCTGCACTGGCAGGTGGGTTCTTTACCAACAGTTCCACCAGGGACACATGGTATCCTTTAAATCTACACCAGTCCAGCCCGACTCTACAGAGATGCCCCAGGGATGATAGATGAGTTACATCATTCATTTTTTAGGGTTGTTTGGGGCATTGTTTTGTCTTTTCTATTAAATAGCCATGGACATTGAGCCACCCTTACACGGGTGAGGAGTGTCTGGAACTGTTTCACTCTGAAATCCAAGCACAGGCTCTCTGGGTGGGCATTCAGCTGACCTGAGAAGAGGAGGCCAGGCACATTTGCATGTGAACAGGAAGTGCCCCCTGCCTTTCTGAGGAGCCTGCCAGAGAGCGGAGGCAGCCGCACTGGGATCCCTCTCAGCCATTCTGAATAACACTCCCACGGTCTCGGTTAGGCCCTTTTTTGCAATTTCATTCTATTTTACCATTCCAACATCATTGTTGAAATAAAATTCAGTAGTGTTCCAAAGACCACAGCATAGGGCCTTCTGGAAGGACCCCTGCCTACTGGCCTGGACACACAGAGGCAGTTCACAGGGGCCAGAAGGTGGGCTCATTCACCCCTTCTTCAGCTTTGGGGAAGGCCTGGCTCTGAGGTCAGCCCTGAGCCCCATTCTCAGCATCTGTCCCCTCTGCAACATCCCCATCAGCCTCTGGAGCTGCATTCCAACTTGGGAACTTCTTTTTTCTTTTTTGATTTTTATCAGACTGTAGTTGATTTACAATTTGTGTTAGTTTCTGCTGTACAGCAAAATGAATCAGTAATACATACATACATACATACATAAACACACACACACACACACACACTTTTTTTTTAGATTCTTTTCCCATAGAGGTCATTAGAGAATACTGAGTAGAATTCTCTGACTCCACAGCAGGTCCCTCTTGGCTCTCTATTTTATAAGTAGAAGTGTGTATATGTTCCCCCCAACTTCCCAATTTATCCCTTCTTCCCCTTCCTCACCTGGTAACCGTAAGTTTTTTTTTTCTATATCTGTGACTCTATATCTGTCTTGTAAGTGAGTTCATTTGTACCACTGTTTTTTAGATTCCACATGTAAGTGATATCATGTATTTGTCTCTCTCTGACTTACTTCACTCAGTATGACCATCTCTAGGTCTATACATGCTGCTGCAAGTGACACGATTTCATTCTTTTTATGGCTATGTAGTATTCCATTATATATATGTACATCTTCTTTATCCACTCTTCTGTTGACACACATTTGAGTTGTTTCCATGTCCTGGCTGCTGTAAGGGGTGCTGCTATGGACCCTGGAGTGTGTGTATCTTTCCAGCTTTGGAACTGATGGCTTCAAGGTTAGGGTTACCATTGTATAAAGTGAACAAGTATTTATTTTAATTTTGGAACATGTGTGACTTTTGATTGCATCTCACGTGTGTGTGTATGTATGAGTGTATGTGTATTTTAGATATTTCTGAACCATGATTTTTTGAGTTGTTATTTTATTTCTTAAAATCTGTTTATTTTGTATTGGGTTATAGCCGATTAGGAAACAATTTTGTGACAGTTTCAGGTGAACAGAGAAAGGACCCAACTCTACACATACGTATCCATTCTCCTCAAATCCCTCCCATCCAGGCCACCACAGAACACTGGGCAGAGCTCCTGTGCTGTACAGTAGGTCCTTTTTGATAAGCTTCGTCATTCACCTTCTTCAGCTTTGGGGAAGGCCTGGCTCTGAGGTCAGCCCTGAGCCCCATTCTCAGCATCTGTCCCCTCTGCAACATCCCCATCAGCCTCTGGAGCTGCATTCCAACTTGGGAACTTCTTTTTTCTTTTTTGATTTTTATCAGACTGTAGTTGATTTACAATTTGTGTTAGTTTCTGCTGTACAGCAAAATGAATCAGTAATACATACATACATACATACATACATAAACACACACACACACACACACACTTTTTTTTTAGATTCTTTTCCCATAGAGGTCATTAGAGAATACTGAGTAGAATTCTCTGACTCCACAGCAGGTCCCTCTTGGCTCTCTATTTTATAAGTAGAAGTGTGTATATGTTCCCCCCAACTTCCCAATTTATCCCTTCTTCCCCTTCCTCACCTGGTAACCGTAAGTTTTTTTTTTCTATATCTGTGACTCTATATCTGTCTTGTAAGTGAGTTCATTTGTACCACTGTTTTTTAGATTCCACATGTAAGTGATATCATGTATTTGTCTCTCTCTGACTTACTTCACTCAGTATGACCATCTCTAGGTCTATACATGCTGCTGCAAGTGACACGATTTCATTCTTTTTATGGCTATGTAGTATTCCATTATATATATGTACATCTTCTTTATCCACTCTTCTGTTGACACACATTTGAGTTGTTTCCATGTCCTGGCTGCTGTAAGGGGTGCTGCTATGGACCCTGGAGTGTGTGTATCTTTCCAGCTTTGGAACTGATGGCTTCAAGGTTAGGGTTACCATTGTATAAAGTGAACAAGTATTTATTTTAATTTTGGAACATGTGTGACTTTTGATTGCATCTCACGTGTGTGTGTATGTATGAGTGTATGTGTATTTTAGATATTTCTGAACCATGATTTTTTGAGTTGTTATTTTATTTCTTAAAATCTGTTTATTTTGTATTGGGTTATAGCCGATTAGGAAACAATTTTGTGACAGTTTCAGGTGAACAGAGAAAGGACCCAACTCTACACACATACGTATCCATTCTCCCTCAAATCCCCTCCCATCCAGGCCACCACAGAACACTGGGCAGAGCTCCCTGTGCTGTACAGTAGGTCCTTGGTGGTGAGCCATTTTAACTGATACAGCGGTGTGTACGTGTCTATCCCAAAGTCCCCAACTACCCCTTCCCCTCATCCTTTCCTCCCAGTAGCCGTACGTTCTCTGAACCATGAATTGCCTGTGAATTGGGATATAGCCCCAGGTGGCTCAGTGGTAAAGACCCTGCCCGTCAGTGGTAAAGACCCTGCCTGTCAGTGCAGGAGACACAGGAGACTCAGGTTTGATTCCTGGGTCAGGAAGGCCTCCTGGAAGAGGAAATAGCAACCTACTCCAATATTCTTGCCTGGAAAATTCCACAGACAGAGGAGCCTGGTGGGCTACAGTCCATGGGGTCCCCTAGAGTCGGACATGACTGGGCCACTGACGCTCACACACACGGGGAAATGAAAAAAGAAAAGATTAGGTTTGCCAGGTCAAATTCAGGACCCTCGGCTATATTTGAATTTCAAATAAACAAGGTGTAATTTTTTAGGATGCCCCAAATATTGCAGGAGGCATATTTATACTAAAACATGTTTCATTGCTCATGTAAGATTCAAGTTTAGCTGGCATTCCATGTTTTTACTGGTTGAATCTGACAGCCCTCCAGAGTTCCCTCCCGTGGTGTGGCCCTGGGCCCGCACAGAGGGCCTCAGGTCCCCGAGGGAGAGAGGCAGGTGGCTGTGGCTGGGACGGGGCAGCAGTGATGGAGAGTCAGACCCGGGAAGCCGTGCTGAGGCCCACACCCTCTCTTGCAGTATATCCGGGTCTCCTACGACACCAAGCCAGACTCGCTGCTCCATCTCATGGTGAGAGACTGGCAGCTGGAGCTCCCCAAGCTCCTCATATCGGTGCATGGAGGCCTCCAGAACTTTGAGATGCAGCCCAAGCTGAAGCAGGTCTTCGGGAAAGGCCTGATCAAGGCTGCCATGACCACCGGGGCCTGGATCTTCACTGGGGGCGTCAGCACAGGTAAGTGCTGGCCCTCTCTCTGGCTGTGAATGTGCAGACCCAGAGATCATTGCAGGTCCCAAAGCGCTTCTGGATGGTTAAGATCAAAAAACAAACCGCGCTACATCCTGAGACTGAGACGGGAGGGGACTTGGGCCCTTTCGCTGCAGTGTTTGTACCTGAACACATCTCTCCTTGAGCAACAAAATACAAAGCAACTGTATGGGATTTAAAATAACTATGTGCACGTGCAGGTGGGGCAAATACTGGACCCAAAAGATACAAAGAGACCTAAATTTAAAAACCCAGCTGCCACTTCTGAAGAGCCTGGAGCAAAAGCAGGGTACTGCACACCCCACCTGCATACAGCACCTCCTAAGGGGTGGGCAGAGCACGTAAGCCACCCTCCAGCCCAGACCCTGGACACACCGCTTACCCTCAGCCTATATAAAGAACCAGCTCATCCCTGCCTCAGGGAGCAAGCAAGGAGGTCTGTTGTTTGTTCTCGATCCCTCAACTGTATCAGGGGCCCCAATAAAGCCTCTGCTGAATTTCTTGTTCAGTTTACAATCAATTTCTGTTGATGGTGGAAGGTCAAAATTCACAATTGGTAACATTAATATTTGCGGCAGAATTGAAACCTTTATTTTGTACCTCGGTGTTTATTTTGGTACGATCACAATAATGGTCACCATCTCTGGCATCTGCTATGTCCATTCGTCGACGTGAACACTGGAGAAAGTCTCATTTCCCTTGAGGCTCCTCACCATCCTTTCCCCATCACAGAGCCCCACAGAGGTGAGGAACACGCCAGGCTATCCGACTCTCAGCTTGAGCTGAATGCAGCCAAGTCCGCTCAAGAGACCCTGGCCTTGTCTGGTCTTGGAAACTTGTAAAGAAAATTCCTGGACGGTGGCCTTGGTTTTTATTTTCCCTTTCCTAGGAGCTAGTGCAGGATGACTAGCTATGACGACTCAGACTCTGTGACTCAACTTTGTTCTGTAGGAAGTGGAGGGGCTCAGAGGAGGGTCCCTCCAGTTCCTGAAAAGTGGTTTGAAGGGAGGTCAGGGGTCTGCAGGCGTGATGTGTGGCTGCTCACAGGTGTCATCAGCCACGTGGGCGATGCCTTGAAGGACCACTCCTCCAAGTCCAGAGGCCGGGTCTGCGCTATAGGAATTGCTCCCTGGGGCATTGTGGAGAACAAGGAGGACCTGGTCGGCAGGGATGTAAGTATTTTATCCCCAGAAAATGGGCAGTTTTTAAAAATTGAAGTCTTTATTCTGATGTCATTGTGGATTATCACCTGTAGTTGTCTAAACTAATAAAGCGAGGTCCCATGTAGGCTTTCCCTGTCCCCAAAAAGTAACATCTTATCAAACAACAGTATAAGACTGCACACAGGACGCTGACTCCCGGTGCCTCAGCGGTTAAGAACCTGCCAGTGCAGGAGACATGGGTTCAATCCCTGGGTCAGGAAGATTCCCTGGAGGAGGAAATGGCAACCCACTCCAGTATTCTTGCCAGGAGAATTCCGTGGACAGAGAATCCTGGTGTGCTACAGTTCATGGAGTCTTGGACATGATTTAGCAACTAAACAACTAATCAAGATGCAGAACATTTCTGTCACCACCAGGAGCCCTCGTGACGCCCTTTCTGTTTACTTTCTTTTTAATTGATACAGAGTTGCTTTATTTTGCGTTACATGCTGCTGTGCAACAAAGTGATTCAGTTGTGCATACCTATGTATATGCTCTTTTTAAACATTCTTTTCCATTATGGTTTATTGTAGCATGTTGAATATGCTTCCCCGTGCTACACAGTAGGGCCTTGTTGTTTTATGTTGTCCTGTGATATCCGCTCCCTTTCCCCTTCTTCTCCACTCCTCCTTAATCCCGGGCAACCCCTCAGCTGCCCTTCATTCTACAACAGTATCATTTCAAGAAATTTATATAAATGGGATCACACCGTATGTAACCTTTGAGGATTGGCTTTTCACATTCCACTTAATCATCTGGTGATCCATCCAGATGGTTGGGTATCGATAATTTTCTCCTTTATATTGTTGATAGGGGTGGCACCATCTGGATGCACTTACCTGTTGAAGGATATCTAGGTTGTTGGCGGCTACAAATGAAGCTGCCATGAACTTTTGTGAACAGGATTTTGTACTCATGGGAGCTTTCATCTTCCTGTGATAAATGCCCAGGGGTATGCTTGCTGATTCATCATGATCTAAAATGCTGGGTTGTCGGGACTTTCCTGGGCTTCAGTGGTTCACACTCAACACCTCCTTGGCAGGACGTGTGGGTTCAATCCCTGGTCAGGGAACTAAGGTCCTACATTGCCACGAGGTGTGGTCAAAATATGAAAAAAAAATTTTTTTATTGGAGAATTAAAATATTAGGTTGTCATGATCTAAAATGTTTTTTCTAATATACAAATTACCAAAAAACCTTCCACAGAGAGGGTAGGGAAGCCAGAGCAGGTTGAAGTATGCAATTAGGCAAAATGTCGTTCCACGTCTGCATGTTCTCGTGGCTCCTGTCCACGTTCAGCAGCTCTGACCTGTGCTGTGTGTCTCGTCAGGTGACACGGGTGTACCAGACCATGTCCAACCCCCTGAGTAAGCTCTCGGTACTCAACAACTCGCACACGCACTTCATCCTGGCCGACAACGGCACCCTGGGCAAGTACGGGGCCGAGGTGGTGCTGAGACGGCAGCTGGAGAAGCACATTTCTCTGCAGAAGATCAACACGCGTAAGTCCTGCCCCGGGCGGCCCTGAAAGCCAGGCTGGAGCGGAAGCCACCCAAGGGTGTTTAGAGCCTCCACCCTGACTCTTCGTAGGTGTCAGGAGTCGACGTAGCAAGGTCCTTTCCTCTGACCACCGACCCAATCATGCCCTTTGAGCTGTGCTAGGATGCTCTGCCTCAAGTTCACAAGAGCATGGACCCAAGAAACATTGGACCTCCAGCCATTGTCACGGTGATGGCAATCTCCACCATGATGTCAGTGGTTCTTATTCCTTGTAATGCCTATAGCTACTTTTTTTTTTTTTTAATTTATTTGAGCATAGTGGATTTACCATGCTATGTCGATTTCTTCTGTACAGCAAAGTGACTAAGTTATACACACACACACACACACATATGTATATATTCTTTTCCATACTCTTTTCCATTATGGTTTATTACAGGATATTGAAAATAATTCCCTGTGCTGTACAATAGGACCTTGTTATTTATCTATTCTGTAAGTGATAGTTTGCCTCTGCTAATACCAAGCCTGGACTCAGGTGGTTCTACCGGTAAAGAATCTGCCTGGCAATTCAGGAGACACAGGTTCAATTCCTAGGTTGGGAAGATCCCCTGGAGGAGGAAATGGCAGCTCCCTCCAGTATTCTTGGCTGGGAAGTCTCATGGACAGAGAAGCCTGGAGGGCTTCATTCCATGGGGTCACAAGAGAGTCAGACAAAACTGAGCATGTGCACAATCCCAAACTTTTAAAATGTCTGAACAGAAAGCACATTTCTCTCTCAAAGACTTAGTGACTCCTTCTATCAACTACATGCTCTGGGTTTATTAAATTAAGTGTCTCTGTAGCTCTGGGCTCTCACCAGCTATAAGCCAGGAGGGGGAGCCTCTGGAAAAACCTACAGGAGTCGTCTGCTCCCAACAGGGAACCCCCACCCTTGCTGGTCCAGGGGGCACACCCTGTTGGGGAGCTGCCACTGTCAGGAGGATGCTGAGGTCCTGCTGGAGAGAAAGCAACAGACCTCCGTCAGATGAACTGACTGTAACAACTGGCTGGAACTGAAGTAACCCATGTTGTCTTTTGAGTTGTGCTCACACCCCAGCGATTCTTACTGTCAGACAACCAGCGAATGATCTTAAAGAGTATTTTGTTGTAACCATTCCTGGTAAGATGGCGAAAGAGGGTCTAGACCTGGAAAATGGTCATTGCAAAGCATAATTAAAGGGTCTGTGAAGCTGCTGCGTGATTGGAATGAGACAGCGTGCCAGGAGAGATTGTGGATTTCTGAGGAGCTGCCCCTTGGCTGAAGGCTCTCACATTTTTTGCTGTCCTGACCACATGCACATGTACACTGCCCAGCCTCTGCCCGCCGTGTGATGTGTGGGCTTCCCTTTGTCATCCTTTGCCCAGGGTTCTGAGTGGGGCAGGGACAGCAAAGGGGTGCTCAGTCGTCACCTCCCACAGCACGGAGCTTCAGGGGTCCAGCTGAACCATGAAGAACCAGGTCTCCTCTGTTTCTAGAAAAGAAGGTAATTGGGCCACTGGAGTCCTGAAGATCTCGAATAGCAAGCCTTGCTGAGGTTGGAAATCTCAAGGTCACGTCCATATAGTCTTGGTCCATCTCTCCAGCATCTCTTGGCTTGTTTGTTTCTCCAGCAGCTCTTGGTTGTTCCATTTCTCCAGCAGCTCTTGGTCAGAGCCTGCCTGGCACGTATCAGACCCGTGACACGTAGCTGCTGAAGTGAATGTAACTGAGATTGCTTTGGTAGGAGACTGCTGCAGAGATGTTCAACATGGGACTTCCCTGCTTCCCTGGCAGTCCAGTGGGTTAGGACTCCACACCTCCACTGCGGGAGACACAGGTTTGGTCCCTGGTCAGGAAACTAGGATCCTGCCTGTCACAAAGCGTGGGCAAAAAGAAAAAAAAATTGTTTGAAATATTGAGGAGCACCTGTCTGTAGAAATGCATCGTGGAAGCAAATCAGAAACTCTCAGTTCCCCCACTTGAAGTCTTTAGACCTTCTCCCAGCTGTGTCAGCAGCTCATCTCCAAAGTCCTTCAGAACCGTGAGACCAAGGACATGTCTCCCGCTCACCGTCTTACTCACTGTGGTCAGATACCTCCCGTCATGACAAATGGACATCTGGGAGAACATGCTCAGCATATCATCTGTCCTGGCCAGCTTGGGGTGAGGTTGTGAAGCAGGCATCCATCAACTGCTCCTAAGCCCTTCTCTGGCTCCTGCCCGCAAGAAGCCTGGGTGCTTGAGGTGCTCTTGCCACCTCCTGCTCCCCTGAGCCCACCTTCGGGTTCTGCTGTCGAAGTCAGCTTGTCCTACCGCACTCAGAAGAGCCCTGTCATCTCACAGAGACAGAGGGAGGACTCTGGGGACAAGTTTTTTGTTTTTGTTTTTTAAATTTTTATTGGAGTACAGTTGAAGGACTTTCCTTGGGGTTTAAAAAATGTTTTGTTTCTTTCAAAATGGTTCCTGGGTTGCACAGGCTCAGTCGTCACCTCCCACAGCACGGAGCTTCAGGGGTCCAGCTGAACCATGAAGAACCAGGTCTCCTCTGTTTCTAGAAAAGAAGGTAATTGGGCCACTGGAGTCCTGAAGATCTCGAATAGCAAGCCTTGCTGAGGTTGGAAATCTCAAGGTCACGTCCATATAGTCTTGGTCCATCTCTCCAGCATCTCTTGGCTTGTTTGTTTCTCCAGCAGCTCTTGGTTGTTCCATTTCTCCAGCAGCTCTTGGTCAGAGCCTGCCTGGCACGTATCAGACCCGTGACACGTAGCTGCTGAAGTGAATGTAACTGAGATTGCTTTGGTAGGAGACTGCTGCAGAGATGTTCAACATGGGACTTCCCTGCTTCCCTGGCAGTCCAGTGGGTTAGGACTCCACACCTCCACTGCGGGAGACACAGGTTTGGTCCCTGGTCAGGAAACTAGGATCCTGCCTGTCACAAAGCGTGGGCAAAAAAAAAAAAAAAAAATTGTTTGAAATATTGAGGAGCACCTGTCTGTAGAAATGCATCGTGGAAGCAAATCAGAAACTCTCAGTTCCCCCACTTGAAGTCTTTAGACCTTCTCCCAGCTGTGTCAGCAGCTCATCTCCAAAGTCCTTCAGAACCGTGAGACCAAGGACATGTCTCCCGCTCACCGTCTTACTCACTGTGGTCAGATACCTCCCGTCATGACAAATGGACATCTGGGAGAACATGCTCAGCATATCATCTGTCCTGGCCAGCTTGGGGTGAGGTTGTGAAGCAGGCATCCATCAACTGCTCCTAAGCCCTTCTCTGGCTCCTGCCCGCAAGAAGCCTGGGTGCTTGAGGTGCTCTTGCCACCTCCTGCTCCCCTGAGCCCACCTTCGGGTTCTGCTGTCGAAGTCAGCTTGTCCTACCGCACTCAGAAGAGCCCTGTCATCTCACAGAGACAGAGGGAGGACTCTGGGGACAAGTTTTTTGTTTTTGTTTTTTAAATTTTTATTGGAGTACAGTTGCTTTACAATGTTGTATTCATTTCCGCTGTAAAGCACAGAGACTCAGCTCTAAGTATACAATGTCCCCTCTTTTTTAGATTTCCTTCCCATCAGGTCACCACAGAGCACTGAGGAGCATTCCCTGGGCTCTGCAGCAGGTCCTTGTCAGTCGTCTGTTTTACACCTAGCTGTGTACAGTTGTCAATACCAGCCTCCCAGTTCATCCCAGCCCCCTTCCCCCGTGGTGTCCACACATGTTTTTCTCTATATCTATGTCTCTATTTCTGCTTTGCAAATAAGATCATTGATACAATTTTTCTAGCTTCCACATATATGTGCTAATATACAATATTTGTGAAAACACAATTTTTATCAGTATATTTTTATTGAAACGTAGTTGATTTACAATGTGGCATTAATTTCTGCTGTACAACAAGGTGTATATATGTCATATATGAGATGTATATATATATATGATTCTTTATTGGAACAAGCTATTAACTAGGGGTTAATGATGGCCCACGGATGTTCCCTTCTGGGGAGCTCACCGTCTGTTCCAGGCACTGGAAGCCAATCAACACCTGCTATACCTACAATGACCACATTCACGCACCACTTGAGGTTGACAGAGCTTCTACCTCGACAGCCTGGCAGCTTTGATACTTTGTATCTGTTGCTCATTCAGGGGTTAGAGGAGGCCCTGGGGTGATTCACCTCTTACAGATGCTCCTCTGCCGTTCAGGGCGGCCTGTCCTAAGGCACCAGGTTGTGTGAGGCTGGCCTGGAGCAGAGCTCTCCTGCTGCTGGTCTAGACCCCGTCCGTCCGCCGTGTCATTCTTAAAGGGACACCCATTCAGGGTGGGAATGTCTCCTGGGGGCAGGGCAGCAGGGAAGCCTTCTTTTAGCATGGAAACTTCCATGTTCCTCATGTCTCACCCTGAAGCACCTTGTAAGGCAGGTGAGTGATACGTGGAGCTGAACCATATGCTTCTTCAGGTCTATTTTTCCAGTGAGGCTGTGACGCAGGGTTTGACTACAAGAATGTGAACAGGCATCACAGCCTCAGGTGCTTCAAGTCTCTGGTAAACGCCAACTCCCTGCAGGCACCATTCCAGGCCCAAGGTTCCCCCTTCAGCACACTTCAGGAGCGAGCGCAGGGGCCGGCAGGGCCGGGGCCGGGGTCTAAGCCCGCGTGTGCTGTGTGTTGCAGGGCTGGGGCAAGGCGTGCCTCTCGTGGGCCTCCTGGTGGAAGGGGGCCCAAACGTGGTTTCCATCATCCTGGAGTATCTCCGCGAAGAACCCCCGGTCCCTGTGGTGGTCTGCGATGGCAGCGGCCGGGCCTCAGACATCCTGTCTTTCGCCCACAAGTACTCGGAAGAAGGAGGGTAGGAACTCTAACGTGCTGGGAAGGGTGGCTTTACACCGCCTCTTGCGAGGCCCAGAGCAGGTCAGGGTACCATGAGCCAGCCCAGCAACGGAAGAGAAGGGCGGTTTCCCAGCTCCCCTCTCCCACCTCCCAAGGTCAGTAAGGGAGGGAGCTCTCAGGAGCCATGTTTCTTGTGGGCTTTTGTCTTGCAGGGAGGGTATACATTCACTCCCAACTTCATTTTTCCCTTGTAGGGTTTTCAACCTTATAGCCTGAACTTGGGCGCTTCCCAGGTGACTCAGTGGTAAAGAATCCGCCTGCCCATGCGGGAGATGTGGGTTTGATCCCTGAGTTGGGAACACTCCTGGAGAAGGAAACGGCAACCCACTCCAGTATTCTTGCCTGGAAAATCCCCATAAACAGAGGAGCCTGGCGAGCTACTGTCCATGAGGTTGCAAAGAGTTGGACATGACTTAGAACAAGTGGGAATGCAACTGTTGACTAGTCCCTTTTGGTCTCCTCTCCTGGAATACCCTCCACTGGTTAACTTTCAAATCAAAGATACCAGACTGTGTCTCAGTCAGCAGTTCCAACCTTTCTTGGCACCTAGGACCAGTTTTGTGGTAGACAATTTTCCACAGACAGTGGGGAGGGGGTTTCAGGATTCAAGCACCTTAACAAGGATTGTACTCTTAGTTATCATTATGTCCACTCCACCTCAGGTCATCAGGCATTAGGTCATGGAGGCTGGGACCCCTGAGTCAGTATAGACTGATTCTCGGAGATTTCACCCATGTTTTATTCTCTTCTGCATCTTCTTCAAACAGGGTCATCAATGACTCCCTCAGGGACCAGCTTATCGTCACCATCCAGAAAACGTTTAATTACAACAAGGCACAATCGCATCAGCTGTTTGCCCTGATCATGGAGTGCATGAAAAAGAAAGAACTGGTAAGTGTCTAGAGTTGCTCCACAGAGAGAATTGTGTTTCCTTTCTGATGCTGCCCACGTGTGCAGAATGAAGTTCTTCCTGTTTCCACCCAGGCTTTTCCAAGAGGTGTTTTACAGATCCTGACCCACCTGGTGGATCTGTCCATGTGAGGGGAGCAGGCTAACCACAGGCAGGTTCCTGTCAGAGTAGGGATGCAGGTGCATCTGATCTTGTAAATGTCAGGAAACCTCAGGCCACATCCTTTCGAGGCTCGTGACATCAATGAGATTTAAAATGGTAGCGTGACAGGGACTTTCCTGGCAGTACAGCAATTAAGATTCTAGGCTTCCACTGCAAGAGGCTTAAGGTGGATCCTGGACGGGGAATTAAGATCCCACATGCTGTGTGTTGCAGTCAAAAAGTTTAAAAAAAAAAAACTAAAGCATTGACGAGTGACACACACTGTACTTTCAGGTGTGCTTGCAGAATTCTACCAGATTCACTCATTATCTCCCAGTCTTGCCTCCTTAAACAGGCTTATAATGAAGAGGCACTCTTGTCAGATGGGTACTCTTTGAAATTCCAGATCTACAAATGCCCTACAAATGCATCAAATCTGAGGAGAGGTGACTCTGTCCCCTTCAGAGGCTGTTTAGATATTAGCATGTACATCCTGCATGAGCTCCCTCGACTCCAGGTGGGGTAAAGAATAAACTAAGATCCAGGCAAGGATTCAAAATGAAACCGAGTACTGCTGACCCTTGGGAAATCAGGAGGCCCTGATGGAAAACCATGTCGCTCAAGGGATGGGTGCATTAGCATTGGCCTCTGAGATCCTTTTTTCAAAAGAATTTTTAAAATTTTGGTCTCTTTTATTGGTTTCATATTTGTTTGTTTTCATCCATCTTTATTCTTCAGCCTGTGTGGGCCTTCCATTGCAGTGGCCTCTCTGGTTGCAGAGCATCGGCTCTGGGCACATGCGCTCCAGAGTTCTGGCTCATAATCAGACACACCGATCCAGCTGCACGTGGGATCTTCCTGGGCCAGGGATTGAACTGGCACCCCTTGCACTGCAAGGCGGACTCTTTACCCACTGGACCACCAGGGGAGCCCCTGAGGTCCTTTTTCTAAAACAACACTCCAGTTCTCCCTCATTTTCCACTCTGCTTTACCCCGTCTTTTCACAAGTACCCTGCTTTCAGGTCACTGTGTTTAGGATGGGTTCCGAGGGCCAGCAAGACATCGAGATGGCGATTTTAACTGCCCTGCTGAAAGGTGAGCTCTAGGAAATGGTTTCCCTGTCCTTTGGGTGCTGGCCTCCCGGGGCTCCCTCATGGCCAGGAAGCCCCTCCCCTCCTCCATCTGCTGGGGATGGAACCCTGAGCCGTCCAGGCTGTTTAGAGTTATCACAGTCTGAAGCCGTGGCTCCAAATGGGCTCCTTGGGAGGGGGACTTCTCTGGGAGGAGGAGACAATGAACCACTGGTTCTTGATGGCTAAGAGCCAGTTTCCATTGGGCATTAGGTCATGACAGGTTTCAGCTCAGAGGGGGTAAGCATGAGATTTTTCTTTTGCGATCCCTGCATCCCACAGTGCTCCATCAGGTTCCTTGCTGCTCCTGACAGCAGGCTGCCACCTGGCCACTCATGAGGTCACCTCTTTCCTCCACAGTGAGGAAGGGGGGCCTGGAAGAGAGAGGGGCAGGGGGTCTCCAGCCAGCCAGCTGCCTGTCAGCACTGAGCTGGCCTTCCTGCAGTGGCAGGTGCCCCCCTAGGCTGTGGTCCCATTCAGCCTGGGGGAGCAGCACCCCTTGACCTGGCCTGGCCGGTGTCTTAGTGGTGCTAGTTCTCCTGCCCTCTTGCAGAGAGGGTTCCAGGGTTGCTGACTTTTTCCTCTGTCCCCTCTGGGGAGACCAAACCAGCTGGCCTGGAAAGGGGTTGCCTTCACCCTCCTCCCAGGCAGCTCTTTGAAAATACTGAGTCAGGGGCCAGAGAAAGGGCTAGTGCTGAGCCGGTCTGAGGAAGCCCGCGCTTGCTGCCCAGACCCTGTCCACCCCCTGCCCCAGACTATTATCCAGGCATAGGGTGAAAACTGCCCATCTCTTGCCTTCCAGGGACAAACGCATCGGCTCCGGACCAGCTGAGCTTGGCACTGGCTTGGAACCGTGTGGACATAGCTCGGAGCCAGATCTTTGTCTTTGGGCCCCGCTGGCCGGTAAAACTAAGGGTTTTCACTCTGTACTGTTTACCATGACTTTGTCCAGAGGGTATAATAGTGTGTGTTGCCTTGTGCCGTGGATCTAAGGAAGTTATCTGGGGTTTCTGATGACCCAGTGTCTAGTCGCTTCCCTCATGATTCAGATGGTAAAGAATCTGCCTGCAATGCAGGAGACAGGTTGGATCCCTGGGTCAGGAAGATCCCCTGGAGAAGGGAATGGCAAACCTGTCCAGCATTCTTGCCTGGAGAATCCCATGGAGAGAGGAGCCTGGTGGGGGTATAGTCCATGGGGTCGCAAGGCATTGGACATGACTGAGCGATGAACACTGATGCCTAGTCGTTAGGATTATTAGGAGATATTGCTATTTCATTTCAAAGAACCAGCAAGAAGTACAAGCGCCCAGCACTAACTTCAGATTCAAACCAGTGCCCCTGAAGAAGGGGCGCTCAGTATTTTCTCATTGTTGGTGAACATGGGTCTTTATCTCTTTAAAGACAAAGAAGAAAGAAAATCTCTCATTAAAGTGAAATATGACTGCGGTGAAAGCTTTCATCTTTTAAAGTGTGTTCCATGAAACCCAGAAGGCTAGGGCACTCTGTGTGTGTTACCTCTGTGTATGGTCTTTGGGATGTGATGTGTATGTGTGGTGGTTTGGTGTATCGCATGGGTATCTGTGTGCAGCCTGTGTGGAGGGTGAAACGTGTGCGTGGACGTGTGGTGTGTAGTTGTGCAGAGAGGGTTCCAGGGTTGCTGACTTTTTCCTCTGTCCCCTCTGGGGAGACCAAACCAGCTGGCCTGGAAAGGGGTTGCCTTCACCCTCCTCCCAGGCAGCTCTTTGAAAATACTGAGTCAGGGGCCAGAGAAAGGGCTAGTGCTGAGCCGGTCTGAGGAAGCCCGCGCTTGCTGCCCAGACCCTGTCCACCCCCTGCCCCAGACTATTATCCAGGCATAGGGTGAAAACTGCCCATCTCTTGCCTTCCAGGGACAAACGCATCGGCTCCGGACCAGCTGAGCTTGGCACTGGCTTGGAACCGTGTGGACATAGCTCGGAGCCAGATCTTTGTCTTTGGGCCCCGCTGGCCGGTAAAACTAAGGGTTTTCACTCTGTACTGTTTACCATGACTTTGTCCAGAGGGTATAATAGTGTGTGTTGCCTTGTGCCGTGGATCTAAGGAAGTTATCTGGGGTTTCTGATGACCCAGTGTCTAGTCGCTTCCCTCATGATTCAGATGGTAAAGAATCTGCCTGCAATGCAGGAGACAGGTTGGATCCCTGGGTCAGGAAGATCCCCTGGAGAAGGGAATGGCAAACCTGTCCAGCATTCTTGCCTGGAGAATCCCATGGAGAGAGGAGCCTGGTGGGGGTATAGTCCATGGGGTCGCAAGGCATTGGACATGACTGAGCGATGAACACTGATGCCTAGTCGTTAGGATTATTAGGAGATATTGCTATTTCATTTCAAAGAACCAGCAAGAAGTACAAGCGCCCAGCACTAACTTCAGATTCAAACCAGTGCCCCTGAAGAAGGGGCGCTCAGTATTTTCTCATTGTTGGTGAACATGGGTCTTTATCTCTTTAAAGACAAAGAAGAAAGAAAATCTCTCATTAAAGTGAAATATGACTGCGGTGAAAGCTTTCATCTTTTAAAGTGTGTTCCATGAAACCCAGAAGGCTAGGGCACTCTGTGTGTGTTACCTCTGTGTATGGTCTTTGGGATGTGATGTGTATGTGTGGTGGTTTGGTGTATCGCATGGGTATCTGTGTGCAGCCTGTGTGGAGGGGTGAAACGTGTGCGTGGACGTGTGGTGTGTAGTTGTGCTGTGGTTTAGTGGGCATGTGGTGTGTGTCTGTGGGATCTGTGTGTGGGTGCACATGCATGTGGTGTGGGTGTGTATGCACAGGTGAGCATGTGGATGAGCAGCTCTCTGCCTCCCGCTGCTTCCATCAATGCCGCTGCTTTACAGACCCGTGCTTGCGGAGCAGGAGGGCACTGGGGAAATGACGGACTGGGAGCTTGGGGTTAACAGATGAAAACCATCATTTCTAGGATGGACAAGCAAGGTCCTACTGCATAGCACAGGGAACTATATTCAAAATCCTGGGATAAACCAGAATCAGAAAGTGTATATATATATATATATATATATATATATATATATATAAACTGAGTCACTTTGCTGTATGGCAAAAGTTAACATGACATTGTAAATCAACTATACTTCAGTTTTTTTATTATTATTCTTTATTTTAAAGATTTTACAGAGTTTTGTTGTTCACCAACATGTATGTTCCCAGATCATTCATATGCATATCCCTGGACCCTCCCCCCCCTCAGTTCCCCCCACCCCCTCCAGACCATCGCCCCAAGTGATTGTAGGTACTCCTATTCCCTTAGCGCAATGACCATAACTATCTTTTCCACACGTGCCAGTATAGGTTTCGATGTTACTTCCTCTATGCCTCCCTCTCACTGTTCAGTCTCCATAATGTCCTTATGTCTATGCTCTGTTTTTCCATGAGTTCACTGCGTCTGTTATCATGACCCTCTTACTAGATCTCATATATATGAGTTAGTATACTGTACTTGTCTTTCTCTTTTTGATTTACTTCACTTTTTATGATAGGTTCTAGAGCTAGCCACCTCATTAGGACTGAGTCTTCTGCATTTCTTTTTTTTTTTTTTTTAAAGATTTATTTATTTATTTATTTTGGGCGAGGGTCGGGTTGGGGAGGGAGGGGAGCTTGGTCTTTTTGTTTCTCTCTGTTCATCCGTCTTTGTTCTTTGGCTCCTCCCATCGCGGTGACGTCTGTCGTTGCAGAGCACCGGCTCTGGGCGCATGCGCTCCAGAGCTCTGGCTCGGTAATTGGACACATCAGTCCAGCCGCTCCGCGGCACGTGGGATCTTCCCAGGCCAGGGATCGAACCAGCGCCCTTTGCACTGCAAGGCGGTGTCCTTACCCACTGGACCACCAGGGGAAGCCCTTCTGCATTTCTTTTAACAGCTGAGTAGTATTCCATTGTATATATGAACCAGAGTTTCTGTATCCATTCATTTGTCGATGGACATCTAGGTTGCTTCCATGTTCTGGCTATTGTATAGAGAGCTGCAATGAACGTTGGGGTACAGGTGCCTCTTTCAGCTTTGATTTCATCAGGATATAAGCCTAATAGTGGGATTGCTGGGTCATAGGGTGCTTCTCTTTTTAGTTTTTTAAGGAATCTCCATACTGTCTTCCATAGAGGCTGTATCAATTTACATTCCCACCAGCACTGCAAGAGTGTTCCCTTTTCTCCGCACCCTCTCCAGCATTTATTGTCTGTCGATTTGTGGATGATGGCCATTCTGACAGGTGTGAGGTGGTATCTCATTGTGGTTTTAATTTGCATTTCTCTAATGTTAAGTGAGGTTGAACATCGTTTCATGTGCTTTTGGGCCATCTGTATGTCCTCTTTGGAGAGGCGTCTCTTTAGATCTTTTTCCCATTTTTTGATTGGGTTGTTCATTTTTCCGGTGTTTAGTTGTCTGAGTTGCTTGTAGATTTTGGAGATTAATTCTTTGTTGTTTCATTTGCTATGATTTTCTCCCACTCAGTGGGGTGTCTGTTCAGCTTTTTTGTAATTTCTTTTGCTGTACAAAAGCTTTTAAGTTTCATGAGGTCCCACGTGTTCACTTTTCTTTTCAGTTCCACTATTCTAGTAGATGGGTCAGAGAAGATCTTGCTTTGATTGATGTCTTTGAGGGTTTTGCCTATATCCTCCTCTCAGAGTTTGATGGTTTCTGGTCTTACATTTAGGTCTTTCATCCATTTTGAGTTGATCTTTGTGTATGGTGTCAGGGAATGTTCCAACTTCATTTTTTTGCATGTAGCTGTCCAATTCTCCCAGCACCATTTGTTGAAGAGCTGTCTTTGTCCCATTTTATAGTTTTGCCTCCTTTGTCAAAAATAAGGTACCCATAAGTGTGTGGGTTTATCTCTGGGTTCTCTATCTTGTTCCATTGATCTATAGTTCTGTTTTTGTGCCAGTACCATACTGTCTTGATGACTGTTGCTTTGTAGTATAGTCTGAAGTTAGGGAGGCTGATCCCTCCAACTCCGTTTTTCTTTCTCAGGATTGCTTTGGCTATTCGAGGTCTTTTGTGTTTCCATATGAACTGTGTTATTCTTTGGTCTAGTTCTGTGAAAAATGTCAATGGTAGTTGGATAGGTATTGCATTGAATCTGTAGATGACATTTGGTAGTATGGTCATTTTCACAATATTGATTCTTCCGATCCAGGAACATGGAATATCTCTCCATCTGTTTAAGTCTTCTTTAATGTCTCTCATGAGTGTCTTGTAATTTTCTGTGTACAATTCTTTTGTTTCTTTGGGTAGGTTTATTCCTAGATATTTGATTCTTTTGGTTGCAATGGTGAAGGGGATTGCCTCTTTGATTTCGTTTTCTGATTTTTCATTGTTTGTGTATAGGAATGCCAATGATTTCTCTGTGTTGATTTTGTATCCTGCGACTTGGCTGAATTCATTGATTAGCTCTAGTAGCTTTGTAACTGTCTCTTTGGGATTTTCCATGTATAATATCATGTCATCTGCAAAAAGAGAGAGCTTGACTTCTTCCTTTCCAATATGGATTCCTTTGATTTCTTTCTCTTCTCTTATTGCTGTTGCTAGAACTTCCAGGACTATGTTGAATAGTAGTGGTGAAAGTGGGCACCCCTGTCTTGTTCCTGATCTTAGAGGGAATGCTTTCAGTTTTTCGCCATTAAGGATAATGTTTGCTGTAGGCTTCTCATAGATGGCTTTTATTATGTTGTGATAGGTTCCTTCTATGCCCATTTTCTGAAGAGTTTTTATCATAAATGGATGCTGTACTTTGTCAAAGGCTTTTTCTGCATCTATTGAGATGCTCATGTGGTTTTTGTCTTTCAATTTGTTGATATGGTGTATCACATTGATTGATTTGCGGATGTTGAAGAAGCCTTGCATGCCTGGGATGAACCCTACTTGATTGTGATGTATGAGTTTTTTGATGTGTTGTTGAATTCTGTTTGCTAGGATTTTGTTGAGGATCTTGGCATCTAAGTTCATCAATGAAATTGGCCTATAGTTTTCCTTTTTTGTGTTGTCTTTGCCTGGTTTGGGTATCAGGGCGATGGTGGCCTCATAGAATGTGTTTGGAAGTGTTCCTTCCTGTGCAATTTTTTGGAAGAGTTTTAGGACAGGCATTAGCTCTTCTTTAAATGTTTGGTAGAATTCACCTGTGAAACCATCTGGCCCTGGGCTTTTATTTTTGGGTAGATTTTTGATCACAAAGTCGATTTCTGAGCTTGTGATTGGGTTGTTCAAAGTTTCTGTTTCTTCCTGGCTCAGTCTTGGGAGATTAATCTTCTCTAAGAAACTGTCCATTTCTTCCAGGTTGTCCAGTTTGTTGCCATATAGCTGTTCATAATAGTCTCTTAGAATCCTTTGGATTTCTGCATTATCTGTTGTAATCTCTCCTTTTTTGTTTTTGATTTTGTTGATCTGGTTCTTCTCTCTCTTTTTCTTAATGAGTCTGGCCAGTGGCTTGTCAATTTTGTTTACCTTTTCAGAGAACCAACTTTTTGTTTTATTTATCTTTACTATTGTTTCTTTCGTTTCTTTCTCATTTATTTCTGCTCTGATCCTTATGATTTCTCTTCTTCTGCTGGCTTTGGGGTGTTTTTGTTCTTCTTTCTCCAACTGTTTTAAGCGGAGGGTTAGGTCATCTGCTTCATATTTTCCTAGTTTCTTGAGGTGGGATTGTATTGCTATAAATTTCCCTCTTAGAAATGATTTTGCAGTATCCCATAGGTTTTGCACTGTCATGTGTTCATTGTCATTTTCTTCTAGGAATTGTTTAATTTCTCCTTTGATTTCCTCATTGATCAGTTGGTTTTAGGTAAGTATTGTTTAATCTCCATGTGTTTGTGCTTTTAGGATTTTTTTCCCGGTAGTTGATCTGTAGTCTCATTGTACTATGGTCCGAGAAGATAGTTGATATACTTTCGGTTTTCTTGAACTGACCGAGGTTTGATTTGTGGCCCAAGATGTGGTCTATCCTGGAGAATGTTCCGTGAGCACTTGATTGTGATGTATGAGTTTTTTGATGTGTTGTTGAATTCTGTTTGCTAGGATTTTGTTGAGGATCTTGGCATCTAAGTTCATCAATGAAATTGGCCTATAGTTTTCCTTTTTTGTGTTGTCTTTGCCTGGTTTGGGTATCAGGGCGATGGTGGCCTCATAGAATGTGTTTGGAAGTGTTCCTTCCTGTGCAATTTTTTGGAAGAGTTTTAGGACAGGCATTAGCTCTTCTTTAAATGTTTGGTAGAATTCACCTGTGAAACCATCTGGCCCTGGGCTTTTATTTTTGGGTAGATTTTTGATCACAAAGTCGATTTCTGAGCTTGTGATTGGGTTGTTCAAAGTTTCTGTTTCTTCCTGGCTCAGTCTTGGGAGATTAATCTTCTCTAAGAAACTGTCCATTTCTTCCAGGTTGTCCAGTTTGTTGCCATATAGCTGTTCATAATAGTCTCTTAGAATCCTTTGGATTTCTGCATTATCTGTTGTAATCTCTCCTTTTTTGTTTTTGATTTTGTTGATCTGGTTCTTCTCTCTCTTTTTCTTAATGAGTCTGGCCAGTGGCTTGTCAATTTTGTTTACCTTTTCAGAGAACCAACTTTTTGTTTTATTTATCTTTACTATTGTTTCTTTCGTTTCTTTCTCATTTATTTCTGCTCTGATCCTTATGATTTCTCTTCTTCTGCTGGCTTTGGGGTGTTTTTGTTCTTCTTTCTCCAACTGTTTTAAGCGGAGGGTTAGGTCATCTGCTTCATATTTTCCTAGTTTCTTGAGGTGGGATTGTATTGCTATAAATTTCCCTCTTAGAAATGATTTTGCAGTATCCCATAGGTTTTGCACTGTCATGTGTTCATTGTCATTTTCTTCTAGGAATTGTTTAATTTCTCCTTTGATTTCCTCATTGATCAGTTGGTTTTAGGTAAGTATTGTTTAATCTCCATGTGTTTGTGCTTTTAGGATTTTTTTCCCGGTAGTTGATCTGTAGTCTCATTGTACTATGGTCCGAGAAGATAGTTGATATACTTTCGGTTTTCTTGAACTGACCGAGGTTTGATTTGTGGCCCAAGATGTGGTCTATCCTGGAGAATGTTCCGTGAGCACTTGAGAAGAAAGTGTATTCTTCTGCTTTTGGATGGAACGTCCTAAAGATATCGATGAGGTCCATCTTTTCTAGTGTGGCATTTAAGGCTTGTGTTTCTTTATTAATTTTCTGTTTGGATGATCTGTCCATTGGAGTGAGAGGAGTGTTAAAGTCTCCTACTATTACTGTGTTATTGTTGATTTTTTCTTTTATGTCTGAAAATACCTGTCTTATGTATTGAGGTGCCCCTGTGTTGGGTGCATAGATATTTATGACTGTTATGTCCTGCTCTTGGATAGAGAGAAGAACCAGATCAACAAAATCAAAAACAAAAAAGGAGAGATTACAACAGATAATGCAGAAATCCAATCATGATGTAGTGTCCTGCCTTGTCTCTTAGAATCTTCTTTACTTTAAAGTCTATTTTGTCTGATATAAGGATTGCTACTCCAGCTTTCTTTTGATTTCCATTTGCATAGAATATCTTTTTCCAGCCTTTCACTTTCAGTCTATGAGTGTCTCTAGGTCTGAAGTGGGTCTCTTGTAAACAGCATATATATGGGTCTTGCTTCTGGATCCATTCAGCCAGCCTGTGTCATTTGGTTGGAGCATTTAGTCCATTTACGTTCAAAGTAATTATTGATACGAATGTTCCTATTGTCATCTTCTTAGAAATTTGGGCTTTGATTTGTAAGGCTTCTTTTACTCTATTTCTTGACTATATCAGGCCCTTTAACACTTGTTGTAGGGCTGGTTTTGTGGTACAGAATTCTTTTAGTTTTTGCTTATCTGTGAAGCTTTTGACTTCACCATCAATTCTGAATGAGATTCTTGCTGGGTAGAGAAATCTTGGTTGGAGGTTATTCTCTTTTAGCCGTTTAAATGTGTCTTGCCATTCTCTTCTGGCCTGCAGGGTTTCTGTTGAAAGATCCACAGTTAAACATATGGGGTTTCCTTTATATGTTATTTGTTGTTTGCTCCTAGCTGCTTTTAGTAATCTGTCTTTATATTTAGTCTGCGTTAGTTTGATCTGTAGTCTCATTGTACTATGGTCCGAGAAGATAGTTGATATACTTTCGGTTTTCTTGAACTGACCGAGGTTTGATTTGTGGCCCAAGATGTGGTCTATCCTGGAGAATGTTCCGTGAGCACTTGAGAAGAAAGTGTATTCTTCTGCTTTTGGATGGAACGTCCTAAAGATATCGATGAGGTCCATCTTTTCTAGTGTGGCATTTAAGGCTTGTGTTTCTTTATTAATTTTCTGTTTGGATGATCTGTCCATTGGAGTGAGAGGAGTGTTAAAGTCTCCTACTATTACTGTGTTATTGTTGATTTTTTCTTTTATGTCTGAAAATACCTGTCTTATGTATTGAGGTGCCCCTGTGTTGGGTGCATAGATATTTATGACTGTTATGTCCTGCTCTTGGATAGAGAGAAGAACCAGATCAACAAAATCAAAAACAAAAAAGGAGAGATTACAACAGATAATGCAGAAATCCAATCATGATGTAGTGTCCTGCCTTGTCTCTTAGAATCTTCTTTACTTTAAAGTCTATTTTGTCTGATATAAGGATTGCTACTCCAGCTTTCTTTTGATTTCCATTTGCATAGAATATCTTTTTCCAGCCTTTCACTTTCAGTCTATGAGTGTCTCTAGGTCTGAAGTGGGTCTCTTGTAAACAGCATATATATGGGTCTTGCTTCTGGATCCATTCAGCCAGCCTGTGTCATTTGGTTGGAGCATTTAGTCCATTTACGTTCAAAGTAATTATTGATACGAATGTTCCTATTGTCATCTTCTTAGAAATTTGGGCTTTGATTTGTAAGGCTTCTTTTACTCTATTTCTTGACTATATCAGGCCCTTTAACACTTGTTGTAGGGCTGGTTTTGTGGTACAGAATTCTTTTAGTTTTTGCTTATCTGTGAAGCTTTTGACTTCACCATCAATTCTGAATGAGATTCTTGCTGGGTAGAGAAATCTTGGTTGGAGGTTATTCTCTTTTAGCCGTTTAAATGTGTCTTGCCATTCTCTTCTGGCCTGCAGGGTTTCTGTTGAAAGATCCACAGTTAAACATATGGGGTTTCCTTTATATGTTATTTGTTGTTTGCTCCTAGCTGCTTTTAGTAATCTGTCTTTATATTTAGTCTGCGTTAGTTTGATTAGAATGTGCCTTGGTGTGTTTCTTCTGGGGTTTCTCCTGTATGAAACTTTTTGTGTTTCTTGGACTTGGTTGACTATTTCCTTTCCCATGTTGGGGAAGTTTTCAACTATAACCTCTTCAAGAATTTTTTCATAGTCTTTCTTGCCCTCTTCTTCTTCTGGAACTCCTATAATTCTAATGTTGGTGCGTTTGATATTGTCCCATAGGTCTCTCATGCTATCCTCAGTTCTTTCAATTCTTTCAGTTTTGTTGTGTTCTTCAGCACTTATTTCCACCATTCTGTCTTCCAGCTCACTTATTCGTTCTTCAGCCTCTGATACTCTACTGTTGAGACCTTCTATAGTATTTTTGAGTTCAGCAATTGAGCTGGTTGTCTCCATTTGCTTATTTTTCATTTCTTGCACGTCTCTTCTCATTGCACTAATTTCCTCTAATATTCTGTTTTCAGTGTTTTGCATCCTCATTAGTATAGCTTTTCTGAATTCTCTTTCAGATAGTTTGTCTATCTCCTCCTCTGTCATTTGAAGCAGTGTTTCTCTAGCTTGGTCCTTCATTTGTGCAATGTTTCTCTGACGTTTCATTATTAGGTTAATTTTTGTTTCTTTGTGTGTGTCTGCGTGCATGGAGTTCTTATTCCCACCAGGCTTCTTGGTTGAATTCTCCCTTCCTTTGGGTTTCTGTCTTTCTAGAAGGGTTCAGTGGTTTGTAAGGCTTCTTTTACTCTATTTCTTGACTATATCAGGCCCTTTAACACTTGTTGTAGGGCTGGTTTTGTGGTACAGAATTCTTTTAGTTTTTGCTTATCTGTGAAGCTTTTGACTTCACCATCAATTCTGAATGAGATTCTTGCTGGGTAGAGAAATCTTGGTTGGAGGTTATTCTCTTTTAGCCGTTTAAATGTGTCTTGCCATTCTCTTCTGGCCTGCAGGGTTTCTGTTGAAAGATCCACAGTTAAACATATGGGGTTTCCTTTATATGTTATTTGTTGTTTGCTCCTAGCTGCTTTTAGTAATCTGTCTTTATATTTAGTCTGCGTTAGTTTGATTAGAATGTGCCTTGGTGTGTTTCTTCTGGGGTTTCTCCTGTATGAAACTTTTTGTGTTTCTTGGACTTGGTTGACTATTTCCTTTCCCATGTTGGGGAAGTTTTCAACTATAACCTCTTCAAGAATTTTTTCATAGTCTTTCTTGCCCTCTTCTTCTTCTGGAACTCCTATAATTCTAATGTTGGTGCGTTTGATATTGTCCCATAGGTCTCTCATGCTATCCTCAGTTCTTTCAATTCTTTCAGTTTTGTTGTGTTCTTCAGCACTTATTTCCACCATTCTGTCTTCCAGCTCACTTATTCGTTCTTCAGCCTCTGATACTCTACTGTTGAGACCTTCTATAGTATTTTTGAGTTCAGCAATTGAGCTGGTTGTCTCCATTTGCTTATTTTTCATTTCTTGCACGTCTCTTCTCATTGCACTAATTTCCTCTAATATTCTGTTTTCAGTGTTTTGCATCCTCATTAGTATAGCTTTTCTGAATTCTCTTTCAGATAGTTTGTCTATCTCCTCCTCTGTCATTTGAAGCAGTGTTTCTCTAGCTTGGTCCTTCATTTGTGCAATGTTTCTCTGACGTTTCATTATTAGGTTAATTTTTGTTTCTTTGTGTGTGTCTGCGTGCATGGAGTTCTTTTTCCCTCACTAGGCTTCTTGGTTGAATTTTCCCTTCCTTTGGGTTTCTGTCTTTCTAGAAGGGTTCAGTGGTTTGTACTTGGATGGTGTTAGGTCTTGTTTACAGATGAATAATCTCTAGTGTTGTATGTTCTTTGGTAGTGTGGGGTCTTGGAATCAGGGCTTCCGCTCCGAGGATCCTTGGTTTGATGATTGGTCAGGAGGTGTAGGCTCTATGTCTGGTTTGCTATGGTGTTCCGTTCACATACTAACATCCATGATGCGGCGCTTCCCCTCTCCGTTCAGCAAGCCCTCCAGTTGGAGTGGTTGAACTTACATGCGACTCGGCGCCATGGCTCCTCGCAGCGCCGTGGCTTCTCGCTCCAGGTTCTGGCTCCCGCGGCTTCTCGCTCCCTATACTACAGTTTTTTAAGTTATTTAAAAAAAAAAAAAAAGAAACAGCGTCTTTGATGGGTTTTGTAGTTGGGATTCAGCGTAAATTTTTCTTTGCAAAATTCTACTGCTTCAAAAAGTGTTTGGAATATCTAGAGTGTTCATGACAGACTTTAAAAACCATATTCCTCAAAACAGGCCTCACATGTCACTTCAAAGTGCATTTCCTTTTTCACAGTTATCCTTTATACAATTAATGTGAAGAATTTAAGGAATCAGACGAGTGTATTAGAAATTGAGGCTTGGGGGATGACTTGTGCGTGTTGTTTATTGAATTACACAAGTTAAAAAGAACAGTATGACACCTTACGTATTTTAATTTAGTTCTGAATCTCCCAGTTTATCTACTCTTGGTAAAGGACTTCGTAGCAAACTGAACCACTCTGTGAAGGTGATGAGGCAGAGAAGCTGAGAACTTTGCCAACAAGGCGATGTCCTGAGCTCCGGAGACCACCTGCTTAGGAAGAGGAATCCCGGATCTTGGCTGGTTTTTCTCTTCAAGGGCAGCTTTCTGAGGACACAGTCCTGAGTCAGCCACAGGGGGAGAGCTGGGCTTTCAGGATTACAGAAAGGGCCTGACCCAGGAAATACACCACACGCACGGTGTGCCTGGTCTGAAGTGATGTCCTGCATCCACCTTCATGTCACAAAAGCAATGATACTTTCTAGAAAGTAGAAAATACAGACAAGAAAACAAAGGAAACAAGCACGCGTGACGGCCCCCTATAGAGATATTCAGCAATACTGTAAACATTTTATAATTGTATTTGTTCACTCTTATGTTGGCATTAAATATTCTCTGACCTTCATTTTCATGTTGCTTAGTGTTCTTTGCTTTCTGTTCTTGCACTGCAAAGCGGTGTCCTTACTCACTGGACCACCAGGGAAGCCCTTGCTTTCTGTTCATTAGTGAATGTGTAAATATGATTTGAAAAGCAAGTAACAAACCTGAGCATCCAATGAAAAGCAGAGCCCTCACGCCCACCTCTCAAACTTCCCACCAGCAATGCAGGAGGGTTTCTTGGCATGGACAACTTTTTAAAACTTTAGCGACTCTAGTTATACATAGTAGTATCTCATTATGGTATTTATTTATGCTCAAATATATTTTTTACTCTCAATAAAGGAAGGACAGTCTTCAAAGCCCTAATGTAATTCTCATTTAGGCACACATATTCTTTTTTCTTTTTTTAATTGAAGTATGGTAAGACAGAGGACAAGATGGTTGAATGGCATCACTGAGTCCATTGATGTTTGCTTTCCCTTGCATTTATTTACGTTGGCTGTATGGGGTCTTCATTGCTGCACGGGCTTTCTGTAGTGGCGGCAAACAGGGGCTACTCTCTAGTTGTGGTGCCCAGAATTCTCTCTGCAGTGGCTTCTCTTGTTTGAAGCACAGACTCTATAGCCTGTGGGCTTCAGCAGTTGCAGTTCCTGGGCTCCAGAGCATGGGCTTAGGGGGATCTTCCCAAACCAGGGACTGGTCCCATGTGTCCCAAACTAGCAGGTGAATTCTTTACCACTGAGCCACCATGGAAGCCCCTCTCTGGCATTTCTAACTGATTCTCTTTTTCCTTCCTGATGTGTGCCTTACATCATTATGACTATCCTTTTATTACTGTCCATTGAGTGGAATTCCTTTCTTGTCAAATCATTTGAAGGCCCTGTTTCTCTGGAAGCACGAGAGACCTCAGTCCAGGCTTCTCTCCACACAGGCCTCTGGGGCTTCACCGTCATCTCCAGCCACTCACAGTTGTTTCCTCCCATCTCCCTCAGCTCGCACAAACACTGTTCTTCATTGCCTTTGAACGTACCTCTCAGCACCCTTTGCTTTGGGCAAAAACACATAGCCAACAAGCACTTTAAGTACATGAATGGAGGTCATCAAGCATAGAAGTAGTAGAAGGTCACGAGATCAGGAGCTTTGCCACCAGACAGCCTGACCTGCGACAGCTGAGTATGTGTGTGTGCGTGTGTGTGCCTTCGTGCTCAGGCTTGCCCGAGTGTGTATGCACATGTATCTGTGTGTGTGTGTGCAGATGTGTGTATTTGGAGGAGAGGGGCCAGTCTTGGGACAAGGGGCGGCTTTAATCCCTTTCTCTACTCTGTCTGCTTGGACTGCAGCCCCTGGGAAGCCTGGCACCCCCAACAGATAGCAAGGCCACTGAGAAGGAGAAGAAGCCACCTACAGCAACCACCAAGGGGGGCAGAGGAAAAGGAAAAGGCAAGAAGAAAGGGAAGGTGAAGGAGGAGGTGGAGGAGGAAACCGACCCCCGGAAGCTGGAGCTGCTGAACTGGGTACATGGGCCGTCTGCTCCCATTTCCTGGGCTCACGGGGGCTCAGAGCCAGTCACCCAGCAGGGGAGGGGTGCCTCTTGCTGCCTGGCTGCCCCTGTTCCTGTCTCCAACCCCCAGGCACTCACGCCCCTTTCCTGGCTCACGCAGGTGAACGCCCTGGAGCAGGCCATGCTGGACGCACTGGTCTTAGACCGCGTGGACTTTGTGAAGCTCTTGATTGAAAACGGAGTCAACATGCAGCACTTTCTCACCATCCCCAGACTGGAAGAGCTTTATAATACAGTGAGTGGTCCCAAAGGAGGGAACGGGAGGGTAGCAGGAATGTGCTCAGAGGCACATTCCCATCAGAACATGGCTTCAGCGGGAGGCGCTTCATTTAAAGGTCAGTGTTCTCACCTAGCCACAGGGCTCAGCGAAGTCTCATCCCCACCCCACCTCCGCCAGGCTGCCCTGTCTGCATCCTCTTTCCTGCCATCTGTAGCATTAACTCAGGGCCAGTGAGCAAGGGCACATTTCTACAAAAAAAGAGTCCACCTCCTAGAGTCATTGGCAGAGTGAAAAACTTCCAGGGTGAGCAGTTATTTATTCCTGGGGACTCCCACGTTTTCTGAGTGCCATGTCGCTTCTGTCATGTCTGACTCTTTGTGACCCCATGGACTCTAGCCCGCTAGGCTCCTCTGTCCATGGGGATTCTCTAGGCAAGAATACTGGAGTGGGTTGCCATGCCCTTCTCCAGCGGATATTCTCCACCCAGGAATCGAACCCAAGTCTCCCACATTGCAGGCAGATTCTTTACCATCTGAGCCACCAGGGGAAGTTCCACTTTCTATGAGGGTTCAGTGGAAAATAGAAAACTAAGCCTGCACTGCAAGGAGCTCCCGAAATGAGAACGAAAGTGTTCAGATGAAATCCTCCTGGCTTGTATTCTCACTATATGAATTTTGAGAATGTACATTTTCTTCCCTATTCTAAAATTTTAAGTAGCAGAAATGGTCCTTGGCAGTTACTTGTTAAAACTTGGTGGACTTTTAAGACAATATGGTACCTTGTAAGTTGCTCTTGAATATAATTCAATAAAAGATATTTAAGATATTTTTGAGCCCATGGGATACTTCTTACCCACGACCAGTCCTGTCCCATAAGACACAGGCTGACGGTGGATAACATCCTAGCTTTCACAAACCCATTAATTCTATAGTCGGAATTTGCTCCAAGAGTTGATGAGAAAAATGTACTTAACAAGACTGAATACTTCTCTTTCAGAGACTGGGTCCACCCAACACACTTCATTTGCTGGTGAGGGATGTAAAAAAGGTTAGTCTGCTGTTTATGTGCTTGCTATATATATATAGTTTTGGATGAGCTATTTCAAGGTTTATTTTTTTGGCCAGGTGCCATGTAGTATGTGGGCTCTAGTTCCCTGACAAGGGATTGAACCTGTGCCCCCTGCATGGGGAGCTCAGTTTGGTAACCACTGGACCACGACGGAAGTCCCAAGCTGCTGCTTTCCAGTCCTTGACCTGTTGACCTCTTTCAATAAGACATTTTTAAAGCAATTTGTAAATTTCCACATTTAAAATGTTATTTTATTGGAGGCATAATAAATCCTGACTTCCTCTCTCCATAAAAAGAGTTTACTTTTTAAAAAATGTCGTCTTCCTTAAGCATGGGGTTCACCCTGGGCACGACAGGCTTGTGACGAATGACTGTTTGATGGTGGATTGGCCCCCGGGCCACCACGGGTAAAGCCCCCTGTTCTGCGAGTCTCAGACCTGCCCTTGCCCCTTCTCGGCCTCTTTCCAGAAATCCTTCCTAGCAGGACGAGCCTCTTGTCATTCTGCGTGTCCCGTGCTGCAGTTCTTGGTCCTGTTTCCTCCTTAGTCAGTGATAGACGCTCCCCACCTCACCCCCGCCCTTTTCAGCGCTACGAACACCTTACAGCCTCGTAGGAGCCAGTCCACTCCCTGTTCTGTCCTGGTGTTTCCGGGGCCCTGTTGCCACAGGCTGGGGGATCAGGCAGTTAAGGCAGAGCGATTCATTTGGCCAGCATGCAGCCTCTGGCCTGCAGAGTGCAGGACGGGTGTTCAGGTTGTGAGCAGCAGGAGACAACTCAGAGGAGAGAAAAGGGCAGTGTGGGTGGGAGAAGGTGAGAACAAACAGAGTTCCCTTGCTCACTCCCTGGTGGGGCGGCAGCTGTTCTATATAGGCTGGGGGTCCGGGTGTGTCCAGGGGTGTGTCCAGGGGCTGGAGGCTTAGGTGGTCTGCGCATCCCTTGGGCGGTGCTATGTGCAAGGCTGTGCTCAGGGCCCTGCTTTTGCTCTAAGCTCTTCAGAAGTGGCAGTAGGGCTTTTTGGTCCCTTTGTATCTTTTGGTCCAGAATTTGCCCCAACTGCTCAATGCATATTGTTATTTTAGTCCCATGTGGTTTCTTTGTATTTTGTTGTTGGAGGAAAGGTATGGGGGGGACAGGCCATTTTTTTGGGCACAGGTTTATTTTTTTGGCCAGGTGCCATGTAGTATGTGGGCTCTAGTTCCCTGACAAGGGATTGAACCTGTGCCCCCTGCATGGGGAGCTCAGTTTGGTAACCACTGGACCACGACGGAAGTCCCAAGCTGCTGCTTTCCAGTCCTTGACCTGTTGACCTCTTTCAATAAGACATTTTTAAAGCAATTTGTAAATTTCCACATTTAAAATGTTATTTTATTGGAGGCATAATAAATCCTGACTTCCTCTCTCCATAAAAAGAGTTTACTTTTTAAAAAATGTCGTCTTCCTTAAGCATGGGGTTCACCCTGGGCACGACAGGCTTGTGACGAATGACTGTTTGATGGTGGATTGGCCCCGGCCACCACGGGTAAAGCCCCCTGTTCTGCGAGTCTCAGACCTGCCCTTGCCCCTTCTCGGCCTCTTTCCAGAAATCCTTCCTAGCAGGACGAGCCTCTTGTCATTCTGCGTGTCCCGTGCTGCAGTTCTTGGTCCTGTTTCCTCCTTAGTCAGTGATAGACGCTCCCCACCTCACCCCCGCCCTTTTCAGCGCTACGAACACCTTACAGCCTCGTAGGAGCCAGTCCACTCCCTGTTCTGTCCTGGTGTTTCCGGGGCCCTGTTGCCACAGGCTGGGGGATCAGGCAGTTAAGGCAGAGCGATTCATTTGGCCAGCATGCAGCCTCTGGCCTGCAGAGTGCAGGACGGGTGTTCAGGTTGTGAGCAGCAGGAGACAACTCAGAGGAGAGAAAAGGGCAGTGTGGGTGGGAGAAGGTGAGAACAAACAGAGTTCCCTTGCTCACTCCCTGGTGGGGCGGCAGCTGTTCTATATAGGCTGGGGGTCCGGGTGTGTCCAGGGGTGTGTCCAGGGGCTGGAGGCTTAGGTGGTCTGCGCATCCCTTGGGCGGTGCTATGTGCAAGGCTGTGCTCAGGGCCCTGCTTTTGCTCTAAGCTCTTCAGAAGTGGCAGTAGGGCTTTTTGGTCCCTTTGTATCTTTTGGTCCAGAATTTGCCCCAACTGCTCAATGCATATTGTTATTTTAGTCCCATGTGGTTTCTTTGTATTTTGTTGTTGGAGGAAAGGTATGCCCAGGGGCAAACACAGCAGCTAGGGGTCACAGGTCTCAGCCTGTCTCACAAAGGCTCATTGGATCAGAGCAGAGTCACTGGGTCTGGGAACCAAGAGGGACCAGGGTCATTGCTCCCTCTTATCCAGAGTTCTTAGATCTGGAAGCACTGACGATCAACCAGGGTTCACCTCGTGGCTTCGATCCTTCTCCTCCCGCCCTCCCCAGACACTGGACACCTCTCTTGGAAGCCTCCCCGGTCTCCTGAAGTTCAAGTTCCTCCCAAGAAGTGGCACCCACTGAGCCCTTCACATCCCCACCACGTGGGGTAAACGCACCACACAGCTGCTGTCCTGTCCCGGGGCTGAGACCACCTGCCTCTGCAGCCCTCTCCTACCTTGGCCCATGTGGCCCCTGCTCCACCCAGTCCTACCTGCCCAGTGTCACCCCCACAGGAAAGCCTTACTCATCCCCTCACCCAGGCAGAATGGGGGTCTGACCATCCTGCTGCATCACGGTTTGGGTGGCTTGGCCCATCTCCACCCAAACAGAAGGCTCCCCAGAGCAGGGCTGTGTCTTGTCTTCCCTGTGTATGTAGAATCCTTGACGTAGTCAAGGATCACAATGGGGCCTGGGCAAAGCCTGTGTGAAGGATGAGGTCCCTGTGCATAGGAAGGACATTTGGAAGGTGTAGTCTCCCTGGGTAGAGAAAGGCCTGGCAACCCACTCCAGTATTCTTGCCAGGGCAATCCCGTGGACAGAGAAGCCTGGAGGGCTACAGTCCATGAGGTTGCAAAGAGTTGAATACTGTCTAGCGACTAAACAATGACAAAGTCTCCATGGGATGGGCCCCAGGTTTCCACCATCATTTCAGTCATAGGAAGTTAACTGAGCCAGAAATGGCACATAGCATAGCATCCTTATAACAAGCCAGTAAGCTCTGCCTCCTGGATCCGCCAGCTGCCCAGGGGTGTGAGTGACGGACCTACAGGTGCATCGACTCCCTCAGTTCCCATCCCCTCTGCCCACACGCTCCCTTCATCTTAACACAGTTCTGCTGCCGAGCTCTGCCCCTTCAACGACTCCCCGCCACCTCAGGTAGTTTGTGTTCTTCCTGAAACCTAAGGGGTCCCCCAGAAAGTCCCAAGGTGCCATGCGGAGCTTTCCCAGAAAGGCCCCAGCCCCAGGGAGTATCCCGTCGTTTCACTGCCTTCTACAAAGTCCTCCTGCCAACCACTCGCTTCCTCCCTCCTTCTGTGGAAAACGTGGATGCCAGCCCCTGAAGCTGCCTTCTCCCCTGCAAACAGCTGTCAAAGCACCTTCTCAACAGGGCGAACCTACCCATGCAAATGGAGTCTTGTACCAACGACAGCATCTGTCCTTTGTGGGGTTTTTACCCTCAATCAGTATTTTTTATTTTATTGAAGTCTAGTTGATTTACAATATTGTGCTAATTTTTGCTGTATGTCAAAGTGATGCAGTTGTATACAGACATTTTAAATATTTTATTGGAGTTGACTTACAAATTTGGGACCTTTTTCTTCTAACAAGGTGTATTCTGCTCCACCCAGTCCTACCTGCCCAGTGTCACCCCCACAGGAAAGCCTTACTCATCCCCTCACCCAGGCAGAATGGGGGTCTGACCATCCTGCTGCATCACGGTTTGGGTGGCTTGGCCCATCTCCACCCAAACAGAAGGCTCCCCAGAGCAGGGCTGTGTCTTGTCTTCCCTGTGTATGTAGAATCCTTGACGTAGTCAAGGATCACAATGGGGCCTGGGCAAAGCCTGTGTGAAGGATGAGGTCCCTGTGCATAGGAAGGACATTTGGAAGGTGTAGTCTCCCTGGGTAGAGAAAGGCCTGGCAACCCACTCCAGTATTCTTGCCAGGGCAATCCCGTGGACAGAGAAGCCTGGAGGGCTACAGTCCATGAGGTTGCAAAGAGTTGAATACTGTCTAGCGACTAAACAATGACAAAGTCTCCATGGGATGGGCCCCAGGTTTCCACCATCATTTCAGTCATAGGAAGTTAACTGAGCCAGAAATGGCACATAGCATAGCATCCTTATAACAAGCCAGTAAGCTCTGCCTCCTGGATCCGCCAGCTGCCCAGGGGTGTGAGTGACGGACCTACAGGTGCATCGACTCCCTCAGTTCCCATCCCCTCTGCCCACACGCTCCCTTCATCTTAACACAGTTCTGCTGCCGAGCTCTGCCCCTTCAACGACTCCCCGCCACCTCAGGTAGTTTGTGTTCTTCCTGAAACCTAAGGGGTCCCCCAGAAAGTCCCAAGGTGCCATGCGGAGCTTTCCCAGAAAGGCCCCAGCCCCAGGGAGTATCCCGTCGTTTCACTGCCTTCTACAAAGTCCTCCTGCCAACCACTCGCTTCCTCCCTCCTTCTGTGGAAAACGTGGATGCCAGCCCCTGAAGCTGCCTTCTCCCCTGCAAACAGCTGTCAAAGCACCTTCTCAACAGGGCGAACCTACCCATGCAAATGGAGTCTTGTACCAACGACAGCATCTGTCCTTTGTGGGGTTTTTACCCTCAATCAGTATTTTTTATTTTATTGAAGTCTAGTTGATTTACAATATTGTGCTAATTTTTGCTGTATGTCAAAGTGATGCAGTTGTATACAGACATTTTAAATATTTTATTGGAGTTGACTTACAATGTTGTGTTAATTTCTGCTGTGCAGCAAAGTGATTCTGTTATATCTTCTATATTTTTTCAATGTGTGTATTCGTTCCTCTCCTTCATGTTTAAATGCACACTGAGAGTTATTCTGTAAGAGCGCAGGGACAAGCCCAGGCCTCTCCCTTACAGCCTTGTGGGTTCCCTAACCCCTCTCACCGGGAAGTTTAAGCCATTTGCTGGAGTGTGGCTCACGCCCTTATCTCCCACCCTCCCTGGGGTAACAGATAGCAGTTTGCCCAATGTCCCATTGGTTCTGTTAACACCCGCACTGCGGGCAGCCCTGGCCACGTCACCGAGGTGCAGGCTGCGGGCACCTTCCCACAAGGCCTGAGACCGGCTCCCTTCCTTACAGGGCAACCTTCCGCCCGACTACCACATCAGCCTCATAGACATCGGGCTCGTGCTGGAGTACCTCATGGGGGGTGCCTACCGCTGCAACTACACCCGCAAGAGCTTCCGGACCCTCTACAACAACCTGTTTGGACCCAAGAGGGTAGGGCCCAGTGCACACGCGGTGTTCTGTGGTTTCCACGGTCACACGAGGCCCCTTTCTGGCCTCCGCCACTGCTCAGCCTGCTCAGACCCCATCCCCCAGCACAGCTGCCGGTCCTCCTGCAGCGGCTCTGGGTGCGAGGCCTCCGTGGCCCTTCCTCGCTCTGCCCTCCGGCAATGACCCAGCACTTGCGTGTCCCCCCCCTTTTCTCCACAAGACTTCCTCCCAGGCACCCGGGCCTCTGCCTCCTCCGCTCCATCCTACAGCCAGAAGCACCCCAAGCCTCCAACACGAGGGACTTGGAGTGCCCTCCCTGCCCACAGCTGTCAAAGCACCTTCTCAACAGGGCGAACCTACCCATGCAAATGGAGTCTTGTACCAACGACAGCATCTGTCCTTTGTGGGGTTTTTACCCTCAATCAGTATTTTTTATTTTATTGAAGTCTAGTTGATTTACAATATTGTGCTAATTTTTGCTGTATGTCAAAGTGATGCAGTTGTATACAGACATTTTAAATATTTTATTGGAGTTGACTTACAATGTTGTGTTAATTTCTGCTGTGCAGCAAAGTGATTCTGTTATATCTTCTATATTTTTTCAATGTGTGTATTCGTTCCTCTCCTTCATGTTTAAATGCACACTGAGAGTTATTCTGTAAGAGCGCAGGGACAAGCCCAGGCCTCTCCCTTACAGCCTTGTGGGTTCCCTAACCCCTCTCACCGGGAAGTTTAAGCCATTTGCTGGAGTGTGGCTCACGCCCTTATCTCCCACCCTCCCTGGGGTAACAGATAGCAGTTTGCCCAATGTCCCATTGGTTCTGTTAACACCCGCACTGCGGGCAGCCCTGGCCACGTCACCGAGGTGCAGGCTGCGGGCACCTTCCCACAAGGCCTGAGACCGGCTCCCTTCCTTACAGGGCAACCTTCCGCCCGACTACCACATCAGCCTCATAGACATCGGGCTCGTGCTGGAGTACCTCATGGGGGGTGCCTACCGCTGCAACTACACCCGCAAGAGCTTCCGGACCCTCTACAACAACCTGTTTGGACCCAAGAGGGTAGGGCCCAGTGCACACGCGGTGTTCTGTGGTTTCCACGGTCACACGAGGCCCCTTTCTGGCCTCCGCCACTGCTCAGCCTGCTCAGACCCCATCCCCCAGCACAGCTGCCGGTCCTCCTGCAGCGGCTCTGGGTGCGAGGCCTCCGTGGCCCTTCCTCGCTCTGCCCTCCGGGCAATGACCCAGCACTTGCGTGTCCCCCCTCTTTTCTCCACAAGACTTCCTCCCAGGCACCCGGGCCTCTGCCTTCTCCGCTCCATCCTACAGCCAGAAGCACCCCAAGCCTCCAACACGAGGGACTTGGAGTGCCCTCCCTGCCCACAGCCTCCCAAGGCACCCAGTGCCTGAGGAATCATGATCGCAGCGTCCAGGGCTTTGCCGCCGTCCCTGCCCCGCGGTGGGCGACCATGTACCATTTCAGATCTCAACTCCTGCGTCAGCCCCATCTCCCCCTTCAGAGCCCCCTGTGTGTCACAGGCCAGCTCACGTGAGAGCGCCAGGAAGTCCTGCCCTCGCCCACTCAGAGCCCCTGAGCTCTGTGTCTGCGGGCCTGTGGGTGAGCTTCTCCATTTCTCGCCAGGATGGGGTCCTGTGTCTTCACATCTCTCTCCTCGCCTGACCTGGGCTGACAGAAGCAGAGGAAAGGAAAACAGACTTTAATCGATTAAAATGTGCTTTATATCATTAACTGTGAAGGACAAAAGCTCTTCTTGGGTTTGTTCTTCATTGTGAACGATACAAAGTGCTTCTTAAAAAAAATGTATTTATCTTTAATTGGATGATAATGGCTTTATAATATTGTGCTGGTTTCTGCTATATATCAGCATGAATCAGCCATAGATATGTGTGTGTCCCCTCCCTCTCAAACCTCCCTCCCCAAAGTATTTTTTTAGTCTATTATTATTGCTACTGATGATATCACTCATGTGCAACTCACAGTGTTGTAATATCAGTTATCTGATTCCACTGACTATTTTTTCTTCCCTTTCGTTAATGCAGCCGAAAGCTCTCAAACTCCTGGGAATGGAGGTAAGTAGGACTTGTTTCCAGTGGCTGCGTGGTACCATGGAGCCTCTTCATTCTGAATTTAACATAAAACTGAGTGAACCCAGTTTGGACCCAAGAGGTAGGGCCCAGTGCACACGGTGTTCTGTGGTTTCCACGGTCACACGAGGCCCCTTTCTGGCCTCCGCCACTGCTCAGCCTGCTCAGACCCCATCCCCCAGCACAGCTGCCGGTCCTCCTGCAGCGGCTCTGGGTGCGAGGCCTCCGTGGCCCTTCCTCGCTCTGCCCTCCGGGCAATGACCCAGCACTTGCGTGTCCCCCCTCTTTCTCCACAAGACTTCCTCCCAGGCACCCGGGCCTCTGCCTTCTCCGCTCCATCCTACAGCCAGAAGCACCCCAAGCCTCCAACACGAGGGACTTGGAGTGCCCTCCCTGCCCACAGCCTCCCAAGGCACCCAGTGCCTGAGGAATCATGATCGCAGCGTCCAGGGCTTTGCCGCCGTCCCTGCCCCGCGGTGGGCGACCATGTACCATTTCAGATCTCAACTCCTGCGTCAGCCCCATCTCCCCCTTCAGAGCCCCCTGTGTGTCACAGGCCAGCTCACGTGAGAGCGCCAGGAAGTCCTGCCCTCGCCCACTCAGAGCCCCTGAGCTCTGTGTCTGCGGGCCTGTGGGTGAGCTTCTCCATTTCTCGCCAGGATGGGGTCCTGTGTCTTCACATCTCTCTCCTCGCCTGACCTGGGCTGACAGAAGCAGAGGAAAGGAAAACAGACTTTAATCGATTAAAATGTGCTTTATATCATTAACTGTGAAGGACAAAAGCTCTTCTTGGGTTTGTTCTTCATTGTGAACGATACAAAGTGCTTCTTAAAAAAAATGTATTTATCTTTAATTGGATGATAATGGCTTTATAATATTGTGCTGGTTTCTGCTATATATCAGCATGAATCAGCCATAGATATGTGTGTGTCCCCTCCCTCTCAAACCTCCCTCCCCAAAGTATTTTTTTAGTCTATTATTATTGCTACTGATGATATCACTCATGTGCAACTCACAGTGTTGTAATATCAGTTATCTGATTCCACTGACTATTTTTTCTTCCCTTTCGTTAATGCAGCCGAAAGCTCTCAAACTCCTGGGAATGGAGGTAAGTAGGACTTGTTTCCAGTGGCTGCGTGGTACCATGGAGCCTCTTCATTCTGAATTTAACATAAAACTGAGTGAATTTGTTTTCCGTAAATAAACCCACTACAGCACACACCAAGATTTGTTTAGTGAAATTATATTAAAAGGTCATAGACAGTTTTTAAAAACAGGTAAAAGCCACCCAGTTCGTTTTCATTAAAATCAAGAACAAGTCAAGCACACCCATTATTGTGGGCGTGACTTTCCCCTCTGGTTTTTAAAAGTGTTCTGAAAATTTTACCACAGGAAAACATAAATAAAGGAAGAATACCTAAAAGGGGGAGGAAATTATTATTGGCAAAAAAAAATTTGTATCTAGAAAGTCCAGGAAAATCCACAAAGTTTCCTCATGATAGGAATAATGAAAAATATCCAGAAATGATCAGGGAACTTAAGAACAAAGCGCTAGACATGAAAATACATAAACGAGTGGAAGAAGTATCATAACACAGACTGTGAAGACTGACTATTGTAAAGACTCTTCTCACATACATTCATGAATTAACTAGCATCCCATTTTCTGTATGGATTCAAGGGAGAATATTCTAATTCTGTTCACAGCTGATGCTGACCTTCCACCTAACTAGAAGGGTTATGATAGTCAGATTTCTGTAATTCCACCGTCTCTCAGGTTGGTTGTATCCTGCAGGGTTTATCTGCTGGGTGGAGCCTTGGTGCAACTCTCCTATTTAATAGCCTGGTCCAATCTTGTTTTTAGGCGCTCATTTTTCACCATCTTCATAATAACTTTTACAATAGAAGTTCATCAAGACTTTCTGTTTTCTGGAATCGGCTTTTGTCAATTATATTTTCCTAGAAAACAATTTACTTCATCTAGTAAGTTTTCAAGTTCACTGGTATAAATCTCTGTTGTTGCTTAGTTGCCTTGTTGTCTCCAACTGTTTGCGACCCCATGGACAGAGCAGCCTGGCGGGCTCCGGGCTCCTCTGTCCATGGGATTTCCCAGACAAGAAACTGGAGTGGGTTGCCATTTCCTCCTCCAGGAGTTTTGTTTCCTAACCCAGGGATCAAAACTCACGCCTCCTGCAATGGCAGGGGGCTTCTTGACCCCAGGGCTACCTGGGAAGCCCCATAAGCCCTTACCTACGATTTTAATTTTTTCAGTCTCCTCAGTGTCTTTAGTTCTGTGCCATTTCTTGTTCCAGTTTTTAAAATTTCTTCTCCCATTTTGTTCTTAACCATACCTGTCTTTAGATTTAATTGATACTTTTGCTTCACTAAGCAACTTTCTTTTTTATGTTTTGTAATAAAATTAATATCCTTTATTTTGAATATTTTAATGAATGTTCCTTTCATATACTTTGTATGGAGATATTGTATTATTTTGATTGATTCAATTTAAAAGTGAAGTTTGCCCATTTTCAATTGTCCTTGTATCTCAATAAATGCATGAAGAGTATACATTTTTCTCTGAATACTGTTTTCTGTGAAATCCCACAGGTTTGGGTAAGTAGACCTTTTATTAACATTCATTTCTAAAGCATTTATAGCTTCCTCTTTAGTCCATGAGTTATTTATAAGTGTATTTAAAATCATCCAGATACAGATGCTTGTTATTATGATTATCCTATTCTTGTTGATTTCTAGTGTTACTCTTTGAGGATAAACTACATGATTTTCAATATCTGGAATTTGTTGAGATAGAAAATCTCAAAAGAATTGTGGGATAATGCCAGATGGATTTTTCATGTGTATGAAAACAAATGTGTATTCTCAGTTTGTTGGGTACAATTCCATCATATCAAAAACTTTGTAATTTTATTATTCAATTAGCTTCTGCATTTTTCAAGTTGATTTCCAAGTGAGGTGTGTTGAGAGACTCTTATTGTGATCTGTGATTGTGGATGGATCTATTTCTTCTTAATTTCCAGTTCATGTCTTTTGTTGTTTTTATTTGATTGTTTCTCTTTTTCTTGTTGATTTGTGGCAGTTAATGCACTTTAAGGAAATTAATCCCTTGCAATTAATCTCTGGCCATCTTAAAATTGTTTTCCAAGAAGTTGCATACAATTAATATTTTAACAATATATTATGGAAAGGCAGGCTTAAGAGGGGTTCTGTGTGGGACTCCCCTGGCTGACGAGTGGTTAGGACTCTGGCTTTCCACTGCAGGGAGTGCAGGTTTGATCTCTAGTCAGGGAACTAAGGTCCAGAATGCTGTGCAATATGGCCAAAAAGAAAAAAAAAAGTTCTCGGTTTCATAGTATTTCATTAGCCCTTAGTGGATTTTTATTTGACTTTATTTATGCTTGAAAATAAAGCTATATTTCCTTTTAAATTTCTATCATACCAATTTTTACTCTGTGTAGACCTACCTTCCTAAATGAATGAAATTAGTTTTACTGGAATGAATAAGAGCAAAGCAATTTCAGTTCAAGGCAAGATACAGTAGTTTCAATAAAAATATCAAAACAACTCATCATGAGATTATAAAACTTGGGTTAGTTGTGAATAATATGTGATATGTACTGGAGAACCAGGCTCCACCCTCAGCCACTCCAACTGTGTGAAAGTGAGTGAATTACTCAGACCTTGGCTTACAACTTCCTAATCTGACAGAATGAACATCCACAGCCTCTCAGAGTCAGTGAGAATATAAGCAGGTCACTGGTGAGAAAGCTGTTTGCAAAAGAGCAGGGCTTCATTTCTGCTAATCCAGTAGATCCTGGAGCCTTGACCTGGAACAGTCTGAGCCCTGTAGATTTCCATGCCACATGTGGGTTTCACTACCAATTGTCCCAGTCCTGACATGCCTTCCTTTAGGGTACTGCTTCACTATTAGAATGGCCCTTCACAATCACTTTGGGAAATGGGAAATGTTGGCCCTCCACTTACAACACATCCATGGGAAGACAAATCTCATTCAAAATGGAACGCTTGCTTCCTTAAACCATAGGTAGACCTGCGTGCATGCTCAGTGATGTCTGACTCTTTGCAACCCCATGGACTGTCCATGGGCTTCTCCAGGCAAGAATATTGTAGTGGATTGCTGTTTTCTCCTCTAGAGGATCTTCCCAACCCAGAGATCAAACCCGTGTCTCCTCGTCTCCGGCATCGGCAGGTGGATTCTTTACCACTGAGCCACCTCAGAAGCCCAAACCATTATTTGATTTTCAAACAAATTAATATTTTAACATTTTGGAAAGGCAGGCTTAAGAGGGTTCTGTGTGGGACTCCCCTGGCTGACGAGTGGTTAGGACTCTGGCTTTCCACTGCAGGGAGTGCAGGTTTGATCTCTAGTCAGGGAACTAAGGTCCAGAATGCTGTGCAATATGGCCAAAAAGAAAAAAAAAAGTTCTCGGTTTCATAGTATTTCATTAGCCCTTAGTGGATTTTTATTTGACTTTATTTATGCTTGAAAATAAAGCTATATTTCCTTTTAAATTTCTATCATACCAATTTTTACTCTGTGTAGACCTACCTTCCTAAATGAATGAAATTAGTTTTACTGGAATGAATAAGAGCAAAGCAATTTCAGTTCAAGGCAAGATACAGTAGTTTCAATAAAAATATCAAAACAACTCATCATGAGATTATAAAACTTGGGTTAGTTGTGAATAATATGTGATATGTACTGGAGAACCAGGCTCCACCCTCAGCCACTCCAACTGTGTGAAAGTGAGTGAATTACTCAGACCTTGGCTTACAACTTCCTAATCTGACAGAATGAACATCCACAGCCTCTCAGAGTCAGTGAGAATATAAGCAGGTCACTGGTGAGAAAGCTGTTTGCAAAAGAGCAGGGCTTCATTTCTGCTAATCCAGTAGATCCTGGAGCCTTGACCTGGAACAGTCTGAGCCCTGTAGATTTCCATGCCACATGTGGGTTTCACTACCAATTGTCCCAGTCCTGACATGCCTTCCTTTAGGGTACTGCTTCACTATTAGAATGGCCCTTCACAATCACTTTGGGAAATGGGAAATGTTGGCCCTCCACTTACAACACATCCATGGGAAGACAAATCTCATTCAAAATGGAACGCTTGCTTCCTTAAACCATAGGTAGACCTGCGTGCATGCTCAGTGATGTCTGACTCTTTGCAACCCCATGGACTGTCCATGGGCTTCTCCAGGCAAGAATATTGTAGTGGATTGCTGTTTTCTCCTCTAGAGGATCTTCCCAACCCAGAGATCAAACCCGTGTCTCCTGCGTCTCCGGCATCGGCAGGTGGATTCTTTACCACTGAGCCACCTCAGAAGCCCAAACCATTAGTTAGAAAACCAAAACATTTTTTTCCATCTCCTTCTATGTTTCTCCTATTAATCTTTGACTTAGAGTGTTGACATTTGAAGATGTTCCTAAGGAAATAAGCTGCAGACTTTACCTCTCTCACGGGGTGACTTGGATTGAAGTGTTTTGTTTGTTTTTAGTTTTGCAGTATTTCTTCAATTTTTAGAAGCGGTTAGGAAAACAAACAAAAACACCCTGCCAGCCCAAGGGTATAAACTTCAAACAGTAGTACAACTTTCTGTCTCATTTGGTTTTTGATGGTTTACTTGTCATAATAAACATGTGCAACTTTTCAAAAGAATTCGTAAATGGGTGGGCATACAGAGGTTCTTAAGAAGTTTCTTTATTCCCTTGGACAGGGAGTTTTCCCTTTTTCCAGTTGGTCCTGAAACCCTTTGCTGCATCTTTGTGGCAGAACCATGGTAAGGCTGTTACTCTCCCTTCAGGATGATGAGCCTCCGGCCAAAGGGAAGAAAAAGAAGAAGAAGAAGAAGGAGGAGGAGCTGGACATCGACGTGGATGACCCAGCCGTGAGTCGATTCCAGTACCCCTTCCATGAGCTGATGGTGTGGGCCGTGCTGATGAAGCGGCAAAAGATGGCAGTCTTCCTCTGGCAGAGGGGGGAGGAGAGCATGGCCAAGGCCCTGGTGGCCTGCAAGCTCTACAAGTCCATGGCCCACGAGTCCTCCGAGAGCGAGCTGGTGGATGACATCTCCCAGGACCTGGACAACAACTCCAAGTGAGTGTCTGGAGGGACTAGAAGGCTGGGAAGAGCCTGCGGGCCTGAGCACCAGCCCTGCTCAGAAGAGAAGTGGTGGATGCGGTTCTCACTGGAGTCCCGTCACGTTTACAGCTGGCTCGACCATCGCTTTGTCCATCTGTCTTTCCGCGGTGTTCCTGGACTGTCACTGTTCTCGTTGACTGTCTTCTTGCACAAACTATGGCAGTGCAAGTTTTTACTAATGAGTTTTTATTGGACTACAGCTGCTTTACAATGCTGGTTTCTGCTATATAGCAAAATGAATCGGTTACACATGTGTATACATATATCTTGTCCTTTTTGGATTTCCTTCCCATCAGGTCCCCACAGAGCACTGAGCAGAGTTCCCTGTGCTTTACAGCAGGTTCCCATCAGTTGTCTTGTTTCCTACCTAGTTGTGTACATGTGTTAGTCCAAACCCTCTGATTCCTCCCACTTCCATTTTCCCCTGGGTGTCCATTTTTTCTCTACATCTGTGTCTCTTTCTGCTTCACAAATAAGCTCATCTATACCATTTTTCTAGATTCCACATATATGTATTACTATATATTTGTGGGAACACAATTTTAATCAATATATTTTTTCAGTATATTTTTATTGAAATATAATTGATTTTCAATGTGTTCATTTCTGCTGTACAACAAAGTATATACATATATATATATGATTCTCTTTTTATATCCTTTTCCATTATGTTTATCATAGGGTATTAGATATGGTCCTCTGTGCTCTACAGTAAGGCCTTATTGTTTATCCATCTGATATAAAAAAGCTTACATCAGCTAACCTCAACCTCCCTCTCCCTCCTTCAGCCCCCCTCCCCTTTTGGCCACCCCTAGGCTGTTCACTATGTCTGTGATTCTTTTTCTGGGAAACACAATTTAAATGTAAAGACACTGAGACCACTTTTCATGAGGGAATCCCCAGATGAGTACAGCCTTAGTGTACCTGTGCCCTTGGACATAATCTCCCCAAGACTCTCTGGTTTCCTCCCCCTTAGGAGGAACAGGATGGCTACAGGGGCCTGGAGTCGGGTATTTTTCTACCCTCAGCTTAGTTAGGCTCTGAGAAAACACCAATACGTTAAGCCCTGGTTAACTAGTTTCCCCCAAAGGCAGACTTTGTTAGGAAGAAGTGAGTGCTCTGAGCATAGTTTAGAATGGAGCTTTTCTCCTCCCCTCTTCTCTGGGAGAAGTCACTGGGGCTCCTGGAGGTAAGGCTCATGAAAGTGTGGGCACGCTTCTGTAAGCTGAGGCCCCCCGGAGTTTCTAACCTGCAGGCTTGTCCTCAGGGGGCTTTTGGCAGTCAGCCCCCGACACAGCTGAGCACGGACCTGTGCTCCTGGCTGTCCCGTCTGGGGACATACTGGGACCTCCCTGCTGGCAGGGGACAGGGAGTCAAGGATTCCATGTCCCGTGGGTCCGTGATGTCCCCATGGACACGGCTCTCTAAGGAAGCGCCTGTGGCCGCCACTGCCTCACCCAGCCCTGCCCTTGTCTTGGCAGGGACTTCGGCCAGCTCGCCGTGGAGCTCCTGGACCAGTCCTACAAGCATGATGAACAGGTCGCCATGAAGCTGCTGACCTATGAGCTGAAAAACTGGAGCAACTCCACCTGCCTTAAGCTGGCCGTGGCAGCCAAGCACCGTGACTTCATCGCTCACACCTGCAGCCAGATGCTGCTGACAGACATGTGGATGGGGAGGCTGCGGATGCGGAAGAACCCCGGCCTGAAGGTACGCGCCATGGGCTCTGTGGTCAGGGTGCCCCGTGAGCTCTGACTCCTGACCCGGCAGACCCAAGCTCTTCCTGTGGATTATTCCATCCATGCCTCTCCCGCGCATTCTGTTCTGACATCGGGGTCATGACTGCTGAGCCGCCAGGGAAGCCCATGAAATCCTAGGCTCATCCATGTTGCTATGAATGGCACTATTTCATTCTTTTTATGGCTGAGTAGTATTACATTGTGTATATGTCCCACATCTTCTTTATCCATTCACCGTTGATGGATATTTAGGTTGCTTCCATGTTCTGGTTATTGTAAATAGGTGTTGCAATCAACAGACATAGAGGTGCATAGACTCCTTTCTGGTTTCCCCTCCCCTTAGGAGGAACAGGATGGCTACAGGGGCCTGGAGTCGGGTATTTTTCTACCCTCAGCTTAGTTAGGCTCTGAGAAAACACCAATACGTTAAGCCCTGGTTAACTAGTTTCCCCCAAAGGCAGACTTTGTTAGGAAGAAGTGAGTGCTCTGAGCATAGTTTAGAATGGAGCTTTTCTCCTCCCCTCTTCTCTGGGAGAAGTCACTGGGGCTCCTGGAGGTAAGGCTCATGAAAGTGTGGGCACGCTTCTGTAAGCTGAGGCCCCCCGGAGTTTCTAACCTGCAGGCTTGTCCTCAGGGGGCTTTTGGCAGTCAGCCCCCGACACAGCTGAGCACGGACCTGTGCTCCTGGCTGTCCCGTCTGGGGACATACTGGGACCTCCCTGCTGGCAGGGGACAGGGAGTCAAGGATTCCATGTCCCGTGGGTCCGTGATGTCCCCATGGACACGGTCTCTAAGGAAGCGCCTGTGGCCGCCACTGCCTCACCCAGCCCTGCCCTTGTCTTGGCAGGGACTTCGGCCAGCTCGCCGTGGAGCTCCTGGACCAGTCCTACAAGCATGATGAACAGGTCGCCATGAAGCTGCTGACCTATGAGCTGAAAAACTGGAGCAACTCCACCTGCCTTAAGCTGGCCGTGGCAGCCAAGCACCGTGACTTCATCGCTCACACCTGCAGCCAGATGCTGCTGACAGACATGTGGATGGGGAGGCTGCGGATGCGGAAGAACCCCGGCCTGAAGGTACGCGCCATGGGCTCTGTGGTCAGGGTGCCCCGTGAGCTCTGACTCCTGACCCGGCAGACCCAAGCTCTTCCTGTGGATTATTCCATCCATGCCTCTCCCGCGCATTCTGTTCTGACATCGGGGTCATGACTGCTGAGCCGCCAGGGAAGCCCATGAAATCCTAGGCTCATCCATGTTGCTATGAATGGCACTATTTCATTCTTTTTATGGCTGAGTAGTATTACATTGTGTATATGTCCCACATCTTCTTTATCCATTCACCTGTTGATGGATATTTAGGTTGCTTCCATGTTCTGGTTATTGTAAATAGGTGTTGCAATCAACAGACATAGAGGTGCATGTATCTTTTCAAATTATAGTTTTGTCTAGATATAGAGCCAAGAGTGGGATTGATGGATCATTTGGCAACACTATTTTTTAGTTTATTGAGGAATCTCTGTATTGAACCAGAAACAGACTCACAGACATAGAGACATGGAGACACAGACTCACAGACATGGCACTTGTGGTTGCCAAGGGAGAGGAGGCAATGAGTTTGGAATTAGAAGATGCAAAATACTATATAGATAGTGTGTAAAAGTAACAAGGTCCTACTGTATAGCACAGGGAAATATATTCAATATCCTGTGATAAACCATGATGGAAAAGAATATGAAAAAGTATACATGTATAACTGGGTCAAGTTGCTGTACAGCAGAAATTAAACACAATATTGAAGCCAACTATAGTTCAATAACATGTTTTTAAAAAAACCCTCAACCTAGGTCTGGTCCAGGCTTCCCAGGTGGCACTAGTGGTAAAGAACTTGCCTGCCAGTCCAAGAGATGCAGGAGACGAAGTTTCGATCTGTGGGTCGGGGGAAGATCCCCCAAAGGAGGGGATGGTGACCCACTACAGTGTTCTTGCCTGGGAAGCCCATGGACAAAGGAGCCTGGCGGGCTACAGTCCATAGGGCCAAAAAGAGTCAGACACGACTGAAACGATTACATGCATGCAGGTCTGGTCCAGCATCAGCATGCAGCTGTCACGTGGCAGGAGATAAGAAGGGCAGAGGAACATTCCAATCCACTCTGTGATTAAGGCCACAGTTCAGATGTTCTAACCCTTCAACCTATAAACAACCAGGAAACATGCATACTAAAAAAAAAAAAAGGAAGGACTTCCTTGGTTGTCCAGTGGTTAGGACTCCATGCTCCCAATGCAGGGGGCACTGGCTCAATCCCTGGCCTTGGGAATTAAGATCCCACATGCCACTCAGCACGGCCCCTCCTAAAAAGTAATTGAACATATATATTAAAAAGAAAAAATGTTTTAAAGAGTTTTAAAGACCAAGATTAAACTATAGTGTCTATTTTCCAACAGAAATAAAGTACATACGTCACTTTAAATTTTCTAGTTAAATCTCTTCTCAGTCTTTTGGCTAAGATCAAATATAAATTTTCTAGTTACAAAAGTAAAATTTTTAATGGTTACAGAAAGTTTTTCAAGTACATTGTAAAAAGGAAAAAAGTAACAGTTGAAATTAATTTAATAATACATTGATTGAAACCAGTAGATACAAAATATTATCATCTCAATGTGTTTTCAAAAGGAAAAAGTCACTAATGAGATAGTCTATATTCTTTTTTTGTACTAAGTCTTTGAAATCCAGTGGATGTTTTTCTATCTCTTCCTTCTTTTTTTTGTTTTTTTTTTTAACTTAATGCTTCTTTTAGCTATAATGTCCAGCCAGAGGTATAAATATTTATAAGCCTCAAATTTCCTTCAAAGCATTTTTAATTTTCAACATAAGTATATAATTATTGTAAAGCCAGGATTTTTTATTTTCTTTTAAAATTTAATTCTTTGAATAGTTCATATCAAATGTACATATTAAAAAATTAAAACTATCCATGAGACTTCCCTGGTGGTCCTGTGGTTAAGCCTTTGCCTTCCAATGCAGGACATGTGGGTTCAATCCCTAATTTGAGAGCTAAGATTCCACATGCCTCTCCACGCAGACACCAAAACATAAAACAAGCAATATTGTAATCCATTCAATAAAGACTTTTGAAAATGGTCCATACCCAAAAAAATTAAAAAAAAAAAATTAAAACTGTTTAAAAGTGTCAGTGACAAGTCTCCCTGCTATACTGAAGGCCACCATGACTGCTCCTGGACACATACTGTGACTCACTTGTCTGCTAGATAAATGTCCAAGAAGGGAGCTGGTGGCCCCTGGGGATACGCGTTTGCAATCTTGATCACTGTTCCTTCTGTGACGGTGCCTCACCATTGTGCAGGAGAGCTTTTCCCACAGTTCCACCAAACTGTGTGTGATCACACGCTGGAATGCTTCCAATTTAATCACAGAAAAAAGAGATCTCTGCATAGCTTCTTTGAATGTCTCTCTTTACTTCTTTCTTTTTTTTAATATTGCTATCAGTTTGTTTATTTTTACTTTATTTTTGGCCATGGGGCATGTGGGATTTTCCCTTCTCTGACCAGGGATCTAATCACTAAACCACCAAGGAAGTCCCTGAATGTCTCTTAGGAGGGAAAACGAGTCCATGTGCCTGTCAGTGCAGATGTCCCTAAGTTCACTGCTTTGGCCCAGTTTTCAGCTGGGTTGTTAGGATTTTTCTTTTTGATGTCTAGGAGATCCTTTCTAATTAAAAAGATTACCCTGTTGCCTTTCTCAAGAGCTGCAAGTATATTTTCCCTTGAGTTGTTTTTTACTTTGGTTCTGATAGGTTTTTGCTGTGCAGAAGTTTGTGATTTTAAGTACAAATGCTGTTGATGTTCACTTTGATGCGCATCTTGGTTTGGGAGCATCATTAGAAAGGCTTTCTCTTAGTCTCCACTTACGAAAAAATTCTCATGTGATGCATCTTAGTTGTTTTATCTTCTCTCTGTGTACCCCTCCCCTTTTTTCTTTCATGAAATAATTGAGCTAGACAGAGTTTATTCTGGTGTATGTGTGAGGTATGGATTCAACATAATTATCTTCTAGATGATCACCCAGATTCTGCATACCATGCATTAAATGATGTTCTTTACTTGTCCCACTGGAGATGTATTTGTCTCAAAAGCCAGTTACCTGTGTGTATCTGAACCTTTTCTGCTCTGCTCCGTCATTTCGTCTCTTCATGTACCTACACTACCTTGTTTCAGTTATTGGTGTTTGGGCTTCCTTGGTGGCTCAGATGGTAAAGAATCCCCCTGCAATGCTGGAGACCTGGGTATGATCCCTGGGTCTGGAAGATCCCCTGGAGGAGGGCATGGTAGTCCATCCAGTGTTCTAGCCTAGAGAACAGAGGAGCCTGGCTGGCTGCCGTCCACAGGGTCACAAAGAGTTGGACACAACTGAGCGACAAAGCACATATGGTAGAAATAGCCCTTTTGTCTTGTTCTTAATAATGGACTGCTGAGGGGAAACTAAAAAAAAAAAAAAAAAAAACTAGCATTGAACATTGGAAACAGAGCTCTGTATTGGAGACACACAGCACAGTGCTGATGAAAACAAGAATGGTGTGACTTCCTGTGCTTTCACTGCAGGGGCACGAGTTCCATTCCAGGTCAGGGAACTAAGATCTCACGTGCTGCACAGCGTGGCCAAATTTTTTTAGAAAAATAAAAGCAGAAACAGTATTTAAAAAAAAAAAAAATGACAGGAGTTTCCCTCTACAGGCTTGGCCATAATTTTGCTGTTTAAGCTGAGCCTAAATAAGTCCTTCTCTTCTTTTTTCCCATAAAAGCAAAACCAATTTATTTATTTTATAGAACTGACACATGGTTGAGTATGAGGACTGGTAAATCCGAAATCTATCATATAGAAATCAGGATTTCTATATTACAATCTTGAGGCATATTTCCTGCTTCTTCAGGAAACCTTGATTTGGTTTGGTTTTTTCGTTTGTGTTTGTGGGATTTTGTTTGTTTGCTTGCTTGCTTTCTTTTGTCTTTACTGCTTTTTTAAAATTGTGGTAAGAGTCACATAATATAAAACATACTATTTTAACTGAATTTAACTGTACAGCTTAATGGCACTAAGTATTTCCACAATGAGTCAAATTTGTCTTCCAACCCTTGGCTCACATATTCACATTTGCATCTAAGCTATTCCTATATAAAGTATTTTGGCCTAACTAATTAATGTTTACTTATTATATTTTACTTTGAAAAATTACCTACTTGAAACTCAGTGCAAGATCCTTGCTTTTGCAGCCAGGACACCCACCATCCCGCCTGCTCTTCATCTCGAGCGACATGGTGGATGTTCTTAAACTTCTCGGTACCTGCAGTGCTATCCGTAGCCCAAGCTGAATAAGCCACAGACCGTCCAAGCAAAGACAGACCCACTGCAGGACTGCCGGATGACTGAGGAACACTGAAGCACATCATTTAAATTGTTTTTTACCGATACTGGGAAAATTTTTGAGTTGTAATACCTTAAAAATCCCCTTCTCTCATCATTCCTAGGTTATCATGGGGATTCTTCTCCCCCCAACCATCTTGTTTTTGGAATTTCGCACCTACGATGATTTCTCCTATCAAACATCCAAGGAAAATGAAGATGGCAAAGAAAAGGAAGAGGAGACTCTGGTCAGTGACGCGCTTGACCCTCAAAGCAGCCGTCAACCCTTATTTTCAAAGTGGTTGTGGTTTCTCTTGCTGTGAATTTAGACACCGCAAGGATAGGGGACATGTCCATAGTCCTTGATTCTGGAGGGCGCCGTCTGTTCACTGTGGGGCCAGGGTCCTGGGAGCTCACGTCTGGTCGTCTGCTGCTCATGTGCTCTGCTCTGTTGCCAGGATGCGAACGCAGATGCCAGCTCGAGAAAGGGGGACGAGGAGAATGAACACAAAAAGCAGCGACGTGTCCCCATCGGAACCAAGATCTGTGAATTCTACAACGCCCCCATAGTCAAGTTCTGGTTTTACACGGTAAAGCCTCCCTCAGCCTTCACCATTGAGCCTGTTTTAAATACCTTAGAATCAAGATAACAGATAAGGGCTTTGAAACAGTAATTTTTTTAAAAAATTGGCGGATTAAAATGAACTATTCAAATAGAAATGGATCTAACTTAGATCTTCAACAAAATCCCATGGCTTCTGTTATACGCGGAATCTAAAAAGAAATGCTGCAAATGGAGTTGCATACAAAAGAGACGGAGACTCACAGACTTCAGAACAGACCTATAGTTACTGGAGGGAAGGGCGGGGGGAAGGGATAGTTAGGGAGTTTGGGATGGACATGTACACACTGCTCTATTTAAAATGGAACACCAACAAGGGCCTACTGCATAGCACAGGGAACTCTGCTCAATTTAACAATCAGGAGCGGGGATCTTAAAACAAACAAAAAGACTGGGAATCACAAATGTGCAGTGGCTAGCACACATCCTGCCCACCCCCCGAGACTCCAGAAGAGGCCTGGGCTCGTGGGGCAGGAGCCGAAGCTGAAGATTCTTCATCTTCGGAGGGAATCAACCTCAGTCATCTTCAGACCACCTCCCTCCACCCCATACCTCGCTCCCATATCCCTCAACTCTACATGGTCCAAAAGTAGGGACCCTGTTGTGAACTCAGCACAGCGCAGGCACATGGATGCTAATTAAGGGGCCTTGGGATCACGGTGAGTGCCGGACAGACGCCCCATTATTACCACCCCCTGCTCCCTGCCCCAAACCTCCTATGTCCATCAGCAGTGGAAAGATTCAAGAAGGAAATTTGCAAGGCAGGGAGGGGTCGGTAATTTTCCAGTTTCCAGGAATGCAGAAGACACACCAGTAAACTACTCAAAGTTTCTCTATTATAATTTTGTGCAACTTCCTCATTTCCCCATGAAGCTGACTTGTGTGCTAAGTCATGTCTGACTCTTTGCGACCCCATGGAGTGTAGCCCACCAGGCTCTTCTGTCCATGGGATTTCCCAAGCAAGAATACTGGAGTGGATTGCCATGACCTCCTCCAGGGGAATCTTCCCAACCCAGGGATTGAACCCATGCCTCCTGTGTCTCCTGCTTTGGCAGGCGGGTTCTTTACCACAGAGTCATCGGGGAAGCCCCACGAGGCAGACAGTAGCAGCACAGATACCTTCATGTCGGGGTGGACTGTCAGAGCCCTTTTGTGCTAAACCTACCTCAAGGCTCTCTGCCTGCATCTGTGATGTGAGGGAAGGTTTCCTCTAAATGAGTCAGTGCACCTGGAAATGAAAATGTATTTTAGAAGATGTATCCTTTAAGTAGGGTTTCCAAGGCAGTTGCATAGCAAAGAGACGAGACTCACAGACTTAAGAACAGACCTATGGTTGGTGGAGGGAAGGGCGGGGGGAAGGGATAGTTAGGGAGTTTGGGATGGACATGTACACACTGCTCTATTTAAAATGGAACACCAACAAGGGCCTACTGCATAGCACAGGGAACTCTGCTCAATTTAACAATCAGGAGCGGGGATCTTAAAACAAACAAAAAGACTGGGAATCACAAATGTGCAGTGGCTAGCACACATCCTGCCCACCCCCCGAGACTCCAGAAGAGGCCTGGGCTCGTGGGGCAGGAGCCAGCTGAAGATTCTTCATCTTCGGAGGGAATCAACCTCAGTCATCTTCAGACCACCTCCCTCCACCCCATACCTCGCTCCCATATCCCTCAACTCTACATGGTCCAAAAGTAGGGACCCTGTTGTGAACTCAGCACAGCGCAGGCACATGGATGCTAATTAAGGGGCCTTGGGATCACGGTGAGTGCCGGACAGACGCCCCATTATTACCACCCCCTGCTCCCTGCCCCAAACCTCCTATGTCCATCAGCAGTGGAAAGATTCAAGAAGGAAATTTGCAAGGCAGGGAGGGGTCGGTAATTTTCCAGTTTCCAGGAATGCAGAAGACACACCAGTAAACTACTCAAAGTTTCTCTATTATAATTTTGTGCAACTTCCTCATTTCCCCATGAAGCTGACTTGTGTGCTAAGTCATGTCTGACTCTTTGCGACCCCATGGAGTGTAGCCCACCAGGCTCTTCTGTCCATGGGATTTCCCAAGCAAGAATACTGGAGTGGATTGCCATGACCTCCTCCAGGGGAATCTTCCCAACCCAGGGATTGAACCCATGCCTCCTGTGTCTCCTGCTTTGGCAGGCGGGTTCTTTACCACAGAGTCATCGGGGAAGCCCCACGAGGCAGACAGTAGCAGCACAGATACCTTCATGTCGGGGGTGGACTGTCAGAGCCCTTTTTGTGCTAAACCTACCTCAAGGCTCTCTGCCTGCATCTGTGATGTGAGGGGAAGGTTTCCTCTAAATGAGTCAGTGCACCTGGAAATGAAAATGTATTTTAGAAGATGTATCCTTTAAGTAGGGTTTCAGTGCTTTATTGGGCAGGTGTGATCCCTCCCAGACACTGCCCTCAGTCTCTGCCTTTCAGATATCCTACCTGGGGTACCTACTGCTGTTCAACTACGTCATCTTGGTGCGGATGGAGCGCTGGCCCTGCCTCCAGGAGTGGATCGTCATCTCCTACATACTGAGCCTGGCCTTGGAGAAAATTCGGGAGGTGATGCTCCAAAGGCTTGTCCCAGTCCCACCCGTCACTGATTTCAATTCAGATGTAGCTTCCTTTAGCGGGATCTGTAGTGGAATCTTAGTGCCTTGACCAGGGATTGAACCTGTGTCGCCTGCAATGGAAATCCAGTGTCCTAGCCGCTGGACCACCACAAAAGTCCCCAGATAGTACTTCTTATTACAAAAGTGAGTCTTGCAGATCCCAAGGGCCCTGGATCTTTTTTTTTCCAGGAGCCATAATCCCAAGATAATTCTATTCCCTCACAGATTTATATACCTTCTGCTTCCAACTGAATCTGAACTTGGAAATAGATGATGTTTAGTAATAATAACAAGGCTGAGGGCCTGTAAAAGCAGTAGGAAAGATGCTGGTACCCAAGATAAACCATTAGCTCCAACTGGGTACACATTGGGGCTCTGTTTTCTGGGAGCTGAACGTAGACGGGGAGATGAAGATGACCTTTTTCCTGTAATTTAGGACTGCAAAGCACCCTGTCCTAGCTGAGCCTCCCTCCCCTAAGATGGGGATCCTTGAGCAAGGGGCTTATTAAAGAAGAGCTTCCAGGAGAGCCGGGAGAGGCAGCAGGGTGGCCAGGCTGGAGACGGGACGGGGCTGAGTGAGGTGTGGCTTTGGTGGGATCTGTCTCTGGCCTCGTCCACAGGAGACTCAGCATATTCAGTACTGCAGAGTCTGTCCCACTTTGATCAAAGGGAGCAGAGTTTTGTACTCACTTCAACCAGGCAGGGGCCTCTGGGGAGGGGCTCTGGTTGCCCACAGGGAAAGGTGGGAGGGAACAACGGCACCTGCAGCGGGTGGGGGCTGGGCACCCCCACCCAGTGGAAGCCTCCGGCACCTCTGGGCAGCCTGCCAGCACATCTGCTGCAAACACACAGAACAGGATTTTCCAGTAAGTGTTGAAAAAGGACAAACATCAGACACAACTCGTATCCCAGGGACTTGAAACTCACCTGTCACTCCGAGGGCAGGCCCTGCAGGTGACAGAGGATGTGTGGACCAGGTCCTTTCTTTCTAATATCATCCACAGCTTAATTCATTGTATCACTCATAAAGAGAAAGCCTACACCCAAGGGGATAGCAACCTACTCCAGTATGCTTGCCTGGGAAATCCCAGGGACAGAGGAGCCTGGAGGGCTACAGTCCGTGGGGCTGCAGAAAGTCGGACACAACTGCACAACTGAACAACAAAAACAATAGCAATATGCCCAAGCAAAGGTGCACTTGAGATAGTACACAGCAGATTTCATATTCTTTCTCTCACTGATAGAGAGACAATAGTATTTATTTGACAATAAAAACATTTTTGTATTGACCCTTTCATTGAACTGAAAAGTTATTGCTGGCAACTTCTTCCTGGCAGAGCTCAATTGATGCTGCCAGTCTGACGACTGCCTGAGAAACCAAGAGTGCTGATCTAAAAATGATATGACCCATCTCCTACAGCTTCTCTCTTTTCTAGCTGGGCTTCATTCAGCTCTACCCGTGTTCCAGCTGGGGTCTTCCAAGCGGCCCATGTGTCATCTCTGGGGCCACCGTAAGCTCGCTGAGCACCAGCCATATGCTGACAGTGTCCTTTACTGCAAAGAGCCCACCATCCCTGTCACTCCAGTTATGGGAAAGAGGGTGGGCAGGCACCAGGCAGAGTGCACGGGTTGTTAAGCTAGTGAAAGCCTTCTGGGCTGGCTGCCACCCCATCCCACCCCTGCAGTCCCCAGGACCTACCAAGAGTCTTCATAGCTAAAGGGGTGTCATCTTTAAAGACCCCACCCTGCTGCACACCACAGCTGAATCCGTGGAGCTTGCTTTGTGTGTGCCCTTGCCTGCTGCTTATTAAATATTTTCAGATTTACTCAGAGGAAGCATCCTTTTAATCAGCAGTAATTTTGAAAGGGGAAGATCTCAAGCAGGAGAAAATCAAGTTCAGCTTTCAGCTGACTTTTCCCCTCTGCGTTACAAAGGCATCTGGGCTGATCAACATGTCCTTTCCCATTTCCACCATCTCCCCTGGGTGGACGCCCCTCTGTGAGACCACTCAGGTTTAGCTCTGCTCTAGCGTTTTCCTCCTGGACTCAATCCAGGACGTGGGCTCCTGGACTCATGGGTGCAGGTCCAGAGAAGTGGAAAAGGGGTCAAAAGGCAGCCACTTGCATTACAGCCAAAGGGACATAACTTGCCTGGGAAATCCCAGGGACAGAGGAGCCTGGAGGGCTACAGTCCGTGGGGCTGCAGAAAGTCGGACACAACTGCACAACTGAACAACAAAAACAATAGCAATATGCCCAAGCAAAGGTGCACTTGAGATAGTACACAGCAGATTTCATATTCTTTCTCTCACTGATAGAGAGACAATAGTATTTATTTGACAATAAAAACATTTTTGTATTGACCCTTTCATTGAACTGAAAAGTTATTGCTGGCAACTTCTTCCTGGCAGAGCTCAATTGATGCTGCCAGTCTGACGACTGCCTGAGAAACCAAGAGTGCTGATCTAAAACTGCCATGACCCATCTCCTCCAGCTTCTCTCTTTTCTAGCTGGGCTTCATTCAGCTCTACCCGTGTTCCAGCTGGGGTCTTCCAAGCGGCCCATGTGTCATCTCTGGGGCCACCGTAAGCTCGCTGAGCACCAGCCATATGCTGACAGTGTCCTTTACTGCAAAGAGCCCACCATCCCTGTCACTCCAGTTATGGGAAAGAGGGTGGGCAGGCACCAGGCAGAGTGCACGGGTTGTTAAGCTAGTGAAAGCCTTCTGGGCTGGCTGCCACCCCATCCCACCCCTGCAGTCCCCAGGACCTACCAAGAGTCTTCATAGCTAAAGGGGTGTCATCTTTAAAGACCCCACCCTGCTGCACACCACAGCTGAATCCGTGGAGCTTGCTTTGTGTGTGCCCTTGCCTGCTGCTTATTAAATATTTTCAGATTTACTCAGAGGAAGCATCCTTTTAATCAGCAGTAATTTTGAAAGGGGAAGATCTCAAGCAGGAGAAAATCAAGTTCAGCTTTCAGCTGACTTTTCCCCTCTGCGTTACAAAGGCATCTGGGCTGATCAACATGTCCTTTCCCATTTCCACCATCTCCCCTGGGTGGACGCCCCTCTGTGAGACCACTCAGGTTTAGCTCTGCTCTAGCGTTTTCCTCCTGGACTCAATCCAGGACGTGGGCTCCTGGACTCATGGGTGCAGGTCCAGAGAAGTGGAAAAGGGGTCAAAAGGCAGCCACTTGCATTACAGCCAAAGGGACATAACTCAGACGGCATTTCCTGAGAGTTTGTGAAACTAGGAATCCAAAGGATTCTGTGGAATTTCCCTTTCTGGATATCTTTATCTGCCTGAGAAGATGAGAGCTGAGAGGTCTGGAGCAGGAAAGGGGATCAGATGCCCTGGAAACGCTGCTCCAGCCCTCAGATCCCAAGGGTTAAGATGAAGCTTCCAATACCACTCTCCCTGTTTTCTGTTGTTCTTCGGCCTTTCTTTTCAGATCCTCATGTCAGAACCAGGTAAACTGAGCCAGAAAATAAAAGTTTGGCTTCAGGAGTACTGGAACATCACGGACCTCGTGGCCATTTCCATGTTCATGGTGGGAGCCATCCTCCGCCTGCAGAAGCAGCCTTACATGGGCTACGGCCGCGTGATCTACTGCGTGGACATCATCTTCTGGTACATTCGTGTGCTGGACATCTTCGGGGTCAACAAGTACCTGGGACCCTACGTGATGATGATCGGAAAGATGGTTAGTGCTGATGGCCGTGAGGACCTGCAGACGCAGAGGCTGTGGTTGGGGCCTGAGGCCAGGTCTCAGGCGGGACTCTGGGACGTTTCATTTCAGCTTTCTCCTGCCATAGGTTTCTTACAGGGAATGTTCTTTGCTTTAAGATACATAGCTCTTCTGCATATTGATCACTGAATTAATCCAAAGGAGGAACATAAGTTGCTAGCCCATTGTATGTATTTCTGGCAATAACCCAGTGGCTAACCTCCCAACATGCTGTAAAAGCCAGAGACAAAGAGGGCCAGGGTCACTCCCCTACCCCAAATCCAGTTTTCAGCTCCCAGTTTTCAGCTTTCAGAGTAACATGTAACCTGTTCATTATTCAGTGCAACCCCAGAGACTGTAGCCCACTTGTCTCCTCTGTCCATGGGATTCTCCAGGCAAGAATACTGGAGTGGGTTACCACCTCCTTCTCCAAGGGTTCTTCCCAACCCAGGGACGGAACCTGTGTCTCCTGCACTGCCAGCAGATTCTTTACCAAGTGGCCACAAGCAATTCATGTGATAAGATCAAGACAAATTCATGGCAACTTATCCAGAACAGGTCATAGAATAAGAAACTAAAAATGAACTGTCCTCACATCACCTAAAATAGTCTCAGTGTTGGGACTGGTCCCAGAAGATGTCTTCCAAGCCTAGGAATACCTCTTTGTAGAACAAGTGGTTTTCAGGAAAGGGACATAGAGTCTAGCTGATCCCAGTTAGGGCCCTCCTCTTCAGGGATATTCAAAATAAAGAATTGGGCAAGGTCAGTATCCATAGTAACCAGAGCATTGCTCACTGTAGCTATTCCCCATTTGTATGACGAATGAACACCAGTGCCTCCTCACACCTCAGCATCATTCACCTCCCTAGGCATCTCCTGCTCTTACTCCTTAGGTTCCCTTACAAATTCCTATGTTTCCCCATAGTGACTCCCTCTATTTGCAGTTGTAGTTACTAGAGCAATTTGTTTACAGATAAAAAGAGCAGAGGGGCTTCCCTGGTGGCTCAGACAGTAAAGAATCCTACCTGCAATGCAAGAGACCTGGGTTTGATCCTTGAGTTGGGAAGATCCCCTGGAGGAGGGCATGGCAACCCACTCCAGTATTCTTGCTTGAGAATCCCATGGACAGACGAGCCTGGAGGGCTACAGTCCATGGGGTCACAAAGAGTCAGACACAACTGAGTGACTAACACACAAGGGAGGAGAAGAAAGACTGAGAGCAGGAGACAGGATTGACAGTGTTCTAGAATAGGATGTATGTGTTGCATGGATTGTACCAAAAAAGTTTCTAGCCCATTGTATGTATTTCTGGCAATAACCCAGTGGCTAACCTCCCAACATGCTGTAAAAGCCAGAGACAAAGAGGGCCAGGGTCACTCCCCTACCCCAAATCCAGTTTTCAGCTCCCAGTTTTCAGCTTTCAGAGTAACATGTAACCTGTTCATTATTCAGTGCAACCCCAGAGACTGTAGCCCACTTGTCTCCTCTGTCCATGGGATTCTCCAGGCAAGAATACTGGAGTGGGTTACCACCTCCTTCTCCAAGGGTTCTTCCCAACCCAGGGACGGAACCTGTGTCTCCTGCACTGCCAGCAGATTCTTTACCAAGTGGCCACAAGCAATTCATGTGATAAGATCAAGACAAATTCATGGCAACTTATCCAGAACAGGTCATAGAATAAGAAACTAAAAATGAACTGTCCTCACATCACCTAAAATAGTCTCAGTGTTGGGACTGGTCCCAGAAGATGTCTTCCAAGCCTAGGAATACCTCTTTGTAGAACAAGTGGTTTTCAGGAAAGGGACATAGAGTCTAGCTGATCCCAGTTAGGGCCCTCCTCTTCAGGGATATTCAAAATAAAGAATTGGGCAAGGTCAGTATCCATAGTAACCAGAGCATTGCTCACTGTAGCTATTCCCCATTTGTATGACGAATGAACACCAGTGCCTCCTCACACCTCAGCATCATTCACCTCCCTAGGCATCTCCTGCTCTTACTCCTTAGGTTCCCTTACAAATTCCTATGTTTCCCCATAGTGACTCCCTCTATTTGCAGTTGTAGTTACTAGAGCAATTTGTTTACAGATAAAAAGAGCAGAGGGGCTTCCCTGGTGGCTCAGACAGTAAAGAATCCTACCTGCAATGCAAGAGACCTGGGTTTGATCCTTGAGTTGGGAAGATCCCCTGGAGGAGGGGATGTCAACCCACTCCAGTATTCTTGCTTGGAGAATCCCATGGACAGACGAGCCTGGAGGGCTACAGTCCATGGGGTCACAAAGAGTCAGACACAACTGAGTGACTAACACACAAGGGAGGAGAAGAAAGACTGAGAGCAGGAGACAGGATTGACAGTGTTCTAGAATAGGATGTATGTGTTGCATGGAGTACAAGAACTCGTAGTCCCGTGGAGGGGATGGAGAGAGGTGAAAAAAAATGGTTCCTCTGTCCTAAGGAAGCCCTTGGGACATCTCTGAGGAGCACAGAGTGAGGAACCAGCTGGGCTTGGCCTGCCGCCTGTCTCCACAGATGATTGACATGCTGTATTTCGTGGTCATCATGCTGGTGGTGCTGATGAGCTTCGGAGTCGCCCGTCAGGCCATCCTGCACCCAGATGAGGAGCCTTCCTGGAAACTGGCCCGGAACATCTTCTACATGCCCTACTGGATGATCTACGGGGAGGTGTTTGCAGACCAGATAGACCGTAAGAATAGAATTCATAGTAAGATTCTCTTCCCTATTTCCCGAGGCAGATGATCAGTTCCAAATTGATGGAAGAGGCTGTGTTAAGTTGGGAGTAAAGTATTTGTTTATTCTGCCATATGCATCTAATTGTTTTATGCAGAAATCAGTGCAGATTATGAAATACAGATCTGTTGAGACATCAGTCTTCTTCTTTCGGAGAACAACTTACTGGAATTCTGCGTCTCACATCCCTTGAGCACATCCTACACACGGATGTGGTCCCCATGCCAGCCCCCTAATTTCTCTTCACCCTAAATCTCTTTCTGCCCCCAAGACAGACCTGGGGGTGTTATTTCAGTCGAACGCGACAGTGAGCTGAGGTCACTTGTGCCTTGTTCATCCTCTCCCTCGGGCTTCAGAACACTTTTTTCACAGAGCTGTCTAGCTCCTCCTCACCCTCTGTGGGGCTGTTTTTGTGTCAGCCACAGTAGTCTGGAGGCTAGCAGAGGGGATGAGCTGCATTCCTGCGTGGATTTGTGGGGAACGCAGGCCCAAGCTCTGCCCAAGCCGAGCTCGTGGGTCAGTGTCTGTTGTGTTGTAGGGATGTGAAGTTCAAATGAGCTAACCCTGTTTCACCTGGACAGTCACCGCATCACCAGTGAATGAGTGTCTTTAGACTCCTTTCATGTCAATACCACATCATTTAATTTGAATGTTGTGTTTTGTCAAAAAGTGCCAGGCATACTCACATGGCTATTACTTCCAGCCAAGGCAAAAGCTTCTAGAATAGAAGGTTCTGAACATCCTTGCTTTGTGGGAGATGTGGGGCTGTTCTGTGTATCTCCACTAGATGAATTGATAACCAGTTCACACCATGCCTTCCACCTGCTGGCTTTCCTCATGGGATTTAGAACACATTTTTGTCATGTGTGTCTCAGAGTCCATTAGTCAATGTAACTTGGTAAACCAGAACATAAAAATCTAGTTTGGCTTCAAAAGAATATTAGCTTCAATAAACATACATAAAAGCTGAAAAAGTCCCTGAATCTAGACCTAAGTTGTAATATTTTTTATGAAATTGGGTAATAAGAGAAAATGAAAAGGCAGATTTGAAGCTATTCTCAGTAACAGTAAGAAATGTACATTTTCAAGTCTTGGTCTGATTACTTCATGGTAATTTTGTATTTATTTATGCTGATGAGATGTTTAGGTTTGTGCTAGTGTATAGGAAATGGTTGACTGGCCAACCTGCACTTTAAAATGATCATCTGTCAGTAACTCCATGTCTTTTTCACAGTCTTTATAGCCAGTGAGCTTTCTCTATTGCTTATGACATAGGTAAAATAAATATGCATGAAATATATATACATATATTTTCTATAATTAATAATGTGTACAATTCTTCTAAGTAGATCACTGTTTCCAGGTGTGAGTGTGTAATTCCCAATCTTGAGCACTTTGCATTCTTGACACCAAAACTGTTCTTAAATTGCTCATCATATGACTTTTCTTTCAACTGTCTTATTTTCTTTTCTCCCTTCCTGTCAAAACTAAAAAAATAAAATGCTGCTTTTCAATCACTCCACAGTCTACGCCATGGAAATTAATCGTAAGTTGACACATAACTGATGACTCTAGTCTGTGGAATGTGTGTGTGAATTAGTCTCTTCCTCAGCTAATTATCGGGAGTCATATACTGGTTTAAAATACTTCTCTTGCTTTCTGGTGTCATTGCTTTTTTAAAATTCTATTAATAGTAAGAAAAAGTGAAATGTAAAAAGATCATGAATTCATGGATATTACTTCATTAATTACTGTTAGGATTGTCCTATCTTTGTCCTCAGAAAATAAGTCCCATAAGATCAAAATGGCATTCAAATGAGCAGAGAGAAAAAAGACTCTTTTTCAAACAGAGCACAGAACAGTCAATTAATGAATTTGAGCCTAGAGGGTATCCTTACCTCAGACCCCATAATAAAATCATTTTCAAAGTTCATGTACAAATGATCAAGAAGACAACATAAGCTAATATTAAATAATCAGACGACACAATCACTTTCTAATAGATAACAGTGAAAAACCATATAGATGTGTCTGCTTAAAAGTGAAGAACTTCCATAGATGAAAAAAAACAAGGCAGAAATGAGATGTTTACAAATATGACAGGTTACGAATGACTAATCCTGAGTGCAGAAAGGAGTTGCTTATTTCCTTTGTGTGTGTTGCTGTTTTTCACATGGAAAATTACTGCTTATGAAATCAGAAACAAAAACATGGTTAAAAGAAACAGGAGCAACTTAAAAAAAAAAGAAAGCAAATTTCAGAGAGGGAATAAGTAAGAAATAGAAAAAAAAGTGAAATAGATCCTTTAATAGCATAGGTCAATTATTTATTCTTTCCATTCTGTGTGAACATCAAGCACAGAAAGACAAACTCTCGTTCCAGCTCCGTGTGGTGACAACCAGTACGATGAGGACGGCAAGCGGCTGCCCCCCTGCATCCCGGGCGCCTGGCTCACGCCGGCCATCATGGCCTGCTACCTGCTGGTGGCCAACATCCTGCTCGTGAACCTGCTCATCGCCGTCTTCAAGTGGGTGGGCGAGGGGCAACCGTGTGCTGACTGTTACTACTTTACAGATCTTCAGTTTAATCTCAGAAATCCCCGAGGCTGCCCGGGGCTTCCATGGAATCCCACAAGGGCTTTCAAATGCACACAATTTTGTGCAGTCTTTTTTGTTCAGCCATAATCAGCCTTTAGGTATTCCTAAATCAGGAAATTGACAACTAAATATATTTAAACTCAAGTTTGGTTAGTATTTGAACACTTCAGCATGAATTTTAATCTAATGAAAATATTTCCTTGGATGGAAATCGCCTGAGATAGAGAAGATTTATCAAGTCGAGTCTTGGATTCACAATCCGAGGCACAGAAAATGAAGCTAATTTTATAGGCCGTGGCAATCACTGGACATGAATTTGAGCAAGCTCTGAGAGATAGTGAAGGACAGGGAAGTCTGGAGTGCTGCAATCCACAGGATTGCAGAGAGGTGGACATGACTTAGCCACGGAACAACAGTGACAATTACTATTCATTATGTGAAATAGTTTTCTTATCTAAATAGAAGATAAAGTGACCCAGAAAAGAAATGGTTTAAAGTCCACAGTACAGTTTCTTGTAAAACTTGCCCCTCTTGGCATGATGCATGGAGGATGTGACCATGCTTAATAAATGTTGAGAAAAATATTTTAGCTTCTAAGATGAAGAAAAGGAGGGGAAAATCCTTCACAGAAATATAGACTCTCAGAGCTGACCAAGACACTGGAAAGAATCTGGTTATACTCTGGGTTTTTTTTTGGCCACTTCTACTGATCTTTCAATCTGGTTATACCTGTTTTGTTCTTTGGCCACTTCTCGACTCTTGTGACCTCCTGTGCTTTGGCCGGTGGCCTCCTGCGCAGTGGTTCCTGCAGAGCACCGGCTCTGGGCACATGTGCTCGAGGACACATCAGTCCAGCCACTCGCGCAAGGATCCGCATAGGTCAATTATTTATTCTTTCCATTCTGTGTGAACCCCAAAAAACTCGCTCCAGCTCCGTGTGGTGACAACCAGTACGATGAGGACGGCAAGCGGCTGCCCCCCTGCATCCCGGGCGCCTGGCTCACGCCGGCCATCATGGCCTGCTACCTGCTGGTGGCCAACATCCTGCTCGTGAACCTGCTCATCGCCGTCTTCAAGTGGGTGGGCGAGGGGCAACCGTGTGCTGACTGTTACTACTTTACAGATCTTCAGTTTAATCTCAGAAATCCCCGAGGCTGCCCGGGGCTTCCATGGAATCCCACAAGGGCTTTCAAATGCACACAATTTTGTGCAGTCTTTTTTGTTCAGCCATAATCAGCCTTTAGGTATTCCTAAATCAGGAAATTGACAACTAAATATATTTAAACTCAAGTTTGGTTAGTATTTGAACACTTCAGCATGAATTTTAATCTAATGAAAATATTTCCTTGGATGGAAATCGCCTGAGATAGAGAAGATTTATCAAGTCGAGTCTTGGATTCACAATCCGAGGCACAGAAAATGAAGCTAATTTTATAGGCCGTGGCAATCACTGGACATGAATTTGAGCAAGCTCTGAGAGATAGTGAAGGACAGGGAAGTCTGGAGTGCTGCAATCCACAGGATTGCAGAGAGGTGGACATGACTTAGCCACGGAACAACAGTGACAATTACTATTCATTATGTGAAATAGTTTTCTTATCTAAATAGAAGATAAAGTGACCCAGAAAAGAAATGGTTTAAAGTCCACAGTACAGTTTCTTGTAAAACTTGCCCCTCTTGGCATGATGCATGGAGGATGTGACCATGCTTAATAAATGTTGAGAAAAATATTTTAGCTTCTAAGATGAAGAAAAGGAGGGGAAAATCCTTCACAGAAATATAGACTCTCAGAGCTGACCAAGACACTGGAAAGAATCTGGTTATACTCTGGGTTTTTTTTTTTTTTTTGGCCACTTCTACTGATCTTTCATTTGTTTACCTTTGTTCTTTGGCCTGTGTGGGCCTCCTGTCGCAGTGGCCTCTCTCGCTGCAGAGCACCGGCTCTGGGCACATGTGCTCGAGGACACATCAGTCCAGCCACTCCGCGGCAAGTGGGATCTTCCCAGGCCAGGGATCGAACCGGCGCTCCTTGCACTGCAAGGTGGTGTCCTTACCCACTGAACCACCAGGGAAGCCCTGGTTATACTCTTGACCTATGAGAAAATGAAGTCTGACAGAGGTTCACTGGCTTTTCCAAGGTCCCCGTGCAGACCACATACTTGATCAGGACTCCAACAATTCTAGGCTTACTGCCTGCCCAAGACAACACCTATACCCAACCAACATCCAAAACAACACACCTTCAATTAAAATATTCAAGAATTAATTAACTTGGTTCTAAAAAGCTGGAGTCAACTAGTTTTTTGACTGAACTGAAACTTTAGAGCCTTCAAAATGCTTAGCTGAATGGCTCATATGTTTAAATATATGAAATAAAATATCCTGGCAGTCAGTAGACCGTGATGCGGTTTTTTTGGGGGGGTGGTGGAGGTGGGGAGGGAGGGGGATGGGCGGGCCACTTCTATTGGTCTTTCATTTCTCTATTTTCATCTGTCTTTGTCCTTTGGCTCCTGTGGGCCTCCCATCACGGTGGACTCTGTTATCGCAGAGAGCCAGCTCTGGGAGCATGCGCCCCAGAGCTCCGGCTCAGTAATTGGACACATCAGTCCAGCTGCTCCGCGGCACGTGGGATCTTCCCAGGCCAGGGATCGAACCGGCACCCCTTGCACTGCAAGGCGGTGTCCTTACCCACTGGACCACCAGAGGAAGCCCTGTGGTGTGGTTTTTCAAGAAAGCAATAGATAGTAATTTCAATACCTCTTATTCTTAATTACTTATGTGAGTAAAAATGTCCTTGAATGTAGATAAGTCACACTGATAGATAAAACCAAAGGACAGGTCATCTAGGAATCAGATCTAACTCCTAGAATGGAACCAAAAGGCCATTTCATTGCATATTTTTAATTCTATGTGAGTAACTCTCATTGTTCTGGGAAATCACAATCAAAACTAATACAACAGGGCTTCCCTGGTGGTCCAGTGGGTAAGGACACCACCTTGCAGTGCAAGGAGCACCGGTTCAATCCCTGGCCTGGGAAGATCCCACATGCCATGAAGCGGCTGGACCAGTGTGTCTGATTACAAGCCAGCGCCCTGGAGTGCATGCGCCCAGAGCCAGTGCTCTGCAACGAAAGGGGCCACCGCCACGGGAAGCCCATACAGGCCAAAGAATTAAGATGGATGAAAATAAATTAATGAAGGACCGATAAAAGAGGTCAAAATTTAAAAAAAAAAAGAAAAAAAGCCCACGTGAAATGGTACATTTTAAAAAAAATGTAACAGCATTTCAACGTTGTATTATTCTGCTCTACAACACGTGAATCAGCAATATGTATATACAACAATGTAAAGTGATTACACTCCAATTTTTTTTAATTAAAAAAAGTAACAGGACTTTGCAAATAGGTTCATCTGTACCATTTTTCTAGGTTCCACATCCATGCATAAACATATGGTATTTATTTTTCTCTTTCTGACTTACTTCACTCTATATAACAGGTTCCAGGTCCAATATGGTTTTATTGTATGACCTGTATGAGTTTTGGTTATTATAAGACTATATATTTATTATGTGACTTGGACCACACACAAAAAAATTTTTTTAAATACAACTAACTAAACATGTCTTATTTTTAAAGCAATACCTTCTTTGAAGTGAAGTCAATATCCAACCAAGTGTGGAAATTCCAGCGTTATCAGCTGATTATGACGTTTCATGACCGGCCTGTCCTGCCTCCACCAATGATCATTTTAAGCCATATCTACATCATCATTATGCGTCTCAGCCATCGCTGTAGGAAGAAACGAGAAGGAGACCAAGAGGAGCAGGATCGTGGATTGAGTATGTTTCTATCCTGCCTCTGCCAGAGGCACTGCCTCTATTTCTATCCTGGGCAAGTTTTAAGAGTGTTCCAGTTGGACACCTGTTAGTTTGTTAGTAGTTAATATCACTGAAAGTCTGCTCCTGAAGAGGTGAGAAATGAAGACAGCTCTTGGAAATAACTTTTCTCTATAAATCCAGTGTTCCTTCCCAAAGGCTGCATTTTAAGGGAATGGGAAAGCACTCCTGCCACCTTGTCTCCATCCATAAAATATATGTAAAATATTTTCCAGAAAAACCATACTTGGTTTCACGGTGCAAATAGCTGTAATTTGAGTGTGTCTGATTACAAGCCAGCGCCCTGAGTGCATGCGCCCAGAGCCAGTGCTCTGCAACGAAAGGGGCCACCGCCACGGGAAGCCCATACAGGCCAAAGAATTAAGATGGATGAAAATAAATTAATGAAGGACCGATAAAAGAGGCCAAGAATTAAAAAAACAAAAAAGCCCACGTGAAATGGTACATTTTAAAAAAAATGTAACAGCATTTCAACGTTGTATTATTCTGCTCTACAACACGTGAATCAGCAATATGTATATACAACAATGTAAAGTGATTACACTCCAATTTTTTTTAATTAAAAAGTAACAGGACTTTGCAAATAGGTTCATCTGTACCATTTTTCTAGGTTCCACATCCATGCATAAACATATGGTATTTATTTTTCTCTTTCTGACTTACTTCACTCTATATAACAGGTTCCAGGTCCAATATGGTTTTATTGTATGACCTGTATGAGTTTTGGTTATTATAAGACTATATATTTATTATGTGACTTGGACCACACACAAAAAAATTTTTTTAAATACAACTAACTAAACATGTCTTATTTTTAAAGCAATACCTTCTTTGAAGTGAAGTCAATATCCAACCAAGTGTGGAAATTCCAGCGTTATCAGCTGATTATGACGTTTCATGACCGGCCTGTCCTGCCTCCACCAATGATCATTTTAAGCCATATCTACATCATCATTATGCGTCTCAGCCATCGCTGTAGGAAGAAACGAGAAGGAGACCAAGAGGAGCAGGATCGTGGATTGAGTATGTTTCTATCCTGCCTCTGCCAGAGGCACTGCCTCTATTTCTATCCTGGGCAAGTTTTAAGAGTGTTCCAGTTGGACACCTGTTAGTTTGTTAGTAGTTAATATCACTGAAAGTCTGCTCCTGAAGAGGTGAGAAATGAAGACAGCTCTTGGAAATAACTTTTCTCTATAAATCCAGTGTTCCTTCCCAAAGGCTGCATTTTAAGGGAATGGGAAAGCACTCCTGCCACCTTGTCTCCATCCATAAAATATATGTAAAATATTTTCCAGAAAAACCATACTTGGTTTCACGGTGCAAATAGCTGTAATTTGAGTTAAGAGTGAACTGTTTAGGTGTCATGCAACATGGTAGACCCATCCATGCACTCTATACCTGGAATCTGAACATTCAGTGAAAGGCGCCAGTTGGGAGTTTGGCATTAGCAGATGCAAACTAGTCCATCCAGGATAGATAAACAGTAAGATCCTACTGTAGAGCACCAAGAACTATACTCAGTACCCTGTGATAAACCGTAATGGAAAAGAGGATGAAAAAGAATATATATGTGTCAAAAAAGAATATAACAGAGTCACTGCTGTGCAGCAGACTCTAACACTAGTTGTAAATCAGTTGAGGTCTAGTTGATTTTCTTTTTTTTAAGTGAGTCATTTAGCTCCGGAGGAGCGATGATGGCTGCCTATTAAAAGGAGTCAGTGTGTGATACCCAGTCCAGGAGGCAGGGTGCTTTCCTGCAAGAGATGAGGAGGTGGGCATGATTCAAAGCAGGCTGTGAAAGGCAAGGCCACACCTGGCTGGCGGAGGTCTCACGTGGCCGCCGCTTCTGCTTTTGCAGAGCTGTTCCTCAGCGACGAGGAGCTCAAGAGGCTGCACGAGTTTGAGGAGCAGTGCGTCCGGGAGCACTTCCAGGAGAAGGAGGACGAGCAGCAGTCGTCCAGCGAGGAGCGCATCCGGGTCACCTGCGAAAGGTGGGCCTGGGCCAGGCCGGGGGGCGGGCATCAGGCAGAGGGTGAGCATGCAGAGTTAAGTTAAAATGTTCACTCACAGCTCTCCTGTTAATTCCACTTTGCTTATATAATGTAGAAGTGAATGGTGGCATCTATCAAAAATATTCCAGGCCAAAACCAAACCAAAAGGAATCAAACCCTGCCAGCTCTTGCCCACCCCCAAAGTGGGCCCCTTCCCAATGTAATACCTGGGCAGAACCATCAGCTGCAGGGCTGTGTAACCGCTGGGGATGGTTCTGCCTGCCCTTGGCATATGCTGTGGCCTTAGCCAAGGCTGGTCTCTCCCCAGCTTGACCTCATCCTAACTAATGGCCTCTTTTCTGGGAAAGCACTCCTGCCACCTTGTCTCCATCCATAAAATATATGTAAAATATTTTCCAGAAAAACCATACTTGGTTTCACGGTGCAAATAGCTGTAATTTGAGTTAAGAGTGAACTGTTTAGGTGTCATGCAACATGGTAGACCCATCCATGCACTCTATACCTGGAATCTGAACATTCAGTGAAAGGCGCCAGTTGGGAGTTTGGCATTAGCAGATGCAAACTAGTCCATCCAGGATAGATAAACAGTAAGATCCTACTGTAGAGCACCAAGAACTATACTCAGTACCCTGTGATAAACCGTAATGGAAAAGAGGATGAAAAAGAATATATATGTGTCAAAAAAGAATATAACAGAGTCACTGCTGTGCAGCAGACTCTAACACTAGTTGTAAATCAGTTGAGGTCTAGTTGATTTTCTTTTTTTTAAGTGAGTCATTTAGCTCCGGAGGAGCGATGATGGCTGCCTATTAAAAGGAGTCAGTGTGTGATACCCAGTCCAGGAGGCAGGGTGCTTTCCTGCAAGAGATGAGGAGGTGGGCATGATTCAAAGCAGGCTGTGAAAGGCAAGGCCACACCTGGCTGGCGGAGGTCTCACGTGGCCGCCGCTTCTGCTTTTGCAGAGCTGTTCCTCAGCGACGAGGAGCTCAAGAGGCTGCACGAGTTTGAGGAGCAGTGCGTCCGGGAGCACTTCCAGGAGAAGGAGGACGAGCAGCAGTCGTCCAGCGAGGAGCGCATCCGGGTCACCTGCGAAAGGTGGGCCTGGGCCAGGCCGGGGGGCGGGCATCAGGCAGAGGGTGAGCATGCAGAGTTAAGTTAAAATGTTCACTCACAGCTCTCCTGTTAATTCCACTTTGCTTATATAATGTAGAAGTGAATGGTGGCATCTATCAAAAATATTCCAGGCCAAAACCAAACCAAAAGGAATCAAACCCTGCCAGCTCTTGCCCACCCCCAAAGTGGGCCCCTTCCCAATGTAATACCTGGGCAGAACCATCAGCTGCAGGGCTGTGTAACCGCTGGGGATGGTTCTGCCTGCCCTTGGCATATGCTGTGGCCTTAGCCAAGGCTGGTCTCTCCCCAGCTTGACCTCATCCTAACTAATGGCCTCTTTTCTCCTTCTCAACACCTTTCCACCTCATGGAGCGGAGGTGCAAGAAGGGAAAGCCATCTGTCCTGGCCTCAGTGAGGTCAGCATCCTCCCCAGGGCAGAGCTAACTTGCTGCTGCCTGAACTGATTGCCTTTGCTCAGGAGTCAGTGAATGAGTAGAGGCCTGGCAGGGACAGAGAGGGTGACTTGTTCCATGCTTTGTAGTGTGGCTTTTCTTGAAGCTGTGCACCAGCGAAGGTGGACAAGAACCTTCAACCCACACTACATACTGGTTTTTTTGCATCATACAGTCTTTGAGAATCTTGATCACTTCATAAAAGTGTGAGAATTGATAAAGACATCGTTCCAGAGACTTTAACGGCTGGTGCTCACAGAAGGATAAGTGTGGGGTAGGGGACACTCCTAAGGGCATTCTGGAGCACCAATCTTTTTAAACTTTATTTATTTATTTATTTGATTTTGGCAGTGACAGATCTTAGTTGAGGCTCTGGGGAGCTTCGTTGCAAGATGCAATGATCTTTAGTTGCAGCATGTGGGATCTAGTTCCCTGACCAGGGATGGAACCCTAACCCTAACCCCAGGGAAGTGCCCTGGAGGATCATTCTATCCTGGAGTCTTCAACATGAAGGTTTTCTGATACCATGTATATCATGTCTGATATACATGTGTATATCGAGAAACGTAAAAACATTATTGGACTTCAAAAGAGTATGTCAGCACATAGTTCCCCATCAGTGGCCCCAGCAATTACAACAGAAATCACCTGACACATGGTGAAGTCTTCCTGGTGCACGTTCAGGCTGGTGTCTCTGCCCCAGCTCCCAGAAGGGAGGGTGCCCCAAGCAGCTGCCAGGCTCTGTCCCTCCCCACTCCTATACCTGGTCACCTTGTATTAATAATTCTACCAGCCAAACTCAGGGGTTATCTACACCAACTTCTGGTGTAAATCTTGAAACACTTCTTTGCTATTTTACTAGTGATCACTAACATTTCAAGATGATAAAAATAGTTTCTTTATGAGAAGGATAAGGTGCTCCATCTTCATAACCTCGTTTCCACATTTTAGTTAAGACATTAACTTGAGTGGAACCCTAGGCAGGGATTTACCATGGAAACAGTTTCACCCTGCCTCCCCCTCCTCTCCCTTTCCCAGCATTGTTTAGATTTTTACCATTCTTGAACCAAGGTGCCAGGAACGTGTTATCAGGTCACTACCAAATTGCATTTTCCTCTTGGGGCTTCTGGCACACGTAAGAGCAAGGAATGTGTGCTGGGGTGGGCGGGTGTGGGGGAAGTATTAACAGGCTCCTTCCCGTTTCCCTTGGCTCAGCTCTTGGGGTGACAGGAGCACATTCCTGCCTCTCTGTTTCCCTTTGTTGACGCTTTTTTGGCTGAATCACATGGGAGCAAGAGAGGGTGGGAAAATGGAAAACATTAGTTGTTTCTACCTCACCATTAACACCAGTGATGACTTTTTCTTTCTTAAAATACGGTTGATGTACAATGTTGTGCTCGTTTCAGGTGTACAGCACAGCGAATCAGTTATGCAAACATGTCTGTCTATTCTTTTTCAGATTCTTTGGCTCTTGCATTATTACAAAATATTGAATCAAGTGCCCTGTGCCATGCAGAAAACCTTGATGGTTTTCTATGTTATATTCAGTAGTGTGCATCTGTTAATCCCAAACTCCAAGCTTATCTACTCATTTGTATAGCTGATCTTTTTCTAAATTGAAGTATAGTTGATTTAAAATGTTTGGGACATACAGCAAAGTGGTTCAGATGTATATATATACATATAATATCTATTCCTTTACATGGGCCTCCCTGATGGCTCAGTAGTAAAGACTCCACCTGCAATGCAGGAGATGCAGGTTCGACCCCTGGGTCAGGACAATTCCCTGGAGAAGGAAACGGCAACCCACTCCAGTCTTGTTGCCTGGAGAATTCCATGGGCAGAGGATTCTTTCCTTTATGATTTACCATAAGATATTGAATATAGTTCCCTGTGCGCTCCCGCAAGTTCAAGCAGTGTATTTTATATATAGTCATGAATATCTGTTAATCCCAACTTCCTCATTTATCCCTCCCACCAGGGATTGCTTTAAGATGAAGTTTCTGAGTACTCAGATACTTCTGCCACTTCTCTGATCTTCCTGATAGATTCGGTTGCTTTCATTTTCTGCATCGCCATTTGCCCTTGGACGATTTTCTCATTCTTCTCTCAGCAGGACCAGCCCGAGCACCAAGGTCCTGGTAGGGGTGAGGGCCTGTGAGCGATACCATCGGTGTCCACCCCTTTCTGACCTCCCTGCTGTCTGGGTCAGTGACTTTTTGCACACCTAAGTTTCCAGATTTGTCTTGCTCCTCCTTGCAGGGGGCTTTGAGGGCTTCAGTTCAGGAACCAAATCCATGGCTTCCCCCTACTGCTTGGAAAGGGACATATAAAATTCTACCAAATTAATTATTTATTATATAATTTCAACATTTTGTTAAGTTCCAACATTCAGTCCCTAAGGAGAGATGGACAACATGACAGTTTTGAGGTCACAAAGTGCTGGGATACAGCCGGGCGTTTAACCCAAAGCCCCAACCACCTGTTCACCAAGGTCTCCCCAGAGCCTGCACATTGCCATGCAGCAGGAGCTCAGGGTTTTGCAAAGAGTGTAGGACTCCAAAGTTTGCCTCTTGATTTGAATGCAAATTTCTGTCCTATCCTCTGTGAGTTCCCTCCTGGAATATCAAACAGGAAGCCAACTGTGCTCCCTCTGGATTTGAAACTTTGATTTTACTCTTAGGAACGAGGAACAGTCTCAGTAGGCAAATGATTCTGGTCCCTGTAACTGTCAGGAAGGATCCTGCAGACCGACAAGACCAAACCAAGGGATGGTGTTAATATGGATGTCTCCTTGCCCAAAGAGATAACATCGGATAAGCAAGAGGCTGACACTGGGAGAACATTTTATAAACAAAACAAAACAAACAAACAAAAAACTTCTGTGGCACAACCAGGGTAGAACTGGTCAACTTTAACACTCTATTCTCATCACACCAGCTTAACAAATGCTAACAGCTATCTGGCGAGAAAGGAATGGCAACCCACTCCAGTATTCTTGCTTGGAGAATCCCATGGACAGAGGAGCCTGGCAGGCTGCAGTCCATGGAGTCACCAAGAGTTGGACATGACTGAGCGACTAACACACACACACACAACAGCTATTCCTATCAGCTGGAGCTCAAAGCCCATCTCTATAGCTCTAGAAAACCCACTGTTGAACACACCATTCTTTTTTTTTTTTAATTTTGGCCTCTTATATTGATCCTTCATTTATTTATTTTCATCCATCTTTATTCTTTTGGCCTGTGTGGGCTTCCCATCACAGTGGCCTCTCTTGTTGCAGAGCACCGGCTGTGGGTGCATGCACCCCAGAGCACTGGCTCACAATTGGACACACCAGTCCAGCTGCTCCATGGCATGTGGGATCTTCCCAGGCCAGGGATCGAACCGGTGCCCTCTGCACTGCAAGGCAGACTCTTTGCCCACTGGACCACCAGGGAGGCCCTATACCATTCTTCCTGTGGCTTTGTATCCCCATTACTGGTCCACAGGGTCCAAAGCAGCTGAGGGGGGAAGAATCCTTTCTGACCAGACTAACAGAGATTCAACTTCCTTTTCTCGAACAATGAGAATTATGTAATCCAGCATGTTTACTTTTTTTAATGGCTTCAAGGAAGCTTCATACAAACTTAATATTTATTTGTAACAAGTGTATTATTTTAGTTTTTCTTGAAATATTTTAAGGTGAGTTTTTTTTTTTTTTTTTTTTGTGGCTATTCTGGGTTTTCACTACTGCAGGCTCTTCTCTAGTTGCAGGGATTGGGAGCTACTCTTTAGTTGAAGTGAGCAGGCTTCTTGTTGCGCAGACTTCTCTTGTTGTGGAACTCGGGCTTTAGGGCTCACGGGCTTCAGCAGTTGTGACATATAGACTCCATAGTTGCGGCTCTGAGGCTCTAGAGCACAGGCTCCATAGTTGTGGCTCACAGGCTCAGTTGCTCCACAGCATGTGGGATCTTTCCGGATCAGGGATCAAACTCATGTCTCCTGCATTGGCAGGTGAACTCTTTACCACTGAGCTACCAGGGATGCCCTATTGTAAGGTTTTGAAATATATGGTATACATTGCCTCTACTCTTTCATATCTCTTATTCCATTTTTCATATCTTTTATTCTATTCCATTTTCATATAATTATTTCCTGTGTCTGATATTTGAAAATATGCAGGATATAACTTCATAAATCACAAATTTTAAATGCAGTTGGCCCTACACTTAAGGAACTATAGGTCTTAGAGTAGCCAGACATAGAATAGTAGGTTCTGATTCCCCCAAAACTTTCTGGATTAACTGGTTTCTTGTCCTAGTTGTGGGTCTGGGTTAAGGTCTTGGGTTTCCAGTTGGCTTGATGGGAAATCAGCAGTTGATCTTGAGATCTTCTTTGGCCTCCTCTTCCCAAGTAACCAAGAAGAGAAGATAGTGGTAAGAACGACCCTAACAAGACAGACCAAAGGAGAGACGTGACAGCAACTAGCAGAAGACCTGAAAGAATGACCAGTCTGAGAAAGGAGGTGGTGAACCCTCTGATGGAGAGAAGGCCATCCAAAGACATGCACACGGAACAGGGAGGTGGGGATGAGCTCACCTGAGTGCCTTCATTTTACAAATTAACAAGAGTTGAGGATGCCTAGACGGGGAGGTTGGTGGAATGCTGGACTGCCGATATGCCTTGTGAACCACGGTCTTGCTCCTCATACGCCTTTGAGAGCAGTTTACTTTTTTTAATGGCTTCAAGGAAGCTTCATACAAACTTAATATTTATTTGTAACAAGTGTATTATTTTAGTTTTTCTTGAAATATTTTAAGGTGAGTTTTTTTTTTTTTTTTTTTGTGGCTATTCTGGGTTTTCACTACTGCAGGCTCTTCTCTAGTTGCAGGGATTGGGAGCTACTCTTTAGTTGAAGTGAGCAGGCTTCTTGTTGCGCAGACTTCTCTTGTTGTGGAACTCGGGCTTTAGGGCTCACGGGCTTCAGCAGTTGTGACATATAGACTCCATAGTTGCGGCTCTGAGGCTCTAGAGCACAGGCTCCATAGTTGTGGCTCACAGGCTCAGTTGCTCCACAGCATGTGGGATCTTTCCGGATCAGGGATCAAACTCATGTCTCCTGCATTGGCAGGTGAACTCTTTACCACTGAGCTACCAGGGATGCCCTATTGTAAGGTTTTGAAATATATGGTATACATTGCCTCTACTCTTTCATATCTCTTATTCCATTTTTCATATCTTTTATTCTATTCCATTTTCATATAATTATTTCCTGTGTCTGATATTTGAAAATATGCAGGATATAACTTCATAAATCACAAATTTTAAATGCAGTTGGCCCTACACTTAAGGAACTATAGGTCTTAGAGTAGCCAGACATAGAATAGTAGGTTCTGATTCCCCCAAAACTTTCTGGATTAACTGGTTTCTTGTCCTAGTTGTGGGTCTGGGTTAAGGTCTTGGGTTTCCAGTTGGCTTGATGGGAAATCAGCAGTTGATCTTGAGATCTTCTTTGGCCTCCTCTTCCCAAGTAACCAAGAAGAGAAGATAGTGGTAAGAACGACCCTAACAAGACAGACCAAAGGAGAGACGTGACAGCAACTAGCAGAAGACCTGAAAGAATGACCAGTCTGAGAAAGGAGGTGGTGAACCCTCTGATGGAGAGAAGGCCATCCAAAGACATGCACACGGGAACAGGGAGGTGGGGGATGAGCTCACCTGAGTGCCTTCATTTTACAAATTAACAAGAGTTGAGGATGCCTAGACGGGGAGGTTGGTGGAATGCTGGACTGCCGATATGCCTTGTGAACCACGGTCTTGCTCCTCATACGCCTTTGAGAGCAGCTCAGAGATGGACGCTGACACCAGACTGAGATCAAAACATCAGCTTTACTGGTAATAAATGCTGCGCTCAAGGGTGTGGATCACTTGCCAAATACACACCCCCATCCCCGCCCACGCACAGGCAGCTCCAGCAGCCTTGGGCCTCCCTTCTCCATGGCTAAGCTCTCCCTGCAAGCCTGGCAAAGTGAGAACCCAAGCTTCCTACAGGCAGTGGGCTCCCAAAGAGAGAGAGAGAGGCACACGTGTGTCCTGGTCCCCAAACTCCAGGCAGAAGAGTAATCCTTCTCAAGAGGAAATGAAAGGCTGGAGAAAAAAGCCAGGAGTTTTACACGAAAGGAAAATTCAGACATGTAAGAAGTAGTAGGAATGGGGGAAAGAACTCCCCCGCAACATTCCAAACCTTGAAGAAGACAGGAGGGCGGATCTGAGCTCACCTGGAGGGGAAATGCAATAGGAACATCATTAACTGAGAGACTGCCCGGGAATAAGGACGACCCAGTTGTGACTCTGTACTGGGTGGAGTCAGTATAAGATGATCTCCAGGCCATTCATCGGTGACATGGCACCCGCCAAACAACAGGAGGGCAAGGATGCAGAAAGTCAATGAGGCATGAGGCACAGCACAAGGGGTGCTGATGGGCACCTGGGCTGCCAAGAACCCATCAGTGTGGGTGCCCTGGTGATGTCAATGCAGGTCAAGGGTTTCTGGGGGGTTAAGGTCTTGGGTTTCCAGTTGGCTTGATGGGAAATCAGCAGTTGATCTTGAGATCTTCTTTGGCCTCCTCTTCCCAAGTAACCAAGAAGAGAAGATAGTGGTAAGAACGACCCTAACAAGACAGACCAAAGGAGAGACGTGACAGCAACTAGCAGAAGACCTGAAAGAATGACCAGTCTGAGAAAGGAGGTGGTGAACCCTCTGATGGAGAGAAGGCCATCCAAAGACATGCACACGGGAACAGGGAGGTGGGGGATGAGCTCACCTGAGTGCCTTCATTTTACAAATTAACAAGAGTTGAGGATGCCTAGACGGGGAGGTTGGTGGAATGCTGGACTGCCGATATGCCTTGTGAACCACGGTCTTGCTCCTCATACGCCTTTGAGAGCAGCTCAGAGATGGACGCTGACACCAGACTGAGATCAAAACATCAGCTTTACTGGTAATAAATGCTGCGCTCAAGGGTGTGGATCACTTGCCAAATACACACCCCCATCCCCGCCCACGCACAGGCAGCTCCAGCAGCCTTGGGCCTCCCTTCTCCATGGCTAAGCTCTCCCTGCAAGCCTGGCAAAGTGAGAACCCAAGCTTCCTACAGGCAGTGGGCTCCCAAAGAGAGAGAGAGAGGCACACGTGTGTCCTGGTCCCCAAACTCCAGGCAGAAGAGTAATCCTTCTCAAGAGGAAATGAAAGGCTGGAGAAAAAAGCCAGGAGTTTTACACGAAAGGAAAATTCAGACATGTAAGAAGTAGTAGGAATGGGGGAAAGAACTCCCCCGCAACATTCCAAACCTTGAAGAAGACAGGAGGGCGGATCTGAGCTCACCTGGAGGGGAAATGCAATAGGAACATCATTAACTGAGAGACTGCCCGGGAATAAGGACGACCCAGTTGTGACTCTGTACTGGGTGGAGTCAGTATAAGATGATCTCCAGGCCATTCATCGGTGACATGGCACCCGCCAAACAACAGGAGGGCAAGGATGCAGAAAGTCAATGAGGCATGAGGCACAGCACAAGGGGTGCTGATGGGCACCTGGGCTGCCAAGAACCCATCAGTGTGGGTGCCCTGGTGATGTCAAGGTTCCCAAAGGGCAGCACCCGTTATCACTTCCAGCCACCCTTTATCCCTGCCCAGCCCCGGAGTCCTGGTCCTGATGGAGGAAGGCTTAGGGATTTTCGCTGCTACATTGGAGGTAAGGGAGAGACAACCTAGGATATCAATAAGAACTTCCCTGAGTGCCTGACTGGGGTCTGGCCAGAGCAGAGAATACAATCAGAAAAGGTGAGTGGTTTAGCTAATGTGAATTCTAGAATTCGAGGAGATCTGAGGCACGGCCAAGCTGCTGTGTCCAAATGATGCAACACAGACGCAGAATCCCAGGGGACTTCATATTCTCCAGTGGCTGACTGAAAAGAATGAGGACAGAAGTCTGAGCACTCGAGTCTTGTTCTTTGTTTAGTCTTTCATGTATAAAAACTCCGTGAGTAAGCACAGCCAGGGTTTACCCTGGGTGTTCTCCCTACAATGACCAAATGTAAAAAGCAGCTTCCTATGAAGAAGTAGACAGGAATGAACACAGCTGGATTTCGGCTGGATGAGACAGCTCTATGATCTAGAGATCTGGAGTAAAATGACAGGGTAGGAAGAGTCTTAGAACTCCACGTAGACGACCAGTGAGATCCTGTACCATGGGGCTTGTCAAGTATGAGCCAGACCTGGTTGTTCCACTAATACTATGTTTTCCTGTTACCTTTTAACTCTATCATTAAGGAAATGTTCCCGTATAATTCATGAGAGATGCCTTGCAGGTAAAGGGTAATTGTTGCACACAAAGAGAGGACTCTACAAAAAACGAGTTTTAGTAACTATAGAGCTCCCAGTGTGTGCATTCAGTCCTTGGCAAGGACACATAAGACTCGTACCATGAGACCGTGATTTTGGACCTTGTGTTTTTTTGTGTATTTATTTATTTTTATTTTTACTTTGAGGATAGTGGCTTTACCATCTTGTGTCAGTTTCTGCTGGAGAGCCAAGTGAATCAGCCATATGTATACATACACCCCTCCCTCTTGAGCCTCCCTCCCCGCCCCCCGCCCCCGCCTGTCTAAGTCATCACAGAGCACCAGACTGAGCTCCCTGCGCTATACAGCTGCTTCTCACTGGCTTGGATGTTGTATTTAACAGACAAAAGTCTATGAAAGTCCAAAAAAGTTATGCCCTACCTAGGCATGTACTCTCTTAGCATGAACTAGGTCACTTCAGTCATGTCTGACTTTTTACGATCCCATGGACTATGGCCTGCCAGGCTCCTCTGTCCATGGGATTTTCCAGACAAAAGACTGGAGTGGGTTGTCATTTTCTCCTCCAGGGGATCTTCCCAACCCAGGCACTGAACCTGCGGCTCACGTCTCATGCATTGGCAGACGGGTTCTTTACCACTAGCGCCACCTGGAAAGCCCAAGTTACTACAAAAGATCCACCAGTTTATAGACTGTTGTGCCTATTGTGTGAATGGAATGGAAAACATTATTCACAGTACCTTGACAAAAATGCATTCTAGTTAAACTACTTTCAGGTTTAGTGCTGTAAGATTCAAATTCAACCCCCCTAGGTTTTAGATATACAAAGATATGGATAAAAGTATTTGAGGGTCTGTACCCACCCTTACCCATAAGGTCATGTCCTTCCAGATCTGTTCAGCACCTAGAGTCAGGGAGTCCTGTCACTGAGAGGTTTTGAAATGAAACTGAAAGCAGAGACCACAGAAAGCCTCTGTAGCAGAAAAGTGACAAACAAGATTTCATAAAAATAAAAAACTTTTGCTCTACAGAAGACACAGCCATGACAATGAAAAACGAGGCACAGACTGAGAGGAAACACATACAAGTCATGTAAATCTAAATATATGTAAATAATCACATAATATCTAAATAATCAGGGGAAAATGCTCCAATGAAAAATGGGTTGGCAACTTCCCTGGTGGGTCAGTGGTTAGGAAACTGCCCTTCCAGTGCAGGGGGCGCAGGTTCCATCCCTGGTCAGGGAATAGACCTCACGTGCCCCAACCAAGACCCATGCGGCCAAATAAACATTAAAAAAAACCAACTGTACACATAAAGTAGTCAACTTACTGTATGGTCGTTATAAAAGGAAAACACAATCTTAGAAAAATGACATGATTAGACATATGTCTTCAAGAGGAAATCAATTTTATTTCATGGGAAGGCCATGGACCTAGCATGTTTTTTTGTTCTGTGCTGAAAAATATTAAGGAAAGCATAATTAAGATGTCAAAAGTCAGGTGAGTTGCTGTCTCACTGCGAGCTCTGTCATAAACGGTGGGTTTCTCTACATACTCTCCTGCCATTTGGTATATAGAGATGGAACTCTTGCCCAGTGGTTTTCTTTTTCCCTTCTGAAATGGAAGCCCCCTCCTCTAATTCCCATGTCAAGATTTATCAGACACGTTTAACTCACCGTGTTACAAGTTACCAAACAGGGCTGAACGGGGTGAGAGTTCCCCACGTGCGCTTTTTGTTAATCATCTCAAAGAGAAGTGAATGTCACCTCGTTTCTTTCTTCCTTCTTTCATGCTTTCTCTAAAAACTCAACACAACTTCCCTTGATTTGGCATAAAATGTGCTGTTTCCACCCTGGAGCTGTTTACAACGAGCTTAAAATACCATTCTCTGTTTTAAATGAATTCTTTCGGAGTACTGTTGCTATACAAAGTGATGTTATTTTCTGCTGTACAGGAAAGTGAGTCTGCTGTATTATACACAGACCCCCCCCCCTCTTGCATGGATTCCCTTCCCATTTAGATCACTGCAGAGCACTGAGCAGAGATCCCTAGTGCTATGGCCTTCTGGGCTAGGTCACACAAGGGGTAAATTAGGCAGAGAATTAGAAAAGATTTGAGAAGATACTTATCTCTATTTTACCAGCTTATTTGTTTTTAAAAGTTTGCACAGCTGCTTTATCTCAAAACGCTCTGTTTGTTAAAAGATTTCAAGTCTGTCTGGAAGCACTGTGGTTTTTAATACAAAAAAGAATGAATCCTTGGGGTAGTGGATTTGAAGGGAGCAAGAATATGTGACATTTAGCAGAGAAAATTGTCGGACTTGAAGTCTGGGACTTGAGGTTATGGAAAATTAAGAGTGAAAAGCTCTTCGGTTGGTTCCTGAAATGCAGGGGAGGAGAGACCCCTTAGAACCTGTGGTCAGGTTCCCTCTGGTTGTTGTTGATGTTGTCTCAGTTGTGTCTGACTCTTTGCGACCCCACGAACTGTAGCTCGTGGACTGTAGGCTCCTGTGTCCATGTGATTTCCCAGGCAAGAAGACTGGTGTGGGTTGCCATGCCCTCCTCCAGAGCATCTTCCTGACTCAGGGATCCAGCTCAAGTCTCCTGCATCAGCAGATGGGTTCTTTACCAGCAATCCACTTGGGAAGCCCAAGTGGGCCTTCAGTAACATGGGGATGACAAAAAGCGTGCCTAAGTCCTCGGCTGCTGTGGGGTGAGACAAACCTAGAGCAGGGCCTGGTGAGCGCATATTAGTGCACACACCTGGTGGCTGAGACGGTAAAGAATCCGCCTACAGTGCAGGAGAGCTGGATTTGATCCCTGGTTTGAGGGGGTTGATCCCTGGCTTGGGAAGATCCCTTGGAGAAGGAAATGGTAACCCACACCAATATTCTTACCTGGAGAATTCCATGGCTCATCCCATGGGTTGCAAAGAGTTGGACACAACTGAACGACATTCAGTTTCACTTTTTCAAGGTGCTTAGTGCAATGAATGGTAAATAGTGCCACGTGCGCTAATCATAGTTCTATTATTGTCTGATGTTCCTCAGGATAATTTTCAGTAGTTACATTAGGAGTACGTGATGTTTAAAAATATGAGCCCCATGATTCCCCAAAGCCTGAAAAATCATACAAGAACAGTAATAGTATATCTTTGGTTTTAAATTTCAGTTCATCTTGGTGTGATAAACCTTTCCCTTTGTATTCATCAGAGTTGAAAACATGTCCATGAGGCTGGAGGAAATCAACGAGAGAGAAAATTTCATGAAAACTTCCCTACAGACTGTGGACCTTCGCCTTTCTCAGCTGGAGGAACTATCTAACAGAATGGTGAATGCGCTGGAAAACCTCGCGGGGATTGACAAGTCTGACCTGATCCAGACCCGGTCCCGGGCTTCTTCTGAATGTGATGCTACATTCCTTCTCAGGCAGAGCAGCCTCAACAGCGCCGACGGCTACAGCCTCTACAGGTACCATTTCAACGGGGACGAACTGGTGTATGAGGATGCCTCCCTCTGCATGCCGCCAGGGGCTGCGTTCAGGAAAAAAGCCGGTTCCTTCCGTGGGAAGGAAGAGAAGGACCAAAAGACACACCTGGTCCCCGAGCGTCAGGGCAGCCTTCGCCTGGCACCCAGCACCAGCTCGCCAGCCTCCCCAGATCACACCCGGCTAACCTCTTCCAACGGCAAGAGCCCCTTGGAGCTGAAATTAGGTCCAGATACTGGGATTTCCCCTGAAGAGGATGAACGGCAGGTCAACTGTAAAAAAGAAGTGACTTCCCCAAGTTCAAATCAAGCAGATGGTAGGCACGAACAGAACAAGCCGGATTTTCAGGAAAGCACTCAGCTGACGGTGGAAACCACAAAGATAGAAGGCACCATTTCTTATCCCCTGGAAGAAACAAAACTTACCCGCTCTTACCCTGACGAGACATTCAGGGCTTGTAAAACGTTCAAGTCCAGAAGCTTTGTGTATTCCCGGGGAAGAAAGGTGGTCAGCGGGGCTAACAACTGGGCCGCAGCCGGGGACACAGCATGCCCCCCGACCGTTCAGCAGTGGACCACGGAATGGAAGTATGAAGTGCAAAAGATCACTCGTTCTCAGAGCACGGAAATCCCTTCCTTTGCCTCTGAAGCTGCACTTCAGGCCAAGCACTGTAGGCATTTCACAGACACAGAAGATGAAAAGCGTGCTTCTAAAACAGCCCCTCAGAGTTCCCACTTGTCACTGGCTGTTACCAAAAGAACTGACAAGGAGAACTTGCTGTCTGTAAAAACACACCAAACTCTGGGATTCCCATCTTCAAGGTCAAAAAGTTTACATGGCCGTCCTCGGAGTGCAAAAGCCATTCAGGGCACCTTAGACAGGCCTGGACACGCCTGCAGTGTTGGTGACTTGGTGGTGGTGTCTGGAATTACAATGGAGGACTCCAGGGATCAGAGAGAGAAGACGTCCTCTGAAACAGAATGTTAGTGTGTTTTGTTTCTTTGGTTTTTAAATCAGAAGCACTGACGAGTCCCATCTTGGTCATCTAAGTATCATCAATTTCTGCAGACATTTTCATTAAAGATGTTTGGCTCATAGGCTGTAAGCTCCTTGGGAAAAAAAAAAAAAGATTTCTTTGTGGCCGTTTGGACTGATTAATTTAAAATGTAACTGCACTGAACTTAAAGTGAGCATGTGTTAGTAAGCTTAGTTTTTTTTAGTTGGAGTAGGATCAAGGAAAGTGATGACTACAATCATGACAAATTGCTTAGTCGATCTATAAGAGCCTGTGATCTCTTTGGGGTTGGCCAGGTAGCTCAGTGGTAAAGAATCCACCTGCCAATGCAGGAGACCCTGGTACCATTCCTGAGTTGGGAAGACCCCCCTGGAAAAGGGATAGGCTACCCACTCCAGTATTCTTGGGCTCCCCTGGTGACTCGGACGGTAAAGAATCTGGCTGCAGTGCAGCAGACCCGGGTTCCATCCCTGGGTTGGGGAGATCCCCTGGAGAAGGAAATGGCCACCCGGTATTCTAGCCTGGAAAATCCCACGGACAGAGGAGCCCAGGGGCTGCAGTCCATGGGGTCACAGAAGCGTTGGAGGTGTCTTAGAGACAACACAACAACAACGATTGCTTATTTCTGAGGGCAACCAAACAGTCAAAGACACACCTTTGGGTGCCACCAATAGGTTCTTAAGGGAGTAAGCAGCTAGGTAAGGAAGGGAAATGAGAGAGAAAACAGACATGACAAAAGGAGAGGTGGCCAAGAAAAGAGTTTAACTCTGAGGTGCAAAACCACAATTACTTTTGCACTAACCTAATATAAACTGAACGACCAACACAAATCTACTGTAAAGTGCAAGGAACTATATCCAACATCTTGTAGTAATCCATAAGAATGTTTCCAGATTCTTTGTCATTATACTGCTCATATCTTTGCTGTACACCTGAAACATTGTAAGTCAACTTCAATAATTTTTTTTAATTTAAAAAGCATTTAGTATAGAGCTATCTTAGTAAGTAAACTAGGATTTTATTTCTGTTCTGTGTAAAAGCTAATAAGGAGCACACTAAGAAGGCTCTTACTCTGATATGCCATAAACTCTGGTGCTCTTGCAAATGGGTGATGTTGTGATGTTTGACATGAACTTATTTTTTAAAATTCTGATCAAGGGGAATTAAGAACTGAACCATCAAAAGACCTCATCATAAGTGACTCTCTTTCTTTTGTGAGTTAGAATACTTTATAAAGAGATGACTTCTTTCACCCGTTGTTTGATGATACAGTGGGCCAGTTCATACTGTACAGCAGGAATAATGACTGATTTTTCCCACTTATTTGCCAGTTTTCAAGATGATGAATTGGTTTTATTGTAGGATCAAGGAAAGTTATCACTACAATCATGACAAATTGCTTAGTCGATCTATAAGAGCCTGTGATCTCTTTGGGGTTGGCCAGGTAGCTCAGTGGTAAAGAATCCACCTGCCAATGCAGGAGACCCTGGTACCATTCCTGAGTTGGGAAGACCCCCCTGGAAAAGGGATAGGCTACCCACTCCAGTATTCTTGGGCTCCCCTGGTGACTCGGACGGTAAAGAATCTGGCTGCAGTGCAGCAGACCCGGGTTCCATCCCTGGGTTGGGGAGATCCCCTGGAGAAGGAAATGGCCACCCGGTATTCTAGCCTGGAAAATCCCACGGACAGAGGAGCCCAGGGGCTGCAGTCCATGGGGTCACAGAAGCGTTGGAGGTGTCTTAGAGACAACACAACAACAACGATTGCTTATTTCTGAGGGCAACCAAACAGTCAAAGACACACCTTTGGGTGCCACCAATAGGTTCTTAAGGGAGTAAGCAGCTAGGTAAGGAAGGGAAATGAGAGAGAAAACAGACATGACAAAAGGAGAGGTGGCCAAGAAAAGAGTTTAACTCTGAGGTGCAAAACCACAATTACTTTTGCACTAACCTAATATAAACTGAACGACCAACACAAATCTACTGTAAAGTGCAAGGAACTATATCCAACATCTTGTAGTAATCCATAAGAATGTTTCCAGATTCTTTGTCATTATACTGCTCATATCTTTGCTGTACACCTGAAACATTGTAAGTCAACTTCAATAATTTTTTTTAATTTAAAAAGCATTTAGTATAGAGCTATCTTAGTAAGTAAACTAGGATTTTATTTCTGTTCTGTGTAAAAGCTAATAAGGAGCACACTAAGAAGGCTCTTACTCTGATATGCCATAAACTCTGGTGCTCTTGCAAATGGGTGATGTTGTGATGTTTGACATGAACTTATTTTTTAAAATTCTGATCAAGGGGAATTAAGAACTGAACCATCAAAAGACCTCATCATAAGTGACTCTCTTTCTTTTGTGAGTTAGAATACTTTATAAAGAGATGACTTCTTTCACCCGTTGTTTGATGATACAGTGGGCCAGTTCATACTGTACAGCAGGAATAATGACTGATTTTTCCCACTTATTTGCCAGTTTTCAAGATGATGAATTGGTTTTTTATTGTCCGCTAAAAGTGACTGAGGATTTTTTTACGATCTGTCATTATGCTCTCAAGAACTGAAACTTGTGATACATTTCAATTCATTGCAATTATTATCCACTTACATTTTCTTTCCTTGAGTACCTTAAATATGTTGTCACTGTGCTTTCTTATTTTTTCTTTTTTTTTTTTGGCCTCACCGTGACGTTTGTGAGACCTTAGTTCCCAATTTGAATATGCCAAATTCTGATTTACCTAATCCACTCACGTCTCCTGTCATTTTCTTTGTGTCTAAGCTCTGTGAGATGCCGTGCTTCGTTTCTGACCTGCACGGAGGGCGTGTCCTCTGGTGTGCTTTTTCTGCCTGTAGGAGGGCGCTTCTGCTCTGCTCCCACTACAGCGGTTGTCTGTGGGGGCTGACTTCCATGCTTTCCCTTCATTATTTCTGTGTGAAATAGTTTTCTCAAACTTTTTGAAGGAAGCAGTTGTCAGGATAGCTTTCCTAACTTCCTAAGAGAAACTTTTTGTCTTTTTACAGTTGGGAGCATTACAATTTTGTAAAGGTGGGGGGCATCCCTGGTGGTCCAGTGGTTAAGACTCTGTGCTTCCACTGCACAGGGCACAGGCTCAGTTCCTGTTTGGGGGAACTAAGATCCCACATGTCATGAGAACAACAACAAAAAAGGTTAAGTCAGCTCGCGTTCAGAGATTTCTGGTCCTCCATCTTTATCTGGACCCTCTCTTTCCTTTGTGTCTACTTGGCTCTGTTTTGTTTCCACGCCCAGCAGGCTGTCCTCAGCAAGGTCCCTGTCCTTGGGGAAGGCCGATAGGTCACTTCAGGAGTTCCACCCTGCAGACCTCACAGGAGCCCCTGAGCTGTCAGCCATCGCCTTCTGCTTCACCTGCTCTTCTTCACGTGACTGTCAGGAATTACCTTCTGGCCCTTTGGGAATTCTCCAGAGGCCTCGCTGACTCCCTTTGCTGATATCACAAAGGTCCCGTAGGTGCTGTGGCTGGCTCCTCCTTGCCTGTAGTTTGGAAATCTTGGGATAACCAGTTCATTTAGATTTGTGGTGAACATTGTCCATGGGTCTTTGCTTCTGCTTTAAATTTCCTTTGTTTACACACAGAAAATGAACAATTATGCTGATTTTGTCATTTCCCAGAATTCCTCTGCAGGAAAAAGACCTTTTTTTAATGACTTAATAGTCATCTTCAGGGCCAGTATTCTCAGGCAGTGGCATGGTTTTGTAGATATTGCTGTTGTTTAGACACTAAGTCGTATCTGATTCTTTTGCAATCCTATGGAGTGTAGCCCGCCAGGCTCCTCTGCCCGTGGGATTTTGCAGACGAGAACACTGGAGTGGGTGGCCAATTCTTTGTACATAAACACTACACACTACCTCCCTCTCTGCTTCCAACATCACCTTCTGCCATCTGGACTCCTCAAATAGTCCCCAACCAGCATGGGTAACCAAAGGCAGGGTCTGGCTGCTGGCCACTCTAAAGCCATAAAGGGGCAAGGTTGGTGGAAAGCATGCTTTATTTATTTCAGAAGCTGGAAACCAAGGAGTGGGGATGGGGGAAGGCAGACTTCTGTTCAAAGGCTGACTCATGCCATTTACAATCAGTGAGTAAAAGCTTTCCTGGGTGGAAGGAGGGGGCTACATACAGAAACAGCCCCGGCAGCTCTGACTGTCATCTCAAAATTGGTCATCCGTGGTCAGATCAGCATAATTTTGATGATTTTGAGAACAATTAATATTCAGTCCTAGAGTCAGTTTGTTTGCATTTCTTTGAGGGCAGTTCTCAGAACTGTGGCAGCTATAGTCTGGTTGTCATGTATTAATAGTTAAGCTCTTCCACCTGGTGGGGTTTCAGTATGTGTATGAGAGCTCACAGCACATGGCCCAGAGTCTTAGCTGTAGCCTCTGAGGAGGAACTCAAGGTCCTTGACTCTGCCTAATGACTAAACTGCTATTATTTTGTCCTATCTGACTATTTTCTTTTGCATTTTCTCACTTCTCTGATTAAATGTATTCTTTGACTCAAGTTTTTCTACAGATGAGAGGCAGGTGTAGGGTATGGGAGGTTAGGAGAGGACCACAGGGTCCTACTGTATCCAGTCCGTAGCTTCTACCTCTCAGGGGGCGAGGGGGGCAGGATATGAGTGTGTGATTATCTTAAAATGTCAGATCACATCATTCTCAACTCACGACATCGCAACAGCATCTCAACTCTCAGGCCCTATGTTCTTGGGCTCCTTCATTTCCTCTTCTCCCACTGGATTAGGCTGCTCTGAACACACCAGGTAGGCTCTCTCCTCTGCTTCTTGATTTTCATCTGGCTTCTCCCTCACCCCTATCTACTCAAATGTCACCTGATCAGAAACGCCTTTCTTGCTCACACTCCGTCTCCTATCAAAAGACAGAACCCGCATCCTTTCCTCATGTAGTTCAGCTTATGGCACTTGTGGTATATTACTATTTTGTATCTTTTCATCCATAATGAAAGTGTGAGAAAAGTAGAAATTTTGTCTTCTAAGTGGCCCAAGTAGTTTTTAGCACAGAGTTAGCAGTCAATAGGTCTTCCCTGGTGGCTCAGATGGTGAAGAATCTGCCTGCATTGCAAGAGACATGGGTTCAATCCCTGGGTCAGGGAGATCCCCTAGAGAAGGGAATGGCAACCCAGTCTAGTATTCTTGCCTGGAGAATCCCATGGACAGAGGAGCCTGGTGAGTATCCATGGAGTCACAAAGAATGGGACACAGCTGAGTGACTGAGTCATATAGCTTAATTTTGCAGCACAGACTCACGCAACATGGTAAAGCAACTGTATCCCCCAGTGAAGTCATTAATTAAAAAGAGGCTCCAGAGTGAGTTCTAACACCCCACATCCACCCACCACCAGCCCCCTACCGCTCAGCCCTCTCCACTGCCGGTAGAGCCAGGCATCATGCTCTCACCGGAATTCCATCTTGCCTATGGTATCTTGGACTTCCCAGCCTCCAGAACTGTGAGAAGTTTCTATTGTTGAAGCCACCCAGTCTGTGATGTGCTCTTAGGGCAATCCAGGCACAGTACATAATTAGACAGCTGGAGAGGTGCCAACAGGGTAGGTCAGGACAAATCTGGAAATCAGAGTTTTTCTATTTTTTAATTGTATGATTGCTTATTAGAGTTGTAGATCCTAAGAGAACCTGTATGGCAAAGCTCAAATCACCATAAGCCATTTCAGTATTCCTCGCAGAGTATATGGGGGAAGAAATTCACTTTGTCCAGTTGTATTAAAGCATACCTGCCATACACCACTGTGTACATTTCAGCAGAACGACTGCATGGCTGGCCTTGCGTGTCCTGTGGCATGATGACCGCGACAGGTTCAGGTGGTGTTCATCATCTCGTACGAATACAGTACAGAGAAAGAAAAAAATTCCCCCAGGTGTGAGAACTCTTAGGATTTACTCTCAACTTTCCCATAAAACACACAGCGGTGTTAATCATATTATTACTTCCCTAGTATGTATTATCTTGCAACTGGAAGTTTTTACCTTTTAACTGTCTTTCTCCAGTTCCTATCCTCCCACCCCCCTGCCTTTGGTAACCACGAATCTGATCTCTTTTTCTGAGTTTGGGTGTTTTTTTCTTTTTAAATCTATTTAATGTAGACGAATCACAGACTATTCATAAAGAGGTGTTAAATGTATGTGCACAGCAGTATCTGTAATACCTGTAACTCAATGGACTTTATATTTTTTGCTCAGATATTGTGGGATCTGAGAAAAATGCAACCATATGTCACGTAAGCAGGTTAACCAGAAAGATCAGTGGGGTTCTGGATCCAGGATAAATTATTTTTTTAAAAAGTAGGTAATTTTTAGGGATAAGTTGTTGTGTCCAGCTCTTTTGCCATTCCACGAACTGAAGCTCCCCGAGGCTCCTCTGTCCAGGTTGGATCTCCCAGGCGTGAATACTGGAGTGGGTAGCCATTTCCTTCTCCAGGGGATCCTCCTGAACCAGGAATAGAACCCAAGTCTCCTGCATCACAGATGGACTCTTTACCACTGACCCATCAAGTGGTGGTGGTTGTTCAGTCGCTTAGCCATGTCTTTTTGAATCTCGTGGACGGCAGCACTCCAGGCTTCCCTGTCCTTTACTGTCTCCCAGAGTTGAGTCAGTGATACCGTTCAACCATCTCATCCTCTGTTGCCCCCTTCTCTTCCTGCCCTCAGTCTTTTCTGGCATCAGGGTCTTTTCTAGTGAGTCAGCTCTTTGTATCAGGTGGCCCAAGTATTGGAGCTTCAGCATCAGTCCTTCCAATGAATACTCAGGGTTGATTTCCTTTAGGATTGACTGGTTTGGTCTCCTTGCTGTGCAAGGCACTCTCAAGAGTCTTCTCCAGCACCAAAGTTCAAAATCATCAATTCTTTGGTGCTCAGCCTTCTTTAGGGTCCAACTGCCACATCTGTACATGACTACTAGAAAAACCATAGCTTTGACTGTACAGAGCCATGAGGGAAGCCTGTTAAATTTTTTAGCGTTTCCCTTAGGAACACTTGTCAGAATGATTATGCTTCGTATGGCCACATTGTAGCTTCCCTGTGGCACTAATTATTCATTGCTAGGTTAGGGATTTATTCTTCAAAACATAAGACATACCTAGTTCCAATTAATAACTAGTTCCCTTCCACCAAAGGCGGCTCCAGTTTGGAAATACACTAAAGACTTCAGAAAGGCCCTGCACTTCATTTGCTGAAATTAGGCGGTTTTTTGCAATTACTGGGTCTGTTTGGTGCAAAGAGCAAAAGCCTCACTCTCGCTGGGCATTTTTTTTTTTTTGACTTTTGATTTTTTTATTATTATTAATTTATTTTTATTTTAGAGTTTTGGTGTTTGCCGCTATACATACACCCGAATCAGTCATAGGTATATACCCTTGACTCCTCTCACCTGAATGCCCCTCCCCATCCCACTCCTCCAGGTTGTTGCATAGCCCCCGTGTAAGTTCCCTTAGTCTTACAGCATATTCACAATGGTTGCCTCTTTTTACATATGGTAGTGTAGGTTTCCATGTTACTCTTTCCATATCTCTCACCCACTAAAAAATATGGAACGCTTGACGAATTTACGGAAAGGCCATGCTAATTTCCGTCTCTTTCCAAGTTTAGTATCTGTGCTGCCGAAGGGAGCCCTCGCTGGACTTTCTGATCACGTAGCTACTCACTGGTATTTTTACACGTGAGGCTAGGCAAGAAAAAGAAAGGAAGGCAACTTGCTTCCCATCTTTGTCCATGCTGGCGCTTAATAAAGAGAATAGAAGTTCAAGCAAAAAGAGTCCGGGTTGTCCACAGCCTCCGCCCTCGAAGCACTCTGCAGGGCACCCGAGTCTCAGGGCTGCACGCACAGACACGCACACCGGAACGTGGGATCTGGTCTCCCCCGCCGCGTACCTTGAGGGCACCGCGTCTCTACCCCGGGCCGCGCCGGCTGCCTTCCCGGCGCCCGGTCCTCACCCGCTGGCCTCGTGACGGGCTGAGCCCTGGGCTCCAGGGTCCCCTCCCTCCGCCCCGGGCTCCTCCTTCTTTCCTCCTACGGAAAACAACACGGATCGCGCAAGCTGGGGACTAGCGAGAGGCGTAAGGGCCCCCGCGGCCCCGGGAGAGTGGGCCGGCCTCCGTGACCCCGCGGGCCGCCTGGACCCCGGCGGCCGCCGTAGGCGCGCCCAGCCCCGCCCGGGCCGCGCGTTCAGGACGGCCACGGGCCCGCCCGCCGGCGCGCCCGCGAGGACCTGGCGCCCGCGGCCTGGGGGCTGGAGGCGGGGGCGGCCGCCGTCGGCCTGCGCGGGGCGGGGCGGCGGGCCCTTCCGGGGATGGCCCGGCTCCTCCCTGCGCGGCGGGCACTCGGCGAGGTCCCCGCCCGTCGGCCCGCCCGGCCCGGCTGGCCGCAGACCGACCCCGGGCGGCGGCCCCGGGAGCGCTCAGCCCGCGGGCGTCGGGAGGCCGGGCCCGGGCCGAGCCGGCGGCGGCACCATGTTCTCGCTCAAGCCGCCCAGACCCACCTTCAGATCCTACCTCCTGCCGCCGCCGCAGGTAAGCAGCCGCGTCCCCGGGCGCCGTCACCTCGCGCTTCCGGGGAGCTGCGCGCGGGAGGCTGGCCCCGGCTCCGGCCCGGTGGAAGCGTGCAGCGCTCGCGGCCGCCGTTCTCGGGTTGGAGCCCGGAGCCCGGGAAGCGCTCGACCTTAGCCCTTCGCCCGGCCACGGTCCCCGCTCGACCGCCGGCAGGATCGCCTCGCCCGCGGGCACCTAGCAGCAGGGGCCACCTGCCCGCCGTAGCTGTGAACGCTGGAGGCGGCTCAGACGGCTGTACAGCAGGGCTTCCGACTCCCAGCACCCTCAGAGAAAGCCTAACAGGAGTTTGGTAAAAATGTGGAAGACTTTAAGTGGCCGGGGCGGGGGTGGATCCGTGTCTGTCGCTTGTGTCATCGCTTAGGAAACAAAATCTGCTTGTATCTCGCAGGGCACCTGAGTCTCAGGGCTGCACGCACAGACACGCACACCGGAACGTGGGATCTGGTCTCCCCGCCGCGTACCTTGAGGGCACCGCGTCTCTACCCGGCCGCGCCGGCTGCCTTCCCGGCGCCCGGTCCTCACCCGCTGGCCTCGTGACGGGCTGAGCCCTGGGCTCCAGGGTCCCTCCTCCGCCCCGGCTCCTCCTTCTTTCCTCCTACGGAAAACAACACGGATCGCGCAAGCTGGGGACTAGCGAGAGGCGTAAGGGCCCCGCGGCCCCGGGAGAGTGGGCCGGCCTCCGTGACCCCGCGGGCCGCCTGGCCCCCGGCGGCCGCCGTAGGCGCGCCCAGCCCCGCCCGGGCCGCGCGTTCAGGACGGCCACGGGCCCGCCCGCCGGCGCGCCCGCGAGGACCTGGCGCCCGCGGCCTGGGGGCTGGAGGCGGGGGCGGCCGCCGTCGGCCTGCGCGGGGCGGGGCGGCGGGCCCTTCCGGGGATGGCCCGGCTCCTCCCTGCGCGGCGGGCACTCGGCGAGGTCCCCGCCCGTCGGCCCGCCCGGCCCGGCTGGCCGCAGACCGACCCCGGGCGGCGGCCCCGGGAGCGCTCAGCCCGCGGGCGTCGGGAGGCCGGGCCCGGGCCGAGCCGGCGGCGGCACCATGTTCTCGCTCAAGCCGCCCAGACCCACCTTCAGATCCTACCTCCTGCCGCCGCCGCAGGTAAGCAGCCGCGTCCCCGGGCGCCGTCACCTCGCGCTTCCGGGGAGCTGCGCGCGGGAGGCTGGCCCCGGCTCCGGCCCGGTGGAAGCGTGCAGCGCTCGCGGCCGCCGTTCTCGGGTTGGAGCCCGGAGCCCGGGAAGCGCTCGACCTTAGCCCTTCGCCCGGCCACGGTCCCCGCTCGACCGCCGGCAGGATCGCCTCGCCCGCGGGCACCTAGCAGCAGGGGCCACCTGCCCGCCGTAGCTGTGAACGCTGGAGGCGGCTCAGACGGCTGTACAGCAGGGCTTCCGACTCCCAGCACCCTCAGAGAAAGCCTAACAGGAGTTTGGTAAAAATGTGGAAGACTTTAAGTGGCCGGGGCGGGGGTGGATCCGTGTCTGTCGCTTGTGTCATCGCTTAGGAAACAAAATCTGCTTGTATCTCGCAGGGGGAAACGGTTCTGATGATTTTGATTTGTTAATGTGTTTCAGGCTGACGATAAGATTAATTCAGAACCGAAGATTAAAAAACTGGAGCCCGTTCTTTTGCCAGGTAAACTTGAGAGTTTTCACAGGTAATTTTAGTATCCGACTGATACTGGCCTAAGATTATTTTGCCATTGTGGTTAACTCTCACCAGCTGTAAACTTAAGCGAGTTAAAAATCTAACAGCTGCGGGGATGGGTGGGGGGAGTGGAGGAGAAAGTTGGTTAGAACTCAACAACAGCAACAAAAAGGAATGATTAATTGGTGTTTGTCCTTGAAAATGGAAGCATCCTAGAAAATGCCCTGACCTTCTTTTCTTTTTGTCTCTTGAAGTGTTCTTCTTTTTAAAAGCGATCACAAATTGCTTCCGCAGTGAGAGGGCTTTGCCCTTCCCGCCCATCTCCAGCTTCATGCATTCGTGGTTAGTAGTCAGATCATCATTTCAGTAGTATGAAAAGCAACTGTTGTTACATCTGGGTCTCTGTGCCCGTCACAAAGCTTAGTGCCCTTGGAATCACTTACTGGGCAGTTGTTTTTTGAAGGTGTCAGCTGTGTGTGTGCAAATCTCTTTTCAATTTAGAATGGGATTTCCCAACAGACACTGTAGACCTTTGGGGGCCTGATCCTTCTTTGTCGTAGGACTGTCTTGTGCATTGTGGGCTATTTAGCATCCTCCTTGGCCTTCACCCTTCAGATGCCAGGAACACCCCCTGTTCTGCATCCTGTGGATGTCTCCAGACATGGCCATACCATTTTATTGGGGTGGGGGAGCTCTGGGAGCCTAGTTTTCTCCTGTGGAGAAACACTAGTTTAGAACAAAATTGACCTTAGATGACCGTAGAGGTATCTGTAAGAATGGATGGTAAATTGTTGCATTTTATATTCTTTAATTTTAAAGCATGTAAGATATTTATTTTGACTAGCATTTCAAATTGTATAATAGTTATATAATAGTTATGAAAAGTCAGTTGTTTTTAACCTCATTATTGGGAAAAGTAACCAGGAAAACCTGTTTTAAACCTGAAATGTAATCAAATACCATGTGGCTACTGTCAGCATTTTAAAATCTCAGTCATGACTTAATACTAAGTCTGGTAAAATGATCAGAGCTCTATAGCTAGTAATTGAACAGCTATGGAAACGTTAAATTTTATGCTTTAATATTGAGTAGGAACAAGCAAATTCAAAACATCCACATTTGGTTCCTTATTACAGATGTTAATTTTTAAAATTGTTTTCCACTTAATTATGTGAGTTAGTTATAAATATTTCCCTTTATTTTGTGGATGCTTTTTTATCCAAACAGCCAGTACTAAAATAATCCTTTGTACTTGTCGCTGTAGCGAACAATAGAATTAATAAGTAACCTTTGGTCCCTGTGCGTGTTCTGTTTTGGTCTTAGTCACTCTAGGCATCTAAATGTCCCTTCTGTGAACAGAGCTTCTCCTGAGTGAGAGCCTGTGAGCTGCTGAACTTTGCCTCCTTTTGCTCCGACTACACAGGCCCTGTTCTTTGATTCCCTGCTTCCACCACTTGATTTGACATTAATGGTCTTAGCTGCACATGACAGTGCTCGATATTCTCTAATTAACTTCTGTAGTTATGATATGCTTGTGAAAAATGTTGCTAAATATCAGTAAGCGCTAAGAACTTTATGTGGAAGGACTGTCTGTTTTATAGAATTAAGTAAAAACTTGTTGTTCAGTCACTGAGTTGTATCCAACTCTGCGACCCCATGGACTGCAGCCTACCAGCCTCCTCTGTCCTCCACTATTTCCTGGAGTTTGCTCAAACTCATGTCCATAGAGTCGGTGATGCCATCCAACCGTCTCATCCTCTGTCTCCCTCTTCTCCTGCCGTCACTCTTTCCCGGCATCAGGGGCTTTTCCAGTGAGTCGTGTCTTCGCGTCAGGTGGTCAGAGTGCTGGAGCTTCAGCATCAGTCCTTCCAGTGAATATTTAGGGTTGATTTTCTTCAGGATTGACTGGTGTGATATCCTTGCTGTCCAAGGGACTTGCCTTTCTTTTAAAAAGTCGGAGTTTTATGGAGAAGATGGAATTCTGTTTCCCGACTGTCCATGGTGTACTTGTCTTGGAGGTCACAGCTCAGTCTGGATCCTCTTAGCCCTGGTGGCATTTCTCCATCGGCTCTGTGTGTGCAGACATGATGACTTGATGCCTCGCATTCTGTCTGCACTTAACTTGCTCCTCACAGAACACTTAGTCCTAAATTAGTGTGTCTCTTACCCTCCTTGCCCTTCCTTCTGTTCTTAGCTTCTCCTGGCCTTCCCACACCCTTGCCATTCTTCCTTGCTGGTGGCCCCACCCTGCTTCACCTCTCAGGCCTCATCTCTGACTCCTGCTAAATCTCCTTTTTTCCTGCCTGCAGCCTCCCCTTCTCCACCTGTGAAACCTGGGAGACAAGTGGAGAGTAACTGAAGCATCTGCAGTCTAAAGACCAGGCTAGCTCAGGGCTTTTACCAAGAGGGCTTCATAATACAGTTCTGGCCTTCATCGTAGTGGGGGGGATAAAAAGAGAAAACTTGGCCAAGTCACCTGTGGCTTTGCACAGGCACACGAAACAAGGAAGTAATTGTTCACAGATGTAGTACTGGACATTATGTTTTGGCATGACGCCCTGGGTTCAAGGATATCCTACTTGAGTTGCCCAAAGTTTGAACTTTCAATTCAAAAAGCAGATGAAAATTGGAACACATAATCAGTTGTTTATTTGTATGCAGTTACTGAATGTTCTGTTGAACTTAGCGAGGTTAGATTTGAAATGATCTTCGGCTTTTATTAAGCATAGGAAACAAAAAGAGGTTATTGTTAAATGTAGTTTGTATCAAAGCAATCTAAGCTAAGAAAACCTTTTTTGTTGTTCAGTCACTGAGTTGTATCCAACTCTGCGACCCCATGGACTGCAGCCTACCAGCCTCCTCTGTCCTCCACTATTTCCTGGAGTTTGCTCAAACTCATGTCCATAGAGTCGGTGATGCCATCCAACCGTCTCATCCTCTGTCTCCCTCTTCTCCTGCCGTCACTCTTTCCCGGCATCAGGGGCTTTTCCAGTGAGTCGTGTCTTCGCGTCAGGTGGTCAGAGTGCTGGAGCTTCAGCATCAGTCCTTCCAGTGAATATTTAGGGTTGATTTTCTTCAGGATTGACTGGTGTGATATCCTTGCTGTCCAAGGGACTTGCCTTTCTTTTAAAAAGTCGGAGTTTTATGGAGAAGATGGAATTCTGTTTCCCGACTGTCCATGGTGTACTTGTCTTGGAGGTCACAGCTCAGTCTGGATCCTCTTAGCCCTGGTGGCATTTCTCCATCGGCTCTGTGTGTGCAGACATGATGACTTGATGCCTCGCATTCTGTCTGCACTTAACTTGCTCCTCACAGAACACTTAGTCCTAAATTAGTGTGTCTCTTACCCTCCTTGCCCTTCCTTCTGTTCTTAGCTTCTCCTGGCCTTCCCACACCCTTGCCATTCTTCCTTGCTGGTGGCCCCACCCTGCTTCACCTCTCAGGCCTCATCTCTGACTCCTGCTAAATCTCCTTTTTTCCTGCCTGCAGCCTCCCCTTCTCCACCTGTGAAACCTGGGAGACAAGTGGAGAGTAACTGAAGCATCTGCAGTCTAAAGACCAGGCTAGCTCAGGGCTTTTACCAAGAGGGCTTCATAATACAGTTCTGGCCTTCATCGTAGTGGGGGGGATAAAAAGAGAAAACTTGGCCAAGTCACCTGTGGCTTTGCACAGGCACACGAAACAAGGAAGTAATTGTTCACAGATGTAGTACTGGACATTATGTTTTGGCATGACGCCCTGGGTTCAAGGATATCCTACTTGAGTTGCCCAAAGTTTGAACTTTCAATTCAAAAAGCAGATGAAAATTGGAACACATAATCAGTTGTTTATTTGTATGCAGTTACTGAATGTTCTGTTGAACTTAGCGAGGTTAGATTTGAAATGATCTTCGGCTTTTATTAAGCATAGGAAACAGAAGAGACTGACTAGGAATTTAATTTAGATTTTGATTTATGTCAGTAATTCCCAACTTGGGCAGATTATGCAGCTCCTTGAGGTGGAGATTGTACCTAATCCAGCTCTGTGGCCCTAACAGGCTGGTGGAGGGCAGGTGCTGCTGTTTGGGGAGGCGTGGGCGGGCCTTGCCGCAGGGCGGGCAGAGCTCCTTGCTGCCTGGGGAGGAAGCCAGATGCCTGACCTGAACCCGTGGCTCCCAGGCTCTCCTCAGGGCCTGGTAGGCATCCCATGTGGGTGGAGTTTTTAATCAGCCCTTGGTCAGACTGAGATAATGAGGGAAAATGGGGCTTTTTTCCGTAAAGCTAAATTGATGTGATTAAAGGATTGTCCTTCCAGCTCCTTCGATGTAGACCTGTTTTTATTATTATTATATTTTTTTAAATTTTGGCCTCTTTTAATTGGATTTTTTAACTTATTTATTTTCATCCATCTTTATTCTTTGGCCTGCGTGGGCCTCCCATTGCAGTGGCCTCTCTCGATGTAGAGCACCGGCTCCAGGCGCATGCGCTCCAGAGTGCTGGCTCATAATTGGACACACCAGTCTAGCTGCTCCGCTTCATGTGGGATCTTGCTGGGTCAGGGATTGAACAGGTGCCCCTTTCACTGCAAAGCAGACTCTTTACCCACTGGACCACCAGGGAAGCCCAGACCTGTTCTTCTGCTTATAGCTGTGATTTTAACTGTTTTGAGCTTTTAAGTGAGCTTTGTCTCGGTTCCTCAAGTTATTTTTGTAATGGACCTGTTTCGTGGACTCTGAACAGGGGATCATTCTGTAAGCTTATCATCACATTACAGGTACAGTTTAATGAGCCCCCACACAGGGAAGGTCAGTTATTCTGTCTACCTGGAGTCTTTCCGCTGTCTTCTGAAAAACGGGGCTCTCTCTCTTTGGACCAGTTCTCCTTTCCTGTCTCCATCCAGCCTGGGTTCTCCTGCGGCCAGTGAGGGTGTCACCCCACCCCCAGGCTGCTGCAGGAGCATGGGTTTGCCTCTGGGCATTTTCAGATTGGCACTCAGGGAAGAGATCCCTTTAGGTTGTGCTGCGTGTGGCCGGAACTCCAGAAGACCTGTCTGAAAGAGTGACGTCATGTGTCGAGAGCGGCAGAGGCTGAGCACCAAGGGGGCCTGGTGGTTCCCTTCTCCTCGGAGTCCAGCCAACACCAGAGGCACTGAATTCATCTTGTCTAGCCAGTTCCAGGCATGTTTCTGACAGTCTTTACTAAGATCGGTAACTGGATAACTTGTATGACTTACAGGTTGCTCCTCACAGCCGCCTCATTGGGCAGGCCCCAACAACTCTTCCTTTGTTCCTTGTCACCAACAAGGACAGGGTTGGCATGAAGAGCCTGACTCCAGGCTGTGCCGTGACCACTGCACGGTGGGGGCTGCCCGACTGAGCTGCTGACGGCAGGGTCCATATTTCTGCTGTGGGCTTGGATGTCCTGGGAGAGTGCTCTGGTGAGGTAGAAAGAACCCCGTCCTCGGCTCTGCCCTGGCCGGCATGACAGATTCTGAGCCACCTGATGAGCAGCTCTCAGGTGACCTCAGCTGCCAGAAAAGGGGACATCTGGGGAGTCAGTGGGCTTTCCGTCCCTGGCCGAGCCAAGGCTGGTGGAGCGCCAGCAGTTTCGTCATGGGGGAGATTGAAGTGAGCGGGGCCTGGTGGGTTCTCTCTGTCTCTGGGATGTGATCTTTCCAAGGATCTGCAGGCTGGGAGTGGACTGTCGAGTGGGTGCTGCATGCATGGTCCCTAATCCTGGGCTGAGGAGGAGCAGTGGGGAAGGGGGTCCTGCCCTGAGCCCCGGTCCACCAGGGAGGTGCTTCAGTGGAGGAAGTGGAGGTAGTGGGGCTCAGAGGAAGGCCACCGGAACCAGCCTGGGAGCCGGGCTTGGACAGGCTGTGCTCTGTGCACGTGTGAGGGGTCAGCTCCACTCCCCCTTCCCTTGCAGCGCCAGCAGCACTTCCGCTAGGAGATTAACCAGGAGATCCATATGAACGCGTGACTGTCAGAGTCCTTTATAATCAGATCAGAAAAGGGTATGACCTTGGGCCATCCGGAAATGAAAACAGCCATTGTTGGACAGTTGTCTGGTTTACTTGCTTTTCTTTCTTCTTCTTTTTTTTTTTTTTTTTTTTTAACATCTGTGCTTGGAAATTCATGTCCTGCTGTACTGTGCCTTGCTGCAACATCTTGTTTCCCCAGTCAAATTGTGAATCCCTTAAAGCAGAGACTGTCTGTTTCAGGTGGTGGGGTTTTTTTGTTTTCTTGTAGGTAAGCTTTAGAGATCACTGTAGACTGAATTTAATAATATTTTAGTTCTTAGATACCCTGCTTTTGAGAGACGAAGGCTTTTAGCTGTTCCTGGGCCCCAGGAACAAGTAAGCAGTGTGGTGTCTCCGCACTGGATCTGTTCCTGGCCAGGATCGCCTCCAGAGGGCTCGGCTCCGGCCGCTCCTCGGCTCTTGCTGTAGGAACTCAGACCACTCCTGGTCTCGTAGCCCCTACCAGAAACTTCATGAACCTCCACAAGGTAGGTCCTGCCTTCGCCAGATGGGATCCCAAGACTTTAACCTCTGTAATCTGCTGAAACCTTGACAACCTCTGCTCTGCTGCCCAGCGTTGACTCCTGCCTCACTCCAGCCCAGGCACCTTAGTCCTTACCCAGGTCTTTGTTACTGTGATCGTGTGTTCTCTCTGCCTTCTCTCTTATCTGCCTTCCAGATTTGCCTCTAGTCTCTTCCTCAGGCCTGGCCTGTTCCCCTACTCCACCCCCGACCGTGGGCGGCACCGGCTGGGTCTGGTGCTTGATCCTGTGCTTGTCTGTGTCACCTGTGACCCCATGAGACCCAGGGGATGACCTGTGATCCTGAGTAGCTGGTGTGGTGCTTTAATTCCAGGACCTGCATTTCTCTGCGGCTCAGATGACCCTTGGACTATCCTGGCTTTAGTGTGGGGAGTCCTGCATGCTGGGGATCCCTAGTCCCAGGCTATCTGGAACAGTCGCTCACCAAGGGTGAGGCCACAGACTGGGTTATGGTTTGGGCCTCTGCACATTCCGTAGGTTAATTAGCTCCTGTATACAGTGAGGCTTTGTCTTAAGCTATTTTTCAAACTAAAATTTATGGGGAAGTTACTTAAATCAAACATGTGTTGACTTTCTAACTGTGTAAAGTATTATGAAAGATAACATGGCACTATTTTGTGTGTGTGTGAGTGTGGAGCGGGGGAGCGGGTTGGGGAGGGAGAGGGGCGGGTGGGTCACTTCTGTTGGTCTTTCATTTGTCTATTTTCATCCATCTTTGTTCTTCGGCCCGTGTGGGCCTCCCATCTCAGTGGCCCCTATTGTTGCAGAGCACTGGCTCTGGGCGCATGCGCCCCAGAGCTCCGGCTCGGTAATTGGACACATCAGTCCAGCCGCTCCGTGGCACGTGGGATCTTCCCAGGCCAGGGGTCGAACCGGCGCCCCTTGCACTGCAAGGCGGTGTCCTTACCCACTGGAACACCAGGGGAAGCCCATGGCATGATTTTTTGATTCTCAAGGAGTTAAAAACTTTCCTAGCTGTGCCATTTGGAGACTTACTCATTCTAATGGTATTTCCCTTCTTATTTATCTTTACAGATGAAAGGAGTCTTGAGAAAACAAACTCTGGTTTCTTGATTCCTTCCCAGGTTACAGTTGAACATCTTGCCTGTTGTCTTTTAGTTCAGGTTTTTCTTGGTTTCTTTTCACGTACCCTGCACCAAAGCTCATTTCCTACTTTTTCTTTCGTGCGACCCCTGAAACTTCCTGCCCTGTGGTGTGCTGGCAAGCGCTCGAGACTGAGGATCCTCCCACACGGCTGGCAGCACTCTGGCACCCTCCGCGAGGAAAGCCCTGGAGGACAGTCTCTGGGAAACCCTCACGGTTTGGGAGCTCTGAAGCTTTTGCTCTGAGCCTCCTCCTCGAGGTGGCTCATTTTCGGTGTAGGGAACAGTCTGGTGGCTCTTGTGTGTCTTTATCTGTCCCCCTGGGGAAGAGGACTTCGTGTCCCCTGGTTCTGTTGTCTGTGAGCTGGTTTCCTGGCCCACAGCTGCAGGACATGACTGGCAGCAGCAGAGGACAGCTCCTGCCCAGAGTCCCCTCTTGTTTCTAAAGTGAGAGCAGAGAACCAATTGCATGACCCTGGTAAAGCCTGGTTCCGTGTGAACAGAACTAAGCCTCCAGCCAGGTTAACTTGGTGCTTAGTTAATGACATGCTCGTGAGAAGCAGCAGCCCCAGCTCCGCATCTCCCTGCCAGAAGTGCCCTCCTCTTCTCCTCCCTTCATCTCACCCTTCTCTCCCAGGGGCTCATTTCCACTCCCAACTCAAAAAGGTGTGCCACGGTTTTCCTTGAAAGACCATAGACCAGCAGGTCCCTAGTTTACTGTTTTTGTTGTTGTTTCATATATTTCTTGTCCATTTTCTTTTCTTCAGTGGTTGTATTTTTAAGTTAACTTGGATTTATAAAAGGGTATAGATAGTTAACACATACTTTTCATTCAGCTTCCCCTAATGTTAGTATCTTATAACCACAATAAATGTAACTGAACTAAGAAATTAAGCTTAGTCAGGTTGGCTCAGTGGTAAAGAATCCACCTGCATTGCAGGAGACACAGGTTCCATCCCTGGGTCGGGATGATCCTCTAGGGAAGGAAATGGCAGCCCACCCAGTGTTCTTATCTGGTGCAGCCCATGGACAGAGGAGCCTGGCTACAGTCTGTGGGGTCGCTAAAGAGTTGACACGACTTAGTGATTAAACAGCAAGAAGAAACTGTCAGCGCTATTAACTAAGCTGCGGGTTTGCTTCATTTCCCTCGTTTTTTCACTGACTGGTGTCTGTCCCGGGGACCCAGCCAGGACACCCTGGTGCGCTGAGTTACCATGTCTCCCTCGTCTCCAGCCTGTGACCACTTCTCCATCTTTACTGATGGATCTTGAGTTCTTTCCTCATGGCCCCTGTGTTGGGTCCTCAGTGCTGCCGAGTGGGATCCTGAGACCCCTCAGGACTTGGCACCTTTGCTGGTTGAAGCTGCCTGGCCTCTGACAGGATGTGCCTAAATGCTTCTTCAAGCCTCTTTTCACTCAGGTTAGGAGGCGTCACTCAAGTGACCATCTCTAGCACAGATCCAGGCAAGCGTCTTCTGCCAAGTCCCGGGCAGTGAGCATTTGAGACTCTGTGAGGTCTCTGATTCCAAGTACTTCGCTCTGCCCATGGTGGCAGCGTAACTGGTGCATGCATGAATGAACATGGCTGCATTTCCATAAAGCTTTATTTGTAACAACTGGGGGCTGCATCTGGATTGGCCAACCTTGGACCCATTAAATACCTTCTGCGCCTTTCATCCTTGTCCCATTCTCGCTGCCTTGGTGGCCTGGGCATGCTTTATTTGTGCCCATGGCAGGTGAGTCTGGCTGGTGGAGAAGGGCTGCCTGTGCACGGGCGTCATCAACACGACTGGCTGTCAGATCTGCCGTGGCCGCGTGTCCTGTTCCACAGGCCTGCCGTCCCTTCTTTTTCACAACCACTCCTCCACGTTCCAGCATCCTGAAATCCTGTGGTGAGGCTTTTTTTTAAAAGCAAACTTTTATCTAAGTATAACATGCTCAAGATGCGTGAATCATGTGTGTTAGCCGGCACGTTTCTGTGGTGGCGTACTGAGTGTGTCTGGGTGAGTTGACTTCTCGGGGAAGGTGGGTTGGCATGAGGCGAGGCGGGCTCTGCCAAGAGCAGGAGCTTGGTGCAGAGAGCTCAGCATCACAGGAGTGCAGCCTCCAACTGCCGGAGTTGGGGATGATTCTTGTATTATTACTATTTTTTCTTTTTGATCCCGCCAGCTAACTGCCCTCTTATGATTGGTAGCTAAGAGTTTTCTGGTGGAGAGAGAAGGTTGAGTGTTCCATTGCCAGATTCTGATATGGCAGATAGTAAACATTGTGTCTGGGGGCTATGGAGGAGTTCAGTTTAGTCACTCAGTCACGTGCAACTCTTTGCAACCCCATGGACTGCAGCACGCCAGGCTGCCTGTTCTTCATCATCTCCCAGAGCTTGTTCAGACTCATGTCCAGTGAGTCACTGATGCCATCCAACCATCTTGTCCTCTGTCCTCTCCTCCTCCTGCCTTCTGTTTTCCCCGGCTTCAGGGTCTTTTACAACAGGTCATCTCTGTGTCAGGTGGCAAAAGTAGTGGAGCTTCAGCATCAGTCCTTCCATTGAACAGTCAGGGTGGATTTCTTTTAGGATGGACTGCTTTGATATCCTGTCTTCTCCAGAGCCACAGTTTAAAGGCATCACTTCTTTAAACTTCATGTGTTTGAGTTATTTGGTGAGTGTCAATGTATATTGAAGGCTAGCAGTTTGAGTCTTCAGTTCAGTCTGGTGCCTATTGCATCTCGAGACAGTGCTTTTAACTCAGGTGGCTCAGTGGTAAAGAATCCACCTGCCACTGCAGGAGATGCAGGGCCCCTCCCTGGCTGGGGAAGATCTCTTGGAGAAGGAGATGGTAACCCAGTCCAGTATTCTCGCCTGGAAAATTCCATGGACAGGGAAATTTCCTGACAGGCTACAGTCCATGGAGTTGCAAAGAATTAGACATGACTGAGCACACACACAGCTGAATATAGAGAAACAGGTTGCACACTTGTACGCTCCAGTGCACTCTTTACTTAAGATCTTGGGAAAGTGATTAAACCTCTTTGGCTCCAGGTTCCTTCTCTGTCTCTGTCACCTGATGGGTTGCTGGAAGAAACCCGTAGAACGTTGCAAACCTCCCACCAGAGGATTTTGTGGCTCTCTGTGCGTGTGGCAGGGGAGCAGGGCAGCCTAGGGCACTGGTCTGACTTCGCGCATAGTCACCCACCAGCGCTTACCTCCTGGCCCTCTTGGCGTGCGGCCCTGTTACATCACTGGGTTCTGGCTGACTGGAACCACGCCTGCCCCATTGGTGGTGCTGGTCTGGTGAACCCAGCGTAGAGAAGTGGTTCATTCACTCGTGTGTCCAGCACTCACTGGCCAGGCCCCGGCCCGTGCCCAGCTTCACCTCACAGCTACACTGTCAGCACTGGAGGAAAATCAGTCTGTTTTCCCCTCTCCTGGGGCCTGTGCTCCTGAGGGTGGGACAGGCATGGACTTTTCGTGGAGTGGATGTCACTGCGGCAGCCGTGATCAGTGCCAGCGGTTACAAGTTGGTGATGCCATGATGGAGCCCATCTCCTCTGGGCTTGTCTAAGGCCCTCCCGAGAAAGCACCTGGGCTGAGGGAGAAGGAAACATATTCCAAGGAGTCGGCACAGGGCATGCAGATCCCATAGATGGGAGCAGGCCAGTCCTTGAAGGGCCTAGAAGCCCACGGCAGCTGGAGAGGACAGGCAGGGCTGAGGGCCTTGGGCCCCGTGGAGAAGCCAGTCTGCAGGAGGGACCCTTACTCCACTGGTCCAGGTCGAGAATTGGACATGAATACGTTTGAATTTATTCATCTTGTGCATTTTAAGAACTTTGAAAGTTACCTTTGCAATTCAAATGTATTTAAGAGAGGAGGTCATTTTTGAGGCGCTACTTGTCCTCTGTGAATTGGTGGGTGTTTGGGGCTGGTCAGCTGACAGTCTGTCAGAGGGTTTTGGCAAAGTGGATCGGCACTGACTCTTCCACCTGGGCTAGAGACGGGTTGCTTAAAGATGTCCCTAGGTCCTGTTGCATTTTAGAATTTGAAAAAGGATCAGTGATGACCACAATTTAACTAAATTATAGAAAATTATTCTTTTCAGAGAACATTATAACTTTTGTTTTGATTTATCTTCTCTTTTAACTCAAAAACTATATTTTCAAGTTTTGTTGCCAACTAAGTTATCATGTGAATGCAGAGGGAAATTCAGTTTGGCTTTATGGTGGGTTTTTTTTTTTCCTTTAAGATAAATGGGCTTCCCTGGTGGCTCAGACAGTAAAAAATTTGTCTGCACTGTAGGAGATGTGGGTTCAATCCCTGGGAATATCCCCTGGAGGAGGAAATGGCAACTCACTCCAGTATTCTTGTCTGGAGAATTCCATGGACAAATGGGGTACAGTCTATGGGGTCACAAAGAGTTGGACACGACTGCACGCTAACACTTTAGGATAAATAGAATGCATGCTTAATCTTGACATTAACACTGAACTGTTTTGCCTCCATTATGAAAGGAGTCAAAGACAGGGGCTTGGGAGATCAAGTCGCATGTTGATAGAACACAAATATCCCATCAAGTAACGCTCTGAAGGAGACAGGGTAGGTGGTTTTTCGCATATGGAGTGCGTAAGGCCCATCTCCTCTGGGCTTGTCTAAGGCCCTCCCGAGAAAGCACCTGGGCTGAGGGAGAAGGAAACATATTCCAAGGAGTCGGCACAGGGCATGCAGATCCCATAGATGGGAGCAGGCCAGTCCTTGAAGGGCCTAGAAGCCCACGGCAGCTGGAGAGGACAGGCAGGGCTGAGGGCCTTGGGCCCCGTGGAGAAGCCAGTCTGCAGGAGGGACCCTTACTCCACTGGTCCAGGTCGAGAATTGGACATGAATACGTTTGAATTTATTCATCTTGTGCATTTTAAGAACTTTGAAAGTTACCTTTGCAATTCAAATGTATTTAAGAGAGGAGGTCATTTTTGAGGCGCTACTTGTCCTCTGTGAATTGGTGGGTGTTTGGGGCTGGTCAGCTGACAGTCTGTCAGAGGGTTTTGGCAAAGTGGATCGGCACTGACTCTTCCACCTGGGCTAGAGACGGGTTGCTTAAAGATGTCCCTAGGTCCTGTTGCATTTTAGAATTTGAAAAAAAGGATCAGTGATGACCACAATTTAAATAAATTATAGAAAATTATTCTTTTCAGAGAACATTATAACTTTTGTTTTGATTTATCTTCTCTTTTAACTCAAAAACTATATTTTCAAGTTTTGTTGCCAACTAAGTTATCATGTGAATGCAGAGGGAAATTCAGTTTGGCTTTATGGTGGGTTTTTTTTTTTCCTTTAAGATAAATGGGCTTCCCTGGTGGCTCAGACAGTAAAAAATTTGTCTGCACTGTAGGAGATGTGGGTTCAATCCCTGGGAATATCCCCTGGAGGAGGAAATGGCAACTCACTCCAGTATTCTTGTCTGGAGAATTCCATGGACAAATGGGGTACAGTCTATGGGGTCACAAAGAGTTGGACACGACTGCACGCTAACACTTTAGGATAAATAGAATGCATGCTTAATCTTGACATTAACACTGAACTGTTTTGCCTCCATTATGAAAGGAGTCAAAGACAGGGGCTTGGGAGATCAAGTCGCATGTTGATAGAACACAAATATCCCATCAAGTAACGCTCTGAAGGAGACAGGGTAGGTGGTTTCTTTTCTAGGACACCTTTTGAGAAATAGTGAGAGGCAGTGTAGTGGAGTGGAGAGACTCCAGCTCAGCCCTCCTGGTTGGCCAGCCCAGCCCATTCTGAATCTCACAGACGGAGCACAGCGCTGCACCGTGGCTGCTAGCCTGGTGAGGTCCTGGCTCAGTGTTCCTTCCCACCATCACAGAATCTTCCTTCTAGGTCACACAGTGACTGTTGACGTTTTATGGTGTTTGTAGCTCACACAATGATATGTTTCTTTTTGTAAAGGAGAAATTGTTGTAAATGAAGTCAATTTTGTGAGAAAATGCATCGCATCAGACACAAGCCAATACGATTTGTGGGGAAAACTGATATGCAGTAACTTCAAAATTTCCTTCATCACGGATGATCCAATGCCATTACAGGTGGGTTTGATTAGTGTGTTGTTTAATTGTAACAAGGCTTTTTTTTTATCCTAAATAGTACATATTATTATAAAGCACAGATATGGAAAAATTACAATAAAATTATTAAGTGACTGACGTAAGGTTGGGAATATATTATATTAAAATTCAAAGTAAAGTTTAATGAGCATGTTGAGACCAGTACAGTTAGTGAGATGGTTCTAAATCACATTGCTGTGTTTATCCTCTGTGGTCCTTGCTTCTATAACCTTTTCAATAAGGGAGTTGTTATTTCCTTCTAAGTCTTTCAACCTACATGTAAAAACAAAGAACCCTTTATGACTAGTCATAAAGAGAAAAAATTATATAGCAAATAATCTCAGAAACACTGCACATGTTGTGTATTTTGTGGTATTTTTCCAAAAAAGTCAAATTCTTATTTCAGATTTCTAGTACAGTTAGAATGAACAAAAATATTGGTAAAGTTTTTCCTCAGTAGCCCCTTGCTATTTTGTATTGTTAGTGGAAAACAGTAGTTCCATACAATTTGAGTTCTCAAAAGTCCAGTCATTCATTTGACTAGCTTAACAACCCTGGACTTTTCCCTCAATTCTCATTTTCTGTTTCGATTTGTAAGTGCACTTTTACCCCAGATCTTCCTTTGTAATAGTAATATTTGGATGTTAACTCTAAACTTTTGACTGAAATGTGTAGCTGTGGATAAGTATATTTCAGTCTATTGCAGTGTGTAGGTATATTTAGACTGAATAGAAGGTATTTAGATACACCTGGTCTGCAGTAACACTAGGTTATTTGATGTAAACCTGGGGTTTTCCTTTTGTTTTAGCTTCATTTCAGTCTTTAGCCCCAGATATCACTGTAAATGAGACCCATGTACCTGGAAGGGCTTCCATCCAGGAGCACTGGCAGAAAAACAGTGAGCCAGCGCCCCACCGACAGAAGGCTATGAGCATCTGCCCTGTCCTTCATTTGAACGTGTGTTTAGAAAATGGGTTTAAAAGACTAGTGGTAGTTTAATTAAAAGATTTTTATTTCTAGTAGACTGTTCTAAAGTATTTTTTGCTCTGAATCTCCATTCTGAAAGCCAAGCTGTGGTTTCACCTGTTAGAACTGGATGACCCTGGAGTCCCGTTCTTTACTCTTTAGCGACCGTTTAACCTAGAACCAGACATGCAGGTGTTTTCTGGGAAGTGACTGACCATCTGCTGTGAGGTGTCCTGTCAGTTACAGTGGCAGCGTAGTGACCTGACCTAATTTTACTCTTTAAAGTGTGAGAGAAAGGTGAAGTGAGCGTGACCACATCCTTGGCACGGCCGTAGCTGTGCGGGCAGCAGGTCTGTCTTTTCGGAGGGTATCCTTGCGTTGCTCAGCACACCTAACCGTAAGGCTCATGTTGCCATTGGGATGTGAGTGGGAACAGAATTAATGTGAACGTATTCTTTCTTTATTTCAGAAATTCCACTACAGAAACCTTCTCCTTGGCGAACACGATGTGCCTTTAACGTGTATTGAGCAGATAGTCATACGTATGTATTAGTCTTCACTCAGTCCCTAAAAAATGGGTCCACCTGGAATTCTCACATTTGTCCTCTTTTTAATTAAGACTTTAATCATTAAATAAAGATGGTGGTGGTTTTGTGTAAAGGGAGATCTTTGATACAGGCAGAAGCAGAGTTAATAAAACTGACCCAAGTTCTTGGAGTCTTGTCCACGTAGGCAAGATTCCAGAGCAGCAGTTCCCTGGAAGTGCCGGGCAGCCTTCCAGGTGTTCTCAGGCCGTTTGTTAAAATGTACTAAAGGGGGGGGAAGGACACCGCCTTGCAGTGCAAGAGCAGCAGTTCCCTGGGTTATTTAGATACACCTGGTCTGCAGTAACACTAGGTTATTTGATGTAAACCTGGGGTTTTCCTTTTGTTTTAGCTTCATTTCAGTCTTTAGCCCCAGATATCACTGTAAATGAGACCCATGTACCTGGAAGGGCTTCCATCCAGGAGCACTGGCAGAAAACAGTGAGCCAGCGCCCCACCGACAGAAGGCTATGAGCATCTGCCCTGTCCTTCATTTGAACGTGTGTTTAGAAAATGGGTTTAAAAGACTAGTGGTAGTTTAATTAAAAGATTTTTATTTCTAGTAGACTGTTCTAAAGTATTTTTTGCTCTGAATCTCCATTCTGAAAGCCAAGCTGTGGTTTCACCTGTTAGAACTGGATGACCCTGGAGTCCCGTTCTTTACTCTTTAGCGACCGTTTAACCTAGAACCAGACATGCAGGTGTTTTCTGGGAAGTGACTGACCATCTGCTGTGAGGTGTCCTGTCAGTTACAGTGGCAGCGTAGTGACCTGACCTAATTTTACTCTTTAAAGTGTGAGAGAAAGGTGAAGTGAGCGTGACCACATCCTTGGCACGGCCGTAGCTGTGCGGGCAGCAGGTCTGTCTTTTCGGAGGGTATCCTTGCGTTGCTCAGCACACCTAACCGTAAGGCTCATGTTGCCATTGGGATGTGAGTGGGAACAGAATTAATGTGAACGTATTCTTTCTTTATTTCAGAAATTCCACTACAGAAACCTTCTCCTTGGCGAACACGATGTGCCTTTAACGTGTATTGAGCAGATAGTCATACGTATGTATTAGTCTTCACTCAGTCCCTAAAAAATGGGTCCACCTGGAATTCTCACATTTGTCCTCTTTTTAATTAAGACTTTAATCATTAAATAAAGATGGTGGTGGTTTTGTGTAAAGGGAGATCTTTGATACAGGCAGAAGCAGAGTTAATAAAACTGACCCCCAAGTTCTTGGAGTCTTGTCCACGTAGGCAAGATTCCAGAGCAGCAGTTCCCTGGAAGTGCCGGGCAGCCTTCCAGGTGTTCTCAGGCCGTTTGTTAAAATGTACTAAAGAGGGGCTTCACTGGTGATCCACTGGGTAAGGACACCGCCTTGCAGTGCAAGGGGCGCCAGTTCGATCCCCGGCCTGGGAAGATCCCACATGCCACGGAGTGGCTGGACTGATGTGTCCAATTACCGAGCCGGAGCTCTGGGGCGCATGCGCCCAGAGCCAGTGCTCTGTGACTACAGAGGCCACTGTGATGGAAGGCCCACAGGAGCCAAAGAACAAAGACGGATGAAAATAGAGAAATGAAAGACCAATAGAAGTGGCCCGCCTGCTCCCCTCCCTCCCCAACTTGCCCTCCACCCAATAAATAAATAAATAAATAAATAAATGTTTAAAAAAAAAAAGAAAATAGACAAATGAAAGACCAGTAGAAGTGGCCTGCCCACCCCCTCCCTCCGCAACCTTTCCCCCTCAAAATAAATAAATAAATAAATGTTTTTTTTTTTAAAAATGTACTAAAGAGAAAGTATCAAGAAGAATTGTTGTTTCATTTTATTTTTTTTTCTTTTTCAGTAAATGATCACAAGAGAAAGCAGAAAGTCCTGGGCCCAAACCAGAAGCTGAAATTTAATCCAACAGAGTTAATTATTTACTGCAAAGACTTCAGGATTGTCAGATTTCGCTTTGATGAATCAGGTCCCGAAAGTGCCAAAAAGGTAATCCTGTTCAGTTCTGTCCCGGCTTGTGCACAGTCACCAGTTGCAGTTCTGCATGGAAGGTCTCATTTCTCAGCTGCTCAGTTTCTTAGTTTTTTTAGGGAAGTTAATAGATACCTCCTTATGTAAAGTCAAAGTCAGGAGTATTACTAGAACCATTTCCTTGGACTAGTTTATGTCTGCTTGTATTGAGCAGATAGTCATACGTATGTATTAGTCTTCACTCAGTCCCTAAAAAATGGGTCCACCTGGAATTCTCACATTTGTCCTCTTTTTAATTAAGACTTTAATCATTAAATAAAGATGGTGGTGGTTTTGTGTAAAGGGAGATCTTTGATACAGGCAGAAGCAGAGTTAATAAAACTGACCCCCAAGTTCTTGGAGTCTTGTCCACGTAGGCAAGATTCCAGAGCAGCAGTTCCCTGGAAGTGCCGGGCAGCCTTCCAGGTGTTCTCAGGCCGTTTGTTAAAATGTACTAAAGAGGGGCTTCCCTGGTGGTCCAGTGGGTAAGGACACCGCCTTGCAGTGCAAGGGGCACCGGTTCGATCCCTGGCCTGGGAAGATCCCACGTGCCACGGAGCGGCTGGACTGATGTGTCCAATTACCGAGCCGGAGCTCTGGAGCGCATGCGCCCAGAGCCAGTGCTCTGTGACAACAGACGCCACTGCGATGGGAGGCCCACAAGAGCCAGAGAACAAAGACGGATGAAAATAGACAAATGAAAGACCAATAGAAGTGGCCCACCCATCCCCTCCCTCCCCAACTTGCCCTCCACCCAATAAATAAATAAATAAATAAATAAATGTTTAAAAAAAAAAAGAAAATAGACAAATGAAAGACCAGTAGAAGTGGCCTGCCCACCCCCTCCCTCCGCAACCTTTCCCCCTCAAAATAAATAAATAAATAAATGTTTTTTTTTTTAAAAATGTACTAAAGAGAAAGTATCAAGAAGAATTGTTGTTTCATTTTATTTTTTTTTCTTTTTCAGTAAATGATCACAAGAGAAAGCAGAAAGTCCTGGGCCCAAACCAGAAGCTGAAATTTAATCCAACAGAGTTAATTATTTACTGCAAAGACTTCAGGATTGTCAGATTTCGCTTTGATGAATCAGGTCCCGAAAGTGCCAAAAAGGTAATCCTGTTCAGTTCTGTCCCGGCTTGTGCACAGTCACCAGTTGCAGTTCTGCATGGAAGGTCTCATTTCTCAGCTGCTCAGTTTCTTAGTTTTTTTAGGGAAGTTAATAGATACCTCCTTATGTAAAGTCAAAGTCAGGAGTATTACTAGAACCATTTCCTTGGACTAGTTTATGTCTGCTTTAAACTATTCTACATATATATATATATATATTTAATCACTTCCTAAAATATAAAAAAGTGTCATGTTATCTTTCACTTGAAGATCATTACCAGCTGTTTTTTTTGTTGTTTTTTTTTTGTTTTATGGTTAAAAAGATTGAAAAGATGGTGCTATAATGTAATTGAGGTTTGGTAAAACTTTTAATTCAGTGCCTAGACTGAGGTTACATATGGTTAGATAAATGTGTAGTTATAGGAGGGTCCTAGTGAATATTGATACTTTAAAGAAAGTTTAATTAATTTGATTGATATTCCATAGGGATAGCTAAAAGCTAAGGACTTTTTAATTGGCTGTTTTCCTCCTGCCTTCTGTTTATTGCAAACTCATGTAGTAAGACTCAAGGGCAGAAATTCCTCCCTTGAGTCCACATTATGGCTTTAGCAGAGGTGTGAAGCTGGTCCTGAACCCCACCCCCCACCTCCCATATGCTAGTCTGTGGTGCAGCAAACACAGAGACTAATAAAGAATCTCCAGGAGAGGCCTGCTCTGAGTAGAAGAACAAGAAGGCAGCTTTGGGCCATGAAAAGTGGGTGCCTTTGTTCTCGGTGTCAGTAGACTTGCTGCAGTACATTTTCCACGGATACCAAGATGAGGCTCTCGGAAAGACTTAGGCAGCTGTCTTCATGCACTTTGGTGAGGAGGTGATAGGTTTATTTTTAGAAGCAGAGTCAACAGTTTCTTTACAGGAGGACAGACCTGGCCGTTGCAGGTCACTTAGGCAGCGGAAATGATGGTGGGTTCGTGGCGGAAAGTTTCCAAAGAGTGTGTAAGACCACCTCTCTGCGTGCCCCAGAAGGGGCAGCCAGCCAGGGGTTTAAGACCACTGTGAGCCAGTTTGTGATTCTGGCATCTTACAAATTTGAGGTGTTTATTCTTACGTTAAAAGAGTCAAAGTGCCAAANGGTAATCCTGTTCACTTCTGTCCCGGCTTGTGCACAGTCACCAGTTGCAGTTCTGCATGGAAGGTCTCATTTCTCAGCTGCTCAGTTTCTTAGTTTTTTTAGGGAAGTTAATAGATACCTCCTTATGTAAAGTCAAAGTCAGGAGTATTACTAGAACCATTTCCTTGGACTAGTTTATGTCTGCTTTAAACTATTCTACATATATATATATATATATTTAATCACTTCCTAAAATATAAAAAAGTGTCATGTTATCTTTCACTTGAAGATCATTACCAGCTGTTTTTTTTGTTTTTTTTTTGTTTTATGGTTAAAAAGATTGAAAAGATGGTGCTATAATGTAATTGAGGTTTGGTAAAACTTTTAATTCAGTGCCTAGACTGAGGTTACATATGGTTAGATAAATGTGTAGTTATAGGAGGGTCCTAGTGAATATTGATACTTTAAAGAAAGTTTAATTAATTTGATTGATATTCCATAGGGATAGCTAAAAGCTAAGGACTTTTTAATTGGCTGTTTTCCTCCTGCCTTCTGTTTATTGCAAACTCATGTAGTAAGACTCAAGGGCAGAAATTCCTCCCTTGAGTCCACATTATGGCTTTAGCAGAGGTGTGAAGCTGGTCCTGAACCCCACCCCCCACCTCCCATATGCTAGTCTGTGGTGCAGCAAACACAGAGACTAATAAAGAATCTCCAGGAGAGGCCTGCTCTGAGTAGAAGAACAAGAAGGCAGCTTTGGGCCATGAAAAGTGGGTGCCTTTGTTCTCGGTGTCAGTAGACTTGCTGCAGTACATTTTCCACGGATACCAAGATGAGGCTCTCGGAAAGACTTAGGCAGCTGTCTTCATGCACTTTGGTGAGGAGGTGATAGGTTTATTTTTAGAAGCAGAGTCAACAGTTTCTTTACAGGAGGACAGACCTGGCCGTTGCAGGTCACTTAGGCAGCGGAAATGATGGTGGGTTCGTGGCGGAAAGTTTCCAAAGAGTGTGTAAGACCACCTCTCTGCGTGCCCCAGAAGGGGCATCCAGCCAGGGGTTTAAGACCACTGTGAGCCAGTTTGTGATTCTGGCATCTTACAAATTTGAGGTGTTTATTCTTACGTTAAAAAGAGTCAAAGTTAACTAGGTGATAGACTGCATATAAAATAGTTGAACCAAGTTACTTTTTTGAACTCAACATATGTTGTGATTTAATCAAAGTGCCAGAAATCGGCTTATGAAAACATCACCTTTGGGATAGCATGTCAAGAATAGGGACACCCATGGAACTGCAGGAAGGGAGTTGCCACAGAGTATTTTTTAAGGAAGAAATTGATACAGTGGCCCCACATTCTTCCAGAAAGTTCATGTCTCTCCCGTCCTCTGTTTCAGATGGCACTGTTTCAGTCATTGAAAGTTATAATTACCTGGCTCTTTTGCACACCATCTAGGATACTTGTTGCTAAGTACAGTTGAGATAAAGCATGAATAAGCACAAATTAAATAACAGTACAAGGTAGAAGCATAAAAGGTGTTTCCGCATAAACGATTAGTTCCCAAGTGAATGAAACAGAGATTCGGAATATCCCTTACCTGTTGTTGCTGCTTGCAAGTCCTTCAGAGGTCATCACTGAACCATTTACACAAAATTGGCCAGGCAGGTCGTTTTTTCATGCCCTTTCCCCAGTCAAAGTTGCTGGCAAAAATCCATTCCCCACTGTCTTAAAATATAAAAAGCAGTTACTCAGGCCCAAAAGAAATACTGTTTTTGTCTTTATATGATCATAGAGGGGTGGGGAGCATCCAGGAAAGAAACATAGACATTAAGAATATAAAGGGGGCTTCCCTGGTGGTCCAGTGGGTAAGGACACCGCCTTGCAGTGCAAGGGGCGCCAATCAATCCCTGGCTGGGAAAATCCCACGTGCCATGGAGCGGCTGGACCGATGTGTCCAACTACCGAGCCGGAGCTCTGGAGCACATGTGCCCAGAGCCGGTGCTCTGCAACGAGAGAGGCCACTGCGATGGGAGGCCCACACAGGCCAAAGAACAAAGATAAATAAATGAAAGATCAATAGAAGTGGCCAGAGAAAAAAAAAAAAGAATGTAAAGGGAGGGACTTCCTTTGCGGTCCAGTGGTTAGGATTCTGTGCCTCCACTGCAGGGATGTGGGTTCATCCCTGGTCACGGATCCCCATGCTTCATGGTATGGCCGAAAAAAAGAACATAAGTGGAGAAATTTTTTTCCCCTGATTTACATGTTTTCAGACACAGAGGGTTAAGTCATGTATGGCTGCCAAGGCTCAATGGCTTCATGAGCTAAGAAGAAAAATTGTAGCATACTCTTGAATTTCACGTGAAAATTTTCATCTGAAACTAGGTCACAGTTAAGAAGTTAACGACTCGATTCTGCCTCCTGGAAACTTTGAATGCTAAGTTTTTTCTGGAAGTACTTTGATTTTTGTAAATTGTTTTAAAACGACTAGATGCATGTTCAGAGTTCTCTGATGGGTGAACCATTGATTATTTTTGAAAATACTGAAAGCAGTTAAATTCCTGTTTGGATTTCAAAATCTTGAAATGCTAAATTGGACACCATCTAGGATACAAGGTAGAAGCATAAAAGGTGTTTCCGCATAAACGATTAGTTCCCAAGTGAATGAAACAGAGATTCGGAATATCCCTTACCTGTTGTTGCTGCTTGCAAGTCCTTCAGAGGTCATCACTGAACCATTTACACAAAATTGGCCAGGCAGGTCGTTTTTTCATGCCCTTTCCCCAGTCAAAGTTGCTGGCAAAAATCCATTCCCCACTGTCTTAAAATATAAAAAGCAGTTACTCAGACCCAAAAGAAATACTGTTTTTGTCTTTATATGATCATAGAGGGGTGGGGAGCATCCAGGAAAGAAACATAGACATTAAGAATATAAAGGGGGCTTCCCTGGTGGTCCAGTGGGTAAGGACACCGCCTTGCAGTGCAAGGGGCGCCAATCAATCCCTGGCTGGGAAAATCCCACGTGCCATGGAGCGGCTGGACCGATGTGTCCAACTACCGAGCCGGAGCTCTGGAGCACATGTGCCCAGAGCCGGTGCTCTGCAACGAGAGAGGCCACTGCGATGGGAGGCCCACACAGGCCAAAGAACAAAGATAAATAAATGAAAGATCAATAGAAGTGGCCAGAGAAAAAAAAAAAAGAATGTAAAGGGAGGGACTTCCTTTGCGGTCCAGTGGTTAGGATTCTGTGCCTCCACTGCAGGGATGTGGGTTCATCCCTGGTCACGGATCCCCATGCTTCATGGTATGGCCGAAAAAAAGAACATAAGTGGAGAAATTTTTTTCCCCTGATTTACATGTTTTCAGACACAGAGGGTTAAGTCATGTATGGCTGCCAAGGCTCAATGGCTTCATGAGCTAAGAAGAAAAATTGTAGCATACTCTTGAATTTCACGTGAAAATTTTCATCTGAAACTAGGTCACAGTTAAGAAGTTAACGACTCGATTCTGCCTCCTGGAAACTTTGAATGCTAAGTTTTTTCTGGAAGTACTTTGATTTTTGTAAATTGTTTTAAAACGACTAGATGCATGTTCAGAGTTCTCTGATGGGTGAACCATTGATTATTTTTGAAAATACTGAAAGCAGTTAAATTCCTGTTTGGATTTCAAAATCTTGAAATGCTAAATTGGTTCACATTTTGTTAAATGTGGCTGTAAAGCCTTTTGGATATCTAATTGGTATCACCTAACTATCAATAGTATTATGACGAAATTATAATTTGCTACCATAGCTGGGGCAAGTGAACTATTTCAGAGGCAGTTTTCAAAGATGTAGAATTTTTCTGAAAAATTTTGAATGCTTAGGGAGTACATTAGAAAATTAGAATAATTTTACATGGAAAGGGGCCTTTTTTTTTTTCATTTTCCCCATCATGCCTCTTTTGTTTATATTAATTTTCATCCATCTTTATTCTTTGGCCTGTGTGGGCCCCCCATTGCAGTGACCTCTAGTTGCAGAGCACCGTCTCTGGGCGCATGCACTCCAGAGCACTGGCTCATAATTGGACACACCGGTCCAGCTGCTCTGGGGCACGTGGGATCTTCCCAGGCCAGGGATCGAACCGGCGCCCCTTGCACTGCAAGGCGGACTCCTTACCCACTGGACCACCAGGAAAGCCCCAAGACCTACTTTTTTAAGTCTCTTCTTCAGCTCTTAGTAATGACGCCTAGGAACGTGGACCTCAGCCTTTTAGGTGTGTGTCTAGAAGGCTTGAGGAGGACTCCTGGCTTCTCTGCTCTTCTCGAGGGTCCTGCGGTGACCACAGGCATGTGACCCAGAGGACCAGTTGTGTGAGCTCTTGTCAGAGGCAGCCCAGCTGAGGCTGCCTGAGCAGAGTCGCCGCACCGTGATTCCCCTGCCAACAACAGCGGGTCCGGCTGGTTCCCCAGCGTGCATGTGCCCAGAGACTTGGTAGGTCCTGCTATATTTTTAAATGGGCTGCCAAGGCTCAATGGCTTCATGAGCTAAGAAGAAAAATTGTAGCATACTCTTGAATTTCACGTGAAAATTTTCATCTGAAACTAGGTCACAGTTAAGAAGTTAACGACTCGATTCTGCCTCCTGGAAACTTTGAATGCTAAGTTTTTTCTGGAAGTACTTTGATTTTTGTAAATTGTTTTAAAACGACTAGATGCATGTTCAGAGTTCTCTGATGGGTGAACCATTGATTATTTTTGAAAATACTGAAAGCAGTTAAATTCCTGTTTGGATTTCAAAATCTTGAAATGCTAAATTGGTTCACATTTTGTTAAATGTGGCTGTAAAGCCTTTTGGATATCTAATTGGTATCACCTAACTATCAATAGTATTATGACGAAATTATAATTTGCTACCATAGCTGGGGCAAGTGAACTATTTCAGAGGCAGTTTTCAAAGATGTAGAATTTTTCTGAAAAATTTTGAATGCTTAGGGAGTACATTAGAAAATTAGAATAATTTTACATGGAAAGGGGCCTTTTTTTTTTTCATTTTCCCCATCATGCCTCTTTTGTTTATATTAATTTTCATCCATCTTTATTCTTTGGCCTGTGTGGGCCCCCCATTGCAGTGACCTCTAGTTGCAGAGCACCGTCTCTGGGCGCATGCACTCCAGAGCACTGGCTCATAATTGGACACACCGGTCCAGCTGCTCTGGGGCACGTGGGATCTTCCCAGGCCAGGGATCGAACCGGCGCCCCTTGCACTGCAAGGCGGACTCCTTACCCACTGGACCACCAGGAAAGCCCCAAGACCTACTTTTTTAAGTCTCTTCTTCAGCTCTTAGTAATGACGCCTAGGAACGTGGACCTCAGCCTTTTAGGTGTGTGTCTAGAAGGCTTGAGGAGGACTCCTGGCTTCTCTGCTCTTCTCGAGGGTCCTGCGGTGACCACAGGCATGTGACCCAGAGGACCAGTTGTGTGAGCTCTTGTCAGAGGCAGCCCAGCTGAGGCTGCCTGAGCAGAGTCGCCCGCACCGTGATTCCCCTGCCAACAACAGCGCGGGTCCGGCTGCGTCCCTTCCCCCGGCGTCGGCCATGGTGCCCGCGAAGAGACTTGAGTCAGTGTCACGTGTTTGTACAGTCTTATTTAAGTGTGGATGCCATTGGGTCAACTCACTTAATGTTGCCTAACCTTTGTAAATGTGGGGTTGTGCTATTTTTAAGGACTTTTAGAAATGGGCTGCGTTGGGCTCTGCCTAGCAGAGAGGCTTGGTGGTCATGAGATCACATTCCACCCCCAGTAGTCTATGGATTTCTTTTGTGTAAACCAGGCCCTGACAGCTTTCTGAGGGTCTCTGAGAAAGTGGTAACTAGTGTGATGGGCTTGGAGTGTTTCCTGCCTCCACTGGAACTCCGCCTGTGAACCTAGATTCTCAGTGCAGCTGCTCTGAAGCACAGAGCACCCCCAGAAAGTACTGACAGACGGCAGAAGGGCAGGGTCTCCGGGGCTCCCTCCTCTGAAGGGCTGCCCTGGTCTCTCCTTCCCCACTGTAACACCTCACGTCTCCCGCTGCACTCCCTCTCCCCTCAGCACTCACGGTTGTCTAACTTCCCACTGGCTTTTCTGTTGATCTGGGTGAGTGTCTCTCTTCCTCACCAGAATGTAAGCTTAATGAGCACAGGGTTTGTGTCCGTTGTGTTCACTCTGGGTCCCTCAGACTTAGAGTGGGTGGCTGCTCCGTTAGTGTCTGTTGAAGGGAGGAGACATCGTGTCTGCCCTGGAGCATTCGAACTTCATGGGGAAGTAAAACAGGGAAGCCCTATGTCCTCGTCCTTATCCACACTCGGGACTGTTTTCTGAAGCCCTGGAAAGAACCGCTCCACACGCATAGTTAACTGAAGCGAGTTGTCCAGAGATGGCAGTTTCAGAGAAAGGGTGGCTGGCTGAGCAGTGGGGAAGGGCTCCTTAAGCAGAGTGTGGGGGAGGAGGTGGCTGGGACTGAGTCAGATGGACCCTGTGCAGACAGGCGCTCCAGCCCAGACGGTGGGGGTGCCCGGCAGGTACAGGAGGGCTGGTGGAGGACAGCCGGCGTGATGCAGGAGATGGCGTTTATCATGCAGGTGTCTGTAGCAGCAGACCATCCAGAGGACAGAGCCAGTTGGTTGCTCAGAATTTCATCCTTAGACAAGAATCCTTAAGTGTTATTAAAATTAAAAAAACAATGTGGGGGGCTTCCCTGGTGGTCCAGTGGGTAAGGACACCGCCTTACAGTGCAAGGGGCGCTGGTTCGATCCCTGGCCTGGGAAGATCCCACGTGCCGTGGAGCGGCTGGACTGATGTGTCCAATTACCGAACCGGAGCTCTGGTGCGCATGCGCCCAGACCCAGTGCTCTGTGACAACAGAGGCCACCGCCATGGGAGGCCCAGGTGGGCCAAGGAACAAAGATGGATTAAAGTGGACAAATGATAGACCAATGGAAGTGGCCCGCCTGCTCCCCTCCCTCCCCACCCCTCCCCCACCAAAATAAATAAATAATAAATCTTTGAAGGAAAAAAAAAACAAAAACAATGTGGGAAGGCCCACAGAGATGCCATAAGGCAAGTGTGGCTTGAGACTGTGGCTCTGGTAGCGCTGAATAATGGGACAAAAATGAAAAGAGAATCTTGAGGAAAAGCTTATAAAATTATTGACACGGTGCCCAGAGGAGTGGGGCGTGACGGGGACGTTTTCAGGGTTAGAGTCCAGTGGTCTGCAGCTGGGAGCAGTGCTGTAAGGACCGCTGTGCAGGCAGCGGACGGGAAGGCAGCTCACCGTCTCAGCGTCCACGTGGGAAGGCTCTTCCAGGCGTTAAGAGTAGCAAGATATTTCCTAAATTTCAAGGAGCTGCTGCTGTTGTTTTTCATCAAAACTGAAACTAATGAAACTGTTCTCTTAGTTTTATGTTTTAATTTAGTAAGAGAGGAAACATTTATTCTATAGAAGAGTTATGAAGTATATTTTAAACAAGCAGCTGACACATGGTTATCTGTCAATGGGATCTGTGTCAGCCCACCCTAGACACCGCTAATCTGACACAGCCTAACAATTAACGAGGCTTCTGGCTTCCTCACCTTCAAAAGCATATCATTCTGGTTTAATGCTTTTCTTTCTAAACAATGCTTAATCTTTCTAAGTCAGACGACCTGTTATTCTCTCCTCGCGTCTGTCTTCCGTTCCTTCTGCCTTCTTTGCTCATGCCGTCCTGCCCGGGGCTCCGTAAGCACGGAGCACGTCCTTCGTTCTGTCCAGCAGCAGCTGAGGGTAGTGGCAGCCGTGTTCCCACGTGTGCAGCTGCTCCGGAGGCCAGGCCTACACTCAGGTCATCCTGCTCCCTGCGGCCTCAGTGTCATCTTCATGGCTCACATGCCCAGACCAGGGTTCCGAGCGATGACGTCACGCGGGTTCCCGGCAGGTGCTCACTGGGCTGGGGTTCCAGCCCTGAGCGGGTGGGCTCGAGAGCCCAGGCCTTCCCCCCAGGGGCGGTCTCAAGCCATTTTACTTAAACATAGTATTTTCTTTTTCTTTTTTTTTGATGTACCTCTCATCCATGGACTTCTGGGTTTCTTAGTGATTTTTATTGATTGCAAGAAAAAAATTGTAGCTTTTCTATTAAGTTTAGGTTTTTCATACATGAGGTATGAACATGAAAAGTTCATGCCTTACATTGAGCCTCCCAGATTGCTGGTATTAAATCATTATCATCCTTAAAAACTGACTTTTCTTTTAGAAGTGGATATGTCACTGCCTTTTTGGAGAATGCTTCATTTAGTTTTCAAGTTCTGTTTATCTGAGTAAAATTACAATTCAGCTCAGCAAACACGTACTGAACACTTAGCGTGTAGTCACTAAAGACTGAACAGTGTCTTGGGGCACAGCAGTGAATGAAGTCCCTGGCCTGAGAGAGCCCCGTCCCACTCCAGGTCAGCAGGAAAACGTGGAGACAAGAGTCAGTAGCCCCCGCCCCAGACAATACTCCCCCCACCCAAGGCCTTGTTGTACGTTTCATTTAACCACATGTGTTGAAATCAATTCTAAATGTAGAATTTTTCCTAGGTATGCCTTGCCATAGCTCATTATTCCCAGCCAACAGACCTCCAGCTACTCTTTGCATTTGAATATGTTGGGAAAAAATACCACAATTCAGGTAAATATGAAAATATTAACTACTGTGACTAACTTTCCATTGTCTTAAATTTTACTCTTATGTTTTATGAGAAGCCTCCAAGTACCTGAGCTATAATGATTGTAGAATGATTACCTTCATAACTGTTAGAGAAGTAAGCACTCTGTACTAAAAGAGGTAATACCTGTCAGATGACTTCTTTAAAAAGTGACCGGGAAGAGCCTATAAGCACCTGTAAACAGCGGCTTGTGGGAAGCATGGCAGTGTCACTGGCTTGCATTGTATGATGAAGGAAGATAACTCTCCCTCCCCACATATTAACTGGGAGCTTGAGTTAAAATAATCTTACATTTTAAGAAAAGTGGCGGAAAATTACAAGACATTTGAAATCCGTGATATTTTTTGGCAAGGTGTGACTTCACACCAAAGTTGAAGCGACTAAATACTTAAGACTGTCAAAATACTGACTTTATATCTCTGAATAAGATTCATGAAAGAAAGATGAAAGAAATATTCATCTTTGGATGAGTATCCAAAGAACAAAAAATAGTGTATTTTAAACTGTTTTTACAGAATTGAATAGTTCTGTTCACACATATGTCAGTGATCACATCACCAAGGAAGATTCTAAGAGATCATGTAGTTCTGTGTTCTTTTTATATACATATATAATTTTGATCAACTGGTTTCTTTTTTTAACCTCATAAAAGGCCACAGGAAACACAGTCAGGTCTTGGGTCACCTCACCCCCTTGTAGGTTGGTGACCACTGGTCTGTTGCCTGCCGCAGCCCGTGCTCACCCTGTCTTCAGGGAGCAAGAGAGCTCGGCAGAGTGCCTGTAGTGAGAAGGCCCTTCACCCAGCCAGCGTGATCCTGACGGGGAGCTTACCCATTACCAATGGTACTGGTCTTTTACCTTTGGTTAGATCACGTATAGTGATCTAGAGAATGTGTATAACTAGAGTCTTCCAGTATCACTGTATCATGAGTTCATTAAGACGCAGGAGCAGCACACAGGACCACTGACCCACATGGCGTCCGCGTGTGTGGATGGCTTTAGAAGATGTTCCTAAACAAGGCAGCGGCGGCAGGCCGAAGCCACCGCCTTTGTCTTACAGTATGATACTTGGAGAAATTGGAAAACAAAATATTTGTAACTTAGTTTCTTTCATCAAAATGCAAGTGATTGTAACTTAGGCTTGAACACGACAAGTAGTAAGTTTTTCATTTCTTAACATAAAGAAAATCCACTCACTGTCTAAAGATGAAGTGCTGTAGTGCGCACCAGGAAGTGGGCACGGGGCTCTGGCTCAGCAGCAGGCTTGCGGGTGCGGCCCTCGGGGTTATCCCCAGTCACTCTCTCCCCTCTCGGTGGAGGGGCCTTCAACTCCCACTGCTGTTTGTTGATGCTACAGACCAGCCTGGAATGTCCACACAGAGCAGTCACAGTTCATTAATTTGTGAGCAAAAGACGCCCCTAATTCACCCTTGACCTTCAGGATGACACCTCGATTCGGGGGCTGGATCCAGAAGCCCTTTTCGCTGGCAGGCAGGTGACAAAGCCGTCCTCATACGAGGACAAGCAGCTGGAGGGTGTCCACAGCAACTATCCAGGAGGCTTTTTCGCGGGCCTCAGGCGTTCCGAGGATTCCCCTCGTGTTCAGCACCACTTGAGTGAAAAGTCAGTCGTCCAGGAACTTGCAGTCTGGGAAGATGCCAGCACCCCTAGGCTTGGCACACCCTGTACTGACGCCGTGGGAGACACTGACACAAAGAGGGGCAGTGGTTCTGTTTTTCCTTTTTTTTAAACCCAAAAGCAACCCAAGACACTGTTTTCACCAGTCAGCTTATTACTGGGAAAAAGTGTCCAAAAGGTGACAGACCCATGCTCACCCTGTCTTCAGGGAGCAAGAGAGCTCGGCAGAGTGCCTGTAGTGAGAAGGCCCTTCACCCAGCCAGCGTGATCCTGACGGGGAGCTTACCCATTACCAATGGTACTGGTCTTTTACCTTTGGTTAGATCACGTATAGTGATCTAGAGAATGTGTATAACTAGAGTCTTCCAGTATCACTGTATCATGAGTTCATTAAGACGCAGGAGCAGCACACAGGACCACTGACCCACATGGCGTCCGCGTGTGTGGATGGCTTTAGAAGATGTTCCTAAACAAGGCAGCGGCAGGCCGAAGCCACCGCCTTTGTCTTACAGTATGATACTTGGAGAAATTGGAAAACAAAATATTTGTAACTTAGTTTCTTTCATCAAAATGCAAGTGATTGTAACTTAGGCTTGAACACGACAAGTAGTAAGTTTTTCATTTCTTAACATAAAGAAAATCCACTCACTGTCTAAAGATGAAGTGCTGTAGTGCGCACCAGGAAGTGGGCACGGGGCTCTGGCTCAGCAGCAGGCTTGCGGGTGCGGCCCTCGGGGTTATCCCCAGTCACTCTCTCCCCTCTCGGTGGAGGGGCATTCAACTCACACTGCTGTTTCTTGATGCTACAGACCAGCCTGGAATGTCCACACAGAGCAGTCACAGTTCATTAATTTGTGAGCAAAAGACGCCCCTAATTCACCCTTGACCTTCAGGATGACACCTCGATTCGGGGGCTGGATCCAGAAGCCCTTTTCGCTGGCAGGCAGGTGACAAAGCCGTCCTCATACGAGGACAAGCAGCTGGAGGGTGTCCACAGCAACTATCCAGGAGGCTTTTTCGCGGGCCTCAGGCGTTCCGAGGATTCCCCTCGTGTTCAGCACCACTTGAGTGAAAAGTCAGTCGTCCAGGAACTTGCAGTCTGGGAAGATGCCAGCACCCCTAGGCTTGGCACACCCTGTACTGACGCCGTGGGAGACACTGACACAAAGAGGGGCAGTGGTTCTGTTTTTCCTTTTTTTTAAACCCAAAAGCAACCCAAGACACTGTTTTCACCAGTCAGCTTATTACTGGGAAAAAGTGTCCAAAAGGTGACAGACCCATCTCTGTTGTGAAATTGACAAGAGGGCAGACGGTGCTTCTGGACTAAAGAGTGAGAAAACCACAGGTTCCCAGTAGGCTCTGAGGCGGCAGCTCCAGCCTGTGCCAGACGCCTGCCTGCAGGTGCAGCAACAAGACCTCAGGGTGCAGTGGAGACCGGGCAGAAAACACACATTCTCAGTGGCGTTGTTCTGTTTTGTGCCCTTCTCCTCCTTTTGTAAGCACGGGTCTGGGTGTTGGATGTTCCCTGCGGTGCTTATTGGAAAACCACTTACAGGGTCCATTCAGAACTGTAGGAAGCCTTAGTTTGTTGCTTGTCAGCTCTTCCGACATTCTCATGCAGCTGTAAGCGGTTGTGACAGGTCCTCGTGTCTCTGAAGTAGGCGGGCACCAGCCTGTCAACCAGAGTCCCTGTTTGGGGAGCTTTTAAAGACAGCCACACCAGCGCCACCCCAGCTCACAAGGCTCCCTTCATGGCCGCTTCGTTGACTCAGCTCTCTAGGACTTCATGCTCACAGTTTGATTTCCCCTTCTTCACCCTTGTGTGACTTGACTTCTGCATTGTCACTGAAGTGATGACTTTCCCGTGTCAGCTGCTTTATGCTCTTTACTGTTGCTGGAGGCCTCCTGAGTGTGGAGGGCTCGGTTACATGGCAGCTCGGTTTCATGGCAGGTCGTTTCCCCGGGGTCTAGGTTGAGACCTGTGAGCTGTGTCACAGGAGACGGTGAAGGTCAGGAGCGCTGCATGTCCTGAGACCTCGGGCAGCAGTGTCAGGGTGGCTGGCTCTTCTAGAGGACTGGTCCAGCTAGGCCTCCTCGGGCACCCATAGACAGGCCTGGGCTTCGGGCCTCAGGACTTCCTGGAAAGCATAAAAATTGCCAGACTCTCTAGTGGCAGACTGGATACCCACTACACGTCCTGAAATAAGCTCTCCCTGGAGAAGATGCTGAGTGTCGGAGAGCCCTGGTCCTCACGGCTGAGACACGGACGGGTTCTGAACAGGCAGAACCTGTGGAACAGCACACACGGGAGATCCAGTGGGTGCCTTCACTTCACGTTTAGAGAAAGTCATCTCTTCTTCCTCTGGTCTTGAGATGATACACGTTTTGCCAGAGGAGCAGCCTCGTAAACCCTGAGCCTGTTCTCAGCATGGCTTCCTCGTCGGTGACCTCAGGACATCGAGGAGCATGCAGTCCTGGCTCCCAGCTAGAGTGGAGCTGCTAGAGTATTATTTCCAGGGTCCTTACGAAGGTCCAGGCTGTTCTTTCAGCTTCTTCTCAGTGGCGGTGGTCTCCGTGTGTGGTGGGGACTTCTGTGTGGTGGTGGTAATGGCAGCATTTCTTTTCCTGGTTTTAATGTGGATAATGTTTGCTGTGTGCTTCTGATAAATATCCTTGATTGAGTTAAGGAAATTCCCTTCTTTTCCCAATTAGCTAAAATTTGTTTTTGCTTTTCTTTTATTTTTTGTATCACGAACATGTGTCAAACTCTGTCAAATGTTTTTCTGCACTCAGAAGGGTTTTCCCCTTTACTTTGGTTGTATGATGAATTATTTAGGTTTTCTAATACAGGCTAGCTCTGGACACCATGTGAAGCGGGCACTGCCTGGGAGTTCCACGAGGGTTCTGAGCTCTGGGGGGTCACGGGCGCCAGGTTCCCCGGCACGTTCTGGTGGCTCTCAGGCCAGAGCAGCGCTGAGACAGAGCAGCACACCAGGATGTGAGCTTAGAAGGAACATTTAACTTTAACAAGCTCTCTGAAAATCAGAATTACAATCACCATAATTCTGATACCACCCAAAGAATAGAATCCAAAATTGCTAGCCTGGTGCCTGAGCCCCTTCCTGATCTACAAGGCGCAAGCGCCGTCCAGTGTTGAACGTGCCCCTGCCTTGTCCACCAGAGAAGCCGCTGGCCGCAGGTGGCTATTGAGCACTGGGATGTGCCTGGTGCAGCTGAGGAACCGAGTTTAGAATCTTGGTTAAACCTGAATTTCAGCTGAAACATCAGGAGCGCATGTGGCTGGCGTTGCCTTTTGGGACAGCACACCTGAGCAGCTGGGCATTGCAGCCTCCCTTCTGCCACCTCTGGTGGCCTTGTTGCTCTCACAATGGTTCACTGCTCGACATGGTACAGCTCGGCCACATTCCTTAAGTCCTGCTCTGCCTGTTTGCCCGTCTCCTCCTTGCTAGCCACCCGGCAGCACTTGGTTTGGCTGGGTCCTTAGGATTCTGCTCAGAGCAGCTCAGGTCAAGGGCCTACCTACCCGATGTAGCCTCAGCAAGAGCACAGGGCTTCCTGTTCATCCTCACTCTCTTGACCAGGGCCTCAGAGTAGCGGTGAAATCTTACTCCAGGCCTTAGCCTGTGGTTGGTTCTCAGAAAATACCCGTGTTGCAGCAGGTGTAGTAAGTAATACATAGGAACGGGCGTGGCGTGTTCATGGGACAGGAAGGGTCTTCAGGACCATGGGGGATGGGAGTTGGGGAGCACCGGGCAGGAAGAGTCAGGGCAGACCTGAGAGGTCGCTTTAAGGGAAGCCGTTCAGGTTCGCAGGATGCAGTTGGAGACCTTGGGCTGAGGGTGGCATCCTGAAAGCCTGTTTCTCAGGAAGTGTGCTTTGTGGCTGCGGCTGGGCTGAGTGCAGCCCAAGCAGGCAGGTCCCAGGCCGGAGAGGGACTCTGCCACCCTGGTCAGACTCATCTTTACCTCTGGCTCCACCGAGGACCCCACCTGCTCCCAGCAGGTTAAAGTGCTTCTCAGAGGGGAAGACTCCTTCCTTGGGAAGATCAGGTCCTGGCCCCTGTGAGCCTGCAGTGCACGGGCCTCTTGGTGGAGGGGGAGGTCCACGTAGGAAAGGGCTGAGAAGTCAGTACTGGAGAATGAATGGTGCAGGCAGCTCGAGGGCAGGGGTGCTGGTGGGTTGTGCTTTTTCCTGGCAGGACCAACAGTGACTTGCTCACGCCACAGCTCAGGGCAGGGGGCTGAGGGCGGCCTGGGAGCGGCATCCACAGACAGAAGCTGAGGAGGAGAGAACTGGAGAGGAGATGTGGGAGCACATCCTTCGTGCTCTCAGGAGGTGGTCACTGAACAGAGGGGCAGCGTGTGGTGTAGCGTGACAGCCTCCAGCATGGCCACACGAGAGCCTTCCCTTGCAGGCAGAGCCCGTGGATGGACAGGGTATGGAGGTGCCACAGGGGTGGGCACAGGGCACCGGGGCTGTCCTGACAGAGGAGGGGCTGCTTCTCGCTCAGGACGGCCGGGACAGGCAAGACGGCCGTGGAGAGACCAGAGACAAGACAGGGACCAGCTGCCACATCGCAGTGTGCTGGTGACATTTGGGGCAGAATTAACCCTGTTGCTCTTTCTTGTAGCCAGCAAAGCTAACGGAGTACCCTCAGGAGCTGGGGGCGGCGGCAGCCAGAAGACCCCGCTGTTCGAGACGTCCTCCGACTGGGACAGGGAGGTGAAGAGGACGGGTGCCTCCGGCTGGCGGGTCTGCTCTGTCAACGAGGGCTACATGATCTCCACCTGGTGAGTTGCGCGGACCCTGCGTGTGGGGCAGGGCGGGCATGCTGCTGCTTGGGCATCATGAGACGCACCGTTGTTGGTGACTGTTAGGGTACGGTTCACGGAATATTTGTTTTGCTTTGTTTTTTGCCACTTCTATTGATCTTTCATTTATCTATTTCCATCCATCTTTGTTCTTTGGCCTGTGTGGGCCTCCCATTGCAGTGGCCTCTCTCATCCCAGAGCACGCGCACCAGAGCTCTGGCTCAGTAGGTGGACACACCGGTCCAGCCACTCTGCGGCACGTGGGATCTTCCCAGGCCAGGGATTGAACCGGCGCCCCTTGCACTGCAAGGTGGTGTCCTTACCCACTGGACCACCAGGGAAGCCTGGAATATTTGTTTTTAAAGTGCTTTAATGAATATTGTATTTTGAAGGTAAGGACTTTTTTTAACATAATCACGACGTCAGTATCTACTGAAAGAAACTGACAGTCATTCCAGCAGCCACGTCACTGACGCAGCCTGTGTTTATTTGCTTTTGTGTCTTTCACAGTTAGTTTGTTCCGATCAGAGTCGTATTGAACCTGTGATCCACTTCAGACGTCTTAATCTATGGTAGTCTCCTTCCACCCCCTTTTTACCTACCGTTTATCATTGTGACAAGACCAGGTCCCTTGTTCTGTGGACTTTTCCTGGTCTAGATATTGCTGGGCTCAGTCTTGTGGTGTCCTTGGATGACCCTCTGTCCACTGTATCTGAAACATTAGCTAGCTCTGGAGGCTGTTCTAATTAGAGCCAACCCCTTAACCACATGGCACCCAGATTCTTTTCAGTAGTAAACTCTTCATTTCCGCGCAGTCCCTGCATGCGGAATCTGCAGACGGGGAGTTGTGGGTGTGGAGGAGCCACGTGTGTGCAGGGAGGGCCTGCACCCCTAGCCCAGCTTGTTCAAGGCTCAGTTTTAGGTTTGAGGCAGGGCTGCTTCCCGAGGTGTTCTGGGCACCCCTGTGGCATCCCCTGACGCCCACCGCCCAGTGGGCCCCATGCCCGTCAGCCATGAGCAGTGCCGGCTCCCGTTCCTGTCGCGTCTGCCTCGGGAGAGAGGCTCACTGCCCGGACCTGCTGTTTAGAGGGGATTGCTCTCAGTCACGTTCCAGTGCTGGGGCGCTCTCAGCAGCTTGTGAGCACCTGAAGGGCAGGAGAAGCACTGCCTTTTCCCTTAGCCGGTTTTCAGAAGGGGGCGGCTGCCCAGAACCCTCCAAAAGTGACTAGAAATTGTGTTCACATTTTGTCAACTGTTACTTAGTGCTCTCAGGTTTGGGGGTGATTTGGTTTCATGTCATTCAGGTCCTTGTGAGCTTCTTCACAGCAGGGTTGTGGACAAGTATGAGGCTTTCTAGGAGCGTGTTGCCTGGAAGGGGCTGGGGAGCACTGAACTTTGTGGGCAGCACACTTCAGCGTCGAGGAGCCGGTGACAAGGCCTGCGTGACCGCCTCTGTCCCCTCCCCAGCCCTGAGAGCAGAGGAAATGGGAGAGAGACGAGTTCACGTGTGTGAGCTTGCCCAGTAGTGAGTACTCGCTGACCCCGTCCCAGGGTCTGCCCTCCTCTAGGGGACAGAAAGCCGAGAAGAAGAAGAGAGAAGGGCTGAACTGTTGCCTAGGCCTGAGGGTCAGGTGGAGCTAGTGTGACTTGTCTTCTACCCATAGTCTGTCGAGAGGACAGGGTGGATATTGTTTCCAGAGATCGTACACGTGCTTGACAGAAGGTCATTCTGGACAATATTCAAGTGCTTCCTTTGGGTTTTTCCTCTGCTCTGCTACAGCTTTTGCAGTAACTGACCACATGGCATGTGGTTTAGACTGAGTGTCTAGGTTCCCCGGGGTTGCCCCCACGTCCACCGGGTGGGCTGCACATTAACCAAGGGTGGGGTCTGGAGTGCACGCGGGCCCCGCCTGCAGCCAGGCGCTCATTTCCGCGAGTCCCTGCATGGAATCTGCAGACGGGGAGTTGTGGGTGTGGAGGAGCCACGTGTGTGCAGGGAGGGCCTGCACCCCTAGCCCAGCTTGTTCAAGGCTCAGTTTTAGGTTTGAGGCAGGGCTGCTTCCCGAGGTGTTCTGGGCACCCCTGTGGCATCCCCTGACGCCCACCGCCCAGTGGGCCCCATGCCCGTCAGCCATGAGCAGTGCCGGCTCCCGTTCCTGTCGCGTCTGCCTCGGGAGAGAGGCTCACTGCCCGGACCTGCTGTTTAGAGGGGATTGCTCTCAGTCACGTTCCAGTGCTGGGGCGCTCTCAGCAGCTTGTGAGCACCTGAAGGGCAGGAGAAGCACTGCCTTTTCCCTTAGCCGGTTTTCAGAAGGGGGCGGCTGCCCAGAACCCTCCAAAAGTGACTAGAAATTGTGTTCACATTTTGTCAACTGTTACTTAGTGCTCTCAGGTTTGGGGGTGATTTGGTTTCATGTCATTCAGGTCCTTGTGAGCTTCTTCACAGCAGGGTTGTGGACAAGTATGAGGCTTTCTAGGAGCGTGTTGCCTGGAAGGGGCTGGGGAGCACTGAACTTTGTGGGCAGCACACTTCAGCGTCGAGGAGCCGGTGACAAGGCCTGCGTGACCGCCTCTGTCCCCTCCCCAGCCCTGAGAGCAGAGGAAATGGGAGAGAGACGAGTTCACGTGTGTGAGCTTGCCCAGTAGTGAGTACTCGCTGACCCCGTCCCAGGGTCTGCCCTCCTCTAGGGGACAGAAAGCCGAGAAGAAGAAGAGAGAAGGGCTGAACTGTTGCCTAGGCCTGAGGGTCAGGTGGAGCTAGTGTGACTTGTCTTCTACCCATAGTCTGTCGAGAGGACAGGGTGGATATTGTTTCCAGAGATCGTACACGTGCTTGACAGAAGGTCATTCTGGACAATATTCAAGTGCTTCCTTTGGGTTTTTCCTCTGCTCTGCTACAGCTTTTGCAGTAACTGACCACATGGCATGTGGTTTAGACTGAGTGTCTAGGTTCCCCGGGGTTGCCCCCACGTCCACCGGGTGGGCTGCACATTAACCAAGGGTGGGGTCTGGAGTGCACGCGGGCCCCGCCTGCAGCCAGGCGCTCACGTCCCGCCCTGTGTTTCCTCTCCAGCCTCCCGGAGTACTTCGTGGTGCCGAGCTCACTGGCCGACCAGGACCTGAAGGTCTTCTCCCATTCTTTTGTTGGAAGACGGATGCCAGTAAGTGAGGCCTGCAGGCTCTCCCATATGGCGGCCCGTTTCCACCCAGTTACGTAAAGGCCTGCTTCTCTCCTAGTGCTGGTGCTGGAGCCACTCGAACGGCTGCGCCCTCGTGCGCACGGCCCTCGTGAGAGACGTGCTGCAGCAGAGGAAGATCGACCAGAGGTGAGCTCCAGCCTGCGGGCTCGGGACTTCTCGTTGTCCTGAGGCGGGCAGTAGGCTAAGGAGAGGTGGAAAGACCACCAACTCCAGCTAGGCACTGCACTGTGGAGAGGAGGTGGACGCACTGAAGTTCACACTCGGGTTCCACCAAGTGTGTGTAGTTCTTCGGCTTCTCAGGTATTTGGCTGCTGACACCTTGCTGTAGCGTCTGGTGGACAGCCAGGGCAGGGATGTCCGGTTGAGACGCTGCAGCCTGGGTTTAGCATTTACAGTCACTAGGATGGTGTGTAGTTAGCGCATAGTAGGTACTGTGCGCTCAGAAAATGTGTGTTGAATAAATGAATGGACAGTGACTCAAAGGTCTTATCTTTGTTAGGATTTGTAATGCAATAACTAAAAGCCACCCCCAGAGAAGCGATGTCCACAAATCAGATCTGGATAAGACCTTACCCAGCATCCAGGAGATTCAAGCGGCTTTTGTGAAACTTAAACAGCTGTGTGTGAACGGTAATCTCATTTTCATTTTACATATATGTACATAGATGTAAACAATGAATGGGTGGGGCTTCCCCTGATGGTCCAGTGGGTAGGGACACCGCCTTGCAGTGCAAGGGGCGCCAGTTCGATCCCTGACCTGGGAAGAGCCCACGTGCTGCAGAGCGGCTGGACTGATGTGTCCAACTACCGAGCCAGAGCTCTGGAGCGCATGCGCCCAGAGCCGGCGCTCTGCAACGCCCGGGTTCCCCAGTGGTGCCACATTAACCAAGGGTGGGGTCTGGAGTGCACGCGGGCCCCGCCTGCAGCCAGGCGCTCACGTCCCGCCCTGTGTTTCCTCTCCAGCCTCCCGGAGTACTTCGTGGTGCCGAGCTCACTGGCCGACCAGGACCTGAAGGTCTTCTCCCATTCTTTTGTTGGAAGACGGATGCCAGTAAGTGAGGCCTGCAGGCTCTCCCATATGGCGGCCCGTTTCCACCCAGTTACGTAAAGGCCTGCTTCTCTCCTAGTGCTGGTGCTGGAGCCACTCGAACGGCTGCGCCCTCGGCGCACGGCCCTCGTGAGAGACGTGCTGCAGCAGAGGAAGATCGACCAGAGGTGAGCTCCAGCCTGCGGGCTCGGGACTTCTCGTTGTCCTGAGGCGGGCAGTAGGCTAAGGAGAGGTGGAAAGACCACCAACTCCAGCTAGGCACTGCACTGTGGAGAGGAGGTGGACGCACTGAAGTTCACACTCGGGTTCCACCAAGTGTGTGTAGTTCTTCGGCTTCTCAGGTATTTGGCTGCTGACACCTTGCTGTAGCGTCTGGTGGACAGCCAGGGCAGGGATGTCCGGTTGAGACGCTGCAGCCTGGGTTTAGCATTTACAGTCACTAGGATGGTGTGTAGTTAGCGCATAGTAGGTACTGTGCGCTCAGAAAATGTGTGTTGAATAAATGAATGGACAGTGACTCAAAGGTCTTATCTTTGTTAGGATTTGTAATGCAATAACTAAAAGCCACCCCCAGAGAAGCGATGTCCACAAATCAGATCTGGATAAGACCTTACCCAGCATCCAGGAGATTCAAGCGGCTTTTGTGAAACTTAAACAGCTGTGTGTGAACGGTAATCTCATTTTCATTTTACATATATGTACATAGATGTAAACAATGAATGGGTGGGGCTTCCCCTGATGGTCCAGTGGGTAGGGACACCGCCTTGCAGTGCAAGGGGCGCCAGTTCGATCCCTGACCTGGGAAGAGCCCACGTGCTGCAGAGCGGCTGGACTGATGTGTCCAACTACCGAGCCAGAGCTCTGGAGCGCATGCGCCCAGAGCCGGCGCTCTGCAACGACAGACGCCACCGCGATGGGAGGCCCACAGGAGCCAAAGAACAAAGACGGATGAACATAGAGAAACGAAAGACCAAGAGAAGTGGCCCGCCTGCTCCCCTCCCTCCCCAACCCAACCCCCGCCCAAAATAAATAAATAAATAAATCTTTACCAAAAAAAAAAAAAAACAATGAATGGGTGACTATATGAGGCATTATACAAGGCATGTCAGGAGAAGTGACATCACTTAAAATTTAGAAATAAATCCATTTAAGGAAAGGCTCATTGAAATATCGGTACAAATTATTATTGTATTGACAATGTCAGAAGCTCTTAGAAAATGAAGGTTAAGCTGCTTTTAGTTTTGGAGAAAAAGTGCTGGTAGAGCCACCTGCGACCTCACAGACCTCCTAAGACTTGATGCGCTCCGCTGTTTGGAGACACGTGACTTGGTGTGCTCCACCCAGAGCCATGTGAGTATGTGCACAGCCTTTCAGGTTCCGTGTGTCTGCTGGAGCACACGCTCATGGGGTGCTCTGGTGTGCCCTGGAGGGCTGACTCACAGGAAAGGGGCCTTGCTATGAAGGGGGTACAGGGGATAGAGAGGCAGCGGGGCCTGAAGGTGAGCCAGGGGACAGAGGTGTGTTTGGAAAAGCAGCGACTGGCTTTCGGCCATCGAGTACTCTGGTGGCTGAAGAGTGGGGTTTGTGAGGCAAGGGGGCACCTTGAGACAAGCCAGGACAAGGTCCTGCCAGGAAGCCACCCTCTTGCCCACAGGGGTCGTCACCAAGGTCACGTTAGCCAGGCCCTGGCGGCAGGGAGGATCAGACCCCCCTAGGGAGGGAGGGCCCAAGTCAGAGAGGTGGGGTCAGCAGCTCTAGGAGGCAGAGGTGGTTAAACTCTGAGATTTCCCTGAAGAGCCAGAGAGACAGGGGCCTGGGGAATGCTTGATTCTGTTCCTTATAGAATTTTAGTGTGTCTTAAATGCTTTTATTATTAAGTGCAACTGCATAACACTTCTTTCTTTTTTTTTTAAATTTTTTTTTGGGGGGGCGGGTTGGGGAGAGGGGGGGGGCGGGCAGGCCACTTCTATTGGGCTTTTCATTTATCTAGTTTCATCCATCTTTGTTCTTTGGCCTGTGTGGGCCTCCCATCGCGGTGGCCTCTCTTGTCGCAGAGCACCGGCTCTGGGCACATGTGTCCAGAGCTCTAGCTCCATAATTGGACACGTCGGTCCAGCTGCTCCATGGCACATGGGATCTTCCCAGGCCAGGGATCGAACCGGCACCCCTTGCACTGCAAGGCGGTGTCCTCACCCACTGGACCACCAGGGCAGCCCTTCTTTCTTTTTAAATATTTATTTATTTATTTATTTTGGGGGGGTGGGGGAGGGAGGGGGCGGGCGGGTCACTTCTATTGGTCTTTCATTTATCCATTTGCATCCGTCATTGTTCTTTGGCCCATGTAGGCCTCCCATCGCAGTGGCCTCTCTTGTCACAGAGCACCGGCTCTGGGCACATGCACTCCAGAGCTCCGGCTCAGTAGTTGGACACATCGGTCCAGCCGCTCCACAGCACGTGGGATCTTCCCAGGCCAGGGATCGAACTGGCACCCCTTGCACTACAAGGCGGTGTCCTTACCCACTGGACCACCGGGGAAGCCCCCTTTCTTTTTAATATATATATATTTTTTTCTTTTTCCCCATCATGCCTCTTTTTATTTATATTTACTTTCATCTGTCTTTATTCTTTGGCCTGTGTGGGCCTCCCATTGCAGTGGCCTCTGTCACTGAAGAGCACTGGCTCTGGGCACATGCACTCCAGAGTGCTGGCTCGTAATTGGACACACCGGTCCAGGCACTGTGTGGCACTTGGGATCTTGCCGGGCCAGGGATCGAACCGGTGTCCCTTGCACTGCAAGGCGGATTCTTTACCCACCGGACCACAAGGGAAGCCCTGTATAACACTTCTTAAATCCAACTTTTAAATAATAGAAACTGTGATATATTAACTAACTCTAAAGTTGATCATGTTAAGAAGCCTAAAAGAGTTATATGTGTGTATATGTGAATCTGTAGAATTACATATGTAATGATCATATTAATTACAGAACCATTTGAAGAGACTGAAGAGAAATGGCTGTCTTCACTGGAGAATACACGGTGGCTAGAATATGTAAGGTTTGTACAGCTGCTTTCCTTTGTTCTTAACTCTTTACTTTGAAACAATGACAGATCCACAGGAGATACAAAGTGTTACAGAGCCACGCAGCCCTCCCGTGCCTCCCCAGTGGTAAGAGCTCACTTATCCAGACCATGGTTGTGGAACAGGAAGCCAACAGTAGTGTAAGCCACAGGCCCCGTTCCACATTCATAAAGGCATGCCCTTGTGTGTCTCTGTGTGGTTTTGTCTCGTGTGTAAACCCCCGTGACCGCCAGCACAGTTGGGATACTGAGTGCCCCGTCACCACGGCTCCCTCCTGCCACCCCTGAAGAAATGCGCCCCCAGCCCCAAAAGCTCCACCCCAGCCCCTGAGAACCGCTCACTTCTTCTCCATCTCTGTCATCGGGTGATCTCAGGAACATCATGTAATTTAGCAGAGGTTAATGATAGTTAATGATACAAAAACCAAACTGTACTCTGTCTGTGAGTTGTACAAATACTGAAGAAATCCAGAAAGGTTACAGAAAATCCAAGTACGTATGGTGAGGGATTAGATGTGCTTGATTTCAAGTGCTTCCGCCAACGCATCTGTCGTGGAAATTGGGGATTTAACAGTGTCTCCCTTCCTGTCTCCAGGGCGTTTCTTCACCACGCGGCAGAGCTCGTGTACGTGCTGGAGAGCAAGCGTCTGTCTGTGGTGCTGCAAGGTAACCCACTCCTGCCAGGCAGCGTCCCCGGGCCACATGCTCAAGACTGTCCTAGCAGTTCTAGGTCCTTTGTATTTCTGTGTACCTTTCAGGATCAGCAAAAAGCCTGTCAGGTTTTGGGTAGGAGTATTTGGGTAGGAATATGTTGAACTCGTAGACTGGGGAGAATCCCATCTTAATATGGAATCCACTGATCCATAAAATGAATGTCTCTCCATTTATTTGGGGTTTCTCTCCCATCTTGTCAGCAGTTTTATGATTTTAGTGTACAGCCCTTGCATTTATTTGGTTAAATCTGTCTTACTTTTGATGCAGTGGTGACTGCAGTTGCTAGTCTTTCAGGTGGATTACGGACTCTTGTTATTGTGTATAAAATTTCTGCAGCCTTAGGAACATTCATTAGTTCTCATGTTGGTTTATGGATTCTTTAGGGTTTTTTTTTTTTTTTTTAAAGATTTATTTATTTATTTATTTTGGGTGGGGGTCGGATTAAGGAGGGAGGGGAGCAGGCGAGCCACTTCTGTTGGTCTTTCATTTCTCTATTTTCATCTGTCTTTGTTCTTTGGCTCCTGTGGGCCTCCCATTGTGGTGGCGTCTGTTGCTGCAGAGTGCTGGCTCTGGGCGCAGGCGCTCCAGAGCTCTGGCTCGGTGATTGGACACATCGGACCAGCCGCTCCGCGGCACGTGGGATCTTCCCAGGCCAGGGATCGAACCGGCGCCCCTTGCACTGCAAGGCAGTGTCCTTACCCACTGGACTACCAGGGGAAGCCCAGTTTATGGATTCTTTATGGTTTTATTTTTTTATATATACGGACCATAACCATACTGTCTTCCAATATGGTTATTGCTTGCTTCTCTCAATCTGAACGCCTTGGGTTTTTTCTTGCCTGACTTCTTTGTAGAGCTGCCAGGACTGGGCAGCAGATGCAACAGAGAGGTCCTTCTCTTGTTGCCCATCTTAGGAGAAGAGCAGCCAGGCTTTCACTCGCAAAAGAGATGGTAGTCATAGGGTTTTATGGATTTCTTCTCTTCCTAGTTTGCTGAGTTTTTATCCAGAATAAATGTTGGATTTTCGTCAGATAATTTTTTGCATTTAATGAGGTGATGTTATTTTTGTCCTTTATTTTTTATTATGGTGTGTCATTTTAATTGTCACACGTTAAACCAGCCTTGAAGCCCACCATGCACAGAACACGGACGTGTGTGCCTCGCCTCCTTCTGTCCGTCCCTCACCATTCTGCGATGTACCGATCCTTGTCTTTCTGTTTTACTGACAGAGGAGGAGGGGCGAGACCTGAGCTGCATCATAGCTTCTCTGGTTCAAGTGATGCTGGACCCCTACTTCCGGACCATCACCGGGTTTCAGAGTCTGATACAGAAAGAGTGGGTCATGGCTGGATACCCATTCCTGGACAGGTGCAACCACCTGAAGAGATCAGAGAAGGAGGTAGTAAACCTGCATGCTTATCCTCAGTCCTTCCATGTGCATGGCGCAGAAGCCTGTGCCCACAGCCCAAGTCGAGCAGCCGAGGTGGGAGGGTGACCAGCCGCATGGGCCACGCATACAGGCCTCGCTGTCTTCTTACTAATCTCTTTCCTACGTCGGTGAGAAGGCTGGGGTAGGCATGGGCCCTTCGGGATGACACTGAGTGGCCCCGTCTTTGTGTGTCTGCCAGGCTCCCGTGTTTCTGCTCTTCCTGGATGCCACGTGGCAGCTGCTAGAGCAGTGCCCAGCGGCCTTCGAGTTCTCCGAGACCTACCTGGCGGTGCTGCACGACAGCACGCATGTGGCCCTGTTTGGCACCTTCCTGTTCAACTCGCCGCACCAGCGCGTGCAGCAGAGCACGGTGAGGACCCGCGGCGGGGACGCTCCACGGTCTTGTGCCTCTGCTGCCTCCGCTTCCGTTTTCCAGTGGATCAAAATCCAGGAACTTGACCCTGCTGCACCTGTCTGATTGAGCGTTTTAGGTCTCTCTGACGTTCACTGAAAGAGGCAGCTTATTTTATCCACCTTAAATGCTGTGCTTTTGTATTTATATATTCCTGTTTGGGTTGTTTGAATGCGTAATCCACAGGATCCTGTTTGAGAACATTTATTTCCTAGGTCAGTAGCATAGAAGTTGTACAAAGCAAATGATTTTTCTTTGGGAGTTCTTTGGAGGAGGAATTTGAGAGGAAATGCAGACGTGACACGAGACTGGAAGTCTCTGGGCGCTCCTCACGGGTGTGCTCAGCCCCTCGCGCCTCAGGCCGTCAGCTTCCAGTGCTCCATTCAGAGGAAGGACCACGACTAAGGAGGGTCTCAAGCCAGACTTGCCCTGGTGGAACCTTTTAGAACTACAAGTTGTGTCTCACCCACGTCTGGAGCAGTGGGTGTAGCCAGCAGAGGCCACAGAGACCACTGAGAGACAGGGAGGACACTCCCGTGGGCCTCAGAGAGACTGCGAGAAGGGCTGCCTTCCCAGTGAGCTGGGGCCCTGGGCCTGGGTCTGGGACGGTGCTGAGCCGGGGTTCCTTATCTGTGAAGCTGCTCCCTCAAGCCAGCTGCCAAGTGCCCTGGAGACACATGCCATTCAGGACTGTGGGTGTGGCCATATGTCTAAGAGGGTCGATTCAGGCTGGCCGGGCAAGCTCCCTCCACGAGTCCACACTCACCGACAGGCTTGCTGCCCGGGCCCTCCCCTCTGCGCGCAGGGCCCCTGGCCCCTCTGTCTGGGGAGCTGAGTGTGCTGCTTCAGGAGGGTGCAAGTTGCTCTCATTCAGAAAATTCCTTTGTATAAGGATGAATGACTCATCAGAAAGGAAGTACGTAAGAGAAAATCGTTGGTTTGGCATCTTTTCACAAATGTTCAAATATTTTATTTTGCAGGAATTTGCTATAAGCAGGAATATCCAGCTGGGTGATGAGAAGGGTTTAAAATTCCCCTCCGTCTGGGACTGGTCTCTCCAGTTCACGGCGAAGGACCGCACCCTCTTCCACAACCCCTTCTACATTGGGAAGAGCACACCTTGCGTGCAGAATGGTTCTGTGAAGTCTTTTAAACGGACAAAGGTAAACTACCAAAATGCACCTGGTGTTGTGCACACATAACCAAAAGCCTCTTTGTCAGAACCGAGTCTTAACTTCCCACAGCAGCATTCCCAGTGCAGGTGTGAGGGTTCACTGGCTGTTTCTTTCTTTTATGGCTGTGCCGTGTGGCTCAAGGGATCTTAGTTCCCCAGTGGGAATGAACCTGGGCCTTTGGCTCTGAGCATGAGGAGTTGTAGCCCCTGGAGCAGCTGGGAAGCCCCTGGCAGCGTTCACCTTCTCGTTCAGATGACTGCCGGACTCTTCATCTTGCTGTCTGAGCCCTGGCAGCCCTGGTCAGCACCTTGTTCCTAAAACACGTCTATGCTGCCTGCTCTTATAGAGATCTGCTTACGATGAATCTTGAGCAGATGTCAGGCAGACCTTGTTTTACTGCAGTTGCTTTACTACACTTGGCAGATACTGCATTTTTACAGATTGAAGGTTCATGCGATCCTGTGTCAGGTCCTCTGTTGGTGCCATTTCCCGGCACATGTGCTCACTTCCTGTCTCTGGGCCACATGGTGGTGATTCTCACAGTAGTTCAGGTTTTTTCATTGTTAATACAGATGTGACAGTCATCTGTGACCAGTGATTTCTGACATCACTCTTGCAAGATTACCGCTGGCTGAGGGCTCAGATGATGGTCAGCATTTTTAGCAATGGAGTACTTAAAGCATGCACATTGTCTTCTTAGACACACTGCTGTTGCACACCTAATAGATTACAGTGTACTGTACACCTAACTCGTACGTGTGCTGGGAAACCAAAAAACTGTCGCAACTTGCTTTATTGTGGTACCAGGAACTGAACCCATTGTCTCCCCGAGATCTACCTAGGATGGATAGAACATGTCACCCCACCCCTGTACAGGCCACAGCCGGCAGAGGCAGGGCCTCAGTGACCAGCTCCAGCAGAGGGGGAGCGGAGCAGGTATTACCAGGGGATGGACAGAATGTCCTTTAAGGTCGAAATTCCACCTGTTTTTCCTGAGACCAGGTACCGTCTTCCTGAAAGGGGAAGCTCCAGGAGGGTAATGCTGGACTCTCTCTTCTGTGTAGAAAAGCTACAGCTCCACACTGAGGGGAGTGCCGGCCTCCTTGAGGAACGGCGTCGTCAGCGAGCAGGAGTTGCGGCCGAGGAGAAACTCGCTGATCCTGCAAGCGAAGCCAGAGCCCCTGGAGCGGAGCCACAGCCAGGACCAGGGCGCCGAGCGGTTCTTCCAAGAATGGGCCTCCAGGCCGGCCGACCTGCACGGGGCCATCCTGCCGCATCTCTTGGGGGCGCACATCAAACTGTGGAAACTCTGCTACTTCCGCTGGGTCCCCGAGGCCCAGATCCAGCGCGGGGGCTTCATCACGGCCTTCCACAAGCTCTCGCTGCTGGCCGACGAGGTAGACATGCTGAGCAGGGCGCTGCGGCAGCCCCGCGGCGGCCCCCTGGGAGCACCTGGCCCCGAGCTGGCCCCCAGCAGGCTGTATTTCCATGCTGGGGGCCCACACGATGCCCCGGGCACGCCGGATTTCCTGTCCTCCTCATTCCCTTTCTCCCCCGTGGGCAATTTGTGCAGGCGGAGCATTTCAGGGACGCCCCTGAGCAAGTTCCTCAGTGGGGCCAAGATATGGCTGTCCACCGAGACCCTGGCAAACGAAGACTGAGCAGCCTGAGGGCCGAGCGGAACTTTCCACCCAAGGGGGCCAGGATACGCTGTGCACCGAGACCTCGCACAGGGAGCCCGCAGGGTCTTCCCGCACGTCCCATAGGGCGAGACCAGCTGCCCTAGACGTCAGAGGCGCTCACCGTTTATACGTAAGAGTAAAAGTTTGAAATTTGCACTAATTTTTAAAAATACGTTGAATTATGCTTCCTTCAACAGTGATTTTTAAAGACAGGCCTAACTTCTGTTATTTATGTTCTTTCTGTCATGCTGGGTCTGGCTCATTTTTAGGTCATTTGCAGGCAGACATTCCCAGGATCTCATTACTGTGATCAGACTAATCTGGTTTTCTCTGCAGCATTTGTCTTTCCAACCACCTATGAAAGCTTCCCTGAGCCTCGGTCAGACTAGCAGCCCAGAGGAGTCATCGGGAGAGTCGAGAACTGGTGTCTGAAAAGAACGGGTGTGCCTAGGCATCTGTGCGTGCTTCTGGTCACTTTCGTTTTCTGTGGCTGAACTCACCTGAAAGTTGTGGGTTCCCACACTCTTAATTTATTTTAGATGGCTCTGCCTGGGACCATAGATCACTGTTTTCAAACCATGAGTCTGCTTAGGACTAACTTTAAAACAACATGCACTGTTGACTTTAAAAGCATTTGCTGTAGATAATATAATTAAACTTAGAAGTGCCTTTGATTATTAATCAGTACCAGGATATGAACAGCGCAGGGTTAAACACTTTTGAGTTAGGGTGTCAGAGAGCCACCACACGTGAAGGAGGCTGGGCACTCAGCTTTTTCCGACCGCCAGGGCTCCCTGAGGCCACTCCTCCGGCCGAGTGGCCTGGGACACCACAGGTCTGGGGGGTGTCGTCGGCACGGCTGTGTCAGTGCCCCCCCCTACCCCGCAGCAGAGGCCCCGTCAAGAGTCCAGTGGAGGGCACTCTGGGCACATGCCCATGGAGCGGGGTGGGGAGGTCAGGTGGCAGGTCACCCGCCCGGAAGGACAGAGCGCCGGGCGCTCAGGGAGGACGGGCGAGCAGAGGTGGACGTCTCAGGCTCCCACCGTTTAACAGAGAACACCCGCCCCGCCTGCGACAGCAGCGTCAGGGAGACAGCCGCAGAGCTGGGCTGTGGTCCGAGCCCCGACGGCAGGTGGGGTCACAGGAGCTTCACCCAGGCGGGGGTCCAAGGCTCAAGCTCACTGCGGCCGTGCCGGTCACAGCACCCCCGCACCCCTCGCTTCTGGGGAAGACCAGTGTTTGAAAGGTCGCTCCTGTGTAACATCTTCAACTGCCGTCTCAAGCTTTTCAAAAAATCTTTATAAAATGTCCGGTTAGTGTATGTCCTTTTCTAAAACACGTTTTTTCCCCCCCCAAATTGTGTGTCTTACCTTCACAGATAACAAATAGGTGTTTCTGTCTGAATTACTTGCCTTTTAAAAATTGTTGGATAATGTCTCTGAATTTAAAGGGACGGAAGTTCCTATGCAGTGTCTTAGGAAATGCATCTTGTGGATAAACCCAGTGTTTCTGGCAACCTGCCTAAAGAGGAAGGGCTGGTTTAGTTCACATGAGTAGCACTGTTCCCATTAAACACTTTCTAGTCCTTGACTGGAACCAGCCCTGGCCCCCTGAAGACTCCACAGCCCATCTGTCTGTTGAAAGTGTAACAGTTCTTACTCCTTTTTCATTAGGCCACTTTTTAATTACTACAAACTGTTCTAAATTTTTCATAGTTTTTTGCAGGGGTTAAACATTTACTTCTCTATAGCTTTCTTCCCTATCACATTTATTTCAACTGGTTTAGTAAGATTTTTAACTTGCAAGTTTAAAAGTGATTAGGTACTATTAATACTGTTTTAAAATAGAAAGTGGGCGTATTTTTGTACGGTAATCAAATGTACTAAAATAGTTTCTATTTTATTTTCGCTGAGCAGTTGTTATATCATGATTATTGTGCCGCAGTTTATCATGCATAATATGAAAAACAACTATCCCAGCGCCAAGTCCTGGCCTCTACAGAGCCGCCGGTCCCACTGCTGCCGAGGACGCCTGGGGACAGAGTCCAAGTGCGGCTCTGGGCGCAGACACTGCGCCTGTGCCCACAGGGCCACGCGGCGGCGGCTTTGGACTCAGATCAGGCTTCGAGGTGTACAGCGTCTTACTGTTGCCTGTGATGGAAACCAACTTTATAACAAGGGTCTAACTTTACTTAAGAAAGTGTATTAATCTGTGCTAACAGGGTGGAAACTGTCTAACGCATCCTTCAACCAACTCTGCTTATGGAAGCAGTAGCCTCGAGTGGCTGAAATTTGATTTTGAGAGAAAATGAAAACCTTTGTGCCTAAACTTGTGATGTGAGCTAATGTGGGACGAGCAGGAAGGTGAGAGGTCCTGTTTTCCGGCGATGATGAATGTGAAGTGCTGACTGGTAATAAAAGGTCCACAGAAATGGCAGCCTTTGCTATCGCTGTGAGAAGTGAAGTGTTTTCTTCTGCCTGGGCTTGTGTGTTGTCCCCCGACGCTTTAAACCTCAGCCATGACCAGCTGTGGTCGTGGCCATGTGGGTTCGGGGACCAGTCCCAGCTTGGCCTTCCATTTCAGCCATCAGAAAGCTCCCGAGAGACATTTCCTCAGGAAGGTCTGAGAGCCAGAGCCTGGCGGAGCCGCCCAGGCCTCCTGTCCTGATCCGTCCCTTCCTGCCTCTGCTTCCCTCCACCGCCCCACCGGAGGTCTGCACCCCTTGGGGACACCACAGGTTGGTTCCACTCAACCACAGTAAAGCAAGTGTCATCCCAATTAGACAAGTCACGTGGATTTTCTGGCTTCCTGGCGTGTGTTATAATTCTAGTATCCTGGAGTCTATTAGGTGTGCTTTATATCTAAAAGTGTACACACCTTAATTTAAACATTATTTCAAAACACTTCCCTGCTGAAAATACATGAACCATCATTTGAACCTTCAGCAACTCATATCATAACAAATATAATAACAGACGTTTGAAGTATGCGAGAATTACTGGAATATGGTGGAGACCTGAAGTGAGCAAGGACTGCCCCAGACCGGGGGCTCAGGCAGACAGCATCACCGAGCGCCCTACAGCGGGGCCCACCAGCACGGGAGCCAGCCTCGGTCGTCGGGAACGTCCCCGGGGGCGGGACAGAAAGGGACAGCCGCCTTCGGTCGGGACTGTTCCTCCCCGTGGGGACCCAGGCCCGACTGGAGCAAGTGTTGACAGAAATAACATAGAACTTTCCTGAAGAAAACAGTTTGGACTGTTTTGTGATTATCCAAGAATTTATGATCCAACAAGAATTTTAATAGCCACATGTGTAAAGGCAGTGTAGAAAAACACACAGATTCAAGAACCTCTAACATTTTTTAAGAAAGAGCATTGTGTACGCTTCTTTCATAAAGGACCCAACACTGTGAACCATCTCATTTTGGGTTTTTTTTCTAGCTTTCCTGTACATCTAACTTACTATCATAGATGCATCCAGCTTCTAAGATAGATAGCCACCAAGGCTGTGACCTTTTTAGAAGAGTACTACCACATGCAGAATCAGAGAGTGTCCTGAGGCCAAGACCAAGGCTGCTGACAGAGACGCTGCCCAGTGCTGAGTCCTTCAACAGCCAGGTTTATTATGACAACATCAAAACCAAAATTAAACAGGGTGGAGTGACACCCCGCGCCTTGACGGTCCTGGCCACTCCCGAGCCCACGGCGCTCAGTCAGGGCCCCGGCCCCTGGCCCCGACCGCAGCCACGTGGCAGACCTCCACGGCTGCCCCCAGCCGGCGCAGCTCATCCAGCCAGATCATCTGCTTCTGCGACAGCCGGTCGTGGGGACCCTTCACTTCCACGAGCTGGGGGGAGTTGTGGAGTGGTTAGTGTCTTACCGAGGCAGAGGGGCTGTTCAGGTGGGCTGTGGCTGTTCCCGCTAAGAACCGTTGGGCTGGCTTGTCCGACTGCACTGCTGTACCTACATGTCTGTACATGTGTACATACAAGCTCCAGGAAAAGCCTCCTGCTCTGTAGAAACCAGACCATTCTCCACAGGGATTTAGGGCACTGTTACTCTCCTGGAAACTGGTTTGTTATACAAAGTGTACACACCTTAATTTAAACATTATTTCAAAACACTTCCGCTGAAAATACATGAACCATCATTTGAACCTTCGTTTTTGCGAGAATTACTGGAATATGGTGGAGACCTGAAGTGAGCAAGGACTGCCCCAGACCGGGGGCTCAGGCAGACAGCATCACCGAGCGCCCTACAGCGGGGCCCACCAGCACGGGAGCCAGCCTCGGTCGTCGGGAACGTCCCCGGGGGCGGGACAGAAAGGGACAGCCGCCTTCGGTCGGGACTGTTCCTCCCCGTGGGGACCCAGGCCCGACTGGAGCAAGTGTTGACAGAAATAACATAGAACTTTCCTGAAGAAAACAGTTTGGACTGTTTTGTGATTATCCAAGAATTTATGATCCAACAAGAATTTTAATAGCCACATGTGTAAAGGCAGTGTAGAAAAACACACAGATTCAAGAACCTCTAACATTTTTTAAGAAAGAGCATTGTGTACGCTTCTTTCATAAAGGACCCAACACTGTGAACCATCTCATTTTGGGTTTTTTTTCTAGCTTTCCTGTACATCTAACTTACTATCATAGATGCATCCAGCTTCTAAGATAGATAGCCACCAAGGCTGTGACCTTTTTAGAAGAGTACTACCACATGCAGAATCAGAGAGTGTCCTGAGGCCAAGACCAAGGCTGCTGACAGAGACGCTGCCCAGTGCTGAGTCCTTCAACAGCCAGGTTTATTATGACAACATCAAAACCAAAATTAAACAGGGTGGAGTGACACCCCGCGCCTTGACGGTCCTGGCCACTCCCGAGCCCACGGCGCTCAGTCAGGGCCCCGGCCCCTGGCCCCGACCGCAGCCACGTGGCAGACCTCCACGTCTGCCCCCAGCCGGCGCAGCTCATCCAGCCAGATCATCTGCTTCTGCGACAGCCGGTCGTGGGGACCCTTCACTTCCACGAGCTGGGGGGAGTTGTGGAGTGGTTAGTGTCTTACCGAGGCAGAGGGGCTGTTCAGGTGGGCTGTGGCTGTTCCCGCTAAGAACCGTTGGGCTGGCTTGTCCGACTGCACTGCTGTACCTACATGTCTGTACATGTGTACATACAAGCTCCAGGAAAAAGCCTCCTGCTCTGTAGAAACCAGACCATTCTCCACAGGGATTTAGGGCACTGTTACTCTCCTGCTCAGCACCTCTCAACCACTGTGCTGTGTCTGCAGTCAGACCCAAGTGCTTGCCAGGACCCACAGGACCATGCAGCCTGGCATCCACCAAACACACCAGAGGCCTCTCAGCTCCCGAGACACGGTGCTGCCCAGGCACAGGGCCCTGCCCTGCTTGCCGCTCCCGCCACCAGGACACGGCTCCCTGTTCTTGGCATCTCTGATGCCTTCTCCCTCCAGGTTCACCTTACATTCCCTCCTCTCCAGGGGTCCTTCCTGTGCACGGCTTTACAGCGCAGATCATAAGATAAAACTGCTGGTTACACGTCAGTTCCACAGAAGCAAAACTGGGTCAGTGTTGTCCACCAGAGAGTCGGAACACAGTGAAAGAGACCCCAAGATGAACTACAGAAAAAGATTTTTAATAAACAGGGCATTTCTGCAGCTTAACAGGAGTTCCCTTAGAGACCCCAAAGGGAAGAAGAGAGAAAATGTTTGAAGAGGTAATGGCTGAAAAAATTTTCAAAGTTGATGGAACTATAAACCAAAAGATCCAAGTGAACCCCAAGCACAGACCCCCTAAAGAACATGACTCTTAAGAAACATATTAAATTGCATAATCAGTTAGAAAAAAAGGCAGGGGGAGAATCTCTTAAAAGCAGTCAGAATGTTTAAGAGCCAGAGGGGAGAGGCTATAGATCTCTCACTAGAAACAATACAAGCTGGATGACAGTGGACCAATATCTTAAGGCACTGAAAAAGAAAAAAAAAATTCTTTGCTGAGAAAATATATCTTTCAAAAACAAAGACTTGGGGCTTCCCTGGTGGTCCAATGGGTAATGAGTCTGCATTGTGATGCAGGGGGCACCAGTTCAATCCTGGCCTGGGAGGATCCCACGTGCCGCGGAGCGGCTGGACTGACGTGTCCAATTAGGAGCCAGTGCTCTGGAGCGCATGTGCCCAGAGCCAGTGCTCTGCAATGAAAGAGGCCACTGCAATGGGAGGCCAACACAGGCTGAAGAATAAAGATGGATGAAAATAAATAAAACAAAAAATCAATAAAAGAGGCCAAATTAAAAAAAAAAAGAATGCAAAATTTAAGAGGGAGTAGAATTGAAAAGTGGGTTGAAGTAGAATTAAAACTTAAAGTCTTAAAATATGTAAAACCTAAATAATTCATGACTGGCACACTTCCATCTCAAGAAATATTAAAGGACATTTTTCTATCAGGAAGAGGATAGTACATGGAACCCTGGATCTACATAAAGCAATAACCATTAGGATTAATATCCATATGAGTAACCATAAAGACTCACTAGTCCACTGAAGAAAGCAATGTGTTACAGGGTTTATAACGTGTCAAGGCATAATGTATGAACACAGCAGAGAGGCTGGGAGAGGAGATGGTGAGGCTCAGAGCTAAAACACCACCAAAGAAGACGCAGCCTTAGAAAAAATGACAAACCAAGGCAAGACACAGAAAGTTTAAAGCCAAACGTGAATGTCACATTATGTAAATATTCCAGGTACCCAATTAAGAGCAAAGGTGGTCAGATTAGATTAAAAGACCCAGATACACGATGCCTGTAAGAATATGAGAAACTCAGATATAAAGACAATAAGTTAAAAGAGAAAAAAACTACCAGGGCTTCCCCTGGTGGTCCAGTGGACTAGGACACCGCCTTGCAGTGCAAGGGGCGCCGGTTCAATCCCTGGCCTGGGAAGATCCCACGTGCTGCGGAGCGGCTGGACGGATGTGTCCAATTGCCGAGCCAGAGCTCTGGAGTGCATGCGCCCAGAGCCGGTGCTCTGCGATGACAGACGCCACCGCGATGGGAGGCCCACAGGAGCCAAAGAACAAAGACGGATGAAAATAGAGAAACGAAAGACCAATAGAAGTGGCCTGCCCGCTCCCTCCCTCCCCAACCCGACTCCCGCCCAAAATAAATAAATAAGTAAATCTTTAAAAAAAAAAAAAAAAACTACCATATTAACTAACCGTAACCAAAAGAAAGCTGGAGTGACTAATAATGCGCTAACGTGGGCTGACTTCAAAGCAAAGAGCAAGACCAGGAATAAAGGAAGGTCGCTTGATGATAAGAGTTCAATCCATCAAGGAGACATGACAGTCCTGTTTATACGTCGACTGACAGAGCCTCACAATACATAAAGCAAACAGTGCTACAACAGAAAGGCGAAAGACGGATGGATCCACAGCTGTGGTCAGAGGCGTCTCATGACAACAGGAAGCAGGACCCAAAGAGAACAGCTGGCGGGGACTTCATCAAAACCTGACACTTCAGCTCTTCAGTGCACTCCGTGATGACGAAAAGACAAGCCACAGACCAGATGACATGTTCTCATATGGGACCTGGACCTACATAAAGCAATAACCATTAGGATTAATATCCATATGAGTAACCATAAAGACTCACTAGTCCACTGAAGAAAGCAATGTGTTACAGGGTTTATAACGTGTCAAGGCATAATGTATGAACACAGCAGAGAGGCTGGGAGAGGAGATGGTGAGGCTCAGAGCTAAAACACCACCAAAGAAGACGCAGCCTTAGAAAAAATGACAAACCAAGGCAAGACACAGAAAGTTTAAAGCCAAACGTGAATGTCACATTATGTAAATATTCCAGGTACCCAATTAAGAGCAAAGGTGGTCAGATTAGATTAAAAGACCCAGATACACGATGCCTGTAAGAATATGAGAAACTCAGATATAAAGACAATAAGTTAAAAGAGAAAAAAACTACCAGGGCTTCCCCTGGTGGTCCAGTGGACTAGGACACCGCCTTGCAGTGCAAGGGGCGCCGGTTCAATCCCTGGCCTGGGAAGATCCCACGTGCTGCGGAGCGGCTGGACGGATGTGTCCAATTGCCGAGCCAGAGCTCTGGAGTGCATGCGCCCAGAGCCGGTGCTCTGCGATGACAGACGCCACCGCGATGGGAGGCCCACAGGAGCCAAAGAACAAAGACGGATGAAAATAGAGAAACGAAAGACCAATAGAAGTGGCCTGCCCGCTCCCTCCCTCCCCAACCCGACTCCCGCCCAAAATAAATAAATAAGTAAATCTTTAAAAAAAAAAAAAAAAACTACCATATTAACTAACCGTAACCAAAAGAAAGCTGGAGTGACTAATAATGCGCTAACGTGGGCTGACTTCAAAGCAAAGAGCAAGACCAGGAATAAAGGAAGGTCGCTTGATGATAAGAGTTCAATCCATCAAGGAGACATGACAGTCCTGTTTATACGTCGACTGACAGAGCCTCACAATACATAAAGCAAACAGTGCTACAACAGAAAGGCGAAAGACGGATGGATCCACAGCTGTGGTCAGAGGCGTCTCATGACAACAGGAAGCAGGACCCAAAGAGAACAGCTGGCGGGGACTTCATCAAAACCTGACACTTCAGCTCTTCAGTGCACTCCGTAGATGACGAAAAGACAAGCCACAGACCAGATGACATGTTCTCATATGGGACCTGGACCGTAACTTTTCATCTCAAAACTCAAGAATAAGAAAACCACCAGCCTGTGACAGGCAGCAGGGGAGGCCAGGTGAGGCACAGGTGGCAGCCAGCTCCCAGCCCGTGAGCCGGCGCTCACTCTCGGAGCTTGGACAACCCAATCACAGCCATCCTGGCATCCTAGTGCTCACCCCTGTGGAGTCCCTGCCTTTGACTTCCTTCCAAAAGTGGACATGGCAAGAGTGATGGAATTTCACTGGTGGTAAGAGACTGACTTCCGTCCTGCTTGAAGCTTGACTCTTCTCCCTCACCAACTCAGATGAACTATGCTACGACGTGGGGAGAGGCCCTGTGCCAGCACCTCTACCAGCAGCCACTGAATCCCCCGGGCCTCAGTCCAGCTGCACCATCAGTGGACGACAGGATCCCACACACACGACTTCCCCCTCTGGCTCACTGACCTTGACATGCCGACTCTGAGAGCTCCACACCACCAGGTCAGGGAGGCCCCCGCGGCAGTGCCGGAAGTCCATGGCCAGGCGCCGGCACACGCCGCTGAGGACGGAGCCCCCCAGGCACGACACGAGATCCTGGAGACGAGACACAGGGACAGTCAGCCCTCCCCCGGGACAGAGCCCCTGGAGCCCCAGTGACCATGAGATGGGGAAGACCCCACGTATCCCCATCAGAGATGGGGTCCTGGGGCACCAAGCAGCGCCCCTCCACCCCTGGCACTGGCGAAAATAAAAAGAACGCAAAAACTGGAGTGACTAATAATGCGCTAACTATCAAAGCAAAGAGCAAGACCAGGAATAAAGGAAGGTCGCTTGATGATAAGAGTTCAATCCATCAAGGAGACATGACAGTCCTGTTTATACGTCGACTGACAGAGCCTCACAATACATAAAGCAAACAGTGCTACAACAGAAAGGCGAAAGACGGATGGATCCACAGCTGTGGTCAGAGGCGTCTCATGACAACAGGAAGCAGGACCCAAAGAGAACAGCTGGCGGGGACTTCATCAAAACCTGACACTTCAGCTCTTCAGTGCACTCCGTAGATGACGAAAAGACAAGCCACAGACCAGATGACATGTTCTCATATGGGACCTGGACCGTAACTTTTCATCTCAAAACTCAAGAATAAGAAAACCACCAGCCTGTGACAGGCAGCAGGGGAGGCCAGGTGAGGCACAGGTGGCAGCCAGCTCCCAGCCCGTGAGCCGGCGCTCACTCTCGGAGCTTGGACAACCCAATCACAGCCATCCTGGCATCCTAGTGCTCACCCCTGTGGAGTCCCTGCCTTTGACTTCCTTCCAAAAGTGGACATGGCAAGAGTGATGGAATTTCACTGGTGGTAAGAGACTGACTTCCGTCCTGCTTGAAGCTTGACTCTTCTCCCTCACCAACTCAGATGAACTATGCTACGACGTGGGGAGAGGCCCTGTGCCAGCACCTCTACCAGCAGCCACTGAATCCCCCGGGCCTCAGTCCAGCTGCACCATCAGTGGACGACAGGATCCCACACACACGACTTCCCCCTCTGGCTCACTGACCTTGACATGCCGACTCTGAGAGCTCCACACCACCAGGTCAGGGAGGCCCCCGCGGCAGTGCCGGAAGTCCATGGCCAGGCGCCGGCACACGCCGCTGAGGACGGAGCCCCCCAGGCACGACACGAGATCCTGGAGACGAGACACAGGGACAGTCAGCCCTCCCCCGGGACAGAGCCCCTGGAGCCCCAGTGACCATGAGATGGGGAAGACCCCACGTATCCCCATCAGAGATGGGGTCCTGGGGCACCAAGCGAGCGCCCCTCCACCCCTGGCACTGGCGCTCCATAGCCAGAGGCTGAAACACCCCCAGCAGGCTGGTGAGCAGAGGGAGCCGTTTTCCTTGGTCTGTTCCCAGCTCCTGCCTGGTTGGGGACGCCCTGAAGCAGCTTAGAGGGGACCTGGGGTTGGCTCTTGGGATGTGACCAGTGATGACCTGAGAGGCCACTGGTCATGAGACAGGGGCAGTGTCCTCCCTCCAGGGGCCACAGGCCGGGCCAAGGAGGCTGCCAGCCAAACGGCAGAAGGCCTAGCAGGCTTGTTCACACTTGTGACTATCCCTTCAGGAGTGGGGTACCACACACACAGACACACACGGGTATACACTAGACACGCATGTACACATGGGTGTGCACACACACATACCACACACACACACACACACAGGTGAACGTGTACGTAGATACATGTGTTTTGCTACAACTGCCCAAAGGACACCTGCATCCCAGCTGCCTCCCAAGCAAACCTGCCCGCAGACCCTCACCTGGGCTTGCTGCAGAGAAGAGAAGCGGTCCCAGCTGACCAGGGAGGCCACCCTGCCCTCCTGGGCCCGCCACACGGCTGCCACCCAGGCCTGCAGGCTCTCGGCAGGGGCGCTGAGGATCTCCTGCAGCCGGGCCTCCATGGCCGGTGCCCTGTTCGCGAAGAAGCTGTCAGTGCAGAGGTCCAGCGGGGCCGCCTGTGTGCAGGGAGAACAAGCTCACGCCGTGCCTGGGTGGCCGGGGTCACCAGAGGAGCTGACGCCCATCAGATCTGGACACCAGACACAATGGACACTGGATGAAGTGGACTCGGGCTTTTTCTCAAAAGATACGTAAAAATCACCCAAGTGATAAAAATCACCCAAGTGATATGATATAAAAGCAACTTATGACACCACTGTGGTTTTTTTTTTGTTTAGAGTAATTATTTGCAAAAAGAGCTTCTTGGAAAAACTAGTAGAGCTCTTGGGCTTCCCTAGGGGCTCAGTGGTAAAGAATCCACCTGCCGATGCAGGAGACGCAAGTTCAGTCCCTGTGTTGGGAAGATTCCCTGGAGGAAGAAATGGCAGCCCACTCCAGTCTTTTTGCCTGGAGAATCCCATGGACAGAGGAGCCTCGAGGGCTACAGTCCGTAGGGGCGCATCGAGTCAGACCGAGCAACTGAGCTCCTAGCAGGTGCGTGTGACAAAGCCCGGAGCAGCCCTGGGCCCACCAGGGCGAACGTGAAGAAGCTGACACTGTTTTGGGTGGAACAATTCCAGTAGCTTAACTTTTAAATTCTACGAATCAGATTTAAAAGTTAAAAGCCATCCTTCCAGTGGAATTCGCACCAGGATCCAGAAGACTATAAGCAGGGGCAGGCTTCTGGGGTCTGGGGCGGGAGTGACCCACACAAGAGCCTCTGCAGCCTGAACGCGGCCGGGATTACCTGGTAGGCGTTTCTGAAGGTGTCCGGCACCCCATCCATGAAGATCACGTCCCAGAACAGGAGGCCGAACAGCGTGCTGAAGGTGGACCCCTCCCCGTGGATGCCTGAGACGAGGCACGAGAAAAACCCATCTCTTCTATTCTCTAAAAACACTGGTATCCCACTGCCCGCTCAGTTTAAAAAAAGAGTAGCAGAAATAGTTTGGATTGATTCAAAAGAAACTCCTGCTGCTTCCAGCTTCATTTTTTGTAACATTAGATTGCTTAGGAAGGGCGAAAGTCTTAGTAACTATGAGAAAATTCAAATGCATCTTTCAGGGTCACAAAGTGAAAAAATGTAAGGGACATGTTAAAAAATAAAAGCAGAGTCCCTCCTCAGGCTCTGGGGGTTCAGATCGGTGGGTTGGGCCCGGCATCCCTCAGGGGCTCAGGGGCAGGGGTCTCTGGGAAGCGGGTCTGACAGGGAGGCTGAGCGGCCAGGAGCCTCTGCCCTCTGCCCTCATTCACCTCCTTCCCCGGCACTCTGTCTCTGTCTGCACACTGTGCCCAGGGGTGTCTCACACTCGGGGTTTCACAGGAAACTTCTGTATCAGAGACCAGCCAGTCCACACCCCACATCCAGATGACCCAACAGGGTGGTGACCTCAGAGAGGCCCAGCCCAGGCCAGTGAACAGCAGAGCAGGGTCCACGGGGCCAGGGCCTCCCCGAGCAAGCCCCTCGTGGCCCGGCCTAGGTGAGGCAAGTTCAGCCCGGGAGATCGGAAGAAATGGCAGCCCACTCCAGTCTTTTGCCTGGAGAATCCCATGGACAGAGGAGCCTCGAGGGCTACAGTCCGTAGGGGCGCATCGAGTCAGACCGAGCAACTGAGCTCCTAGCAGGTGCGTGTGACAAAGCCCGGAGCAGCCCTGGGCCCACCAGGGCGAACGTGAAGAAGCTGACACTGTTTTGGGTGGAACAATTCCAGTAGCTTAACTTTTAAATTCTACGAATCAGATTTAAAAGTTAAAAGCCATCCTTCCAGTGGAATTCGCACCAGGATCCAGAAGACTATAAGCAGGGGCAGGCTTCTGGGGTCTGGGGCGGGAGTGACCCACACAAGAGCCTCTGCAGCCTGAACGCGGCCGGGATTACCTGGTAGGCGTTTCTGAAGGTGTCCGGCACCCCATCCATGAAGATCACGTCCCAGAACAGGAGGCCGAACAGCGTGCTGAAGGTGGACCCCTCCCCGTGGATGCCTGAGACGAGGCACGAGAAAAACCCATCTCTTCTATTCTCTAAAAACACTGGTATCCCACTGCCCGCTCAGTTTAAAAAAAGAGTAGCAGAAATAGTTTGGATTGATTCAAAAGAAACTCCTGCTGCTTCCAGCTTCATTTTTTGTAACATTAGATTGCTTAGGAAGGGCGAAAGTCTTAGTAACTATGAGAAAATTCAAATGCATCTTTCAGGGTCACAAAGTGAAAAAATGTAAGGGACATGTTAAAAAATAAAAGCAGAGTCCCTCCTCAGGCTCTGGGGGTTCAGATCGGTGGGTTGGGCCCGGCATCCCTCAGGGGCTCAGGGGCAGGGGTCTCTGGGAAGCGGGTCTGACAGGGAGGCTGAGCGGCCAGGAGCCTCTGCCCTCTGCCCTCATTCACCTCCTTCCCCGGCACTCTGTCTCTGTCTGCACACTGTGCCCAGGGGTGTCTCACACTCGGGGTTTCACAGGAAACTTCTGTATCAGAGACCAGCCAGTCCACACCCCACATCCAGATGACCCAACAGGGTGGTGACCTCAGAGAGGCCCAGCCCAGGCCAGTGAACAGCAGAGCAGGGTCCACGGGGCCAGGGCCTCCCCGAGCAAGCCCCTCGTGGCCCCTCGGCACACCTGACGCCCTGCTGCCCTCTGAGACCCCAGCGCCCCCTCACACGCTGTAGCACCTCTGAAGAGCTGGCTGCTGGCAGCATCTTGTGGTCTTCCCCCGATCCTGTCCACCTGCCCGACACGTGATCTCCAAGGGCAGTCCGGCCGCCCCTGCTCCTCACGTTCCCACCCGAAGGCACCACACTCATGGGGGCAGGCGTGGACACTGGCCACAGGGAAGGACACGGCCCTGATGAACTGGGGTGCTAAAATTCTCTCCTGTGTCCCCCAGGACCTCCCACAGGGACGGGACGGAACAACACCACCCCCACTGCGGCCACGCTGCCAGGAGTTACCCTGGTCAAAGCCGCAGCATCTGTAATGGGCCAGCGCCAGCTCCTCCACAGAGCACAGGACGGTGGCGGGGGCAGCTCCCCCGGCCTCCAGCATGAAGACAGACTTGCCCGATCCACGCTGTGGGCACAGCCGGCCCGTGACGGTCACCTGGGGGTGGGGGCACAGCCGTTAGCCTCCCTCTTGCCCCAGCCCTGCACCCCAGCCCTGATGCCCCAGCGCACTCTCCTCCAGCCCCGAAAGGCCACCCGTCCTTGGCACAGCACAGGACCGTGTGACCCGCACCTGGTGTCCATGAGGACACGGGCCGGTCACTGCCCTGGGAGCGCACTGTCCCTGAGCTGCCCTCCAGGGTCCTGACTGGGCAGCGGGCGGGAAGCCCAGCAAGGCTGTGAGCTGCTGACTCGGCAGCACTGTAGAGCCACAGCCCCTGCGGATCCGGCCTCCTGAGCCCTCAGCTCCGGGCTGAGGTTGGGGCGAGGCCGGGTCACTGCTCACAGCAAGCCAGAGGCTCTTCTGAGTCCACGAGATGCACGCTGGGAACCGCTCTTAGGCTGCATTCAGGAAAACCCTCAAATGCATCCAGTTTCCCCAGAACATTCACTTACATGTCTGACGTCCTCCACGGCGACCTCTGGGAGCTGTCTGAGCAGGTGCACGTACTTCTGGCCGCTGGGAGAGGCCCGCAGGCGCGCAGCCCTCTGGAACAGCGAGAGGCGGTGGCCTGTCCGCACGTGTGGATCCGCCAGCCCTGCCGCAATGCACCGGGCAGCCTATGGAGAGCAGTGCCCATCAGCGTCGGGAAGCCCCAGGCAGCGGCCCCTCCTCTCACAGGACAGGAAACCCCACCATCAATTAATCATTTGTTTTACTAATTAGCAGTGGGCAAAACAGCTCTTTCAGGCACAAGGACATTATTCCTTTAGGTGTCACACTGACACCTGCAGGGCACAGATGGAGCACAGACCCTGAGGCGGAGGTCTAGGGCACAAGCAGCTGTGTCCCACACCATGTCCTGGTTACACACCCCCAGGAGACGGAGGAGACTGGGGACAGGGGCCTGGGGTGGGGGTGCTGGGGGCACCGCCAAGGGCTCAGGACTCAGAGCAGGCACCTTGGAGGTGGGGCCCGGGCATCTGACCACCAGCCCCAGGGGAGCCTCATTTATGGCCAGGAGGATCTGCCCGAGTGTTGTCTGCAGGTGGGCAGATAAACACAACGTGCTCCGTCACACAACGGAGTGTTCACACAGCCTGGAAAGCGAAGTCTGGGCTGACGCTCGCTCCCAAACGGATGCGTCGGGAGGACGCTGTGCCGAGTGGAGTCAGTCAGTCACAGAAGGACAAACGTCACATGAAATACCCAGAACAGGCGGACCCCTAGAAATAGAGGTAGAGCCGAGGAAACCAGGAGCCGGAGGAGGGGCGGGAGTAAGCACTTCACGGGAGCGGAGGCTCCGTTTGGCAGATGGGCAAGTTCGGGAGCAGACCATGGTGATGCCTCAACAGCTCAGTCCGCTTACACACTGATGGTCTCCGATCAGGCCCACAGCACTGCCTGGTCCACGGCTGGCTGAATCCAGACACAGGACCGCAGGACAGAAGGCCTGCTGCAAAGTCATATGTGGACTTCTGACCAAGTCGGGGCAAGGGGAGGGTCGGTGTCCCTAACCTCCGAGTTATTCAGGGGTCAGCTATGTGATCAATGCCACTGAACCGTATACCTAGAGGTGGTTCCTCTGGGAGCTGTCTGAGCAGGTGCACGTACTTCTGGCCGCTGGGAGAGCCCGCAGGCGCGCAGCCCTCTGGAACAGCGAGAGGCGGTGGCCTGTCCGCACGTGTGATCCGCCAGCCCTGCCGCAATGCACCGGGCAGCCTATGGAGAGCAGTGCCCATCAGCGTCGGGAAGCCCCAGGCAGCGGCCCCTCCTCTCACAGGACAGGAAACCCCACCATCAATTAATCATTTGTTTTACTAATTAGCAGTGGGCAAAACAGCTCTTTCAGGCACAAGGACATTATTCCTTTAGGTGTCACACTGACACCTGCAGGGCACAGATGGAGCACAGACCCTGAGGCGGAGGTCTAGGGCACAAGCAGCTGTGTCCCACACCATGTCCTGGTTACACACCCCCAGGAGACGGAGGAGACTGGGGACAGGGGCCTGGGGTGGGGGTGCTGGGGGCACCGCCAAGGGCTCAGGACTCAGAGCAGGCACCTTGGGGGTGGGGCCCGGGCATCTGACCACCAGCCCCAGGGGAGCCTCATTTATGGCCAGGAGGATCTGCCCGAGTGTTGTCTGCAGGTGGGCAGATAAACACAACGTGCTCCGTCACACAACGGAGTGTTCACACAGCCTGGAAAGCGAAGTCTGGGCTGACGCTCGCTCCCAAACGGATGCGTCGGGAGGACGCTGTGCCGAGTGGAGTCAGTCAGTCACAGAAGGACAAACGTCACATGAAATACCCAGAACAGGCGGACCCCTAGAAATAGAGGTAGAGCCGAGGAAACCAGGAGCCGGAGGAGGGGCGGGAGTAAGCACTTCACGGGAGCGGAGGCTCCGTTTGGCAGATGGGCAAGTTCGGGAGCAGACCATGGTGATGCCTCAACAGCTCAGTCCGCTTACACACTGATGGTCTCCGATCAGGCCCACAGCACTGCCTGGTCCACGGCTGGCTGAATCCAGACACAGGACCGCAGGACAGAAGGCCTGCTGCAAAGTCATATGTGGACTTCTGACCAAGTCGGGGCAAGGGGAGGGGGTCGGTGTCCCTAACCTCCGAGTTATTCAGGGGTCAGCTATGTGATCAATGCCACTGAACCGTATACCTAGAGGTGGTTAAAACACAAGGGTTTTTGTTATATATGTTTACTACAATAAGAGAAAAAGTTAAAAAAAAAAAAAAAAGCCCTGGAAGTCAGTGAAGATCAGATCATCAAAGAGGAATCCAGCAGAGACTGAGGCCCTGCCTGTCTGGGGCTCTGCAGCCCCGAGAGAGCCGGGCTGGCCGCAGGAAGTGGTGGCCTCGGGCTTGGCCTGGCCAGGCCGGCTGCTAGGCACCTGCACGCATCAGCCTCTGCTGGGCAGGCTGGCGCCCACCCTGGAGCCTGACCTCTGTAGGAGTAAAGAATGAGGACCATAAGACAGAGGTTATGAGTCGTAACCGGGAAGCCCTTTGGGAGAGGCTAAAAGGAACCAGGACAGTCCGTCAACCTCAGAAACAACCCCTGAGCACGAGTGAATGCTCCTACAGCAGACCCAAGCGAAGGGAATGTGTACAAACTGCCCAGAAGCCTCATTTCAGGGAGAGCGAGCGGCAGCGTGTACACGCCCTCTGTCCACATGGGGCGGGGCCAGTGGGGGCCTCTCATGCCCGGTGAGCACCACGCCCGTCTCCAGGAGCGGAAACAGTTCCCTGGCTGGGAGCACGCGAGGGAACAAGGCGCCTTTTCAGCTCAGGGCAGCGAGAGGAGCGTGGCATCACGCAGGCCGGGGCACTTTCACCAGCCCTCCAACACCAGGTCCACGTGACCTGCCGCTGGAGAAACAAGAGCTCCCAGAGCCATGGCGCCCTCCACTGGACGCAAACACGAGGCTGGCACGGGCAGGGGACCACAGGCGGCCGCCGTCGCTGCTGCGGGAGGCCCTGCCCTGCTGGCCACGGGGGCTGGCAGCCAATGGCATCCTCAGCCTCAGAGTGCAGCGCCCAGACAGGACAGCAGCCGCCCTGCAGAGCCAGATGCCACATCTTCACCCCTACCAGGAGGCCCTGGGCGTGAGGAATAAAACCACCATTTCCAAACCACGTGAAACCGCGGAGGCCCCCTGGCTGCTGAGCGGACTAACCACTGCCGTCCAGGTGGTAAAACACAAGGGTTTTGTTATATTATGTTATTCAGGGTCAGCTATGTGATCAATGCCACTGAACCGTATACCTAGAGGTGGTTAAAACACAAGGGTTTTTGTTATATATGTTTACTACAATAAGAGAAAAAGTTAAAAAAAAAAAAAAAAGCCCTGGAAGTCAGTGAAGATCAGATCATCAAAGAGGAATCCAGCAGAGACTGAGGCCCTGCCTGTCTGGGGCTCTGCAGCCCCGAGAGAGCCGGGCTGGCCGCAGGAAGTGGTGGCCTCGGGCTTGGCCTGGCCAGGCCGGCTGCTAGGCACCTGCACGCATCAGCCTCTGCTGGGCAGGCTGGCGCCCACCCTGGAGCCTGACCTCTGTAGGAGTAAAGAATGAGGACCATAAGACAGAGGTTATGAGTCGTAACCGGGAAGCCCTTTGGGAGAGGCTAAAAGGAACCAGGACAGTCCGTCAACCTCAGAAACAACCCCTGAGCACGAGTGAATGCTCCTACAGCAGACCCAAGCGAAGGGAATGTGTACAAACTGCCCAGAAGCCTCATTTCAGGGAGAGCGAGCGGCAGCGTGTACACGCCCTCTGTCCACATGGGGCGGGGCCAGTGGGGGCCTCTCATGCCCGGTGAGCACCACGCCCGTCTCCAGGAGCGGAAACAGTTCCCTGGCTGGGAGCACGCGAGGGAACAAGGCGCCTTTTCAGCTCAGGGCAGCGAGAGGAGCGTGGCATCACGCAGGCCGGGGCACTTTTTCCAGCCCTCCAACACCAGGTCCACGTGACCTGCCGCTGGAGAAACAAGAGCTCCCAGAGCCATGGCGCCCTCCACTGGACGCAAACACGAGGCTGGCACGGGCAGGGGACCACAGGCGGCCGCCGTCGCTGCTGCGGGAGGCCCTGCCCTGCTGGCCACGGGGGCTGGCAGCCAATGGCATCCTCAGCCTCAGAGTGCAGCGCCCAGACAGGACAGCAGCCGCCCTGCAGAGCCAGATGCCACATCTTCACCCCTTTCTACCAGGAGGCCCTGGGCCGTGAGGGAATAAAACCACCATTTCCAAACCACGTGAAACACCTGCGTGAAGGCGGGGACACCTAACCCCCTTGTCTCTCCAGCCTAGACTTTCACCCCGATCCTGGCCACCGCCTCGCGCCCCTGCCACCTGCTGTGGGGTCAGGAGAGCACAGACAAAGAGGGATGCTTGAGACATCCACGCTCTGAATCAACTACAGTCCAATATAACATAAAACTCAATGTCCTAAGCAGGTTTAGACTCTTATGGTATCCACAGTCTGCTCCAAATGTACGTGAGTGGCCTCAGAGGCTACGTACCGGCTCCGGGCGCTTCAGGTGCTGGTGGAGGTTGAGGGCCAGCCGGTCCCACCACCGGCCCCTGCTGTCGGGACAGTACACTTCCTGCGCCAAGAGGCTCTCGAGCTCCTCCACAGCTTCCTGTGGCAGCAACCAGGGAAGCGCGTTAGACCCCTACACGCCAGGATGCCATCTTACTGAGTCATCAGGAAGACGGGCCAAGTGTGTCTGGGCAGCATCCTCTCCTCTCAAAGGAGGCCCAGTCTCGCAACAGCCGGAAGGGCCCGGGAGGTCCCCGCCACCTCGTGTGGACGCAGCCGAGACACTGCACGGCCCCCTCTGAACCCCAGGCCAACAGCGCAGGCCACACGGGGCCAGGCTCTGGGCAGGAGCAGCGGCCAGGCTGCAGGCCCACGTGCTTCTAGGAACCCAGCTGGTCACACGCCACAGGGCAGTCTGAGGGTGTAAGGAATCTGGGAGGTAAGAGCGGTGATCTCCCCAAAGGCCTCGCCTCCACTGGGGGACTTTCTGGTCTAGGCGCCCTGGTGAAGCCTCGTGTTCATCTTTGGTGTTCCCTGAGTCTCTCTGAAGCATCTAATGGTTCTGAGAAAAACACTCAAACCCCAGAGATGCACCTGTAGGTCCATGGACAGCGCTTGAGCCACCCCACAGCTTCCTGACCAGGTCAGTGGTGAGCACTGGCAGAGCCTCTTGGTAAAGCACCAAGTTCCAGTGCCAAAGCGACAGCATGGCAGAGGCTGACTCCAGCCACTGCCCAGCGCTTTGCACAAGCCAGGTCATGACCAGCGTCCCCACACCTGATGGTGAGCTGCGTCTAGACCGTCCACCCTGCTGGCCAGGGACTCCAGTAGAGGTGAGGTTTTCCCCCCTGGGGCGTGGGGAGGCCTCCCCATGGCTCGGGGGCTCAGCTCGGGCAGCAGACCCGGCTTGCGGGAGGAGTGGAGAGCTGGGGGCGGGGCTGGCGCTCACCTTGTACAGGTGGAGTCTCTGCAGTATCTCAACGTTCCGGGACAGGATCCTCGTGTAAACCCAGCCGACAGTGAAGCTCCGGAGGAAGAGCGGTAGGTTCCTGTGGTTCCTGAAACCAACACGCACACGAGCAGGTCAGTGGGTCTGTGCATCTACCATCTACGGAAGACAGTCACAACAGGGGGCCGCCGACCTCTGACCTCTGTCCTACAGGAACCCAACTTTCTAGGCACAAGGTCTTCTTCTTCTAACCAAGAAAATCATCTATTCACTTGTTTTAACCGTTTGTTTTGCTGTTTGGTCTGGGAGATGTTTACAGGTCTAAATTATCTTGAGAAAACCCCCAGTGTCCATGCACATCACAGGGCACCAAGCTGACACTGGTTGTTTCCTTTCTAGAAATGCCCAAGTAAAAGCCTTGCCCTGTCTGAATTGCTCCCAAACAAAATATGAACAAAATATTCGGTGGTTTTTCTTAACAGTAAAGGCCATTTTCCTTGCTATAGTTTTTAACTTTTTATTATGTCTGTATGGACTTTTGTCCTAACTAACTTTTATGAAAGAGACATCCAATACTACTAATTTTGCTCATTACTATATACCAAGAAAGGAAAAAATCTCTTAACCTTACGAAATAGGTTTAACATTTATTAAACCAAAAAAAATGAAGGATCATGTGCTGGGTACTTGAACTCTTGAAGAAAATGTTCCTTTTTTCTTTTCTTTTTTTTTAAGTTTTTATTCATTTTCTTTATCAGAGTAACAGCTCCTGGAGCTTCCACTGGAAGAAGTCCGGTGCAGTCTCCACAGCTTGTCCTGCGGCTGGGCTCCCCCACGGCTAAATTCAGCTGACCAGCGTCCAGAGGGGCCAGTCCCACACCTGATGGTGAGCTGCGTCTAGACCGTCCACCCTGCTGGCCAGGGACTCCAGTAGAGGTGAGGTTTTCCCCCCTGGGGCGTGGGGAGGCCTCCCCATGGCTCGGGGGCTCAGCTCGGGCAGCAGACCCGGCTTGCGGGAGGAGTGGAGAGCTGGGGGCGGGGCTGGCGCTCACCTTGTACAGGTGGAGTCTCTGCAGTATCTCAACGTTCCGGGACAGGATCCTCGTGTAAACCCAGCCGACAGTGAAGCTCCGGAGGAAGAGCGGTAGGTTCCTGTGGTTCCTGAAACCAACACGCACACGAGCAGGTCAGTGGGTCTGTGCATCTACCATCTACGGAAGACAGTCACAACAGGGGGCCGCCGACCTCTGACCTCTGTCCTACAGGAACCCAACTTTCTAGGCACAAGGTCTTCTTCTTCTAACCAAGAAAATCATCTATTCACTTGTTTTAACCGTTTGTTTTGCTGTTTGGTCTGGGAGATGTTTACAGGTCTAAATTATCTTGAGAAAACCCCCAGTGTCCATGCACATCACAGGGCACCAAGCTGACACTGGTTGTTTCCTTTCTAGAAATGCCCAAGTAAAAGCCTTGCCCTGTCTGAATTGCTCCCAAACAAAATATGAACAAAATATTCGGTGGTTTTTCTTAACAGTAAAGGCCATTTTCCTTGCTATAGTTTTTAACTTTTTATTATGTCTGTATGGACTTTTGTCCTAACTAACTTTTATGAAAGAGACATCCAATACTACTAATTTTGCTCATTACTATATACCAAGAAAGGAAAAAATCTCTTAACCTTACGAAATAGGTTTAACATTTATTAAACCAAAAAAAATGAAGGATCATGTGCTGGGTACTTGAACTCTTGAAGAAAATGTTCCTTTTTTCTTTTCTTTTTTTTTAAGTTTTTATTCATTTTCTTTATCAGAGTAACAGCTCCTGGAGCTTCCACTGGAAGAAGTCCGGTGCAGTCTCCACAGCTTGTCCTGCGGCTGGGCTCCCCCACGGCTAAATTCAGCTGACCAGCGTCCAGAGGGGCCAGTCTACCTGCAGGTAGCAAGTTACTGTCGGCTACACAGAGACCGGGTGTGTAAAACTGACTCCAAGCTTTCAGACACTCCGTGGTGTGTACCCAGCACTTTGACTCAATGCAAAGCGAGGAGGAAGTTCACCTACGCGGGCTGGCTTCACCACAGGACAGAAGGAGCATGTTCTCCATGAAGAAGATGACCTTACACGGTGAGAGCAACTCAATCAGTCGGTAAACTGTGGCAGGGACCTGAGAACCACCTCACCTCAGAGAAGGGTGGTCTTTCAGTTGGTGCCAATCCTGCTTTGCACGCCGAGCGAGCTCCCTGGCCTCCTCCCAGGCCCCGCTGGCCATTGCTGCAGAGATGTCGTTGAGCATGTGTGCGGCCGCTGCATACCTGGGGAGGGGAAACCAGCCGTCCGAGCTTCAGGAGAGGTGAGCACTGAGGCAGAGAACCCTGTATCGTGCCCACCACACCAACTCTGCTTCTGAGAATATGAGGGTTACGATTTTTTTTTTTAGGTTTGTGATGGTTTTATTCACATATGAAATTAACCTTCTGATACCTCATCTTTATGCTTCTTTATCACGTCAAAGGTTTTATTGCAAAACTAAACCTTTGTTCTTATCCAGGAAATCCATGCCAAAGGAGGAGCCAGGATTCAGATATATGTATGTCATTTTTTAAGCATCTCCTTCACTTCAAATGAAAACACATATTTCGAATTTACTGCTGCAAGTCTTAACTGTGCTTATCATGATAGTAGTTAAAACTAGAAGACGGGGCTTCCCCTGGTGGTCCAGTGGGTAAGGACACCGCCTTGCAGTGCAAGGAGAGCCGGTTCGATCCCTGGCCTGGGAAGATCCCACGTGCCGCGGAGCAGCTGGATCGATCTGTCCAATTACCGAGCCGGAGCTCTGGAGCGCATGCGCCCAGAGCCGGCGCTCTGCAACCACAGACGCCACCGCGATGGGAGGCCCACAGGAGCCAAAGAACAAAGACAGATGAAAATAGAGAAACGAAAGACCAATAGAAGTGGCCCGCCCGCTCCCCTCCCTCTCCAACCCGACCACCACCCAAAATAAATAAATAAATAAATCTTTTAAAAAAAAAAAAGAAACCCCAAATCCTGATGTCATCCATACTTGCTATTTATGTTTAGTCTTCTTATTTGGAACAAAAGGTAAAGAATTCATAAATATCACCATCTAAGCATCTGTTTCATTACAGACACCAGCCTTCAGCTTTTAAAATAATTTCTTTGTGATTAATTAAGCAAATAGCAGCAGCAGATGCGTCAGCTGCTTCTTTCTTCCAAGAGAAGCAGGCAGGAGGACTGCACCCCAGCAGCTTCTCTGTGCTAAGAGGTGGAACAAATGGAAAAGCAGCCTTTCCCAATCCACATCATGGAGGTAATGTGCAGAGGAGCAATATCCATATTTCAAAAATAGGGACGGTGACTGGATAAAAGAAGTAAGACTACCCCACTCCAGGAGACAACAAAGAAATACTTGCCAAATCCTGAGTTCAGCATTTCGTTTTCTTTTCGAGATGAATATAAAAGCACCTAAAAGTCAAGGAAATCATTCTTCCTTGCAAGGGCCGGCAGGAGCACTCGAACACCGGGAGCCGGCCCACCCCCTGGCGCAAAGGCCAGCTAGCCTCAACACGCCTCACTCCGCCATCTTTGCCTCTTCTCAAGTCCGCCAACTGAGGGTTACGTTTTATCTCAGGAATGATTTGACTGTTCCTCCAGGGAAAGCGCCTAGAAGAGGCTACCCAGCCAGAAATATGGAAACACCAACCCCACCCCCCCCCACCCCCCGCTATTATCACACCGCACATGCCATCGCAGGAACGTAGCGCTGACCAGCGCCTCCTTTCTGACCTCCGGTGCCCATTCACTCATTCAACAACCTGAGAGCAACCAAGACCACAGGCAGCCGACCTCAGGATGCCACGGAGGTGGAGATTTGGTCACTGAACCAGTAAGTCGGAGGGGTGCGGCCCAAGCTAAGAAAAGTATTTCGGACTTTCAAAAACAACTTCAGAAACAGACTTCAGGAGATGGTGATGCTGAAACGTTCTGAACTGAAGAGAGACAACTTCTCAGTGTCTTTAGATACCAAAACAAAGCCATGGGCCCAGTCAGTTCTGTAACACTGAGTGCATCCCTGTGCTCTGGACTCCCGCTAAGAGAAAAGCACACACCAGCCCTGCGTGCAGATGTGTCAAATAAGCGCAGCAGAAAAATCTGCTCAGGCACTCTCCCATCTAACTCTCTTTTAACACGCAACTGACACCTCCAAGGTAAATAAAGAGAAGGAGGAAACATTCTAATCGGAAGATGTAAATAATTAAAATAATTTTTAAAATAATTAAATACATAATTAAAATAAATAAAATTTAAAGTAATTTAAAATAATTAAATAAATAATTTAAAAATTATTCCAACTGAACACAAGTAAGATACTGACTTTCCTAATAAGGCAAAGTGGGCTAAAATCAGTTTACACTGCTCCAGTATGGATTCAGTCATTTCAATAGCTTACTTTTGAAGCACATACCAGACAACACTTCAGCCTCTTTCCTAAAGTCAAATAACAGAAACCATTTCAGCTAAATTTGACTCATAAACCTTAGGAATCAAAAGGGACATTTTAGGAAATTTAATTTTCATTATTGAAGATTTTTTAAAGAAACCAAGTATTTTTTTTTCCTGTAAGATCTACTCAATTTTTTTCTTATCAAAATCTACTTTTGCTAAACTAAAAAGTTGGCTAAATCCATGCACCAAAATATATGCATGAAAATTTCTCTCATGTGCATGATTCTGGTATATGGCCCATAAGTTAGTTATTAGCTTTATTTGAAGTCTTATTAGCAGGAAAATATTCAGCCTTGTTCATGCCAACAACACTCACAAGGCAGGTTTGTTCAAATGTCTATATTAAACCCTGAGGCCCCACTGGCCCATTCACTCATTCAACAACCTGAGAGCAACCAAGACCACAGGCAGCCGACCTCAGGATGCCACGGAGGTGGAGATTTGGTCACTGAACCAGTAAGTCGGAGGGGTGCGGCCCAAGCTAAGAAAAGTATTTCGGACTTTCAAAAACAACTTCAGAAACAGACTTCAGGAGATGGTGATGCTGAAACGTTCTGAACTGAAGAGAGACAACTTCTCAGTGTCTTTAGATACCAAAACAAAGCCATGGGCCCAGTCAGTTCTGTAACACTGAGTGCATCCCTGTGCTCTGGACTCCCGCTAAGAGAAAAGCACACACCAGCCCTGCGTGCAGATGTGTCAAATAAGCGCAGCAGAAAAATCTGCTCAGGCACTCTCCCATCTAACTCTCTTTTAACACGCAACTGACACCTCCAAGGTAAATAAAGAGAAGGAGGAAACATTCTAATCGGAAGATGTAAATAATTAAAATAATTTTTAAAATAATTAAATACATAATTAAAATAAATAAAATTTAAAGTAATTTAAAATAATTAAATAAATAATTTAAAAATTATTCCAACTGAACACAAGTAAGATACTGACTTTCCTAATAAGGCAAAGTGGGCTAAAATCAGTTTACACTGCTCCAGTATGGATTCAGTCATTTCAATAGCTTACTTTTGAAGCACATACCAGACAACACTTCAGCCTCTTTCCTAAAGTCAAATAACAGAAACCATTTCAGCTAAATTTGACTCATAAACCTTAGGAATCAAAAGGGACATTTTAGGAAATTTAATTTTCATTATTGAAGATTTTTTAAAGAAACCAAGTATTTTTTTTTCCTGTAAGATCTACTCAATTTTTTTCTTATCAAAATCTACTTTTGCTAAACTAAAAAGTTGGCTAAATCCATGCACCAAAATATATGCATGAAAATTTCTCTCATGTGCATGATTCTGGTATATGGCCCATAAGTTAGTTATTAGCTTTATTTGAAGTCTTATTAGCAGGAAAATATTCAGCCTTGTTCATGCCAACAACACTCACAAGGCAGGTTTGTTCAAATGTCTATATTTAAAAAATGCTCCCCCTGCCAAAGTTGTTTGGGAACATAAGCCAGGGACAAATTTTGTAGCTTTAACTCAAAACTCATGGGTTCTAGCGACCATAATCCAAGTCCTTTTCTCCATTCTCCTCACAGTCTTGGGAAAGTAAACACATGAGCAGAAAGCTAAACAAGAAACAAAAAATTCAAAACCAGCTTTGGCTGCGAGCGGATGTTTCTACTATGGATGGCAAAAACAACACTAAATCCTTCTGCATAAATTTAACAATGCACAGATGTTACGGTGAGCAACCACGCTCTCACCTGATGAGATCCTCTCTGTCCTGGAAGATCTGGGTCTTGCGGTTGACGGTGTACCTGGGGAATGCCATGCGGCCCAGGCTGACCAGCAGCACCGTGGAGAGCTGGCCCTGGCCCCCACAGGCGGCCTCCTCGTCCTCCACCACGTCGGTCGAGGAGAATAGCAGTAGCGCCCGGGAGAACACAGCCCGGGGCCCTCGGGAGACCCTCAGAGAACGTCCCGCCACATCTTTAGCTCTGAAAAATGCACAGTACAGAGACAGCATGCTGGTCTGTAAGCATCCGGACATCAGATTTCACAGGTTATTTCAAGCCAAATGGTATTCATTATTCCAAGCCTCCGGCTGTGTGATGCTGAAGCACTTCTCAACTTCCTGAGGCCCAAAGCCCACCTGGGAGCTCCGTGAGGAGGATTTCACCTGCAGACAATTTCACATACTGCTTGCCTCAGTACTGGAAGGCAACAGGATTTACACTGGTCCCCAGGGACCCGCATTGAAACCTTAGGAATCAAAAGGGACATTTTAGGAAATTTAATTTTCATTATTGAAGATTTTTTAAAGAAACCAAGTATTTTTTTTTCCTGTAAGATCTACTCAATTTTTTTCTTATCAAAATCTACTTTTGCTAAACTAAAAAGTTGGCTAAATCCATGCACCAAAATATATGCATGAAAATTTCTCTCATGTGCATGATTCTGGTATATGGCCCATAAGTTAGTTATTAGCTTTATTTGAAGTCTTATTAGCAGGAAAATATTCAGCCTTGTTCATGCCAACAACACTCACAAGGCAGGTTTGTTCAAATGTCTATATTTAAAATGCTCCCCCTGCCAAAGTTGTTTGGGAACATAAGCCAGGGACAAATTTTGTAGCTTTAACTCAAAACTCATGGGTTCTAGCGACCATAATCCAAGTCCTTTTCTCCATTCTCCTCACAGTCTTGGGAAAGTAAACACATGAGCAGAAAGCTAAACAAGAAACAAAAAATTCAAAACCAGCTTTGGCTGCGAGCGGATGTTTCTACTATGGATGGCAAAAACAACACTAAATCCTTCTGCATAAATTTAACAATGCACAGATGTTACGGTGAGCAACCACGCTCTCACCTGATGAGATCCTCTCTGTCCTGGAAGATCTGGGTCTTGCGGTTGACGGTGTACCTGGGGAATGCCATGCGGCCCAGGCTGACCAGCAGCACCGTGGAGAGCTGGCCCTGGCCCCCACAGGCGGCCTCCTCGTCCTCCACCACGTCGGTCGAGGAGAATAGCAGTAGCGCCCGGGAGAACACAGCCCGGGGCCCTCGGGAGACCCTCAGAGAACGTCCCGCCACATCTTTAGCTCTGAAAAATGCACAGTACAGAGACAGCATGCTGGTCTGTAAGCATCCGGACATCAGATTTCACAGGTTATTTCAAGCCAAATGGTATTCATTATTCCAAGCCTCCGGCTGTGTGATGCTGAAGCACTTCTCAACTTCCTGAGGCCCAAAGCCCACCTGGGAGCTCCGTGAGGAGGATTTCACCTGCAGACAATTTCACATACTGCTTGCCTCAGTACTGGAAGGCAACAGGATTTACACTGGTCCCCAGCGCATGAAACGCCGGGAATATTCAGTGGTACCTGCTTGACATCAGGAACCCTCAATCCTTGACTCCAGTGACAGGCATTTATTTATTTAAAATAATTTTATTGATTCATTTATTTCTGGCTGTGCTGAGCCCAGAGCCTTTAACTTCTTACCCTCCCTGCTGAACCTACACAAAATAAATAACAATGATGTTGTTCTAAACTGTTTGCAAAGGCATTATCTCAACTCATCCTCAACAGCCCTGGAAAGTGCATTCCCAGAGTAAAGTTGACACAGTTATACTTCAGACACACCATGGCAGAAAAAATAAATTCTGAAGTTTTTCCTATCTTCCCCAACCTAAAACTGTTCAAGAGCTTTGTAAGGAGAAAGAAACCACCCACAGTTTTTGGTAGATGTTTATGGTTCAGCTCAAGAGAGACTGCATATTAATGTTGACAGATTATGTTTCAATAAAAAATTTACTGAAATAAAAATCTGACTGGATAGTTCATGCTTAACTCCTGTACAAACAGTAGTTAAAACTACAATTTTCTTGAATAATAAAACACTAGAATATGCCAAGGGCCCAGTGCCTCTAACCTCTTGCCTCCTGGTTTTTCTTGTCCTAGAAATCACTGCAGCATTACAAGAATTAGGAAACATAAACCAAGAGAGAATCCAGACTTCATCATTAAGGTTCTGTGTTTTCTCAGTCTAGTAGCGACCGCAAAAATCAATCCCAGTCTAGAAACACGTACCATCTGTCATAAGAAGTTAATTATGTGCTGATGACAACTCAAATGTTTTTAAAATAACGAGTCCCTTCGCTGTTCACCTGAAACTACTACAGCATAACTGACTGTACCCTGATACAGAAGGCTTTTGGTGTTAAATAAATAAATAATGCTAAAAATAAATAAGAAAAAAAAAGAGAGAGAACTACAAAAACCTCTTCAGGATCACTGCGCTGATGCCAGGCAGATTCTTCCCCCAGGTGCAGACAGAAGGCTGCCTGGCCAGTTTGAGGAATGCGTCCACCAGCTGCTGCTTCTGCCCATGGGGAGACGCCAGGTGGAAGGTCTTTGCCAGGGCTTTCAGTTCCGGGGCAGAAAGGAGCTCTAGCACCTCAGGGAGTTCTTGCAACTCAGACTCTAAAAATATTAATAAGGAAAAAAAAGTTAAAAGTAGCTTTAAATAAGCTATTTTCTGGTTTTACTTATTGATACTTTAAGAAGAAAGCTCACTTACATGCAAATGAGATGTACAAATTTTAGTTTGCCAAATGGATCATTAAAAAAATAGGGGAAACAGACTTTTCGCAAAAGTTATGAAACAACAGAACTTCTCACTAAGAAGCAGAGGAAAATCTGAATAAAACAAATACCCACGTGGTTGTGCACTCCCTGTACAACCTCTGGCCAGGCCTCTTGCAGTCAGGGCAGACTGCTCACCAGCTGTCCCTGCCCTCACAGGCCTGGACTGGGAAGCCTCTCCTGAGGTCACCTGTCTAGCACACAGGTGCAGGTCACCCTCTCAGGGGACCCAGATGGCAGGTGTGACCCCAGGAGGCAGCTGAGTCGCAGCTGGCGGCTCTCTGCCTTCACGGCATCCACAGCCTAGGGCAGGCCTTCTTCCTCCTGCCCTCGCCAGTCCTCTCGGGGTGCACACCGCCTGCCAGCAGCATCTGCCTGGAGCACTCTACAGTGAATGAACCACGTCTGTGCCCAAGGGAGCTTACCTCCTAGCGTACTGAGCATGTAGCCAGTAAGCACTCACTACAAAGAAAAAGAAAGCTAGCAGTGATGTGGATGAACCTAGAAAATGGACTTAGAGATCACTGCACCAGTGAAGTAAGAAAGACCAGTACCGTGTGACCTCACTTATGTGTGAAACCTAAACTCTGACAAAAATGAGCTTATCTACCAAACAGAAACAGACGCACAGACACAGAGAGCAGACTTGTGGTTTCCAGGAGAGAGGGGGTGTGGAGGGATGGAGTGAGAGTTTGGGATTAGCAGATGTGAACTATCATCTACCGGATGGACACGCTGTATAGCACAGGGAGCTGTATTCAGTATCCTGTGATAAACCACAGTGGAAAAGACCATGAGAAAGAATATACATAACCGAGTCGCTCTGCTGAAAGGCAGAAATTAACACAACGTTGTAATGCAACTATCATAAAAATTTTGTTTAAATAAATAAATAAAAGGATTCCTTGGACAATCAGTCTACAAACTATAAGGCCTGTGTGTGTGTGGACGTGGGGGCAAATGAAGGTTATAGAGGCGCCGCTAGCGTCACACCAACCAGCTGTTCCATCATCAAGGTGAAGGACGTGAGGGAGGTGAGCCGAGCTCGTGCTGGACGGGGAGCCGGGCGGGGATCACCTCTCACCAGGGCCTGTCCACCCATCTGCCCCTCACGACCTCACAGGCCTGACCCTGGACCACCAGAGCACAGCAGCTGACAAGTCTCGTCATCCTAGGCATCCTAACCCAGGCTGAGAATGGCTTTAGAATCATATCAGTAACTTTAAAAAAAAAAATTCAGGGACTTCCCTGGTGGCCCCGGTGGTCAAGACCTGGAGGTCCCAATGTAGGGGGCCTGGGTTCCATCCCTGGTCAGGGAACAAAGATCCGCATGCCACAACTAAGACCTGGAACAGCCAGAAAAAAGACCCTAAATTTAGAAGGGCACACACACTTACTATTTATCAGGCACGGATCAGGTGCTGACACAAAACTAACGCCAGCCTCATTCTGCAGGAACCTGACCTCCTACACCACGTTCTCCCCTGGGCTGCCTGGCTGCACCGCACCTGTCTGCAGGAAGCCCGCCTGTGCCAGCTCTCCAACCACGGGGGTCAAGTCAGCCGAGATCTCTCCATAGTCCAGCTTGTTCATCTTAATCCAGCCGAATTTACGTTGAAAAAGTCTTACATATAACTTCTGACCGCTGGCTGCGACAAAGAAAGTCAGGGAAAGACATGTTATTTCCTCTCGAGAACCTCACACACTACCATTTACCTTTGTAAACCAAGGTGAGTGACACATGCTGAGTGACAAATTCGCTGACTCGGCTCTCTTCCAAGAACATCACTGTCTGCCTTTGGAAGACAGGACTTAACTTCAAACACAGTCCTGGGGGGATGTCTCCTTAGCCTGCGCGCCCATCACTGCAGGGCAGGAGGAGCCAGAGGATGCAAAGCCAGCCCCTAACCCCCAACCGCTGAGGCTCTGTGACTAAGGCTCCCTCTTCTCTTCCATTATGAAAAGTGGGGGTGGGGGCCAGTAACACCCCATCTTCCCAAAGCAGGTAGAAAGACTAAATGAGACAAGTGTAGAAACCTTAAAAACAGTTCCAAAGTGGGTAATGATTACTAGCCATTTAAACACCTTTCTAAAGGACACCCTTGGTGGTCCAATGGTTAAGAATCTGCCTATCCACTGTACGGTCCCTAGTTGGGGAACTAAGATCCCATATGCCTGTGCGATGTAGTCAAATTTAAATAAATAAAATAAAATGGAGAAAAACACCATCTATTTTTTTAAAAAAGAATATCTTAAGAACAATAAGCAATAAAAATATAAGGGCTTCCCTGGTAGCTCAGTGGTGGAGTTCGTCTGCCAATGGAAGAGACACTGGTTCGATCCCTGATCCGGGAAGATCCCACAGGCTGTAGAGCAACTGAGCCCGTGAGCCACAACTATGGGAGCCTGTGGTCTAGAGCCTCAGAGCTGCAACTACTGAGCCCATGTGCCCTAGAGCCCAAGTTCCACAACAAGAGAAGTCACTGCAACAAGAAGCCTGCTCACCTCAGCTAGAGAGGGACCCCCACCCCCTGCAACTAGAGAAGAGCCTGCAGCACCAGTGAAAACCCAGAATAGCCAAAAATAAATAAATAAATGAATAAATATAATTATTAAAAAAAAAGAGAAAAACCTAAGAACCAGGTATCCCACTTTCTAAACAACATTTCTAGTCCCTCAAAAGATCCCCTCCCTCACAAGAGTTCCAGTTATTTTGTCCTCTGCTTTCCAGTTCATATGCACTATTCTATTTTTGGTTGGAAATCACTTGAAAAGTATTTTCAAAAAAAAAAAGGCTGGCTTTGGTAGGGTAGCCATCTCTAGTGATTTCCACCAAGCTATTTCATTAAAAGGCCTCAAGTTTTCCTATTACCTGACTTATCTTTAAATTTCTAACTAACTCTAAAATGGTCTGGGGACTTCCCTGGTGGTCCAGTGGTTAAGATTCCATGCTTCCACTGCAGGCCTCTGGGGTTCCATCCCTAGTTGAGGAACTTTTAAGATCCTGAGTGTCTTGTGGTACAACCAAAATTTTTAAAAAAATAAGACAGTATGAGTGTACTCTGTTAGATTTTCAACATTTACTTCCCTTTTGTCTTTTTTTAATTATTTTATTGTTATTTTATTTATTTATTTGGCTGTGCCATGCGGCATGTGGGATCTTTGTTTCGCAACCAAGATTCAAACCTGTATCCCCTGCACTGAAAGCAGAGGACCACCAGGAAGCACTGGACCACCAGGGAAGTCCCTTCCCTTTTTTTCTTGAAAGAGGCAAAACTGATTGACAGGAGCTAATTTCACAACAGAGACACTGAAGAGGATTCTCCGTGGAGGGCAACCACGAGCACCTGCAGAGCTTACTCAAGGAAACCACACGCTTTGACTCAAACACAAGCCCGCATGCATGCAAGCAGCATGCCAACCAGAGGCCTGTGCCCACTCTGGTTCAGAGGATCAGCAAGGTGTCCTCCTAGCCATGGCCAGGGGAGGCCAGCACAAGCAGAAGCCATATGGACACCTCTAAGACTGGGTGGAGAAGTACTGCCCATCTGGTAGAAAGCGCATAAGCCGGATGGAGGGCCCTCTGCTGCCCACCTAAAACTATCCCAGCACTGCTAATCGGCTACACCCCAGCACAGAAGAAGACTGGTAAAAATTTAAAAACTTAAAAATAGGGACTCCCCTGGTGGTCCAGTGGTTAAGAATCTACCTGCCAATGCAAGGTACATGGGTTCGATCCCTGGGCCAGGAAGATCCCACATGCCGCTGGGCAGCTAAGTGCTCCACAACAACAGAAGCCCGCCGCAACAGGAAGCTTGTGCCCCTCAACCAAGAGTCACCGTGACTCGAGGAAGCTGGTGTGCAAGTCACAAAGACCTAGCCCAGCCAAAAATAAATAAATCTTTAAGAAAAAAAAAAAAAAACCTTAAAAACAAACACAAGCAGAGTCACAGTTCTGTTGTGGGAATATAAAACAGAATCCCGAAAGAATGCGCCGCTGTAGGCTGCAAGCGAAGGGGCGCTGCGCCTGCGCGGGAAGCCCAGGCCCAGTGTCCGAGTCACAGGCGGTCCTCGCTGGCAGGCACCGGGACCAGGCCGGAGGACAGAGTCCGAGGGAGCGGCGCCGAGGCCAGAAAGACCGCAGATCCCTGGTCCGGGTTTTCTATTAGATGATCCATCATAATAATGCTGAATTTAAGAAGTCTCCATTCCTTTGCTCCAAACCAGAAGACTTTCCCCCCTGCATATGGAGTAGGAGTAACATTGGTTAGAAACTGGCCAGTATTTAAAACTGAAGATAGTCATGACCGTTTAACCTAAGCCCTATGCTGAGGGAAGACTGTCTTGGAAATACGAAATTGGGGTAACCCAAATCTGTTTCTGGAACCATGAAAATTTTGTTGGTTTTTGCCTTTGACAACAGAGACACTGAAGAGGATTGGACTCAGAGCTTACTCAAGGAAACCACACGCTTTGACTCAAACACAAGCCCGCATGCATGCAAGCAGCATGCCAACCAGAGGCCTGTGCCCACTCTGGTTCAGAGGATCAGCAAGGTGTCCTCCTAGCCATGGCCAGGGGAGGCCAGCACAAGCAGAAGCCATATGGACACCTCTAAGACTGGGTGGAGAAGTACTGCCCATCTGGTAGAAAGCGATAAGCCGGATGGAGGGCCCTCTGCTGCCCACCTAAAACTATCCCAGCACTGCTAATCGGCTACACCCCAGCACAGAAGAAGACTGGTAAAAATTTAAAAACTTAAAAATAGGGACTCCCCTGGTGGTCCAGTGGTTAAGAATCTACCTGCCAATGCAAGGTACATGGGTTCGATCCCTGGGCCAGGAAGATCCCACATGCCGCTGGGCAGCTAAGTGCTCCACAACAACAGAAGCCCGCCGCAACAGGAAGCTTGTGCCCCTCAACCAAGAGTCACCGTGACTCGAGGAAGCTGGTGTGCAAGTCACAAAGACCTAGCCCAGCCAAAAATAAATAAATCTTTAAGAAAAAAAAAAAAAAACCTTAAAAACAAACACAAGCAGAGTCACAGTTCTGTTGTGGGAATATAAAACAGAATCCCGAAAGAATGCGCCGCTGTAGGCTGCAAGCGAAGGGGCGCTGCGCCTGCGCGGGAAGCCCAGGCCCAGTGTCCGAGTCACAGGCGGTCCTCGCTGGCAGGCACCGGGACCAGGCCGGAGGACAGAGTCCGAGGGAGCGGCGCCGAGGCCAGAAAGACCGCAGATCCCTGGTCCGGGTTTTCTATTAGATGATCCATCATAATAATGCTGAATTTAAGAAGTCTCCATTCCTTTGCTCCAAACCAGAAGACTTTCCCCCCTGCATATGGAGTAGGAGTAACATTGGTTAGAAACTGGCCAGTATTTAAAACTGAAGATAGTCATGACCGTTTAACCTAAGCCCTATGCTGAGGGAAGACTGTCTTGGAAATACGAAATTGGGGTAACCCAAATCTGTTTCTGGAACCATGAAAATTTTGTTGGTTTTTGACTTTGACAATACAATCATAGATGATAATAGTGGCACCTGGATTGTGCAATGTGCTCCAGAGAAAAAGCTTCCTATTGAACTGCGAGATGCTTACAAAAAAGGATTTTAGACAGAATTTATGGGCAGAGTCTTTAAGTATTTGGGAGATGAAGGTGTAAGAGAAAATGAAATGAAAAGAACCATGATATCAAAACCTTTCACTCCAGGGATGGTGGAACTTTTAAACTTTATAAAAAGGAACAAGGATAAATTTGACTGCATCATTATTTCAGATTCAAATTCAGTCTTCATAGATTGGGTTTTAGAAGCTACCAATTTTCATGATGTGTTTGATAAAGTGTTTACAAATCCGGCAGCTTTCGATAGCAATGGTCGTCTCACTGTGGAAAAACATCATGCTCATTCTTGCACTCGGTGCCCCCAAAATCTTTGCAAAAATGTAGTTTTGGTAGAATTTGTAGGTGAACAATTACAACAAGGAGTGAATTATACGCAAATTGTTTATATAGGTGATGGCGGAAACGATGTCTGTCCAGTAACTTTTTTAAAGAGGAATGATGTTGCCATGCCACGGAAGGGACATACTTTACAGAAAACTCTCTGTAGGATGTCTCAGAGCCTTGAGCCTATGGAATCTTCTGTTGTATCTCGGTCTTCAGGTGTTAAAATAATTTCTCATTTACAATTTCTAATAAAGGAATAATATGCCAACAACAACAACAAAAAAACAGAATCCCTTCTCTTAACCATTATTGGCAATATTCAAGCTTCATTTTTTTTTTTCACTCTACTGGGAGTCAGACCTGCTTTTATTACTAGGGGTCAGCATGGCCCCAAGTAAGCCTCTCCTGCTCAGGAAGGACTCAGGTGCACACGCTCTGGCTCCAAACCTGCACTGCTGGCTTAGGGTCAGACCTCCAGCTGCCAAGGAATTCAGGCATGTTTTTAAATGTACCGATTTACAAAATTAAAAAAGAAAATGACAAAATAATTTTAATGTGCCAACTTAGCTTGAAAGCTTCCATTTCCTACACACCCTGACTTTAAAAGGCAGAGCCCAGGCAACTAAACTACAATTGGAGGAAAAATACATGCCTCAATACCCCTTATTTTCCTGTACCTTACTTTCATTTTTGAGGAAATGGTCTGTGAAAACAACAAATCCACCTAACAGCAAGCTCGATTACAGGCTTGAAATGCAAAGTACACTCTTGTGAGTCACATGGCACTTTCCCCCTCATCAGGGAGAGGCTGTCTTACAAACATCCATACACACAAAGGACGAACAGCTGCTTCCATTACAAGCAGAGTACAACTTGTAAGACGACAGCGCAGAAGCAGACTCACCGGGCCCCAAATCTCGTCTCTTTTAGAGGCACCTCATTCTCCAGCTTGACGCCTCACTGGCTCTGAGTCGCCGAGTACTCCCAGAGGACTCCCCCACACCACTCTGGCTCCTCGCGGTCATCAGGTTCCCACGCATCCCATCCCAGACCAACACAGGCAGCAAAGGTGAAACAAAGCCTCGAAAGCAAACAGGCTCGAGATACCTGATAACCGATGGAACGTAGCCACGACGCCCTGCTCCTGTTCATCAAAGAGCTTCCTGTCTTCCTCATTCTCAAACACGGCTTTCAGCACCACCAGGAAACTCTGAAGGTAGTAAGGATGGTCCGGTGGTGCTGGACTCGTGTCCTGGGACACATCCCAGCTTGACCCCTGCTCCCAAGGTGTCTGGTGAGTGATTTCATCCTGTAAGCTACTGTCATCTTCCCCAGGAAGCGCCTGGCTGTCACTCTGTACAGAAGCATCATGTGTGGAGCTCTGAGGTTTCATGTCCTGATGTGAGCCCTGCGTGGCAGCTTCTGAAAGAACAGTCATTTTTACCTCTTCACGACGAACAGTCTCACGTTCTTCAGCATCTTCACCGTCTACTCCTTTGATACTCTCCTGCTTTGCAAGATGGTCCTTGGAAGCAGACTTCTGATGCCCAAGAGTTAAATCTGGTGAAAAGAACACAGGCGCATCATCTGAGCAGGCAGGGCTGAGGGCTGAGCTCTCGCACTCCTGGGCAGCTTGCTCCATCGTGGCGCATTCCATGGCACGTGCGGAAACACTCGGTGCCCCCAGAGGATCACCAGTAAACATGTTCTCCTTTTGAGAGCTGTTCTCCAAAAGTGGATCCTGGTCCTCCACCTCCGAACATGGATCACCCAGCCTCTGAACCCCTGTGCCTGAGGACTGCTGTGGACTGGGACGAGTGAACTCCTCATTCTGACTCAGGGATCGTTTAGCCTTTATGTATCTTCTGAGCTTAGTAAATGCAAAGTACACTCTTGTGAGTCACATGGCACTTTCCCCCTCATCAGGGAGAGGCTGTCTTACAAACATCCATACACACAAAGGACGAACAGCTGCTTCCATTACAAGCAGAGTACAACTTGTAAGACGACAGCGCAGAAGCAGACTCACCGGGCCCCAAATCTCGTCTCTTTTAGAGGCACCTCATTCTCCAGCTTGACGCCTCACTGGCTCTGAGTCGCCGAGTACTCCCAGAGGACTCCCCCACACCACTCTGGCTCCTCGCGGTCATCAGGTTCCCACGCATCCCATCCCAGACCAACACAGGCAGCAAAGGTGAAACAAAGCCTCGAAAGCAAACAGGCTCGAGATACCTGATAACCGATGGAACGTAGCCACGACGCCCTGCTCCTGTTCATCAAAGAGCTTCCTGTCTTCCTCATTCTCAAACACGGCTTTCAGCACCACCAGGAAACTCTGAAGGTAGTAAGGATGGTCCGGTGGTGCTGGACTCGTGTCCTGGGACACATCCCAGCTTGACCCCTGCTCCCAAGGTGTCTGGTGAGTGATTTCATCCTGTAAGCTACTGTCATCTTCCCCAGGAAGCGCCTGGCTGTCACTCTGTACAGAAGCATCATGTGTGGAGCTCTGAGGTTTCATGTCCTGATGTGAGCCCTGCGTGGCAGCTTCTGAAAGAACAGTCATTTTTACCTCTTCACGACGAACAGTCTCACGTTCTTCAGCATCTTCACCGTCTACTCCTTTGATACTCTCCTGCTTTGCAAGATGGTCCTTGGAAGCAGACTTCTGATGCCCAAGAGTTAAATCTGGTGAAAAGAACACAGGCGCATCATCTGAGCAGGCAGGGCTGAGGGCTGAGCTCTCGCACTCCTGGGCAGCTTGCTCCATCGTGGCGCATTCCATGGCACGTGCGGAAACACTCGGTGCCCCCAGAGGATCACCAGTAAACATGTTCTCCTTTTGAGAGCTGTTCTCCAAAAGTGGATCCTGGTCCTCCACCTCCGAACATGGATCACCCAGCCTCTGAACCCCTGTGCCTGAGGACTGCTGTGGACTGGGACGAGTGAACTCCTCATTCTGACTCAGGGATCGTTTAGCCTTTATGTATCTTCTGGACAATTTAGAGGACAGGCTTCCCAGAGAAATGACTTTCACGTTATGATCTTTCAGTCCATCTTGATTTCTGCACACCGAGTCCCCGCTGCTTTTAAAGTAGGGGCTGGTCTGCTGTTTTTTGCCCATTTTTGCTGATTCCCGTTGGCCAAGGGTTACATTTATCTTTGATGGTGACGACCTCTCTGGCATTCCATGTGCTAAGGCAGTCTTGGTCAGATCTACTGGGGACGTGCTTGAACCTAAACCCACGCACTGGGGGCCACCCGGAGTCACGGCCACACTGTCAGCACACATTTCATCAAGGTGGCGGTTCAGGTCATACCTCGGCACCATTTTACTACAAATCGGGCAGGCCAGGTTAGCAGGGGGAGCATTGTTAAAAAATGAAATAATTGAGTTAGAGTCATTGTTTTTCGTTTTGCTGCTTGATAAACTTCCACGAGGTCTTTTTTTCGAGGATTTGCCTACAGACATCCTGAGAGTTAGGAAGGGTGGATGCGGACTTCCCTGGTGTCCAGTGGTTGGGATTCTGCGCTTCCACTGCAGGGGGTGCGGGTTCAGTCTCTGGCTGGGGAACTGGGATCCCCTGCATGTCCCGAAGCTCAGCCAAAAACAACAACAACGCAGAGCTGGCTGTTTGTTTCAAGTAGTAAAACACAAAATAAGACCGGGGAAAAGCAGCAAGGGTTTACTTTCACTTCTCTGATTTGAAATAATAAAAACCGGGATCGTATTGGGTTTCATGTTATTCATTTAGCCAATCTCTTCTTTCTGCGAAACAAAACACATGTGGGTTAAGAATGTTTATGAATGCAACCACCCAGGCGGGGAGGCAGCTCTGAAACGGGGGAAAAGCAGCAAGGGTTTACTTTCACTTCTCTGATTTGAAATAATAAAAACCGGGATCGTATTGGGTTTCATGTTATTCATTCAGCCAATCTCTTCTTTCTGCGAAACAAAACACATGTGGGTTAAGAATGTTTATGAATGCAACCACCCAGGCGGGGAGGCAGCTCTGAAACGTGCCACGGCAGTGACCTCATGGGATGAGGAAAACCCTGAGCTTGCACTGAAACCCAAGGCCCTCCTCTCGGCTGTCCACGCGACCCTTGTGTGTCCCTGAGCGCGGGCATAAGTCCTAAGACTTCTCTGTAGGATCTAAAGTCAGCCGTTCTAAAAAGGGAACACCTGACGAGGCGAGGTCCTCGTTTAGAACCACCACACCTACAGTAACTTTTCCGGGACAGAACTTGCCCATCCCGCCCGCCCTGGCCTGCAATCAGGGGCACCCCGAGTCGCCGGCATCTGTCCACCTCCGAGACCCGCAGCTCCGGCCGCCGAGGCTGAGGCTCGGGCTCTGCCGGACAGCCCTCCCCGGGGCCGCGAGCACACCTGCGAGGCGCACCTGGGGCTCCGCCGCCAGCCTGGCCGCCCTGATGCCACCTCCTCCTCCTCCCTCCCACGCTGGTGTCCCCTAATCGCTCTCTCCCTGCCCCGCTGCCCCTTCTCCTCCCGCCCCGCGCCTCCGGCCCGGCCAGCCGCGAGCCGGGCCAGGCCGCCCCGTGCCCGTACCTGCTCCGCGCGCCAGGCATTCCCAGTCGATTCCCGAGGACTCGGCCGCCACAGGCTCGGCCAACGGAGGCTCGAGCGATCGATCGACCTTCCCTCCCCTCTCAAAAAGTATCTCGTGGTCCAGAGAGGTTGAGCCAACCGAGGACCACCCAAACTCCGCACCTCCTGCCTTCCGCACTTGGCGGAGGCTGTCAGGCGGGCAAAGCTCGGCAAGTTGCTGTTCGCAGAGCATTCAGTGACCAAGGAAGCTGCCTTCTGGGAGGAGACCCAGCCGTGGACCCGACTTTGCCAGCAAGCATGAGTTAGGTTTGCCTAAGAGATGCTGTTCACTGCCTGATGCAAGCGATGCCAACACTTCAGGAGCAAAGGAGTCCAGGTGCCTTGAGCTAAAGGCACCCCATCTCATCCAGAGCAAATGAATGATAGTAGATCAACCACAAGGTCCTACTGTTTTCATTGGCTTAAGATAACCTACAACGGAGAAGAATCCGATAAAGGACATATATACACACCTATATCTATGTGTACATCATTTTTCTGTTCACCTGAAATACTGTAAATCAACTATGCTTCAATTTTAAAATGATAAGATGTATTGATAGGTAATTAGCGAACAGTAAGTTTGGTTATTTTTTACATTAAAATGTAGTTTGTCTTCATGTTTTTGTGTTAATATCCTATACTATAACGAGGTTACCTAATTTAACATAATGGCTATGTGTAACAACAGCAGTATTACTGAACATTTATCCAGCCCTGGAGCGCTGCTGTTCCAGCACCCCAAGGCACCCAAATGGAAGCTGAGGACAGGCAGCCTGTGGTCCTTCACCACTGCCCGCAGCAGCAGCAGCCCGCATGGTGTGACTCCTCCATAACTGTGTGCCGAATGAATGTATGGATGAATGAACAAACCAAAAAGGGACGTGAACAGGAAATTCACTGACACATATGGATTTAGTGCCAGTCTCATGCCAGGTAATGTTCTTGGTACTGTGGAAGAATGTGGAAATGCAGGGGGAAATCCTGCCTTTGTGGAGAATACATTTTGATGGAGGAAGATAGAGGAAAAAAAAAAAAAAATGTATATATATATATATATATATGCAAATATCCCAGAGTTTCAAAGGCAGATACTGATTAAATGAAATTCTGATTTTATGGCAAGGTGAGAAATAATTAAACATAAATGTCTTTGCCAGTTTGGGCATTAGTATTGTGTATTCTGCCTCAGCATTAATCAGACCTCCTAAGGCGATAACGCTTTTAATCTTATTAGTGAGTCACAGGTCCTTAGGTGATAAGGTCCCTTCTGTCTTACAAGGGCCATGATGGCCCACAACCCACTACTTACTTTTATTTAAAGCTCGGCAAGTTGCTTTCGCAGAGCATTCAGTGACCAAGGAAGCTGCCTTCTGGGAGGAGACCCAGCCGTGGACCCGACTTTGCCAGCAAGCATGAGTTAGGTTTGCCTAAGAGATGCTGTTCACTGCCTGATGCAAGCGATGCCAACACTTCAGGAGCAAGGAGTCCAGGTGCCTTGAGCTAAAGGCACCCCATCTCATCCAGAGCAAATGAATGATAGTAGATCAACCACAAGGTCCTACTGTTTTCATTGGCTTAAGATAACCTACAACGGAGAAGAATCCGATAAAGGACATATATACACACCTATATCTATGTGTACATCATTTTTCTGTTCACCTGAAATACTGTAAATCAACTATGCTTCAATTTTAAAATGATAAGATGTATTGATAGGTAATTAGCGAACAGTAAGTTTGGTTATTTTTTACATTAAAATGTAGTTTGTCTTCATGTTTTTGTGTTAATATCCTATACTATAACGAGGTTACCTAATTTAACATAATGGCTATGTGTAACAACAGCAGTATTACTGAACATTTATCCAGCCCTGGAGCGCTGCTGTTCCAGCACCCCAAGGCACCCAAATGGAAGCTGAGGACAGGCAGCCTGTGGTCCTTCACCACTGCCCGCAGCAGCAGCAGCCCGCATGGTGTGACTCCTCCATAACTGTGTGCCGAATGAATGTATGGATGAATGAACAAACCAAAAAGGGACGTGAACAGGAAATTCACTGACACATATGGATTTAGTGCCAGTCTCATGCCAGGTAATGTTCTTGGTACTGTGGAAGAATGTGGAAATGCAGGGGGAAATCCTGCCTTTGTGGAGAATACATTTTGATGGAGGAAGATAGAGGAAAAAAAAAAAAAAATGTATATATATATATATATATATGCAAATATCCCAGAGTTTCAAAGGCAGATACTGATTAAATGAAATTCTGATTTTATGGCAAGGTGAGAAATAATTAAACATAAATGTCTTTGCCAGTTTGGGCATTAGTATTGTGTATTCTGCCTCAGCATTAATCAGACCTCCTAAGGCGATAACGCTTTTAATCTTATTAGTGAGTCACAGGTCCTTAGGTGATAAGGTCCCTTCTGTCTTACAAGGGGCCATGATGGCCCACAACCCACTACTTACTTTATATGCATAGATCTGGATTGTGGGGACTGTCAATATAGGGCATTTCAAGTACAAAGCTGTGTCTCAAAAATGTACCATAGAGGTGCTGTGACTTCCAACAGGCGGAACAGTTCTCAGAGGAAAGGAGGCTGCCAAGAATTCCCTCTTCAGGGTGGCTTTTATGACCAAGGAGGAGAGCTCTCTAGGGGAGTTTTATGGCCACGCAGACAACAGAAAGATCCCTCGCACCAGAACTGGCAAGCATCATCACAAACCTGGTCATCTCCCACTTGTTCTTCTAGAACTGTTAGTCACTCAGTTGTGTCTGATTCTTTACAACCACGTGGACTGTAACCCACCAGGCTCTTCTGTCCACTGGATTCTCCAGGTAAGAATACTGGAGTGGGTTGCCATTCCCTTCTCCAGGGGTTCTTCCCGACTCAGGGAATGAACCTGGGTCTCCTGTGTACCAGGTGGATTCTTTACCTCTGAACTACCGGGCAAGCACTGTTCTAGAAACCTACCTGCTTTTCCCTGCTAAGTCAGGTATATAAATCTCTAACCATAACCATTTACCCAGCTGCTCCTTATGTAAAACTACTATATGTATATGCATAATTTCTCCTGCTACTCTGTCTTCTATTGTCAGTTTAATTCACTGCCTCAAGTGTCCCTGGTGGCCCTAGTGGTAAAGAACCCACCTGCCAATGCAGCAGACGTAGATGTGGGCTCAATCCCTGGGTTAGGAAGATCCCCTGGAGAAGGAAATGGTAACTCACTTGTGTTCTTGCCTAGAGAATCCCATAGACAGAGGAGCCTGGCGGGTTACAGTTCATAGGGTTGCAAAGAGTTGGACACGACTGAAGTGACTTAGCACACACATATGGACTAACCCCAAGAGGATGGAGTTTTTTCTCTCCAACAATAGAAAGTCTCAATGGCTTTCAAGAGGCTTGGGTGTGAAGGGGAACAGAGCGGTGAAGCCGAACTGGAGGGGAGAGGGGTAAAGAGTGTTGTTACTTGAGGAATGTTGGAGAGGGTGTGGAGAGAGAGCCTCCCTCACTGGTCACCTCTGCTCCACGTCAGCTTTGTTCTCATCTTCTACTCACATGAGGCTGAAGGCATTTCCACCAGAAGTATAACGTGAGGCCAAACAGATGAAAGGCAGTCTGCCCTGGATGGGAGGTCAAGACAGGGAGCACCCAATGGTTGTGGAAGGTTCAACCTCCAAGGACCACCAGTCTGCCCTCCCAGCGCGTTCATACCTCTGTCCAGGACCCCATCACCCCCATCCTCCCACCTGACTGGGGACGGGATTCCCTGGCCTCCACAAGCCTCTGCTCACGCAACATGAGATCACGCCCCAAGAAGGAGTTAAGATTTACACATGGAAATCCCACTGTCCTAAGAAAGGACAGCAGGGCAGGGGGAGAAGACCCAGGCCCTCCTGAGGACACACGAGGATACATGAGGCAGCAGGCCGTGAAGGGGAAAGGGAGGCGCCCAGCCTGCAGGCCAGCCCCTCCCCGGGCTACTGTGGGGGGAGGTCCTGCCACACTCCCAGGGGAAGCCCTGCTATTCTCAAACATCTGCTGTCCGTGCAAAGAGAATTCCCAAAATTTTACTACAAAACAGAACAGTGGTAGAATATAAGCTTACATGGTCCTATTCACAGTTTATGCAAAATATATTACAGTTTTAATTTGTGAACAGAAATATCCTGGGTTTTCTTCTTTTTCTTCTCAGTTTTCTTTGCATCATTGATTTGCATTTTTACTTGATCTTGTAATTTAGAAAAGAATGCCTGAGATGATTTTAAGGCTTTGTCTTTGCCTTCATCCTGCAATTAAAAAGAAGACAAGCTAATGCTGTAAGATGTGCCTTAAAAGATGAACAAAACCAAATGATTACAACAGGGCAGCACCGTGTAAACATGCGAGAGAACTAGACAGAATTAGGAGAACCTCTGCCCCTTACAGGAGAGGTATTATACAGCTTAACCCCAAGAGGATGGAGTTTTCTCTCAACAATAGAAAGTCTCAATGGCTTTCAAGAGGCTTGGGTGTGAAGGGAACAGAGCGGTGAAGCCGAACTGGAGGGGAGAGGGGTAAAGAGTGTTGTTACTTGAGGAATGTTGGAGAGGGTGTGGAGAGAGAGCCTCCCTCACTGGTCACCTCTGCTCCACGTCAGCTTTGTTCTCATCTTCTACTCACATGAGGCTGAAGGCATTTCCACCAGAAGTATAACGTGAGGCCAAACAGATGAAAGGCAGTCTGCCCTGGATGGGAGGTCAAGACAGGGAGCACCCAATGGTTGTGGAAGGTTCAACCTCCAAGGACCACCAGTCTGCCCTCCCAGCGCGTTCATACCTCTGTCCAGGACCCCATCACCCCCATCCTCCCACCTGACTGGGGACGGGATTCCCTGGCCTCCACAAGCCTCTGCTCACGCAACATGAGATCACGCCCCAAGAAGGAGTTAAGATTTACACATGGAAATCCCACTGTCCTAAGAAAGGACAGCAGGGCAGGGGGAGAAGACCCAGGCCCTCCTGAGGACACACGAGGATACATGAGGCAGCAGGCCGTGAAGGGGAAAGGGAGGCGCCCAGCCTGCAGGCCAGCCCCTCCCCGGGCTACTGTGGGGGGAGGTCCTGCCACACTCCCAGGGGAAGCCCTGCTATTCTCAAACATCTGCTGTCCGTGCAAAGAGAATTCCCCAAAATTTTACTACAAAACAGAACAGTGGTAGAATATAAGCTTACATGGTCCTATTCACAGTTTATGCAAAATATATTACAGTTTTAATTTGTGAACAGAAATATCCTGGGTTTTCTTCTTTTTCTTCTCAGTTTTCTTTGCATCATTGATTTGCATTTTTACTTGATCTTGTAATTTAGAAAAGAATGCCTGAGATGATTTTAAGGCTTTGTCTTTGCCTTCATCCTGCAATTAAAAAGAAGACAAGCTAATGCTGTAAGATGTGCCTTAAAAGATGAACAAAACCAAATGATTACAACAGGGCAGCACCGTGTAAACATGCGAGAGAACTAGACAGAATTAGGAGAACCTCTGCCCCTTACAGGAGAGGTATTATACATGCTTCATGCTGCTACAAAGGTCTCACCATGCCAGGCGACCATGAGGACCCTGCACTGGAAACCCGAGACTTAGGCTCTGATGCAGCCAGCCCCCCAGCCTCTCCCGTCCCCTCCGTGGGTGGGTAGCAGGTGGCTTGGTCATTCCAGGGCCCAGGGCCCCTAAGCATGCCCCCAGACCCCCATGCACGCCCCCAAAGTGGCTCTCCTCCATGTCCTGACCTTCAGCAGCAAGGCTTTGCCTGTCTTAGTCAGCTGATGCAGCTTCTGGGAGGCTACAGCCTTGGTGTATCTCCCTGCCTGGTCTGGGTTGCTCTTTTCAAGAAGTCTTCTCCGCTTTTCTTTCTCCTTTATCCTCAAATGCTTTTGATGTTTCTTTTTCCTCCTTTCTCGTTTCTTGTCTGTAGCCGTTTTCTCAGCAGCTGTTTTAATATCTCCAGCTTTATTTTTCTCCTATTGAAAAAACCATCACAAGGACACGCGTTACTCTAAAGACTCAGGAAACTGGAAGAGAAGCCACGCGTGGGCTGTGGCCACCCTGCGCTGAAAGACCTGGGATGCATTCTCTGACAGTGACGGTTCAGTCCACGCACTCCACGAGGGCGGCCTGGACAGCAGGGGTGCCAGGCTGCCCATCCTGCAGAAGCAGGCAGGCCCGGCCCAGGCCCCAGGCACCTGCCTGCGGCAGTTCAGCTATGAGCCAGACGGCAAAGGGGCAGGCAGCAGGAAAGCCAGCCGCAGCAGGTTCACTTCCTCCCTTTCCTCCTCTGCTCCAGCTCGTCCTTGTGGAGGAGGCAGAGGCTCTGAATGGGTGCGTGTGGGTGAAGCAAGCCAAGTAAACACAGCACAGGTGGGCTCTGCTGCCAGGCCCCAGGAGGACGAAGGCCCAGCAGAAGAGACCCCTGCTGTGCCCAGTGAGCGCTCCCAGCCCACGAGGTGGGAGCCTGTGCGGGTCTAGTCCAGCTCTTCCAAGACCTCTCCACACTGTTCTAGAAGAGCTCCAGGACCCACGAGCACAAGCAGAAAACACGGTGGACGTGCTGATGTCAGAGCTCTGCTGAATGTACGTAGTTTGTCTTCAACCTAACATCTCAGCCAACATCTGATGAGCCTCAAACTTCTAACATTCAGACTGAACTATAATAAGATCCTGATGCTGGATATTCACAACCAGCACTTATAATATTTCTCAAACTTCATCTCATAATGATACCTGATTACAGAAGATGAATATTTGAATATTGTATAATATTACTCATTTGATTATAACTAGGGACTATTGAGATATGTTAGAATAAAGACACCAGCTCGAAGAAAACAAGGTTAAATGGAGACCTGACTGTCAATGACCATCTTATCAACAGACACTCTGTGCTTTGGCACCGGCTCCTCACCTTGACCTCCTCTGGGGCCAGGAGGGCTGCGTCGCTGACACTCACGGGGGCCACCTCTTCCATGGTGACAGCAGGCAGGTTTGACACCACTTTGATCTCTGGAACAGGCTAGAAAAGACACAACATGCTTGGTAGGAAGGCAGACATGGTCCTCACGTGAACTGCTTAAGCTGTGAACCTAATGAAGCGAAACATACTTCAAGATGATTTAAAATGTGGGGTGTGAGCTCTGTGGGCTAAGCTCATGGACATGAAGGACCTAACCCAGTAGGTGGCAGGCACTATAAATGTCAGGTAAGATACCACCCACACCCTCAAGCCCACCCCATAGCAGAATGAAAGCAGAGACGGGACAGGGAGAAAGGGCAGGGAATGAGGAGACCCCGTGGCTGAGGCCGAGGGTCTGGCAGGGACCCACAGAGAGCAGGCTGGACCAGCTGGGGAAGCCAGGCCAGAGTCTGGGAACAGACATGAGCCTTCCCCACGGGAAGTCCAGCCTGGGGTTCACAGGAACCCCTGCAGGTGTGCATCCTGAACCCAAAGAGCAAGTCTCTCACCCACACTGTTTCCACTTACGGGCTTGGGGATGAAGTGGAAGTTCGAGAGGGCGTCCAGCTTTAAGAAGAGCGAGTCCATCATCTTCTGGATTTCTACATGCTCTGGGTTTTCCTCCTCTTCTGTTTTTTGCTGGGGAAATTCATTTCAACGTCATCAGACTGCAGCCGCGTCACAGGCAAAACAGGGCAGAACCCTGGAGGCCAACGAGGGCACCACCAGGTTCTCATCATTAGCCTGCAGCTCCAAAGACACTCTCCAAGGTAAGGCCACTGTCCCAATTTAACCACTAACATTTAGAACTTAAAATCTGGTGTCCTCGACAGTCAGCCGTTGTTGGTGGGAACGTAACGTGGTGCAGTCGCCGTGGGAACAAACCTGGCCGTGCCTCCAAAAGTTAAACAGATGCTCGCCATGAGACCAGCAGTTCCACTTTTACATACGTGCCCATGTACGCCCAAGAGGCTCACAGCAGGTACTCACACACATCTGTGAGTGCACGGACATGTATGTCCACAACCGCACTGTCCACGGAAGGCAGAAACAGCCCAATGCTCACCAACGGGTGAAACTGGATCAGTAAATCGTGGCGCACACACAACAGAACCCTGTTCAGCTATAACAATTGCTGGAAAGCCACTGATGAGCTGTGAAAGGACCAGGGGACCCGTGAGCGGCTGCACACCTGCCCCGACGCCATGTGGGAGCACTGCAGCCCCTCTGCTCCTGGCCGGCTCCATCCACTGGACAAGGCGACCCTGAGCCCGGGGCTTCTGCCTCCCGTGCATTCTGAGCAACAGGTAGAATTGGCAGAGCGAGCCCTCGCCTCTCCTCCCTGGAGCGGCCTCCTCACCTGGCTGAGTTTGATGTACTCCTGTTCATAAATTTCAGCGAGGCTCAGCTTACTCTTCTCATGGTCCAGTGTTAAGCGCTTTTTATACTCATACACATCCTCCTTAGGTTTCTCTTTGCGCACGACGTCATCCCAGGCCTGGAACAGGAAAGGCACACAGACATCAACTGACAGGCAGGAGCTGTCACTTCCTCCCAGGCTCCCTCGCGGCTCTTCCTCTGGAATACCGATGATCACCCCAGAGTAAGCAAACTGCACCAGAAAGGAAGGCGTTTTCTCAAAGCAGAGAGGGCGTCCTTCAAGCATCCTTTGTGCTTTAAAGGCGTCTCCCTCCCGGTTACCCACATGAACCTCACAATTCCTCATTGCAGTTTGCCCGACAGTCAAGTTCTCTTCATTTCAAATGTAAACACTCTCTGCATATAGTACCTGCCCTATTTTAAGCAAACATACACATATTAGAAAGCCGTCTCTTGGTTGTACATGTCCCAAGTTGTACTCTAAGTTTACAAAATAAGGCCAGTTTTTAAACAAAAACTCTTCACTCGGTTTCAACATTTGAAAAACAGACCCTTCATTTGTCACACGAGATATTGTGCCTGGACCAAGGGTCCCGGGTGTGACCAGGTCAAGTTAGACCCCAATCGCTCTCCACGGGCTTTATCCCACACCACCCAAAAGGTCAGCGAGGTTTGGGCCTGGGGGCTGGCAGGTCTCCGGCCACCTCGTTCTCCTCAGGCAGGACCCCCTTTTTCCTGGGGTGCTAGCTGGACAGTGCCTCACACACCACAGGCCAACGATTCCCCTGGGACAGACATGAGGCTTTTAAATGGAGACTCGTTATGAACGACTATTCTATGAAAAGGGAAGGCCATTCCTACTCCCAAGATACTCTATTTCTGAGAATGTCAGTGACTTCTGAATCAAGTTAAATCTCATTCTTACGGACCTGATCTCTTATCCTCTGCTTAATGATATCTTCCAGCTGGAGAGTGGTCTCCTCTGTGATCACAGGTGCTGAAGGGAACAGAACATGTGCTTGTTAGGCAGACAGAAATGAGTCAGAAGTGGGGGAAACGGATACCAGCGTGTGTGCTATTGAGCCTTCCTGATGTTCCTGCGGTCTGAGACCACACACCTACACAGCTACATAACTGCACGGGACAACCACACAGCTGCACAGGACACACCTGGGGACTCACCCCCACCTTTTCATTCTCTAGCATGAAATAAAACGAAAATTCAAGTACAAGGTACTCGGAAGAATTCAAGTACGAGGAGGAATTTGATAAGATGACCGGGGATTCTGGCTGGAGCCCCAGTTTAACCCTGGACGATAACAGAATCAGGCATGGAGTAAGCAATGCCAAAGGGCGTTTTCTCAAAGCAGAGGGTCCTTCAAGCATCCTTTGTGCTTTAAAGGCGTCTCCCTCCCGGTTACCCACATGAACCTCACAATTCCTCATTGCAGTTTGCCCGACAGTCAAGTTCTCTTCATTTCAAATGTAAACACTCTCTGCATATAGTACCTGCCCTATTTTAAGCAAACATACACATATTAGAAAGCCGTCTCTTGGTTGTACATGTCCCAAGTTGTACTCTAAGTTTACAAAATAAGGCCAGTTTTTAAACAAAAACTCTTCACTCGGTTTCAACATTTGAAAAACAGACCCTTCATTTGTCACACGAGATATTGTGCCTGGACCAAGGGTCCCGGGTGTGACCAGGTCAAGTTAGACCCCAATCGCTCTCCACGGGCTTTATCCCACACCACCCAAAAGGTCAGCGAGGTTTGGGCCTGGGGGCTGGCAGGTCTCCGGCCACCTCGTTCTCCTCAGGCAGGACCCCCTTTTTCCTGGGGTGCTAGCTGGACAGTGCCTCACACACCACAGGCCAACGATTCCCCTGGGACAGACATGAGGCTTTTAAATGGAGACTCGTTATGAACGACTATTCTATGAAAAGGGAAGGCCATTCCTACTCCCAAGATACTCTATTTCTGAGAATGTCAGTGACTTCTGAATCAAGTTAAATCTCATTCTTACGGACCTGATCTCTTATCCTCTGCTTAATGATATCTTCCAGCTGGAGAGTGGTCTCCTCTGTGATCACAGGTGCTGAAGGGAACAGAACATGTGCTTGTTAGGCAGACAGAAATGAGTCAGAAGTGGGGGAAACGGATACCAGCGTGTGTGCTATTGAGCCTTCCTGATGTTCCTGCGGTCTGAGACCACACACCTACACAGCTACATAACTGCACGGGACAACCACACAGCTGCACAGGACACACCTGGGGACTCACCCCCACCTTTTCATTCTCTAGCATGAAATAAAACGAAAATTCAAGTACAAGGTACTCGGAAGAATTCAAGTACGAGGAGGAATTTGATAAGATGACCGGGGATTCTGGCTGGAGCCCCAGTTTAACCCTGGACGATAACAGCAGGCATGGGAGACAGGGCGCTGGCAGGAGGACCATGGAGAACACACCAGGCTCCACCAGTGGACCAGGGATTCGTGGTGGATCAGCGGTGGTGAGGCTGCGCGGGAGAATGTCCTGGTTAAAAGTACTCGGGACTCATGACACTGGCTACTGACTTCCAAACCACGGAGGGAAGGACAGTGCACACACAGCCACACGTAAGCGGGGAGGAACGCCAGCACCACAGAGTGTAACGGTGGGGGATCCAGCAGAGTGGCCCACATACGTCCACTGTACTGGTTTTCAACTGCTCTGTATTTTCACAAGTCTTTTTAAATAAAAAGTTGGGGAAAAGAAATATTATGACTCCGAATCCTCGAACACCACGGAAAAGGGGACGTGAACACTTGTGGGAGCCCCGAGGGCACACGCACCCATGCGCACAGCGTGGTCGAAGTGCAGGGTCTCCTCCAGGAGGCTGTTCTCGGGCCGCTTCTGGGCGGTCACTTCCCCTTGAAGCTGCCAGGGTTTCTTTTCCAACAACTCTTTCTCCAAAGACGCGATTTTTTCATTCATCTGAGAAAGAGACAGAGTTACCACTCATTTGGAAACAATTCGATTTACAGTTGAGTCAAAGCAACTAATTATAATATAATAATTGCTCAGAAAATAATAATATCTATTATTTTCAAACAACATTGTGTTTGTCCAAGTAGGTCCCAAGGAGATCATTTTTGTCCGCGTGAGAGTGTGTCTGTGATGGTGTGACTCACACAGCAGCTCACAGTGCCAGCTGAGAGCACCGCCCAGACACGGGCCAGTGGAAGTCACCAGGAGAGGCCCACAGGGCAGCGGGTCAGGAAGCACGTGTCTCAGGCATAGGGACAGCAGGGACGGGGACCAGAGTCACACAAGGGCTCCGTGCTGAAAGCCGCAGGCTGGGACACACAGCACTGAGTTTATAAACCAGCTGCTCCCCCATGGTGACCTCTACGCAGTGTGCCACAGAGGGCGAGGAGCTTCTTTTAAAGGACAACTGAGTGGCCCACAAAAAGGGAAAAACAATCCATACACAAAAAAACCAGGGCAGATTAGTTACTGGTCCGAGTTCCACAGTCACAGTTAAGCACACACATAAAAAAAAAATCCCTTAAAACTCCTAATTATCACCTTTTCCTGTCTTTTCTCAAAAGAGGATTTGACTTCCTCGGAGTCTTTCTGTACGTTTAAGACACTTGCATCTCCAGCACCCTCAGCATCAGGCAGGGCAAAGGTCACTCTTCTGGAGGTTTCTTTCTGTGGTTCATGGTCTTCACTTCCTTCAAGGTCATCTTCATCCCTGAGAGACCAAGACACATATGAAAGGAGACACGCCAGCTCCCGTTAGAAAATCAAAAAGAAACAAACTTAGTAATTAAAGTTCTTTTACAGACAACACAATTCAATATTCATACTTCTAAGGTCATTTAGTTATTAAGGAACAGAAGGAATTATGGAGGTAAAATAGAACAAAGTGTCCAATATAGAGAAGACAAATTATTCCCCAACCTACAATACAGGCTTATCTAACCAAAGTAACAGAAGGGCATTTTTGTTGGTACAGAAAGCCTGTCAGAGCTCCAGGCAAGAAAGGTCTGCCTGCTCCTGCCAGTCACACTGACCTGCACTAGCTCGTCTGACGTCCCTTCAAATCTGGAGACTTTCCCTGGCTATTCCGAGACTCTCTGGACTTAAGAGAATCTCCCCTCTGACCTTAGAGAACCCCACTTCCCAGGACGATCACACGTGACAACCAGGAGTAAGCAGACAACTGGGCAGCTCCAGATTACAGTGTAAAGAACTCAAAGGACTCACATCTCAGAAAACCCTTCCTCTCCATCCTCAACCATTTCTTCCTCTTCCTCTGAGGCCAGCTCATCCCCGTCATCGTGGACACTTGCTACGTCTGCATCACTTTCCACTGTATCAAAGAAGTCTTCGTATTTCAGGTTTCTGGAGCTTTTACCTGACTGAAACAAAAACACTTTGAAAACCTTTAATCAAGGGTAGAAAAATACACTGAACCAGGCACAAATGCGCACGTGTACTACAGAGGGGAAGCTGGCAACCAATAGCACTAGTATAAACCCTGAGAACCATTAGATAGACCACAGCAAGGTGAGCAGAGGTCAACATTCATTTACAACCAGTAAGACAGAACACCAGATTCTTCTCTCCACATCTTCCAGCTACAAGTATTTCCAAAACAGCCCGGCCTACGTAAAGCATACACATGCTTTATTTTCACTCTTACATTTAGTGCTTGGTGAAAACCCATGTTTGAGGGAAAATTCTGAATCTCTGTAACACGTATGACTGTGGTTCTGAAGCCACAGAGAAGAGTTTTGTGATAAGGAGATGGCAGCTCTGGTTTAATTTCTCCAGTCTTTTTGTTTCAACTGATCTAAATATTTCCCTTGTGCCCCCTGAGTTCTTAAGTATTTTACCCCTCTTCTGGAGAAACAGCACTCCATCTACGGTGAGGAGGCAGAAGGAACGCTCTGTCCTCTCCCCAACTTTACCTTGTGAGCCTGGCCTCTGAACAGTCCTCCTTCATCTTCCTCAGAGTCCATGTCTTCAAATAGATCAACCTCATCCTCCTCCCGGTCCTCTTTGTGGTCCTCTTCCTTCTCCATGTTCTCTAAAAATGTCTCCATCTCAGAGAGCTTGAAGAACTTGTCGTCTACCACGGACTTTTCTACTGGTTTCCGGGGCACTCTGCTTTGCACCTTGCTCTGCTGTTCCAGTTTGCTGATATCGAAGTCGAGATCAGAGTCCTCATCACTGAAACGTGGGCTTGTCCTCAGATCCTGCTGGCTGGAGGCTTTAGCTCTCTTGTGCCCTCCAGGATCGTCACCACTTAGGTCTGAGACGCCCTCCTCCTCCTCCTCCTCCTCCAAATCTTTCTCCAGGCCCCTCTGGCCGCCAGTCCCCACCTCCATCCCATCATCTCCTCGCTCCTGCTCTTCACTCTCCGGGAGAAGACTGAGGTCTTCATCTCCAAGGGTTTCACTCACTGTCCTCTGGAAGTGCTGTAAAATCGGTTCATTCTGTAGTTCCAGTTGCTGCCAAATCTGCTCATCATCAAAATGATTTATCATCAGTTTTTCTAAAGGACTCCCATGCTTCCTGTCATCCTCTAGTCTTTTATTAAAGTCATAAAGTACTTTTGTTAAAGATGTAAACTTTGAAGCCAGTTCATCTTGGATGCTATTAAGAGGACAGGAAGAAGGAGTTAAATGAGGTTTATAATTAAAGTAACAATTCACAGCACTCAGAATTGAAAAGGAAAATATTTTTTAAAAAACTCCTGTGCTAAATCAAATAAAAAAAAATTTAAGCATAGGTGACTTACAATATTACAATAGTTTCAGTGATTCAGTATTTCTATGGATTATACTCCATTGAGTTATTGCAAGATAATGGCCACAGTCGTTCTGTTGCTGCACATACATCCTTGTCGCCCATCTACTGCACACACAGCAGTGGGCACGGAGTAAGCCTTTCTTATTCTCACATGCCTTGTCTCACCCCCGCCCCCACCTCACAACTGGTAGCCACTTTTTTGTTTTGTGACTTGTGTCTTACCATATACATTCATCTGCACTCCGTGTTAGATTCCACATGTAAGGGCTAAGACTGCGTGGGTCTTGCCATGACTGACTGCACTAGACACAGTAGTCTCTAGGCCTTTCAGGTGCATACAGCAGGATGACATATAGATTCTGCACCCCACAGTGTACTGTCCTGCCCACGAACTGCATTCATACACAGAGGTCACAGCCAGTGTTTGTGAATCGGCTAGATTCAGGCAAGGAACCTGTTACAGATCCATTTCCCTAGAGCAGTGAATCTTCTGGAGGAGGACATAGCAATCCACTCCACTACTGCCTGGAAAACCCCACAGACAGAGGAGTCTGGCAGGCTACAGTCCATGGGGTCTCAAGAGACACACACAACCAAGCACACATGCATAGACTGAATCTTAGCCTTTAATTCTCTCAACACTGCTATACTACAGACCACTCCATTTAGTCTCCCCACAGTCAACACTTGCTTTGCAAGAGCTATCAGAGAATACCTCTCTGAGGCTGTGACTTCTGAGTTGATACCTATCTGTACGCAGACAGTCTTACAAAGATCCGGAGACACATACTCCAGGTAGAAGAAACAGCAAGGACAAATTTCCTAAGACAGAAAGGAGGCTGGTGAGTCTGAGGAGCAGAAAGGCCAGTTTGTTTCGAGCGTGGTGAAGGAGGCAGAAGGGAAGGTTGGAGAACTGGGTGGGAGCCAGGTCACGCGGGCCTCAGAGGTAAAGAGGCTGCCATTTGAAAAGTGAAGGTTTGGGGGACTTCCATGGTGGTCTACTGGCTAAGACTCCAAGCTCCCAATGCACAGGTCAAGGGTTTAATCCCTGCTCAGGGAACTAGATCCCACATGCCACAACTTAGACCCAGCACATCCAGATAAATAAACATTAAAAGTAAATAAATAAAACAGCATAGAAACACTTTTAAAAACCTTTTGGCCATGGTGGAGAAGGAATGAAATGAGGGTGATCAGGAGGTTGAGGCAGGCATCCAGGCAAAGGATGCACAGCTGAGGTGGGACGAAAGCCGCAGCCACAGTGAGAAGGGGTCGAATTCAGAACGCAGTCTGGAGAGGTAGCTGACAGAACTTGCTAATGAATGGAATGTCGGACTGAGAAAAAGGAAGTCACTGCCAAAGTAGCTTGGCTTCTGTCTGAAAGACTGCAAAGACATACTCTGATAGGGAAGCAGGTGGTGAGCACCGGGAAAGGACCTCAGGGAGGGCAGAGGAGAGGAAGCAAACACAGCAGCAGTTCCTCTTGAACAGACAGACTCTGAAACTCTCAGTGTACGGCTGCAGTTGCTGTGAGTCTGGAGCTCGAGGTGAGAGGTAGGGCTTCAACTATAAATCCGAGAGCCATCATTTCCTAGATCTTTGTTCAGAGTCTTTGGACAAAACCCCAAGAGCAGCTGCTGAGCGTGGAGATGAAAGACAACTCTAATTTTCGAAAGGCTCAGTCGTGGGGTGGGTAAATAACCGACAAGTTAACACAGTCAACGAGTCTGAAGACGCGTAGGTAGTCCGTGGGGGCTGCGGGAGCACGTGGGAGAAAGGGCACGCCACCCGGTGCGTCCGTGTGCAGGACGAGGGCACGGAGACCTCGAAACGGTCACAAACCAGGTTCGTTTGAGCTCAGCAGCACACGACTGGGAGACCCGCAGGCCACAGCTCTTAACCATCCAAAGGACTGTGATCCACTATGGCAGCGCAAACTACCTGGAACTTAAGGAAAAGAGCTCTCCCCTTCCCCTACTCGGGAACCTGCCGGGGCCGGCATCCCGCGGAGTCCTTGGCCGCCCCCGCGGCCGGGCCCTGGACACTTACGTAAGGAAGCACTCCGGGCGGGCAGTGGCTTTATCCACCTCCCTCAGGCACCGCTCCAGAGTCTGCCGACGCCAAGCCGGAGGGGCCATGGCGGTCCGCTGTTCCGAACCCGGCGCCGCATGCAAAGGAAACGAGCCGCCCGGAAACCGCACCGCGAAGACGCGCCGGAGTGACTGCAGCCGGGAGGCTAAGGTTCCGCGGCGCGCAGGTTCCGGACCCACCCCCAGCCGCAGCCAATGATGGCTCGAGAACTTTCACCCGGCTTGTGCAGGGTGGTAGGGCTTTCTCCAGACTGCTTGTTTTGTATTTTCAAGGGGCCCACAGGAGGTGTCGCGACCTCCTTTTACGTTTCTGCTTTAGATGCACTTGGTGACTTTAATGCGTTATGCTGTAAAATACAGGTCTCACCCAGGACCTTCTGAAACGCCACACACTCGCCTCGCCCCCTAGCCCGTCTGCCCCGCCCCTCGAGGCTCTTGTCCCGCCCCTGCCCGTCTGCTCCGCCCTCTCGGTCTCTCGCCCCGCCCCTAGCCTGGTGGTACATCCCCTGCAGTTGTTGCCCCTCCCTAGGAACTGTACGTCTGGACTTGGTAGTTGCTTCCCAAGATGGCAAGCGTGCTGAAGGCGGCTTCCGCTAGCGTCCTAGGTGAATACTCCGGGATCGGGGCTAATCCGAGGGGTGGGGCGCGCGGGACTGGAACCCGGGCCCGAGGAGGCCGCCCGAGGCCAGCACGCTGGGGTCTGCAGCGATCTGCCCTCAAGTCGCGTTCCTCCTCCGCTCTCACTGCCTTTCCAGCTTCCCAGGGACTCCTGGAATTAGCTTAGGGATTTCTTTCTTTTTTAAAATTAATTTGTTTATTTATTTTTGACTATTCTGGGTTTTCACTGCTGCTGCAGGCTCTTCTCTAGTTGCAGGGAGTGGGGGCCCCTCTCTAGTTGAGGTGAGCAGGCTTCTTGTTGCAGCGACTTCTCTTGTTGTGGAACTCGGCCTCCAGGGCACACGGGCTTCAGTCATTGCGGCACATGGGCTCCATAGTTGTGACTCCGAGGCTCTAGAGCACAGGCTCAACAGTTGTGGCTCACGGACTCAGTTGTTCCTCAGCATGTGGGATCCTCCCAGATCAGGGATCAAACCCATGTCTCCTACATTGTCAGGTGAACTCTTCACCACTGAGCCACCAGGGAGGCCCAGCTTGGGGATTTCCTTCTGTGTTTGCCTCTCAAGGCCACCACTTCTCTGTGTGTCCCCGGAGGCGGGGGCATCTGGCTAAGGGGCAGCCGGACTGGTCCAGAAACAAATGTAGTAAATGGCAGAGGGACAGGGAGAAACAGTTGGGGCAGAGGAACCTGAGGAAGGACAAGCCCTGTGAAAATACAGACTGAACTCCGAAACCACGCGGGAAGGTCAATTGTATAAAGAAAATGGAAAGAGTGTGTTTTTGTCTTATGTACCCTAAAATATTCATAATCTTGCATAAAGCCAGGGCAAAAAGCAGCAGACAGGTTTCTTGAGTTCTCTATACCACTATTAAAAAAGAAACAAACAGGGCTTCCCTGGTGGTCCAGTGGGTAGAGTCCGTCTTGTAGTGCAAAGGGCACTGGTTCGATCCCTGGCCCAGGAAGATCCCATGTTTTGCGGCGCGGCTGGACGGGTGTGTCTCTGAAGCAAGAGAGGCCACTGCAGTGGGAGGCCCACACAGGCCAGAGAATAACAATGGATAAAAATACCAATAAAAGAGGCCAAAATTTAAAAAAAAAAAATAGAAAAGAAAAGAAACAAACACCCTCGGGTTCTCTGACAGTTCAAACACTTTCTCCTCTTTTTCTTTCTTCATCCCTCATGAAGGGCAACTATTTCTCTTAATCTGAAATTCTCTGTTAGGAAAGAGATCCCAAGTGGTGCTATCTCAGGGTTACTCCTGAACATTCACGACAAATCCTTCAGCTGAGCTCCCAGAAGTATTCAAGGGGATGAACCCTCAATAATGAAAGCTCTCTCTCATTGCTATCTGTTCCACCTCTTTTTGTTTTTGTTTTTGTTTGGGCTGCACTGGGTCTTAGTTACAGCATGTGGGATCTGGTTCCCTGACCAGGGATCAAACCTGGGCCCCCAGCATTGGGAGCACAGCGTCTTAGCCACTGGACCACCAGGGAAGTCCCTCTGTTCCACCTCTTGAAGCTTACAGTTCAAGTCCTTTAGCCTTGTGTCAGATTGAACAAGTACCTTATTGATCACTGTTTTTGGCTTCCCAGGTGGCTCAGTGGTAAAGAATCTGCCTACCAATGCAGGAGACATGGGTTCAGTCCCTAGGTTGGGAAGATCCCCTGGAGAAGGAAACGGCAACCCACTCCAGTATTCCTACCTGGAAAATCCCATGGACAGAGGAGCCTGGTGGGCTACAGTCCATGGGGTCACAAAGTGTTGGACATGACTTAGGACTAAACAACAAGATAGTCTTTCTTAGAGCCACAAAATGTCTTATGCGTCTGTCGGTGGAAGTCACCAAGTCTAAGTGATGGGCCCCAAACAAAGTGCTCCGTGATTGTTGCAGCTGTCTCAGCCCTGGGTCAGTTTATAGAGGTGACAGACACATGAAGAAAGACTCACTAAACACTCATCTCATCTCTTAGAAAATAGATGTTACTCGTAGGAATATTACAGCACTCACTTGAACTGGGACTATTTTAGGGGCTTCACAGCCACCGAAACTAACAGGCAGAGCTGGGCCACATCGAGGTGCACTCCTACTTCAGAATTTGTGATCGCGGTTTGTTTAGGCGAGATTGTGTGATAGTACTGTTGCATAACTCATAATAAGATAAGCCCGTGGGTCTTTATTAGGGAAGAGGTCAAATCAGCAAGGTGTTACATCATGGGATCTGTCCTCTACAGATAAAAGGTCCCCATGGTGTGGAGGAGGCCTGGAGACTGGGCAGTGTCTTCAGGGAGGGAAGGGAAGTGCGGTCTGACCGATGGTTTTCTTGGTTGTTAGCAATTTTAAAATTCACTGTTGGGTTTCCCTGGTGGTCCAATGGGTAAGGACACCGCCTTGCAGTGCAAGGGGTGCTGGTTCGATCCCTGGCCTGGGAAGATCCCACGTGCGGCGGAGCAGCTGGACCGATCTGTCCAATTACCGAGCCAGAGCTCTGGAGCGCATGCGCCCAGAGCCGGCGCTCTGCAACAACAGAGGCCACTGTGATGGGAGGCCCACACGGGCCAAAGAACAAAGATGGATGAAAATAGATAAATGAAAGACCAACAGAAGTGGCCCACCCACCCTCCTCCCTCCTCAACCCGCCCCCACCCCGCAAAAAAAAAAAAAAAAAATTCACTCCCACTGTGCCCATCAGACGGCTTCTTGGTCTCCCCAGGACCCTCATGCTGCTCAGCCAGAAGTCACTGTGTGTCGTTAACAATAGAATGGCTGAGTTTATTGTACATTTGTTATATAAGCCTTGTACTATAGTAGTGTATTTTTTGCATCAAATACCTAATTTTTACAAGCCAGCAAGGTTGACATTTAGTGGGTAGGACCAGTGATTTTCTTTTTGTTTTGTTTTTAGCTAAAATAAAATAGAATAGAAAGGATTAGAGCACATCACACTTAGTGAGGATCAGGTATCCCTTTTATGAACCTTGCTTTCGTCTATGTGTGCACTGGCTTGGAGCACGGTTGAATTTTATGGTAACACAGTGAGTCAAGAGGGCTAGCGTCACCGAGGAGAATGTGAGCACCAGGTGGACGGTGAGTGGAGAAGACAGAACAAGGTGACATGAGCAGTGGGTGTGGGTTCTCCACAGCCAGCCCGTCTCTCTCCCCGTGGCCAGGGCTTTGCCTGCACACGCTCCCCTTCACCACAGTAGAAGGAACCCTGCCCCTCCCTGCGGAGGCTGGGCGTGGCAGTTACCCGTTAATCTGAGACAAAGAGCAATCATTGATCCTGAAAGAGGGAGTGGCCCCACCAGGTGACAAGAGGAATCGGGCTGTGGGCTCTTGTGTTTCTTGGTGAGGAAGCGCACCTGGGCCAGGCCCCTCCCGCTGCCTTCCCAGGAAGACCATGCAGTCTTCAGTCAGATCCAGTGGGGCCACCTTAATTTTCCTGCTACCCACAAATTTTAGTAAAGGGGAATTATTATAATTTTATGTTAGCTGAAGCTCTGTGATACTAGGTACTATTTAAAGTGTTTTTCATTTAACAGCTAACAACGCTGTGTTTAAAATATGTATTCCCTGGTGGTCGGGTGGCTAAGACTCTGAGCTCCTGATGCAGGAGGCCTGGGCTTGCACCCATGTCAGGGAACTAGATCCCATGCACTGAAGCTAAGACCAGGCATAGCCAAATAAATAAAAATAAAATACATATTCTCCAATTTTCTCTTTCATACTTTTTTTAGACCTTGCACATGTATGTGATTTTCACCCTGGGGAGAGTCTGGCTCTAATAGTCCAGTGTTCTGGGGAGAACACACTGCAGGTGGCTTTCATTTCCAGATGAAAGATTTCTTCCCTTTTAGAAGCAGTCCTGCTCCTAATTTTTCAAAATTATAAAAAGAAGTTTTTTAAAAAAAATCACCCAGAGGATATTCTCAGAGATTTAGGTACTGTCTTTATCTTTGCTTGTTTTTTTCCCACAGTGAGATATTTACCTTAGTTGATAATCATCCAAATAAATTGTACATTAAAAGGTACTTACGGGCTTCCCCTGGTGGTCCAGTGGGTAAGGACACCACCTTGCAGTGCAAGGGGCGCCGGTTCGATCCCTGGCCTGGGAAGATCCCACGTGCCGCAGAGCAGCTGGACTGATGTGTCCAATTACCGAGCCGGAGCTCTGCAACAACAGAGGCCGCCACAATGGGAGGCCCACACGGGCCAAAGAGCAAAGATGGATGAAAATAGATAAATGAAAGACCAATAGAAGTGGCCCGAGACCAACCCCCCCGCCCGCCAAAAAAAAAAAAAAAGGTACTTACAGTTATGACTTTCATTAACTTACTACAGAATGTACGACAAAGACTTGGTTGTAGTTCGGGAAGAAAATTACTTGTCCTCATCATTAAAGGGGTATCATTTCACTGTCTCATTGAAACTTATGCTTTATGAAATACAGAGAATTACAGATGATTCTTAGTAATATGCAACTTTCCTTTAAGTACTATTGGTAAAAATAAATTATTGTGAAATAGTAATAATCCTTTGTCTTGAATCTAAAAGTACAGAAGGAATCCCCTGGTGTTCCAGTGGTTGGGACTCCATGCTTTTACTGGCGAGGTGTGGGTTCAGTCCCTAGTGGGGGAACTAAGGTCCTGCAAGGTACACAGTACAGTCAAAAGGAACAAAAAGCAACAAAATAAAAGGCTCGGAATTATATTTTTAATTTTTGACAGTTATTTCAGAGCAGAATGCATAACTCTGACGTAAGCTTTTCATTTATCTCCTCTGATTTAATTTCCTTAATTAAAAAGAATAGGTTAGTACATCATTTTTACATGTATTTTTGTAAAATCTAATTTAGAAAGGTATCCATTCTCAGAAGAAGGAGGTCAGTGGCTATTCATTTTTCAGGGCTCCTCCCCAGACTTCAGACTCTGGTTCTCACCGTAAGACCGTCTTCCACGTCGCCGTCCTCGCGCCCAGGGCCAGGCGCCCTGTGGAACCTGGGTCGACTCAACCACGTTGCCATCGCAGTGCCGGACTTGGAAAAGGCCAGGGCCTTTTATAAGAATGTTCTGGGGGCCGATGTGGGGGAGCCAGTCCCACTGCCAGAGCACGGAGTATCCGTTGTTTTTGTCAACCTGGGAAACGCCAAGATGGAGCTGCTGCACCCACTGGGAGCCGAGAGCCCCATCGCAGGTTTCCTGAAGAGGAACAAGGCTGGAGGGATGCACCACGTATGCATTGAGGTGTGCAGCTACTTTAATCCTTGGTAGTGTAAATTTCTCTTTTAAAATGTCCTTTCAATTTTTAAAAATTTTTCTTTTGATAGGAATGTAATTGTTTTTACGATGTTGTGTTAGTTTCTGCTGTACAACAGTGGGAATCAGCTCTTTGTATATATATATATCCCCTCCCTCCTGTGCTTCCTTCCCATACCACCCCCACTCACCCTTCCACCCGTCTTGGTCATTGAAGAGCACTGTGTCTTTTTCTTTTGAAGCCCACATGTTATCCCTGTCAGCAGAAACATCAGTTAAGTTTTTCAGGAGAATGGTGATATTGGTCCTCTTCAAAGATGGATCTACAGATATATTCTCTTTACCTCTAGAAAACTGCAAATCATAATCAAAATATGTCTCTGAAAGTCTGGATTTGACAATCGCTATCCACTGAAATTGGCCGAAACAGATTTGCGTCTTTGCTGTTGTATTTACTGGTCACATACGCCTTTCCACACGATAGGAACACACAGCTTTCATTAGAAGCAGCAAGTGACAAGACTTTATAAAGTAAAAATTCTCATATACCTGCTAAGTATTACAATTATTTTCTATCTTTAAAATTTTAATAGTTTGTTCCTTATTACAAAGGCAATACATTTTCACTTACTAACTGATTTCTCAGATCTTCTCAGTTGCATCTGCTAACAATTCCTAGGGAGGAAAAAAAAAAACATGAAATGTTAAATAAGAACATTCTCATTAAAGAGCCTTTATCTGCAGATGTTCATGTTCAGATAACTGCTTTTGGAATGTCAGCATTACCAATTGCACTTCGATCCACATTATTTTGGTAGGATCATTCTCTTGAAAGGAATGACATAATTAATGCTTAGGCCTCATTCTCAGTCCAGGAGAGAGAGATTGGATTCCAGCGTGAACTCAAAAGATTTATTCAGCTTTTTGTTTTATTTATCTTTACTATTGTTTCTTTCGTTTCTTTTTCATTTATTTCTGCTCTGATCTTTATGATTTCCCTTCTTCTGCTGGCTTTGGGGTTCTTCTTTCTCCAGTTGTTTTAAGCATAGGGTTGTCATCTGTTTGATATTTTTCTAGTTTCTTGAGGTAGGATTGTATTGCTATAAATTTCCCTCTTAGAACTGCTTTTGCGGTATCCTATAGGTTTTGCACTGTCATGTGTTCACTGTTGTTTTCTTCTAGGAGTCTTTTTTGTTTCTCCTTTGATTTGCTCAGTAATCAGTTTGTTTTTTGGATATGTGTTCTTTAATCTCCATGTGTTTGTGTTTTTAGCAGTTTTTCTCCTGTAGTTGATCTCTAGTCTCATTGCATTGTGGTCAGAGAAGATGGTTGATTTAATTTCAGTTTTCTTGAATTGACTGAGGTTTGATTTGTGGCCCAAGATGTGGTCTATCCTGGAGAATGTTCCATGAGCACTTGAGAAGAAAGTATATTCTTCTGTCAATCAGCTATCCAATTTTGTCTCTGAAAGTCTGGATTTGACAATCGCTATCCACTGAAATTGGCCGAAACAGATTTGCGTCTTTGCTGTTGTATTTACTGGTCACATACGCCTTTCCACACGATAGGAACACACAGCTTTCATTAGAAGCAGCAAGTGACAAGACTTTATAAAGTAAAAATTCTCATATACCTGCTAAGTATTACAATTATTTTCTATCTTTAAAATTTTAATAGTTTGTTCCTTATTACAAAGGCAATACATTTTCACTAACAAACGGATTTCTCAAACCTTCTCAGTTGCATCTGCAAAAAATTCCAGGGAAGGAAAAAAAAACATGAAATGTTAAATAAGAACATTCTCATTAAAGAGCCTTTATCTGCAGATGTTCATGTTCAGATAACTGCTTTTGGAATGTCAGCATTACCAATTGCACTTCGATCCACATTATTTTGGTAGGATCATTCTCTTGAAAGGAATGACATAATTAATGCTTAGGCCTCATTCTCAGTCCAGGAGAGAGAGATTGGATTCCAGCGTGAACTCAAAAGATTTATTCAGCTTTTTGTTTTATTTATCTTTACTATTGTTTCTTTCGTTTCTTTTTCATTTATTTCTGCTCTGATCTTTATGATTTCCCTTCTTCTGCTGGCTTTGGGGTTCTTCTTTCTCCAGTTGTTTTAAGCATAGGGTTGTCATCTGTTTGATATTTTTCTAGTTTCTTGAGGTAGGATTGTATTGCTATAAATTTCCCTCTTAGAACTGCTTTTGCGGTATCCTATAGGTTTTGCACTGTCATGTGTTCACTGTTGTTTTCTTCTAGGAGTCTTTTTTGTTTCTCCTTTGATTTGCTCAGTAATCAGTTTGTTTTTTGGATATGTGTTCTTTAATCTCCATGTGTTTGTGTTTTTAGCAGTTTTTCTCCTGTAGTTGATCTCTAGTCTCATTGCATTGTGGTCAGAGAAGATGGTTGATTTAATTTCAGTTTTCTTGAATTGACTGAGGTTTGATTTGTGGCCCAAGATGTGGTCTATCCTGGAGAATGTTCCATGAGCACTTGAGAAGAAAGTATATTCTTCTGCTTTTGGATGGAACGTCCTAAAGATATCAACAAGGTCCATCTCTTCTAGTGTGGCATTTAAGGCTTGTGTTTCTTTATTCATTTTCTGTTTGGGTGATCTGTCCATTGGTGTGAGAGGAGTGTTAAAGTCTCCTACTATTATTGTGTTAGTGTCGATTTCTTCTTTTATGTCTGAAAGTGTTTATCTTATGTATTGGGGTGCTCCTGTGCTGGGTACATAGATATTTATGACTGTTATGTCTTCCTCTTGGATTGATCCCTTGATCATTATGTAGTGTCCTGCCTTGTCAGTTAGAATCTTCTTTATTTTAAGGTCTATTTTGTCTGATAAGAGGATTGCTACTCCAGCTTTAATTTCCATTTGCATGGAATATCTTTTTCCATCCTCTCACTTTCAGTCTATGAGTGTCTCTAGGTCTAAAGTGAGTCTCCTGTAGGCAGCCTATGTGTGGGTCGTGTTTTTTAATCCATTCAGCCAGTCTGTGTCTCTTGGTTGGGGCATTTAGTCCATTTACATTCAAAGTAATTATTGATACAATGATCCTGTTGTCATCTTCTTAGATGTTATGATGGGTTTGTGTTGTGGATCTTCTCCTTCTTTTATACTTGTTGTCTATATAAGTCCCTTTAACACTTGTTATAAGGCTGGTTTGGTGTTACTAAATTCTTTTAATTTTTGCTTGTCTGTAAAGCTTTTGATTTCTCCATCAATTTTGAAGAAGATCCTTGCAGGGTAGAGGATTCTTGGTTGCAGATTATTCTGTTTCAGTGCTTTAAATGTGTCTTGCCATTTCCTTCTGGCCTGCAGTTTCTGTTGAAAGATCAGCTGTTAAACGTATGGGCTTTCCCTTGTATGCACTAGTTGCTTTTCCCTTGCTGCTTTGAGAATTCTATCCTTGTGTTTAATTTGTGTTAGCTTCATTAATATGTGTCTTGGTGTATTTCTTCTCGGATTGATTCTGTATGGTACTCTTTGCACTTCTTGGACTTGATTGACTATTTCTTTTCCCATGTTGGGGAAATTTTCAACTAGAATCTCTTCAAAAAATTTTTCATAGCCTTTCTTTTTTTCTTCTTCTTCTGGAACCCCTATAATTCAAATATTGGTGCGTTTGATATTATCCCAGAGGTCTCTGAGGCTGTCCTCTGCTCTTTTCATTCTTTGAGCTAGAGTCTGTTTTTCAGCAGTTACTTCCACCATTCTATCTTCCAGCTCACTTATCCGGTCTTCTGTCTCAGATACTCTGCTCTTGATTCCTTCTACAGTGTTTTTCAGTTCAGCAATTGAGTTGTTTGTCTCTGTTACTTTTTTTGTAAGTTCTTGTATTTCTTTATTCAGTGTGTTAGTTGTGTCTTGCGATTTCTCTAAATTCTGTTTTCAGTATTTTGGATCATCGTTACTATCATTCTTCTGAATTAGCCGTCAGAAAGTTTGTCTAATTCCACTTTGTCTATTTGGACTTGTGTATTTGTAGATTGTTCCTTCACTTGTGTGGTATTTCTCTGCCACTTCATTGTTATTATTAATTTTTTAACTTATTATGTTTGGAGTTTCCTTTTCCCAGACTTTGAGTTATGTCTGTTGGTGTTTGTTGTTGGGATGAGGTGTCTTATTCTGAGTGATGCTGGTGATTGGGTGATGTCAGGACTTGTATACAAGTGCTTGCCTTTGTTGGAGTTCTCACTGTTTAATGCTCTCTAGTGTTAGGTGTTCTCTGGTATTGTAGGGTTTTGGAGTCAGTGCCCTCTCCCTAAAATCCCTGGGCTTGTTGCCTGATCAGGGAATGAATAGCGTAAAGCTTTTGATTTCTCCATCATTTTGAAGAAGATCCTTGCAGGGTAGAGGATTCTTGGTTGCAGATTATTCTGTTTCAGTGCTTTAAATGTGTCTTGCCATTTCCTTCTGGCCTGCAGTTTCTGTTGAAAGATCAGCTGTTAAACGTATGGGCTTTCCCTTGTATGCACTAGTTGCTTTTCCCTTGCTGCTTTGAGAATTCTATCCTTGTGTTTAATTTGTGTTAGCTTCATTAATATGTGTCTTGGTGTATTTCTTCTCGGATTGATTCTGTATGGTACTCTTTGCACTTCTTGGACTTGATTGACTATTTCTTTTCCCATGTTGGGGAAATTTTCAACTAGAATCTCTTCAAAAAATTTTTCATAGCCTTTCTTTTTTTCTTCTTCTTCTGGAACCCCTATAATTCAAATATTGGTGCGTTTGATATTATCCCAGAGGTCTCTGAGGCTGTCCTCTGCTCTTTTCATTCTTTGAGCTAGAGTCTGTTTTTCAGCAGTTACTTCCACCATTCTATCTTCCAGCTCACTTATCCGGTCTTCTGTCTCAGATACTCTGCTCTTGATTCCTTCTACAGTGTTTTTCAGTTCAGCAATTGAGTTGTTTGTCTCTGTTACTTTTTTTGTAAGTTCTTGTATTTCTTTATTCAGTGTGTTAGTTGTGTCTTGCGATTTCTCTAAATTCTGTTTTCAGTATTTTGGATCATCGTTACTATCATTCTTCTGAATTAGCCGTCAGAAAGTTTGTCTAATTCCACTTTGTCTATTTGGACTTGTGTATTTGTAGATTGTTCCTTCACTTGTGTGGTATTTCTCTGCCACTTCATTGTTATTATTAATTTTTTAACTTATTATGTTTGGAGTTTCCTTTTCCCAGACTTTGAGTTATGTCTGTTGGTGTTTGTTGTTGGGATGAGGTGTCTTATTCTGAGTGATGCTGGTGATTGGGTGATGTCAGGACTTGTATACAAGTGCTTGCCTTTGTTGGAGTTCTCACTGTTTAATGCTCTCTAGTGTTAGGTGTTCTCTGGTATTGTAGGGTTTTGGAGTCAGTGCCCTCTCCCTAAAATCCCTGGGCTTGTTGCCTGATCAGGGAATGAAGATTTCATGGCTGGTTTGTTATGACATTAAATGGTATTAAAATATGTATATATATGCAAATGAGAAACAGAAGGTATATCTTTGACAAATAGCAATTAAAATATCATGCAAATACTATCTAGCATACTGAATTATACACACAAACATATAGCCATAACATAACCCATACATTCCAACAAAAAATACAGTACAGTATGTTAGCACAGCAAATAGAGAAAATCAAAAATGATATCCACCAGTTAATAACCAAACTAACTAGAGCACAAATTGGAGCATAATGCAAGATCAGGGTCCCAGCTAGGGATAAGGCAATGAGGACAAAACAGACTAAGAAATATGGCGGGGAAAGGGAAAAAGAGAAAGGGAGGATTGAAGAGAAATATAGGATAATAACGCAAAGTTAAATATAGGGAGATAAAGATTTGTATGTATTAGAGTTTAGTGCTGTAGGAAAAGAGCATCAGAGAAAGCAAAGAAATAGTTGTAGAGGAAGGAATAACACATATAAAAAAATTTAAAAATTAAAACAGAGATATAGAAAAATATGGAAAAACAAAGAAAAAACAATAAAAACAAATAAAACCCCCACAGAACCATAAAAGGCCAATGTGGAATCAGAAGTATATATCAAAATAAAATGTGTCATTTAAAAGAAAAAAATATATGTAAACTTGAATATATTCAGTGTTAGTGATAAGATTGGTAGCTTCAGTAGAGTTCAATGGAGGAAAGAGAAAAAAGAAAAAAATAGGCGGAGGGGGCGGTGGTGGTAGCTGAGGGGATGAGAAAAAAAGAGTGGGAAAAAAAGGCAAGAGTAAAAGATAAAATTAAAATTTTAGGGCTTCCCTGGTGGTTCAGTGGGTAAGGACGCTGCCTTGCAGTGCAAGGGGCACCGGTTCGATCCCTGGCCTTGGAAGATCCCACGTGCCGCGGAGCAGCTGGACCGATGTATCCAGTTACCCAGCCAGAGCTCTGGGGCGCATGTGCCCAGAGCCGGCTGCGAAAAGAGCAGCATGGGACGCAGCTGTTTAATGCTCTCTAGTGTTAGGTGTTCTCTGGTATTGTAGGGTTTTGGAGTCAGTGCCCTCTCCCTAAAATCCCTGGGCTTGTTGCCTGATCAGGGAATGAAGATTTCATGGCTGGTTTGTTATGACATTAAATGGTATTAAAATATGTATATATATGCAAATGAGAAACAGAAGGTATATCTTTGACAAATAGCAATTAAAATATCATGCAAATACTATCTAGCATACTGAATTATACACACAAACATATAGCCATAACATAACCCATACATTCCAACAAAAAATACAGTACAGTATGTTAGCACAGCAAATAGAGAAAATCAAAAATGATATCCACCAGTTAATAACCAAACTAACTAGAGCACAAATTGGAGCATAATGCAAGATCAGGGTCCCAGCTAGGGATAAGGCAATGAGGACAAAACAGACTAAGAAATATGGCGGGGAAAGGGAAAAAGAGAAAGGGAGGATTGAAGAGAAATATAGGATAATAACGCAAAGTTAAATATAGGGAGATAAAGATTTGTATGTATTAGAGTTTAGTGCTGTAGGAAAAGAGCATCAGAGAAAGCAAAGAAATAGTTGTAGAGGAAGGAATAACACATATAAAAAAATTTAAAAATTAAAACAGAGATATAGAAAAATATGGAAAAACAAAGAAAAAACAATAAAAACAAATAAAACCCCCACAGAACCATAAAAGGCCAATGTGGAATCAGAAGTATATATCAAAATAAAATGTGTCATTTAAAAGAAAAAAATATATGTAAACTTGAATATATTCAGTGTTAGTGATAAGATTGGTAGCTTCAGTAGAGTTCAATGGAGGAAAGAGAAAAAAGAAAAAAATAGGCGGAGGGGGCGGTGGTGGTAGCTGAGGGGATGAGAAAAAAAGAGTGGGAAAAAAAGGCAAGAGTAAAAGATAAAATTAAAATTTTAGGGCTTCCCTGGTGGTTCAGTGGGTAAGGACGCTGCCTTGCAGTGCAAGGGGCACCGGTTCGATCCCTGGCCTTGGAAGATCCCACGTGCCGCGGAGCAGCTGGACCGATGTATCCAGTTACCCAGCCAGAGCTCTGGGGCGCATGTGCCCAGAGCCGGCGCTCTGCGACAACAGAGGCCACCGCGATGGGAGGCCCACACCGGCCAAAGAACAAAGATGGATGAAACTAGACAAATGAAAGACCAGTGGAAGTGGCCTGCCCACCCCGCTCCCTCCCCACCTCAGCCAAAATAAATAAATAAATAAATGTTTAAAAATAATAATAAAATAAAATAAAAATTTTAAAAAAATCCAGTGGTAAATCCAGCTCTAATCAAAACGTGAAAATAGTGAATGTTCATGTTCTTCTGTCTCTTGCTGACTATTCAGGAATTACCAGTCTTTTTCTTGCCTCTGGCAGTGGTTGGATCTGAAGGCCTCTTTTACTGCTTGTTTAATTCCGCCTATTCCAGAACTTAAAGGCCCGCCCAGGCTGGCCCTGGTAGTTTCTTAATCATTAATCGAGATACCTTTGTTGCTGGGTGGAGCTAAGTTCCCTCCCTATAGTTTGACCTGCAGGCAAACTACAGTAGGGGTAATGGCGTCTCTCTCACAAAGGATTTATTCCCACATGCTCTATGAGAAGCACTTCCACAGTGTCCCTGACCCTGCTGCAGGCCACCATTGACCCCTGCTATCACGGGAGATGTCAGAACACTCAGAGGTGAGTCTGGCTCAGTCTCACTTGGAATCGCTATTCTCCTCTCCCGGATCACGGTGCACACAGAGTCTCCAATCCTACTCGGCAGCCCTATTATCAGGTTAATGCTAACCTCCTTTAAAGAGAATTGAGTGCCGTCTTTCTGAGGACTGCTCAAGGGCACTGTTAGCTTAAGGGGGCACTTGGACCCTCTAAAGTAGGTCTGGCTTAGTCCTTTGTGGGGGTCACTGCTCCCTTCCCAGGTCTTGATTTGCAACAGGCTTTGCTTATTTAGCCCACCCAACCTCTCTGGCGGGTGTGAGGTTGGACTTTTTTTTTTTTTTTTAATGGCCTTTGTATATATTTGGTGGGGGGTGGGGGGCGGGCCTCTTCTATTGGTCTTTCATTTATCTATTTTTATCCATCTTTGTTCTTTGACCCCTGTGGGCCTCCCATCGCAGTGGCCTCTGTTGTCGCAGAGCGCCGGTTCCGGGCGCATGCGCTCCAGAGCTCCGGCTCGGTAATTGGACACATTGGTCCAGCTGCTCCGGGGCACATGGGATCCTCCTAGGCCAGGGATCGAACCGGCGCCCCTTGCACTGCAAGGCGGTGTCCTTACCCACTGGACCACCAGGGAAGCCCTGAGGTTGGACTTTTAAAAGCGTGATTGTGCCCCTCCTACCGTCTCGTTGCGGCTTCTCCCTTGTTCTATGTGGGGTGTCTTTTTTATGATCGAATCCAACCTCCTCCTGTGAATGGTTTTTCAGGAACTTGTTGCAATTCAGGCGATTTTGCAGGAGAGATGAGTGCACGTCCTTCTACATCACCATCTTAGCTCTCAAGGATTTCTTCAGGTCACGTTGTAAATATATTAGTGAACCTACCCTGTGTCCTCCACTGAATGCTTGTTTTCAGCGATGAGTAAGAAAGCCACAGGCAACCCTGGGGGCTCAGTGGTAAAGAACCCGCCTGCCAGTGCAGGAGACTCAAGTTCGATCCCTGGGTGGGGCAGATCCCCTGGAGGAGGAAATGGCAACCAACTCCAGTATTCTTGCCTGGGAAATCCCACAGACAGAGGAACCTGGCAGTCTAAACAACTGAGCAACTAAACAACAGGAAAGGCACTGCCTTTGTGGAAGGGCTGGCTACTCACGCATTCATTGGAATATTCATTGGAAAAGCTGACGCTGAAGCTGAAGCTCCAGTGCTTTGGCCTCCTGATCCAAACAGCGGACTCACTGGAGAAGACTCTGACGCTGCGAAAGATGGAAGGCAGGAGGAGAAGGGGACGACAGAGGATGAGATGTTTGGACAGCATCATCGCTTCAATGGACATGAGTCTGAGCAAACTCTGGGAGATGGTGAAGGACAGGGAAGCCTGGTGTGCTTCAGTCCGTGGGGTCACAGAGTCAGTCATCAGCAATTGGGAAAATGTTTGCTTTAAATACAGGGCTTTTTTTTTTCTTTTTTTATTGGAATGTAATTCCATTACAATGCTGTGTTAATTCTGTTTTACAGCCATGTGTGAACATACATCCCCTCCCTCGTGAGTCTCTCTCTCACCCTCACACCCATCCCACCACTCCAGGTCGTCACAGAGCCCTGAGGTCCTATGCTCCGTAGCAGCTTCCCACCAGCTCTCTGTTTTACCCCTTGTGTGCATATGTACGTCAAGGCCTCTCTCGATTCGTCCCTCTCTCCCCTCCCCACACTGCGTCCACTGTGCTCTCTACGCTGCACCTCTTCCCTGCCTCCCCGAAGCTCTTAAGATAGTCTTTGAATCGCTGATGTTACTCAGTTTCTCTGTTACGTGGATATGCATTGGTATCGAATCCAACCTCCTCCTGTGAATGGAAACTTGTTGCAATTCAGGCGATTTTGCAGGAGAGATGAGTGCACGTCCTTCTACATCACCATCTTAGCTCTCAAGGATTTCTTCAGGTCACGTTGTAAATATATTAGTGAACCTACCCTGTGTCCTCCACTGAATGCTTGTTTTCAGCGATGAGTAAGAAAGCCACAGGCAACCCTGGGGGCTCAGTGGTAAAGAACCCGCCTGCCAGTGCAGGAGACTCAAGTTCGATCCCTGGGTGGGGCAGATCCCCTGGAGGAGGAAATGGCAACCAACTCCAGTATTCTTGCCTGGGAAATCCCACAGACAGAGGAACCTGGCAGTCTAAACAACTGAGCAACTAAACAACAGGAAAGGCACTGCCTTTGTGGAAGGGCTGGCTACTCACGCATTCATTGGAATATTCATTGGAAAAGCTGACGCTGAAGCTGAAGCTCCAGTGCTTTGGCCTCCTGATCCAAACAGCGGACTCACTGGAGAAGACTCTGACGCTGCGAAAGATGGAAGGCAGGAGGAGAAGGGGACGACAGAGGATGAGATGTTTGGACAGCATCATCGCTTCAATGGACATGAGTCTGAGCAAACTCTGGGAGATGGTGAAGGACAGGGAAGCCTGGTGTGCTTCAGTCCGTGGGGTCACAGAGTCAGTCATCAGCAATTGGGAAAATGTTTGCTTTAAATACAGGGCTTTTTTTTTTCTTTTTTTATTGGAATGTAATTCCATTACAATGCTGTGTTAATTCTGTTTTACAGCCATGTGTGAACATACATCCCCTCCCTCGTGAGTCTCTCTCTCACCCTCACACCCATCCCACCACTCCAGGTCGTCACAGAGCCCTGAGGTCCTATGCTCCGTAGCAGCTTCCCACCAGCTCTCTGTTTTACCCCTTGTGTGCATATGTACGTCAAGGCCTCTCTCGATTCGTCCCTCTCTCCCCTCCCCACACTGCGTCCACTGTGCTCTCTACGTCTGCACCTCTTCCCTGCCTCCCTCGAAGCTCTTAAGATAGTCTTTGAATCGCTGATGTTACTCAGTTTCTCTGTTACGTGGATATGCATTGGTTTATCTTTATCTTGCTTCGTTCTCACATGCATTTTTAATTGAAGAACTCATATCGGGCTTCCCCTGGTGGTCCAGTGGGTAAGGACATCGCCTTGCAGTGCAAGGGGCGCCGATTCGATCCCTGGCCTGGGAAGATCCCACGTGCCGCGAAGCGGCTGGACCGATGTGTCCAACTACTGAGCCGGAGCTCTGGCGCATGTGCGCCCAGAGCCAGTGCTCCATGACTACAGTGGCCACCGCGATGGGAGGCCCACAGGAGCCAAAGAACAAATATGGATGAAAATAGATAAATGAAAGACCAATAGAAGTGGCCCACCCACTCCCCTCCCTCCGCATCCCATTCTCCAAAAGATAAATAAATAAAATTAAAAAAAAAAAAAAGAACTGATAACTCTCTTCAGTTATGTAAAATTATCAGGTATCTTTTCACATGTTTCTACTGTTACTCCATCTGGTCTCTCTTTAGCTCAGGTTTGTGAGAATATCTGGATCTGTCCTCCATAATCTCCCTTAATTTCTTTCTAGTGTGTTTCTATCTGTCTCCGCCAATCCCTGCTGTGTGCGTGTGGCCTCAGGTGCCAGTAGAGTGTTGTCCACAAACTTGCAGCAAACTCTGGTTCAACAGGCAACACCAGGGAAGCGGTGTTTATCACCTGACCCTTGAGAAGAGTCTGCTTCTCTTCTTACAACCCAAATGTTTATTAGCCCAGGAAGGATTAGGTCATCTTTTGTGTTCCTATAAAGTAATTATTTAGGATACAGGGCTTTTTTTTTTCTTTTTTTATTGGAATGTAATTCCATTACAATGCTGTGTTAATTCTGTTTTACAGCCATGTGTGAACATACATCCCCTCCCTCGTGAGTCTCTCTCTCACCCTCACACCCATCCCACCACTCCAGGTCGTCACAGAGCCCTGAGGTCCTATGCTCCGTAGCAGCTTCCCACCAGCTCTCTGTTTTACCCCTTGTGTGCATATGTACGTCAAGGCCTCTCTCGATTCGTCCCTCTCTCCCCTCCCCACACTGCGTCCACTGTGCTCTCTACGTCTGCACCTCTTCCCTGCCTCCCTGCGAAGCTCTTAAGATAGTCTTTGAATCGCTGATGTTACTCAGTTTCTCTGTTACGTGGATATGCATTGGTTTATCTTTATCTTGCTTCGTTCTCACATGCATTTTTAATTGAAGAACTCATATCGGGCTTCCCCTGGTGGTCCAGTGGGTAAGGACATCGCCTTGCAGTGCAAGGGGCGCCGATTCGATCCCTGGCCTGGGAAGATCCCACGTGCCGCGAAGCGGCTGGACCGATGTGTCCAACTACTGAGCCGGAGCTCTGGCGCATGTGCGCCCAGAGCCAGTGCTCCATGACTACAGTGGCCACCGCGATGGGAGGCCCACAGGAGCCAAAGAACAAATATGGATGAAAATAGATAAATGAAAGACCAATAGAAGTGGCCCACCCACTCCCCTCCCTCCGCATCCCATTCTCCAAAAGATAAATAAATAAAATTAAAAAAAAAAAAAAGAACTGATAACTCTCTTCAGTTATGTAAAATTATCAGGTATCTTTTCACATGTTTCTACTGTTACTCCATCTGGTCTCTCTTTAGCTCAGGTTTGTGAGAATATCTGGATCTGTCCTCCATAATCTCCCTTAATTTCTTTCTAGTGTGTTTCTATCTGTCTCCGCCAATCCCTGCTGTGTGCGTGTGGCCTCAGGTGCCAGTAGAGTGTTGTCCACAAACTTGCAGCAAACTCTGGTTCAACAGGCAACACCAGGGAAGCGGTGTTTATCACCTGACCCTTGAGAAGAGTCTGCTTCTCTTCTTACAACCCAAATGTTTATTAGCCCAGGAAGGATTAGGTCATCTTTTGTGTTCCTATAAAGTAATTATTTAGGATACTATGTAGTAGGTTAAAAGTTGTTGACCTGTATGTACTGACATGGAAAATTGCTAAGACATCTTATAAGTAATGCATACAGTAGACATCATGAGCACCTATACGCACACACCCACAATGTGTGCGTGTGTGCGTGTGTGTAAGTAATATATAAACTTTAATTGATATACCTATTAGTCAGACTGCCAACCATCGCCAAAGAATTGATGCTTTCAAATTGTGGTGCTGGAGAAGACTCTTGAGAGTCCATTGGACTGGGAAACCAAGCATGAATGTTCATTGGAAGGACTAATGCTGAAGCTGAAGCTCCAATACTTTGGCCATGTGATGCGAAGAGCCGACTGATGGAAAAGACTCTGATGCTGGGAAAGATGGAGGGCAGGAGGAGAAGGGGATAACAGAGGATGAGATGGTTGGATGGCATCCCCCACTCAATGGACATGAATTTGAGCAAACTTTGGGAGATGGTGAAGGACAGAGGAGCCTGGCATGGTGCACCTCACAGAGTCACAAAGAGTCGGAAACGACTTAGTGACTGAACAACAACAAAAGTCAAGTTGAGAAGACACATAGTCCTCCAGAAGACCGCCCTCTCTTGGCACCATCTGCAAATTTAGGGTTTTCCAAACCACCTTCAAACTCAGTAACTCCCTGAAAATGCTCACAGTGCCCTGGTCAGGGCTCTGTGACGACCTGAAGCGGTGGGACGGGTGTGAGGATGAGAGGGAGGCTCACGAGGGAGGGGATGTATGGGAACTAAGGGAGGGAACTAAGGATCCCACATGCCGCACCACACAGCCAGAATAAAAGTAATAGCCAGACAGTTTGGCAGATGGTGGTCTGGAGATCACGGAAGCACTCACATCTGTCGAGTGCCTTCTGTGACCCGTGCTGAGAGCTTCTGGCTTGTGATCTCGTTTTGGTCTCTTGGCCATTTACATGGCGGGCCTCCTCTCCTCTTATCCACGAGGAGCCCGAGGCGCTCAGGAGAAAGGACTGGCGAAGCGTCAGCAGCAGCGCTGCCACAAGCCAGTGCTGTGACATGGAGCGTACATTACTGAGGTCCTCAGGAGAAGTGTTCACTAAAGGAGAAAACTCTTAAGCATGGTGGTTGCTTACCAAGGAAAATTAAGCAACCTCTTTGGGTTCTCTAGAAGTGCTCAGCTTGTTTTGGGGATGGTTCAAGCGTGGTTCGGCCCAAAAGCAGAGAAGTTGGACACAGGAGTTTGCAAGGGTTCTTCTAACAGTACTATCATTTGGTATTCTTATGACCTCAAATGTAATCTTACTTTCTTCCTCTTTTACTATGCTAAAAAAGGACAGAAGGATGCACTGAAGCTCCAATACTTTGGCCATGTGATGAAGAGCCGACTGATGGAAAAGACTCTGATGCTGGGAAAGATGGAGGGCAGGAGGAGAAGGGGATAACAGAGGATGAGATGGTTGGATGGCATCCCCCACTCAATGGACATGAATTTGAGCAAACTTTGGGAGATGGTGAAGGACAGAGGAGCCTGGCATGGTGCACCTCACAGAGTCACAAAGAGTCGGAAACGACTTAGTGACTGAACAACAACAAAAGTCAAGTTGAGAAGACACATAGTCCTCCAGAAGACCGCCCTCTCTTGGCACCATCTGCAAATTTAGGGTTTTCCAAACCACCTTCAAACTCAGTAACTCCCTGAAAATGCTCACAGTGCCCTGGTCAGGGCTCTGTGACGACCTGAAGCGGTGGGACGGGTGTGAGGATGAGAGGGAGGCTCACGAGGGAGGGGATGTATGGGAACTAAGGGAGGAACTAAGGATCCCACATGCCGCACCACACAGCCAGAATAAAAGTAATAGCCAGACAGTTTGGCAGATGGTGGTCTGGAGATCACGGAAGCACTCACATCTGTCGAGTGCCTTCTGTGACCCGTGCTGAGAGCTTCTGGCTTGTGATCTCGTTTTGGTCTCTTGGCCATTTACATGGCGGGCCTCCTCTCCTCTTATCCACGAGGAGCCCGAGGCGCTCAGGAGAAAGGACTGGCGAAGCGTCAGCAGCAGCGCTGCCACAAGCCAGTGCTGTGACATGGAGCGTACATTACTGAGGTCCTCAGGAGAAGTGTTCACTAAAGGAGAAAACTCTTAAGCATGGTGGTTGCTTACCAAGGAAAATTAAGCAACCTCTTTGGGTTCTCTAGAAGTGCTCAGCTTGTTTTGGGGATGGTTCAAGCGTGGTTCGGCCCAAAAGCAGAGAAGTTGGACACAGGAGTTTGCAAGGGTTCTTCTAACAGTACTATCATTTGGTATTCTTATGACCTCAAATGTATTCTTACTTATTTTCTTTCCTCAAGGTGGATGATATAAACACAGCGGTGATGGATCTGAAAGAAAAGAAGATTAGGATTCTAAGTGAAGAGGCCAAAATAGGAGCACATGGAAAACCGGTGATCTTTCTCCATCCTGGTGACTGTGATGGAGTCCTTGTGGAACTGGAGCAAGCCTGATCAATAATTGATCAGTAATTCACCAGAAGCAGATCCCCTGAAAAAGCCTCATCAAAACGCGCTTCCACATTGAGTCCTCCTTGGCTTCTGTCACTTGGAAGTCAGAACTAAATTTCAGAAAAAGATTTTTTTTAATTATATGTGTATATATCCAGATATATATGACACAAAATATTTGCTGATACGTTGGACTTTTTTTTCTGGTTTTGAAGAAAGCTTTGATTAATGAATACTTATGGAATATTATTAAAATCATATTCATAGAAAGAAGTATACCTGTTCTAAAATAGGGTCATTGAATACAGTGTGTCAGCTGTGTGGATGGCGGAGGGCTGGATACAGCCACGTAGCTACATGTCTGGGACAGAGGGACTCTTAAGCGTGTTACAGAGAGGGGTTTTTTGTTTGTTTTTTTTAAATTTTGGCCTCTTTTATTTTTTATTTATTTATTTATTTTCATCCATCTTTATTCTTTGGCCTGTGTGGGCCTCCCATGGCAGTGGCCTCTCTCGTTGCAGAGCACTGGCTCGTAATTAGACACACAAGTCCAGCCGCTCCGCAGCACGTGGGATCTTCCCGGGCCAGGGATCGAACCAGTGCCCCTTGCACTGCAAGGTGAACTCTTTACCCACTGGACCACCAGGGAAGCCCCAGAGAGGTTTTATTTTTAGAGTAAACTGTTTAAGAAGGAGTCTTGACCTGAGAATTTTTGTTCTTCTGCAGCAGCATATGTTTTTTTGTTTGTTTTTTTTGAGGGAGGTGAGGAGGGGTGGGGGCGGGCGGGCCACTTCTATTGGTCTTTCATTTATCTGTTCTCATCCATCTTTGTTCTTTGATCCGTGCGGGCCTCCCATCGTGGTGGCCTCTATTGTCGCAGAGCACCAGCTCTGGGCACACACACACCAGAGCTCCGGCTGGGTAATTGGACACATCGGTCCAGCTGCTCCGCGGCACGTGGGATCTTCCCAGGCCAGGGATCCAACCGGCGCCCCTTGCACTGCAAGGCGGTGTCCTTACCCACTGGACCACCAGGGAAGCCCCAGAGAGGTTTTATTTTTAGAGTAAACTGTTTAAGAAGGAGTCTTGACCTGAGAATTTTTGTTCTTCTGCAGCAGCATATGTTTTTTTGTTTGTTTTTTTTGAGGGAGGTGAGGAGGGAGGGGAGCGGGCGGGCCACTTCTATTGGTCTTTCATTTATCTGTTCTCATCCATCTTTGTTCTTTGATCCGTGCGGGCCTCCCATCGTGGTGGCCTCTATTGTCGCAGAGCACCAGCTCTGGGCACACACACACCAGAGCTCCGGCTGGGTAATTGGACACATCGGTCCAGCTGCTCCGCGGCACGTGGGATCTTCCCAGGCCAGGGATCCAACCGGCGCCCCTTGCACTGCAAGGCGGTGTCCTTACCCACTGGACCACCAGGGAAGTCCCATGCAGCAGCATATGTTTACGAGTTCCTTGTTTGGGGTGCTAGTGCTAGATTATAGATAGGAAGTTTTCTCAAAAACTTGGTGCCTCATCTAGAGGGTACATAGGTGATTTTTTTTTTTAGTCAATAGACATAGAAAATTGGAAATATCAAAGGAACATTTCACCCAAAGATGGGCACAAGAAAGGACAGAAGCGTAATGACCTTAAGAGAACCAGAAGAGCTCAAGAAGAGATGGAAAGAATACACTGAAGAACTGTACAAAAAAGATCTTAATGACCTGGATAGCCACGATGGTGTGGTCTCTCACTCAGAGCTAGATATCCTGGAGTGTGAAGTCAAGCAGGCCTTAGTAAGCCCTGCTGCCGATAAAGCTAGTGGAGGTGATGGAATTCCAGCAGTTATTTAAAATCCTGAAAGATGATGCTATTAAAGTGCTGCACTCAATATGTCAGCAAATTTGGAAGACCCAGCAGTGGTCACAGGGCTGGAAAAGGCCAATCCTCATCCCAGTCCCTGAGAGGGGCAGAAATAAAGCATGTTCAGGCCATCGGACAGTTGCACTCATCTCCCAGGCTCGTAAGGTCATCAAAATCCACCAAGCTAGGCTTCAGCATTACGTGAACCAAGAACTTCCATATGTCCACGCTGGATTTAGAAAAGGTAGAGGAACCAGGGATCAAATTGCCAGCATCCACTGGATCATAGAGAAACCAAGGGAATTCAGAAAAACATCTACCTCTGTTTCATTGGACGCTACCTCTCATAAAGCAACAAAGAACAGAATTAGGAGACACTAATTTGATATGATGGCTTGTTTCTACCCAGAATATCTGAATACAAAGGGACCCATGGAAACTGCAAAGATCAGGATGCCAAGCCTTTAAGAATATTTTAGGGGCTTCCCCTGGTGGTTCAGTGGGTAAGGACACCGCCTTGCAGTGCCAGGGGCACCGGTTTGATCCCTGGCGTGGGAGGACCCCACGTGCTGCGGAGCGGCTGAACTGATGTGTCCAATTACCGCGCCCAAGCTCTGGGGCGCATGCGCGCGGAGCCGGGGCTCTGCGACGACAGAGGCCACCGCGATGGGAGGCCCACAGTAGCCAAAGAACAAAGATGGATGAAAATAGATAAATGAAAGGCCAATAGAAGTGGCCTGCCCGCTCCCCTCCCTCCCCAACCCGACCCCCGCCCAAAATAAATAAATAAATCTTAAAAAAAAAAAAAAAAGAAGTGCCCGCCCGTCCCCCTCCCTCCCCATCTCACCCCCCAAAAGATAAATAAATAAAATAAATGTTTAAAAAAAATAAAAGAATATTTTAGGTTTGCAAAAATAACTAGTATGCTTGCAGTTTCAATATTATATTTTATTCTGATAAAATATATGCCTTTCCAGTAGATTTCCACTGTGGCCTCCTCCTGCTGGAAACCTGGGATGCTGAAATCAGGCCACTGCCTATCTGTCTTTAAGGACACTGGGCTGCACTCTTAAGAAATTCCTGGCCCTCCCCTGGATCCTGACTATCACGGGGCCAGAGGAATTGGTAGCATTTTTTTTTTTCTTATTGGTTTTCTATTTATTTATTTTCATCTGTCTTTATTCCTCGGCCTGTGTGGGCCCCCCATCACAGTGGCCTCTCTCGTCACAGAGCACTGGTTCTGGGCACATGCGCTCCAGAGCATTGGGTCTCAATTGGACACACCGGCCCAGCTGCTCTGCGGCATGTGGGATCTTCCCAGGCGAGGGATTGAACTGGTGCCCGTTACACTGCCAGGCGGACTCTTTACCCACTGGACCACCAAGGAAACCCGGTAGCGTTTTTATTTTGCCTATTGAATTGTTGTTCTTCCAGTTTCCTGGTGTGGGTGAAGTGTGGAGCCCAGTGATGATTTCTTCTTTTAGAACTGTAGGGCTTACCTGGTAGCTCAGTGGGTAAGGACACCGCCTTGCAGTGCCAGGGGCACCGGTTTGATCCCTGGCGTGGGAGGACCCCATGTGCTGCGGAGCGGCTGAACTGATGTGTCCAATTACCGCGCCCAAGCTCTGGGGCGCATGAGCGCGGAGCCGGGGCTCTGCGACAACAGAGGCCACCGCGATGGGAGGCCCACAGTAGCCAAAGAACAAAGATGGATGAAAATAGATAAATGAAAGGCCAATAGAAGTGGCCTGCCCACTCCCCTCCCTCCCCAACCCGACCCCCGCCCAAAATAAATAAATAAATCTTGAAAAAAAAAAAAAAGAAGTGCCCGCCCGTCCCCCTCCCTCCCCATCTCACCCCCCAAAAGATAAATAAATAAAATAAATGTTTAAAAAAAATAAAAGAATATTTTAGGTTTGCAAAAATAACTAGTATGCTTGCAGTTTCAATATTATATTTTATTCTGATAAAATATATGCCTTTCCAGTAGATTTCCACTGTGGCCTCCTCCTGCTGGAAACCTGGGATGCTGAAATCAGGCCACTGCCTATCTGTCTTTAAGGACACTGGGCTGCACTCTTAAGAAATTCCTGGCCCTCCCCTGGACCCTGACTATCACGGGGCCAGAGGAATTGGTAGCATTTTTTTTTTCTTATTGGTTTTCTATTTATTTATTTTCGTCTGTCTTTATTCCTCGGCCTGTGTGGGCCCCCCATCACAGTGGCCTCTCTCGTCACAGAGCACCGGCTTTGGGCACATGCGCTCCAGAGCACTGGGTCTCAATTGGACACACCGGCCCAGCCGCTCCGGGGCATGTGGGATCTTCCAGGGCAAGGAATTGAACTGGTGCCCATTACACTGCAAGGCGGACTCTTTACCCACTGGACCACCAAGGAAACCCGGTAGCGTTTTTATTTTACCTATTGAATTGTTGTTCTTCCAGTTTCCTGGTGTGGGTGAAGTGTGGAGCCCAGTGATGATTTCTTCTTTTAGAACTGTAGGGCTTACCTGGTAGCTCAGTGGTGAAGAGTTCGCCTGCCAGTTCAGGAGACATAGGCTCGATCTCTGATCCGGGGAGATCCTACAGGCTGCGGAGCAACTGAGCCCATGAGCCACAACGATGGAGCCTGTGCTGTAAAGCCTCGGAGCCACAACTGTGGAACCCCTGGGCCACAACTACTGAAGCCTGTGTGCCCTAGAGCCCGAGTTCCGCAAGAGAAGGCACCACAACAAGAAGCCTTCTCAGCTCAACTAGAGAGGATCCCCCTCTCCCTGCAACTGGAGAAGAGCCTGCAGCAGCAGTGAAAACCCAGAAGAGCCAAAAATAAATAAATAAAATTAACAAAAAAAAACAAAACAAAAAAAGAACTGTAAATCCTAGTTCCCACACGAGGGTGAGCCCCTGGTCCCATGATGAAGGACCCTGCGTGTGTGTAATCCGTGCCGCCTGGGAGAGCAGCTTTAAGCTAATTCAAACCTGACCAAGTTCTGTCCACAAGGTAGATTTAGACCTAAGTCCTGACTGCACTGATGATGAGACTGTGTGCTTCCACAATGAGAACGTTTAGTCCTGCCCGTGTTCTGTGTCCGCAGGACATGGAGGCCCGGGTGGAGGCCTGGCCACTGGCCTGGAAACTCCGGGCCTGCGTCTGAAGGTCACTGAGCAGCTGTCTGGGGTCTGGAGCTGAGGCGGCCTCTCTGGGCAGCTCTGGGTGTGTTCCACAGCCCTCCCAGGGTCTGGGCTGTGGCAGGGCTCTTAGTCTTTCCTCCACCAGGCTCACCCTCCCTGGGGCTCATGGAGTCTCCTCAGGTGGGCTACCTAGTAATTATTCCAATTTTCCAGCACATTCAGGTTGAGTAGAGAGGCTGGTTCACCTGCGGAACTGATTCCAGGTACAGGGATCGGGCAAGCAGTCAACGGGCAGCAGATGAGGCTGCTGCTCTGCTCTCCTTCCCGTGGACTCTCTCCCCGAAGAGAGCAGGGCCACCCCGCGTCTTCCAGCCCGGCTCCCCTGTCTTCTCAGCACCCCAGCGGACAACACGGAGCCTGCCAGAACCAAGATAGCGTGTTGAACTCTAGCATGAGCTTTCAGACCAGCAAATCACACAGAACCAAAGTGAAAACAGGAGGGGCCTGACTTCTCAGGAACAATGTTGGGAGCCTGACCTGAGTCCGCTCGATCTCTGATCCGGGGAGATCCTACAGGCTGCGGAGCAACTGAGCCCATGAGCCACAACGATGGAGCCTGTGCTGTAAAGCCTCGGAGCCACAACTGTGGAACCCCTGGGCCACAACTACTGAAGCCTGTGTGCCCTAGAGCCCGAGTTCCGCAAGAGAAGGCACCACAACAAGAAGCCTTCTCAGCTCAACTAGAGAGGATCCCCCTCTCCCTGCAACTGGAGAAGAGCCTGCAGCAGCAGTGAAAACCCAGAAGAGCCAAAAATAAATAAATAAATAAAATTAACAAAAAAAACAAAACAAAAAAAGAACTGTAAATCCTAGTTCCCACACGAGGGTGAGCCCCTGGTCCCATGATGAAGGACCCTGCGTGTGTGTAATCCGTGCCGCCTGGGAGAGCAGCTTTAAGCTAATTCAAACCTGACCAAGTTCTGTCCACAAGGTAGATTTAGACCTAAGTCCTGCCTGCACTGATGATGAGACTGTGTGCTTCCACAATGAGAACGTTTAGTCCTGCCCGTGTTCTGTGTCCGCAGGACATGGAGGCCCGGGTGGAGGCCTGGCCACTGGCCTGGAAACTCCGGGCCTGCGTCTGAAGGTCACTGAGCAGCTGTCTGGGGTCTGGAGCTGAGGCGGCCTCTCTGGGCAGCTCTGGGTGTGTTCCACAGCCCTCCCAGGGTCTGGGCTGTGGCAGGGCTCTTAGTCTTTCCTCCACCAGGCTCACCCTCCCTGGGGCTCATGGAGTCTCCTCAGGTGGGCTACCTAGTAATTATTCCAATTTTCCAGCACATTCAGGTTGAGTAGAGAGGCTGGTTCACCTGCGGAACTGATTCCAGGTACAGGGATCGGGCAAGCAGTCAACGGGCAGCAGATGAGGCTGCTGCTCTGCTCTCCTTCCCGTGGACTCTCTCCCCGAAGAGAGCAGGGCCACCCCGCGTCTTCCAGCCCGGCTCCCCTGTCTTCTCAGCACCCCAGCGGACAAGACGGAGCCTGCCAGAACCAAGATAGCGTGTTGAACTCTAGCATGAGCTTTCAGACCACGAAAAAAATCACACAGAACCAAAGTGAAAACAGGAGGGGCCTGACTTCTCAGGGACAATGTTGGGAGAAGAGACGGAACCTACACTCCTTCCTAGGGTTCCAGGCGGGGTCAGGGACCTGGCTTATTTACACACTGGGAGCCCGCCGACCACCACCATGGCGTCCTGACCAAGGGGACATGTAACCCCAGGTGGGAGGCGGCCTGGGGACTGTGTGAGGCTCACTCCATCTGCATGGGTCAGGACCATGTGTACAGGGAGACCACACACACAAAACTAAGAAATAGGGAAGTATCCATGTGAGCTTCTGTTGTGTTTAGAAATTAATACTTTACAGTATTCGCTTTAGACAGGCCTGGACCTGCTGTCTCTGGACCCCTGTGGAGCTCACCCTCCCTGGGGCTCCTGGAGACTCCTCAGGCTGCCTGGTAATTATTCCAATTCACCAGGACCAGCAGGGCAGGATGGTCAATTACATAGACCTGGCGAATTGATTGCAGGGCACGTGGATCAGGCAAGAAGCTGACGGGCAGCAGGTGAGGTTGCTGCTACAACTTTCTTCAGGTCAACTGTCCCTACTTAGCAGAGATGGGGTCTCTGGGCTCTCTCTCCCCTCGGCTTCCAGCCCTGAGCTGGGTGCGTTTTCCCCAGCACCTCAGTGGGACAAGAAAGGACCGAGCCTGCCTGAACCAAGGTATGTGTTCAACGTTATCATGACAGCTGTAGAAATAGCTAATATCACTCAGAGCCACAGTGAAAACAGGAGGGGCCTGACTTCTCAGGGACAATGTTGGGAGAAGAGACGGAACCTACACTCCTTCCTAGGGTTCCAGGCGGGGTCAGGGACCTGGCTTATTTACACACTGGGGGCCCGCCGACCACCACCATGGCGTCCTGACCAAGGGGACATGTAACCCCAGGTGGGAGGCGGCCTGGGGACTGTGTGAGGCTCACTCCATCTGCATGGGTCAGGACCATGTGTACAGGGAGACCACACACACAAAACTAAGAAATAGGGAAGTATCCATGTGAGCTTCTGTTGTGTTTAGAAATTAATACTTTACAGTATTCGCTTTAGACAGGCCTGGACCTGCTGTCTCTGGACCCCTGTGGGGCTCACCCTCCCTGGGGCTCCTGGAGACTCCTCAGGCTGCCTGGTAATTATTCCAATTCACCAGGACCAGCAGGGCAGGATGGTCAATTACATAGACCTGACGAATTGATTGCAGGGCACGTGGATCAGGCAAGAAGCTGACGGGCAGCAGGTGAGGTTGCTGCTACAACTTTCTTCAGGTCAACTGTCCCTACTTAGCAGAGATGGGGTCTCTGGGCTCTCTCTCCCCTCGGCTTCCAGCCCTGAGCTGGGTGCGTTTCCTCAGCACCTCAGTGGGACAAGAAAGGACCGAGCCTGCCTGAACCAAGGTATGTGTTCAACGTTATCATGACAGCTGTAGAAATAGCTAATATCACTCAGAGCCAAAGGGAAAAGGCAAGGACTTCTCTGGGGCAAGAGTGGAGAGGAGGGGCTTCCCCTGGTGGTCCAGTGGGTAGGGACACCACCTTGCAGTGCAAGGGGCGCCGGTTGGATCCCTGGCCTGGGAAGATCCCACGTGCCGCGGAGCGGCTGGACCGATGTGTCCAATTACCGAGCCGGAGCTCTGGAGCGCATGCGCCCAGAGCCGCTGCTCTGCGACAACAGAGGCCACCGCGATGGGAGGTCCACAGGAGCCAAAGAACAAAGACGGATGAAAATAGACAAATGAAAGACCAATAGAAGTGGCATGTCCGCCCCCCTCCCTCCCCAACCCGACTCCCGCCCAAAATAAATAAATAAATAAATCTTTAAAAAAAAAACAAATAAGAGTGGAGAGGAGGCCGGCCCTCCGCTTCTCTCTGCCATCCCAGGAGGTGACGGGAGCCCACTCGACTCCACCTTCGGGGCCGACCCAGCAGAGGCCTGGTGTCCTAATAAGGGACGTGTGACCCCAAGTGCAGGACCTTTGGGGGTGGTGTCACATCGGAGACTCTGGAACTGTGTTCCCAGAGGCAGGATCTCGGAATTGTGTGCGCCTCGCCCCATCTGTGAGGGTCAGGGTCCTGTACCCGGAGCCCCAGTATCTGCTGTTTATCTGCAGATAAACGGGAGACTCCCTCGGAGACTCGTGCCCTCGGAGACTCCCAGCGCGTGATCTGAGGGTGTTGTCCTGGTCCACCGTGGCCCTTTTCCTTCTCTTCATCATGTTGCATGCACATGAAGTCAGGCACCTTTGAGCAGATTGCTGCTCTGGTTCCGCTGAGTGCAAACCTTTGGTGGTGTCCTATCCATATCACAGCATCTCACACATCTAATCGCAGGGTCACCCGTGCCTGGATTCTCCAGCACCAAGCTCAGGTCATTACGTTTGTGATTTAATATTTATTTTATAGTGGAGTAGAGTAGATGTCCACTGTTTTGTTGGTTTTAGGTGCATACGATCTTGATCCGACTATACACAGACCTATATGTTTGGAGGGAAAGAGCAAATGAGCCAAGACAGCCTGACCCGACTCTCTGGCCCCATGTTGTGTGAACAATGACTGAGTAATGCCGGGCGCACGTGCAGCACCGCTCACACCGTCACGAGGCGCTCGCGTGGCGATTTCTATGTGTGTGTTAGGAATGAGTATTTCTGGTTATGGGGGCATGGAAGGAAGAAGGAAGCCAAGGAAGGAAGGTTGGAGATAATGACTGTGGATTAGCAAACACAGATCCAGATTTCTGGAGGTTTGTTAGATATACAGGTTTCAGTGCCCATGTGAAAGGAGCCATGCAATGAAGGAGATAATCCTTCTGGATGTCTATTTCACGTAGACATATCTGTGTAGACATGAGTACAGACCTCCTCATTCAGCCCTGACCCTTCCTTCTTCTTCTTCTTCTTCTTTTTTTTTTGGAATTCTTTGTTTGTGTTTGTATCTCAGAGTCTCTTTGTAGGCTGTAAATTGTTTCCCCTGTATCTCTTTCTTAAACTTTCGCCATCAAGAGGTTTCATCTGCTATTTTCTTCCTTTTTGCTGACTTCACTCAGTGGATGCTCCTCTAAGGTCCATCCTTGTGGGAATCATTGGCAAACATTCAGTTGCGGTTTTTCATGTCCGGTGATCACCCATTGAATGCATGTACCACAGGTCTTTCATAATAAGATTTAAAATGTCAGTGGACCTTGTCTTGGGTCTGTGTCTTGGCAGTTGGAGGCACCCCTGCAGTGAACATTGGGGTGCATGGGTCTTTCTGAAAGACGGCTTTTTGAAATAGAGGCCCAGGTGTGGGTATGAAAATCCTGGGGTCAGCTCTCTTGAAATGTTTTGCTCTGGCTGTGGAGGCGGTCCATAAGGGGATGTTGCCAATGTCTGTTCTCCAGGAACGAGGATGTCCTGTTTGCACACAGTTTGGACCCGCTCTGTCAGACAGTATTTGATTTCTAGCTGTCGTATTGATTGGCTTCCTGTAATAACTTGGGATGCTGAGCCTCTCGTCCTGTGGCCACGTGAGTTCTCTTTCTCTTTCCTTACAGGGTCTGAGGAAATTTTTCCTTTGAAATTGGCTTCTGGGAAGTCGAGTGTGTTTGGGATTTATTTCTGCAATGTCTGCGCAGGATCCTTTCTGAGGGCAGCTCTCTTTGCCGCCCGGGCCTCCTGGACTGTAGGTGCCAATAAGCCCTGGAGAGCACATTGTAGTTACATGAAATGTCCACAAGGCGGCACACTTTTTCATGTCTAACTATTCCACCTGCAACTGGAGCCTTCTGGGTTCCAGGGAAGTCGACTTTCCTGGGCTGGGAATCAGAGTGGAATGGGCCTGAGCAAACACCCAAGGACTTGGATCTCAGACAGTACAGGCTTAAGAAGGGTCTGTATGAAGGGCACCCTGCTCAGCTGCCTCGACCCCTCCGCAGCCCAGCCCTGGGACTCGAGCCTAGTGAGGTTCAGGCATTCAGATAGCACCCTAAGTCAAGCAGATCAGGGGGAATAAACTAGGCATTAGTTTGATTTCCTTTTTCTTAATTTCAAACCGATGTTATGTTGAAGTCTAGGCAATTTGTTGTTTTGTACTTGTCCTCAGTGTATGACTGATTCAGTTATGACTGATACATACACCATATATGTAGTGTCGGAAAAAAAATTTTTTTCGACATAGAGGTCCAGTAAAGTTCTCACTCTGATCTTCAGGTCCCTGCAGACCATTTATTTAAGATACAGATTTTTTGAACATGTGCAAGAAACCGGGGATGGAGATAGTACCACAGGTCTTTCATAATAAGATTTAAAATGTCAGTGGACCTTGTCTTGGGTCTGTGTCTTGGCAGTTGGAGGCACCCCTGCAGTGAACATTGGGGTGCATGGGTCTTTCTGAAAGACGGCTTTTTGAAATAGAGGCCCAGGTGTGGGTATGAAAATCCTGGGGTCAGCTCTCTTGAAATGTTTTGCTCTGGCTGTGGAGGCGGTCCATAAGGGGATGTTGCCAATGTCTGTTCTCCAGGAACGAGGATGTCCTGTTTGCACACAGTTTGGACCCGCTCTGTCAGACAGTATTTGATTTCTAGCTGTCGTATTGATTGGCTTCCTGTAATAACTTGGGATGCTGAGCCTCTCGTCCTGTGGCCACGTGAGTTCTCTTTCTCTTTCCTTACAGGGTCTGAGGAAATTTTTCCTTTGAAATTGGCTTCTGGGAAGTCGAGTGTGTTTGGGATTTATTTCTGCAATGTCTGCGCAGGATCCTTTCTGAGGGCAGCTCTCTTTGCCGCCCGGGCCTCCTGGACTGTAGGTGCCAATAAGCCCTGGAGAGCACATTGTAGTTACATGAAATGTCCACAAGGCGGCACACTTTTTCATGTCTAACTATTCCACCTGCAACTGGAGCCTTCTGGGTTCCAGGGAAGTCGACTTTCCTGGGCTGGGAATCAGAGTGGAATGGGCCTGAGCAAACACCCAAGGACTTGGATCTCAGACAGTACAGGCTTAAGAAGGGTCTGTATGAAGGGCACCCTGCTCAGCTGCCTCGACCCCTCCGCAGCCCAGCCCTGGGACTCGAGCCTAGTGAGGTTCAGGCATTCAGATAGCACCCTAAGTCAAGCAGATCAGGGGGAATAAACTAGGCATTAGTTTGATTTCCTTTTTCTTAATTTCAAACCGATGTTATGTTGAAGTCTAGGCAATTTGTTGTTTTGTACTTGTCCTCAGTGTATGACTGATTCAGTTATGACTGATACATACACCATATATGTAGTGTCGGAAAAAAAATTTTTTTCGACATAGAGGTCCAGTAAAGTTCTCACTCTGATCTTCAGGTCCCTGCAGACCATTTATTTAAGATACAGATTTTTTGAACATGTGCAAGAAACCGGGGATGGAGATAGTCCTTGTGGATTCTCAGAGCGACAGATTTCTATGTATCTGTAGAATGGCAAAGAGATGCCCAGAAATCCAAAAAGCCAATGGCAAGACTGCCCTAGGCATGACTTCCAAGTCCCACTAAGCCTTACAGACGCCACCCCCTCCATGGGGAGAAGCAGTAAATACTGGAGGATCAGAAAGAGGGTGCCCGGTACATCACGACACCAGCGAGGTGCCCCCCTCACCTCCAGCGCCATGCCTACCTCGGGCACATTCACGTGGCCACAGGCGCCGTCTGGAAACCTGAGCTGCTCTTTCCATCAAGCCAGGAACCTTCCTTGTCACCAGCGATGGAGAGAAGCCAAGTCTGTGCCTTCAGGCGCCTCTTCTGCCAAGCTCCAAGCCGAAGGCTGAGCCTGAGCCGAGCTCATCTCCTGCAGGTGAACGGTGTTGAAATAATGCAAAGGGAGCACCTTGACTTTGAGCACCTCCCCTTTCTGCAATTTTACTTTAGTTTTTCCTCCTTCTGTAAGGGACTTTTTTGAATCAAAAGAGAAAGGGTATATTGCCACAGTTCTCCCAATCAGGATTTGGGACTTAAAGGTACCCCATAATGGAGCAGTTGTTGAGCTCATATCCCTACTGGCTGCACCTCATCCTCATCTTCTCGGGTGAGTTTAGGGGCTGCCTTCTTCTGAGCAAAGGCAGGTGACCAGGGGACAGTGAGTGGAATTCCTTTCTTTAGGGGAACATCTGCAACATCCAGCAAGATACAGGAAGAGCAAGGCTTCGTGTGAAATTTAAAATCTTTATCCTCTAATACGTTTTTTGCTTTATGCTGATTGATTCTTTTTTCTATTTCAAAATCCAAGCCCATAGGCATAGTGAGAGGCTTCTCTGGCATTTTCTTAGGCAAAATGGGCCCACTGTAAAGAATTCTGGGATCCAGGTTCTGTGTGTTAAATTTGTAGAGCCTGGGCTTTCCTGGTAGCTCAGTGGTAAAGAGTTCGCCTGCCAATGCAGGAGACATGGGTTCGATCCCTGAGCCAGGAGGATCCCACATGCTGCAGAGCAACTCAGCCCGCGAGCCACAGCTATTGAGCCTGTGCTCTAGAGCCTCAGAGCTGCAACTATGGAGCCCGTGTGCCCTAGAGCCCGAGTTCCACCACAAGAGAAGTCACCACAACAAGAAGCCTGCTCACCACAACTAGAGAGTAACCCCTACTCCCTGCAACTAGAGAAGAGCCTGTGGCAACAGTGAAAACACAGAATAGCCAAAAATAAACAAATAAATAAGTTATTAAAATTCGTGGAGCCCTGATTCTACAGGATTACACTTCTCAGATTTTCCGTTTGTACCCCCAGTGGAAGGCGCCGTCTGGAAACCTGAGCTGCTCTTTCCATCAAGCCAGGAACCTTCCTTGTCACCAGCGATGGAGAGAAGCCAAGTCTGTGCCTTCAGGCGCCTCTTCTGCCAAGCTCCAAGCCGAAGGCTGAGCCTGAGCCGAGCTCATCTCCTGCAGGTGAACGGTGTTGAAATAATGCAAAGGGAGCACCTTGACTTTGAGCACCTCCCCTTTCTGCAATTTTACTTTAGTTTTTCCTCCTTCTGTAAGGGACTTTTTTGAATCAAAAGAGAAAGGGTATATTGCCACAGTTCTCCCAATCAGGATTTGGGACTTAAAGGTACCCCATAATGGAGCAGTTGTTGAGCTCATATCCCTACTGGCTGCACCTCATCCTCATCTTCTCGGGTGAGTTTAGGGGCTGCCTTCTTCTGAGCAAAGGCAGGTGACCAGGGGACAGTGAGTGGAATTCCTTTCTTTAGGGGAACATCTGCAACATCCAGCAAGATACAGGAAGAGCAAGGCTTCGTGTGAAATTTAAAATCTTTATCCTCTAATACGTTTTTTGCTTTATGCTGATTGATTCTTTTCTCTATTTCAAAATCCAAGCCCATAGGCATAGTGAGAGGCTTCTCTGGCATTTTCTTAGGCAAAATGGGCCCACTGTAAAGAATTCTGGGATCCAGGTTCTGTGTGTTAAATTTGTAGAGCCTGGGCTTTCCTGGTAGCTCAGTGGTAAAGAGTTCGCCTGCCAATGCAGGAGACATGGGTTCGATCCCTGAGCCAGGAGGATCCCACATGCTGCAGAGCAACTCAGCCCGCGAGCCACAGCTATTGAGCCTGTGCTCTAGAGCCTCAGAGCTGCAACTATGGAGCCCGTGTGCCCTAGAGCCCGAGTTCCACCACAAGAGAAGTCACCACAACAAGAAGCCTGCTCACCACAACTAGAGAGTAACCCCTACTCCCTGCAACTAGAGAAGAGCCTGTGGCAACAGTGAAAACACAGAATAGCCAAAAATAAACAAATAAATAAGTTATTAAAATTCGTGGAGCCCTGATTCTACAGGATTACACTTCTCAGATTTTCCGTTTGTTTTCAACTTTCCACTATCTCTTGCTGCATTTTTATTCTCTTCTCCAAGTCTCACTTCTCAGCACTTTTTAGGACCTTCTGCATATGGGGAAAAAGAACCTGAAGAAGAAGAGATATGCATTTATACATGAACAAATTAAGTTCCTGCACACCGTATACAAATATAGCTTTGGACATCAACTCTATTTCAATATAAGATCAAAATGAGGGCTTCCCTGGTGGTCCAGTAGGTAAGGACACCGCCTTGCAGTGCAAGGGACGCCGGTTCGATCCCTGGCCTGGGAAGATCCCACGCGCCGCGGAGCAGCTGGACCGATGTGTCCAACTGCCGAGCCGGAGCTCTGGAGCGCATGTGCCCAGAGCCAGCGCTCTGTAAAGACAGAAGCCACCAAGATGGGAGGCCCACACGGGCCAAAGAACAAAGATGGATGAAAATGGACAAATGAAAGACCAATAGAAGTGGCCCGCCTGCTCCCTTCCCTCCCCACCCCACCCCCACCAAAATAAATAAATAAATAAATCTTTTAAAAAAAAAAAAGATCAAAATGAAATTACAGAGAAAGAAAAAAAGGGGCATGAAGAAATGCTGCCACCTCGTGGCCGTTTCCCAGAACTACCATGTCCAAAGCTGTGCTGATGGGCACTTAACACTCAGAAGGTCTGTGGGCTTGTGAGTAAACTCCACCTACCCTCAAGAAGCGTCCTAGGAGTGTTCAACAAAACACAGGGCAGACGTCCATGAAATCAATGGCAAGAGGTCTCAGTCATGCCCTTTAAAGAAAATTCACAGGAAATCACGTGAACATCGCTAAATATTAAAGAAATTCAAGCCAAACTACCATGAGGTCTCACCTCACGCTGGTCAGGATGACCAATGGCCAACTCCCCGCGAGGAAGTGACCCTGGAGAGGGTGTGGAGAAAAGGGAGCCCTCCTCCAGGGATGCTGGGAACGTCAGCTGGGAACAGTTACTATGGAAACTGTGTGGAGGTTCCTCCAACAATGAACACGAGAATAAAATTAGAATATTCCTGTCGACTTAAAAATTAGTCACAACCTGCAAGCGGAGCGTTTTGTCTTCCTGGGTGGGCAGGTTCAGGACTTCAGTCCAGGAGGCCGCCTCTCCTGTGGCCGTGAGAGAACTGCTCTGAGGAGACGCGGGGAGGAGCCAGGTTACTGAGAGCAGTTTTGCAACAAAGGGCAGGTAGTCTGAATATCAAATGATTGCTGTTCATTAAAGAAAACCAGATATCCCAAGTTAAGGGATTTAGCGCTTTTCTGGATGTGGGAAGATGCAGGCGTCTGGGCTGGCTGGATCATTCCTTTGATGTGCACCCCAGAGATCGGGGGCCAGCATCCTGTGTTTTCATCTTTGGTGGGTGAGGGGGTCTGTAGAGTGCTTATGATGTGATGGGGGGAGGCTAGGAGTGGCCCTTCCTGTCTGGAGCACCCCGCGCCAAGGCTGTGCAGCCTCCACAGAACCTGCTCTCAAACCAGCACGCTGGTCCTGGCCGGGAGCCAGCACGCCGGGAGGGGGCCACTCGGAAGAGACAGAGCTTCAGACCTTTTGTTCCCAGGCGGAACGGGCTGGCCTGGGGGGTCTGGCCTCCTCTCTGGCCCATCGTGGCCTGGGAGGAGTGGGCTGGGCTGAGGGTGGACCGCTGGACTCAGCTTGGGGGGCAGCCGGCTGGCATGGAAGAGGCTGAGGGTGGGCCACGCCAGGGAGGGCGATGCCTGAGTCAGGAGAGGCTGCGCGGGAAGAGACAACCTGGGGCGAGGCCCCTCGCTGCACAGACCGTTTGTTGGCGCTTCATCACACCCAGCGGCTCAGCGGGGCTGGCGAAAGATTCGACGCCCAGGGCCTCAGACGCTTCGTCCGCCCTGGAGGCTGGCCCCACAGGGGCGGGGCCCAAGGCCAGGCCGTCTGGCTGGTGAAGCCACACTCGCCCAGTGTCTCGACCTCTCTCATCCAGAAGCAGAGAGGATGCTCGTCCGGCAGTGGCTTGAGGAGGCCAACAACCATGTGCTCCAACAGCTGGGCGTCTGTGAAGATGGTCTTGTGGCCCAGGATCAGGAGGAACCGTCCTCCAGGGATGCTACGAGTGGGACAGTTCAGGACTTTAGCCCCAACAATGAACACGAGAATAAAATTAGAATATTCCTGTCGACTTAAAAATTAGTCACAACCTGCAAGCGGAGCGTTTTGTCTTCCTGGGTGGGCAGGTTCAGGACTTCAGTCCAGGAGGCCGCCTCTCCCGTGGCCGTGAGAGAACTGCTCTGAGGAGACGCGGGGAGGAGCCAGGTTACTGAGAGCAGTTTTGCAACAAAGGGCAGGTAGTCTGAATATCAAATGATTGCTGTTCATTAAAGAAAACCAGATATCCCAAGTTAAGGGATTTAGCGCTTTTCTGGATGTGGGAAGATGCAGGCGTCTGGGCTGGCTGGATCATTCCTTTGATGTGCACCCCAGAGATCGGGGGCCAGCATCCTGTGTTTTCATCTTTGGTGGGTGAGGGGGTCTGTAGAGTGCTTATGATGTGATGGGGGGAGGCTAGGAGTGGCCCTTCCTGTCTGGAGCACCCCGCGCCAAGGCTGTGCAGCCTCCACAGAACCTGCTCTCAAACCAGCACGCTGGTCCTGGCCGGGAGCCAGCACGCCGGGAGGGGGCCACTCGGAAGAGACAGAGCTTCAGACCTTTTGTTCCCAGGCGGAACGGGCTGGCCTGGGGGGTCTGGCCTCCTCTCTGGCCCATCGTGGCCTGGGAGGAGTGGGCTGGGCTGAGGGTGGACCGCTGGACTCAGCTTGGGGGGCAGCCGGCTGGCATGGAAGAGGCTGAGGGTGGGCCACGCCAGGGAGGGCGATGCCTGAGTCAGGAGAGGCTGCGCGGGAAGAGACAACCTGGGGCGAGGCCCCTCGCTGCACAGACCGTTTGTTGGCGCTTCATCACACCCAGCGGCTCAGCGGGGCTGGCGAAAGATTCGACGCCCAGGGCCTCAGACGCTTCGTCCGCCCTGGAGGCTGGCCCCACAGGGGCGGGGCCCAAGGCCAGGCCGTCTGGCTGGTGAAGCCACACTCGCCCAGTGTCTCGACCTCTCTCATCCAGAAGCAGAGAGGATGCTCGTCCGGCAGTGGCTTGAGGAGGCCAACAACCATGTGCTCCAACAGCTGGGAGTCTGTGAAGATGGTCTTGTGGCCCAGGATCAGGAGGAACCCGTCCTCGGGGGCCGCAGGCCGGCCCGTGAGCACAGAGTCTGTCCCCCCACCTGACCGCCACCGCGGCCGGCCCAGGCAGCACCCCTCCCCACCACCCATGCGTGTTCACATCCTGAGCTTCCTCAGGGTCACCGTGGGGCGTGGTCACAGTCAGATGTCTGCTAGACGGCAGGTGTTCTTTCCTTCCTGAGTGGCGTTCCAGCGGTAGATAAGTCTCCGGACGGTGGTTTTCAAAGTGCGGTCTGTGTACCCCTGGGGTTTCCTAAGACTCTTTCAGGACGCCCACAGGCTCAAAACTATTAATGTGTAACAGGAGTACAAGGGCATCTTTCTCTCGTGAGTGTTCAGCAGTGTTTTCCAGGGTCTCCATGAGGTATGGGAACATAACAGATTGAAATCAGAAGCAGATATGAAAATCCAGCTGTCCATGGAACTAGACAATGGCAAGATTTACAAAAATATAAGACAATGTCGGTCTTCCTAGTCAGTAAACTATTTTTAGAAAAAGAGGGCTGTTCTTAGAAATACTGTTTGTGTTAGCATGTGAAGGCTTTATTACCACTTTTGAATCGATGCACAAATATGTAAATTTTCTTTCTTCATTTTCACCTCTCTCACGGTCAGTTTCCCTGGGTTGGCTCCAGAGAGGTGAAAGCCCTCTCTTGGGACCCTCAGCCTTCTTAAGCTGGCACAGGGGCCCCAAGCATAGCCCGTGTGGGGCCTGTGGTCCTGACTGATCACACGAGGAAATCTCCCCTCTGTAAGGGACCGTCCACTCCGGGCCCTGAGCACGTGGAGGCAGGTGGGTGTTAGTGGGGGCTCAGGCCTCCACCAGCCTCCAAAGTGGGGACATGCTGCCTCTGCTTTTGCTCAGTTCAGGCGCAGGGCCCAGCTCTCTCTCTCTGGTGTGCTCCCTGCAGCCCCCGGTCCTGTGTGAAAGCAGTCTTCTTTTTTATTCCTATCTGTTTGCTTCTGGAGCTGCTGGGTTTTCCCTGCTGCGTGGGCTTTCTCTAGCGGCGGCGAGCTGGGGCTCGTCTTTACCGCCGGGCTTGGTGGTCTCCCGGGCGGCTCCTCTGGCCGCCGAGCCCCGGCTCTGGGCACGCGGGCAACAGTAGGGGCAGCGGATTAATAGCCGCGGTGCAGGGACCTGGCTGCCCTGCCGTGGGCGGGATCTTCCCAGATCAGGTGTGGAACCCGTGTCCCCCATGTTGACAGGCTGATTCTTATCCACTGCACCGCAGGAAGTGTCTAAAGCTGTCTCCTGACTTTGGCCCCGCGGCAAGCAGGGCACCCGCTCAGCTGCCTGGGGAGCCGTTCAGGGAACGCTGCCCGTGGACAGTTGCGGGCCTCTCCTCCGTGGCCACCAGGCCCTCCCTTCCAGAAGGCGGTCCAGCCTTGAGGGTCCTCCGCGATGCTGGGTTTCACCACGAATCTGACCTCATCGGCTGTCTCTCTTCTGGAAATTCCTTCATGCTCTAGTCTGCCAGTGGTACCTTTCTAGTTTTCCAGGACCTCTAGGTATTGATCGATCAGGGAAGGAAGCTTAGGGTCGGCTCCTGTTTTATTTAAGAGAAAATACTTGTCTCCTGAAGCTAGAGGAGCTCCGTGGCTTGGCAAGTGCGAAGCCAAAGCAGACCCAGCTCGGCCTCACGGGGGCGCCTGGCCACGCCCTCCGGATACGGGAGACGCTTTCTTCTCTGTTTCCAAGGACCCTGTTTTGCCTCTTTTAGATGCAAATGTTTATTTGGTCTGACTTTGAAATACCTCAGTGCAGCTGAAATAATTCGAGGCAGCCCTGTGAGAAGGACCACTTCCTGACCTTGTAAGCACCGACTCTGTGTGGGGGCCGCAGAGGGGCGGATGGGACCCCGAGGGGCAACCACACACTGGTCACTTGGCAGGTCGCTGCCCCGGTTGCTCCCGCGGGCACAAGCAGAGACATTTCCTCAGAGTCTGCCTTTGTCGGGGCCTGATTCCCTGGGCCTGTCTCCACCTCTGGGAAAGGGGTGCGGGACTCACCTTTCCTGGGGTGAACAGGTGCGACCTGACTTTTATGCCAGTCCTAGATCACCTGCAGGAGAGAAAGCGCATCAGGACCGGGTGCCTAGGAAACTGTGGGCGTGCGGTGGGTGTTCAGTGGCTCACTCTGAACTGTCTGACTCGGCGACCCCACGGGCTGCAGCACGGCGCCGGGCTTCCCTGTCCTTCACCACCACCCGGCGTGGGCTCAGACTCAGAGCCACTGAGCCAGGGAGGCCATCCAACCATCTCGTCCTCTGTCGCCCGCTTCTCCTGCCTTCAGTCTTTCCCAGCATAGGTGCCGGGTGTGCCCAAATCTCTGGTGGAGAGGTTCCCCCTTTGCTGGATCTGGATGAACGAGAGAGAGAGAGAGAGAGAGAGTGTGTGTGTGTGCGTGGTGCACGACTGGGCAGGGGTGGGCTTGGCTCCGCCCAACATCTACACTTGCCGAGAGTGCCCTCGGATCAGAGGATTCACGCGGGCCACTCCTCAGCTCTCTCAAGGGCTGCCATAGCATTACCTGCTCTTTATATTTTTAACACCGAAAACGTTTTGTATTGGGGTACAGCCAATTAACAATGCTGTGATAGTTTCAGGTGCACAGAGAGGGGTCTCGGCCATACACATCCATGTGTCCATTCTCCCCCAGTGCCCCTCCCATCCAGGCTGGTACAGCACGTGGAGCAGAGTCCATGTGCTGTACGGTAGAGTTTTGCTGGTTATCCATTTCAGACAGTGTGTGCATGACTTCCCACAGTCCCCAACCATCCCCTCCCCACTGCAACCATGAGTTCATCTGCTAAGTCTGTGGGTCTCTTTTTGTTTTGTGAATTAATTCATTTGTATCATTTCTTTTTAGAATCCACATCAAAGGGATGTCATATTATGTGTCTCCTTCTCTGACTGACTTCGCTCAATATGACACTCTCTAGGTCCATCCATATTGCTGCAAAAAGCCTTATTTCATTCTTGCTAATGGCTGAGTAATATTCCATTGCACACACATACATACATACATGTATATATGTGCCCCATCTTCTTCATCCACTCCTCTGTCGATGGACATCGAGGCTTTCATCCGACTTGCATCATGCCTTTGTCGGGGCCTGACCGGGGACTCTGGGAAAGGGGTGCGGACTCACCTTTCCTGGGGTGAACAGGTGCGACCTGTTTCCTAGATCACCTGCAGAGAGAAAGCGCATCAGGACCGGGTGCCTAGGAAACTGTGGGCGTGCGGTGGGTGTTCAGTGGCTCACTCTGAACTGTCTGACTCGGCGACCCCACGGGCTGCAGCACGGCGCCGGGCTTCCCTGTCCTTCACCACCACCCGGCGTGCGCTCAGACTCAGAGCCACTGAGCCAGGGAGGCCATCCAACCATCTCGTCCTCTGTCGCCCGCTTCTCCTGCCTTCAGTCTTTCCCAGAGTAGGTGCCGGGTGTGCCCAAATCTCTGGTGGAGAGGTTCCCCCTTTGCTGGATCTGGATGAATGAGAGAGAGAGAGAGAGAGAGTGTGTGTGTGTGTGTGCGTGGTGCACGACTGGGCAGGGGTGGGCTTGGCTCCGCCCAACATCTACACTTGCCGAGAGTGCCCTCGGATCAGAGGATTCACGCGGGCCACTCCTCAGCTCTCTCAAGGGCTGCCATAGCATTACCTGCTCTTTATATTTTTAACACCGAAAACGTTTTGTATTGGGGTACAGCCAATTAACAATGCTGTGATAGTTTCAGGTGCACAGAGAGGGGTCTCGGCCATACACATCCATGTGTCCATTCTCCCCCAGTGCCCCTCCCATCCAGGCTGGTACAGCACGTGGAGCAGAGTCCATGTGCTGTACGGTAGAGTTTTGCTGGTTATCCATTTCAGACAGTGTGTGCATGACTTCCCACAGTCCCCAACCATCCCCTCCCCACTGCAACCATGAGTTCATCTGCTAAGTCTGTGGGTCTCTTTTTGTTTTGTGAATTAATTCATTTGTATCATTTCTTTTTAGAATCCACATCAAAGGGATGTCATATTATGTGTCTCCTTCTCTGACTGACTTCGCTCAATATGACACTCTCTAGGTCCATCCATATTGCTGCAAAAAGCCTTATTTCATTCTTGCTAATGGCTGAGTAATATTCCATTGCACACACACATACATACATACATGTATATATGTGCCCCATCTTCTTCATCCACTCCTCTGTCGATGGACATCGAGGCTGTTTCCAGGTCCTGGCTGCTGTGAGCAGTGCATCATGGGTTTCTCTGAAGTCATGAGCTAAATGCTCGTGTCCCACCACCCTTCCTGTCCTGAAATCCTAACTCACCGGGTGAAAGTGAAAGTCTTACTTGCTCTGTCAAGTCTGACTGTGACCGCATAGGCTAGAGCCCGGCAGGCTCCTCTGTCCAGGGGATTCTCTAGGCAAGAACAAGAGTGGGCTGCCATTTCCTCCTCTAGGGGGTCTTCCTGACCCGGGGATCGAGCCCGTGTCTCCTACACTGCTGGCGGGTTCTTTACTGCTGAGCCACCAGAGAAGACCCCCTTAGGAGGAAGGTACCCCAACAGGTGCCTTTCTTTTACCAGGGGATGTAGGTTAGGTGTGTGTTTTCCTAAATTAGCATCTGACAGGGTCTAGGTCATCAAACGAATGGCCCCAAAGCCTCATGACTTCCCTGAAAAGCACATGCCCACCGTAACCACATCCTAGGGAACAAGACGAACTCGTCTGTGTATCCGGCCAGGCCTCCAGGGGTCAAAGGCTCCAGGCCAGGCTTCCGCCCGGACAGCGCTGGCCAGGGGCCGGAGGCAGGCCCACCTGCGTCACCAGCCCCGCGGGCCCGCCCTCTGCCAGGATCCCCCGGGCCGGCCTTCGGCCGGGAGCCTGCTGCCTCGGACAGGTCAGACCCCCGCAGCCCAGAGCAGGGTGGCTCTGCACGCTCTCCTCCCAGGCAGGGTGGGGACACACCTCTCTCCCACTCCGGCAGGCAATCGCTTCTCCTGAAGTCAGGCAGCATTTCGAAGGTGGGTGAAGGTATTCTGCAGAGGAGGTGGGCACACAGCCAGAGATAGCCCGTCCTTCTTTCTCAGTCATTAGCCACCCAGGCCTCTGCTGCCGGCTCCGTTGCCATCACCCTGACCTTCCTTTGTGCACGTTTCTGTCCACGGGCTTGGAGGGAGGAGGCTGAGCGCCAGCTTCGGGGCCGTGACTCAGCCCGCACGGCGTCCCTGGTGGCGCACGTGGCTGGTGGCCGGTCCTGCCCGGAGGGGCGGGGCTGCTCTCCCCGGTTCTGTGCGCCCATCGTCCCTGCATGCGGCTCCTCTTCGTGGGCCTGTGTGGGAGAGACAGGGTGTGGGCTGGGGTCAGAGCTCGCCCGAGGGGCTGCCATCACGGTTATGGCGTTGCAGGAAGGCGGACCCCTGCCGGGGCCTGAGCATGGGCTCCTGTCTAACACTTGGAAATGAATTACCCGAGGGGACGCACAAGCTGACAGAGAAAAGACTTTACTGGGAAGCGGAGCCTCGGCGGGGAGCAGGAGGGTGAGGGGACCCAGGAGAACCTGTCCGCGTGGCTCCCAGTCTCGGGTTTTTCGGCGATGGGATTTGTTTCTGGGTTGTCTCTAGGCAGTCACTCTGACTCAGGGCCCTTCCTGGCGGCATGTGCCTCCCTCAGCCAAGATGGATGCCAGCAAGGAGGGTTCTGGGAGGCGGTAGGACACGCCGTGTCTCCTTCTGCCCTTTCCCAGATTCTTCTGGCTGGCGGTGGCCGGTTGGTTCCGTGTTCCTTCCCAGGACTCCTGCTGTAAGACAGCTCTTGCCAGTGGTTACTGTGGTGCCTGGCTGGGGGGGACTGTTTTGGTCAATGTGCTTCCCCTAACAAGGGCGCCACGGTGACCTCATTTCTGCCCTGTGGCAACCTCAGGAAGGGAGCGCAGTGAGGAGTCGGCTGAGACGTGAGAGGGATCGGATGGAGAGCGGGAAGCTGGGAGCTGAGGACCTGCAGGGCCGGGGGCAGTGCGGAGGGGTCTCCTGCCGAGAATCACGCCCGGACCGCTCTGGAATCCAGGAGCTGCCACCACAAGAGGCGGGATGATGCAGGAGTGGTCAAGGCAAAAGAAAGGGCGGGTGGCAATCCCAACTTTGTCCAGGAAGCTGGTGGGACCCCAGGTGTCCTCCTTTGCAGGCTCCAGACAAGCCCGGAGGTTTGCTCTTTGGGGAAAGTGGGGTGGGGAGGCTCTGGTCTTGGGATCCAAGGGACAGAAGGAGGTGGGGGCGGGATTCTGGACTGAGAAGGGCGGGGGCAGAAGAAGAAAGACTTCACCCTAAGAGCACCCACAAAGAGCCTCCCAGCTCTGCCCTGAGACGTGGCAGCAGGAGCTGTGCTCCAGGGAGGGCAGCTTCCCTAGAGGAGAGACCTGAAGCCCTCGACCAAGAGGTCGACGGACAAGAAATCCACTCTTCTCCCAGCGTAAAGTCCTTCTCCCCAGCAAGTCTTCAGAGAGCACTTTACTGCTGCTTTCTGGGATCTGAACAGGTGGCCCAGGACCTCCGACCATGGGAATGAATCTGGCCCCATGGAACCACACAGAAAGCAGGCGTCAGAGGACATGGAGAGAACGGAGCAGAAGAGAGAGGAGCAGGGAACCGACGGGACTCCCTTCCCCCAGTCTCGGGTTTTCGGCGATGGGATTTGTTTCTGGGTTGTCTCTAGGCAGTCACTCTGACTCAGGGCCCTTCCTGGCGGCATGTGCCTCCCTCAGCCAAGATGGATGCCAGCAAGGAGGGTTCTGGGAGGCGGTAGGACACGCGGTGTCTCCTTCTGCCCTTTCCCAGATTCTTCTGGCTGGCGGTGGCCGGTTGGTTCCGTGTTCCTTCCCAGGACTCCTGCTGTAAGACAGCTCTTGCCAGTGGTTACTGTGGTGCCTGGCTGGGGGGGACTGTTTTGGTCAATGTGCTTCCCCTAACAAGGGCGCCACGGTGACCTCATTTCTGCCCTGTGGCAACCTCAGGAAGGGAGCGCAGTGAGGAGTCGGCTGAGACGTGAGAGGGATCGGATGGAGAGCGGGAAGCTGGGAGCTGAGGACCTGCAGGGCCGGGGGCAGTGCGGAGGGGTCTCCTGTCGAGAATCACGCCCGGACCGCTCTGGAATCCAGGAGCTGCCACCACAAGAGGCGGGATGATGCAGGAGTGGTCAAGGCAAAAGAAAAGGGGCGGGGTGGCAATCCCAACTTTGTCCAGGAAGCTGGTGGGACCCCAGGTGTCCTCCTTTGCAGGCTCCAGACAAGCCCGGAGGTTTGCTCTTTGGGGAAAGTGGAGTGGGGAGGCTCTGGTCTTGGGATCCAAGGGACAGAAGGAGGTGGGGGCGGGATTCTGGACTGAGAAGGGCGGGGGCAGAAGAAGAAAGACTTCACCCTAAGAGCACCCACAAAGAGCCTCCCAGCTCTGCCCTGAGACGTGGCAGCAGGGAGCTGTGCTCCAGGGAGGGCAGCTTCCCTAGAGGAGAGACCTGAAGCCCTCGACCAAGAGGTCGACGGACAAGAAATCCACTCTTCTCCCAGCGTAAAGTCCTTCTCCCCAGCAAGTCTTCAGAGAGCACTTTACTGCTGCTTTCTGGGATCTGAACAGGTGGCCCAGGACCTCCGACCATGGGAATGAATCTGGCCCCATGGAACCACACAGAAAGCAGGCGTCAGAGGACATGGAGAGAACGGAGCAGAAGAGAAGAGGAGCAGGGAACCGACGGTTCCCTCCATCATGGTCCATGCTCGCCCCTGCTGGCGACACCCCCCGAGCCAGGGCCAGAGGGCTGGAGGAGGTGTGGCTGCAGAGGAGAAGTGGGGAGAAAGAAGGGGGTACCCTTCTGGGAGGGGACATAGCTCCCAGCTGACACCCCAGAGCCAGGAGGCAGGGGTGCGGGAGCCACCATCACTGTGAAACAGAGGCCCACACACCTGAAGAGCATAAAGCAGCAAACAAGCATCATGGCCCGCAGGCTCTGGGGCAAGGACTCTGCTGGCTGCCCGCTGGGTGCTGCGGTTCAGCGGCCCTCGCGAGGCGGCCCCTGAGCCGTGGTCCTGGGCAGTGCTCTCTGGGGACTTGTCTGAGGCTGGAAGACCCGCCTTTCTGGTCGCTCACTCACGGGGCTATGGGCGGGAGGCCTCAGCTCCGCACCACGCACGCCTCTCCAGACTGCTCACGGCCTGTCCTCTCCCAGAGGAAGTGATCCCAGAGAGACAGACGGACAGACAGAGACACGGAGGCAGACGAGGACGGAGCTCAACCAGCTGCTCTTTGGAGAATAGCTGCTTTCCAACGTTGTGTTAGTTTCACTGCACAGCAAAGTGAATCATCTACATGTATATATATATGTATGTATGTGTGTGTATATATATATATATATATATCCCCTTTGTTTGGATTTCCTTTCCATTCAGGTCACCATGGAACACTGAGTAGAGTTCCCTGCTCTCTCCAGCAGGTTCTCGTTGTCTACTTTACACCTAGACTCAGCAATTACAGAGGTGAACCCCCATCTGCCAGTTGGTCCTCCTTTTGTCCCCCTTGGTATCCATACGTTTGTCTTCTCCATCTGGGTCTCTATTTCTGCTTTGAAAAGAGGCTCATATCTGACCACTTTCCTAGATTCAGCATACACGCATGGAGACATGATCTTTGTTTTTCTCTTTCTGGCTTACTTTGTTCTATGTGACCGTCTCACGGTCCACCCACGTCTCTACAAATCGGCACAATTTCATTCCTTTTCATGGCTGAGTAATATTCCATGATGTGTATATGCCCCATCTTCTGTATCCATTCCTCGGTCGATGGATATTTAGCATGTGCCTTTTATGGCCTAGTCTTAGAAATGCCACACCCTCATGTCGACTGTGGTCTGTGGGTCCTGGCACTGTGCAGGTGAATTCCACACAAGGGGGTGGCCCTAGAGGCCAGGATTCTGAGGGCCATCTCAGAAGCTGCTCCTAGTGGCGGTCATACGATGACTGGGCACCTACTGTGTGGGAGACTGTGCACCAGGCTGTGGCTGTGGCCAGGTCTTGAAAGGGAGACCAGCTCCCAGGAAAGTGACCCTCTTGGTCTCTGATTCTCTCTCTCGCCGGCCTCAGCCCTAGTGTTAATTACAGGATCATCAGCTCACATTCGCTTCTCCCTTGTCAGCCTTACTTCCTTCACATCCCATATGAGAGTCTCACAGTGCTTCTGCCAGAAGCTGGGCGCCTGTAGATGGCTCGTCACTGCACAGAGAGGACTTCCAGGTGGCGCTAGTGGTAAAGAACCCCACTGCAGTGCAGGAGATGAAAGACGCAGGTCAGGAAGATCCCCTGGAGGAGGGCATGGCAACGCACTCCAGTGTTCTTGCCTGGAGAATCCCATGGACAGAGGAGCCTGGCAGGCTACAGTCCATGGGGTCTCAGAGAGTCAGACACGACTGAAACGACTCAGCAGACACCCTCACACAGAGAAGTCCGTGCAGTGAGCCTGCAGGTGTGGGACAGCGAGCAGATCTGGGACTGTGGGTTGCCCCCATGCCCGACTCTGACGGTAGCATTTCACTGATGTCCCTGTCCTAGGCTCCCGGGACAGGCAGAGAGCTCCAGTCCCTTCCTAGTGGTTTATGGTCCAACAGAGGGGCGATGCTAGTCCAAGTGCCTCCGAGATAAATTCAAGGTTACAAATGACAAATACTGATACGAGACTGCAGGGTGGAAGGAGGTGCCAGGCGCGGCTTGGCGGGTGGCCCAGGAAGTACCTCTGAGAAGGAGGAGGAGGAGGAGGAGGAGGAGGAGGGTGGGCCCTGGGGGTGGTTCCTGGTTGTGGCCAGGATCAGAGAATAGAAAGAGGGCGAAACCCTCTCCTTTATGCTCCGGCTGATATTAGCTTGAGAGACGCGCGAGTGACATTTTCTCCCACGGGCTGTGAATCCTTGAGGGTAAAGAGTGAGCACGAGGGAGCCCCCAGTTTAACAATGAAGGCAACCTTCAGGAACGGGTTTCTGCAGCAGGCGAGGAGTCTTCTCATACGAACAGCAGAATCACCCAGAAACAAGCGTCTAATTATAGAGTGCCGTCTGTGGGACCAAAATAGGGGTGCGCATCAACACCATCTTTCAGGGTTTTCACTAAGTCAGAACAACGTGCTAAAAATACGCCGCAATGTATGCGCAACACCCCCAAACAACGTGTGTTTTCCCATCAGCGAGGCCAGCCCGCTGCTCCCCTCTAGATTGGGGGAGCCAGAGCAGCCGCCTTCTTTGATTGGCTGGCTTTCACCAAGGGGCGTTGTCACTGGGGCAGTGGATGACGCATAAGTTATGCGTGGATGTGTAACTGAATATATATATTCTTTGATATATATAATATATGTAATATATTTTTATATTCTAATATGTACATGTTCTTTTTCAGTTTCCTTTCCCTGGTAAGGTATTAGAAGGTACTGAATATAGTTCCCTGTGCTATCGAGTAAACTATGCTTGTTTATCTGCTTCACGTAGAGTAGCGAGTGTCTGTTCATCCACAGCTCCTGGTTCCCCCTGCTTCCCTGTGGGACCACAAGACTGTTCTCTGTGAGTCCTACAGGCTGCTTCTCTAAGTCTCTGATCTTCCCTCCACCGTCTGCTTGGCAAGCTTTGGCATTCCTCTCCCTTCGCCATTCACTTGAAAAACTAGGCCACTCACTGTCTTTTTCAAGCTTCCACAGGCCACCCAAGAAGGTGTCCTTCTGGGACACATCCCAGGGTCCTGAGTTCTGGGTGATGACCGAAGACCCTCATATCTGCAGGTCTCTCCTCCCTGCCTACACGTCTGCCCCCACCCCCTTGGACCAAACCCTGGGTCTGCACTCTGCAGGTCCAGGGGCAGCCCGGGTGTAGAATTCCTCTCCTTCCTGTGCAGGCCGGCAAACTCAGGGCCCGGATGAGAGTAAGGGCAGGGGCCTGACACCTGGGATGGGGAGCCTGGGACTTGAGAGCTTCGAGCCCCCAGGTTCCCCCGAGCTCCTCCAGGGCTCCCGCAGGCTCCTGGAAGACAGAGCCTCCATCCAATGCAGGAAGACTGCACGCACCGCACACGGACCTTTAAATCCTGGGGACCAGCCCGACCTCCTCTCCTGGGCACCAGACCGAGAGCGAGAGCCTGGCAGCAGGCAGCATGTACCAGCCAGAATGACTCAGCAGAAAGAACTTTGCTCGAAGGACGAAGGACGCAAGGCAGCCAGGCGGCAGGACCAAGCTTGGAAACCACCCAGGAGCCAGGGGGTGTGGAGCGGGCCCACGGGAGGGGCGGAGCCCCGAGCAGCAGCCAGTCAGGGTGTCCCCGCTGAGCGGGTGCAACGGCAGCCCCTGCCCTCCTGGGCGGAGCTGGGAGGGCAGACCTTCCTCACTGCGGCCTCTCACTAGAGCCCAGGCGCATCCCCCCGGTCCCAGGCCCTGCCCTGCGGGATGGCTGGGCTGGTGAGGACAGGCAGTCTTGGTACGTGAGTTTCAGAAGTCATCTCCCACCCAACTCCTACCGCTGGGGCTTCCCTGCCAAGCAGGGGATCGGGGTCACGGTTAGGTCAAGACAGATGTCCGTTGTCTGTGGTTAGGTGTACGAGAGTAGCGAGTGTCTGTTCATCCACAGCTCCTGGTTCCCCCTGCTTCCCTGTGGGACCACAAGACTGTTCTCTGTGAGTCCTACAGGCTGCTTCTCTAAGTCTCTGATCTTCCCTCCACCGTCTGCTTGGCAAGCTTTGGCATTCCTCTCCCTTCGCCATTCACTTGAAAAACTAGGCCACTCACTGTCTTTTTCAAGCTTCCACAGGCCACCCAAGAAGGTGTCCTTCTGGGACACATCCCAGGGTCCTGAGTTCTGGGTGATGACCGAAGACCCTCATATCTGCAGGTCTCTCCTCCCTGCCTACACGTCTGCCCCCACCCCCTTGGACCAAACCCTGGGTCTGCACTCTGCAGGTCCAGGGGCAGCCCGGGTGTAGAATTCCTCTCCTTCCTGTGCAGGCCGGCAAACTCAGGGCCCGGATGAGAGTAAGGGCAGGGGCCTGACACCTGGGATGGGGAGCCTGGGACTTGAGAGCTTCGAGCCCCCAGGTTCCCCCGAGCTCCTCCAGGGCTCCCGCAGGCTCCTGGAAGACAGAGCCTCCATCCAATGCAGGAAGACTGCACGCACCGCACACGGACCTTTAAATCCTGGGGACCAGCCCGACCTCCTCTCCTGGGCACCAGACCGAGAGCGAGAGCCTGGCAGCAGGCAGCATGCACCAGCCAGAATGACTCAGCAGAAGGAACTTTGCTCGAAGGACGAAGGACGCAAGGCAGCCAGGCGGCAGGACCAAGCTTGGAAACCACCCAGGAGCCAGGGGGTGTGGAGCGGGCCCACGGGAGGGGCGGAGCCCCGAGCAGCAGCCAGTCAGGGTGTCCCCGCTGAGCGGGTGCAACGGCAGCCCCTGCCCTCCTGGGCGGAGCTGGGAGGGCAGACCTTCCTCACTGCGGCCTCTCACTAGAGCCCAGGCGCATCCCCCCGGTCCCAGGCCCTGCCCTGCGGGATGGCTGGGCTGGTGAGGACAGGCAGTCTTGGTACGTGAGTTTCAGAAGTCATCTCCCACCCAACTCCTACCGCTGGGGCTTCCCTGCCAAGCAGGGGATCGGGGTCACGGTTAGGTCAAGACAGATGTCCGTTGTCTGTGGTTAGGTGTACGCATCTTCTCATTCGCAGAAAATTGCTAAATTCCTGGACTTGAGATGCCCGGTTTTCTTTAGTTAACAGTAATTTTCTGCTGTTCTGGCTACCTGATCTTTTTAAAAATATTTATTTTATTTTTGGCTGCATTGGGTCTTCGCCGTTGTGTGAGGGCTTTCTCTAGCTGCCGTGAGCAGGGGCGTCTCTTTGGGGCGGTGTGCAGGCTTCTGCTTGCGGTGGCTTGTCTTGGTGCAGAGCACAGGCTCCCGGGCACGTGGGCTCAGTAGTCGTGGCTCTAGAGCTCTAGGGCTTGGGTTCAATCGTTGTGGCACACAGGCTTGGCTGCTCCGCAGCATGTGGGATCTTCCCGGACTAGGGACCGAGCCCATGTCCCCTGCCTTGACAGGCCATTTCTTACCCACTGGACCACCTGGGAAGTCCATGACTACCTGATCTCTGTTGCAAAAGCTCCTATATATGCTGGCTCCACCCCCATCCCACCCCTGCATTGTCAGAGAGGTCCCTCAGAGCTACCTGAGATGCCATGTCCCAGGCTTAAGTCCTTAGCTTTGTCCACTGAATAGCCCAATACTTCTAGGTTGTAAAGATGTTTTAGTCGACCATGATGCTCCAAATTGCAGAGGTAGGCAGCAGACACTTGGTGAGGGGGTCTCTGGCATTACCCTTTGAGGAGAACCCTCCCACGCCTGCCCGTGAAGCCCTGCACTCGTAGAGAGGCATCAGCAGATGAATACACCGGCATCCTCAGGGCAGGGCGTACGGTCTGGCCAGCGCCAAAACCACATCTTCAGTAGACGGTCCGTGTTTGTCCAGGCCAGCCGCTTCTGGAGTTTTCTCTGCATTTGCCTGCCCCTTTCTTTTGGAAGTCATGACCCCTGGGAGCCCTTAGTCCCCACAGACCAGATAGAAATTTGCTCCAGTTGCCTTTCAAGCCAGAGCCCCCCACCAAGGGGTGGGAGGAGGCCTCAGGGTCTCTGTGCACCCTCGCCTGGCCCAGCGAAGGCCCCTGGACAGAGCAAGCTCATGCCAAGCAGGGATCGGGTCACGTTAGGTCAAGACAGATGTCCGTTGTCTGTGGTTAGGTGTACGCATCTTCTCATTCGCAGAAAATTGCTAAATTCCTGGACTTGAGATGCCCGGTTTTCTTTAGTTAACAGTAATTTTCTGCTGTTCTGGCTACCTGATCTTTTTAAAAATATTTATTTTATTTTTGGCTGCATTGGGTCTTCGCCGTTGTGTGAGGGCTTTCTCTAGCTGCCGTGAGCAGGGGCGTCTCTTTGGGGCGGTGTGCAGGCTTCTGCTTGCGGTGGCTTGTCTTGGTGCAGAGCACAGGCTCCCGGGCACGTGGGCTCAGTAGTCGTGGCTCTAGAGCTCTAGGGCTTGGGTTCAATCGTTGTGGCACACAGGCTTGGCTGCTCCGCAGCATGTGGGATCTTCCCGGACTAGGGACCGAGCCCATGTCCCCTGCCTTGACAGGCCATTTCTTACCCACTGGACCACCTGGGAAGTCCATGACTACCTGATCTCTGTTGCAAAAGCTCCTATATATGCTGGCTCCACCCCCATCCCACCCCTGCATTGTCAGAGAGGTCCCTCAGAGCTACCTGAGATGCCATGTCCCAGGCTTAAGTCCTTAGCTTTGTCCACTGAATAGCCCAATACTTCTAGGTTGTAAAGATGTTTTAGTCGACCATGATGCTCCAAATTGCAGAGGTAGGCAGCAGACACTTGGTGAGGGGGTCTCTGGCATTACCCTTTGAGGAGAACCCTCCCACGCCTGCCCGTGAAGCCCTGCACTCGTAGAGAGGCATCAGCAGATGAATACACCGGCATCCTCAGGGCAGACGTACGGTCTGGCCAGCGCCAAAACCACATCTTCAGTAGACGGTCAGTGTTTGTCCAGGCCAGCCGCTTCTGGAGTTTTCTCTGCATTTGCCTGCCCCTTTCTTTTGGAAGTCATGACCCCTGGGAGCCCTTAGTCCCCACAGACCAGATAGAAATTTGCTCCAGTTGCCTTTCAAGCCAGAGCCCCCCACCAAGGGGTGGGAGGAGGCCTCAGGGGTCTCTGTGCACCCCTCGCCTGGCCCAGCGAAGGTGCCCAAGCTGGACAGAGCAGCCAACCAGCTCATCCGGTGGATATGAAGAGCTGGGTGGGCCCCAGCTGACTTGACCCTGAAGCGGGACACTCATGACCCGTGTCTTTCCAGGAAGACACAAGGCTGGGCATCATCTGTCTCGGGTTTCATTGGCATCATCTGTCCATCTTGCTAACATGAGTGGCCCCTCTAATGGGGCGGACGTAGGGGAGGGATGACCACTTGAAAGGCGATTTGCAGACTTGGCACAGTGGTAAAGAATATGCCTGCAATGCCGGAGACCGGGGTCTGGAATATCCCCTAGAGAAAGGAAATGGCTGCCAATCCAGTATTCTTGCCTGGGAAATCCCATGGGCAGAGGAGCCTTGCGGGCTACCATCCATGGGGTCACAAAGAGTCAGATATGACTGAAAGACTAACTTTTTTGCGGGGGCACTTCTATTGGTCTTTCATTTACCCATTTTCATCCATCTTTGTGCTTCAGCCTGTGTGGGCCTCCCATCACAGTGACCTCTCTCGTTGCAGAGCACTGGCTCTGGGCGCATGCGCTCCAGAGCTCCGGCTGGGTAGTTGGACACATTGGTCCAGCCGCTCAGCGGCATGTGGGATCTTCCCAGGCCAGGGATCGAAGCAGCATCCCTCGCACTGCAAGGCAGTGTCCCTACCCATTGGACTACCAGGCAAGCCCAAGACTAACTTTTTTCAGACTTTTTAGGGCTTTTCCCGGCCTTGTCTGGTTTGATGTCACCCCAGCTCTGTGAGAGGAGCAGTACTGAGGCCAAGGGGGATGACGTAGTCTTTCCAAGGACCCCAATACCTCCCTTGCTGGTCAGGCTCCACCCTCTTCTCCCAGCCTTGGCCCAGAGCCTCTCCCCACCCTGGGCTCTCCTGCACACAGAACTTCTAAACACCTTTCTGTGTCGAGTCTGCCATAACAAAGTGTCACAGGCTGGGTGGATTCACCAACAGAAATTTATTTTCTCACAGTTTTGGAGGCCAGAAGTTCAGATTAAAGTCTCATCAGGGTTGGTTTCCTTGCCTTCTCAGAGATGGCCTGGGGAGACAGTGTCTTCTCCCTGCGTCCTCATGGTCATCCCGCCACGTGGGCCTGTGTCCTAATCTCTCCCCCACATAAGGACACCAGTCAGAGTGGATAAGGCCCCCTGCAGTGGCCTCACTTAACCTTAATTTCCCCAGGAGGCTCAGTGGTAAAGAACCTGCCTGCCAGTGCAGGAGACAAGGGTTCAATCCCTGGGTCGGGAAGATTCCCTCGAGAAGGAAATGGCAACCTACTCTAGCATTCTTGCCTGGAGAATGCCCCTTGAACAAAGGAAGCTGGAAGGCTACCGTCCATGGGGTCACAAAAAGGCAGATGAGTCTGAGCAATTGAACATGCACTGTCCTCTAAAAAGTGCCCGTCTCCAAACAGGGTCACTTCCTGAGATCCTGGGGGGTGGGCTTCGAACAGATGAACTAGGGGGCGGAACCCAGTTCAGTCCATCAAAGCTCCTTTGGCCTGTCGCAGCCCTGGGGACTGGGTAAGCTCTGGGCCCAGGTGGAGAGGCCGAGGGGGAAGGGCCCTCTGGGGAAGGAGATGCCGGGCAGTGGGGTCTTGGAGGGAGTTCGTCTTGGGGTGCTGGGGAGTACGGTGGATGCAGGGCTCCCGGGGGCCATCTGCCTGCCATCTCCAAGGATGCCACTGGCCTGTTTAGATTTTCAGGTAGGCTTTTGTTTCAGGAGTGAAAACAATTCTGCTCTGAAAAGACAGTAAAACCCCCTAGTGTACAGCACAGGGAACTCTGCTCAGTGCTATGTTGCAGCCTGAATGGGAGGGGAGTGGAGGGCAGAAGGGATACATGTGTACATATGGCTGAGTCTCTTCACTGTCCACCTGAAACTATTGCAACATCGTTAGTCAGCTACACATGCATGCCTGCTCAGTCACCTCTGTCGTATCTGACTCTTTGTGACCCCCTGGACTGTAGCCCGCCAGGCTCCTCTGTCCATGGGATTCTCCAGGAAAGAAGACTGGAGTGGGTTGCCATGCCCTCCTCCAGGGGATCTTCCTGACCCAGGAATCGAACCGGCACCTCCTGTATGTCCTGCATTGCAGGCAGATGCATTACTGCTGAGCCACCACGTTTAAAAAAAGAATAAAAGACAGTAACGTCCCCGAGGTGACTTTGGCCCCACAGCAGCCACATGGATTGGCCTGGGGACAGTGCTAGGCCTGTCAGAGCCCCTCCCTGGGATGCTGGAGCTTGCCTCGGGAGACGTCAGCCCAATTTGCCGAAATGCACTCCCCCGAGGCCATCTGGGGGCTGTTATTTCCCACAGTGGAGTGTGGGTAGGCCCCGCCAGTGCAGAGAGCCCGGAAGGGGTGCGGAGGGAGACACCATGTCCCGCCATGCCCCAGGCCCTGGTCCAGAGCCCGCCACACCATGTCCTTGGGTTCGTCGAAACTCCAGTGTGGCTTTCGTGCCCTAAATTCTTCATTTTGTGTAAAGCCAGCTAGAACTGGTTATTTGCGAAAGACCTAAATCGTGCAAAGACTGTTTTGCAGAATCTCTCTTGCTCTGGAAAACCCAGCCTAAGCTCCAAGTCCCTGGGGCGGGGGCTGCGGAAACATTTATTCCACAGCAGGTTCTCTGGTGGTGTCCACATCCATCTCCAGTGAGTGGGAAAGCCAGCGACTCCACTCCTGCCTCTGAGGTGACCATCCTTCCTAGATCCCTTCACACAACTCCACACTGACTCCAGCGCTCAGAGGCTGGGAAGAATTCCCGCAGAAGGCAATCCCACCTTCAGATGCTGACGCCACGCCTGATGCCATCTTCCCAGACCAATAGCTGGGACTTTTCCCTCTGTGGTGGTGGCCTGAAAGGGTTCCTTTATTCCCCCCACATTTTGTATAGGCTTTATTTTAAAAAAATTTTTTTTTATTCTGCATTGAGGTATATCCAGTTAACAAACAGTGTGGTGGTAGTTTCCCAGGGACAGCAAAGGAACACACAAGGACATACATAACCAAAGGGACATGCATAAGGGGCTTCCCTGGTGGCTCCGGCCTGAAGTTCAGGAAACCTGGGTTTGATCTCTCCGTCAGGAAGATCCCCTGGAGAAGGGGATGGATACCCACTACATAAACATGCATCCATTCTCCCCCAAACTCCCAGCCCATCCCGGCTGCCACATATCAGTGAGCAGAGCTCCCTGCACTCCACAGGAGGTCCTGGCTGGTTGTCCATTTTAAACACAGCCATACGTACCCATCCATCCCGAACTCCCTGACTACCCTTTCCCCGGTTCTTCCTCCCCTCTACCCTGGCAGCCCTAAGTTAGTTTTTGAAATCTGTGAGTCTCTTCCTGTGTTGTACGTTCACCTGTAGCGTGTCTTCTTGGATTCCACGTGTCCGTGGTATCACCCTGTGTCTGTCTCCCTCCACCTGGCAACTCCAATCGGCATGACAGCCTCTGGGTCCAGTCCTGTTGCTGCCGACTGGGTCATTTTGTTCTCTTTCATGGCGGAGTCACGTGCCCCCGTGTGCGTGTACCATGTCGCCTTTATCCAGGCTTCTGACAGTGGACGCCCAGTTGCTTCCACGTCTTGACCGTTGTGAACAGTGCCGTAGTGAACACAGAGGAGCATGCATCCTGCAAGGGCCCCTTTGCACCTGACGCTCCGACTCCTGCCCTGCGCCCCCTGAGCTGCAGCCCGGCCTGCCCTGCTCTGGTGTGACCTTGGCCTCCAGAACCTCCCTGTGGCCTTGGGCCCCAGCTGGCAGCACCCTGGGTATCTGGGGATCCATCTGTGGGGTGGCACCTGGCTCCCATTCCTCTTGGCATCTTCCCAGGGCTGAGCGCTGTCCTGGCACAGGACGGCGGTTCTCTACACGCTGGCTGCACCAAAATCCCACTGCAGCTGCAGGTCCCTGAGTCTTTTCTGGTTCCAACGCTCTGCCACGGGCGGGGGTGGGGGGTCTGGCCTCCCTTGATGGTGATCCAGGTGGAGTCGTCCCGGGGCTCTGTCCCGCCCCGCTCCCATCGCTGCCTTCGGGAACCATGCCTGTGGCAGCCTGAGGCTTCAACTCAGACGAGGGCTTAGGGTTCTGAGGAAGAGCCCTGAGTAGAAGGACCCAGAACCCTGGGCTTTGAGAAGGAGGGAGAGCCTGGCTGTGAGGTCCTGAGCTTGGGGCTACCTAGAGAGAGTGCAGCAGCTTCAGGAGCCCTCACACGGTCCCCAGTCTCTAGCAGGGGTGTTGAACAGAGCAGGCGGGGCATATCAGTGAGCAGAGCTCCCTGCACTCCACAGGAGGTCCTGGCTGGTTGTCCATTTTAAACACAGCCATACGTACCCATCCATCCCGAACTCCCTGACTACCCTTTCCCCGGTTCTTCCTCCCCTCTACCCTGGCAGCCCTAAGTTAGTTTTTGAAATCTGTGAGTCTCTTCCTGTGTTGTACGTTCACCTGTAGCGTGTCTTCTTGGATTCCACGTGTCCGTGGTATCACCCTGTGTCTGTCTCCCTCCACCTGGCAACTCCAATCGGCATGACAGCCTCTGGGTCCAGTCCTGTTGCTGCCGACTGGGTCATTTTGTTCTCTTTCATGGCGGAGTCACGTGCCCCCGTGTGCGTGTACCATGTCGCCTTTATCCAGGCTTCTGACAGTGGACGCCCAGTTGCTTCCACGTCTTGACCGTTGTGAACAGTGCCGTAGTGAACACAGAGGAGCATGCATCCTGCAAGGGCCCCTTTGCACCTGACGCTCCGACTCCTGCCCTGCGCCCCCTGAGCTGCAGCCCGGCCTGCCCTGCTCTGGTGTGACCTTGGCCTCCAGAACCTCCCTGTGGCCTTGGGCCCCAGCTGGCAGCACCCTGGGTATCTGGGGATCCATCTGTGGGGTGGCACCTGGCTCCCATTCCTCTTGGCATCTTCCCAGGGCTGAGCGCTGTCCTGGCACAGGACGGCGGTTCTCTACACGCTGGCTGCACCAAAATCCCACTGCAGCTGCAGGTCCCTGAGTCTTTTCTGGTTCCAACGCTCTGCCACGGGCGGGGGTGGGGGGTCTGGCCTCCCTTGATGGTGATCCAGGTGGAGTCGTCCCGGGGCTCTGTCCCGCCCCGCTCCCATCGCTGCCTTCGGGAACCATGCCTGTGGCAGCCTGAGGCTTCAACTCAGACGAGGGCTTAGGGTTCTGAGGAAGAGCCCTGAGTAGAAGGACCCAGAACCCTGGGCTTTGAGAAGGAGGGAGAGCCTGGCTGTGAGGTCCTGAGCTTGGGGCTACCTAGAGGGAGAGTGGCAGCAGCTTCAGGGAGCCCCTCACACGGTCCCCAGTCTCTAGCAGGGGTGTCCCCACCTGAACAGAGCACGGGGCGGGGCCTCGGAGCCCCGCAGGCAGGGTGAAGCCTCTGGGGGACCCTGGGGGAGGGGAACCACCTGTTTCAGGAAGTGCCCTGGGCCGTGGCTGGTGACCAGTCACCATCCTGAAGACTCCAGACCGCCAACCGCCCCAGATCCTCTGCTTCCCCCACCCCCCACCCTGCCCCACTTTGCAGACTCTGGCCCAGAAGGGTTGACAAGGAGAGGGTGCCAAAGAGGCTGTTGGAGGCCCCCACAGGCTCAGCGAAGACGGCGCTCAGATCCCAGCCAGCTGTGCACACCCTCAGGGAGAGAGAATTGTTGTCCTGGGGCTGTGAGAGCAGGGGAACAGAGTCAGGGGACCCAGACCCCCTCCTCTGCACTCCCAGGCCTGAAGTCAGGAAGGCATGCCCTGCAGGGACAGCTGCCCCCACAGAGGCTTAGGAAGCTGTCTTCCTGGTAGCAGGAGGCGGAGGCAGGTGCACTGGCGGTGGTCCAGGCTCCCTGTTTCAGAATATCCCCTGCGCCTTCCCCTCCCACCAGCGAGGGCTCCAGATCAGGCCCCCCGTGGAGGAGTAAGGGAGGGGTCAGGGTGGGCCAACTTCACAGGCTCTGCTTCTATCAGGAGAGCCAAGAGCTTCCCAGCGTCTGGGGTTAGGGTCCCGGCTGACGGGCAGGCTGGGGAGCGGAGTTGCTCAGAGCACAGCCTTTCTGAACAATGCCTGGCCATGGGCCAGGACGCTGGGGCACAGCAGGCAGGGAGGGATCTGGCCGTGGAGCTGAAGGACCCAGAGAGCCCTGGGGACCTGCGGGCGCAGGGGGCAGCCCAGGGAGCCCGCTCGAAGGCTGGGACACGTCAGGAGACAGGTCAGGAGAGGCTAAGGCGCCCTCTCCTCGGGCCCTAATGGCTGGTGCAGGTGCGGGCGTGCAGGGCTGCCCTCAGACGATGCCAGGACGCTCGTCAGCCCCGACTGTCGCCCCGCGGTCACCTCTCAGTATCAGAAATGCATCCACAGGTCGGGGCAGGGGGGCACCTGGTGTAAGACAAGTGTTGATAAAAGAGAGAGAAGCACCAGCCTCAACCAGGCAGAAACTGGGTTTATTCAAGCTGTGCACAGAGCCAAGAGGGCCAAAAAGGGCCAAGGGAGTGAGGCGGCCGAGAGGGAGACCTAAGTAGCTGGGTCTCTTCCCTACTGGGAACTCACTGCAGCACCAGCCCCTGCCTCCTTCAGCAGCCAGTCCGGTCCCTGCCCCACCCAGCTACTTAGGTCTGCCACACTCTCTGGTCCCTCTTCGGCTCTCTCAGTTCTCTCTCTCTGCTCACAAGGTGAATAAACCATGATCCTGCCTGTCTGAAGTCGCTGCCTCTCTCTCTTTCTTTTATCAACAAGTTCCTTGCACCTGGCACCTGGAGGTCCTCTCTGGGTGGCTTCGTGGAGGTGGTGGGATGAGGGATGGAAACAGGAACGGGGCGGGGCTGACTTCCAGGAAACCTCGTTGGGGCCCCAGGCAGTGCAACCAGGCCGGAGGACAGGGTGTGCCAGCTCAGAGCTGGGGAGCCTTCTTTCATCAAAGTGCTGGTCTCTCCCAGGAGTGCGGGCACGGTGTTTGTTTGGCATTCACTGTGTCCTCCTCTTTCTAGAACACTTCCTCAGCAGCCTCTCCCTCTACTCACCGGCTTCGGAGGTGCCTGCGGTCTCTCATTTCTTCCCTGTGAACAGGCTCAAAAGGAGCCCAGGGTCCCACGGGCGGGCGTGGAGCCCCTCCCCTCCCCGCCTGGGGAGAGAGAGGCCTGGGTCGGTCCTTATGCTGAGAAATGAAACATTGCTTAACCCCAAGGAGAAACCACAAGGAGAGAAAAACACTGCTCAGCTGCAGCTGGGCCTGAAGCTTCAGCCTTCATCTCACTGCCTGAGCAGCGGGTTTGTTTACGTTTCAGGCTAGGAGGGAAGGGTTGTGAGGGAGAGACTGCCTTCTGAGTCCCCAGGAGCCCCTGGGCCGGAGAGGAGTGTGGCCTGTGTAGGGCCTGTGGCTGGGGCGACACCTGTGGCGAGGCCAGGGCTGGGTGGGGGCAGAGCAGCCCCAGGCGTGAGCCTCTGCCCTTTCGCCGCAGGGCTCCGGAGTGTACATGAGGGCAGACCCAGGCTCCCAGGCTCATGGGCCGGTGGGCCGGAGGGCGCCCCAGAAGTCTGGAGGTTCCAGAAGGAGCTGCTGACACTTGCCTGAGGTGCCTGTATTGTGTTGTTTGTTGTGGGGACCCCATCTTTAATCCTGGGGTCCATCGGTTTCCGCTGTCGGGGTCCGTGGACCAGGCTGCTGATCACAGGCCCAGCTCTGGCTTCCCTCGTCCAGAAGGAGGCCTTCTGATCCATCCCCCTGCCCACTACCACCCTCCACCCCAAGTGTGGACTCACTATGTTCTCCATGGGAGGCTACGTTTCAGGAAGTGGGACCATGGGTAGAATAAGTGCTGCTGGTGTACGAGGGCCCGCCTCTGGCCGGACTCAGCCCCAGGCTCCTAGGGAGGAGGGAGAGCCCTGGAAGGCCCCCGCCCCCAGGGCCACTCACCTCCCCTCTGACCTCTCAGGGACGCCCAAGCAGCTGTCCCTGTCCCCATGACCCTGACTGCAGGCACCTGTCTTTCTCAGCCCCACCCAGATCCCTGAGACCCGCAGCCACCTGCCAGGCAAAAGCTGCCCAGAATACAGCCCTCCGTGTGAACACATATGTAACTACACACACAGGCACACCCACAAACACCCGTACAACCCACATGCACATGCGTGTCTGCACCCCTGCACTGGGGCTTTCCCTCCCCAGAGCTGTCTGCCTCTCCTCCACAGGAGATGGGGCTGCTACTGTGTTTTTGCATGAACATCTCATGGCCGCAGAACCTGAGGCACACAGACCCCGAGGATGGTGGCCCCTATATTCCCACCAGAGTTTGGTCAGATGGACCCACTGCGCTCAGCCCCAGGTGCCCATAACGGGGCCTGGCCGGGCAAGGTGGTTCCTGGAAATTTTGCATTTCCAAGAGACAGCTCCTGGGTCCTGGGCGTGGGCGAGGTGCCTCTCAAAGAGCTAAGAATACTCTGAAGTAACCGGTCTCACTGGACTCGGGCCTCTCTGCCTGTCACTAGGATCTGACCCGAACAGGCCGATTCTCCCAGGTACACTGAGCGAAAGCTGGAACTTGAGCCCTCATCTTAGGCTTGAGCTGTTAGGAACGAGCTGGGATTTAGTCAAGTCTCTCTCTTTAAAACATGTATTTATGTGGCTATGCGGGTCTCAGTTGCAGCACACGGGATCTTTGTTGAGGTGGGAGGGGCTGTCTGTTGAGACTTGAACTTGGTGGGGGCTGAAGGCTGGTCTCGCCCTCCCAGAAGACACTAAAACCACTTAGGTCTTGGGAGTTGATCTTCAGAAACAGTGTATTTGAGAACTCAAAGATCCTTCATTCTTGGGAGAGCAGGCTCCTGAGAAAATGAACCTGTGACCTGGGCAAGACCGAGGCACGGCTCAGGCTGACGGGTCAGCACCACACAAGGCTGTCCCCAGATCACAGGCAACAGGTGGCTGTCTGAGGTGCCACCCTGGGCAGGGCTGGAAGGCCCCCGCCCCCAGGGCCACTCACCTCCCCTCTGACCTCTCAGGGACGCCCAAGCAGCTGTCCCTGTCCCCATGACCCTGACTGCAGGCACCTGTCTTTCTCAGCCCCACCCAGATCCCTGAGACCCGCAGCCACCTGCCAGGCAAAAGCTGCCCAGAATACAGCCCTCCGTGTGAACACATATGTAACTACACACACAGGCACACCCACAAACACCGTACAACCCACATGCACATGCGTGTCTGCACCCCTGCACTGGGGCTTTCCCTCCCCAGAGCTGTCTGCCTCTCCTCCACAGGAGATGGGGCTGCTACTGTGTTTTTGCATGAACATCTCATGGCCGCAGAACCTGAGGCACACAGACCCCGAGGATGGTGGCCCCTATATTCCCACCAGAGTTTGGTCAGATGGACCCACTGCGCTCAGCCCCAGGTGCCCATAACGGGGCCTGGCCGGGCAAGGTGGTTCCTGGAAATTTTGCATTTCCAAGAGACAGCTCCTGGGTCCTGGGCGTGGGCGAGGTGCCTCTCAAAGAGCTAAGAATACTCTGAAGTAACCGGTCTCACTGGACTCGGGCCTCTCTGCCTGTCACTAGGATCTGACCCGAACAGGCCGATTCTCCCAGGTACACTGAGCGAAAGCTGGAACTTGAGCCCTCATCTTAGGCTTGAGCTGTTAGGAACGAGCTGGGATTTAGTCAAGTCTCTCTCTTTAAAACATGTATTTATGTGGCTATGCCGGGTCTCAGTTGCAGCACACGGGATCTTTGTTGAGGTGGGAGGGGCTGTCTGTTGAGACTTGAACTTGGTGGGGGCTGAAGGCTGGTCTCGCCCTCCCAGAAGACACTAAAACCACTTAGGTCTTGGGAGTTGATCTTCAGAAACAGTGTATTTGAGAACTCAAAGATCCTTCATTCTTGGGAGAGCAGGCTCCTGAGAAAATGAACCTGTGACCTGGGCAAGACCGAGGCACGGCTCAGGCTGACGGGTCAGCACCACACAAGGCTGTCCCCAGATCACAGGCAACAGGTGGCTGTCTGAGGTGCCACCCTGGGCAGGGCTGGTGCTGATGCTGGCCTTAGGGTCGTGGGAAAGAGGCAGGCTACCAGGTTCTGGGCTGGGCCAGAGGCTTTGCCCGCTGGAGCTGGTGATGGTCTGGTTCATGGATATTAAAGCACCACCGCGTGTCAGGACCTGGCATCTGCCCTAAGGTCGGGGGCTGGGGGAAAGGAGCCCTCTCTAGAACACCCAGCTCTGGTCTGGAAGCCCGGATGTGGCCGGGCTGGTCGATAGCAAGGGAATGGTGGGTGCTCCACCCACCAGGATGGCCCCAGTGGCCAGGGTTTCAATCCAGCTCCAACCTTCCTAGTTTTCTGCTTTAGCTTCAGAAATTCCAACAGCAAAATGGAGCTACAAACAATGACAAAGACCAGTTTGGGGGACAAAACGGCTTGCAGGCACTGCTGGGGACTCCACAGAGGTGGACAGGGCGTGAGGGGCTTGGGCCACATCGCTGACCCCTATTCTCCACAGAAGCAGGGAACAGAGTCTTCCCAGTGCCAGGCCGGGCTAGCTCCAAGGCTGGGGAAGGGGGTGGGGGAGGGGTGCTCCGCCTGCCCGTGGCTGTGGCTGCAGCCTGTGGGATTTGGCAGAGCTGGGCAGGCCCTGGTTCTGTTAAGGGACCTGGTTGCCAGGCCGAGGACTTTGCACTTGCAGCTGTAAAGGGCAGTCTTCAGGAGGCCTCGGAAGAGGGCTGGGCTGTGACTAGCAACTTCTGAAAGAAAAAAGCCACCGCAGGGCTGGAGAGGGTGTGGCTTCTGATAGAAGTCCAAGCAGGATCCTTACCGTGGGGCTGCCCACCCGAGTGTGGCTGGGGTATAAGAAGTCCCTTGCATCCTGCCCCAGGGCCTCCTCTCTCCTGGGCCCTGGACTCCAGCTCATTGGCTTGCAGCTACACCCCTTGGCCCTGCTAGGCGCTGCCTACCTAGGTGGAGGAGCTCAGAGCCCCATGTGGTTGTCAGAGCTTAGCTCCGTCTAGGCACTCATGGGCACACAGAGGGGGCTCAATGCTGCTCCTCTCTGAGTGAGGGACACCCTCTGGCGTTCAGGACCATCTGGAGGTGCCTCTGCAGCTGCCCTGGAGCTCTATCTGCTCTGGAGGCCCCACCTGAGGATCCCTAGAACCCGAGCGCTGCCCTGGGGCAGCTGCTTGGCCTCCTCCTTTCCAGCCAGGCCTCCGGATGGGCTCCTAGGCAGGTGCTCTCCTTCCAGGTTAAGAGACCTGGTTTTGTCATCCTGCGTCCTCCTTCCCTGGTAGCTCAGATGGTAAAGAACCTGCCTGCACTGCAGGAGACCCAGGTTCCATCCCTGGGTCAGGAAGATCAGGGAATGGCTACCCAGTCCAATATCTAGTCCGTGGGTTCTCAGAGTCACACACAACTGAGCAACTTTCACTTCACCTTCCTCTTACAAAACCCTGGGAAGCTCATGTGGGTTCTGATCCTGTTTTCTGAATGCGGAAACTTCAGTGAGCAGAAGTTCCCCTGCCGTCCCAGCTCACGAGGCCAGTCAGCCAAGAAACAGGGATCCAGAGTCAAGTCTCCCCACCCAGGCCCCATCCTCAGCTTCCAGTGTGGGCACTGCCTCCTAGGCCTAGCGGAATCCAGGACGCTCAAGAAGAAGTGGGCAGGCGGCCCTGCAGCCTCAAGCAGGTGCTCCTAGAGTGGAGAGAGGACCCTTCCCGGGCGCCCTTAACAGGACCCAAACCGGGCTCCTCCTCTGCTGCCAGTCCTGCCCCACTTGTGCGTCTGTGAACTGGGGATCGGCCCTTCCTGCCCTTGCCAGGGCCCTGCCACTACTCCCAAGACCCTAACTGCATCCTAGGGCCCCTCCGGCCAGGGCAGCATCCCCTGCAGTCCTGGGGTATGTGGCTCCCTCCTGCCTGGGGCTCTTCCTCCAACCCTCAGGCTGCTCAGGACACATGGGCGCGTCCACCCTGGTGACCTGGGATGTTCCTTCCAGGAGGTGGCCCCTCTGAGCCTTTCGTGTCCAGGTCAACGTGGAGATAATGCTCGGCAGAGCCTCCTGAAGCTTTTGGACAAAGTGGCCTGGACACCAACATGTGGAACCGTGGATACTAGAAGCTCCTTGGTGGCCTAGCGGTTAGGCTTTGGCACTTTCACTGGCCCGGCCTGGGTTCAATCCCTGGTTGAGGGACTGAGATTCCGTCAGCAACTAAAACTAAATTTGAAAAAAAATAATAAAGAGTAAAAGCCGACATTAAGGAGACATGCATATTTTTGTTCTTTTACTGTTTACTCCAAATTTCAAAAAGATCATCTTCTAGAACAAACAGCAGAAAGGTGTCCAGGGTGCAGGGCCTCCTCCAGGAGCCCTGAGGCCTGGAAACTTTCTTTTGCCCCTCCCTTTGCCGAGCCACTGAAGGCTCCAGACCGCCCTGGATTAACCCCCGCCTCCCTGTCCTCTCCTGGGCCCTCACAGCCAAAAGGGTCTGAAGACCCCACTACAGCTCTGAGACAGGAACCCAGGCCCAGGCCCTTCATGCCCCCTGGGCCGAGGCTGGTGGTCAGGGCTGGATGCCGAACCTAACTCTCACTGCACCATAGGGAGTGGCTGCCAGGCAAAGCCTGGCAGGAAGAGGGGCCAGGTAGGGGGGCCCACACTGGAGACTGGAGAGAGGGTCCAGAGGGGATTTGCAAGCGGGGTCGAGGGGACCAATGGCCACGCGGCTGCCACAGCAGAGGTGAGGAGAATGCAGCCCGCCTCCCTCGGCACCTCCCTTCCGGTACCTCCAGGGTGGGGGACTGGTGAGGGCAGAAGGGGGAGGTCCCAGTGCAGATGGAGAAGAAGCTCCTCAGCCAGCAGCCTCACCCCTCACCCTACTTTTCAGAGCCACAGGGAGGCTGGAGGCTGATGCAGGTGCTGGGCTCCGCACAGGGTCAGTCACTTCATGCTCCGTTCCCAAAAGAAAGAGGTAGAAACACGCTTCTTATGTTTGGTTCTGGAATTCCCCAATCTGGAAGAAGCAATGGCTGGATGAGCCCCAGGCTGCATGGTAGGGGCTGCTCTGAGCCACCTGTTGGGGAGGGTGCCTGAAGCAGAGGTTGCTCCCCCAGGACCCAGACAGGTAGGGCTAGAAGGCTGGGAGCCTGGCCAGGGTGGGGTAGGGTGCTCAGCCAGTCACACCTGCGCTGCAGGCGTCACAAAGGCCGCAGAGACGATGCCGGCCTCACAGCAGAGAGCCCCTCAGAACAGGGCCCCCGAACCTCAGGAGTGTCCCCAGGTCAGCAGCAGGGTCTGGGCCGTGCCCTCGGGGGGCTCCTAGTGTGGGTCCTGTCTGCCACTGTCCAGGTTGAATCCTCTAGGGACACTGCCTGTGGGGTCTGTGCCCTGAGACCAGGCCCTGGGGCCCACAGAGTCAGGCTGCATGGGCGTAGGGCTCTGCTCAGCTGCCAGGTTCAAGGCTTCCTCACTCATTCCCCCAGAGTCTGCATAGTGATCCACTTGCACCCAGGTGTGGAATAGCGCCTGCCCCCGCCCCACCCCCAGCCACCATGGGTGCCCTCAAACCTTCACTGGGGGTCTTCTCTAGCACCCGTTCTCTCTCCCCACCTGGGGCTGCTTTCCTGTTGGCGCCTCCAGTTAGCAGGCCACCTGGACCCCCTTCTCCACTCCTGCCATCCCAGCTCGCCTCCCTCCCCTCTGCCAGCTCCCATCCACTCCAGGGGCCTGAGTGATTTTGATCTCTTTTTCAGATGAGCCAAGTCTGTGACAAGCCTGAAGCATAAGCCGTCTGCAGGAAGAAGTCAGTGTACATGAGCTGTTTGTTCATGAACTGACCAGACAGCCCAGGCCCCTTTGAATAAACATGATGGCTGCCCATTCTTCATGAAGGCAAACTGCTTCTGAGCTCCCTGGTGCAGGGACAAAGGACAGCATTCCAGGCACTTGAACCCAATGGGCTCCTGCAGCAGTTCCCCCGAGCCACAGGAGGCTGGAGGCTGATGCAGGTGCTGGGCTCCGCACAGGTCAGTCACTTCATGCTCCGTTCCCAAAAGAAAGAGGTAGAAACACGCTTCTTATGTTTGGTTCTGGAATTCCCCAATCTGGAAGAAGCAATGGCTGGATGAGCCCCAGGCTGCATGGTAGGGGCTGCTCTGAGCCACCTGTTGGGGAGGGTGCCTGAAGCAGAGGTTGCTCCCCCAGGACCCAGACAGGTAGGGCTAGAAGGCTGGGAGCCTGGCCAGGGTGGGGTAGGGTGCTCAGCCAGTCACACCTGCGCTGCAGGCGTCACAAAGGCCGCAGAGACGATGCCGGCCTCACAGCAGAGAGCCCCTCAGAACAGGGCCCCCGAACCTCAGGAGTGTCCCCAGGTCAGCAGCAGGGTCTGGGCCGTGCCCTCGGGGGGCTCCTAGTGTGGGTCCTGTCTGCCACTGTCCAGGTTGAATCCTCTAGGGACACTGCCTGTGGGGTCTGTGCCCTGAGACCAGGCCCTGGGGCCCACAGAGTCAGGCTGCATGGGCGTAGGGCTCTGCTCAGCTGCCAGGTTCAAGGCTTCCTCACTCATTCCCCCAGAGTCTGCATAGTGATCCACTTGCACCCAGGTGTGGAATAGCGCCTGCCCCCGCCCCACCCCCAGCCACCATGGGTGCCCTCAAACCTTCACTGGGGGTCTTCTCTAGCACCCCGTTCTCTCTCCCCACCTGGGGCTGCTTTCCTGTTGGCGCCTCCAGTTAGCAGGCCACCTGGACCCCCTTCTCCACTCCTGCCATCCCAGCTCGCCTCCCTCCCCTCTGCCAGCTCCCATCCACTCCAGGGGCCTGAGTGATTTTGATCTCTTTTTCAGATGAGCCAAGTCTGTGACAAGCCTGAAGCATAAGCCGTCTGCAGGAAGAAGTCAGTGTACATGAGCTGTTTGTTCATGAACTGACCAGACAGCCCAGGCCCCTTTGAATAAACATGATGGCTGCCCATTCTTCATGAAGGCAAACTGCTTCTGAGCTCCCTGGTGCAGGGACAAAAGGACAGCATTCCAGGCACTTGAACCCTATCGGTCTGCTCCGGGTGACCGGGCTTCTGACCTGCCACCGCTTACAGAAGTTGCTGCGTCCACTACTGCAGCTGACCTCACAGAGTAACACAGAGTCTCGGTTTAAACCATAGAAATTCATTGTGTTACCATCTGGAGGCAGGGTGTCCAAGATCAAGTGGCTGTGGGGTTGGTTTTCCCCGAGGCTCTTGGGCTTGCAGGTGGCCTCCTTCCTAAGGGGCCTTCCCAGGTGATGCCGTGGTAAAGAACCTGCCTGCCAAGGCAGGAGATGCAGGATCAAGCCCTGGGTCGGAAAGATCCTCTGGAGGAGGGAATGGCAATCCACTTTGGTACTCCTGTCCAGAGACTCCCATTGACAGAAGGGACTGGCGTGCTGCAGTCCCCAGGGTTGCAACGAGTCAGATACGACTGAGCGACTGTTCACAGGGAGCTGTGCTATGAGCACAGGCAGGGAAACTGCTGGTGTCTCATCTCATAAAAATACCAGCCCTCCTTCGACCTCACCTCCCTCCTTAAAGGGCACATCTCCAAGCACAGTCACGTGGGTGTTTAGGGCTTTAGCATATGACGCTGGGAAGGGGTCACAATTTAGTCCATAGCAGGGCGATAATCTACCATCAGATCTAGTTACCATAGGCCCCAACCTGTGAACTAATGGGGATACGAGGGGACCCCACCCCTGAGTTACTGAATGACTCATCTTGGCCGTGCCCCTCAGGATGGGGCACTGTTTTGGGGCTCCTCTCCGGGCCAGGGGAGGGGCAGAGCCAGTCGCTCCTCTTGGCCCTCTCCTCTCTTATAGCTCTTTCCCAAGAGGTGAAGGAGCCCACGTGAGGGTCTGCGGACAGCCAAAAGCTCCATCCCACTGGCTCCATGAGAAAGTGGGACATGGGTCAGGGGGCCACTGGGAACCAGACCTGAGCCCTGACCCCACCGTCTCCTCCTCACAAGGGGCCGTGGTGACCCCCTGGGCCCCACTTATTAGTATCAATTCAGAGCCAGGGTCCAGTGTCCAGTAGTCCTGAAAGGTCTCCATGTCCCCCTCCTCCTGTACATGGCCCCGAGTGAAAGGCCGAGATTCCTTCTGGGAGACCCTCCCACCATGAGGTGGCCGGGCCTCCTGCTCGAGTTGGTGTCTCCGTTAGATGAAGCTCCGGTCTGACTGCTGGCTCAGGCGTCGTGGTGGGGCTGCTCCCGGCCTCCTGATCGTCCATCCGCAGTGGTGTTTACTCTAGAAATGAAGCAGGACCCTTGCTGACCGCCCATCCCGCTCACCTCAGCGAATCTGGCTCCTGAGAGCTGTCAGCTCCCCCGCTCATAGACGGGTAAAGAACCTGCCTGCCAAGGCAGGAGATGCAGGATCAAGCCCTGGGTCGGAAAGATCCTCTGGAGGAGGGAATGGCAATCCACTTTGGTACTCCTGTCCAGAGACTCCCATTGACAGAAGGGACTGGCGTGCTGCAGTCCCCAGGGTTGCAACGAGTCAGATACGACTGAGCGACTGTTCACAGGGAGCTGTGCTATGAGCACAGGCAGGGAAACTGCTGGTGTCTCATCTCATAAAAATACCAGCCCTCCTTCGACCTCACCTCCCTCCTTAAAGGGCACATCTCCAAGCACAGTCACGTGGGTGTTTAGGGCTTTAGCATATGACGCTGGGAAGGGGTCACAATTTAGTCCATAGCAGGGCGATAATCTACCATCAGATCTAGTTACCATAGGCCCCAACCTGTGAACTAATGGGGATACGAGGGGACCCCACCCCTGAGTTACTGAATGACTCATCTTGGCCGTGCCCCTCAGGATGGGGCACTGTTTTGGGGCTCCTCTCCGGGCCAGGGGAGGGGCAGAGCCAGTCGCTCCTCTTGGCCCTCTCCTCTCTTATAGCTCTTTCCCAAGAGGTGAAGGAGCCCACGTGAGGGTCTGCGGACAGCCAAAAGCTCCATCCCACTGGCTCCATGAGAAAGTGGGACATGGGTCAGGGGGCCACTGGGAACCAGACCTGAGCCCTGACCCCACCGTCTCCTCCTCACAAGGGGCCGTGGTGACCCCCTGGGCCCCACTTATTAGTATCAATTCAGAGCCAGGGTCCAGTGTCCAGTAGTCCTGAAAGGTCTCCATGTCCCCCTCCTCCTGTACATGGCCCCGAGTGAAAGGCCGAGATTCCTTCTGGGAGACCCTCCCACCATGAGGTGGCCGGGCCTCCTGCTCGAGTTGGTGTCTCCGTTAGATGAAGCTCCGGTCTGACTGCTGGCTCAGGCGTCGTGGTGGGGCTGCTCCCGGCCTCCTGATCGTCCATCCGCAGTGGTGTTTACTCTAGAAATGAAGCAGGACCCTTGCTGACCGCCCATCCCGCTCACCTCAGCGAATCTGGCTCCTGAGAGCTGTCAGCTCAGCAGGCAGGCCCCCAGCTGCTGTTCTGACCTGGGAATCGCAGGATCACTACATTCCCCTTGCTTCTGACCCCACCATCTGTCCTCTAGCCCGTGGAGTCCCTGGTGTTCCTTTCACTCCAGGGTCCTGTGACCGCCTCTGCTGCCAGCCCTGACCCTCAATCCACTGCGCCCTTCGCCAGCACCCTTTTGGATAAGCGGGGGTCCATTAGCCCCTCCTGGGTTTTCCCCAGACAGGGTGCCCCGTGGATGCCTCTTTTCATCTGCCTTCTGCCTCCTTGCTCCCACATCCTCAGGACCCAGTCTTGCCAGGTCCAGCCTGAGCCTGTGTGACTTTGGCGTAAAGCCCCTACCCGCCCGTTCTGAACACCTACGGATGAACCTGGAAGACCTTATGCTTAGCACAGAAAAGCCAGGCACAAAGGGACACATGGGCAGCTGATTCAAATATATAGCAGAAAGCGCCAGTGGTGGGGGCGGGGAACCGAAAGCCGGTGTTCGACAGGGCGGGGGGAGGGGTGGTTTGAGGGGGCAGGGTTTCAGTTTTGAGAGATGGAAAGGTTCTAGAGAGGGTGGTGGCGATGGTGAACATGCATCACACAGTTGAATTACACACCTAAGGATGGGGAAGATGGGAACCTTTGTGTGTGTTTTACCACGATAGAAAACAATTCAAAAGCTCTCCCCTTCCTCAGAGGGTCCACGCCTCCCCAGCCGGGCTACGCTGGGATTTCAGGCCAGTTAGGCTGGCAGAGAAGGAGGAGGGCGAGTAGGTGGGTCCCCAGGCCATTGTCTGCTAGACACCTGCCATGAGAAAAGGAGGGGGGATGAGGTCGGGGTCCCCAGACCATCCAGACCCTGAAAGGCGATTCTTGGAGACCCAATGAGTGGCCGGGCCTCCTGCTCGAGTTGGTGTCTCCGTTAGATGAAGCTCCGGTCTGACTGCTGGCTCAGGCGTCGTGGTGGGGCTGCTCCCGGCCTCCTGATCGTCCATCCGCAGTGGTGTTTACTCTAGAAATGAAGCAGGACCCTTGCTGACCGCCCATCCCGCTCACCTCAGCGAATCTGGCTCCTGAGAGCTGTCAGCTCAGCAGGCAGGCCCCCAGCTGCTGTTCTGACCTGGGAATCGCAGGATCACTACATTCCCCTTGCTTCTGACCCCACCATCTGTCCTCTAGCCCGTGGAGTCCCTGGTGTTCCTTTCACTCCAGGGTCCTGTGACCGCCTCTGCTGCCAGCCCTGACCCTCAATCCACTGCGCCCTTCGCCAGCACCCTTTTGGATAAGCGGGGGTCCATTAGCCCCTCCTGGGTTTTCCCCAGACAGGGTGCCCCGTGGATGCCTCTTTTCATCTGCCTTCTGCCTCCTTGCTCCCACATCCTCAGGACCCAGTCTTGCCAGGTCCAGCCTGAGCCTGTGTGACTTTGGCGTAAAGCCCCTACCCGCCCGTTCTGAACACCTACGGATGAACCTGGAAGACCTTATGCTTAGCACAGAAAAGCCAGGCACAAAGGGACACATGGGCAGCTGATTCAAATATATAGCAGAAAGCGCCAGTGGTGGGGGCGGGGAACCGAAAGCCGGTGTTCGACAGGGCGGGGGGAGGGGTGGTTTGAGGGGGCAGGGTTTCAGTTTTGAGAGATGGAAAGGTTCTAGAGAGGGTGGTGGCGATGGTGAACATGCATCACACAGTTGAATTACACACCTAAGGATGGGGAAGATGGGAACCTTTGTGTGTGTTTTACCACGATAGAAAACAATTCAAAAGCTCTCCCCTTCCTCAGAGGGTCCACGCCTCCCCAGCCGGGCTACGCTGGGATTTCAGGCCAGTTAGGCTGGCAGAGAAGGAGGAGGGCGAGTAGAGGTGGGTCCCCAGGGAGCCATTGTCTGCTTAGACACCTGCCATGCGCGGTGTGAGCTTCAAACAGGACGCAGGTGGGCCGCAAGAGCCTGCAAAGGGACCACCGGCCACTCACGCAGTCCTGCGTTCACGGAGGAGTCTGAAGTTCCAGATTCTCATCTGCACCATCCAGACCTCTCCGCGCTCCCCACCAGGGTCCCACCCCTTCTCCCTCAGGGCCCTAACCTTGGGCAAGGCTTCCACTGAGGCAGAGAGCTCCACCACTCCTAGAAGAAACTCCTCAGCCTCATCCACCCCTTCCTTTGTCCCCCAAACCTCACCTCCGCCCCCCTCTCCAGAGCTCAGGGTTCCGGAGGTGCCCCAGGGAGCCTGCTAGTCTTCACATCTTGGGCTGAACTTCTGTCACGTCTCCCCTCCACAACCAGGGCTCTCAGAGCACCCGGCCCCCTTCTCGTGGGTCCCTGACGCCTCCCCCAGGCAGCAGCCAGGTTCCCGTCCCTCTGTGGCGGCAGGATCTGGGCTCCGGCTCGGTGAAAAGGCTGCACCCAGCCTTGGCTAGGTCGCGTTCTGCCCGCAGCCTGCGCTCTAACCTTCTGTGTCGCAAGCCATTCTCTGTGGGAGCCGCGCAGGGACAAGAGCAGGACAGGGTGGAGGTGGGAAGACCCAGGAGGTCCGTGTCCCTGAGGCCTTTGCCGAACCTACAGGCTCACCGGGGCCTCTGGAGCCGCCCAGATGGGAAGAGTGCCAGCCTCTGTAGCCACATGTCAGCAGGTCTTTGGCGGAGAGAGTGGGGAGGGGCATCATCTTGGGTGGTCCTTTTCCCAGGGGGTGGGTGGGGGTGGGGGTTTTCCAGAAAGGATCTGAACAGAGCTCCTTGGGGTCTGCTCCCATCCCGTTTCTAGGCTAGCATGGTGTTCCCTCTGCCTTGAACTCAACTCTGGCCACTGCTGTGGCTGCCTGGGGCCCTGGCGTCTCCTGACCTGCAGGCAGGAGCCACGGGGGAAGCCCCAGTGTCAATCCTAATCTCCCAGTTCGTCCCATGTCACCTACCTACCTTGTGTCCACACACCCGCTCTCAGGGCCTGTCCTTTGTTTTCACACTGGGTCCTACTCTTAGCTCTACATCCCGGTATGGGAGTCCACCAGCCCTTGTCGCCACCAGAAACCTAGGCTCGGTTGGCAAGCTGCCAGAGGCGGCCAGCACGGACCCCACACCTGACCGGAGAACCTCACCTTCCTTCCAGGATGCTCCCTTCTTCATCCGGAAAACGTATGGACCATCTTTATCCTCTGAGTCCTAGACCTACAGAGACGATTCCAGAACCCTTGGGCAAGGCTTCCACTGAGGCAGAGAGCTCCACCACTCCTAGAAGAAACTCCTCAGCCTCATCCACCCCTTCCTTTGTCCCCCAAACCTCACCTCCGCCCTCTCCAGAGCTCAGGGTTCCGGAGGTGCCCCAGAGCCTGCTAGTCTTCACATCTTGGGCTGAACTTCTGTCACGTCTCCCCTCCACAACCAGGGCTCTCAGAGCACCCGGCCCCCTTCTCGTGGGTCCCTGACGCCTCCCCCAGGCAGCAGCCAGGTTCCCGTCCCTCTGTGGCGGCAGGATCTGGGCTCCGGCTCGGTGAAAAGGCTGCACCCAGCCTTGGCTAGGTCGCGTTCTGCCCGCAGCCTGCGCTCTAACCTTCTGTGTCGCAAGCCATTCTCTGTGGGAGCCGCGCAGGGACAAGAGCAGGACAGGGTGGAGGTGGGAAGACCCAGGAGGTCCGTGTCCCTGAGGCCTTTGCCGAACCTACAGGCTCACCGGGGCCTCTGGAGCCGCCCAGATGGGAAGAGTGCCAGCCTCTGTAGCCACATGTCAGCAGGTCTTTGGCGGAGAGAGTGGGGAGGGGCATCATCTTGGGTGGTCCTTTTCCCAGGGGGTGGGTGGGGGTGGGGGTTTTCCAGAAAGGATCTGAACAGAGCTCCTTGGGGTCTGCTCCCATCCCGTTTCTAGGCTAGCATGGTGTTCCCTCTGCCTTGAACTCAACTCTGGCCACTGCTGTGGCTGCCTGGGGCCCTGGCGTCTCCTGACCTGCAGGCAGGAGCCACGGGGGAAGCCCCAGTGTCAATCCTAATCTCCCAGTTCGTCCCATGTCACCTACCTACCTTGTGTCCACACACCCGCTCTCAGGGCCTGTCCTTTGTTTTCACACTGGGTCCTACTCTTAGCTCTACATCCCGGTATGGGAGTCCACCAGCCCTTGTCGCCACCAGAAACCTAGGCTCGGTTGGCAAGCTGCCAGAGGCGGCCAGCACGGACCCCACACCTGACCGGAGAACCTCACCTTCCTTCCAGGATGCTCCCTTCTTCATCCGGAAAACGTATGGACCATCTTTATCCTCTGAGTCCTAGACCTACAGAGACGATTCCAGAACCCTGTGCTCTTCCCCTGGACAGAGTGGGGCTTACCTCGAACTCACTGAGGATTTCTGGGCTTTTCCAATATTAATGGTACAGATGACTGATTGTAGGAAACACAGCCACATCTCAGCCCACCAGCCCTGTTCCTGCAGCTCCAATGGTGACCAGATCAGCATTGACACCCCCAGGCCACCCCCGCCCCAGCGCAGACGTGTGTCATGGCAGTGGCTGCCAGCTCAGAAGTCTGACTGTCACCTGCTCCTGGCTCAGGGAACAGTGTGTTTGGAGTTCACCGACTGTGCATTTCCCTTCAGGGTGTGACAAAGGAGACATAGCCCCCAGTACCAGAAATCTGAGCAGGGTTGGCCTGGGGGCTCAGGGGCTCCTGAGGATGCTGCACCCTCCCACCGTGTGTACAGAGCCCCTGGGGCCCCGTGTTTGTTTGGGTGAGAGCTCTGTGTCTGTAGGACTGTGCAGCAGCTCTGAGCAGAGAAGGCGGGGCCAAGCGGGTAGCCAGCAACAGCTGGGCACACGCTCCAGATGACACACGCCGGCAGGAGGGGGTGGGGGGGGGCAGCAGGCAGCTCTCCCCTGCTGTCCTCTCCTGGGGTTAGCTGCCTCCCCGATAATCCCTCCCTCGGCTCCCCCGAGAGGTGGGAGAACACAGGACGATTGTGGCAGATCATGTGCTGGAGAGAGAGCCGTGCAGACCTGAGGCGGGGCGAGGAGTGATGAAAACGGCCTTTGTCCTGGGCCCGTCCCCGCACACTGGGCTTGTGTGTCTTGCTTTATGACAATTGGGTGAAACATTAGACCCGGGCATCAATTATTCAGGCTTCACCGCAAGGTCAGAGCAGCAGCCCGTTCTGCCCCTGCTCAGAGCTCAGAGGGCTGGGATGGGAAAGCCTAGCAGTCAGTTCCTGGAGAGAAACTGTGGGACTTCAGAGGGACCCGGGTCGAGGGCCTGAGCCCCTGCACCCCGGCCCCAGCTGCCCACCCCCCTGGCCCTCTAACCCTCCTCTGCCAGCTCCAGCCAAACTGCCAGTGGGGCTTTTCTAGGTATTTGGGTGGCAGTGAGCTCCAGAAAGCATGACTCTATCTTCAGACTCGAGGGGCTCAGACTCACGTCCCTGGCCCCTCTACTTGCTCAGGAGCCTCAGTGCCCAACCCCTCACTCTGCCCATCCTGTGGCAGCCTTGCCCTCTCCCAAAGGGTTAGGAGGACAGGGGTCACACACCTGTCTTCTTTCTTTTAATTTTTTTCTTCTTTTTTAAAAATTAATTTATTTTTAAATGGAAGGATAATTGTTGTATAGAATTTTGTTGTTTTCTGCCAAACAGCAACATGAATCAGTCATAGCTATGCATATGTCCCCTCCCTCTTGAACTTCCCTCCCATCTCCCTCCCCATCCCACCCCTCCAAGCTGTTTCAGAGCCCCTGTTTGAGTTCCCTGAGTCATACAGCAAATTCCAAATTGTCCATCTATTTTGCATATGGTAATACAAGTTTCCATGTTACTCTCTGTACAATTTTTTAAATTATTTATTTATTTATTTTTGGCTCTTCTGGGTTTTCACTGTTACTGCAGGCTCTTCTCTAGCTGCAGAGAGCGGGGCTACTCTCTAGCTGAGGTGAGCAGGCTTCTTGTTGCGGTGACTTCTCTTGTTGTGGAACTCAGGCTCTAAGGCACACGGACTTTAGTTGCAGCACATGGGCTCCATAGTTGCGGCTCCAAGGCTCTAGAGCACAGGCTCCGTAGTTGTGGCTCACGGACTTAGTTGCTCCAGAGCATGTGGGATCTTCCCGGATCAGGGATTGAACCCGTGTCTCCTGCATTGGCAGGAGAACTGTTAACCACTGAGCTACCAGGGAGGCCCTCTGTACGTTTTTTTATTTTTAATTTTTGTGGCCAGGCCCTGTGGCATGTGGGATCTTAGTTCCCCAACCAGGGACTGTACCTGCTGCTCCCTGCATTGGGAGTGCAGTCTTAACCACTGGACTACCAGTGAAGCTGTGACCTGACTGCTTTATAATACAAGCTTTTAAAAAAAAAAAATTTTTTTTTTTGGCCACTTCTATTGATCTTTAATCTATTTATCTTTGTCCTCTGGCCTGTGTGGGCCTCCCACCACAGTGGCTTCTCTCGTCGCAGAGTACTGGCTCCAGGCGTATGCACTTCAGTCCGACTCAGTAGTTGGGCACATTGGTCCAGCCGCTCCGCGGCACGTGGGATCTTCCCAGGCCAGGGATCGAACCGGCGCCCCTTGCACTGCAAGGCGGTGTCCTTACCCACTGGGTCACCAGGGGAAGCCCCCCAAACAGTTTTCTAATCCTCAGTTTATTTCTTCTTTGTCTGGTGGAATTTGTACTAGCATCCTGTGTAACTTCCAAATATAGGGACTATCCACACCCCTTCATGCCATTGATTTCTAGCTGAACTCCACTGCAGTCAGAGTACTGTACCACTGTACTATTTCCAGCCTCTTTAGACGTACTGAGATCTGGTTTATAACCTAACACACAGTAAGTTTTGGTGAACGTGCCATGTGCACAGGAAAATAATGTGCCTTCTCCAGTCAGGTGGTGAAATGTCAATTAAGTCAGGTCAGCTGATAGAATTGTTCAACTATTCTGAATCTTTCATGCTTTTCTGGGCATGTGGTGTTGAAATATGTCACTAATAATGAGACTGGTCTGTCTCTCTTTTCAGTTCTATCCATGTTTACCTAGTGGATTTTGAGTCTCTCTTCATGTGTGCATATGCATTGAAGATGGTCCCTTATTCTGCAGGGCCCTCATCACAAGTACCACAGACTGGGTGGCTTACACTCAGACATTCTGAAAGCTGGAAAGTCCAAGACCAAGTTTCATCAGGGTTTGGTTTCTGCCAAAGACACTCTCCTTGGTAGTCTTCCCGAGAGAGAGCGTCCAGGGTTCCTCCCCATTATATAAGGTCCTGTTGGATCAGGGCCGAAGGTTATGACCTCATTGAAACTCTTTTTTGAATTTTTTTTTTTTTATGTGGATCATTTTTAAGGTCTTTATTGAATTTACAAAACATTATTCCTTTTTTCTTTTGGCCACAGACAGGTGAAATCTTAACTCCCTAACGAGGGACTGAACCCTCAGACTCTGCACTGAGAGATGAAGTTTTAACCACTAGACCACCCAGGAAGTCCTATGACCTCATCAAGACGTAATGCCTCCCAAAGACAATCTCCGGATACAGTCACTTTGGGGGTTAAGACCTCAATGCACACACTGGGAGTGGGACATGATTTATCCGTAGTAGATGATTACATCAGTTGGATGAATGGATATTTTTATTAACATGAAATGCTCTTCCTTATTTCTAGTACTATTTTTTCTGAAGTCTACTCTATCTTCTATTAAGGAAGCAATTCAAATGATCTATGATTAGTGTTTGCATAACCCACATCTTTCCATCCTTCGACTGTTTACCTCTCTGGAATTTATAAATCTGTCTCTTATAGATAACATATTTGAATGTTTAAAAATTCAATAGAATGGGGCTTCCCTGGGGGTCCAGTGGGTAAGGACACCGCTTTGCAGTGCAAGGGGCACCGGTTCGATCCCTGGCCTGGGAAGATCCCACGTGCCGTGGAGCAGATGGACCGATGTGTCCAATTGCTGAGCCAGAGCTCTGGAGCGCATGCGCCCAGAGCCGGTGCTCTGTGACAACAGAGGCCACCGCGATGGGAGGCCCACACAGGCCAAAGAACGAAGATGGATGAAAATAGATAAATGAAAGACCAATAGAAGTGGCCCGCCTGCCCCCTCCCTCCACAACCCGCCCCCCAATAAATAAATAAAATCTTAAAATAAATAAATAAATAACAATTCAATAGAATGTTCTCTGCCTTTTAATTTAGTTCATTTATTTTTAAAAATTATTGATATAATTAAAATCTTTCATCTTGCTATTTGTTTCCTTTTGTCCACCTGTTTGTATTCTTTTTCAGATTTATATTTCTGAATATTCCATTTGACCTCCTCTGTCACCTCATTGTTGCTATTGTTTTGTTGCTGTTTAGTCGCTAAGTTGTGTCTGACTCTTTTATGGCCCCATGGATTGTAACTCACCAGGCTCCTCTGTCCATGGGATTTCCCAGGCAGGAATACTGGAGTGGGTTGCCATTTCCTTCTCCAGGGGATCTTCCTGGCCCAGGTATCAAATCTGTGTCTCTTATGTCTCCTGCATTGGCAGGTGGATTCTTTATTGCTGAGCCACCAGGGAAGTCCCTGTCGGCTCATTAGCTGTATCTATTATCTTTATCCTTTTACCAGTTGCTTAAGATGTATAATGTCCAAGTCTTAAGGACTCCTGACAGTCCAGTAGATAAGACTTCTAATGCAGGAGAAGCAGGTTCAGCCTATGGTCTGGGAACTAAGATCCCATGTGTCCCAAGGTGCAGCCAAAAGATAGAAAAGAGAGAGAGATGTAAACCTAAAAATCTCCATCTTCCATCCTTTGTTGCCAGATACATTACCTCTATGTACATATACACACACGGCCATCAGGGCTATGGTCTTTCTAGTCATCATGTAGGGATGTAGGGATAAAGAAGGCAGAACATAGAAGAATTGATACTTTTGAATTATGTTGCTGGAGGAGAATATTGAAAGTCTCTTGGAAAGTAAGGAGATCAAACCAGTCAATCTTAAAGGAAATCAACTGTGAATACTCTTTGGAAGGACTGATGCTGAAGCTGAAACTCCAGTGCTTTGGCCACCTGATCTGAAGAGCCGATTCATTGGAAAAGACCCTGATGCTAGAAAAGATTGAGGACAGGAGAAGTGGGCGACAGAGGATGAGACGGTTGGATGGCATCGCTGACTCAATGGACATGAGTTTGAGTGAAATCCAGGAGATGGTGAAGGACAGGGAAGCCTGGTGTGCTTCAACCCATGCGGTCTCGAGGACTCGGACACAACTTGACAAATGAACAACATCGATATAAGTAACAAATCCCACAATACATCTATATTATTGTTGTAAACTGTCAACTTCTCCTGAGGAAATTCTTTTTGATGCCAGAATACTAACAGTCCCCTGACCCCCACCACTTTAACGACATCCATTTGCCTGTCCTCTGGTCTTCACGTTTTCTGATGAGCACATTAGCTTCGTTCTCCATACATAATGAGTCTTTTATTCCTCACTGATTTTAAGAGTTTTCTCATCACAGATTTTCAGTGATTTGAATAAAATGATCTTTGCTATGCCTTTCTTCGTACTGACCTTTCTTAGTTTCCTAGCACTCTTTAGATCTCTGTGTTATACGCTTCCTTTAGCATCCTTGTCTTGTCCTGGGCCAGCCCTAACTCCCTTGTGCAGGTTACGCCCATCCACAGGCACAGAGGACCCTTTCTGAGCTCCTTTTCTGCCTGGATCCCTCCTATTGAGATCTCTACCCACAAATTCCAGCTTCCTCAGTCTCCCCAAATTCTGACCTTTGTCTCCTCAGCTCAATAGGACTAGTGTTCTCTGCTGGGGTTCCCTTCCTATGCCGGGGCCCAGGAAATGCCTGCAGGACAGAAACCAGGTGGATTATGGGGCTCCTGTTGTTTGTTTAGCTTCTCTGAGGGCTCCCGTTCCCTCTCTGCTTGTTGTCTGATGTCGTTTTGTGGTATTTTCCTCACTTTTGTCTTGCTTGCAGCAGGAGGGCCAGTCTGCTGCCAGTCTCTGTGATATCTAGAAGTGAAAGTCTGTTTATTTCTAGTGGAATGGTTAGGTTATTTCACTGCTTTGATGCCATGTAGACAAAGATCTCAACAGCTTTTATGTATTTAAAAAAATATTTATTTTATTTATATTTTTGGCTGCACTGGGTATCGCTGTGTGCAGGCTTTCTCTGCTTGCAGAGAGCGGGGGCTACTCTCTAGTTGTGGTGTAAGGCTTCTAATTGCGGTGGCCTCTCTTGTTGAGGAGCACGTGGGTTCCGTCCTTGCGCCTTGTGGACTTCCTTGCCCCAAGGCGTGTGCAGTCTTCCTGGATCAGGGATGGAACCTATGTTCCTTGCATTGCAAAGTGGATTCCCAACCACTGGGCCACCAGGGAAGCCCCCTCAACAGCTCTTTTTAAATGTTACCCAATGAAGGAAACAATGTCAGAAATTTAACTGAAGTCATTTTGTGCAGTTGGATGGCAGTGTAAGAGCAGTTTCTGGCTTCTTCACCTGGACATGTCTTTGGAAGACCCAGTGAAACTTTGCTTAGACGAAGGTTGCCAAGCCCTAAAAATATTTAGCCTTTCTGTCCTCTGGTCTTCACGTTTTCTGATGAGCACATTAGCTTCGTTCTCCATACATAATGAGTCTTTTATTCCTCACTGATTTTAAGAGTTTTCTCATCACAGATTTTCAGTGATTTGAATAAAATGATCTTTGCTATGCCTTTCTTCGTACTGACCTTTCTTAGTTTCCTAGCACTCTTTAGATCTCTGTGTTATACGCTTCCTTTAGCATCCTTGTCTTGTCCTGGGCCAGCCCTAACTCCCTTGTGCAGGTTACGCCCATCCACAGGCACAGAGGACCCTTTCTGAGCTCCTTTTCTGCCTGGATCCCTCCTATTGAGATCTCTACCCACAAATTCCAGCTTCCTCAGTCTCCCCAAATTCTGACCTTTGTCTCCTCAGCTCAATAGGACTAGTGTTCTCTGCTGGGGTTCCTTCCTATGCCGGGGCCCAGGAAATGCCTGCAGGACAGAAACCAGGTGGATTATGGGGCTCCTGTTGTTTGTTTAGCTTCTCTGAGGGCTCCCGTTCCCTCTCTGCTTGTTGTCTGATGTCGTTTTGTGGTATTTTCCTCACTTTTGTCTTGCTTGCAGCAGGAGGGCCAGTCTGCTGCCAGTCTCTGTGATATCTAGAAGTGAAAGTCTGTTTATTTCTAGTGGAATGGTTAGGTTATTTCACTGCTTTGATGCCATGTAGACAAAGATCTCAACAGCTTTTATGTATTTAAAAAAATATTTATTTTATTTATATTTTTGGCTGCACTGGGTATCGCTGTGTGCAGGCTTTCTCTGCTTGCAGAGAGCGGGGGCTACTCTCTAGTTGTGGTGTAAGGCTTCTAATTGCGGTGGCCTCTCTTGTTGAGGAGCACGTGGGTTCCGTCCTTGCGCCTTGTGGACTTCCTTGCCCCAAGGCGTGTGCAGTCTTCCTGGATCAGGGATGGAACCTATGTTCCTTGCATTGCAAAGTGGATTCCCAACCACTGGGCCACCAGGGAAGCCCCCTCAACAGCTCTTTTTAAATGTTACCCAATGAAGGAAACAATGTCAGAAATTTAACTGAAGTCATTTTTGTGCAGTTGGATGGCAGTGTAAGAGCAGTTTCTGGCTTCTTCACCTGGACATGTCTTTGGAAGACCCAGTGAAACTTTGCTTAGACGAAGGTTGCCAAGCCCTAAACAACTACTGTGTAATAGTGCTTGCAAAGGTGATGAAGAAAACACTTGTTTTCCTTACTGTTATATTACAAAAGTAATAGATTTCCATCTTAGAAAATGTACAATCAAATGGCAATCAAAAAATAAAAGAGGGGCTTCCCTGGTGGTCCAGTGGGTAGGGACACCGCTTTGCAGTGCAAGGGGCGCCGGTTCGATCCCTGGCCTGGGAAGATCCCACGTGCTGCAGAGCGGCTGGACCGATGTGTCCAATTGCCGAGCCGGAGCTCTGGGGCGCATGCGCCCAGAGCCAGTGCTCTGCGACGACAGGGGCCACTGCGATGGGGGGCCAACATGGGCCAGAGAACAAAGACTGATGAAAAAGGATAACTGAAAGACCAACAGAAGTGGCCCACCGGCCCTACTCCCTCCCCAACCCGCCCCCCTCACACACACAAAAAGAAAATACAAAAGAGAAAAAAAAATTAAAAAATGAAAGAATTAGGGGCTTTCCTGGTGGTCCGTTGGGTAAAGAGTCCGCCTTGCAGTGCAGGGAGCAAGGATTCTATCCCTGGCCAGGGAAGATCCCACACGCTGCGGATCGGCTGGGCCAGTATGTCCGGTTACAAAAAAATAAATAAAAGAATTAGGACTTCCCTGGTGGTACAGTGGATAAGAATCTGCCTGCCCATGCAGAGGACATGTCGTTCAGTCCCTCGTCTGGGAAGATTCCACAAGCTTAGGAACAACTAAGTCTGTGTAACACTACTGAAGCCATGCACCCTGGAGCCCGTGCTCCACAACAAGAGAAGCTGCCACTAAGAGAAACCCACACACTACAACAAAGAGGAGCCCCGGCTTGCCACAACTAGAGAAAGCCCTTGTGCAGCAAGGAAGATCCAGCGTGGGCAAAAGTAAATCAGTGACATTTTAAAAATAAAAGAATCACCCACAGTCCTCATTATTTAGCAATTGTCACCCTAATGTAATGAACAAGCATGCGTACCCTATCATCTTATATTCATACAAATAGGGATTGGGTTTTGGCCACATTGCACCTCACGTGGGATCTCGTCTCTGACCAGAGATTGAACCTGGCCCCACCTGCATTGGAGGGCAAAGTCTTGACCTCTGGGCCACTACTGTGTAATAGTGCTTGCAAAGGTGATGAAGAAAACACTTGTTTTCCTTACTGTTATATTACAAAAGTAATAGATTTCCATCTTAGAAAATGTACAATCAAATGGCAATCAAAAATAAAGAGGGCTTCCCTGGTGGTCCAGTGGGTAGGGACACCGCTTTGCAGTGCAAGGGGCGCCGGTTCGATCCCTGGCCTGGGAAGATCCCACGTGCTGCAGAGCGGCTGGACCGATGTGTCCAATTGCCGAGCCGGAGCTCTGGGGCGCATGCGCCCAGAGCCAGTGCTCTGCGACGACAGGGGCCACTGCGATGGGGGGCCAACATGGGCCAGAGAACAAAGACTGATGAAAAAGGATAACTGAAAGACCAACAGAAGTGGCCCACCGGCCCTACTCCCTCCCCAACCCGCCCCCCTCACACACACAAAAAGAAAATACAAAAGAGAAAAAAAAATTAAAAAATGAAAGAATTAGGGGCTTTCCTGGTGGTCCGTTGGGTAAAGAGTCCGCCTTGCAGTGCAGGGAGCAAGGATTCTATCCCTGGCCAGGGAAGATCCCACACGCTGCGGATCGGCTGGGCCAGTATGTCCGGTTACAAAAATAAAAAAAAGAATTAGGACTTCCCTGGTGGTACAGTGGATAAGAATCTGCCTGCCCATGCAGAGGACATGTCGTTCAGTCCCTCGTCTGGGAAGATTCCACAAGCTTAGGAACAACTAAGTCTGTGTAACACTACTGAAGCCATGCACCCTGGAGCCCGTGCTCCACAACAAGAGAAGCTGCCACTAAGAGAAACCCACACACTACAACAAAGAGGAGCCCCGGCTTGCCACAACTAGAGAAAGCCCTTGTGCAGCAAGGAAGATCCAGCGTGGGCAAAAGTAAATCAGTGACATTTTAAAAATAAAAGAATCACCCACAGTCCTCATTATTTAGCAATTGTCACCCTAATGTAATGAACAAGCATGCGTACCCTATCATCTTATATTCATACAAATAGGGATTGGGTTTTTTTTGGCCACATTGCACCTCACGTGGGATCTCGTCTCTGACCAGAGATTGAACCTGGCCCCACCTGCATTGGAGGGCAAAGTCTTGACCTCTGGGCCACCAAGGAAGTCCTATCTGCACAAATAGTTTTATATTAAAGTTGCCTCCTTATGTATGATGTGTGCAAACATTTCAGAGGTTCCCCAACGAGATGGATCTGATGGAAGAACTGGGGAGAAGTTTGTGAGCGATGCAAAGTTGCCAGAAAGCTATTGGCACTGACTTGAAGCGGGCTGTGTCTGCATTTGGAGTGGGGCTGGATGCTTGTCAAGAGCTGATGAACTGACTGAAAAACTACCAGGACGGAGGTCACGGGGGGTGGCAGGGGAGGGTCTCTCGTTTCTCCTGGGCGTGCAGTGGGACACAGAGACACAATCCTTAGCCATGTCCCTTAGCCCCACCCCGTCCCCACCCCTCAGAAGGCAGGAGGGCAGATGGGGACAGTTTGGGACCATCTGTCCCAGCAGTGTGTAGATGCCTCTGAATTCACTCATTTGTGGTAAGTTTATACTCATTTTGCTTAAATAACAAAAATGTGAAGCAGGTGAAATTCAAATCAAAGACACAAATTCAAGAAAGCTATAGGGCACAGACAGTTTTTGAAAGGCAAGCTGTAAGAGGCAACCCACTCGTGTTCTTGCCTGGAAAATCCCTTGGACAGACGAGCCTGGCAGGCTTACAGTCCATGAGGTTGCAAAGAGTGAGACATGACCAAGCAACTGAGCACATACACATAAAAAGACAGGATAATTCTAAGAAACTTTAAGTCTGTGTAACACTACTGAAGCCATGCACCCTGGAGCCCGTGCTCCACAACAAGAGAAGCTGCCACTAAGAGAAACCCACACACTACAACAAAGAGGAGCCCCGGCTTGCCACAACTAGAGAAAGCCCTTGTGCAGCAAGGAAGATCCAGCGTGGGCAAAAGTAAATCAGTGACATTTTAAAAATAAAAGAATCACCCACAGTCCTCATTATTTAGCAATTGTCACCCTAATGTAATGAACAAGCATGCGTACCCTATCATCTTATATTCATACAAATAGGGATTGGGTTTTTTTTGGCCACATTGCACCTCACGTGGGATCTCGTCTCTGACCAGAGATTGAACCTGGCCCCACCTGCATTGGAGGGCAAAGTCTTGACCTCTGGGCCACCAAGGAAGTCCTATCTGCACAAATAGTTTTATATTAAAGTTGCCTCCTTATGTATGATGTGTGCAAACATTTCAGAGGTTCCCCAACGAGATGGATCTGATGGAAGAACTGGGGAGAAGTTTGTGAGCGATGCAAAGTTGCCAGAAAGCTATTGGCACTGACTTGAAGCGGGCTGTGTCTGCATTTGGAGTGGGGCTGGATGCTTGTCAAGAGCTGATGAACTGACTGAAAAACTACCAGGACGGAGGTCACGGGGGGTGGCAGGGGAGGGTCTCTCGTTTCTCCTGGGCGTGCAGTGGGACACAGAGACACAATCCTTAGCCATGTCCCTTAGCCCCACCCCGTCCCCACCCCTCAGAAGGCAGGAGGGCAGATGGGGACAGTTTGGGACCATCTGTCCCAGCAGTGTGTAGATGCCTCTGAATTCACTCATTTGTGGTAAGTTTATACTCATTTTGCTTAAATAACAAAAATGTGAAGCAGGTGAAATTCAAATCAAAGACACAAATTCAAGAAAGCTATAGGGCACAGACAGTTTTTGAAAGGCAAGCTGTAAGAGGCAACCCACTCGTGTTCTTGCCTGGAAAATCCCTTGGACAGACGAGCCTGGCAGGCTTACAGTCCATGAGGTTGCAAAGAGTGAGACATGACCAAGCAACTGAGCACATACACATAAAAAGACAGGATAATTCTAAGAAACTTTACACAAAGATTAGTTGCTGTCAATAAGTTTAATGATTGAAATCTGACCTTCTTGGCAGCCAGGGCGAAAACAGGAAAATAAAGCATGTTACAAAGTTCCTGCTATTTATCAGAGTCCCGCAGCTCCTTATGAGAAGGCTTGGGGGAGGAGTTGATTCTGAATTCAGAGCATGGAGATTTTAGACCAGGAATAACATGCGCGTATGCTGTAGGCTAAGTTACACCTTTACAGGATTCAAGGCAGCAATCCTCTATCAAGTGCATTTATGGGTAAGTCCTTACCCTAAGACATTAACAGATCTTACATCCGACCGGGGCAGGTAGTATCACCACATTCATGGGAAAAGTCCTGGTTTTCAGAAATATTTAGGTGTTGGAGCTCTGTGTAAGAGACTGTGGGACTGTGGTAGGTGTGGTGAATTAACCCCTAGGGAGAGAAGAACGCTCTCCTGGCTCAGAACTCTAATTCCACGTGGAGCTTATGGAGGTCACCCAACAAAACAGGTAGGTTCATCCAAGGAGGTTTTACAAGAACTGCGTCCTTGCTGTAAACTCTGCTGAACGTTGGAGGCAGCTAGCTGCAGCCTGCACCTGGGGGGCAGAGGGGAGGCGAGGTAGGCGTGGGACGGGTAAGAGATGACCTCTGCCCTCAGGGATGCAGTGGAGGGGTGGTCCCAGCAGGAGCAGGGCTACCCGCAGGGTATGCCTCTGGCTGCAAGCGACAAAGACCCAGGCCCAAGTTGGACAGAGCGGCCAGAGATGGACCCTTTCATGGCAGGAAGGGCAGGGGGAGGCTGGGGCAGCAGTGGGCACCTTATGCCAGGTACGGTCCTCCTCGGGGTGTGGTTCCACCTCCAGCTGGTAACATGAGGCATACTGACGCAGCAGTATCTGTGAGGCTATTTAACAGCAAAGAAGCCTCCCCTGGGGACTCTCAGCAGACCTGTGGTCCCATCTCACTGGCAGGATGGCACAGGGGCTGAGGGCAGGATGGCTGGTCGTGACCCATCAGGACTGATCCCCGGGTCACCAGGGAGAGGAGGGCGACCCAGATCAAAACTGGCCTCAACTGGACGGTAGGCAACCCCTGTGCTCTCGAGGGACGGGGAGGAGGAAGTAGAGTTGGGGGGACCAAGCAAGTGACCTGGCTGGGCGCCTGCCTCGTGGGGTCAGATGCAAGGACTCAGAACCCTGACCAGGATGAAGGCAGAGGGCACGGCCACCCGGCCCACCACCCACCACCCTCTGCTGTCACGTGCTTGCCCGCCAGGCAAGGCCCACAATGCGGCTTTGTGTGGCAGCTGGCTCAGTGCACAAGCCGAGTGTCTGGGGCAGCCCTGGCCGGCGGGCAGTGCCAGCTGTGGAGGCCAAAGAACGCCAGGCTGGGGCGGAAGGATGCCTCCTGCTCTGTCCTCGAGGGCCTTGGGCCAGGTGCTATCCAGAAAACACCTGAGCTGGGCTCACTTCTTCCCCAGGCCCCTGAGATTCCTGGCACCCCAGGGCAGGGGAGGTGCACTTGGGGAGTGGACAATGGCAGCAGTGGCCTGGCCGTCAGTCCTGCTACTGGCAGGCCCTCCAGGGCACCCCAGCAGGCCAGCTCAGCCTGCCTCAGGGGCTCCCGGCGGAGCTCCCTGGTCTTAGGGGAAGAGAAAACCAGGGCAGTCTCATTGATTCTATAAAGAAGAATATGTCTATTTTAAAATATTTTTTTGTTAGATGTAAAAACATTCTTTTTTATTTTTTTAAAAGAAATTGTCATGGTAGATGGAGGCTGCTTTTGTCACAATGTCTTTAATTGACAACATAAGAAGTTGGCAGGGACATCCCTGGTGGCCCAGGGGTGAGGATTCCACCCTTTCACTTCTGTAGCAGTGGGTTCGGTCTCTAGTGAGGGAACTAAGATCCTACATGCCTTGCAGAACAGCCTAAAGAAGAAGTTGGTGACTATTTTCATCCCTTAAAAAGGTCTATGGAGGGCTTCCCTGGTGGCCCACTGGGTAAGGACACCGCCTTGCAGTGCAAGGGGCGCCGGTTCGATCCCTGGCCTGGGAAGATCCCACGTGCCCGCAGCGGCTGGTCGTGACCCATCAGGACTGATCCCCGGGTCACCAGGGAGAGGAGGGCGACCCAGATCAAAACTGGCCTCAACTGGACGGTAGGCAACCCCTGTGCTCTCGAGGGACGGGGAGGAGGAAGTAGAGTTGGGGGGACCAAGCAAGTGACCTGGCTGGGCGCCTGCCTCGTGGGGTCAGATGCAAGGACTCAGAACCCTGACCAGGATGAAGGCAGAGGGCACGGCCACCCGGCCCACCACCCACCACCCTCTGCTGTCACGTGCTTGCCCGCCAGGCAAGGCCCACAATGCGGCTTTGTGTGGCAGCTGGCTCAGTGCACAAGCCGAGTGTCTGGGGCAGCCCTGGCCGGCGGGCAGTGCCAGCTGTGGAGGCCAAAGAACGCCAGGCTGGGGCGGAAGGATGCCTCCTGCTCTGTCCTCGAGGGCCTTGGGCCAGGTGCTATCCAGAAAACACCTGAGCTGGGCTCACTTCTTCCCCAGGCCCCTGAGATTCCTGGCACCCCAGGGCAGGGGAGGTGCACTTGGGGAGTGGACAATGGCAGCAGTGGCCTGGCCGTCAGTCCTGCTACTGGCAGGCCCTCCAGGGCACCCCAGCAGGCCAGCTCAGCCTGCCTCAGGGGCTCCCGGCGGAGCTCCCTGGTCTTAGGGGAAGAGAAAACCAGGGCAGTCTCATTGATTCTATAAAGAAGAATATGTCTATTTTAAAATATTTTTTTGTTAGATGTAAAAACATTCTTTTTTATTTTTTTAAAAGAAATTGTCATGGTAGATGGAGGCTGCTTTTGTCACAATGTCTTTAATTGACAACATAAGAAGTTGGCAGGGACATCCCTGGTGGCCCAGGGGTGAGGATTCCACCCTTTCACTTCTGTAGCAGTGGGTTCGGTCTCTAGTGAGGGAACTAAGATCCTACATGCCTTGCAGAACAGCCTAAAAGAAGAAGTTGGTGACTATTTTCATCCCTTAAAAAAGGTCTATGGAGGGCTTCCCTGGTGGTCCAGTGGGTAAGGACACCACCTTGCAGTGCAAGGGGCACCGGTTCGATCCCTGGTCTGGGAAGATCCCGCGTGCCACGGAGCGGCTGGACTGATGTGTCCAATTACCGAGTCAGAGCTCTGGAGCGCATGCGCCCAGAGCCGGTGCTCTGCGACAACAGAGGCCACCGCGATGGGAGGCCCAGACGGGCCAAAGAACAAAGATGGATGAAACTAGACAAATGAAAGACCAGTGGAAGTAGCCTGCCCACCCTGCTCTCTCGCCACCCCCGCCAAAAAAAAAGGTCTATGGAGGCCTCAAATGTTGATCCCACAGCACTGACCAGGCCTGAGACTCCAGAGTGGTACTGGGGCAGGGGTGGGGGTCTCTCTTGGGGCCCCCTGTTTTCTCCCCTTTGGATCAGGGAGAGCATTGACTCTTGGGGTTCCTCGGTGACGACTGAATCTCTGAGCAGGACCAGGTGTGGACGCAGTCTGTGCCCAGGGGGACAGTGCCCGCTCTGCTCCTGTCCCACCCTGGTCGACCTCCAGCCTGTGCGGGGCAGGTCTGGGAGCCAGTCAGAGCGAGGGCCCGGATGTCCAGCAGTCTGGCTCTAGGAACACCCTGGGCAGGAAGACCCCTCCTCAGTTTTTCCCTTAGAGGATCAAGGCAATGCTGATGGGCGCCCACCTTGTCCCCCACCCATCACTTTCCTGGCTTCCTCTTTACGTAGAGAATGGTTGGGGACAGCAGGGTGTGGCTGGGGAGAGATGCCTCAAGCTTGAGAAACAGCCTGGATCAGAAAAACAGCTGCTCTTCATCCAGCGGCCCCAACTGTCCCCTGCCTGCTGGGTCTGAGTCCACAGGGCCTTAATAGGACGAAGGCTACCACCCGCGACCATATCTGAGCTGGAGAGGGTCCCATCAGAGCAGGCCCCCTGGAGGGAGAGTCCAGAGCTCAGGGTTCTCCATAGAAGGCTTCTCATTCACTGAAATGTTCAGGAAAGAAATGCAGCGGGACATCTGTTTTGGTTCACCTTATCAAATGACATACCCATATCTCAAACTTCTTCTAAGACACACTATCTTCACATGTTTGCTGGATCCGATTTAGCGAGCTTTTTAAATATGCAAAAAAGGTGTTTCTACCTGGGCTTGAGTGGGTAAGGACACCGCCTTGCAGTGCAAGGGGCACGGGTTCGATCCCTGGTCTGGGAAGATCCCACGTGCCGCGGAGCGGCTGGACTGATGTGTCCAATTGCGAGTCAGAGCTCTGGGCGCATGCGCCCAGAGCCGGTGCTCATGCGACAACAGAGGCCACGCGATGGGAGGCCCAGACGGGCCAAAGAACAAAGATGGATGAAACTAGACAAATGAAAGACCAGTGGAAGTAGCCTGCCCACCCTGCTCTCTCGCCACCCCCGCCAAAAAAAAAGGTCTATGGAGGCCTCAAATGTTGATCCCACAGCACTGACCAGGCCTGAGACTCCAGAGTGGTACTGGGGCAGGGGTGGGGGTCTCTCTTGGGGCCCCCTGTTTTCTCCCCTTTGGATCAGGGAGAGCATTGACTCTTGGGGTTCCTCGGTGACGACTGAATCTCTGAGCAGGACCAGGTGTGGACGCAGTCTGTGCCCAGGGGGACAGTGCCCGCTCTGCTCCTGTCCCACCCTGGTCGACCTCCAGCCTGTGCGGGGCAGGTCTGGGAGCCAGTCAGAGCGAGGGCCCGGATGTCCAGCAGTCTGGCTCTAGGAACACCCTGGGCAGGAAGACCCCTCCTCAGTTTTTCCCTTAGAGGATCAAGGCAATGCTGATGGGCCGCCCACCTTGTCCCCCACCCATCACTTTCCTGGCTTCCTCTTTACGTAGAGAATGGTTGGGGACAGCAGGGTGTGGCTGGGGAGAGATGCCTCAAGCTTGAGAAACAGCCTGGATCAGAAAAACAGCTGCTCTTCATCCAGCGGCCCCAACTGTCCCCTGCCTGCTGGGTCTGAGTCCACAGGGCCTTAATAGGACGAAGGCTACCACCCGCGACCATATCTGAGCTGGAGAGGGTCCCATCAGAGCAGGCCCCCTGGAGGGAGAGTCCAGAGCTCAGGGTTCTCCATAGAAGGCTTCTCATTCACTGAAATGTTCAGGAAAGAAATGCAGCGGGACATCTGTTTTGGTTCACCTTATCAAATGACATACCCATATCTCAAACTTCTTCTAAGAAGCAATATCCTCAGATGTTTGCTGGATCCGATTTGCAGCGAGCTTTTTTAAATATGCAAAAAAAAAGGTGTTTCTACCTGGGCTTGATTCTCCCAGAGATCTGAATTCATTTCAGTTCTGTGGATGCGTAGGAGGGACTCGCTGCTGAGACAGGTTCCCCAGCCCTGAGGGCCCCCTCCATCCAACACACACACAATGTAAGGACCCCCGTAATCAGGCTGAGGTAAGAGGAAAGGGGCCTCTGGGTTTGGAAAATTCATCCCCCACCCCTGGTCCAGACCTTTCTGTGTGCCCGGGCGAGGGGGCAGGGGCACTGTGGAGCCGAAGGAGATGGCATGTCTCCATGTCACGAGCTGGGACCCCTTGCCCAGCCTGGTTCCCTGGAAGTCACAGCCTGGGAAGAAGCCTGGTGGGCAAATGAACCGAAGCTGCCCCAGTTTGCAGGTCACTGGGAAAGGGCTGGACAGAGAAGCCTCCGAGCAGAAAATTATGCCCGACTGTGCCATCCTTCCAGGCCAAGCGGAGGTTCCCTCATCCCTCCCCAACCCAGCCAGGACCCAACCTCCAGCGAGGAGCTTCTGCAGAGCAGGGGTTGCTGGCTCCTCCCTGGGATGTGGCCACAGAGGACCTGGGGACCAGGGAGGAGGGTGTAGCCAGCAGGTCAGAAGCAGCCGGGGGAGGCCCAGGCCACCTCTCTGAGCCAGTGTTCTCTGAGCCGTGGAGACTCCTGGAAGCAGTCACCGGCATCTCCAGGGGGAGGGTGGTGTGCCCACTGAGGGGCAGCGGGAGCACATGCCTCAGGGTGGTCCCTGCTAGGTCCCTAGCCCAGATGTGAGAGGAGTCTGCTGCTGGGGGGCCCTAGGCTTCCACTGGCAGATGGGTTGGGGGGCCTCCTGCCCTCTGTTCCCCTGCATACTCACTGCCTAGGCAAAGTCAGGATGCTCTCAGGACTCAGGGGGATGGGGCATCTCGTGCCCTCAGGACCTGGGTGGGAGGGGGTCATCCCTCAGGACCCCGGTAAGAGGGGTCGCAGGGGAGGAGAGGCAGAGAAATGAGGGCAATTCCCCTTGCCTGGGTGGAGGGATGAATAGCGAGTTCTTAGCTAAGCGGGGTTCCGAGCCCACCCGCTGGAACCTTATCAAATGACTACCCATATCTCAAACTTCTTCTAAGAAGCAATATCCTCAGATGTTTGCTGGATCCGATTTGCAGCGAGCTTTTTAAATATGCAAAAAAGGTGTTTCTACCTGGGCTTGATTCTCCCAGAGATCTGAATTCATTTCAGTTCTGTGGATGCGTAGGAGGGACTCGCTGCTGAGACAGGTTCCCCAGCCCTGAGGGCCCCCTCCATCCAACACACACACAATGTAAGGACCCCCGTAATCAGGCTGAGGTAAGAGGAAAGGGGCCTCTGGGTTTGGAAAATTCATCCCCCACCCCTGGTCCAGACCTTTCTGTGTGCCCGGGCGAGGGGGCAGGGGCACTGTGGAGCCGAAGGAGATGGCATGTCTCCATGTCACGAGCTGGGACCCCTTGCCCAGCCTGGTTCCCTGGAAGTCACAGCCTGGGAAGAAGCCTGGTGGGCAAATGAACCGAAGCTGCCCCAGTTTGCAGGTCACTGGGAAAGGGCTGGGCAGAGAAGCCTCCGAGCAGAAAATTATGCCCGACTGTGCCATCCTTCCAGGCCAAGCGGAGGTTCCCTCATCCCTCCCCAACCCAGCCAGGACCCAACCTCCAGCGAGGAGCTTCTGCAGAGCAGGGGTTGCTGGCTCCTCCCTGGGATGTGGCCACAGAGGACCTGGGGACCAGGGAGGAGGGTGTAGCCAGCAGGTCAGAAGCAGCCGGGGGAGGCCCAGGCCACCTCTCTGAGCCAGTGTTCTCTGAGCCGTGGAGACTCCTGGAAGCAGTCACCGGCATCTCCAGGGGGAGGGTGGTGTGCCCACTGAGGGGCAGCGGGAGCACATGCCTCAGGGTGGTCCCTGCTAGGTCCCTAGCCCAGATGTGAGAGGAGTCTGCTGCTGGGGGGCCCTAGGCTTCCACTGGCAGATGGGTTGGGGGGCCTCCTGCCCTCTGTTCCCCTGCATACTCACTGCCTAGGCAAAGTCAGGATGCTCTCAGGACTCAGGGGGATGGGGCATCTCGTGCCCTCAGGACCTGGGTGGGAGGGGGTCATCCCTCAGGACCCCGGTAAGAGGGGTCGCAGGGGAGGAGAGGCAGAGAAATGAGGGCAATTCCCCTTGCCTGGGTGGAGGGATGAATAGCGAGTTCTTAGCTAAGCGGGGTTCCGAGCCCACCCGCTGGAATCTCAGACAGTCGACTGCAGCCTGGAGAGATGGAACACTCTTCCCAAAGCCGCAAAGTGCCATAAGGTTGCACTGCCAGGTGGCATTTAGAATGCAAGGAACATAATCTGTAAACATGTTCAACCTAGAATCGTCTTATCTCTAAATGACAGATGCTTCATTTCTCCACGTCTCTGTCATTCGACTGCGACAGTCTCCGTTTGTTCAAGACCATGGGGATGTTTTGTGGTTGTACAGCATAAAGGGACCACACCCTAAACACGGCTAGGGGCAGCCCTGGGCCCGAAGCCAGGCCGGCTGGACTGGGGTCACCACGCCTGGAGGTCAGAGATTCCCTACAGCCCTTCCCAGCGGGGTGAGGCCTGGGAGATGCTGAAAGCCAGGCTCAGACCCCTACCCCCACAGCCCCCTGTGGCTAGTGATGTCTGTCAGGGGAGGCTGACCTCGGGCCTTGGAGCTAGACCAGGAGTAGGGGTGGGGAAAGGGTCCCCCTGGAGAGCGGGGTTGGGGGTGGCAGAGGTAGGAGGACTTTGCAAACAGGTTCAAAGCTGGAAGGGCTGGGTGGAGTGGAGGCAAGGGGCTTGGGTTCAGGTAGCAGCCCCCCTGGGCAGCACGGCTGGGAAGCCCCTGCCCAAAAGAGAGATCGTCTGCCTTCTTCTTCTCGAGTCCTTATTTATATGGAAGATGCTCTGGGGACAGGAATTCGGGACTGCATGCAGCCCTCTCTAACGAGGGCGACAGGGAACAGAGGAGGGAAGAGGCCGTGCCCCTGGGCCTGCCGTGGAGGCGGACCGAGCCCTGTGTCTGCGCTCATGCCTGCCCCAGCCTTTCCCCAGGGCAGCGGCCTCCTGGGTCAGACCCTCATTTTACAGAGGGGGAGTCACACTGCTGCGGCCATGCGCACACCCAGGGTGACCGAGGCGCTGCCTGGAGCCTGCAGCCTCTGCCCGGGCTCAGGGCCTGCCGCCTTCTGAAAATTACCAGTGCCCGTTGTTGCCGTGGTGACTGGTTGCATCAGCCCATCCCTGCAGAGCTGGGTGCGCCACCTCGCCCCAAGACAGTCTGTTTCTGCAGGAGAGACTCTCTACCTCCAGGCGTGTGCGTGTGTCCACTGTCCTGGCCCTGTGCATCACCCTTCCTGGATCAGCCTCCCCTTTCCCTGTGCCCCTGTGGCTCTAGGTTCCCCTTCTTTCCTAGGGCACTGACTGCCGGGGAAGGGCAAGCGTTGTGCTTCGCAGTCAGGTCCATCACACCAGCACACAGATGCATCCCTGCTTTTCCAGCCGAAGGGGACTCTTACGGGACTTCCCTGGCAGCCCAGTGGCTGGGACTCAGCGCATTCGCTGCCAAGGCCCCGGTTCAATCCCTAATGGGGAACTCAGATCCAGTAGCCATGCTTTGGCCCATGCCCTCCCCAAAAGAGGACTGTTACATGAATGGGCAGACCATAACCCCTGTGGCCAACCCGTGGAGGTGTTCACTTGGGTATTTCCAGTTTCTGGCTGCTGCAAACACATCAGCAAAGAACCATCTGGAACAGGTGTCACATTGCGCATGTGAGGGCATCTGCAGGGCAAATTCCTAGAAGGAGAGATGGGTGTGCGCGCCCCCAGGTTCGATCAACATTGCCACATGTCTGCCCGTCGTTATCAGCCACCGCAGACCTGTTACATGCTGGGCACTGAGCTCAATATTTTATCTGGATTGTCGATTTCATTTCACCAGGACCTGCGATGGAGGCTTTTCCAATTCTTGTTTTACAGACAAGGCATCAGAGGCTCAGAGAAATTTGGATATTTGTGAATTATCTGGAAATTTGTGAATTTCACCCTTCAGGCTAGTGTGCCATGGGGCCAGAAGGTCCCCCAACTGTGTCAACCTGGGGTTCAGGCCCTTCCCTTTGGGGTCCAGGACAGGGCCCCCGGGGCGTCCTGCAAGCCCAGGCGCCCAGGATAGGGCTTCCTCCCAACAGTCAGTCTCCTCCTGGGACTGGGCACCCCGCCTCAGGGCCTTGGCATCTGCTGTGCCTCTGTCCACGAGGCTGTCCACTCCTCACACTGTCTCCAGCCTGACTGAGTGCACTTGCTCAGAGGAGCCGGGTCTCATCCTTTCCAGGCAGCCGTGCCATTCAAAGCGGTCCTCCTGCCTCCACTTCTCTTGGGTCCTGGCACCGCCCGGCTGAGCTGACAGTCCTTGAGAGCCAGGGTCTGGGTGGATTGGTGCCGCGCTGGGCAGTGGTCACTAAGCCTGGCGGGAAGGGCAGAGGGGACCAGCACGTAGCCTCGCTGAGTGTGGGAGGCCTCGCTCTATCTGCATCACAAAGGGGCAGGGGGAGTGTGCTGCTCCACGCCGCCCACCACATCTGCATCACAAAGGTGGGACCTGAAGAGCCCCGCAGCTTTGTCGGAGCCGCAGCCCAGCCTGGGTGATTGTTAACCCGCCCAGGTCCCCCAGCTACCAGGGCCGACAAAAGCCGCATTGTGGGGCCGCGGCAGCTGCCGGCATCTGCTCCCTGCGCTGCCACCCAGGGGCCTCCAAGCTTCTCCCCCGGGCGACCAAGGCCCGTGCGAGGGACACGGCCAGGGTCAGAGGAGGAGCTGACCCTGCCTGACGAAGTGAGGTCTCCATGTCGCCGGGTGATTAACGGTGACCCGAGACTCAAAGGAGAGAAGACATGCAGCTGCCACACCCAGGCTGGCGCTTGACAGTGTCTGGGGCCCCACTCAAAGCAGCCTTTATAGCTGGGGAAGCAGGCCGAGGGAGGTTCACTAGCCAGCCCTGCGCCACACAGCAGAGCCGAGGACCCGCTCCTCAGCGGATGGTCTCCATCGCCCCGAGGCTCTGGCGCCTGGGGCAGGGCAGGCGTGGCAAGGTCCTGGGCGGTGGCACACAAGGAGCGGAAGCAGCGAGTATCCACCTCTCCCGTCCAGGGGTTTCCAGAACAGCGTATCTCCCTGGGCCCCCTGAGATCTGCCTGGTCCAGATGGAGTCAGAGGTGTGTCCAGGTCTGAGGCAGGCCAGGAAGACCAGAGTTCGTCTTCCCTTGTATCTGATGCAGAGGCCCTGGGAGACTCGCTGGAGACACGGCAGGGCTCTGCGGGGTCACGCTCAGCACGAGGCTCAGGGACGTGGCCTCAGCGCCGTCCCTGCACTGCGGTATCTCTCTCCCACTGGACAGTTTCCACAGGGCCCATGGGTGGTTGTGGAGACATAACTCACCTTGATACTAAAGAAATGAGAGTTTATCTGTAAAAGGAAGTAACATCTCTTTCTCAAAAAGAACTTTGGTTTCCTGGAGGGAAGGAAGCACAGGAGATTGGGCTGTGACTTTTCAAGGCCTCCTCTATGTCCTGATGAACTGCAGAAGAGGGAGACACATTCCACCTGAGCATAGGGAGGCCTCCATCTCTCTCCCCACGGCAGGTTTTCTTCCCTAAAGAATGCCACAGAAATACCTCCCATCCATGTGCCTTTCTAGAACCTTCTAGAATCAACCAAGAGGTGTCCTCCCCTGGAAGTGGGGTGTCCATGTGACTTCCCCGGTGCAGAGTCCTGTAGAAGCTGTGTGACTTCTGGGGGCCAGGGTTTGTTTCTTTTTATGGAGTGGGGTGCAGAGGGGTGCGCTATGCCAGGGCTTTGCTGTGGCATATGGGCTCAAGTTCCCTGACCAGGGACTGAACTCAGGTCCCTTGCATTGGGAGCGTGGAGTCTTAGCCACTGGACCATCAGAGAAGTCTCAGCAATAAATGTTGCTATCTAGAACCACTGAGTTGTGAGACATTTTGTTACACCATAGTAGCTATAAGACAGTAAACAATTGGCAATGATTGTCACAAGGACTATACAGAGAAAACTGGTCAGTTGTCGGAAAAGATGGCAGAAAGAAGCAGATAAGTGATCTTTTCCTGGAGGGAATGGACATTTATTGGCAGTGTTTGCTTTCTAAGTTTTTGGATATTTTTCAAATTAAATAATGTTAGGATAAGAATGCTACTGAAGCCTGGAATTTTAGAGTGTGTGTCAAAGGGGCCAGGCCTGAGACAGCCATAGTTCCAAGTCACCTTCCAGAGAAGGAGGTTGGGCCGCAAAGACCCCAGTGGGTCAGGTGCTGGACAGAGGTGTGACCTGGACAGGGGGTCCACAACCACCTCCATCGGGCCTGTCGGAGGAGGGTCTGAGCGGGCAGAGAGCTAGCCGCTTGAGGTCTCTCCCTGAGCTGTGAGCAGGGTCTTGAGTCAGCCCCTAAGTCAAATACTGAAGAGATCAAGTCCCCTGAAAATCCCTCAGCTCACAAATCTAGTCCTGACTCAGATTCAAGCCCACCATCTTAGCTTTTCCCTTACCAAGACAGACAGAAATAAATCCCTTTCCTTCCTTCCTTCCTTCTTCCTTTTTACTGTACAACACAGGGAATATGGCCAACATTTTACAATAGTGTAAGTGGAGTATAACCTTAAAACATCGTCAGTCCCTAGGTTGTACACCTGTAATATAATATTGTATATCAACTCTACAATACAATCCACCTTGAGAATCAAAAAGCAATCAAATCACCATACTCAGAGAAATAGTTAAATGAATTTGATTTTTTCCTGTTATGGGACATTATGTTGCTTATAGGATCAAATTTTTATAAAATTTACAACAAGAACAACAAAAAGTCTTGAATGAGCACTAGATCAGACATTTCTAGGTTTACAGTGACCCTTGTTATTTTAGCTACTTTTGCTGTATAACAAATAACCCTGAATGTAATTGCCTACAGCAAGAACCCTTGCTTCCGTGGATCAGGAATTTTGAAAGGGCTGAGAAGGGATGTTTAGTCTGTGCCTCTGATGCTTGGGGCCTCAGCTGGAAGGTCTGAAGCTAGGGGTCCTGAGGCATAGCTTCTTAAAGACACCAAGATGCTTCTTCACCACACCTAGCTTCCAGACCAGGGTGGCAGAGTGTCATCCACGGACACTCAGGGCTCCAAAAGGGAGCCTGTGACGGATGCTCATCAGGACAGCCACGGTGAGGCTGCCGCCTTTTAGGATCGAAAATCACACCAAGCCCCTTTCATTGGGCTCTATGGATTGAAGCAGTAGCCAGTGTCAAAACATTTGTGGCCATGGGGCTTCCCTGGTGGTCCAGTGGGCAAGGGGCGTCAGTTCGATCCCTAGCCTAGGAAGATCCCACATGCCGCCGAGCAGCTGGACTGATGTGTCCAATTACCGAACCAGAGCTCTGGAGCACGTGCGCCCAGAACCGGTGCTCTGCAGCGAGAGAGGCCACTGTGATGGGAGGCCCATGCGGGCCAAAGAACAAAGATAAGTAAATGAAAGATCGATAGAAGTGGCCAATAAAAAAGGTTGTTTTTTTTGGTTTTGTTTTGTTTTTTAACTGCAACAGTATTGCGATACTATTTTACACTGCCTTTCGATCTTGTAACAATTTTTACCTTAAAGAGTGAGCTCTGCAGGCAGGGACGCTGGTGAAGCAGTTATAGGTAGAACAGTGTATGTCACTATGCTGGTTAGGATGAGCCGGACTCCCTCCCCCTCAGCCCGCCCACAAATCTGAGCTGCAGCCTCTGAGTCATGCCCTCCCAGCCCAGCAGTTACTGCTTCATAAAGACACGTGGGCAGATAAAGTTCTTTAAGGAGAGGCTTCAAGGACACAGCAGAAGTTGTCCCCACTCATTGAGGACCCGTTTCCTGAGGGGCTGCATGGCCTGAGGCATACAGGTCTCCGGGCACCATCCAGCGACACACCCAGAGCCAGGGGCATCCGTGTCCCCTTGGAGAGGAACCTTTGGAGGGCCTGCCTCCTGGTGACCCGCCAGAGCCAACTCAGACCACTCAAAGAGCCTCCATCAGCTTTTCCCATTGGGAACTAATTCTGTACTTTCAGGAAATGACTTCTGATTGGAGGTGGCAACCTCTTGGCTGCTATGTGATTCAAACAAATTCACAGGCCTCCCCTGGTGGTCCAGTGGTTAAGACTCTGTGTTCTCATTGCAGAAGGCCCAGGCTCAGTCCCTGGTGTAAGGGAACTAAATCTTACATGCCACAACAAAGAACATGTATAGCAGAATAAATAAAAAGCTAGATATTAAAAAAAAAAAAAAAAAACACCTAATTCATTTTCAACATCTCCTTTCCTTTTCCTTGGGAGAAAATATTTCTTTTTTTCCCCTTTGGAACATCAATTGCCCTGACTGTGCAGTTCTCTGCTTTACATACAAAAGAAGTTTCACGCTGAAGACCGAATCCAAATCCTAAATCAAAAAGCTCTGGTTCAAAAAGCCTCAAGCAAAAAGAACCAACCCATACTACATTTGGAAAATATTTTAAATCAACCAGTTTAACTATAAAGTCAGGCCTAATATCTAGCTACTCTCTCCATGTACGGCTTCCCTGGTAGCTCCGTGGTAAAGAATCCACTTGCCAATGTGGGAGACTTGTGCTCAATCCCTGGCCTGGGACAATTCCCTGGAGGAGGAAATGGCAGCCCACTCCAGTATTCTTGCCTGGGAAACCCAAGGACAGAGGAGCCTGTGGGCTACAGTCCATGGGGTCACAAAAGTCAGACATGACTAAGCTATTGAACAAGTCTCAATGTAGTGTCCTATCCTACACAGGAGCCCAAAGCTCAGAAAGCCAGGTGTGCGTAGAAAGATATGATGGATGGATGGACCCCAAGGCAACCACACACCCACGTGCCCATTCTGAAGAGCACATTAGATGGGGCATGACCCTGCCCCACTTCCTAATTCTCTTCAGCTCTGTCGAAAAGAATACTGCTTCCCTGAATCTGTCACTATCCTTTGGTCCTTCACTAAGTCCTACTAGCAAACAGCAAAGAATTAAGGAGTCTTTATACTATATCGTTTACGACAAATCTGCCCAACCTTGTTAATATGAATACTCATTAGGCAGAATTCCCCTGAGAACCCAGAATGGACTAACCTGGCTCTTATTTAATTGATCTGATAAATCCCCACATTAATTAGCTAGCTTCTCAGAGGCTGGGAATGTGGGCCTCAGGGTGAGGCCAAAGAACTCCAGCTCTGCATCTTGCTAGGTGTGGCCTCGTGGAAGTCTCCTGATCTGAGGCTTGGTTTTCTCACCTGTGGGGTGGGAAGGCATGGCCCCTTTCTTGTGCCATTTCTAGGCAAGTCAGCATGTGTGGAGAGCTCTGAAGCACTCCCTGAAGGCTGGGACTTATTGACTTTGACTGGTGCTGGGCAAGAACTTCAGAGTCAACTCGAAAGGTTTAATGCAGTCTTTGGCTCAGAGCACCCACCAGGGAGGGGGGTCACAGGTTATGAACGGACATTTGGGTGTGAGTGTTGGTGGGGTAGGCAGTGCCTGAAAGGACAAACTATCCCCATCGAAACCAGAGACCCTCTCAGATGATTGGGAGGGGCGTGGATTCTGTGCCACTTGCGCTCAGGCCATCTGCTCCAGCAAGCTGGGAGGGACCATCCATCATTTTAGCGTGCCTCCTCATATGTTTGCTGCCGACCCTGGAGCTGTCTCTCAGGTTTTGATGGCTGGTTCTCAGAAGCGCTTCGGTTTCCATCTCTGTGGCAGCCCACTCCAGTATTCTTGCCTGGGAAACCCAAGGACAGAGGAGCCTGTGGGCTACAGTCCATGGGGTCACAAAAGTCAGACATGACTAAGCTATTGAACAAGTCTCAATGTAGTGTCCTATCCTACACAGGAGCCCAAAGCTCAGAAAGCCAGGTGTGCGTAGAAAGATATGATGGATGGATGGACCCCAAGGCAACCACACACCCACGTGCCCATTCTGAAGAGCACATTAGATGGGGCATGACCCTGCCCCACTTCCTAATTCTCTTCAGCTCTGTCGAAAAGAATACTGCTTCCCTGAATCTGTCACTATCCTTTGGTCCTTCACTAAGTCCTACTAGCAAACAGCAAAGAATTAAGGAGTCTTTATACTATATCGTTTACGACAAATCTGCCCAACCTTGTTAATATGAATACTCATTAGGCAGAATTCCCCTGAGAACCCAGAATGGACTAACCTGGCTCTTATTTAATTGATCTGATAAATCCCCACATTAATTAGCTAGCTTCTCAGAGGCTGGGAATGTGGGCCTCAGGGTGAGGCCAAAGAACTCCAGCTCTGCATCTTGCTAGGTGTGGCCTCGTGGAAGTCTCCTGATCTGAGGCTTGGTTTTCTCACCTGTGGGGTGGGAAGGCATGGCCCCTTTCTTGTGCCATTTCTAGGCAAGTCAGCATGTGTGGAGAGCTCTGAAGCACTCCCTGAAGGCTGGGACTTATTGACTTTGACTGGTGCTGGGCAAGAACTTCAGAGTCAACTCGAAAGGTTTAATGCAGTCTTTGGCTCAGAGCACCCACCAGGGAGGGGGGTCACAGGTTATGAACGGACATTTGGGTGTGAGTGTTGGTGGGGTAGGCAGTGCCTGAAAGGACAAACTATCCCCATCGAAACCAGAGACCCTCTCAGATGATTGGGAGGGGCGTGGATTCTGTGCCACTTGCGCTCAGGCCATCTGCTCCAGCAAGCTGGGGAGGGACCATCCATCATTTTAGCGTGCCTCCCTCATATGTTTGCTGCCGACCCTGGAGCTGTCTCTCAGGTCTTTCGATGGCTGGTTCTCAGAAGCGCTTCCGGTTTCCATCTCTGTCCGCGTGAACAAGCAACAGATGTGAGGGTGGCTCTCATGATCTGGGCTCCAAAGGATTATTCTGCCCTCCAGGGCCACTGGGAGGCTGGACATGAAGTTTTCTGCCCTCTCTCCATGTCATACAACAGGGAATGGCTTGTTTCCCTACTCACATGACCAACCATCAGTGACACCTTGGGAAAGAGGAAGGACGATGCCCAGAGCTGGCATCCCACAGCCCAGACACCAGGAAGCCAGCCCCAGAGGAGAACGCTCTAGAATAAGGCACAGACTTCACTCCACTGGTCACCAAGCTTCTCTCTACATACCTCCTTCTGTCATTGCCCTTCCATCCTCTCCACCTTCTCCCACCTCTGCCTTCACGTCTGTGGGCTACGCAGCAGCAACAGGCAGGCCCTGGATGATTACGGCTCAAACACGGTGACCGTCTGTGAGGACCTTTGACCAGGTTTCTGGGTACCAGGCTCCTCTATTTTGTGATTCCATCATCCCCTGCAGCTTTGTTGATGTAAGCATCCAGTGGGCAGAAGGGAAAAGAGAAGATACAGGAGGAGAGATTCACACTCTAAAAGACGGCAGCCCTCTGCTCATCGTCCCACCCTGGGATTTAGTCACCCGGTCACACTTGGCTGCAGAGTGTGTGTGGGCAGTGTGGTTGCTTGTGGAAAGGGGGGATGGATTTTGTGGCTGTCTTAGTCCAGCTGGGTTGCTGAAACAAAATACCCTAACATAAGGCCTGGTGGCTCAGACTGAAACCATTTAACTAGGATTGGGACTTGAACCCATGTGGCTGGGACTCGAACCCAGTCAAAACCCATGATACATGGTTTCAGGACCTAATAGAGCTCAGGTTCTTGATGTCTCATTGCAGAAAAGAACTCAGTGAGAGAGAAAAATCCCTCGCCCTCTCAGATGATTGGGAGGGGCGTGGATTCTGTGCCACTTGCGCTCAGGCCATCTGCTCCAGCAAGCTGGGGAGGGACCATCCATCATTTTAGCGTGCCTCCCTCATATGTTTGCTGCCGACCCTGGAGCTGTCTCTCAGGTCTTTCGATGGCTGGTTCTCAGAAGCGCTTCCGGTTTCCATCTCTGTCCGCGTGAACAAGCAACAGATGTGAGGGTGGCTCTCATGATCTGGGCTCCAAAGGATTATTCTGCCCTCCAGGGCCACTGGGAGGCTGGACATGAAGTTTTCTGCCCTCTCTCCATGTCATACAACAGGGAATGGCTTGTTTCCCTACTCACATGACCAACCATCAGTGACACCTTGGGAAAGAGGAAGGACGATGCCCAGAGCTGGCATCCCACAGCCCAGACACCAGGAAGCCAGCCCCAGAGGAGAACGCTCTAGAATAAGGCACAGACTTCACTCCACTGGTCACCAAGCTTCTCTCTACATACCTCCTTCTGTCATTGCCCTTCCATCCTCTCCACCTTCTCCCACCTCTGCCTTCACGTCTGTGGGCTACGCAGCAGCAACAGGCAGGCCCTGGATGATTACGGCTCAAACACGGTGACCGTCTGTGAGGACCTTTGACCAGGTTTCTGGGTACCAGGCTCCTCTATTTTGTGATTCCATCATCCCCTGCAGCTTTGTTGATGTAAGCATCCAGTGGGCAGAAGGGAAAAGAGAAGATACAGGAGGAGAGATTCACACTCTAAAAGACGGCAGCCCTCTGCTCATCGTCCCACCCTGGGATTTAGTCACCCGGTCACACTTGGCTGCAGAGTGTGTGTGGGCAGTGTGGTTGCTTGTGGAAAGGGGGGATGGATTTTGTGGCTGTCTTAGTCCAGCTGGGTTGCTGAAACAAAATACCCTAACATAAGGCCTGGTGGCTCAGACTGAAACCATTTAACTAGGATTGGGACTTGAACCCATGTGGCTGGGACTCGAACCCAGTCAAAACCCATGATACATGGTTTCAGGACCTAATAGAGCTCAGGTTCTTGATGTCTCATTGCAGAAAAGAACTCAGTGAGAGAGAAAGTTGTAGGTGAGAAGTGGATTTATTCAGATTCAGAAAAAACATACTTCATAGACAGAGTGTGGGCCATCTCAGAGTGGCATGTTTAGCTTTTATGGGATGGGTAATTTCATACGCTAATGAGTGAGAGGATTATTCCAACTACTTTGCTGTAAAGGGCAGAACTGTCATGGCATCTCTGGATGTGTCATTTAGCTTGCTGGTTGAGGATCTAGGTCTAGTCTGCCATCTTGGATCCATTTGATTCTAATGGGTTTATGTTGTGTCCTTGGGCGATGTCATTCTTTCAAAAGTTGTGCCCTGCCCCTTTCCCTCCAGTTACAAGATGGTAAAGAATCTGCCTGTACTGGGTTGGAAAGATCCCCTGGAGAAGGAAATGGCAACCCATTCCAGTACTCTTGCCTGGGAAATCCCATGGACAGAGGAGCATGGCAGGCTGCAGTTAATGGGGTAGCAAAAGAATCAGACATGACATAGCAACTAAACAACTAAGCGACTAAGGCATAGCGATTAAGGGCCTGAGAAACAAACCAAAGGGCTAGCTTGCCTCCAGAATGCCACGAGGGTGCAACCAAAGCCCTTAGGAGGCTGCATCCATGAGGAGGCCCAGAGACTATTCTAGGCTCTGGGTCCTGTGCAAAGGACCCTGGATTCAGGCCTGCCTCCCCTTACCCAGGGCAGGTGATTGTCAGCACTAGCCCAACATCTAGAAGAGGGCCTACTTCTAGGAGGCCTGCCAGGGTGTGCCCAGGCCGGGGTGTGCCAGGAGGGATCATGGAGCACACTGTACCTTTGGAATCTAGGCAGACTCCTGCTTGCAGGAGAGGGTGGGGGAGGAGGTGGGCAGCTGGTAAGTCAGCACCGGGGTCAGCTCCTTTCTTAATGAAGTGACTGATGGTGGCATGTGGTGAGGCTAACTCCCCGGCCTGGTGGCTCAGACTGAAACCATTTAACTAGGATTGGGACTTGAACCCATGTGGCTGGGACTCGAACCCAGTCAAAACCCATGATACATGGTTTCAGGACCTAATAGAGCTCAGGTTCTTGATGTCTCATTGCAGAAAAGAACTCAGTGAGAGAGAAAGTTGTAGGTGAGAAGTGGATTTATTCAGATTCAGAAAAAACATACTTCATAGACAGAGTGTGGGCCATCTCAGAGTGGCATGTTTAGCTTTTATGGGATGGGTAATTTCATACGCTAATGAGTGAGAGGATTATTCCAACTACTTTGCTGTAAAGGGCAGAACTGTCATGGCATCTCTGGATGTGTCATTTAGCTTGCTGGTTGAGGATCTAGGTCTAGTCTGCCATCTTGGATCCATTTGATTCTAATGGGTTTATGTTGTGTCCTTGGGCGATGTCATTCTTTCAAAAGTTGTGCCCTGCCCCTTTCCCTCCAGTTACAAGATGGTAAAGAATCTGCCTGTACTGGGTTGGAAAGATCCCCTGGAGAAGGAAATGGCAACCCATTCCAGTACTCTTGCCTGGGAAATCCCATGGACAGAGGAGCATGGCAGGCTGCAGTTAATGGGGTAGCAAAAGAATCAGACATGACATAGCAACTAAACAACTAAGCGACTAAGGCATAGCGATTAAGGGCCTGAGAAACAAACCAAAGGGCTAGCTTGCCTCCAGAATGCCACGAGGGTGCAACCAAAGCCCTTAGGGAGGCTGCATCCATGAGGAGGCCCAGAGACTATTCTAGGCTCTGGGTCCTGTGCAAAGGACCCTGGATTCAGGCCTGCCTCCCCTTACCCAGGGCAGGTGATTGTCAGCACTAGCCCAACATCTAGAAGAGGGCCTACTTCTAGGAGGCCTGCCAGGGTGTGCCCAGGCCGGGGTGTGCCAGGAGGGATCATGGAGCACACTGTACCTTTGGAATCTAGGCAGACTCCTGCTTGCAGGAGAGGGTGGGGGAGGAGGTGGGCAGCTGGTAAGTCAGCACCGGGGGTCAGCTCCTTTCTTAATGAAGTGACTGATGGTGGCATGTGGTGAGGCTGCAGGAACACTGTGAATCATTATTTGGTCAGAACACAAATCTCTTAAATGTCATTGACATAATTTGCCTGGGAGAAGAGTGTGATTCCTTCCTGCCCGTAGGAAACCCTCAAGGAGAAGACTGACCTAGTGGCCGGTACAGGCTCCACCCCTGCAGAGCAGTGTGTGGTCCTCGAAGGAGGTGCTGACTCCAAAGTCAGCAGGCCCTGCAGTCACAGATACCCAGGATGCCCGGATGTCCATCCCAGTTCACAGGTCACCGTAACATGTAACCTGAAATGCCTGTCTAGGTTCCTCCTCGGGGGAACCTGGAAGAGTTTTTTCTATCCAGGCCCAGAACAATTCAGTAAGAATTGGCTGCTCTTAATTTTGTGCGCAGGATTTTGTCTCCCGACCCCTCCTTTCTGGTCCTCAGGGCTCCAGTGTCAGGGCTGCCCTCCCATCACGCTCCCCGCACGGGCAGCTGACACGTTTGAATGTCCACTGAGGGCTGCAGACCCTGGCCGGTCTCTCAGGACCAGGGGCTTGCTCTGCTCGGCTTTGGCGCGTTTACCCTCTACGCAGATGGCCTAGGCCTGGAGAAGGGCGGGGAGAGAGCGAGGGTAAGGGCACCGGTGAGAGCCAAGGGCAAGTGGGCGGGGCGGGGCCTGGAGCGTTTCCTCCGGGAGGCCCGACAGTGGGTGGGGCCCGGTGGGCCGGCTCTCGCAGTCGGTGGCTTCGTTAGCCTACCCGGCCGGGAGGGAGAGGGGCAGCTCGGAGAAGCTGGCAGCGGGCCTACGGGAAGCAGGGCGAAGGAAGGGGCCCCGCGTTCCCTGAGCCGCGGCGCCGGCTTCCCGGCACGTAGTTCGCTCCTGTGAGCATCGAGCGCGTTGGGCACGTCACCCGCGCTGCCAGCCTAACCACCAAGCTAGGGCCAGGTCGCCTCTGGTTCACCCAGGATCAAGAGCAGCGCGGCCCGGCCCGGTTGCCGGCCGCCCAGGACGATCGGGAGCTCCAGATCCCTCTCGCCTGCCCCACTCGAGACCCCGATCCCAGCCGGGCCGCGCTGAGCGCCGGGCTCGGCAAGGAGGGAGCGTGCTGCGGGCGAGCGGCCTGCGTCTCTGAGGGCGCGGCCGCCCGGGCGGGGTGTGGCGGGGTTGTTCAGCGCTGGCCCGAGTGGACACGCCTCCTCGCCGGGCACCACGCGCCAGAAAGGAAAGGGAGAAGCGGAGACGAGCCCCGCAGGGCGCGCCCACCCGGCGCCCGCAGAGGCGGGGCTGGAGGGACAAAGGGGTGCCCGCGGAGCGCCCGCCTCCGCGCCGGGGTTCAAGGCTGTCACGGTACAAAAGCGCCGGCAGGAAAACACCCCGCGGGGTCCCCGCCGCAGAGGGAACGGAGCAGGGAGCGACCCGCGCGGCCACGCCCCGGCCGGCCGCCCTCGGACGTGGTGCGTCGGCGTGCCCGGCTCCCTGCTCCGACTTCCGCCCCTCCTCCCGTCGGCCAGGAGGCACGCCCATTGGCACGCGCAGGTCCCAGGCCGGGTGGGCGTTTCTCGCTGGACGGATTGGCTGGGCCGCAAACCCTCGGACCAATGGCGTCCACCCCTGTTCTCGGTCACGCCCCTCCCCGGGCGCGGGCGCGCGACCGCGCCATCCCGCCGGTGCGCGCTCCGGGATCCCCGCCCCCTCCGCGTGCGCAGCTCCTCGCGGCCGCCGCCGCCGCCTGTAACCTGCGCCGCCAGGATGTGGCTGGGGGCTGACGTCGGGTCCAGATGTGGCCCCGACCCCGCCCACCCCCGGGGCCGGGCCGCCCACACCGAGCCGCGGCGCGCACGGCGGCTGTCCCGCCTGCCACAATGCACGGCGAGGCTGCGGCCGCAACTTGGCGCGAGCGTCCCTAACGTGGTTGCTCGGCATCTTTAGGACAGGCCGCCCCTGACGCCGCGCGCGGACCCCACTAGTCCGCGCCCCCCATGCGCTCACACTGAGGTGCCCAGCCGGGCGGGCGCCGAGCCGACGCGGAGCCGCGCGGGTGACGGCAGAGGCGGCAGCGCGCCCAGCCCAGCCCGCGGAGAGGGCGCGCCGCGCCCCCGCCCCCCGCCCGCTCTCCGGAGGCCGTGGGTGCGGATGCGCGGCTGCCGACTCGCAGCGACCAGCAGTACCGCCCGCCTGCAGGCCGGATCCCGCAGCATGGCAGCCGCCGCCTATGTGGACCACTTCGCCGCCGAGTGCCTCGTGTCCATGTCGAACCGCGCGGTCGTGCACGGGCCGCGGGAGGGGCCGGAGCCCGGACCCGAGGGCGCGGCCGCTGTCGCCGCCACGCTGCCCCGCGTCGAGGAGCGCCGCGACGGCAAGGACAGCGCCTCGCTCTTCGTGGTGGCGCGGATCCTAGCGGACCTTAACCAGCAAGCGCCCGCGCCCGCCCCGGCGGAGCGCAGGGAGGGCGCCGCGGCCCGGAAGGCGAGGACCCCCTGCCGCCTGCCGCCAGCGCCGCCGCCCGCCCCCGAACCCACCTCCCCCGGCGCCCATGGCGCGGCGGTCGCGCCCCTCAGCCCGGCGTGGAGCGAGCCCGAGCCCGAGCCCGAGGCGGGGCTGGAGCCGGAGCGCGAGCCGGGGCCCGCGGGGATCGGCGAGCCCGGCCTCAGACAAAGGGGCCGGCGGGGCCGAAGTCGCGCCGACCTGGAGTCCCCGCAGAGAAAGCACAAGTGCCACTACGCGGGCTGCGAGAAAGTTTACGGGAAATCCTCGCACCTCAAGGCGCACCTGAGGACTCACACAGGTCAGTGGGGGCGTCCGGGAGACCGGAGCGCGCGGCCCGAGGCGAGTGCGAGTGGCGCAGCCACGCCCCCGGAGCCCCCGGCTGGGCGCCAGGGGCGATCGGGCCGAGAACGGCCGGGGCCTCGCCCCGTTCCCCGCGGCTCGGGGCTGCGGGCGGCCCCGCGCGCCGCGCCAGGCGGGTCCCGGCGCTGGAAGCCGGCGCCTATGTGGACCACTTCGCCGCCGAGTGCCTCGTGTCCATGTCGAACCGCGCGGTCGTGCACGGGCCGCGGGAGGGGCCGGAGCCCGGACCCGAGGGCGCGGCCGCTGTCGCCGCCACGCTGCCCCGCGTCGAGGAGCGCCGCGACGGCAAGGACAGCGCCTCGCTCTTCGTGGTGGCGCGGATCCTAGCGGACCTTAACCAGCAAGCGCCCGCGCCCGCCCCGGCGGAGCGCAGGGAGGGCGCCGCGGCCCGGAAGGCGAGGACCCCCTGCCGCCTGCCGCCAGCGCCGCCGCCCGCCCCCGAACCCACCTCCCCCGGCGCCCATGGCGCGGCGGTCGCGCCCCTCAGCCCGGCGTGGAGCGAGCCCGAGCCCGAGCCCGAGGCGGGGCTGGAGCCGGAGCGCGAGCCGGGGCCCGCGGGGATCGGCGAGCCCGGCCTCAGACAAAGGGGCCGGCGGGGCCGAAGTCGCGCCGACCTGGAGTCCCCGCAGAGAAAGCACAAGTGCCACTACGCGGGCTGCGAGAAAGTTTACGGGAAATCCTCGCACCTCAAGGCGCACCTGAGGACTCACACAGGTCAGTGGGGGCGTCCGGGAGACCGGAGCGCGCGGCCCGAGGCGAGTGCGAGTGGCGCAGCCACGCCCCCGGAGCCCCCGGCTGGGAGCCAGGGGCGATCGGGCCGAGAACGGCCGGGGCCTCGCCCCGTTCCCCGCGGCTCGGGGCTGCGGGCGGCCCCGCGCGCCGCGCCAGGCGGGTCCCGGCGCTGGAAGCCGGCGCCTGCCCGGCGACCGCGCCCCCGCCGGGCACGCCCCCTCCCTGGGCGCGCTCGGGCGGGGTGATGGGGGCGAGTGTCGTCATCGGGGTCGGGGGCGGGAACCGCCCGCCCAGGCTGGGGGTCGCGCGGGCAGGTGCGAGCGGGCTGGCGGGGCGGAGACGTGGGTGCCACCCGGGGAGGTGGGCTACTCGGGAGCTGAGGGGGAGGGGTGTCCTCGGCCGGCGCCTCCCCCGCCGGCCGGGCGCGCGCTGGGGAGGGGAGGGGCCGGCCCGGGCGCGCGGCGGGCGAAGTTCACGCGGGGACAGGGCTCTCTCCAGCCACTCGGCACATTCTTCCTGTAATTTTTCCAGCGCTCTAAGGTTTAATTTGTCGAAACCAGAGCCAGCGACGGCCGACGCGGGGGGCGGTCCCGGGCTCTTGCCCGCGGCTCTTTGTGGGAGCCCCGCCCATCCGGCCGGCGGGGGCGCGCCCGACCCGAGGGGCTCCTCCGGCTCTCGGCGCTTTCTCCCTAAAGGAGCGCCCTGCCTCTGCCCGCGGATCCGCGCCGCCTTCCTAGCGACCCCGCGCTCACCTGCCGGGGCCGGATGCGGGCAGGCAGCACCTGCGTGGGGGCGGCCGGAGCCGTCATCCTAGGAGCCGCCGACCGCCTCCCACCTCCACCCCTGCGCCGGCAGCATTTCCTTGCGCCGGTCGGGACTTTGTCGTAGATTCCTGTGTAGTTGTTATTTTTGTTTTGTTTTTAAACACGAAAGTGGAAACATCTTTTCAATGGATGGCAAGCTTTCTCTCTAGTTTGGTTTAAAGCAAGCCTGGACGCTCCCACCTCCACCTGCAGAGAAAGCACAAGTGCCACTACGCGGGCTGCGAGAAAGTTTACGAAATCCTCGCACCTCAAGGCGCACCTGAGGACTCACACAGGTCAGTGGGGGCGTCCGGGAGACCGGAGCGCGCGGCCCGAGGCGAGTGCGAGTGGCGCAGCCACGCCCCCGGAGCCCCCGGCTGGGAGCCAGGGGCGATCGGGCCGAGAACGGCCGGGGCCTCGCCCCGTTCCCCGCGGCTCGGGGCTGCGGGCGGCCCCGCGCGCCGCGCCAGGCGGGTCCCGGCGCTGGAAGCCGGCGCCTGCCCGGCGACCGCGCCCCCGCCGGGCACGCCCCCTCCCTGGGCGCGCTCGGGCGGGGTGATGGGGGCGAGTGTCGTCATCGGGGTCGGGGGCGGGAACCGCCCGCCCAGGCTGGGGGTCGCGCGGGCAGGTGCGAGCGGGCTGGCGGGGCGGAGACGTGGGTGCCACCCGGGGAGGTGGGCTACTCGGGAGCTGAGGGGGAGGGGTGTCCTCGGCCGGCGCCTCCCCCGCCGGCCGGGCGCGCGCTGGGGAGGGGAGGGGCCGGCCCGGGCGCGCGGCGGGCGAAGTTCACGCGGGGACAGGGCTCTCTCCAGCCACTCGGCACATTCTTCCTGTAATTTTTCCAGCGCTCTAAGGTTTAATTTGTCGAAACCAGAGCCAGCGACGGCCGACGCGGGGGGCGGTCCCGGGCTCTTGCCCGCGGCTCTTTGTGGGAGCCCCGCCCATCCGGCCGGCGGGGGCGCGCCCGACCCGAGGGGCTCCTCCGGCTCTCGGCGCTTTCTCCCTAAAGGAGCGCCCTGCCTCTGCCCGCGGATCCGCGCCGCCTTCCTAGCGACCCCGCGCTCACCTGCCGGGGCCGGATGCGGGCAGGCAGCACCTGCGTGGGGGCGGCCGGAGCCGTCATCCTAGGAGCCGCCGACCGCCTCCCACCTCCCACCCCTGCGCCGGCAGCATTTCCCTTGCGCCGGTCGGGACTTTGTCGTAGATTCCTGTGTAGTTGTTATTTTTGTTTTGTTTTTAAACACGAAAGTGGAAACATCTTTTCAATGGATGGCAAGCTTTCTCTCCTAGTTTGGTTTAAAGAATTGTGTGGCTCCTCTGAGCGCAAGCGAATTTTTCTGGACACAAGTCTAAAGAATCCTCATACTATTAACCTTGTTATCAAAGGTTTAGGATTCTCATTTGTAAAACAGTTCACTAGCTGATCAGATGACTGATTTTAAAAACCGCAGTTTTCCAGAACCTAGAACTGAATGACTTTTCCTCCCGGTAAATTTGCAACTGAATCGCCCCAAGGCTTGAAGGTGTCAGGAACCGCGGGTCTCAAGAGCTTTACCCCTCCACGCTGACCCCGCATTTCTGGTCTCGCGCTGGGGCCGCTCAAACCACGTGGCAGGTGTGGGGTCGCGGGTGAAGGCGGGGCCGTTTCTAGGCGGTCTGAGTCAGAATTTGGGCTGTGTGAACTCAGGGGGGTGGGGACGTTACTGCAAGAGTGGGTGTGGTCGTGTGGGAGGGGCCAAGCTTGTTTCTGAACCAGGTGGACCCCGCCCCGCCCCGCCCAGTACCGGGGCGGGGGCGGTGTTTGTGCTATGGCTGTGGTTGAGCACCCCGTTGATGGTGCCAGTACTGGGCAGGGGGCTCTATTGGAAAACCTTTCGGCGGCTTATGTTACTGTGACCTCCCCAGCAGTATCCGGCACCCAGGTTCGCGAATTGCGTAGGGACTGGCCCAGGGCTGGAGCTCGGCCGGGTCTCCGCCGGGGGCTGCCTTTCGGGTTTCCTCAGCCCCGCTGGTCCTGCGCGCCACGGGGCAAGATGACCAGATGCTTGGGTCGGGGTCGCTGGGAATCCGCTCCTTCTCTATGGGGTGGAAGCCATCCTCTCCGGGATGCCTGGAAGCCCAAGGCGGCCAGAATAGGATGAGTCCATTCTTTGGTTGCAGTGTGCTACGCTGTTCATTAGTAGAGCAGGGAGCCGGCCCCGCCCTCCAGGTGTAGAAACTCCAGGTAGAAACTCGAATTTCTGTCTCCGGAGCAGACCTCCAAGTCAGGAGTGCCCAGGGTTCCCTTGGGCTCCTTAGAAATGCAGCTTTGGAGATCCCAGATGCTGACTGCAGTTTGAGAGGTCCCCCAGGTGGTCCAGGGCACTCCAGGAAGGCCGTCTCCAGCCGGAGCCTGCGTGTACAGAGCATAGTAAATGTTCAGAGAGGGCACAGGGGCAGCCGGCAGAAGGGAGAGGCTAGTCAGGCTGCTGTAGGGGGTGACAGAGAGGTAACTTGGGAAGGCCCAAGAGGCAGACCCTGGTTAGTGGGCTCCCATCATGTCCTGGGGATAGGGTCCCTGTGGTCAGTAGCTCAGGTCATGCCAGGCTTTTCAAGCCATTAGGGGCCCCCCCACACACTTCCATAGTGATTTGTGGTTGGGAAGGAGGTGGATACTTTAGCCAGGAGGCAGTTGGAAGCTTGCTCTGCCTTTAAGTCAGGGGTGTGGGGTCGCGGGTGAAGGCGGCCGTTTCTAGGCGGTCTGAGTCAGAATTTGGGCTGTGTGAACTCAGGGGTGGGGACGTTACTGCAAGAGTGGGTGTGGTCGTGTGGGAGGGGCCAAGCTTGTTTCTGAACCAGGTGGACCCCGCCCCGCCCCGCCCAGTACCGGGGCGGGGGCGGTGTTTGTGCTATGGCTGTGGTTGAGCACCCCGTTGATGGTGCCAGTACTGGGCAGGGGGCTCTATTGGAAAACCTTTCGGCGGCTTATGTTACTGTGACCTCCCCAGCAGTATCCGGCACCCAGGTTCGCGAATTGCGTAGGGACTGGCCCAGGGCTGGAGCTCGGCCGGGTCTCCGCCGGCGGCTGCCTTTCGGGTTTCCTCAGCCCCGCTGGTCCTGCGCGCCACGGGGCAAGATGACCAGATGCTTGGGTCGGGGTCGCTGGGAATCCGCTCCTTCTCTATGGGGTGGAAGCCATCCTCTCCGGGATGCCTGGAAGCCCAAGGCGGCCAGAATAGGATGAGTCCATTCTTTGGTTGCAGTGTGCTACGCTGTTCATTAGTAGAGCAGGGAGCCGGCCCCGCCCTCCAGGTGTAGAAACTCCAGGTAGAAACTCGAATTTCTGTCTCCGGAGCAGACCTCCAAGTCAGGAGTGCCCAGGGTTCCCTTGGGCTCCTTAGAAATGCAGCTTTGGAGATCCCAGATGCTGACTGCAGTTTGAGAGGTCCCCCAGGTGGTCCAGGGCACTCCAGGAAGGCCGTCTCCAGCCGGAGCCTGCGTGTACAGAGCATAGTAAATGTTCAGAGAGGGCACAGGGGCAGCCGGCAGAAGGGAGAGGCTAGTCAGGCTGCTGTAGGGGGTGACAGAGAGGTAACTTGGGAAGGCCCAAGAGGCAGACCCTGGTTAGTGGGCTCCCATCATGTCCTGGGGATAGGGTCCCTGTGGTCAGTAGCTCAGGTCATGCCAGGCTTTTCAAGCCATTAGGGGCCCCCCCACACACTTCCATAGTGATTTGTGGTTGGGAAGGGAGGTGGATACTTTAGCCAGGGAGGCAGTTGGAAGCTTGCTCTGCCTAGCTTTGTGATCAGGGAATGGTCCCAGGTCCTCCCTGATCACCTGGAAGGGCTGCGGGAAACAAGGGTGTGTGTATGTGAAAATCCTTTGGGAGGTCCTAAGGTCAGCTTTGACTTTGCTCTGATCTCCCACCCACACCTGAGACTGCAGGGTTGGTTGTGTGGCCATGTGGTCCCCTCTTACATCCCCCAGCCATCACCCTGGGGTCTGATGACCCTGTGTCACATTTAGGTAACTTGAGTGTTATAGCAAATAAATGGCAGGACAACACACACACACGTCTTTGCAGCTGAAGCCCCTTACTGTTTGGCTGATTATAACTTCCCCACCCAGACCTCGGTAGTATGTTCAGCCTCACCTGGAGGACTTCCTAGACCAAGAGCGGAGTGTTTTAGAGGCTGAAGGGCTCTGACTTGAACATTCAAGGACTTATAGAGGGGAAATACCAGGTTCCTCTAAGGACCACACCCTGTTTGGTCAGGTCCCACATGTGGAGGTTCTGTGGCCTGGGGCGGGAGGGCTTGGTGGGCCCCAGGTGGAGTGGGCCCGGCTTTCTTGGCAGGCTTGTCCCCAGCCCTTTCCACCTGGTTGCTTCTCACAGTTGTTTCCACAGCCCCTCTCTGCCCTGTTTTTCCTCTAGAACCAGCAGCCAGAACCTCTTCTTGCACCCTGGGCTGGGCTGGGCCTGCCTCAGCAGCTCTGGGGGCCTGGCCAGAAATGTGGGCAGAGCCTTTCCCTCCTGTGGCCCTGGAGATGCTCTTGCCCACCTGGGGTCTGTGTGGAGCAGAAAGTGGAGAAGGTTGCCTCATCTCAGCCATTTTCTGTGATCACTTGGAGGGGCAGGGTTTCTTTGAAATTTATCTTGAGCCCCCCCCCCCCCGCCAACAAGGGATTTGATCCCCAGGGTGGTTACGGGGGCCAGGGTTTAGGTCTCTTCCCTGAACAGGAGCTCTGGCTTTAGAACATGGTCTCCAAGCGCCCAGACCCCTGGCAGGTGCTCCCCGGTCAGCTGCATTGGAAAGGCAGCCTGTCAGCACGGAGGGTGACAACCGGGATCTCCTTCACCCGGAGCAAGCCACGCTGGCAGAGGGCCAGCACTTTGTCTGGGCCACCGCCAGGCCAGCGGCTCCCGCTCCCGCTCCCTCACGGTTGCAGCCGGCCATTGGGCCTGGTTGTGAAACTCTTCAAACAATGCAGAAGTGTGCAGGCGGAGTGCACAAGCCCTCCCCTCCCCCACCCAGCCTCTGCTCCTCTACACCATACGTACATCTCTTCTGAGACCCTTTTAATGGATTTCCTTGTGTGCACACACACACACGTGCGTCCACGGAGTAGGTGATTTAAAAGCACACATGTAAGATCCACCAAACACCGCCCACCAAGGCTTTTGTCCTATGGGCTTGCTTGGGGAGGCAGCTTCATTCTTCTTGCCGGCTGCATCGTGCTCCAGGCTGGGGCTGTGTGGTGGGGCTGCCCCTCCTCCGCCCTCTTACCTGCTGCAGGCTCGGCTCTGTGACATTTCTTGTTGGTGTGCTGCTAGAAACCATGGTGTGCTGCTGGAAACCATGCCACAGTGGCCTCTGCCATGTGTCTTGGTGTCCAGCTGGCTTTCATGGGGGGTTGATACCTGGTGGTGTTAGGGACCAGGGTGGGAGGGCATGCGTGTGCTGGAGCTATTCTGTTGACTTAAAGGACAGGTTATGTTTTGAAAGGAACCTGCTGCAGAGCTTGGTCTCCCAGGGCTGAGGGTTCTATCGCTGGCCTGCCTAATTTTTTTTTTTTTTAAAAAACAACTTCTCCCACTTCTCCTTTTGTACATGAAATCACCACATTGAGAACATTGGAGCAACCTCAACAAAGCCGCATTACCCATGCCTGCCCGTTGGCCGGCCTGCCATCCTGACATGCTTTACCCACGGTCACTCAGCCCCTGCTGCAGTAAGGTGAGCCCCCAGGGGCCACCCAGCTCAGTCTGCATGGGGACAGCTCCGTGTGGTGCCATTTGCTCCCCTCTCCCCTGGCTGAAAGTGGACGGGAGGCCTTCTCCCACATGAGTGGCTGGTAGGAGCAGGTTTCACTTAATCAGAGGCCCTGTGCATGGGGCTTCAGGCCTCTGTAACCTGCAGGGTTGGGGCCCCACCCCTTCCGAGCAGGTGCTGCCATGTCCACTCGCTGCAGGGGGCCCGTGGAGTCCCCTCCCTCTCAGGGCCCGTCTGCCCTGATGTGACTCTGAATCCCTGTGCTTGTCTGACTCCTGGGCATGGTGCATCAGAAGGGCGACGTAACTGAAAGCCAAGGAGAAGGAAACCACAGGGTTGTTCTCACGTAGGCACATATGTGTAAATGTATAACTCGAGAAACCCCACAAACCCCCACAGCACTAGAGCAGACCCAGGGTGTCAGCCAAGGCCATGCTGTCCTCCCCGCCACCCCCTGGGCCTGCGTTCCATGACACCTGACCTTCCCAACAGAGGTCTGGAGCTCTCGGGGCATCGTTAAGTTCTGTCCGGCTTGAACTCAAAGAAGACTGTGGAAAGTGCTTTTAAAATTAAAAACCTGTAGAAGGACGCCCTCAGTGCTCATGTGGTGTCCAGCATGTTTACGCTGCTCGCCGGGGCCAGGGCCTTCCATTTCAATAGGGCTCTCTGCAATGGGCACTGTCGATGTACTGGTTTTGGAAGGATAGCTAGGCTCCGACCAGTTGAGAAAGAGGCCGGACATTGCGGAGCAGGCGAGGGGGGAGCTGCGTGGGTGTGCCCGTGGGCCTGCCAGCTCCATGCGTGTGGACCAGAACCTCAAGGTGTCTGAAGCCTGTGGGCCCCTTGCACACTGCTACCCTGCAGACCCTCATTACTTCTGAAACATGAAGGGACGGCACAGCAAGCTTGCACATGTTCTCCTAGCCATTGGTAGTGTATTCTCTCCTACTTTTAAAAGGTTCTTTCCCTCCTTCTTATCTCCTGTCAATATTAGAATTTCTGCCTTCTTTGCCTCTTGAAATAAAACATGCTTTCTAACATACAGTTCATATTCAGTTTCCCTGAGAACCTCCGCCCCCAGGTGACCCATACAAGAGCCAGGATGTGGTTTATCACACATCACGTTGGCTGTCCTTCTTCAGTGTCCCCCAGTCTGAAAGAGCCCCCCCCATCAATTGGCCTTCGGTTCATCGGCATTTTGGGGATCCAGGCAAGACAATCCCGCAATCTGGATTGATCTTGTTGTTTCCTCATGCTCACAGCCCATGTAAGCCATCTTTGTTCAAGACTACAGAGCAGATAGTGCTGGGGTCCCAGAGGGGGACACGTGTGCTGGCTCACGGGTGACAGGGTGTCTGGCCAGGCTGCCTCTCTGTTCAGGGACGTCCTGCCCTCAACGGTAGGTGACACCCTGAGACACAATGGGGGGTTGTTCGCACATAGCCACATATGTGTAAATGTATAACTCGAGAAACCCCACAAACCCCCACAGCACTAGAGCAGACCCAGGGTGTCAGCCAAGGCCATGCTGTCCTCCCCGCCACCCCCTGGGCCTGCGTTCCATGACACCTGACCTTCCCAACAGAGGTCTGGAGCTCTCGGGGCATCGTTAAGTTCTGTCCGGCTTGAACTCAAAGAAGACTGTGGAAAGTGCTTTTAAAATTAAAAACCTGTAGAAGGACGCCCTCAGTGCTCATGTGGTGTCCAGCATGTTTACGCTGCTCGCCGGGGCCAGGGCCTTCCATTTCAATAGGGCTCTCTGCAATGGGCACTGTCGATGTACTGGTTTTGGAAGGATAGCTAGGCTCCGACCAGTTGAGAAAGAGGCCGGACATTGCGGAGCAGGCGAGGGGGGAGCTGCGTGGGTGTGCCCGTGGGCCTGCCAGCTCCATGCGTGTGGACCAGAACCTCAAGGTGTCTGAAGCCTGTGGGCCCCTTGCACACTGCTACCCTGCAGACCCTCATTACTTCTGAAACATAAAGGGGACGGCACAGCAAGCTTGCACATGTTCTCCTAGCCATTGGTAGTGTATTCTCTCCTACTTTTAAAAGGTTCTTTCCCTCCTTCTTATCTCCTGTCAATATTAGAATTTCTGCCTTCTTTGCCTCTTGAAATAAAACATGCTTTCTAACATACAGTTCATATTCAGTTTCCCTGAGAACCTCCGCCCCCAGGTGACCCATACAAGAGCCAGGATGTGGTTTATCACACATCACGTTGGCTGTCCTTCTTCAGTGTCCCCCAGTCTGAAAGAGCCCCCCCCATCAATTGGCCTTCGGTTCATCGGCATTTTGGGGATCCAGGCAAGACAATCCCGCAATCTGGATTGATCTTGTTGTTTCCTCATGCTCACAGCCCATGTAAGCCATCTTTGTTCAAGACTACAGAGCAGATAGTGCTGGGGTCCCAGAGGGGGACACGTGTGCTGGCTCACGGGTGACAGGGTGTCTGGCCAGGCTGCCTCTCTGTTCAGGGACGTCCTGCCCTCAACGGTAGGTGACACCCTGAGACACTGGCTTTCTGGAGGGCCAGGGTGCTGCTGGTCATCCGTGGAGCCAGGTGCCTTGCTGGGGTGCCATCTGCTCACCTGTATTCAGCCCCTTCTGCCTGGTCCACCTTCTGTTCACCCCCCAACCTCCTGACCTGGATCAGTGCTGGGTTTCCAAGTTTGTTGTTGGAAGTCGTTTTTAAAGTCAAAGAACAACTCCGGAGCTAAGGAGCTCCCTTCCCCAAACAAGCCCAACCCCCTCACTTTAGATTGAAGTCACGTGTTTCTGGATGGTCTGGAGGTGATCCCGGGTATGTGCTGCTCAGGCACCATGCCCACACCTTGGCTCTGTACCCACACCCTGGCTCTTTGCCCACCGTGGCTCCTCCCCCAGACCTGGGTGGGCAGGGCCTGCAGTCAGGGGCACCCTGCATGTGCTGGTGGGTCTCGACAGGCTTTCCCAGAAAAGATGCAAGTCTGGATATCCAAAGTCTACACAACTGAGCCTGTTTTCCGTTCCTTTCACAGCCCCAAGTGGGAAGTCAGTGTCTCCTAAAGATAAGAATTAACTTCTGAGTTCATCTTCCTGGAGGGTCAGGAACAGCTGCTGCGGTGTGGCTGGGATGGGGCGGTGGGGACAGAGGCCCCCAGAGCTGAGCACTGGGCTCAGAGGCCTTGGCCATGGCAGTAGAGGCTGGACCTCTTGAGTTTTTCGTCAGTGGGCAGTGATTTAATGCGAGGCACTTAGTATAGGTGAGCCCCTCACCCAACCCCGAGCTCTGCCACTGACGTGGTACCCAGTACGTTGTTGTGGCTGACCTGAGCATCCCACCCTGGAGTGTGTTTCCATGGAACCTGTTTCGGTGGATCCTGTGACTTCTGGTTCCATCATCTGTTTTACACGTTGGGCCCCAGCCCTCCTCCAGCTCGGAGGCTCTGCAGTGAGCCAGTGGGCCCTAGAGCGGAGGCTACACCCCTTTGCTGCTCCCATGGCCTGGCTCTCTCCTGTCCTCCACCGGTCGCCAGCTGACTTGGATGGGGTGGGGCATCCTGCCCATTCGCCTTGGGCCCTGTGTTCACGATGGGGTGGCCTGGCTCAAGGCTCTGCAGGACCTCATTCTGAACCTGCAACCCATGGGGGTGGAACCCCCTCCAGGTTTTTATAGTGGTTTGTGTGCAGTGGGTGGGGGGTGGGGGATCTGTTGATTGTTCTCTTTTTCTCAAGTTCATCATGCAAAAACACTTGCTCACCAGGAACTTGGCCGCCCTCCGTGGCCATTGGCCAGTCTGTCCCAAGGTGACCTGTTTGGAAAAGTGCTGAGACTCAACGCCTCAGATTAAATGTCCCCGCGCCGCTGCCAGCCCCACACGAGTGGGCAGCCCATGGTCCCTGAGCACAGGCCTGCCTCCTGGAGCCAGGGCCCAGGGTGCACCGTGGGAGAGCTTTGTAAGAAAGTTTGGGGCCCAAATTGGCAGTCACTTGCCAGGGAGTGCGAGGCTCCGCCCGTGCCAGGCCCTGTCTCGGAAGGAGCTTCTGGCGTGGCCTGTGGCCTGTAGACTCGGCTAGTGGGAGGAAGGGCAGGTGCGGGAGTGGGAGGAGCCCAGCAGGGTGGCCGCCTGGCAGGCCTTGCTGGGAGTCAAGGGTCCAGGACGAGCCTCCTCACACCCTTGGGTTAAGCTGGAGGTTATTTTCCTCCAGTGGGAGCAGGACAGGAATTTCCTTCTGCTGTAAACTCCTCTGAGCTTTTCACTTGTTTTTAGTTCTCTTTTATTATATAAACACTGTTTTGAAAATTGGAGTAAGAAATGGCAACCCACTCCAGTCTTCTTGCCTAGAGCATCCCATGGACAGAGGAGCCTGGCAGGCTAGAGTCCACAGGGTTGCAAAGAGTCAGACACTACTGGAGTGACTAACACACTTTCAGTTTATTGAAGGAAAAAAAAAGAGGATAAAGAGCTTGTTTGAGGGCTAGAGGAAGAAGCTAAAGTTAATGGCAGATCAAGAGTAGAGGTTTTTGCAAGAAGTGTTGGGAAAGAGAGAGGAAGCAGAAGAGGCACATACAAACCTCAGCACTCAGCTGCCAGGAGGGGCCGAGCCGGGCCCAGGGGCCCGGGCATGTCCTTGGTAGACAGTAGTGTCTTGCCTGGCCTTTGGCTGCCTGAGCTGCTCAAAACCAAGTCTTGAGATCGGGGTAGGTGTGGAGGGTTAGGTCTTCACTGGGGGAGAGATGGTGAGTGTGGATTAATTACTCAGTTGCACAGATGCTAATCTCAGGTTTGTGGTGAGGGGTGGGCAGTCTGGCCACGTAGGGGCCCCTGCCTGCTTCCCTGACATCTGCCCACGGTCCTCCTTCCTCTGACGGGCCACTCCGGTTTGCCCACTGCGCATGGGTGGTCCTCTCTCACCGGGAGTGAGCCTGGTGAGATGGATGGGCAGAGCTTAGGCGGATCTCCACCCATCACTTCCCCATGTTTGTTCATCGGAGGTCATTTCAATCCTCACACAGGCGGTGTAGGGTTGGGAGGACCTCTCGGAACTGCAGCCCCGGGCACTCAGGGCAGTTTCCCAGGTTTACTTATCTTTTCCGGGGAACCCTTTGGGCTGCCTGCTGGGCATATCCTGTGCCTTGGGAATTCCCTGGTGGCCCAGTGGTTACAACTACGGGATTGCCCGCAGGGGTTGCAGGTTCAATCCCAGGTCAGGTAACGGAGATCCTGCAAGCCTCACAGAACGGCTAAAAAAGAAATAATAATAAAGTTGTCTTGTTGCTCGGCCTAAGGCACCAGGGTATTCCCTGGGAGAGTCTGAGGGATGGTGCAGTGTGCCGTCTTTTATAATAGAATGAAATGTCATTCAGTGTTTTCTTCCAGGTCGGGGCGTGTTTCCTGCACTGGCCGCATGCTGTTGTGTTGGCGATCAGAGTGGTTGCCCTGAGTTACCATCAGGCCTCTGGGATTTGCAGGAAATTCAGCCTTGGCTTCTTTGTTGTTTTTCAGTCGCTAAATCATGTCTGACTCTTGCCACTCCATGGACTGCAGCACACCAGGCTTCCTTGTCCTTTGCCATCTCCCAGAGCTTGCTCAAACTCATGTCCATTGAGTCAGGGTTGCCATCCAACCATCTCATCCCCTGTCCCCGTCTTCTCTTCCTGCCCGCCGTGTTTCCCAGCCTCGGGGTCTTTTCCAGCCAGTCAGCTCTTCACATCAGGTGGCCAAAGAATTGGAGCTTCAGCTTCAGCATCAGTTCTTCCAGTGAATGTTCAGGATTGGTCTCCTTGGCAAGCTCTCCTTCCTAAGCGTTGGGCTGGGGGTTCCTTGCTCACATCCTGCTTTGGATAGGTTGCGTTGGCCTTCAGTTGGCTCACGTCAGCCTTTGAGGAACATCAGTCTTATTCTCCCTTCCCCTGATCATCTCCCTGACTCGTGAGCCGGTTGTTTTAACTTCATCCCGAGTTTAGCTCTTCCCACCATTGGTAGCCCAGCTCTGTTTGCCCACTGCGCATGGGTGGTCCTCTCTCACCGGGAGTGAGCCTGGTGAGATGGATGGGCAGAGCTTAGGCGGATCTCCACCCATCACTTCCCCATGTTTGTTCATCGGAGGTCATTTCAATCCTCACACAGGCGGTGTAGGGTTGGGAGGACCTCTCGGAACTGCAGCCCGGGCACTCAGGGCAGTTTCCCAGGTTTACTTATCTTTTCCGGGGAACCCTTTGGGCTGCCTGCTGGGCATATCCTGTGCCTTGGGAATTCCCTGGTGGCCCAGTGGTTACAACTACGGGATTGCCCGCAGGGGTTGCAGGTTCAATCCCAGGTCAGGTAACGGAGATCCTGCAAGCCTCACAGAACGGCTAAAAAAGAAATAATAATAAAGTTGTCTTGTTGCTCGGCCTAAGGCACCAGGGTATTCCCTGGGAGAGTCTGAGGGATGGTGCAGTGTGCCGTCTTTTATAATAGAATGAAATGTCATTCAGTGTTTTCTTCCAGGTCGGGGCGTGTTTCCTGCACTGGCCGCATGCTGTTGTGTTGGCGATCAGAGTGGTTGCCCTGAGTTACCATCAGGCCTCTGGGATTTGCAGGAAATTCAGCCTTGGCTTCTTTGTTGTTTTTCAGTCGCTAAATCATGTCTGACTCTTGCCACTCCATGGACTGCAGCACACCAGGCTTCCTTGTCCTTTGCCATCTCCCAGAGCTTGCTCAAACTCATGTCCATTGAGTCAGGGTTGCCATCCAACCATCTCATCCCCTGTCCCCGTCTTCTCTTCCTGCCCGCCGTGTTTCCCAGCCTCGGGGTCTTTTCCAGCCAGTCAGCTCTTCACATCAGGTGGCCAAAGAATTGGAGCTTCAGCTTCAGCATCAGTTCTTCCAGTGAATGTTCAGGATTGGTCTCCTTGGCAAGCTCTCCTTCCTAAGCGTTGGGCTGGGGGTTCCTTGCTCACATCCTGCTTTGGATAGGTTGCGTTGGCCTTCAGTTGGCTCACGTCAGCCTTTGAGGAACATCAGTCTTATTCTCCCTTCCCCTGATCATCTCCCTGACTCGTGAGCCGGTTGTTTTAACTTCATCCCGAGTTTAGCTCTTCCCACCATGTGCCCAGCTCTGTGCAAGGCCTCGAGAGACGGACACTGACATGTGTGTGTGCAAATGCTGCCCATGCCTATTTGTACACACATGGTGCACGTACATGTGTGCCTGACGTGTGCACGTACTTAGCCTCCTGCCGAAGCTCAGGGCATGTGTTTCTTTGGAAGGAGACCCGTGGGCAGGCCTCTGACAAGGTGGCTTCAGCCACAGCAGGGGTGTCATCCTGCCCAGTGTTGCCCCGCAGGAGCTGGAGGAAGGCGCGTTGTGTCTGGAGTGGCTGCAGGGGCCACAGGAGCCCGGGAGCTAAGCTGGAGGGTGTGACTCCCTGGGCCCCAGTAGGCGCTTGTTCTGGGCCGATCTGCCCTGATCTAGACCGGCAGCCTGGTGTGGGGTCTGGCTGACCCTAGCTGAGCTCCAAGGCTGCCCGGCTGCGAGTCCAGCTCGGTCCTCACATTTCTTCCTCCTGTCTCCTACTTCTTCCTCCTCCTCTTCTCCTTCCTTTCTTCTCCAGCTCCTTCTTCCTCTCCCACATCTGGAATCTAAGCCCACTGCTAACTTGCTCTCAGGGGTTTCCAGTCTGGGAGCAGGGAAGCAGGGCCCAGGAGGCTGGAGACCCCTACCCTTTGTGCTGTGGCCTGGCTCAGCCCAGGAGACCAGCGGAGGGCTGGGGTGGGGCTGTGGCTTCCTCCTCTGTCCTCTGGGCCCCTGGGGACATCCAGGCAGTCCTTCCTGTGGGGTGTTGGAAGCCGTCTAGCTGTTCCCTGCTGTTGGTCAGCATTCTCCTACACCGCGGAGGGAGAGGTAAACACTGGGTCGCCTTGGCAACCAGCTGTGTGCTGGTGGCGTGGTGAGAGAAGCTTCCATTGTCTCAGGTTTCTAGGATGGGTTTCTATATTGATTTTCTTTTTCTTTAATTAGCTGGAGTGACTAAGATACCAAGATGCCTGACCTGGTTCCTAGAATTTCTTAATAAACATTTATATTCCTTTTATAGGAGGCATGTTTCTTCCTGTGATTCATGGGCTCTTTTAAACTGTGGAGAGGCCCTGGGCCGGCAGGGTGGGGGTGGCAGAGAAGGCCCCCATGGCCGACAGCTGGCATGGCTGCGGGTGGGGGTGCCGGCCGGCCCGGGAGTGCTTACGTCAGCACCGCCCCAGGACTATGTTGACTACGTTGGTGAAGCTCTGTGAAGAGTTCTGGGGAAACGCCTCTCACCTGAGGGTGTTCAGAGCCCCGTAACATGCATCCAGAAGTCTGAGTTCAAACAGCGCCTTCCCCCACAGACACCAGGTTTTCTGAGGAGGCCAGGAGGGGAGCTGTGTGCACCTTGGGACGAGGTGGCACTTGGTGTTTGCTGTTAAACCCTGACTGCCCTCGAGGGTGGCTGGGCCGGGTGTCCCGTATCAGTGGAGGACCAAAAGGGTCTAGGCCAGGAGGGGGCCCCTCTCTGGGTGACACCCATGGGCAGGCTCTCCTGCAGGCCTCGCCCTTTTCCTGGGGCTGTCCTGCTTCGTCCGCCGTGAGCGTCCTCCTCCAGGGGCCCCTGCCCCACCGAGGAGGCGCCAGGTGGGTCTGCAAGGCAGCTCACCTTTGAGAGCTCAGACGAGGCACCTGATGGGGGGTAGGGTGTATGTGGCGGAGGTATAGGTTGTGTGTGCGTGCGTGTGTCTACCCATGTGTGTGGAGGTATAACCTGTGACAGCAGGATTTCCCCCACTGGAGCACTGGTCCCAGGCAACCAAGTGAACACTTTTGCTGACTTCTATTATGGGGAGAAACAAATGATGTAGAATGATCTTTTGAAGCAGGTTGCAGCTCGTGCCGTCAGGGCCGCCCTGGGCCTCGTCGTGTGGGTGAGCTGTGTCCCAGCCTCAGCTCCGGTCTGTCAAGGGCCCGTCTGTCCTGGGCTGCAGACGGCGGCTCCTGTTGCTATGGAGACTCACTGCCTGGAGGCTGCGCTCAGGCTGGGCACGTCGCCCCCGCAGGTGAGGCTCCTTTGTTACCAAGTACCAAGCGCACAGCACTGGCCACACGCTGTAAGGACAGAAGCCGTGACACTGGAGCCTCCAGTGGAGCCCTGGTCCTGGAGCAGCAGTGGGTGTGCCTGGGCTGAGGGTGGGAGGCGCCCCCACCTCCTCACTCCCAGGTGTCACGGGTCTCGACTATCTCGTGGTGATGAGCGGCGGTGCCCGTCCTGCCAGGACTCCACCTGGATGGAGGTGGCCCCTGGGCAGGGCTTCCAGACGCTGGCCGTCATGGGAGAGGGGGCCCTCCTCGAGGAGGCCCCGTCATAACTGGCAGCCTCTTCAGTCAGAAGGACAGAGATCTTGTTGGCAGTGGACGCGGCCACTTCAGGTGGAGGGCGCTGTCGCCGTGACCAGGGGAGCCCCTCTGGACTGACGGTCGCCGTGGGCTTCCTGGGCCTCAGGTTTGAGCAGTGCCGCTTCTTGTTTGCCAGACGCCTGGACTCGTGGACTCCAGGCCATCTGGGGATTTTGCCTCCTTTCTTCTCTCTTTGGGGGCTGCAGTTCTCCGTTTGCAGAGTCAAGAGTTGTTTCCTAGAGGGAAGTGTGAAAGCCTTGTTGAGGCCCGCTTGTCACCTGTGGTGTGGTTACAGTCCTGCCCCGCTCCTGCCAGGTTTTCCCCTCACAGAAGTGCATTTGGTGTCAGGAGGCTTCCTGTGCGGTCTGAGGGCCTCTGTTCCCGGTGACACCTGGGTGCTGCGTGACTTGTCCGTCCTCTGCCGTGATCTGGCAGTTTCAGAGGACATCCGCGGGTGTCTTACGGGTCAGGGGCTGTTCCATGGGGGTCTTTGGACAGAGGAGGGTGTTGCTGAGTGACTGGACTGTCGGTGCCTGAGGGCCCTGAGCCAGGTGCCTCCAGCACCTTGCAGCCCTGCACCTGCATGGCCACGCCCCTGCCCCCACCTCAGGATGCTCACCCTCCTGGAGAAGCTGCGGAGGGCTGAGAAGGGTTCAGCCTTGTGAGGGGACCACAGTGGGAAGGTCCTTCCACCAGCAATGCCCTGGGCCATGGTGGTGCCAACTGGGTTTTGCATGTCCAAGCATGGGAAATGACTGAGGACTATTTACTGCTTACACAGCCCAGAGCTGCCGGGAGGTGGCCAGCCAGGTCTTGGGATGCTCTCTGGTTGGCAGACTCCAATGATGACCCTGTGACCCCCATAGGGGATGGAGTCTTGCAGATCCTGGGGCAGGTGGCCGGAAAGCGCCTTGGCTCCCAGGCTGGAACTGACGTCTCCTGGCCCGGGATCCTGCAGCACTTGGGGAGGCAGGAGGCGTCTGCTTCTCCATGTTCCCAGAGGCCAGAGTCCCCGGGGGCCCTGCCTGCTGCATCCAGTGCCTGTGCTGTGCCTAGAGGCTGTCCCTCCCACCCAGAGGCCGGCCTCGCTCTATCCTGTGCCTGTGGCGGCACAGTCTGTCCAGATATCTGGTCCCCCAATGCGGCAAGGCTGAGGGGTCAGCAGCACGGCCCTCACCCTGTTTTCAGGCCTGGGTCATGGTGCAAATGTGTCCCTGAGTGCAGCCGGGGGTGCCAGGGCCCTGGGAACCGGCATTGGCCGGATACTTGGCCTTTGGGGTGGCCTATCCCTGCCCCACCGACATAGGCCTGCTCAGGAGCCTAGGCTGGGGGTCCTGTTTTCAGCGGCCAGCAGGGAGCATTCCGGGAGGCCTGGGCCATCCTTCCATCCCTTCCCTGGGGCTAACCCTGGTGGTCATGGTATCTGTCTTAAGAATGTGGAGAATGAGTCCTGGCTCTGAGGTTAACGGGTTGTTTTTTTTTTTCCCTTAAAAGCAGTAGAACGTTTCTGTCACCAGTACCAGTGGATTCCAGGACAGAAAAGAGCCTAAAGGATGGCCGGCAGGGGCGCGGCTGGGGTGGGGTGGGAGGGGCTGTGGCCAGGACTCCCCATGCCCCCTGGGTACAGTACCAGCCTCTCCAAGGATGAGCAGGGTCCTGCCTCCACAGGACTGGCACCCAGGAGTGGGATGCGCTGCCCATTGGGGCCAGGCTGGGGATCGGGGCCTGCGGTTTGGGAAGGTATTTCTGGGCTGGCGGTCCATGTCCTCTCAGGCCTTCACAGGCTTGGCTGGGGTGACTGGGCCAGGTGGCGGAGCGCCTTGGCTCCCAGGCTGGAACTGACGTCTCCTGGCCCGGGATCCTGCAGCACTTGGGGAGGCAGGAGGCGTCTGCTTCTCCATGTTCCCAGAGGCCAGAGTCCCCGGGGGCCCTGCCTGCTGCATCCAGTGCCTGTGCTGTGCCTAGAGGCTGTCCCTCCCACCCAGAGGCCGGCCTCGCTCTATCCTGTGCCTGTGGCGGCACAGTCTGTCCAGATATCTGGTCCCCCAATGCGGCAAGGCTGAGGGGTCAGCAGCACGGCCCTCACCCTGTTTTCAGGCCTGGGTCATGGTGCAAATGTGTCCCTGAGTGCAGCCGGGGGTGCCAGGGCCCTGGGAACCGGCCTTGGCCGGACACTTGGCCTTTGGGGTGGCCTATCCCTGCCCCACCGACCTAGGCCTGCTCAGGAGCCTAGGCTGGGGGTCCTGCTTTCAGCGGCCAGCAGGGAGCATTCCGGGAGGCCTGGGCCATCCTTCCACCCCTTCCCTGGGGCTAACCCTGGTGGTCATGGTATCTGTCTTAAGAATGTGGAGAATGAGTCCTGGCTCTGAGGTTAACGGGTTGTTTTTTTTTTTCCCTTAAAAGCAGTAGAACGTTTCTGTCACCAGTACCAGTGGATTCCAGGACAGAAAAGAGCCTAAAGGATGGCCGGCAGGGGCGCGGCTGGGGTGGGGTGGGAGGGGCTGTGGCCAGGACTCCCCATGCCCCCTGGGTACAGTACCAGCCTCTCCAAGGATGAGCAGGGTCCTGCCTCCACAGGACTGGCACCCAGGAGTGGGATGCGCTGCCCATTGGGGCCAGGCTGGGGATCGGGGCCTGCGGTTTGGGAAGGTATTTCTGGGCTGGCGGTCCATGTCCTCTCAGGCCTTCACAGGCTTGGCTGGGGTGACTGGGCCAGGGTGTCTGGTCTGAAGGAGGCAGCCGTGAGACCCCGGCCACACTGAGGGGCAGGGTGGGCTGGCCAGGAGGCATGTGAGGTCCCACACCCCCAGGCAGCATGGTTCGAACCACTACAGTCAAGGCAGCAGGGTCAAGGCAACAGGGCTAGAGTTGGAGGCAGACCTGGCCAGTGGCATATATAGACCTGTGTGTAAAGCCATGTGTGTGTGCTGTCCCTGGAGGACTTGGTGCCACGAGGCCTGCGCCTCCCCTAACACGCGCACATGTGCACACGGCGCGAAGGCACCCTTAGGGGTGAAAGGAGGCGCTGCGGGAGGTAAGGGACAAGTGGGGTCTGGAAGGCCGGGGAGCTGAGCTACCCCACTTTCCTGGCCCCTTCACCAGCGACAGGCAGGCCTCCGTCCCTGCTAGGCGCCGCCTGCCCTGCCCCGGGAGTTGTTGCCACGAGGCTGTGCCAAGACCCTGGGTGGGGGTCTATGGATGCCTCCCATCATGGACACCGCTGACCCTGGGTGTCCACTTGCCGGCTGGCAGCAAGTCTCCTTGCTTAGGCCACAGGAGTGGCATCTGCATCTTCCCATACCCGAGGGAGCCCTCCTGGCGGTCCCGCCTCCGGGTGATTTCTTTAGTTGCTGATTCTTATCCAGGTCCAGAGGGAGGGCCTAGGAGGGCAGAGTGTCTGAATGGGCACCCTAGCCCCAGTCCTGACAGGGGCCCCACTGCTCAGCACCTGGTGAACCTGCCGCCTGTCCCCCAGGAATCCGTCCTTGCGCAGGAATGCCAGGTTGATGGGCTGGGCGCCGCAGCTCCTGGGAAGATCACCTGAAAGCACCACTCCTTTTCCAACAAGACCTAAAGGATGGCGGCAGGGGCGCGGCTGGGGTGGGGTGGGAGGGCTGTGGCCAATGGGATGGGGGCAGGGTCCTGCCTCCACAGGACTGGCACCCAGGAGTGGGATGCGCTGCCCATTGGGGCCAGGCTGGGGATCGGGGCCTGCGGTTTGGGAAGGTATTTCTGGGCTGGCGGTCCATGTCCTCTCAGGCCTTCACAGGCTTGGCTGGGGTGACTGGGCCAGGGTGTCTGGTCTGAAGGAGGCAGCCGTGAGACCCCGGCCACACTGAGGGGCAGGGTGGGCTGGCCAGGAGGCATGTGAGGTCCCACACCCCCAGGCAGCATGGTTCGAACCACTACAGTCAAGGCAGCAGGGTCAAGGCAACAGGGCTAGAGTTGGAGGCAGACCTGGCCAGTGGCATATATAGACCTGTGTGTAAAGCCATGTGTGTGTGCTGTCCCTGGAGGACTTGGTGCCACGAGGCCTGCGCCTCCCCTAACACGCGCACATGTGCACACGGCGCGAAGGCACCCTTAGGGGTGAAAGGAGGCGCTGCGGGAGGTAAGGGACAAGTGGGGTCTGGAAGGCCGGGGAGCTGAGCTACCCCACTTTCCTGGCCCCTTCACCAGCGACAGGCAGGCCTCCGTCCCTGCTAGGCGCCGCCTGCCCTGCCCCGGGAGTTGTTGCCACGAGGCTGTGCCAAGACCCTGGGTGGGGGTCTATGGATGCCTCCCATCATGGACACCGCTGACCCTGGGTGTCCACTTGCCGGCTGGCAGCAAGTCTCCTTGCTTAGGCCACAGGAGTGGCATCTGCATCTTCCCATACCCGAGGGGAGCCCTCCTGGCGGTCCCGCCCCTCCGGGTGATTTCTTTAGTTGCTGATTCTTATCCAGGTCCAGAGGGAGGGCCTAGGAGGGCAGAGTGTCTGAATGGGCACCCTAGCCCCAGTCCTGACAGGGGCCCCACTGCTCAGCACCTGGTGAACCTGCCGCCTGTCCCCCAGGAATCCGTCCTTGCGCAGGAATGCCAGGTTGATGGGCTGGGCGCCGCAGCTCCTGGGAAGATCACCTGAAAGCACCACTCCTTTTCCTGAACCCCACCCCACAACTCAGCACTGGCTGCCTCCCCCTGGCTGACCCCGCCCCCTTGGTGAGGCGTAAGATGATGTGCTCAGGACCCCTCCTGATACGCCTGTCTGTCATCCCAGGGGCTCATCCCCAGCCACAGCCCAGCTCCACGCGGCTCCCACAGAGCCCGTCCTGCTTTTGCGTCTCCTACTTCCTACCTGAACCCCGGCCTCTCGGCCTCAGGGGCTTCCAGGCCAAGGCTGAGCCCTGCCACCCCCACCCCCACCTCCGCACTAGGAAGGGGCTCCCGCAGGGTGACCCCCATGTTGTCCCAGCACCTCCCTTCTGTGCTGCCTCTCTCCAGGCAGTGCCCTCAGGAGGTGAAAACAGCACCTGTCCCCCAGTCTTTCAGTTTCCAGGTGGGGACCCAGGCCCGCGATCGTGCCATCAGGGCTGGGAGGTCGGGAGGTGGCCATGAGAGCACTGGGCTGGGGGCTGGCCGGAGAAGGGCTCTGGGGGGCAAACGGGAGCCAGCCTTCAGCCGGGGCTGGGCCAGGGACCAAGCTCAGCAGGTGTGAGTTCTTGGGGGCTGAGAAACTGGCCAGAGAGGCATGCAGCCGGGGTGCGGTGCCCCTCCCCATCATCACCCTTGGAGCTCCGCGGGCAGCACCGAGCCTCCTGAGGAGAAGGCTCCTGCAGCCGACCCTGGGGACCACCTGGGAGGCCAGGGTCACTCACAGTGCACTGGCTCTGTGCCCAGGCCACGCTGGGCTGGCGTAGGTTTGGGAAGTAAACTTACTGGCACTGTGGGGGCGGAGAGGGGAAATGAGGGATCTTTCCAAAGCTATGAGCCAGGCTTCTGTAGGATGGAGGGGCTTGAGAGTGGACTGTGGGCTCATGGGAGCAGAGAGGCACTGCCCCGTCACCGAGGGTTAGAACAAGGCAGGTCTGGACCAGGCGCATTGCCTTGATGAGAGCCGAGCCCAGGGTGTGGGCATCCAGGGGTTGAGAAGGACTGTGGGAAGGGGCGTCTCATGGGGAGTCCTCATCAGGGGAGACTAGATGGGACGTACAGACTCGATGCTGCTCAGGACCTCCTCGCAGGAATGCCAGGTTGATGGGCTGGGCCCCAGCTCCTGGGAAGATCACCTGAAAGCACCACTCCTTTTCCTGAACCCCACCCCACAACTCAGCACTGGCTGCCTCCCCCTGGCTGACCCCGCCCCCTTGGTGAGGCGTAAGATGATGTGCTCAGGACCCCTCCTGATACGCCTGTCTGTCATCCCAGGGGCTCATCCCCAGCCACAGCCCAGCTCCACGCGGCTCCCACAGAGCCCGTCCTGCTTTTGCGTCTCCTACTTCCTACCTGAACCCCGGCCTCTCGGCCTCAGGGGCTTCCAGGCCAAGGCTGAGCCCTGCCACCCCCACCCCCACCTCCGCACTAGGAAGGGGCTCCCGCAGGGTGACCCCCATGTTGTCCCAGCACCTCCCTTCTGTGCTGCCTCTCTCCAGGCAGTGCCCTCAGGAGGTGAAAACAGCACCTGTCCCCCAGTCTTTCAGTTTCCAGGTGGGGACCCAGGCCCGCGATCGTGCCATCAGGGCTGGGAGGTCGGGAGGTGGCCATGAGAGCACTGGGCTGGGGGCTGGCCGGAGAAGGGCTCTGGGGGGCAAACGGGAGCCAGCCTTCAGCCGGGGCTGGGCCAGGGACCAAGCTCAGCAGGTGTGAGTTCTTGGGGGCTGAGAAACTGGCCAGAGAGGCATGCAGCCGGGGTGCGGTGCCCCTCCCCATCATCACCCTTGGAGCTCCGCGGGCAGCACCGAGCCTCCTGAGGAGAAGGCTCCTGCAGCCGACCCTGGGGACCACCTGGGAGGCCAGGGTCACTCACAGTGCACTGGCTCTGTGCCCAGGCCACGCTGGGCTGGCGTAGGTTTGGGAAGTAAACTTACTGGCACTGTGGGGGCGGAGAGGGGAAATGAGGGATCTTTCCAAAGCTATGAGCCAGGCTTCTGTAGGATGGAGGGGCTTGAGAGTGGACTGTGGGCTCATGGGAGCAGAGAGGCACTGCCCCGTCACCGAGGGTTAGAACAAGGCAGGTCTGGACCAGAGGCGCATTGCCTTGATGAGAGCCGAGCCCAGGGTGTGGGCATCCAGGGGTTGAGAAGGACTGTGGGAAGGGGCGTCTCATGGGGAGTCCTCATCAGGGGAGACTAGATGGGGCACTGAGGGAGGGAGAGGGTGGCGAGACTCTGAAGGCCAGGGAAGAGGAGAGAAGTGGGTGTCCTGGTGCCCTTGCATCCCCAGCCCCTGGGCCCTGTGGCTGCATGCGCACCCCTTCCCTCCATGGGCATCTTTGGGAGAATGCACAGCCCCCGACCCCCAACAGGAGGGAAGGCTCTGGCAGCTTCTTCCTGCTCTTTCTGGGCGCCCCTCGTCCATTTCTGAAGGTGAGAGCCAAACTGTAGGTTTCCTGCTGGTGGAGGAAAGTGGAAAACACTCAGGATGGGGGTGGGTTGCCAGGCTGCCTGCGGGAGGGTCTGGTCTAGGGAAGAGATACCAGCACGATAGAGGTGCAGGAGCAGCCGGCAGCCCCTGCGGTCGCCTCTGACTCGAGTTTGCACTCGGATGGTAGCAGAACCCAAGGCCTGGCTGCATCTGCCCAGCCCAGTGCTCTCTGGGAGGAGGAGGGGCACACGTGGCACACGTGCATGCGCACACACACGTGTTTTTACTGAAAATGACACATTAACTGGAGAAGAGTATTACAACCCACTCCAGTCTTCTTGCCTGGAAAATCCCATGGACGAAGGAGCCTGGCAGGCTACAGTCCATGGGGTCGCGAAGAGTCAGACACGACTGAGTGACTGAGCACCCAATTTTGGAAAATTTAGAAAAACTCAAAAGAGAGATTACGTGGTCCCCGGTTTTACCTCCCAGAGTGGTTGCCTGGCCCTGTCCTCACCTTTGCGGCTCTTCACCAAGACTGGGAACACCAGGAGGGTGGACAGCCAAGCAGAGAACTCCACGGCATCTCCGGGAATGGCGTGCCTTTTCAGATGACCCAGATCCGCCACCCCCGGGCCCAAGGGCAGCTTCTGAGTCGGTCTCATCAACCGTTGGAAAATGTGTGCTCCACCCACTTAGGGCTGGCTGCTGGTGCCCTGGGACCGGGTGAGACAAATTCCTGTTTCTTGTAAGAAGTTGCTTTACTGGAAGCTGCAGTCTCAGCACATTGCGTTTGTTCTCATTCCTGATTATCATGAAAGTGTGTTCAGAAAGAAAGAAGGAAAAGCAGTAGCCTTAATCCCACCACCCACGAGATGCTACATTAACATGTCTGCCTGTGTCTGTTTTAACATGAAACGTGGGCTCGTCCCACAGGGTTCATTCTAGTTCGGCCCTTTCCTGCCATGACATGCAGTGGTGGTCACCCCTCCTGAGCAGGTCGTGATTGCCCTGCGTGTCGTCTGTTTGTCCCGGAGTCCTCACCAGGCCCTGGGCTGGGAGCTGCAATCCCTCCAGTGACTTGCGCTCCTGGAGAGCCTGTGATTGTGGTCACCCGAGGTGGGCTTGTCATTGTCTTGGCAGCCACCACAGGAATGCCCACTGAGGGGCAGATTGCCTTCTAGACGGGAAGAGTGAGTGGTGCGTGAAAGCGCCCGGCCCAGCCCCCTGGTAGGAGGAAGGATAGTCTGACGTGGCCAAGGCTTCGCCATGAGCTGAGCTGGCTGCTTGGGAAGGCCTCAGACCCACTCTTTACCCCAGGCCCCTCTGATTGCCCTGTTGTGCACCCCACCTCAGGGCCCTTGGGGCTGGAGGGCATTGTGGTCTGGCCTCGGATACCAAGATTGCCCGGCCCTGGGAAGGCAGCCATGGAAGCTGTGCTCAGCATTGGCTTAGGCCGCGTCCACAGCTCTCCATCTCTTCTCAGGGCTGGGATCCGCAGGGGACCCTCCTCCACCGGGACTCGGATTCTGCCCCTTGAGCCACCCTGGCGCCCAGCTCTGAACGCGTGGACCTGGTGGCCCTGGCGGTGGCCAGCCGAGCCCCGGTTAGAGTTCCTGGAGATGTAAATGCAGCAGAGGTCGGCACTGGGCGAATGTGGGTTTGGGCCAGCCTGGTGAGGTGTGGGCCGTCACTCGCCCTGCAGTGGCTTCAGGGACTGAGGTGACCGCCCCTGTGAAGGTGGAGTCACGGGTGGTGGTTCCAGCTCCTGGCCCAGGACTGGCCCCAGGGAAAGGCCTCCAGCAGCCTCTCTGGCCTGGGAACAGGAGCCCCAGCCTGGGGGCCAGGATCGGCTCGTGGCCTCTGTGTTCCAGGCCCCTGCCAGCTTCAGCAAAAGCTGTGCATCACAGGCCAAGCCGAGTGCCCTTAGGAGTGCAGGAAGACAAATCTCTCAGGTCCCAGGACCACTGGACGGCCTCTAGGGGAGCACCACTCCCTGGCCACTGAGTCCCTCCCTTGTCTGTCCACAGCCACCATGCAGCCGGCCCCTCGCGGGGCCGTCCACCTCCCAGCCATGCCCGTGTGCTCAGGGCCTCTGCCCACCCGGCCGTGTGGCCCGCAGACCCTCCGGCCTGGCTTCCTAGTGTGTCACCCAGCCGTCCCCGTGGAACCAGCGCAGGGACTTGGGGGCTTGGCTTCAGGGCACAATCATGGCAGTGGGGTTACACCAGCCTTCTCGGGAGCAGAAGTGGGCCAGACTAGTGCCCGGGAAAGCCGTCCCTGCGGCCGTGGGAGAGAAGGCCAGCTCTCAGGGCAGCAGCAGCAGGAAGTCCCTGTGGGTGGGAGGAGTGGAGCCCCGGGAGGGGCCGGGCTGGGTAGAGGCCCTGCCATCTGGCCGCCCACCCCAGCTGCCCCCTGTCTGGCTGGGTCCTGGCAAGGGTTGGGCGGCATCCAGATTTGTTTTCATTTTCAATTCCCTTTATTGCTCAAACCACCTCAGGGCCGCAGAAAACAAACCGTTATCCTCAGCCGACCTCAGATTCCTGGCCTCAATTGTTTGCCATTTGCTAATTTTAGCTTCTGATCATTTCCACCCTCGTCCTCCCCCCAAAGGGAGACACACACCAAGAATAACGCTGGGAAGGGGGGTGGCGTCAGTGGCCAGAGTTCCCACAGCCATCGGGCCGTGAGCGGGGGTGGCCAGGGCCTGCAGCGAGACCCCTGGGTCCTCTGGGTGGGGATCCTGCACCCAAAGGCCTCGGGCCTGACGAAGAGGAGGAGGACTCTGAGTCCTTTTAAATAGAAAAGGACATTCACAGAAAAGGACTCTTTTCTCCTTTTGAACAGAAATCAGGCTCTTTCTGGGAAGCCCCCATCCCCCACAGCCTGGCCTGGCCTGGCCTGACTCTCGGACCACTGGAGGCAGCAGCTCCCCTGTGCTCCCCACCTTCTGGACAAGGGGACTCACACAGTCTAGGGGCCCACGTGGCACTTGGCATGGCCAGGCTCAGTCCCTACCCAGCACTAGGGCTCCGGCCCGATCTACAGGCCTCAGGAGGCCGACCCAGAGCCCCTGCCCAAAGCCCAACCTGGGGTGCGGCCAGCGCGCCCCAGGGACCAGAGCAGGGGCGAGGTTCAGCGAGCAGGGCAGCCTCTGGGTCGGGCCTGCTTGAGTGGAGCCTGTAGCCCCAATGCCCTGGTTCTCTGCAGGGTCGCCAGACACCCCTAATGTGTCAGGGCCCCAATTTGGGGACAAAAGTCTGGCATGTCTTAAGCTAGCGTAGCACTGAGTAAGGTGGAACAGAGACGCAGAAGCCCGGCGCCCTCTCCCCTGGTGACCATGGACCTGGGGAGGGGGCAGGATTCCCCCCAACTCCTGCACCTGCTATCAGTCGCCTGGTGGGAGCAGGCAGGCACAGCTGCTCTGGACCCAGAGTTTTATGGAATCAGAAGCAACAATAGAGTCAGCCGAGAGCTCCTGGGTGACATAGGCTGCCGGGGAGGAGGTGCAGCTGTCGGCGTGGGGGCCGAGCCCACGCGCCTGGTGCCTCCACCTGGTGGCTCTGCAGACGGACCGTGAGGCCAGCACAGCAGCTCTCCGAGGAAAGGCTGGGCTGCTGTGAACTCCAGACCAGTCGCTCTGGTGTTCGCAAAGGCACAAGGTGGGCAGGCCCCGTCACCGAGGCTCGCCTCCACCTTCGGGCTGTGCTTCATCCAGAGGCAGCCGTGTGGCCTCTTCGTGGTGACTGCCATGCCCTCCACCAGGTCGCAGTTTGGAGCATCATCTGCTGACTTCCTGGGACAGTGGAGGGTGTTTCTCTTGGGGTGAGACTGGGCTTATGGCTTTTGGGGAAAGGCAGCACAGAGGTGAGGTGCTCTTCTGTGCTTAGTCGCTAAGACATGTCCTACTCTTGGCGACCCCACGGACTGTAGCCCACCAGGCTCAGCCTCTGTCGGTGGGATTCTCCATACCAGAAGACTGGAGGGGGTGTCCATTTCTTAGAAGTGCTCTTCTGGTCACTTCCTCTCAGCAGGAGAGTGACAGCCCCTAGCACTGGTACCTTTGTTGTTTCTCACGCGTTCCAGGCTTGACCATGGCCCAGGTCAGGTCGGCTCCTGGGTCCCTTGGACCTGTCCGTCATGCTCACTCTCGTGCACTTCCTGTCTGGCCTTACAAACTGCTTCTGGCTCATCGTGTGTGTTTCCTGCTTCAGTCCTAGAATGAGCTGTGTCTCAGAGGATCCCTGTTTCCTTTTGTTGCTGTGGTACTTAGAAACCAAGATCTGGGGGCCAGAGTTGTTCCTTGTTCCCTAGTAGTTGCTGCTTCTCACCTTTCTCGGGGGGACAGAGTCAGGACACACAGATGTGTCCTCACCCGCAGCCTTCACTCACTTAGCCCTCTGCGTGGACACAGGACTGAGCGTGAGTTCACACCAACACCCCAGGTTCTCGGGCAGCTACCCCCTGCCAACGCACCTCGGAAGGACTCACCAGCTTCCCCTGGTCCAGCTTGTAACTGCCTCTCCCACAGCAAGAAACGGGCTCCCTCTACCTGCCATGCATCCACCTGTTGGTTTAGCCCTGGAGTATGTGCAGAGCACTTGACAGATGGTCTGCCCTGGATTCTCTTGTGAGGCTGGGGCCCTGATGACGTGCAGGCCCCTTGTCCCTGTTCTTCCCCCCTCATCCCCAGATGCCATGTCATGTGTTGGTAATACAGCCAGAGTGTGCTATCCCAGCCTGCCCTCACCCTGGGATCCCCAGCCTCCGCTCCAGTCTAAACATTTGCACACGTGCCAGTGCATTCTTGGTGGAGTCCAGTCATGGGTTTTGGCCAATGCGCAGTCTGTACCCACCCTCCCAGTACCAGGCAGAAGAGTTCCATCGCCCTAAAAAAATTCTGCTCTCTGGTCAGCCACTCCCTGATTCTCCAGCCGCTCCAGCCCCTGGTGTGTTTTGTCCTTACCGTTTTGCCTTTGGGGGCAGAGGTCATAAGAATAGTCAGACAAAAGAAGCACCTGTACCCCAATGTTCATTGCAGCTCTCTATACAATAGCTAGAACATGGAAGGAACTTAGATGCCCATCGATGAATGAATGGATCCAAAAGCTCTGGTACATATATACAATGGAATACTACACAGCTGTAAAGAGAAATGCAGAAGAATCAGCCCTAATGAGGTGGCTGGATCTAGAACGTATCATCAAAAGTGAAGTCCGTCAAAAAGAGAAGGACAAATACAGTATATTAACACATATATATGGAATCTAGTAGGGTGGTGATGATGGCACACGCAGTGAAGTGACGGAAAGACAGACATGGACAGTGGACATATGGATATTGTGGGGAAGGAACAGAGGGTGGGAGGCGTAAAGGAAGGAGCATGAAGGCCTGTACTATCATAAGTGAAGAAAATAGCTCTAGTCATTGCTCTGTGAGAAAAGGGGATCCTTCAGGGGTGCTGTGTGATGGTCGGGAGGGGAGGGAAGGGGGGGATATACATATGACTAATCTGAGAACATACATATCTGTAAACAACAAAACTCTGTAAAAGTTAAAAGCAAAATAAAGGTTTAAAAAAAAAAAAAGAATAGTCAGACGACGTCTAGTGTGTGCAGGAGCCGGTAGTTCCCTCCCTTCTCTGGCTGAGGTGTGCTCCAGGATGTGAACGCAGTTCACCCCTCACCCACAGGCAGCACTGATGGCTGGTGCTGGCCGATGATGCCTGGGTGTGGGATTGCTGCCTTGTCTAGCGAGTCAGTGTTCAACTTCATAAGACCCCGCCAGACCATCTTGTAAAGTGAGCCTCCCAGGCTGCATTGCCACCAGCAGCGAACCAGCGTTCCAGCTGCTCCGCCAGCGCAGTCAGCTTTTTGGATTTCCACTGTTCTCCCTTGTGTGTGGGCTTCCCAGGTGGCCCTAGTGCTGAAGAGCCCACCTGCCAATGCAGGAAACGTAACATGTGGGTTTGATCCCTGGGTTGGGAGGATCCCCTGGAGGAGGGCATGGCAACCCATCTGGAGGATCCCACGGGCAGAGGAACTTGCCTCCAGTCCACAGGGCCGCACAGTTGGGCATGACTGCGCGACTGAGCACACGTGCCCGTGGCCGATGCCGTCCTGTCTTTTACCCATGTCTTCTTTTTATTTTATTTTATTTTATTTATTTATCTTTTTGGGGGGGTGGGGAGTGGGGTGGGGAGGAAGGGGGACGGGCGGGCCTCTTCTATTGGTCCTCCATTTCTCTATTTTCATCCGTCTTTGTTCTTTGGCTCCTGTGGGCCTCCCATCGCGGTGGCGTCTGTCGTTGCAGAGCGCCGGCTCTGGGCGCATGCGCTCCAGGGCTCCGGCTCGCGATTGGACACATCGGTCCAGCCGCTCTGTGGCACGTGGGATCTTCCTAGGCCAGGGATCGAACCGGCGCCCCTTACACTGCAAGGCGGTGTCCTTATCCACTGGACCACCAGGGGAAGCCCCTACTCGTGTCTTCTTGATGAGCAAGGGTACTGAGCACGTAGTGTCTGCCGTCTGGACAGCTTCTTTAGCGAGTTTGGGTCTCTCACTCAGGGTTATCGTATAGTCCATAATTCACTTATTGTTGAGATGGAGGAGTTCTTTATATATTTTGGATATGAGTTCCCTGTACTTGTCTGTAACTTTTATTTATTTGCTTTTGGTACAGGGGGTGCTATGGCGGTGTGTGGGCTTCTCTTGTTGTGGAGCACAGGCTCCAGGTGCACAGGCTTAGTTGCCCCACCATGTGTGGGGTCTTCCGGCCTACGGATTGAACCTATGTCCCCTGCATTGTCAGGTAGATTCTCAACCACTGGGCCCCAGTGGAAGCCCCACACCCCCTTTGCTTTTGATTAGCCTTACGTGAAGAACATTTTTATCAAGTGAATAAACCTGGATCTTTAATTGTGGATTCCAAACTCATGTCCTCGTTTTTCTGGGCTGTTTGGGGAGATCTCTGATACATGGATTGAAATGTAATTCCCAGGTTGTCGGCGGCTGTCAGGGCTGTGGTGCTGCCCATCATCCTCCCAGATGGGCTCTGACAGCATGCTGCTCCCGAGGCGGGGGATCTCCCCTCTGAGACTGCAAGGAGGGGCTGGGCCTTGACAGAGCTGCTCCCTCCGCTCAGGGAAGGTGCTGTGGGGTCCCTTTGGAGGCAGTTAGTAGCGTGACCATCAAAACAGAGGGGAAAGAGATGGAATTGTCTGTTCTTGGGGTTCAGGTCACATGAGTCGCTCGTGGCCATGGTCTCCTGGGGGAGCTCCCTAGTGTGGAGCAGTCCAGGGTCTGGAAGCGTTTAGGCTGGAGGGGACTACATACGTCACCTGCCTGTTCCTTCAGGAGAAGCGGGGTGTGTGTGTGTCTGTGTGTCTATGTGTGTCACACACAGAGATGGGCTCCAGAGCCCATGTCTGGAGTGGCTGCTGGCAGAAACCTCTGGTATTTTATTTTCGCTTGAGAACGCAAATTTTCAAATGTGTTTTGTAACCCTTAGCCAAAGCAGGGAAAACACCTTTCTGAAATGCCTGGCATGTGTCCTTCTGACCTTTGCAGGCAGGTGTCCCGTGTGTGTCTGTGGCGCTGCCCTCTGCAGGGGCTGGGCTGCTGGCTTCCACGGAGGCGGGCCCAGGTCTGAAAAATCTGTGTTAAGTATGTAGATGCCCCCGTGGCTCTGTGGGAAAGAACTCCCCTGCCAATGCCAGAGACACAGGATACATAGGTTTGATACCTGGGTCAGAAGATCCCTGGATGAAGGCATGGCAACCTGTATTTTTTTCTTGGCTATGGCGGTGTGTGGGCTTCTCTTGTTGTGGAGCACAGGCTCCAGGTGCACAGGCTTAGTTGCCCCACCATGTGTGGGGTCTTCCGCCTCGGATTGAACCTATGTCCCCTGCATTGTCAGGTAGATTCTCAACCACTGGGCCCCAGTGGAAGCCCCACACCCCCTTTGCTTTTGATTAGCCTTACGTGAAGAACATTTTTATCAAGTGAATAAACCTGGATCTTTAATTGTGGATTCCAAACTCATGTCCTCGTTTTTCTGGGCTGTTTGGGGAGATCTCTGATACATGGATTGAAATGTAATTCCCAGGTTGTCGGCGGCTGTCAGGGCTGTGGTGCTGCCCATCATCCTCCCAGATGGGCTCTGACAGCATGCTGCTCCCGAGGCGGGGGATCTCCCCTCTGAGACTGCAAGGAGGGGCTGGGCCTTGACAGAGCTGCTCCCTCCGCTCAGGGAAGGTGCTGTGGGGTCCCTTTGGAGGCAGTTAGTAGCGTGACCATCAAAACAGAGGGGAAAGAGATGGAATTGTCTGTTCTTGGGGTTCAGGTCACATGAGTCGCTCGTGGCCATGGTCTCCTGGGGGAGCTCCCTAGTGTGGAGCAGTCCAGGGTCTGGAAGCGTTTAGGCTGGAGGGGACTACATACGTCACCTGCCTGTTCCTTCAGGAGAAGCGGGGTGTGTGTGTGTCTGTGTGTCTATGTGTGTCACACACAGAGATGGGCTCCAGAGCCCATGTCTGGAGTGGCTGCTGGCAGAAACCTCTGGTATTTTATTTTCGCTTGAGAACGCAAATTTTCAAATGTGTTTTGTAACCCTTAGCCAAAGCAGGGAAAACACCTTTCTGAAATGCCTGGCATGTGTCCTTCTGACCTTTGCAGGCAGGTGTCCCGTGTGTGTCTGTGAGCGCTGCCCCTCTGCAGGGGCTGGGCTGCTGGCTTCCACGGAGGCGGGCCCAGGTCTGAAAAATCTGTGTTAAGTATGTAGATGCCCCCGTGGCTCTGTGGGAAAGAACTCCCCTGCCAATGCCAGAGACACAGGATACATAGGTTTGATACCTGGGTCAGAAGATCCCCTGGATGAAGGCATGGCAACCCCCTCCGGTATTCTTGCCTGGAGAATCCCATGGATAGAGGAGCCTGGCGGGCAGAGTCAGACACGACTGGGCACACATGCACATGTAGTTGTGTATAAATGTGTTTGTATACATCCTTTCGCGCTGCACTCTTTCTGACTGCAGACAGCAGTGCAGCTGAGAACCAGAGGGACGTGAGATGAGGTCCCCCAGATACAGTGTGGGTCCTCCCCTCAGTGACAGCTCTGGGGCACGTGCGTTCCCCCACCCCCGCACACGGGGCAGTGGAGCTTGCCACTTGTCTGTCTGTTCCTGGTGGGCCCATGGGAATGGACCTGAGTGTGAGGAGACCCCTGTCTGGTTTGTGAGACCATCAGACAGCTGGACCGGCTCCCCATTCACCTGCCCCATCCAACACAGGAACCCTGGTTGTGGTGACACAGGGGGCTACGCCGAGGAGGCCATCTCGGGGTCCATGGGGGCAGCTCTCACTGGCTTTCACCTGGCATCGGTCCCCTGCAACGCCACAGAGGAAGAGAGTGCTCCAGCCCAAGGCTCCGGGGGCATTACAGGGGGTGGGGCTTGCAGAATGGCTTCTGCTTTCCTTCCTGACCTGGGCCCCTTGGAGACCTGCTCCAGTCTGGGGGACAGGGGGCACAGGGCCAGGTGAGGGCCAGGCAGACCTTGGTCAGGCCTGTGATGGGGGAGGGCCCAGCCTTTGTCCCCAGATCTGGAAGGCTCCCGGGAGGGCCCCTCTCCCCCGACGGCGTGGCGGTCTTCAGTGAGGAGAGGGTCAGGTGTCAGGGCAGCCTCCTCTTCCATGTGTGCGGCCTGCACTAACCGGCAGCCAGGCCTGCTGCAGGTGAGGCCTCTGAGTCCTGCTGCAGCGTCCACTCCCGCAAAGAGAATCAGGTAGAGCTGCTCCACGTGGCCGCGGCCAGCCCAGCCCTGGCGAGTCTGGTGACCTGGGCCCTGTCCTGAGCATCTGGGGCTGGTCCTCGGTGTCTCCCAACAGTTATAGCAGAAGTAGGTCAGTAACAGAATTTTTTTTTTTTTTTGGCATCACCTCCCTATCAGAGGCATTTTCAGATGATAGTAAAATGGCTTCCCTGTTTTAATGCTGACTTCCTTGCTTTGTGAATTCAGCTCTGAAAAGTGCATCACCTGACTCTGTTCTGTTCGAGCCTCATGACTTTCTTCTGAGGGAAATTAGGCCTGCTTCTTGCCGCTGGAAAGGCCCGGTGTGGCTGCTGGGCCTGGGGCAGAGCCCAGACTCAGGGAGGAGACCTGCTTGGTTCCTTGAGCGTGGTGGGTGTGGACAGGGGCGCCCCAACCCAGGCTGGGGGCCTGCCGCGCCTCCGTTGGGGAGCTGAGGAGGCACCTCGTGGCATGTGTGGGGAGGGTGGGCTCAGCGGACAGGTGTTGGCCTCGGGCCATCTGGGTGATGGGGCGGAGGACGGACTCCAAGACTCCTCCCCTCTTCTTACCTGGGACGTCAGTGGCCGAAGTCAGCATGGGCAGCTGGCCACAGCTGAGCCTGGTCCTTTGTGGGGAGGGAGGAAATCTGGGCATGCCGTGCCGTCGTGTGAGCTAGGTGAGGCCATTCTGACTTTGGACCTCAGTCTCCGCCTTAGAGATGGTTCATCCTGACCCCACCGCCTGCCTCTTGGGGTGGGTTGGGTCCCAAAGAGCATACGCACGCCTGTGCACCACAGGGACTGGGTCCCTGCCAGCGAGGCCCACCTGGGAGGCCAAGGAGGGAGGAACTGAGGACTGGGGGAGGGGGCGCAGGAAGAGGAAGTGGGGCCAGAGAGTGTGCAACAGCCTCTGCTTGAGAGCAGGGCATGGCGAGCCCCACCCCTGGGCCAGGCCCTCTCCCAGGGGCTCTGTCTCATCTCTTTTTTTCTTTTTAAATTTTTATTTATTTATTTTTGGCTATTCTGGGTTTTCACTGCTGCCGCAGGCTCTCCTCTAGTTGCAAGGAGTTGGGGCTACTCTCTAGTTGAGGTGAACAGGCTTCTTGTTGTGGAACTCAGGCTCTAGGGCACACCGGCTTCAGTAGTTGCAGCACATGGGCTCCAGAGTTGCAGCTCTGAGGCCTTAGAGCACAGGCTCAGTCGTTGTGGCTCACGGGCTTAGTTGCTCTGCAGCATGTGGGATCTTCCCGGATCAGGGATCGAACTTTTCAGATGATAGTAAAATGGCTTCCCTGTTTTAATGCTGACTTCCTTGCTTTGTGAATTCAGCTCTGAAAAGTGCATCACCTGACTCTGTTCTGTTCGAGCCTCATGACTTTCTTCTGAGGGAAATTAGGCCTGCTTCTTGCCGCTGGAAAGGCCCGGTGTGGCTGCTGGGCCTGGGGCAGAGCCCAGACTCAGGGAGGAGACCTGCTTGGTTCCTTGAGCGTGGTGGGTGTGGACAGGGGCGCCCCAACCCAGGCTGGGGGCCTGCCGCGCCTCCGTTGGGGAGCTGAGGAGGCACCTCGTGGCATGTGTGGGAGGGTGGGCTCAGCGGACAGGTGTTGGCCTCGGGCCATCTGGGTGATGGGGCGGAGGACGGACTCCAAGACTCCTCCCCTCTTCTTACCTGGGACGTCAGTGGCCGAAGTCAGCATGGGCAGCTGGCCACAGCTGAGCCTGGTCCTTTGTGGGGAGGGAGGAAATCTGGGCATGCCGTGCCGTCGTGTGAGCTAGGTGAGGCCATTCTGACTTTGGACCTCAGTCTCCGCCTTAGAGATGGTTCATCCTGACCCCACCGCCTGCCTCTTGGGGTGGGTTGGGTCCCAAAGAGCATACGCACGCCTGTGCACCACAGGGACTGGGTCCCTGCCAGCGAGGCCCACCTGGGAGGCCAAGGAGGGAGGAACTGAGGACTGGGGGAGGGGGCGCAGGAAGAGGAAGTGGGGCCAGAGAGTGTGCAACAGCCTCTGCTTGAGAGCAGGGCATGGCGAGCCCCACCCCTGGGCCAGGCCCTCTCCCAGGGGCTCTGTCTCATCTCTTTTTTTCTTTTTAAATTTTTATTTATTTATTTTTGGCTATTCTGGGTTTTCACTGCTGCCGCAGGCTCTCCTCTAGTTGCAAGGAGTTGGGGCTACTCTCTAGTTGAGGTGAACAGGCTTCTTGTTGTGGAACTCAGGCTCTAGGGCACACCGGCTTCAGTAGTTGCAGCACATGGGCTCCAGAGTTGCAGCTCTGAGGCCTTAGAGCACAGGCTCAGTCGTTGTGGCTCACGGGCTTAGTTGCTCTGCAGCATGTGGGATCTTCCCGGATCAGGGATCGAACCGGTGTCTCCTGCATGGGCAAGCGAGCTCTTTACCCCTGAGCTACCAGGGAAGCCCTCTGGCTCACCTTGAGGAGCTAGCTTCTTTGGGACAGAGGGTGGAGTGGGGGCCCAAGTTGGCCCAGGACTTGTCTGTGTCAAGGAGCAGCCTGGCTCCCATGGGAGCCTCCAAGAACCTCTTTGTGGCTACTGGCGACCGTATCACCCCCAATGCCCCCCTGCCACAGCCCCGCGCCTGCCCTCCTCCCCCCCGCCCTTTTCCTGTCTGGTTTGGGTCCCAAACCCAGAGTCTGCACAGGACACCCAGCTCCCACATCTTCCCTGGGCCCTGGCAGAGGACTCCCGTTCTCCTGCCTTGAATTTGGGCAGCAGGATGAACTCTCCAGGCTGCAAGCAGGGGAAGAGTGGCAGCCAGCGCCTCCCCTGTCCCCTAGGCTGCTTCTGAACAGTCAGTCGTGGGAGGGTAGACAGAGCGGCTTTTACTACAGGAGCCTGGGAGCCCCCAGCCATGATCCCCGCCCCTGGTCTGCTACTGTTGGAATGTGTCTCTACTGTCTTTTAAGCCAGGGCGGGTCTGTCACCCGGTTCATCAGGGAGAGCCCTCCCAGCCAGCCTGTCTGCAGTGTGATCGGGGCTCTAGAGCCCAGTAGTCCTGCCATGGGAACTCCTTTTGAAAAGGCAGGATTTGTGGCTGCCGTTTTCTAGTTTGCTACTGATTTGTTTTTAATTTTTAGATAAATGCACCATATGTTCCAAAACGCAAGGCGTTTAAGTCCTTTTCCAAGGAAAGGTCTCCGAGTCCTTGCCCTGCAGGCACCCAGCTCTGCCCTTCAGACCTGTGGTCCTTCGTCCTCAGGTGCCCGCTGCCGAGCGGCTCCACAGATCCAGGCAGACCTTCGACATATGCGCCGCTGCTAGCTTTCCACCTGCACATCCTGCTCCGGCCCTCGCTTCCCAGTCATCACTGTCCCCAGAGATCTTTCCATCTCAGTGCAGGAAGAACCTGCTCCGCTCTGAGGCCTTAGAGCACAGGCTCAGTCGTTGTGGCTCACGGGCTTAGTTGCTCTGCAGCATGTGGGATCTTCCCGGATCAGGGATCGAACCGGTGTCTCCTGCATGGGCAAGCGAGCTCTTTACCCCTGAGCTACCAGGGAAGCCCTCTGGCTCACCTTGAGGAGCTAGCTTCTTTGGGACAGAGGGTGGAGTGGGGGCCCAAGTTGGCCCAGGACTTGTCTGTGTCAAGGAGCAGCCTGGCTCCCATGGGAGCCTCCAAGAACCTCTTTGTGGCTACTGGCGACCGTATCACCCCCAATGCCCCCCTGCCACAGCCCCGCGCCTGCCCTCCTCCCCCCCGCCCTTTTCCTGTCTGGTTTGGGTCCCAAACCCAGAGTCTGCACAGGACACCCAGCTCCCACATCTTCCCTGGGCCCTGGCAGAGGACTCCCGTTCTCCTGCCTTGAATTTGGGCAGCAGGATGAACTCTCCAGGCTGCAAGCAGGGGAAGAGTGGCAGCCAGCGCCTCCCCTGTCCCCTAGGCTGCTTCTGAACAGTCAGTCGTGGGAGGGTAGACAGAGCGGCTTTTACTACAGGAGCCTGGGAGCCCCCAGCCATGATCCCCGCCCCTGGTCTGCTACTGTTGGAATGTGTCTCTACTGTCTTTTAAGCCAGGGCGGGTCTGTCACCCGGTTCATCAGGGAGAGCCCTCCCAGCCAGCCTGTCTGCAGTGTGATCGGGGCTCTAGAGCCCAGTAGTCCTGCCATGGGAACTCCTTTTCAAAAGGCAGGATTTGTGGCTGCCGTTTTCTAGTTTGCTACTGATTTGTTTTTAATTTTTAGATAAATGCACCATATGTTCCAAAACGCAAGGCGTTTAAGTCCTTTTCCAAGGAAAGGTCTCCGAGTCCTTGCCCTGCAGGCACCCAGCTCTGCCCTTCAGACCTGTGGTCCTTCGTCCTCAGGTGCCCGCTGCCGAGCGGCTCCACAGATCCAGGCAGACCTTCGTACATATGCGCGCACGCGGTGCTCAGCTTTCCACCTGCACATCCTGCTCCGGCCCTCGCTTTTCCCAGTCATCACTGTCCCCCAGAGATCTTTCCATCTCAGTGCAGGAAGAACCTGCTCCGCTCTTTCCTCATAGGACGCTGTCATGCGAGCGTCTGCTAAGTGTAGGTAACGGAGCCCGGAAGGAGGCATGAGCTGTTTGGAGGCCTTCGCTGCTCTGCTGGATCTAGCCCACCTCCTGTCTGTAGGTGTGCAGGACCACCCCCAAGCTGCACCCATCTGTCACTGGGTAGTCATTGCCTAGCTATCCTCTGCAGACACAGTGGCATTGTGTCCTTCCATTAGCCAAGAGTGGGCTTGTCTGCTCCCGCCGCCTCGGTACCTGGATAGGTGTCTGTGGGGTTTTGCTTGAATCTGTCCCCTGTTGGGCAACATTGAGCACCCATTTGGGTGTTCAAGAGTCATTGTACCTCCTGTTTATGAACTGGCAGTTAGACCTCTCACTCGTTTTTCTACTGGTGTTTATGATTTCCTTTAATTTCTGTCAACTCTTCCAGTACAGGAGGTCAACCCTTTGTAACAAGAACTACACACGTATTTTTCTCAGTTTGTTATTTAGTTTTTGCCTTTTCCTTATGACTTTGTTTGTGGAGATATATTTTACACTTTAGTAGTCAAATCTGTCCATCTTTTCACTTATGGCTTCTAGACCTTTATGCATAGAAAGAATGTCTAGTATTTTAAAGGAATATGCTCATGTTTCCCCCTAAAACATCTGTGGTTTCACTTTTCTGTGAGCCAGAGTTTATCCTGGTTTGAGGTATGAAGTGTGAACCAGCTGTTAGCTAGCTGTCCTCAGACATTTTGCGGACCTGTCCCTCAGCCCTGCCTTAGAGGCTGTTTTCTGTTCTATAACTCCCGTCGTGCTCTGCTGCCAGTCAGCAGCCTGTGCAATTGCTGATAGTCCAGTCCCCGACTTCATTCTCCTTTTTCAGAGTGGTTTTTCTTTGGCTGTATTTGTTTGTTTTTCTATATGAACTTTAGGACCAAGTTAGCCTATTCCAAAACAAAGTAAGGTAAAGCAACAGCCAAAAATGCCTACTTAGAAAAAAAAAAAAAAACACTTGCAGTCCAATGGTTAAGAATCCGCTTTCCAATGCAGGGGATGCGGGTTCAGTCCCTGGTTGGGGAACTAAGATTCCACCTGCTGAGCCCCCAAGTCACAACTAAGACCTAACACGGCCAAATAAATAAATATTAAAAAAAAAAAACAAACACCTGCATCCGTTGTACAGACGTGGAGACACATGCACCTGCAGAAGGTAGACTTTCTCCTTTGCCTCGCGCCCCCAGGCTGTGTGTAGCCATCTCCAGCCAGGTGCCACCTCCCTTTGTGTCCTGCCAGCTCTGGCATGTGCGAACGCGCACGGGAGCGTGTGTCAAGGCACACAGCAGCATTGGAAGAGAGGACCCGGGCAGGGCAGAGCCAGGTGGTTTCGGCAGAGACGAGCATGGCTGGTAGGTGTATGGCCCGTGATGCTCCCCAGAGCCCCGCCAGTGATAACTGCCTATCTCCTTTTTTTTTTTTTTTTCTCGCCTATCTCCTTTGAGCATGTGTGTGTTCTCACACTGAACCCTCACAGTTCCTTTGAGACGCAGCCATGACCATGGAGCAGGCATGCAGGAGTGGGAGAGGGGCGGGGAGTGACCTCTGCAGGGGGCTTCCAGGCAGAAATCGCCTCTTCTGCCCTCTGAGTCCCAGGGCGAGGGAACCCCACCAAGTGGCAGCTTTTCCTCCCAGGCCTCACCTCCCTCGCTGTACAGTGGTGGGTAAGAGCTTCCAGCCTGGACTCCCCAGGACACGCGCATCCACATGTCAGCTCTGCGGGGCTCTGTGAGCTCCAAGCAGAGGAGCCAAACGGCCTCCTAAAGGAAACAGGGAGGTCGGCGTCCCCGTCAAGAGGCAGGCCTTTCTGCGGACCCCGAGGCTGCCAACCTGGCTTTTCTTGGAAGCTGGCAATTGATCAGCCCCAGTGGTCGGCCATCTGCCGAGATGGCCCAAGTGGGAGGGAGAGCAGGCCTCCCAGGAGTGAACAAGGCCATTTTGAGGTCGGGAGCTGGAAGCGGGTGCATGTTGGAGACCACAGATTGGAGCCATTTATTGATGAATGACAGACTGCTTGCTGGCAGCCAATAGCTCAGGCCTGGGAGCTGAGAGCAGCTGTTCCTCTGTGGAGGCCTCCGCCCGGGCTTCCCGATAACTCTCTGGATATCCCTATCCCCCACCATCCTCCTTGTGCTCCCCGAGGTCTGCTCTGGTGGGGCTTGTGTGCCGCTGCACCACCTGCTTTTCTCTCCTGGGGCCACTGGTCAGACCTCTTCTCCTTTCTCCCTTCCCCAGAGGGAAGCTCATTCAGGCTTCCGGGAGCTGGCGCTGGTAGAGCCCAGCACTCATTGTCCAAAAGGGGCCCTGGTCTGCAGGCGCTTTTCCTGTTCTGGCTCAGGGCACCACCCCCGCTCGACTGCCTACCGAGGCTCATACACAGAAAAGAACCCGATGTAGGTACTCCACGATGGAGTCAGCACCTCTTCACGCTGGGGAGGCTGGCAGTTTGGCGAGGCTGGATGGGGCCTGGGAGGTCACCGGGAGCACCTGTCCTTGACCGAGGGCAAGTAGGAGGCGGTCTCTGGACCAATCTGAGTGGAGCATGCGCACTAAGGAGCCTGGCTGCACCTGCGCGGGGCGGGCCCCGGGGCGGGGGCTCCCCGAGGAGAGCCCTGGGCTCCCGCCCAGCCTCTTGTGGCTTCTCAGAAAGAACACGCTGTCCCCGCCCAGGCCTGCGGCTTGGGCAAGAGTGTGGGACGCCCTGTTCCCTGATAAGATGAGGCAACCGCTGTGGGCTCCCTTACAGGGCGCTGGGGGACATTTATGTAATCCCCGCCCTGCGCGTCTCCGCCCACCCCCACGACCCGCTGCCTGCGGGCCCCCTTAGCAACTGCACACCCCCTTAGCAACTGCACACCACCAGGCTCGGCCCCCACCTCCTGGCGGGTACCCATCCCTTACCCAGTCCGTGGGTCCCCAGGCCTGTCACAGTGACCCTGGCCCTCCCCCAAGTTCCCTCCCTCCTCCCCCAGCATCCTGCCCCCTTCCTCTCACCCTGCCTCCCTTCACTAGGCCCCCTCCGCCCACAGACCTGCAGCCCTCCTGGCTTCTGAAGGTGTGGCAGTGGGGCGCAGGGTGGGGGCGGAGGGGGGCAAGAAAGCTACAGGAGACCTTCACGGGGCTGGGTGTCTTCCGTGCTAGGCCGAGCGCCCTCCGGTGGTGGCCCGCGGTACCGCTCCTGTCTCGATGTCCCATCCCAGGAAGAGGCAGAGACAAACTTGAGCTTCGTTTCTTCTGGGCTTTATCTAGTGCTCAGGTGGACTCCCCAGCGGGCCTGGACATTTTGGCCTCCCGCCCGGCTCTGGGTACACTCCCCACACACACACTCAACTTAGCCACCATGCCACCTGGGGTCAGTCTCTGCACCCCTACCCTCCAGAGTTTTTCAGAGCGAGACCTCAGACACCTGCAGGTACCCTTCCAGGGGGCCCTAAGGTCAGAACTGTTTCCGTAACAACAACATCATCTGTCCTTTATTCTCTCAAAAGAATACAGTGTAACGTCTCAGAGGCTGCGATGTGTAGTGACATCACCCCTTGGCAGCTAATGGATGTGTGCTTGAGTTCAAATTTTTTATTTTAATTTCAGTGATACATGTCAGTGAACATAACCCAGGTGAACAAAAGCTCCCTAGTTCCTTCCTAAAAAGTTGAGCAGCGCTGTTGGGCAGGACTCCGTCCTCGTCCACGGTGTCTTTGTCCCACCCTCCTGGTCAGCCTCCTGGGTGTCACTCAGATCACAGCTCAGAGGCCAGCCGAGATCAACCCAGTGCTGCTCCCCACCAGCATGAATCATAACTTCTGAATGGTTTATCTGTCTGTGGAACGGCTTATGGCCTGCAGGACGGGCAACCAGAGGAACAAAAGAGGGCAGGGAGAGCCCTGTCTGGCCTCGTTTGTGGGATTGTTGTGAAGGATAAATAATACACAAAAACCCCGAGAGCAGTACTTGGCTCAGAGCTCAGCCCTCATGACTCATCATCATTTGACATTTTTTGGGCCATTTGATATTTTTTGGGCTGTGCTGGGTCTTCGGTGAGGTGTCCAAGCTCTTTGTTGTGCACTCAGGCTTTCTCTGGTCATGGTGCACAGGTTAGTTGCGCCCGCTCCTTCACTGGGTTCAGCCCTCCTGGCTTGAAGGTGTGGCAGTGGGGCGCAGGGTGGGGGCGGAGGGGGCAAGAAAGCTACAGGAGACCTTCACGGGGCTGGGTGTCTTCCGTGCTAGGCCGAGCGCCTCCGGTGGTGGCCCGCGGTACCGCTCCTGTCTCGATGTCCCATCCCAGGAAGAGGCAGAGACAAACTTGAGCTTCGTTTCTTCTGGGCTTTATCTAGTGCTCAGGTGGACTCCCCAGCGGGCCTGGACATTTTGGCCTCCCGCCCGGCTCTGGGTACACTCCCCACACACACACTCAACTTAGCCACCATGCCACCTGGGGTCAGTCTCTGCACCCCTACCCTCCAGAGTTTTTCAGAGCGAGACCTCAGACACCTGCAGGTACCCTTCCAGGGGGCCCTAAGGTCAGAACTGTTTCCGTAACAACAACATCATCTGTCCTTTATTCTCTCAAAAGAATACAGTGTAACGTCTCAGAGGCTGCGATGTGTAGTGACATCACCCCTTGGCAGCTAATGGATGTGTGCTTGAGTTCAAATTTTTTATTTTAATTTCAGTGATACATGTCAGTGAACATAACCCAGGTGAACAAAAGCTCCCTAGTTCCTTCCTAAAAAGTTGAGCAGCGCTGTTGGGCAGGACTCCGTCCTCGTCCACGGTGTCTTTGTCCCACCCTCCTGGTCAGCCTCCTGGGTGTCACTCAGATCACAGCTCAGAGGCCAGCCGAGATCAACCCAGTGCTGCTCCCCACCAGCATGAATCATAACTTCTGAATGGTTTATCTGTCTGTGGAACGGCTTATGGCCTGCAGGACGGGCAACCAGAGGAACAAAAGAGGGCAGGGAGAGCCCTGTCTGGCCTCGTTTGTGGGATTGTTGTGAAGGATAAATAATACACAAAAACCCCGAGAGCAGTACTTGGCTCAGAGCTCAGCCCTCATGACTCATCATCATTTGACATTTTTTGGGCCATTTGATATTTTTTGGGCTGTGCTGGGTCTTCGGTGAGGTGTCCAAGCTCTTTGTTGTGCACTCAGGCTTTCTCTGGTCATGGTGCACAGGTTAGTTGCCCCGCTGCATGTAGGATCTTAGCTCCCCAGCCAGGGATCCAGCTCTCATCCCCTGCCGTGGAGGGCAGATTCTTTTTTTTTTTTTTTTAATTTTATTTATTTATTTTTGGCTATTCTGAGTTTTCACTGCTGCTGCAGGCCTTTCTCTAGTTGCAGGGAGTGGGGGCTACTCTCTAGTTGAGGTGAGCAGGCTTCTTGTTGCAGTGACTTCTCTTGTAGAACTTGGGCTCTAAGGCACACGGGCTTCAGCTGTTGCGGCACATGGGCTCAGTAGTTGTGGCTCTGAGGCTCTAGAGCCCAGGCTCAATAGTTGTGGCTCACAGGCTTAGTTGCTCCGCAGCATGTGGGATCTTCCTAGATCAAGGATTGAACCTGTGTCTCCTGCATTGGCAGGCGAACCCTTTCCACGGAGCTACCAAGGAAGCCTGAGGGCAGATTCTTAACCACTGGACTGCCAGTGAAGTCTCCTCATTTGGCATTTTAGTTTGCTTCTAATTGAGACAATGTTCTCACCTGCCTTCTGTTTTTCCTGGAGTTTCTAATTGCCTTTATTTTTTCTCTTAACCAAAGAATAAGATGCGCCTTCACTGTGTCGTGAAATTTGTTCAGCCTCTTGGGCATCCTGTCTGCTATGTAGAGCCCCTTTTGACTTGTCGCCCTCCCTGTGTGGTCCCTGGCCCACAGCTCCAGCGGCCCATCAGGTCTCTCGCTTGCTCCTGTCCTGGACTGACCCTTCATGGTTCACTCCCTTCCCTGGCTTCTCCGTTTCCCTTCTTTTTGCTGGTGTGTGAGGGGGCCTCTTGGGAGGATCTGTTGCTCTGTCATCTACGGGCTGTCCCAGCCTCGTTCCCTCCTGGATGCCCTGCTTCTCCCACATCACCCTAGTAAGCTCTGCAGTCTCTCCTAGTGTTCTCACACTGCAGGCCCTCTTGGCAGGAGCCTTTGCCCACTACCCTGCCCACCTCTGTGCTAACCCTTTCCGTGTCAGTTTCTTGTCGCCATTTTTTACTGTGACAGATTGTTCTTGTTGTTCAGTCGCTCAGTCGTGTCTCTTTGCGGCCCTGTGAACTGAAGCACGCAAGGCTTCCCTGTCCTTCCCCATCTTCGGAGTTTGCTCAGACTCATGTCCATTGAGTTGATGATGCCATCCAACCATCTCCTCCTCTGTCGTTCCCTTCTCCTTTTGCTTATCTTTGCCAGCTTCAGGGTCTTTTCCAGTGAGTTGGCTCTTTGCATTGATAATTTCCTCTCCATTTTTTCTGTTCTTTTTCTCAGTAGTATCTTCTGTTAGATGTTGCATCCACAGGATTGATTCCCTGTGACCCTGAACTTCGACCTGCTACTGTTTGTAACTACCAGGTGGGAAGTGGTTTGCTCACCGGCTTGATTGTGAACCCCTGCCCCCCCACACCCTTCCACCTAAAACAGAACCAGTAGGGAGAGCAAACAGAGCCCCACAGAGCTCTCGGCTTCAGCATGGCTAGGACCCAGAGAACACGACAATGTTCACGTGTCTTCTAGAGCTGTTTTGTCTATTTTGGGGGGATATTTCCTTGAATATGTTTCTAGTTTTTCTATGGGATTTTTGTTTGGGCAACAATACTCTTAATTTCTAAACACTATTTTCTCTTCTCTGAACTTTTTTATGGTATCCTGTTTACTCATAAAATTTCATCTGAAATTTCTCAAGAATGCTAGTCAGAATTTTTAGGTTAATATTCTCTTCTGTTTCCTGGCTTCCCTCTTTCCTTTGGAGTCAGTGGTTTTGTTGCTCTTGGCCTTGCCCTTTCATGCCACTGGGTGTCCGTCTGCATTGAAGATTGACTGGCTCTTTGGGGGTGGGCAGTGTGGATTTCCTCTGCTGGGCACTGGTGAATGGACTTCAAAGACCAGCTCTTGGCTTGGGCTTCAGTGGGGGGCCAGACTGTTGCTCTGTCATCTACGGGCTGTCCCAGCCTCGTTCCCTCCTGGATGCCCTGCTTCTCCCACATCACCCTAGTAAGCTCTGCAGTCTCTCCTAGTGTTCTCACACTGCAGGCCCTCTTGGCAGGAGCCTTTGCCCACTACCCTGCCCACCTCTGTGCTAACCCTTTCCGTGTCAGTTTCTTGTCGCCATTTTTTACTGTGACAGATTGTTCTTGTTGTTCAGTCGCTCAGTCGTGTCTCTTTGCGGCCCTGTGAACTGAAGCACGCAAGGCTTCCCTGTCCTTCCCCATCTTCGGAGTTTGCTCAGACTCATGTCCATTGAGTTGATGATGCCATCCAACCATCTCCTCCTCTGTCGTTCCCTTCTCCTTTTGCTTATCTTTGCCAGCTTCAGGGTCTTTTCCAGTGAGTTGGCTCTTTGCATTGATAATTTCCTCTCCATTTTTTCTGTTCTTTTTCTCAGTAGTATCTTCTGTTAGATGTTGCATCCACAGGATTGATTCCCTGTGACCCTGAACTTCGACCTGCTACTGTTTGTAACTACCAGGTGGGAAGTGGTTTGCTCACCGGCTTGATTGTGAACCCCTGCCCCCCCACACCCTTCCACCTAAAACAGAACCAGTAGGGAGAGCAAACAGAGCCCCACAGAGCTCTCGGCTTCAGCATGGCTAGGACCCAGAGAACACGACAATGTTCACGTGTCTTCTAGAGCTGTTTTGTCTATTTTGGGGGGATATTTCCTTGAATATGTTTCTAGTTTTTCTATGGGATTTTTGTTTGGGCAACAATACTCTTAATTTCTAAACACTATTTTCTCTTCTCTGAACTTTTTTATGGTATCCTGTTTACTCATAAAATTTCATCTGAAATTTCTCAAGAATGCTAGTCAGAATTTTTAGGTTAATATTCTCTTCTGTTTCCTGGCTTCCCTCTTTCCTTTGGAGTCAGTGGTTTTGTTGCTCTTGGCCTTGCCCTTTCATGCCACTGGGTGTCCGTCTGCATTGAAGATTGACTGGCTCTTTGGGGGTGGGCAGTGTGGATTTCCTCTGCTGGGCACTGGTGAATGGACTTCAAAGACCAGCTCTTGGCTTGGGCTTCAGTGCCAGAGTCTGGGAGGGAGGGGAAGACATGGGGCAGGGAACTCTGTGGCATCCCCAGAGCCAGAGGCTGCCCCCTAGGGTGCCAGAACCCCCTGCTGGTTCTCCCTATGCGGTGGGTGTCTTCTGGGTGTGTGCTTCAGAATCTACCCGGGTGAAGGCTGGCCTGTCTCTTGTTCCAAGCCTTCCTCACCTCCCTTTCTTGGGTATCACCCCTAGTTGCCTCTGCTGCCTGTTGGCCAGGTTGGAATGTCTCGAAGAGGAGCAGCAGCAGCAGACTCCATTTGGAGCCTGCTGCAGTCGGCAGCCTCTTGGCCAATGCATGCATGCTCAGCCATGTCCGATTCTTTGCGACTCATGGACTGGAGCCCACTAGACTTTCTGTTCCAGGCAAGAATACTGGACTGGGCTGCCATTCCCTTCTCCAGGGGATCTTTCCAACCCAGGGATCCAACCAGCATCTCCTGCATTGGCAGGCGGACTCTATTTTTACCACTGCCGGACCTGGGAAGCCCTTAGACTCTTGGACCCTGACCACCGTCTGTCCTGAGCCGTTCATGTTACAGATGAGGAGAATTCAGAGGGTCTGAGTGGTGGCTGGGTGCTGGGGCTTGGGGCTTTGGAATTAGGGCTCGTGTGGGGTCAGAGTGATGTGGCCAAGCTTGCAGGCTTGTGCGCTCTGCCTAATCCCTCGACTGCCTCCTAGCTCTCATTCTTAGATCCCTGTGCTCCCTGCCGCCTGGGCACAGCTGACCGTACATAGGGTGCTGGGTGACACAGTGCCGCGTGCTTGAGGGGAACGCAGCACCTGGGATGCTGCCATCTCCTGCCCGGAGATGTCAGATGGAAGCAAACGGAGAGGGAGAGAGGGCCGGGAGGGTGCTGGCTCCCACAGGGAAGCTGCGGAAGGCGGGGCACCGAGGGAGGGACGCCTGGAGTGTGTACTGAGACTGACCCTTAGCTCTCTCGCTCGCAGGGGAGCGTCCCTTCGCCTGCAGCTGGCAGGACTGCAACAAGAAGTTCGCACGCTCCGACGAGCTGGCGCGGCACTACCGCACGCACACGGGCGAGAAGAAGTTCAGCTGCCCCATCTGCGAGAAGCGCTTCATGCGCAGCGACCACCTGACCAAGCACGCGCGCCGCCACGCTAACTTCCACCCGGGGATGCTGCAGCGGCGCGGCGGGGGCTCGCGGACCGGCTCCCTCAGCGACTACAGCCGCTCGGACGCCAGCAGCCCCACCATCAGCCCGGCCAGCTCACCCTGAAGGCTGGCCTGTCTCTTGTTCCAAGCCTTCCTCACCTCCCTTTCTTGGGTATCACCCCTAGTTGCCTCTGCTGCCTGTTGGCCAGGTTGGAATGTCTCGAAGAGGAGCAGCAGCAGCAGACTCCATTTGGAGCCTGCTGCAGTCGGCAGCCTCTTGGCCAATGCATGCATGCTCAGCCATGTCCGATTCTTTGCGACTCATGGACTGGAGCCCACTAGACTTTCTGTTCCAGGCAAGAATACTGGACTGGGCTGCCATTCCCTTCTCCAGGGGATCTTTCCAACCCAGGGATCCAACCAGCATCTCCTGCATTGGCAGGCGGACTCTATTTTTACCACTGCCGGACCTGGGAAGCCCTTAGACTCTTGGACCCTGACCACCGTCTGTCCTGAGCCGTTCATGTTACAGATGAGGAGAATTCAGAGGGTCTGAGTGGTGGCTGGGTGCTGGGGCTTGGGGCTTTGGAATTAGGGCTCGTGTGGGGTCAGAGTGATGTGGCCAAGCTTGCAGGCTTGTGCGCTCTGCCTAATCCCTCGACTGCCTCCTAGCTCTCATTCTTAGATCCCTGTGCTCCCTGCCGCCTGGGCACAGCTGACCGTACATAGGGTGCTGGGTGACACAGTGCCGCGTGCTTGAGGGGAACGCAGCACCTGGGATGCTGCCATCTCCTGCCCGGAGATGTCAGATGGAAGCAAACGGAGAGGGAGAGAGGGCCGGGAGGGTGCTGGCTCCCACAGGGAAGCTGCGGAAGGCGGGGCACCGAGGGAGGGACGCCTGGAGTGTGTACTGAGACTGACCCTTAGCTCTCTCGCTCGCAGGGGAGCGTCCCTTCGCCTGCAGCTGGCAGGACTGCAACAAGAAGTTCGCACGCTCCGACGAGCTGGCGCGGCACTACCGCACGCACACGGGCGAGAAGAAGTTCAGCTGCCCCATCTGCGAGAAGCGCTTCATGCGCAGCGACCACCTGACCAAGCACGCGCGCCGCCACGCTAACTTCCACCCGGGGATGCTGCAGCGGCGCGGCGGGGGCTCGCGGACCGGCTCCCTCAGCGACTACAGCCGCTCGGACGCCAGCAGCCCCACCATCAGCCCGGCCAGCTCACCCTGAGCACCTGCGGGTGGGGCGGGGCCCGTGGCAAGCCACGCCCCATCACTGCCACGCCCCCACCCGGGCCCTGCTCAGCCCTGAGGCCCCGCCTCCTTACCACAGCCATGAGCAGGTGCTCTCACGTCCTCTCGTTGATTCCATGTCTTTTCCTTTTGTAATAAGAAGAGAGAACTTTATGAAGTCGACGACAACAACAACAAAAACCAATTTTCTTCACCTCAGGTGTCAAATTTGTTAAAAAAAAAAAAAAAAGAAAGAAAGAAAGAAAGAAAGAAAAGAAAGAAAAACAACAAAAAAGTTTCCAAAAAAACGCCATCCACAATTGCACAAGAGACATAGCCCACGCAGGTGAGAGATTCAGCGATGTTGAACCCCTCCCCCCTTTCTCAGGGATGGACATGTTCCACGAGGTCAGTGAGGACACCCCCTTCCTTCCGCCTTACTCTACATGGATTTGCACTCTGGAGTTTCCTTTTAGGTTTGGGCACATGCTGGGGGCGGAGCAGTGCAGGTGGTGGAGCGGGGGTCACCGACCTTGTGCTTCTGAGGCCCACGGGCTCCCTTTTCTTGCCGCCTTGCCCAGCCTCAGCCACGCCCCAGCCGAAGGTCAGCTTGGAATGCAGATGGCTCCGAGGGACACCTCAAGATATGATGGGCAAGAGTCGTGGCCCCGGGGAGACTGCCGGGGTCCTCGCCTCCAGGACCCTGCCCAGGTCCCTCTCAAGCGCTGGAAGCGGAGATGAGAGCCTGGGTTGGGCAGAGAGCTGCCCGGTCTGACGTCCACCGGGCTGTCGGCTGCTGTGAGTCCCTGCAGAAGGCGCCAGGACCTTCCACTATTATACCACGTGCTCCGACTGGCCTCCTACAAGGGTGTCCAAAGGTGTCACTAGTGCATCCAGTTCCCACATTCTCCCCGACTGGCCCTGCTTTTGAGACGCCTTTTTTTGACACGGTGGGTAAAGCGGGAGGGGGCTCCGTGCGTGTGGCCCGCCAGCGGCTGCGCGCAGCGCTCCACGGAGACTGGTCCGTAGCAAGAGACCGGAACATTGTGACTAGGAACTTGGGGGGGGTGGCGAGGTGGACGTTATGGGAAATGCAGTGGGAGAACATACATTCTCTTTCTTCCCTGGAGAGACTGGACAGAAGTTGTGGGAAGTGCTTTTTTCAGATCCACCGTGTCTCCAGCTGAGAGTCAGCGAGCCCTCAGCTTCTCTGCGAGCTCTGCGTCCCCTGAACTCCTCCCTCCGCCATGGTCCCCTCCCACCTGGGAGGCCCCAGCCCACCCCCAGCCTTGGGGGGGCTGGGGTCCAGGGACCCCATTGCCAGCCTTCCTGAGCAGAGAGCCGGGGACATCTCTCCTGGAGCCCTGATCTGGGCAGGTGGGTCCAGCGCACTCCTCTGCCGGGAGCTGTGCAGCCACCCACCCAGGTAGTCAGGTCCTGTAAATACAAGTCCCAGGACAGTGTGTGTGTGTGCGTGTGTGTGTGTGTGTTGGGGCAGGGGTGTGGGTTTGGGAAGGACTTGGGATATCTTGCAGAGACCTCTGTTCATTTTGATGGGAAGGAATGACCCTTGGGACCTGAGAGGGCCATCGAGGGTCTTCCCTGAGTCCAGAGTGCCTTGGTTGTAGCCATCTAGCATCCACCTCCACCTGACCACGGTGAGGGGTGCAGCACAGAGGAGCCCCAGAGACCCAGCCCCTGCTGGTGCTCATGGCCCCTGGGCACCTCCAGAGCGCGAGGGCGCCCCACGTCCTCTGTGCCGGGGGCCAGCAGACTGCTGTCTCCCTAGCTCCGGGGCCCATTTCTAACTATGCTGTGTCGGCTGGGCTTGGCCAGTGTCGTGATGGTGGCTTCCAAGAGCCTGGCAGGTATGAGGTGGGCTTCCCTCTTGCCGTGGGTGGGAATTGGGCAGGAGCGGCGTGAGAGGGAGCGTGGCCTCAACCTGGCTCTGTTTGTGCCAGGTAATAGGCCTGCTCACATTTGGTCCAGGACAGAGAAAGGGAGGTGCTGGACACCTGGACAGAGCAGCGCCCTGAGCACTGGCGGCGAAATCTCTTCACTCCCAGTCCCCAGGTGAGGCGGGAAGGGTACTTAGGGGTCCCTCCCAAAGCCGATTCTGTGTGGAGCTGAGAAAGCCACACTCTGAATACATTTCATGTCTCAGGAACTCACATTCCAGGTTCAGGAATTTTATTCCAAAGTCCTTTGGTGCGTTCACCGCCCACGAGTCCCCAAAGGCAGGGAGAGGGCCGCGTGCCCGCGGGAGCCTGGCATCTCCTTGCGACCTGGCCACAGCGTTGCAGAGGCAGGAGGGTTTCAGAGCTCACATCTCTGCACGTGGGAAGGGGGGAAAGGACTCTTAAACCCAGTTATCTTGGAATAAAGTAAGAGCTGGTTTGTTTTGGAGGCGGGCGGGGGGTTGGGAGGGAGGGAGGGAAAGCGGGCGTTTGCTGTTCCCAAAGAGAGCACTTAATTTAATTTTTTCCAAGTGACCCAGGGCTGTTCCGTCTGCTAGATGGAAGGGTAACATTGCCTTAAAACAGAAATATGCAGGCGCAGGCTATTTTCAGCAGATGAGTATGTCCTCGTTCCCAAAGCAGTGTGATGGCAGGGTGCGGTCCTCCCGAAGCGGACCTGGCCGCTGCTCCTCTGCCTTCAGGCACCTGGAGGGAACGTCCCGAGCACTCGGCCTGGGGCTCCAGCCAGCAGGCCCTCCTGACTCATCTGGGGCTAAAACTCATCTGGGGCTAAAACTCATCTCACTGGAAGGGTGGGGCAAACCCATGCATCTCAGGCTAGGTTTGAATGGGCTCTCGCTAAAGCATCTCATTGTCATGACATGTGGAGTGTGTGTGGAGGAAGCGGGTACCGGGCCACCCTCGCCCAGACCCCCACGGGCAGTGGCTGCACGATGCTGGGGCCGGGAGAGGACCTGCTGAACAGCCCGCCTGTGTTTCTAAGATGTATAATGTCTTCCCGGCCCAGGTTTGTTTCTAGGTCTTTCATTTTTCTGGTTTATGGCCATGCTTGCTGACTTCAGTGTGACTGAGGAACCCCTAGAAACAGTCGTGAAAACTCAAACCTTTATTGTGTGCTGACTCGGATTCTTGCAGGCCAGGGAGGCAGAGATCTCCAAACGAAGGCTGCCCCAGTGAAGGGAGAGGCTCCCCTCCATAGAGGCCACTGGTCTCAACCAGTGGGCTGGTGTTCGGCCCTTATCTCAGACAAGGAGTCCCTGTTAACGTCAGCCATATTAGGGTGGTCAGCGCCCCACAGGCCTATCCTATAGCCATGGGGAAAGACACCGCCCCTTCCACAGAGAGCCCGGGGGTGCTCCGTGGGAATGTGCAGTGATGCCCTTGATGAGAATGTCTTGCAGGTGCCACCCGCTTTGCATCCTACAGCAGCCCACCAGGCAGCACTCGAGGTGCAAGGTGACCCCTTCGCTCTGAGGCCAGCCATCTGGCCAGGGGCAGGATTAGCCGGGAAACGGCCTCCAGGGGCAAGCTTCAGCAGCAGCACTTGGGTCCCCAGAGCTCCCCACACTCTGGGTCACAGCTCAGACTAGGGTAGGAAGGTGATTCAGAGGTGGGAACAGACAGCCGGGCTACTGACGGCCCCTAGCCCTTTTCGTTGGGACATACAGACAGGGCTGGCCGCTTTCTGAGGACCAAGGTGAAGTGTGGCAGAAGTGGGGTCTCCTTCCAAATCTCCGGCACCCCAGCTCACTGTCCCCAGAAGATCCAGCTGCTTTTCTTGCCAGACGCAGGTGCTAAGGTGCTGCAGGGTCAGAGCGCCCTGGGAGCTCACTCAGCTCCCAGCGGAGGACCACCCAGTGGGAACCACAGCCTGAGCAGGCGCGTTCCCCTCGAGGCTCAGCTGCGCGTCTCGGCTGTGTTTACAAGGCTACCTGATTCTATTTCGATTTCTGACAGCTATCACTTTTTTTAAAAGCTTTTTACAAAGTCATTCAAAGGCTCAGTGCTCAAGGGTTTGAAGAATGTGATAGATCGGTCACACTGCAGCCAGTAAGAGACGGTCTGCAGGTCACCCACATCTTTGCTGTCCAAAGATCCCATGTTCAGTTTTGGTGACCATGTTTTCCAAAGCTAAAATCAAGGGTGTGGGCTGACATGGCTCTTGAATTCAGGATTGCCCTGGGGAAAGCCAGGTTCTGTCATTGATTCTCCCGACTCTGAGACCTGCGTTTCAAAGGTTTGTCCCAGACACATTCCAGAGGGTTTTGTACCAGAACTTGGATGCACCATCCAGCTTACTACTGATAAATGCCTGAACACCGTTTAGGGAGAGGCCCTTCCCTCGCTTGCTCCTCTGTCTCTCATCAGTTAGAAGAGTTGGATGTGAGGGGGAGGCAGGAGCCCAGGGCCATGCTTGGTTTCTACTGACCCCCTATCGCCATATGGAACTCGCAGTGTGCCCTCCGGCCCCACGCAGCCTCTCCCCTTCTCCTGCAGCTTTAAAACCTTACTACTTTTTATTTAAAGAAGAACAGGATGGGAGCAAGTGGCTTCCCCTCCCTGAACACCTTGCATCCCCTGTGGGGGACACAGGCAGCATGGGGAGGGCACAGCCGTCTTCTCCCAAGGCTCGGGGACACACGTCTTCCTGGCAACGTGGCAATAGGCTGCTGCACGTGCTTGTTTGGAAACCAAGCTGAATGAATCCCTGCCAGGCCACCACGGGTCTGGGTGAAGGTTGTCTACCCCACTTAGCCCAGGGGTGCCTGTCTCAGTGTGTCGGTGGGAGGCTCGCCTCAGAGAGTCCCTGTGCCAAGCCCCGAGGACCCTGAGGGCTCGATGGCCTCGCTGTCCTGAGCAGCTTTGTGTTGTCAGGTGCAGGCGAGTAGGGCTTCCACAGGGCGGGGAATCTCTGTGTGGGCGTGCTGGGTACCCCCAGGGTCTCGGCTGCCCCAGACTTCACAGACAGCCCCTCCTCCTCCCAAAGCCATTGATGGAGCTTCTCTGGACTGTTTGCCGAACCCCACGGGAGACTCCATGGGTCCAAGGCCATTTTCATCGAGCACACGTTTTCCTTTTCTGTAGGAACTTTTTTTTTTTTTTAAACCAGCACCACACCATGCTTCCGAAGGCCACATTTCATCTTTCCCGGATCACTACAGTGAAGTATTACCGTTGTACAGTTCCCAATCTGGCCTTGGCTTGCTCGGATAAAACTTTGTATGTATTTTGTAAGGCATAGATTCTATATTGTAATGATGTCCTATGCAAAAAGAAAAAAAGATTAACAAAACTGTAAATTTTATTGTTTTAACGTGTATGCATGTTTAGTGACGTTTACATTTTGAAATAAAATTTATGATTCATTATTTGCCAGAACTGTTCCTTTGATGGGCGAGGTCCTGGGAGCGGAGGGAGTCACGATGGCCCAGTTCAGCCGTTGGATGTAACAGCAGACCCTGACCCGGTACTGGCAGGCCTTAACGTGGCAGGGGGAAAGAAGGCTTTGCAGGAGACGAGCACTTGGGCTTCCTGATGCGAAGGGCCGACTCATTGAAAAAGACCCCGGTGCTGGGAAAAACATCCTGAGAGCAGGAGAAATGGGACAGAGGATGAGATGGTTGGATGGCTCAATGGACATGAGTTTGAGCAACTCATGAGCAACTTTGAGCAACTCCTGGTGAAGGACAGGGCAGCCTGGCATGCTGCAGTCTGTAGTCGGTGGAGTCACAGAGTCAGACGCCACTGAGTGCTGAACAAAGTGCTCTTCTGGTGGTCGCCCCTGGGGCCCCTGGCTCCTCACCTTCCTCACACCCCAGAAAGCTCAGTCTCACCAGTCCGGTCCCCAGGAGTGCAAAGAAGAAAGGGAGGTTCCTGTGCAGGGGGCAACGCTTAGAAAATGCTCTGTAGGCAGCCACCTCGGTCCCCTAGGTCAGCTTGGAAGCCAGCCCTGAAGCGCCCTGCAGCAGGGGCCAACCTGGCACTGTGGGAATTTCTATTAAAATACTTGACCCAAGTCAGTGGCCCAGACCTTGTCCTATATTCTAACTCAAATACAGTTATTTGAGGGAAAACAGATTGGAGTGCAGGGCAGCGTGTTGATGCTAGTGCCCACTTAAGTCTCCCGTGGTCGTGAACCGCCCTGGCTGCTTCCTGAAGCAGGGCCTGTCTGTGGCCAGCAGGGGCGACAGGGGTGGGGTGGGGGCGGGGAGAGGTCTGGACCCCAACTGTGCTTCCAATCCCTGGTCACAGGCCACCAGGCACGGACTCAGGACTGGCATTCTCCCCTGATTCTCCCGCTTGTCCTCACACAGCGTACGTGCTAACCATGAGGAAATGTAAAGTAGCAACAACAAAGGAAAGCCTTGCAGGAGACCCAGGATGCCTTTCCCTAAAGTTCCATCCACACTCGCCAGACATTTCCGGACAGGGCTTGTTTTCTGTGTCATAGATGAGGAGTTGGTGTAGGGGAGGTAAGGCCCCCAAGGCATACAGAACCGTCAGGAAAACGGGCACGTGTTTTGGAACAGAAGTCTTTCTAGAACCCAGTCTCGGTGGGAGGGAGCGTGTTCCCTGGATGGCCGT